>CM039678.1:72537555-73822642 GCA_022496015.1 Hordeum marinum | reverse complement strand
GACAGTCCACGGACGATGTAGTGGACAGCCCTTCGGGAGGACCCTCGAAACTCGAACGGAGACTCGGACAACCCTATGAGAGGACACACGAACAGCCCCTCAGGCAAAAGATCGAAACTAAGACCTCTCTACGGGGTTGCACACATATGGTGTCATCTATCCAGCAGGGCTTCACCGTCCAGAACTAGTTCCTGCCGGAACCCAGACAACCTTTTGGCTCTACGAAAGACTCTTTTCATGGGAGGGAGAAAGAGAGAGCTTGTAAAGCAAAGCATGTGTATGAGAGCACAAGGATGAGGAGAAGTGGCAGCCATCTCTCCTCCTTTTATAGGCCAAGGCAAGGGGTGGGGTGGAGGACGAGATACCAAAATTGCCCTAGCAACATGTCCCACATGTAAGGCAAAAAGGTAAGGCAAGTGGGGACCCATGGAGGATACCTCCATGGCCGGCCACACCCTTGTCCCCCCCATGGGGGGGGCAACAAGCCACCAACATGTCTCCTAGAAACATGGGTGTTCCCTAGACAAAAAGCCACCAAACATGCAACCCCCGATTCTTGGGATCTTGTACCCTCGTGCTGAGACAAGATGTTTTTCCACGATCATTTCTTCTGAAAAAATCCTGGATTGTCTGAGAACATTTATGGTACCCTCTAGAACTATTCTGGGCTCTTGCCGATACATTTCTGGTATGGTGGTTTTCATCAGCGAAAAACAACAACAGAAGTTTCGGCGGCTCCAGAACATTTCCGGGTTTTTTCTCCAGAAAAATCGTAGAAGTTCCTAGACTAATTCTGAGACCCGATAAGAATTTCCAGTTGAGTGCCGAAACCATTTTGGCCTAATCATATATTCCAAAAAAAAAAATTCGGTTTTACCAAAACTCTTTCGGTGTTCTCTCTCCGGAAATCTTCCGTCATCACAGAAACTTTTTTGGTGACTTTCTCTCAGACCCCCAGTCTAGAATTCAGCAGATAGATGACCCTTAAGCGTGCGACCCTATAGGTTCGGTGAAGTGTATATATGACCCGGAACCCCATTCTATCAATGATCAACATCGGAGCCGTGGACACCCATATTGACCCCTATACCCACACGAATGAATATTCGAGTGAACCTCTAGTTGCCGTGTGCTATTCCTGTTGCCTCGCGATATGTTACAATTACCCGAGGTGAGACATGTTGGCATCCCCGTGGATCAACAACTTGTCCACTATGATAGTTACCTCGTTGTCGGTATTGTTCTCTTTTCTCGTTCCCATGTTCCGGCATCCCCGTGATCAAATCACAAATTGTCTGGCCAGACGATGATGGATACTGTAACACCGAGAGTGTTGGGGAACGTCGCATGGGAAACAAAAAAATTCCTACGCACACGCAAACCTATCCATGGTGATGAGCATCTACGAGAGGGAGAGTGGATCTACGTACCCTTGTGGATCACTAAGCGGGAAGCGTTAAGAAACGCGGTTGGTGTAGTCAAACTTCTTCGCGATTCAAATCACTGAGCGTCCTGTGATCTAATCACGAACCATCCAGTGAACCAATCATGAACCGTCCAGCGATCTCGTCACGATCCGTCCCGCGATCCGATCACGAACGTCCCGTGGCCTTGATCACGATCCTTCCGATCTAGTACCGAACGGACGGCACCTCCGCGTTCAGCACACATGCAGCTTGATGACAATCTCCACCGTCTTGATCCAGCAAGAGGAGGCGGAGAGGAGGAAGAGTTCACCGGCAGCGTGACGGTGCTCCGGCGATGGTGGTGGAGTGGTTCCAGCAGGGATTCACCAATGCACTGCAGAAAACCGATCTAGAGGAGTATCGGTGGAACGGGTAGCACGTGGCCGTAAACTGTGTCTAAACAACCCCAATCCACCAGTATATATAGGAGGGAGGGAGAGGCAGCCCTTGGCGCAAGGCCAAGGGCCTCTAGTAGTCGGCCGGCTAGAGAGGAGGAGTCCTACTCCTCCTCCACTCCTAGTAGGAGTAGGACTCTTCCTTTTTTGCCTTTTTCACCTTCTCCTTTAGGATTTTCACCTCCTGCGCCATGGGCCTCATTGTGGCTGTTCCTCCAGCCCACTAAGGGCTGGTTATCACTCTCCACAGCCCATGGACCCTCTGGGTTCGAAATACCCCTCCCGGAGGTCTCCCGGTACACTACCGGCACTCCCGGTACACTACCGATGAGCCCGAAACTTTTCTGGCGACCAAAATGGGACTTCCTATATATGAATCTTTACCTCCGGACCATTCCGGAGCTCCTCGTGACATCCAGGATCTCATCCGGGACTCCGAACAACCTTCGGTCACCACCATACATAACTCTACACTACCGAAACATCACCGAACCTTAAGTGTGCAGACCCTGCGGGTTCGAGAATTATGTAGACATGACCGAGACACCTCTACGGTCAATAACCAATGGCGGGACCTGGACGTCCACATTGGTTCCTACATATTCTACGAAGATCTTTATCGGTCGAACCTCTATGTCAAGGATTCAGTTAATCCCGTATAACGTTCCCTTTGTTCTTCGGTATGTTACTTGCCCGAGATTCGATCGTCGGTATCTCCATACCTAGTTCAACCTCGTTACCGTCAAGTCTCTTTAATCGTTCCATAATACAGGATCCCGCAACTAACAATTAGTCACATTGCTTGCAAGGCTTATTGTGATGTTGTATTACCGAGTGGCCCCTAAGATACCTCTCCGTCACACGGAGTAACAAATCCCAGTCTCGATCCATACCAACTCAACAGACACCATCGGAGATACCTATAGAGCAACTTTATAGTCACCCATTTACGTTGCGACGTTTGATACACACAAGGCACTCCTCCGATATCGGTGAGTTGCATGATCTCATGGTCATAGGAACATATACTTGACATGCGAAAAACAGTAGCAATAAATTGACACGATCATATGCTACGTTTGTAGTTTGGGTCTTGTCCATCACATCATTCTCCTAGTGATGTGATCCCGTTATCAAATGACATCACATGTCAATGGCTAGGAAACCCTGACCATCTTTGATCAAGGAGCTAGTTCACTAGAGGCATACTAGGGACACAGTGTTGTCTATTTACCCACACATGCAATGTGTTTCCAATCAATGTAATTATAGCATGGATAATAAACGATTATCATGAACAAGGAAATATGATAATAGACACTTTATATATTGCCTCTAGGGCATATTTCCAACAGAGAGGGCCCAGAGATATCTCTCCATCGTCGGAGGAGCAAATCCCAATCTTGAGCTATCAAGTTACTTGACATACTTTTCCATGAACCCGTAAGCCGTCGTAATAGCCACCCATTTACGGATGACGTTTTAGAAACCCCGAAGTTCATGAAGCAAGCATGAAGAAACTCAATACTCTCATGGTCTAAGGAATTATGCAAATGTTAACAATCTCTGTGTTATTAACCATTAACTTGTGACGAATGTATCTCATAGTATAACATCAATTCAGATCGATTCAACATAAGTGTTCTACCAACATCGTGCCCTCAAAATTGCCGGCATAGCCATGCCCATAATCAGAAAAACAGGATCATCATGTAATACTTGAACCAGTCTTAGAGGCTAGACTACGAATTCAATTTACTGTTTATTATACCACACGTGCACATGAGTTTTCCTCCAAGCCTCGTGGTTATTGTAGACTCGAGAATCATTACAGTTATAGCAAGGAACATAAACTTTCATTACAAACTTGTAGATACAAAATAACTGTTATTACTGCCTCTAGGGCATATCTCCTACAAGATGTGCATGACCAAGACGAACGGTGTCGATGTTAGATCAGGTAGACGGCCTTTTTTTGAGATGTCCAGCCATGCATTAAATCAAATCGGTATTTTCCCAAAATTACACCATGCATTAAATCATTCAAAAAAATTCTCAACAAAATCCAAACTTTTCTACTACCAAAATCAAATCAAATCTTATCAAATCATGAACTAGAATCAAAGTTGGCTGGCCTGATGCGTGCACGTTTTTTATGCTTCGTTTTTTGGTTTGTCTTTTTTCTGTTTTACTTTTTATGACCAACCTAATATTTTTCGATCGGCATACTATTAGAACTAGTATAATGTCTGTGCGTTGTTACGGGCTACAATACATATAAATAAATGAAACAGATAATTAAGTTCATGTTCAAAGTCCAAACTCATTTCTTCCTCATATGCCTGGACATGTTCGGAGATCAAATGGACATCAAACCGGTGCCTAGTAAGCTCCCTGAAATTCAACAGTCTGGACAGTCTGGACTCCCTCAAGTCCATATGATATGTCAGGAAGAAATGCGCTTGTGCAAACTATCATGCATGTTATCTCCAACACGCGGTCTTAATACAAAACCCCACCTCATGACACACTCTCCACTTTTCCCGCCGGACCCTCCCATCCCGCTCAATTTTCTCCGTAGCGTGACATTTCTTGCTGGAGCCCTCTCCTTTAATATCAGATCCTGCACACCGTAATTTCCCACATACGACCAAGGAGGAGTCCCGCACAAACCACCTTGCTCACCGCCCTCATCATGTCCCACATACAACCAAGACGACGGGCGTCGATGTTAGATCAGGTAGACGAAGCCAGCCTTTTTTTTGAGATGTCCAGCCCATTACTTGAGAAAATGAATGCATTTCCACCTCGTCGCCTTAGCAAACTCTTTTATGTCAGTGTACATTTTTTTAAAAAAATTGCAAACATATTTTGAATATCATTAACGTTTCTTATTTCCTGGAAAATAGAAAATAAAATACCTCGCAGGAAAAAGAAAAAATGCTGTTCATATTTTTCAAATTTTTGTTCTCTGTATGTCAAAAAACTGTTCACCGCCTATACGAGAATTGTTCAGTACGCATTTGAAAAAAATGTTCAGCGTATATTAAAGAAAGTTTAGAAGATATTTAAATAAAGTTCACTAAATAATAAAAAGATTCAGTGTGAATTTTTAAATTCATCCTGTTAAAATATGTTGGAAATTTCGAACTTATTTACAATTTCTTTCTTTCTTATAGAGATGCACTTCAATGTAGAAGCAGTACAGCATCAGCTCGACTGGTTATTCTTGTATGTGTGTAACGGGAGGCCCCGCGGACGATTCTGCCGGCCGCGCCCTCAGTTGTTGGTAATTTTTGACGATTCAACTGTAATGGGCCGGCCCATTTAGGCTACATCTGCACGAAAGCTCAGCTATTGGACGCACGCAACCCTCCAATAGTAGGGAAAATCCTACTATCATACACTCTATCCATGAATAAGCCGGCTCATCTGCGCGTTCGAGAGCACTGGTTTTGTGAACCTTTTGGTTAGGGTCCAGACAGGTTTTGCGAAAATTCTAGGACGTTCCTAAATTGGATTTTTTCCTGATTTTCTTTCCCTTTTGATTTTATGTTTTCATTTTTTGTTAACCTGTTTAATTTTTTCTTCTCCATTTCCCTTTATATTTTGCCTTTTTTTTATTTTCTATTTCAAGGTTGTTTTATCTTTCTAAACTAAGTTAATGTTCGAAATTGTTCTTAAATTTCGAAAATTGTTCTTGCTTAAGAAAAAGTTCTAAATTTCAAAAATGGTCGTTTTTGAAAAATTATTCATCACTTCATAAAAAATTTGGATTTTCAAACAATGTTCTTGTTTTTCAGAAAAATAATTTTGTTTTCGTTGTCATTTATTTGCTTTCCTTTTCTTTTGTTTGACATTTTCGTCTTCTTGTTTTGAATTTCAAAAAAATGTTTCCGTGTTCAAAATTTTCTTCACCTTTTTATTTACCTGTTCGTGCTTCAAAAAATATTCAGGAATTGACAAATGTTTTTGATTTCAAAATACCTTCATATTTTCACAAATAGTTGTGTTTAATTTTTTTTTCTCTTATTAGAAAAATATGCACAATATTTCAAAAATGTCCATGTTTTGAAAAATAAACAGGGATTTATGAAATTTTTCTTGATTTCAACAAAAAGAATCATTATTTCATATAAATATTTGTATTTCATTTTTTTACAATGTTCATAAAATGACCGTGTTTAGAATGATAGCCACATTCTGAAAATTTGTACATTATTTTCATAAAAATCTGTCTTTCAGAATTTGTCCAGGAATTTCTGAAAATTTGTCTTTCAGAATTTGTCGAGGAATTTCTAAACAAATAATTTTCTTTTTATAACTTGTAAAAAATTTAAGAGAAATGTTCGTGTTTCATAAAATGTTTACGAATTTCAAAACAATTTGTGTGTTCAACATTTTTTTCGAAGTTTCAAAAGGTTTCCTCATGTGTCAAACTTTTTTTTATTTTACAAATAATTTTTAGAAAATTTCAAAATAAGATACAAAATGTTTGCGTATTTTAAAAATAAATTCGAACATGAACTTAGTGTAGAAAATATAAAATAATCTTGATAAATAAAATAAAAAAAGTAAAAGCAGAAAACGGTAAAAATAAAAAATATATTTTATACTAAGCTGGGCCGGGCCAGTCAGGCCATCCCTCTGAGCGGCGCGCGTCACATAGGAGGTCCCCAATAGCAGCTCTCGCGGCCTTCGTGCGAGTGCAACGCTTGATTTCCTAGAGCTAGCGATAAGTTGGGCCAGCGCATCACGTTGTTTCCTTTTTCATTTTATTTTCTCCATTTTTTCAGGGCTATACATATACATAGATGCAAGATAATGCCCCCCCCCCCCCAAGGCTGGTCCCTAGGCCGTCGCCCTTCTGGCTATACATTAGGGTCGGTCCACCAATCCCTCGATAAAGCCTATATTATGTCTACGACGTCCTATATGCGACCTTTCGTTCAAGCGGAACTAAGTTGGGCCGACTTATTTGATGCGTACATTAACTCAATCAAATCGGTACTTTTCCAAAATTACGTCATGCATTAAATCATTCAAAAAAATCTCAACTAAATTCAAACTTTCCTACTACGAAAATCAAATCAAATTTTACCAAATCATGAACTAGAATCAAAGTTGGCTGGCCTAATGCCTGCACGCCTTTTTTATGTTTCGTTTTTTGGTTTGTCTTTTTCTGTTTTACTTTTTTATGACCAACGTAATATTTTGTGATCGGCATACTATCAAAATTGACACTTTTCCAAAGAAAAATCCAATCAAATTGTTACTTTCTCAAAACAATATCATACATAAACTCAATCAAATCAAATTTTAACAAAATCTGAAGTAAAACAAAAAATTTCTTGCCTTCCACTACTCATTACCAAAACAAATCAAATCCTAAACATCAACTGTAATCAAAGTTGGCCAGACCATTTGAACCATGCGCATGTTTTTATTTTTACTTTTTTTCTTCTAAGTTCCAATCTTTGGCTTCCTTTTTTCTGATTTATTTTTTCTATGACCAATCTATTATTGTTTGCTCGACATGCTATTAGAATCGTCATAGAGGAATATGTCATGGTGAGTTGGTAGTGTCGCCTACATTCCGGGTAAACCTCCCCCATCGATTTTTTCATATCCCACCAATTTATTTGAACTGGTTTTAGATCACATCTTTTGTATATTTAGTAATGTTGTTATGTACATGAATCAATCACGGTGATCTCTCATCAATCTTTGCGAACAAAAATTATGGAAAGTAATCAATATTTGATAACACACGACAATATTTATGGGAAAGAATCAATCACATGGGTATAACATCTCTCTTTATTATTAAGGAAATCTATTATTAAATGACAATCTATAGTAGTCCTCGATGGTAGCCACGACTCCCACCGATCTCAAGGATATCCCACTATTTTTTTATCGTTCCCCTCCCATCGGTTTAATGTTTTTCTCATGATTCAATCCGCATTGCACGAGCCTCTATTCTCTCTTTCTCCATTGCTCTATTCCACTCCGCGTAGGGATCCGCATTGCACGAGCCTCTATTCTCTCTGCCGCTCAACTCCTCCTTTCCCCTTGACTACGATTTCTACATTAAGCTGCTTGCACCATGATGCACACCTAACTATGGATGCCACCCTTCTTTTGAAATGGTGAGCGACCCCGACCCCTGACAATGACGTATGCCCACCCCGCGACAGCTCAAGCGCTAGGCAATAAGGAGGAAGTGGAGGAGTTGTGGCATCACACTCTCCCATGACGATTCAAAGTCGACTACCCTGCAGCACCCACTCGATTCGACTCCTCCACACTCGGTCCTTCTATGGTTGATGTGTCGCAGGAGTCTCCACAAAGGCGGCGGACGACAATATGAAATTTGATGTATGCCGGTAATAGAATTGTTGTCAATTAGACCTCTTTGTGTTTCTTGAAATTAAATGGTCTACCATAGAATATGAAATTTGAGTATGATGGTTGTTGAAGTGAAAATAATTTGATGGGTAATAATAAAATGGAGAATAGCTTCTTGAATATTCCTCACAACATGCTATTAAGAGGGTTTTTTGCTGGATATTATTTAAGAGGGTCTAATTTTCTATAGCAAAACGATTATGTTCTTTTCTTTCTATACAATATTTTGCACCTTCATAGAGTTATGTTTTATTTTCGTTAGTTGTGAGTGGTGTTGCTTAAGTTTTCTTTCAACTAATTGATTGCCATCGAAGAAAGGCCATCATGACTCTCTTGCGTTATTTATGAGATTACACCAAAGAGAAGGGTTCATGGAGGGAATATTATGTTTCTTATACATAAAACAAAATACATCCAACTCTTGCATCATATGATTTTCTTCTCTTTGGAGGCTCTTTAATTTGGCATTCTCATTTGATCGTCAAAATTTAAGCATGCTATAGGAAATCATAGTGGTCAATGGAAAGGTGGGATATGGGGGAGGAAGTTTAGCTTTGTGTAACGTGCTCGTGGTATTCCTCGTTTTCTGCCCATATTAACGCATGGGTATTTCTTTACCACTATAGACTCATGATGAAGATGAGGTGGGAGTTATCCTGTTTTAAAGGAAAGGGCTCCAGCGAGAAATGTCATGCTAGAGCAAGAAACTGAGTGGGAAGGCGAGAGTATGTCAGGAAAAGGGATGGTGCGTCGTGGGTGGGGTTTTTATGCAGGCCCAAGTTGAAGTTAACATGATGGATAGTTCGAACAACCACATTTCTCCACCGCACATGGTCAGAATTTGGGCGAGCCGGCCAGTCCAGACGATTAAATTTTGGGGAGCCTGCTAGGCACTCGTACACGCTAGGACATATGAGGGAGAAATAAGCTTCAAACCTGAAGATGATCTTAATCATTTATTTAATTCATTTATTGATTTATATGCATTGTAGCCCATAGCAACACACGAGCGTTCTACCAGTATGTCGCTGGTAACGAGATGGAAGCTAGTGTCACCTGAAGGAGTGCCCCTGTTCGGCCGGCCCAGTAGCAGGTTTGTGCATTTCTTCACTCTGTTTCATTTTTTTGTTTTCATTTTTTTTCATATTTACAGTAAAAGTAAAAAAAATACATATATTCCACAAACAATTACTTAGGTTTTGAAGAACTGTTTGCACAACTTTAAAAGAAGGTTGATAGCATTTGAAAAATGGTTCAACACGTATTTAAAAAATATGTAACACATATTAAAAAAATCAAAAAATGTGTTTGAATAAAATCTAAAACATGTATCTAAAAATGTTAAATGAATGTAAAATAAATGTTTCAAACGTAAACAAATAAATATACAATCTGTATGAAAAAGGTTGGCATGAACACACGTATTTGAAAAAAAATGTTAATTATTGTATTTGAAAATTGTAGATGTGTAAAAAATATGTTCGTTATATATATGAAAATGTACAATGTGTATGATAAAAGTAGACATAAAAAACATCTATTTATAAAAATGTCAAAAATCATCGGACAATCGCTAACTTCTTCTAGGGTTGAACCAGAACCCTCGTATGTTGTCGACGAGGGTTTTGACACGTGCGACAAACTGATCAACCGCCACGTTTTTTTCCATCTTGAAGCAGTGGTAGCTTCTCATGAGGGACTACAGGTGATCTTGCTTGACACGGTCATGACCATGTTGCAAGGTCTTGATGGTCTCACATGCCTACTTTGTTGTATTCTTTTCGACGAGGTGCTACATCACATCCTTTGCCACGGTGGAGTAGATTGCCGTTAATATCTAACGATTCTTTCGATAGTTCGCATTGCCCTTCACGTTCTCGGCGCCACCGGGGTCAACGGCTTCCTAGAGCTCGGCTCCCTCCATTGCGACCTTCATGTGTGTGTAGCCATCAAGATCGAGATAGGGGAATTGCCCCCCCCCCCCCGCACCCGCACACACACACACGCACGCACACCATTGGCATGGGTGCTCCTGCTATAGCCAGTATGATCTCCTTGCTTTCCGACACGATCTTTTGCTTCCATTATGAAGATCATGAATGATGCACCAAAGCTCTGATGAAAATTGTTGGGATTTGTCCCTACGATAGCCTATGAGTACTTTCCATCGGGGAGGTGCACATGCACAATCCTGCTGCTTGGTGCGTTCTAGCTGGCCGATGCTTTTGGCCAAGACACGAACATACAACAATTGTACTAAGTAGCTGGATCGATTCTTCACGGGCCACAATGCACATACATACGAAGACGCGAGTTGATGGAAATAGGCCCGTGTCGCACCTATAATTGTATTTCTTTGATCTTGGTCAATTACAGAGACATGTTACACATGCATATATAGCATCAATAGCTAGCCTAGTAGAAAACCTATTCGGTGGTAAGATCGTAGAGAGGTCCAAGGCAAGCAATGTGGTTAGTGTAGGTGATCATTTTAATGACTTGAGTCAAAGAGGAAACCTAGAAGAGTACAAGTCACATACAATTGGCAGAATTGAGAGCTGCCATGTTGAGGTGTGATCCCTATTACCATGACAACCTTTTCCATCAATTTTTTTGGTTGATTCACATCTTAGCCGTACTACGACAATGTGGTTAATTCCAACAAGGGAAACCACACTGTCATTAGGAATCACCCTCCTAGGCACTTATATATCCTTCTCATTTTCTTACCGCCTTTATAACAAGATGTATGAATACATTATTGTGTAAAATGAAGTTTTTTTCTGTCTACAAAAATTCTGGAATCTCACCTCATTGTGACCACCTCGAGCCCTTCACCCCTAGTCCTCCGCCCCACCGCCGGTGGCCTTTGGCCACAGCGTAACCTCCCAATTCCTCGCGCCGTGAAGCACTCTGCTAGCGGCGGCCACCCACCATGTCACTTGTCGATCTCAACTTTGACTAGGGACAATATTTTGTACAAGAAGTTTGGGACAATGGGGAGTTCATTTTAACTTCTAAGAGGGAAGAGACCAAGAGGAATTCTTTCTGGTAGCTGAATTTACGAGATCCAAGATTCGTCTTACTGAAGATTCTGTGGCTACAATTCTTCTGTCTTGTTTTGGCGGTCGAGCATCTCTTTTCAAAGTTCAATTACGTCAAAATTGGTCATTCAAATTCTTTGTCTCCTCTAAATAAGTGGGTTTCTCGATCATCAAAGGAGGTAACATTTCGCATCATCTGCTTAACATCAATTTCCTCTTATGGGGTGATGGTGGGCAAAATTCTCAATGGGAACTAGAACAATATCTTCAACAGAAGGAAGATGCATGGACGCACATTTTCCGTCGCCACCCAAATAGATCTTATCTATGGGCTCTTAGAACACCCCATGTCTTCAGTCGATCAGATAAAGTGTTCCTATATCTCATTCCAATTCAAAACAACATCATCAGGTTCATCGGGCTGGATCATCGAGATGTGATCAACGACATATTTAACCTGCCATCATTTCTTTAGCTACAACTGATTGTGAGGGATCTATGGGAATTCAAAGGTGAGCCCACCTCCTAAGTCATTCTGTGTTTGATGTCTCCTTCATGGCCATTTCAGGCCCAACTGCACAAATCGAACATATACATCACGCTAGATTACCCGCCGTCCTGGAGGCATTGCGTGCGATGTGCGATCTCATTTGCCCGTTCTACCTCGCTATAAAGATTTCTGTCCTTTTCAACTGGGTGTCAGACATCCAACCGTCTGTTTTGCTTCACGTTGTGGCTTTGTGGTTTGGTGGATGACGCCTGGGCCAGCCATTTGTGTGGGACCAGTGGCCCAGTGTGCTTTGCGTGCGTGAGAAAAGGGGTGGACTGCTGGGTCGCACCGCATGACCAGATGAAACCTAGCCTCCAATATGCAACTGCCTTTTCCCCTCCTTCCTCCTCCCTTTTCCCTCTCTTGCCAGCCGCTGCCACTCCGTGGCGCGCTCCCGTCGTTGATCCGGAGCCCGCTTCCCCTTTGCACCACCGCCGTCTCTTAGGCCAAGGCAACGACTAGGTGTCAGGGTGGGGGCAGAAGCATGTGGAGAGTCTAGCGGCTGCAGGTAGAAGGAGGGGTTGTGCAGATGCGGTCAGGGGCGGCTATTGAGGGGTGCTCGCCGATCTAAGCAGTCGGAGAAGATGGAAAGGATAGCACGACCCTACACAATAAGCACCCTGGCCACCGCCTGCTCGTCCTTCACGTGGTGCCATCGCAACATTGAAAAAGGTGAGCCCACCTCATGTCCCTGTTCTCCTCCCCCAGCCCTCATCTCTCCCTAGCTGCTGCTCCTCGTACGATCTCTCCACCATGCCTTACGACTATGCCTTAGTATTGTGCTTACTAACAAAAACATGGTGGTTCGATATGGTTCTCTTGGTATCTTTGTTTACTTTCTAATTTGGATGCTTTGATTTGTTGTTTTGGATAGCATGAGGAGAGGAGCCACAGATGAGGTGGAAGAAGACCAGCAGGGGGAGGAGATATTCTTGTTTGATTTGGTTCTCATTGATAGAGGCGAAGTTGTCCCTGTCTTTCGATTGGATGGTGGTTATCGTTTTTGGTGGAGTAGACTTTGACGATCCGACTACGAACGTGTGATGACATCGCGCCTTAGCAATCGCTAAACCAACTCCGAGAGGTTATTGACAACGCCGGAGCATGATCAACCTGACTACGAGGGTCTATTTCCTACACGCAAATGAAGAACAAGCAAGAAACTAAGATTGCAATCTGGATATTGCGAATATAAGAGGAAAGCTTTATTGATGAAGTGGGGTTCTGAGACGCCTTTGTCTGGTCGTGGAACACAAACAAAGAACGCGAAGTTGCAGCTATGGCGAACTTGTAATCTAAACAAAACCCAAACCTAAAACGACGCCCTAAGGGCTGTATATATGGGGGAATAGAGGGGAATTTCGTGGCCCCTTGGAGGAGGGGTCCGAAACTGACCCTAACTCAGTTTCCCCATACACACAGACTCTAAAAATAGCCTATAATATGGTATTTCGAAATTACATGGGCCTGGCCCAAAAATAAGGTGGCGCAACACCTATATTAGCCTAGGGACGAATTTTATAAAGTGGCATCATGCATATTTCGTCCAAGGCTTCTTGCTCCCACTATGGTGGCTTCAAAGTGCGAAAATCATCACTGGAAGCTCCATTGTTCTTTCTCGCGCGCGCACCTTCTTATACATGCTTGATCCCGCCCCAATGGACATCCTTCTTGTCCATGCCAGGACCTTCATTCACAAGTAAAACAAAAGTATCTAATTTAGGCAGCATCATATGTTCATGAACATTAGAAGGATTTGCAAGAAACGAAAGTACCTGGTAATTCAGTTGACGTGCGCGAGCTCTAGTAATTGGTCCTGTATGTATATCAGTCGGAGTTGTGGGTGTAGCATTAATAGGGATGTCCTCATCACTCATGGTGGCATCTTCTCTAATGTCTTCTTTTTAGTTTCCAACTTTGATGCTTGAATTTGTTGTCTTAGCCAACAGGAGTAGGAGGAGACAGGGAGGATGAGGAAGGAGACAAGCAAGAGAAAGAGAGATTCTTTGGGGTTTGCTCGCCTTATGGACTTGATATAAACATGTGACAATTGTGCTACTCATGTTCTTATGTTACCATAATCTCCAATGGTGTTGAATTCCATTCTATTTGCTTTGTTTTAGGATCGAAGGGGCATTTAAATTATGATGTTTGGTGAAAATATAATGTAAATTTCCCATGAATAGTCTTGATTCAGCATAGAGAAAACACAAATGGTTTGGGTTTCATCCCGTAAGTATTAATATTTGTGATATAGGCTAGAATTTTCCTAATATTTACCATGTGAGAGTGTCCAAGTGTGAGCAAATATATGTGGGTGGATTTTATTGGTATGCCTGTTGTGTTTCATGTGTATTGTTCTTTATTCAGTCAATTGAGAAATCCTTGCTTCTTTTAATCTTAATAAATACAAATAGGTGCCTTCAATTTGTTGGGTAATGCAGCAGAAAACAAAACAATTCTGACCTACGCACCAGCCCAAGACCACTATGGAGACTACATACAAGGTTTGATCATTTTCGTTACCGACTCGTAGCGCAACGGAAGTAGAGTCCATGACGAACGGCGGTGCAGATCCCCGCAGCTAGCATTTACAACCTCCCAACCGCGAGGATTATAAGCAAATTCAATATGAGGCAAGCATTCTTTCCATATTTTCAGGTTATTCTTCAAAACAGCCGTAAGCATAGTAGAGAATGATCTATTGACTACTTCAGTCTGGCCATCAGTTTGGGGATGACAAGTAGTACTAAAAAGTAGTTTAGTCCCCAACTTAGCCCATAAACATCTCCAAAAATGGCTAAGAAATTTAACATCACGATCTGAAACAATTGTATTTGGTACACCATGCAACCGAATAATTTCACGAAAGAACAAATCAGCAACATGAGCAGCATCATCACTTTTATGACATGGTATAAAGTGTGCCATTTTGAAAAATCTATCCATGACAAAAAATATGCTATCCCTCCCCTTCTTTGTTCGAGGTAAACCTAAAACAAAGTCCATAGATATATCCTGCCAAGGAACACTAGGTACAGGCAAAGGCATATATAATTCATGAGGATTGAGTCGTGACTTAGCTTTTTGACATGTAGTGCAGCGAGCAACAAAACGCTCAACATCGCGTCTCATCTTTGGCCAAAAGAAATGTATAGAAAGTACGTCCTCCGTCTTCTTCACGCCAAAGTGTCCCATTAATCCTCCTCCGTGCGCCTCCTGTAACAACAAAAGAAGAACGGAGCTAGCCGGAATGCATAGCTTGTTAGCACGAAACACAAATCCATCATTAATAACGAACTTGTTCCATGTTCTCCCTTCTTTACAATTCTGCAACACATCTCTAAATTTAGCATCATGCACATATTGATCTTTTATGGTCTCCAAACCAAATATTTTAAAGTCAAGTTGTGAAAGCATAGTATAACGACGAGACAAAGCATCAGCAATAACATTTTCTTCACCCTTCTTGTGTTTAATGACATAAGGGAAAGTCTCAATGAATTCAACCCATTTAGCATGTCTACGGTTCAGTTTTGCTTGACTTTTAATATGTTTCAAAGATTCATGATCAGAATGTATAACAAATTCTTTGGGCCATAAATAATGTTGCCATGTTTCCAAAGTCCGAACAAGAGCATATAATTCCTTATCATAAGTAGAATAGTTCAGACTAGGCCCACTTAATTTTTCAGAAAAGTACGCAACAGGTTTACCATCTTGTAATAACACACCTCCTAACCCAATTCGACTAGCATCACATTCAAGCTCGAAAGTCTTATTAAAATCAGGAAGTTGGAGTAAAGGAGCATGTGTTAACTTATCTTTCAAGACCGTGAAGGCTTCTTCCTGTGCGGTACCCCAAAAAAAAGGCATGTCCTTCTTTGTAAGCTCATTGAGAGGCACAACAATGGTGCTGAAATCTCTCAGAAAACGCCTATAGAAACCAGTGAGGCCAAGAAAACTCCTTACTTGTGTGACCGTTTTGGGCTGCGGCCAACTCTCAATAGCTTCAGTCTTGGCTTTATCAACTTCAACTCCCTGTGGAGTAACAACATAGACAAGAAAAGATACTCGGTCGGTGCAAAAGGTGCACTTTCCAAGGTTACCAAACAAACGTGCATCACGTAGCGCAGTAAAAACAACACGTAAATGTTCCAAATGTTCCTCCAAAGATCTACTAAAAATCAATATATCATCAACATAGACTACCACAAATCGTCCAATGAAAGCACGTAAAACCTCATTCATTAATCTCATGAAAGTGCTAGGTGCATTAGTTAACCCAAAAGGCATGACTAACCACTCATATAATCCAAACTTAGTTTTAAATGCTGTTTTCCATTCATCTCCCAATTTCATACGAATTTGATGGTATCCACTACACAAATCAACTTTGGAGAAAATTGTAGAGCCACTTAATTCATCAAGCATATCATCTAGTCTAGGTATAGGATGATGATAACGAATAGTAATATTATTAATGCCTCTACAATCCACACACATGCGCGATGTACCATCCTTTTTAGGCACTAGAATAATAGGAACAACACAAGGACTAAGGGATTCACGTATATAACCTTTGTCAAGCAGCTCCTGTACTTGACGCATAATCTCCTTTGTCTCCTCTGGATTGGTGCGGTAGGGCGCATGGTTGGGTAAGGATGCACCGGGAATTAAGTCAATCTGATGCTCAATCCTACGAATAGGTGGTAATCCCGATGGCACGTCTTGTGGAAAGACATCAGTGAACTCTTGCAAAATGTTAATGACAGCAGGAGGCAAAGAGGGAGGCATTTCCTCGAATGAAAATAATACCTCTTTGCATACAAAAGCATAGCAAACAGATGTAGCAACATCCAAATCATTAATATCAGATTTAGTAGCAAGTAAACATCCACTCTTCAATTTTATTTCGGATGCAACAGTAGATGATGGTTTATTATGCTTATGGTGTTGCTCAAATTCTTGTGCTACAATCTGATTTTCACTCTTATTTTTCTCCTGTTTTTCTTTACTAGCTCTAGCAATGTCATCTTTCATAATATGTTCAGGAAACATAGGAAGCAAAGTGATATTTTGATCCTTATGAACAAGAGTATACTGATTTGTCCTACCATGGTGTACAATTTTTTTATCAAACTACCATGGTCTACCAAGTAAAACAGAACATGCTTGCATGGGTACCACATCACAATCCACATAATCAGAATATGTAGCAATGCTAAAATGCACACGAACAGTACGTGTTACAAGGATGAGGATGTGGTCTGGTGGTTAGAGACAGCTTCTCCACCATCTCCGTGCTAGCCAAGTTTTTGCAACTCCCTCCATCGATGATGACGCGAACAGAACGCTCCTTCACAACTCCCTCTGTGTGGAACAAGTTGTGCCTCTGATTTTGTTCAGCCTGTGTAACCTGCACACTGAGAACACGTTGAGCAACTAAACTTTCATACCTGTCAGCGTAATCAGCAGCCATGTAGTGTGTTTCTGGTTTTGCATCGTCGCCATCGTGTTCTTCACTTGTAATGAGCCAAAGTATCCTCATCATAATCACTAGCAGACGCATATCCACCATCCTCAGTAACAATCATTACATGCTTGGAAGGGCATTCTCTCGCAAAGTGACCTCCACCCTTGCAACGACGGCATATAACCTCATGTGTTTGCCCTGTGGATGCAATAGATGAAGAAGAGCTCTGTGCAGGCCCAGAAGGTGTGCTCTTCGCAGAGGGTGGAGTAGGAGCCTGTTTCCTGGTATCGCGGTTGGAGTTGGAGGTTGAAGTAGGTGGTGTTGCAGAAGGACGTGTGGAAGTAGAGGAGGTATGTGGCGTCCATGATGAAGTGCGACCTGCAGAAAAAGTAGTTCTCGCCATTGTCTGTCGATCCTGCACTTCACGTTCAGCTTTGCAAGCAAGATGAAATAAATGAGTGATAGTGTTATACTCCTTATACCCTAGAATAGTCTAAATCTCTCTATTTAATCCACCCATAAAACGTGCAAGCATAGCTTCATTCTCTTTAACAATACCACATCTAATCATACCAGTTTGTAATTCCTCATAATATTCTTCTATAGAATTTTTTCCTTGTCTTAAACGCTGCAAATTTTCAAGCAATTCACGTTGATAATAAGGTGGCACCCAACGATTACGCATAGCAGTTTCCAAAGCAGCCCAAGTAGTTGGAATATTAGCATGGTGTATTCTACAATGTTCTGACCACCAAACACAAGCAAAACTAGTGAATGAACAAACAGCAGCAGCCACACGTCTATCCTCAGGAAATTGTAAGCATGTAAAACATTGTTCTGTTTCTAACTCCCATGTAAGATATATATCAGGAACATATCTACCCTCAAACGTCGGAATATTCAATTTAAGTTTAGGGAGATGGTCATGATCCCGTACCTGAGGGGGTGGTGCAGCCCTACAATTACGGTTGTAGCCATGTGGTCGACCTGGTCGTATGGTGGTGGTTGCCCCTGAGGCTGATCGGGAGCAACCTCTCCCTCATCATCGTAATCACCACCATAATCTTCAACCTGCTCAACGACAGTATCAGCACGAGCCACAGAAGTAGCAGTAGTATCAACAATACCAGGATGTTGGGCTTGGCCGAGAGGCACACGTTGCGCTCGTCGTTCGAAAGGAATAGGAGCTGCAGCTGGTGGTGGTAGACGGGCAAGAACCTCATTGAACTTGGCGTCCATCTTGGTGTCAAATGTCTTCTCCAAACCATCTAGCTTCTCCATGGCCTCTCCAAAGTTGGTCACGAAGTCTTGTACCTGGTCAGCCATCATTCGTTGAAATTTATCATAGAGCGCTTTGTTGGTCATGCTCTCCCAGTCGATCTCGTCGTCGTGTGATCCTGGCATGGTTAGCAAATAGGGAACACACAAGACTATGAAACCTATAGACTACTGGGACGTGGTGGTGGTGGTGGTGGTGTGTCATAAATCCTTTAAGCGAATCTCAAATTCTTACCAGTTCTTACCCAGCAGCAGGCGGTGATCGACAACCGTTGTAGTCAAAACTCCCAAAGCTTGGATAGAGCGATTGCCAGGTGGTGTCAAACACACGACGTAGATGTATGTGGAGCTGGGATGGCTTATAATATGGTAGCAAAAAGGGTTAACAATAATCAATTCAGAGATGCAAGGTTGAATAAACGCTCAACGACAGTACTATGCTGGTCCTAGGCTAGACCCGTACTAGAGACGCGAGCCTAAAACACCAACAAAATCACGACGCTACACGTAATCAAGGGAAGAGCACACTCTGAATTTTTTTTCGTTTTTTTTTGTCGGCGCCTCTTTTTTTTGCGCTCTTTTTTTTTTGCTCAAAAAATCACTACAATGGCGAGTGTCTGAAAACTCTTCCCACGTCGTATAAGCAAGATGAGCACGGAATTTTTTTTTGGACTAATTTTTTTTGGGAGCAATCCGGGGGCTGCGACGACCAAAAATTTCGACAAAAATCACTATGATCGCAAGTGTCTCAAAACGCTCCGGAGAACCTAAAATCAAGATAGGGAAAAATATTTTCTATCGAATTTTTTTGGGGCCAAAACGTGCTCTACAAAGTGTGCCAGACTCTTTTTTTCGACACCTACGTAGGTCACAAAACGCGAATCCGAAATCAAAAAGATCTTTAAACTAAACCTAAAACGAGCTGTACTCGGATTGGTGGTGGATTGGTGGTGGTATATATGGACACCAATGGATAGTGATGGTGGGTGATGATATATGGCAGCGGTGATGATGTGGTGGTATATGCCGACTATGAAGACGATGCGGTGGCGGTGTGACAACCTGTGAATAGAACTCGAAACTCTAAAGGACTAGACACTAAGACCAGCAACTCGACACGATGATGTAACCGCAAATTCAACAAAGCAAAATACTGAAAAGACTATGCAAAGGCTCAGATTGGTTCGGATATGATGATCTAACCCTAATTTTTTTGTGGCTTTTTCATGGACTAAAGGTATGAAGAACAAATGCGATCTAAACTACGAAAACTGGTAAAATCTCACCGAGCAACCTGGAAATCTGATACCACTTGATAGAGGTGAAGTTGTCCCTGTCTTTCGATGAGATGGTGGTTATCGTTTTGGTGGAGTAGACTTTGACGATCCGACTACGAACGTGTGATGACATCGCGCCTTAGCAATCGCTAAACCAACTCCGAGAGGTTATTGACCACGCCGGAGCATGATCAACCTGACCACGAGGGTCTATTTCCTGCACACAAACGAAGAACAAGCAAGAAACTAAGATTGCAATCTGGATATTGCGAATATAAGATAAAAGCTTTATTGATGAAGTGGGATTCTGAGACGCCTTTGTCTGGTCGTGGAACACAAACGAAGAACGCGAAGTTGCAGCTATGGCGAACTTGTAATCTAAACAAAACCCAAACCTAAAACGACGCCCTAAGGGCTGTATATTTTGGGGAATAGAGGGGAATTTCGTGGCCCCTTGGAGGAGGGGGTCCAAAACCGACCCTAACTCAGTTTCCCCATACATACGGACTCTAAAAATAGCCTATAATATGGTATTTCGAAATTACATGGGCCTGGCCCAAAAATAAGGTGGCGCAACACCTATATTAGCCTAGGGACGAATTTTATAAAGTGGCATCATGCATATTTCGTCCAAGGCTTCTTGCTCCCATTATGGTGGCTTCAAAGTGCGAAAATAATCACTGGAAGCTCCATTGTTCTTTCTCGCATGCACACCTTCTTCTACATGCTTGATCCCGCTCCAATGGTCATCCTTCTCGTCCATGCTAGGTCCTTCATTCACAATTAAAACAAAAGTATCTAATTTAGGCAGCATCATATGTTCATGAACATTAGAAGGATTTGCAAGAAATGAAAGTACCTGGTAATTCAATTGACGTGCGCGAGCTCTAGTAATTGGTCTTGTATGTATATCAGTTGGAGTTGTGGGTGTAGCATTAATAGGGATGTCCTCATCACTCATGGTGGCATCTTCTCTAATGTCTTCTTTTTAGTTTCCAACTTTGATGCTTGAATTTGTTGTCTTAGCCAATAGGAGTAGGAGGAGACAGGGAGGATGAGGAAGGAGACAAGCAAGAGAAAGAGAGATTCTTTGGGGTTTGCTCGCCTTATGGACTTGATATAAACAAGTGCCAATTGTGCTAATCATGTTCTTATGTTACCATAATCTCCAATGGTGTTGAATTCCATTCGTTTTGCTTTGTTTTAGGATCGAAGGGGCATTTAAATTATGATGTTTGGTGAAAATATAATGTAAATTTCCCATGAATAGTCTTGATTCAGCATAGAGAAAACACACATGGTTTGGGTTTCATCCCGTAAGTATTAACATTTGTGATATAGGCTAGAATTTTCCTAATTTTTACCATGTGAGAGTGTCTAAGTGTGAGCAAATATATGTGGGTGGATTTTATTGGTATGCCTGTTGTGTTTCAGGTGTATTGTTCTTTATTGAGTCAATTGATAAATCCTTGCTTCTTTTAATATTAATAAATACAAATAGGTGCCTTCAATTTGTTGGGTAACGCAGCAGAAAACAAAATGTTTCCGACCTACGCACCAGCCCAGGACCACTATGGAGACTGCATACAAGGTTTGTTCATTTTCATTACCGACTCGTAGCGCAGCGGAAGTAGAGTCAATGATGAACCGCGGTGTAGATCCCCGCAGCTCGGATTTACAACCTCCCAACCGCGACGATGTATACCCTCATCTGCCTCGCGGACAGCTCTCTAGGAGGCGGTCGGACAGTCCCCCAGATGGTGTCGCGGACAGCCCCTCGGGAGGACCTCCGAAACTCGGACTGTCACTCGAACATCCCTTCGGAAGGATCTCCAAAACTCGGACGGTCACACGGAAGCCCTCCGGGAGGCACTCTCGAACTAAGACCGAAACTACGATCTCTCTACAGAGTTGCACACATACGGTGTCATCTATCCGGCAGGGCTTCGCCGTCCAGAACTAGTTCCCACCGGAACCCAGACAGCCTTTCGGCTCTACGAAACTCTTTTCGTGGGAGGGAGAGAAGAAGCCAGATAATGCATGGCATGTGTATGAGAGTTGGAGTGGGGATGGAGAGATCCTCTCCACCTCCTTTTATAGGGGAAGGAGGGGTTGGTGGTGGCTGAAATTTCAGCCACATGACAAGTACCCACAAAACAAGGAAGCATGTTCCCACCAAACATGGAGAAAACATGTTCCCTTGTCCATGGTGTTCCCCCATGGGGCCCCACCTTCCTCCCAACACTCTCCACCATTTCTGGAGGATGCCCCCACCACGGGGGGGGGGGGGGGGCACACCTTTTAGCCAGCCACAAGGGGCTGCCCCCCAAAAGGGAGGCACCCCAAAACAGCCCCACGAAACGTGGGATCTTGTCCCCTCCCGCTGGGACAAGATGTTTTCCGCGACTATTACTTCGGAAAAATTCTGGAAGGTCCCAGAACATTTCCGACACCCTCTAAAATTATCTGGACACGCTCCCAAACATTTTCGGTATGGTGGTTTAATTTAAAACCATCTTTGTTTACCTGGTAAACAATTCCGACGGCTCCGAAAACCTTTTCTGGTTTTTCCCCTGAAATATTCCAGAAATTACTAGACCGATCTGGCAACCTCCAAAATAGTCCCGGTGCTTGCTGAAACCTTTTTGGATCAATGGTTTTATCCGAAACAACTTTTCGGTTTTACCGAAACTTTTTCGGTGTTCTCTCCGGAACTTTTCTGCTGTCTCCGAAACTATTTCAATGACTTTCTCTCGGACTCCTTGTCTAGTATTCAGCACATAGATGACCCTTAAGCGTGTGACCCTATAGGTTTGGTGAAGTATAGACATGACCTGGAACCCCTTCTGATCAATGATCAACATCGGAGCCGTGGACACCCATATTGACCCCTATACCCACACGAATGAATATTCGAGTGAACCTCCAGTTGTCGTGTGCTATTCCTGTTGCTTCGCGATATGTTACAAATACCCGAGGTGAGACATGTTGGCATCCCCGTGGATCAAAAACTTGTCCACTATGCCAGTTACCTCGTTACCGATGTTGTTCTCTTTTCTCGTTCCCGTGTTCCGGCATCCCCGTGATCAAATCACAAAGTGTCTGGCCAGACGATGATGGATACCGTAACACCGACAGGGCCCATAGATATCTCTCCATCGTCGAAGGAGCAAATCCCAATCTTGAGCTATCAAGTTACTTGACATACTTTTCCATGAACCCGTAAGCCGCCGTAATAGCCACCCATTTACGGATGACGTTTAACAAACCCCAAAGTTCATGTAGCAAGCATGAAGAAACTCGATACTCTCATGGTCTAAGGAATTATGCAAACATTAACTTCTCTGTGTTATTAACCATTAACTTATGATGAATGTATCTCATAGAATAACATCAATTCGGGTCGATTCAACACAAATGTTCTTCTAACATTGTGCCCTCAAAATTGCCGGCATAGCCATGCCCATGATCAGGAAAACATGATCATCATACAATACTTGAGCCAGTCTTAGAGGCCAGACTAGGAATACAATTTACCGTTTATTATTCCACATGTGCATATGAGTCTTCCTTCAAGTCTCGTGGTTATTGTAGACTCGAGAACCATAGCAGTTATAGCATGGAACATAAACCTAATTATGAACAAGGAGATAATCAATAACATTTATTATTGCCTCTAGGGCATATCTTCTTAAGACTCCCACTTGCACTACAGTCAATAATCTAGTCAATGCTAATGCACTTTACACCTATGGCATACTGGTGTAAAATATGCTTCGCTTGTGGTATAGCCTGATGTCCAACGGATTTGACAACTTCAGCTCCGTGCGTAAGTTTGCATATCCTCGCATTTTCATGCTATCACAAAATTCGTATTTTGTGTGAACTTGGCTTTGCATATGTGTGAATCATTGGTCGAAACCTGATTCCTTAGACTGAGCTATGGAGCAACTATCTGCAATACTGTCTCATAGACCAAAGCCATCTTGGAACCATACTAAGTTCATGAATGAACTATATGATTCAACAACTTCTTTGTCCCTTCCAAAGCATCAACATACTTAGCCTTTGTTATAGAATTCGCCATAGTATCTTGTTTGGAACAATTTCCAACTACTTGCCACCATATTGTGTATTACACAAAACCCTTAACTTAAATCGAAAATCGCATGGAGCATTGATTGAGACTGTATCGATGTAATTAATTACAACGAGCACTTCATAATCTTTGCTTGCGAGAAAACATGTCATTAGCACTACTCTAGTACTTATTGACATCTTTCACTGTTGTCCCATGATCAGTGCTTTGATCACTTTGGTATCTATACTCGCAACAACATGGGAGTATCGGACATATCTGCTTTTTTCATACCATGGAATACATGATTAATCCAAACACTAGAGTGTGTGGAATCTCCATCATGTATTTTACTCGTCAGTGTTTTGGGACACTGAGTCTTGCAAAAACTCTTTCCATGCGACTTCGGCAAGAATCACTCCTTGGCGTTTTTAAATGCTAAAAGGTTTTAGCACCTTGTCAATATGTATTAATTTCTTAGCCCCATTAGGTAAATCTATCTCCATAGATCATCATGCCTAATATTGAGTCTATTTAGCCTAAGCACTTCATCGAAAAACTATTTTCAAATGAAGTCCTAATTCGTGTCAAGAAATTTATTTCCAATTAACAACGTGTCAAGCACACAACGTTTTTAGAAATATTATTATGTTCCCACTTACTTTCTTGAATCACAAGCATCTTCGTTACCATTGATGAAGTCAAAAACCCTTTTGACCATTTCATCAATCCACGAAGATTCCAACTCCATTTTGCTCTCTTCTGTCCAATTCTGGAACTCTGAAGTTTGCATACTTACTAGCATCCTCTGGATCGACAAATTACTTTGGACTGTATCACATACAAGTCCTAGGTTTCATTTCCATCAGACGGAAATCCTTTTGCCATCCATGTTTCATATCTCATGATTGATATATGTATTAATTGCTAGTTCAACCCGAACCGACCTTAAGCATCACTACGGTGAAACATCCTCATCGTAGTCAACTCCTTGAACTTGTTATTTAAACAAGTCGAGCTTTATGGATAAAACATTTTTTTATCCGTATCAGTTTTTAGTTCCATAAATATTCGTTAGACTCTAAGTCCTCTGAAAGGTGTATCAAGGTTTTAATCTTGAATCACTTATATGGAAACTATCTCGGATTGTATTGGCATTTAGCCAATCCTAGAGTCAGGGCTCATCAACGCTTCCTTGTGTATTGTAGGTATGCTGTTGTCTAACAACAATATCTCGTTTGTGCACCTGATAGGTTTGCACGAGCTTTGCCTACGTGGTTCAGCTGCACGTTCGACCGAAGTCATACATTTTATTGTAGAGACTTCCATATCAGTCGTAGTAGGAAACAACGGAATCACTTCCAGGGTTTCTTTCCTTTGAACTGATGACGAAGATACTGGTTATCTCGTCGAGTTGCACTGTCCTCCCACTCACCTTTTGTAAGAACTATTCTCTTTAAAAGCATACCGTTTTGTGGAAAAACCCTTTGCCTCGGTATAGTGGTGGGGGAATACCCAATGACTTGGGATAACCATACAAAGTAGCACTTGTCTGATTTGGAATAGGTTTGTAACCTTTTACACAAGCCCCATATTCCAAATGTTAAGAAAAGATATAACATGGTTGGGCTTACCATACCATGGCGTCATTTCAATAGACCTGATGGATCTCTTTTCAGTGTAAAAGCCGCAGTGTCTAAAGCATCACTCTATAAAAGGGATAATGGCAAATCTATTTATGTCATCTTTGATCTTACCATGTCATAAATGGTTCGATTACATCTTCACGGACTTTCCACTTGCAGTGGTGTTCCGGGAGGTGCAAGTTATGAAACTCTTTTCACAACTCATCAGACATTCGCTAAACTTGTAACTCAAATATTCCTTTCCGCAATCAAATTGTAGAAACATAATTTTCTTGGTACAATAACTTCCACTTCATTTTTGAAAACCTTTCAAATGATTTCAAAAGATCCAGACTTACGTCTCATCAAGTAAATATCCATATATCTACTTGAGTCATTTTTGAAGGTAGACAAATCCATTGTTTGCAACAACATTTATCGGACTACATACATCAAATATATGATCACCAATAAGTTCCTTGCTCGTTCCTTATGGCGTGTGAACGGTATTTTAGTTAGCTCACCTTTTGGAGGAAAGTTGCAAGTGTCAGATGATTCAAAATCAAACGACTTCAAAATTCATCATAATGGAATTTTCCATGCGGGTTTCTCCAATGTGACCAAATGCAGTGCCACACATATGTGGTATTCTTTTAGTCTTGCGACATTTAGCGTCAGTGTTATGGATGTATCATATGTCCATCAATATTCATAACATACATCCCATCTAGGATGGAAGCATGGCCCTTCATGTTATTCATAATACTAAACAACAATTGTTGTTTTTTATGAACAACTCTTTTGCAACAAACATTGTGCAATGGGCTAGAGTGTATGAAAATCTAAAATGAATTATTAAAGTAAACCCATAGGTAATGTATTATTATCAATATTCATAACATACGTCTCATTCATAATGAAAGTATGGCCCTTATGTTATTCATAACACCGAACATGAAAAGTTCTCTTATGAACAACCTTCTTGCAAGATACCTTATGCAAAGGGCTAGAGTGTGAAACTCTAAAAGTGAATTATGAAACTTAATACATAGGGAATACACCGATGGAAGGCATAGTAACATTTACTATGTTCCTTGCGTGTATCTAAACCTCATCCTTGGCTAGTCTTTCAGGCCATAGTAGTTCTTACATCGAGTTGCAACAGAATGCAATCGAACGGGTATCTTTGTGATCAACTCATAATACCCAAGAATTAGTGATTAACATGTTTAACCATAATTCCCAAGAACTATATCTTTGACCAGCCTTCTATACATCAAAAACTTGTATGACATTCATACATGAGCTGGATATTCCAGTCTTCTTTCCTTTTTCCATTATACTTCTAACAGTTTAACTTTTAGTATTACTCCTACTCTCAGAAGAAGCATCCAACTTAAGAGTGGCATTAGCCCCGGACTTCCTAGGCGTGAAAGTCTCACTAACACCCTTCGGACACTTCCTTTCTCTTTAAGTTGTTGTTTTATTCACCTTTCATCATATGACATGCGTTCTCTTGGATCCCTCTCTTATCAGTCTAATGCATAGTAAACTCCTTTACTAATAGTTTGCAAACAAACATTGCTTTGGATATCTCATATCTTTTAGCCTTTGTCTGTCTCTTAAAATGATTTTCAGATTCCATGAATATCACATAACTATCCAAACTTTCGAAGTTCAGGTCGCATGGAAGAAAACGTGTTGCACTTGACTAAAAAAGAATTCTAGCTTTTGGATTGAAGGACGAGAGTCACATGATCCATAGCATTAGCGGGACAATACCGAAAGTATGCGATAGGACAAAGTCCTTCTCGGCACTATTGAGGACAATCCACACACTACGTTACCACGCGTAAAGTTTTAACCAGATATTTAACAGCTATTCAATTTTAATAGGGAAGGTGGAAACGCGAGCCATTATCCTACAACTATTATGCAATCTACACTTAGACAAAATTCACAATTAATTGCACTGAGAATTAAAAGAATTAATTCTATAGTGCACTCCCACTCAAATCAATATCTCTGACAATTGATTGTGAGTGATACAAGACCCGCATTTAAATTTTCGCCATTGGTGTAACACCACTGATGACGAAAAATCTCAACCGGTAGGACAACTTGCCAATCACATCTCTATGTGACTCTTGTTCATCTTTCGATGCGTGTGTTCCGAGCTCATGACAGTCATGCCTGAACATCAAGACAACCAAGTGATCTCGCTGCAAGGTCTCAACTCACCCGCCTCACACTTCTCTAATCGTTCGTACCTGTGTGACATGGCGCACCCCGAAAAGATAGGTGTCATGACGGTGCTACACTTGGGAGAACACTAACTAGATATTTTTGTGAGAGATCACTCTAATAAAAAGCGACTACCGCGCAATCAATAAGGGTGCATCATAAGGGATAAACATCTCAGGCAATTCATAATAGCATGATATGGTATAGCCCTTTCTGACGAAGAAGTCTTTCATTTCTTCGTGTTCGGCATTCGCGTCGGTGTTCACCTTCGCGAAGATTGCCACCACCTTGTCGATGCACTAGGTAATATTGCTATATCTATAGCTAATAAAATAAGTGCATTACATAAGGTTGACACGCAGGTCATTAAAGTGCAATCATATGGCTCCAGCCATCATGCCGAATCATGACACGCAGGTCATGTTAATTACATCATATAGTCATCTCATACATAATCAAATTCATATGAGCATTGCTATACCACATCATATGCACATGCAAACCATCCTGCAAAACCAAGTTAGACGCCTCTAATCGGTTCATGCAAAAACTTGTTTTATGTGGCTTCTAAGGTTTTGAAACAAACCGAATCTACCAACGTCCATCATCAAGTATGATAATTCAAGTTGCTAGATTAACTTTCCAGGGTGTATGAAACACAAGATAATAAAATCTCGAGCGCCATACTAAACTTCGTCATACGCGTGACCCCCGTGCAGATCTCATCTACATTGCCCTTTTGTCTGTGAAACATCCATCTTTCTCAACTATGGTGGAACCCAAAGAACTGTTAGCACTTCGTTGATCTGTCAATCAGCATACTCAGGACCAACATGAAAGGATCGTGGATTTCCAGAACTTTGTGAGATTCCACCATGCCGTTAAGATCAAGACTACGCAAATTCCATGGAAGCAACAAGAAGATCGGGTTACAGATTTCATCTGCTACCCTCACAAATAATTTTCAGCAATAGATCTCACCTACTACCTAATTATATTGTGCAACACCCATACATCTCTATGTATTCTAGATCGCAACCTACATCTACGCATAGCACGGCTCTTGATGCCACTATTGGGTAACGCAGCAGAAACAAAAAATTTCCGACCTACGCACCAGCCCAGGACCACTATGGAGACTGCATACAAGGTTTGATCATTTTCGTTACCGACTCGTAGCGCAGCGGAAGTAGAGTCGATGACGAACGATGGTGCAGATCCCCGCAGCTAGGATTTACAACCTCCCCACCGCGAGGATGTATACCCTCATATGCCCTGCGGACAGCCCTTCGGGAGGACCTCCAAATCTCAGACTGTCACTCGGACAGCCCTTCGGGAGGATCTCCAAAACTCGGACAGTCACACGGACAGCCCTTCGGGAGGCACTCTCGAACAAAGACCGAAACTACGATCTCTCTATAGAGTTGCACACATATAGTGTCATCTATCCGGCAGGGCTTCGCCGTCCAGAACTAGTTCCCACCGTAACACAGACAATCTTTTGGCTCTACGAAACTCTTTTCGTGGGAGGGAGAGAAGAAGCCAGATAAAGCATGTCATGTGTATGAGAGTTGGAGTGGGGATGCAAAGCTCCTCTCCACCTCCTTTTACAGGGGAAGGAGGGGGTGGTGGTGGCTGAAATTTCAGCCACATGACAAGCACCCACAAAACAAGGAAGCATGTTCCCACCAAACATGGAGAAAACATGTTCCCTTGTCCATGGTGTTCCCCCATGGGGCCCCACCTTCCTCCCAACACTCTCCACCATTTGTGGAGGCTGCCCCCACCATGGGGGGGGGGCCCAACACCTTTTGTCCAGCCACAAGGGGCTGCCCCCAAAAGGAAGCGCCCCAAAACAGCCCCACGAAACGTGGGATCTTGTCCCCTCACGCTGGGACAAGATGTTTTCCGTGACTATTACTTCGGAAAAATTCTGGAAGGTCCCAGAACATTTTCGACACCCTCTAAAATTATCTGGACATGCTCTGGAACATTTCCGGTATGGTGGTTTAATTTAAAACCATCTTTGTTTACCTGGTAAACAATTCCGGCAGCTCCGAAAACTTTTTCCGGTGTTTTCCCCCGAAATATTCCAGAAATTACCAGACCGATCTGGCAACCTCCAAAACATTCCCGGTGCTTGCTAAAACCTTTTTGGATCAATGGTTTTATCCGAAACAACTTTTCGGTTTTACCAAAACTTTTTCGGTGTTCTCTCCGAAACTTTTCCGCTGTCTCCGAAACTATTTCAGTGACTTTCTCTCAGACTCCTTGTCTAGTATTCAGTAGATAGATGACCCTTAAGCATGTGACCCTATAGGTTCGGTGAAGTATAGACATGACCCGGAACCCCTTCCGATCAATGATCAACATCGGAGCCATGGACACCCATATTGACCCCTATACCCACACGAATGAATATTCGAGTGAACCTCCAGTTGTCGTGTGCTATTCCTGTTGCTTCGCGATATGTTACAAATACCCGAGGTGAGACATGTTGGCATCCCCGTGGATCAACAAATTGTCCACTATGCCAGTTACCTCATTACCGGTGTTGTTCTCTTTTCTCGTTCCTGTGTTCCGGCATCCCCGTGATCAAATCACAAAGTGTCTGGCCAGACGATGATGGATACCGTAACACCGAGAGGGTCCAGAGATATCTCTCCATCGTCGGAGGAGCAAATCCCAATCTTGAGCTATCAAGTTACTTGACATACTTTTCCATGAACCCATATGCCGTCGTAATAGCCACCCATTTACGGATGACGTTTAACAAACCCCAAAGTTCATGAAGCAAGCATGAAGAAACTCGATACTCTCATGGTCTAAGGAATTATGCAAACATTAACTTCTCTATGTTATTAACCATTAACTTATGACGAATGTATCTCATAGCATAACATCAATTCGGGTCGATTCAACACAAATGTTCTTCTAACATTGTGCCCTCAAAATTGCCGGCATAGCCATGCCCATGATCAGGAAAACAGGATCATCATACAATACTTGAGCCAGTCTTAGAGGCCAGACTAGGAATACAATTTACCGTTTATTATTCCACACGTGCATATGAGTCTTCCTTCAACCTTGTGGTTGTTGTAGACTCGAGAACCATAGCAGTTATAGCATGGAACATAAACCTAATTATGAACAGGGAGATAATCAATAACATTTATTATTGCCTCTAGGGCGTATCTCCTACACAATTATGCTACTACCATAGAACTGTAAGGTTGACTGGTTTATCTTGTCTGACCCTTGTTCCAGGCTCTTGTGCATGCTTCAGTTACTTTGGAATTGTTTGGAATCATCTACTATCATGTATACTAACTGTGTAAGTACTTTGGAGAAACACAATACAATTCAAAGTTCCATGACTTCCAATGTTAAAAATCAGCTATGAATGGTTTTCAATAAGAAACTTCTTGCTCGCAAAGAGGTGATTCATTGTTTTATTTTTTCCATTTGATATTCTGCTGGTGGTCCTGCATCCAGTTTGTTTCTCATGCCTAATATGACTTATGTGTGTTAACACATTCGTTGATTAAATAAAAAGATATTGTACGCTTTACACTGTGCAAGGAAATTTTGTCTATGTTCTGATTTAGTTGCTTCTACTACCAGTTTGTCTTCTCCGACTGCTTATTTTCTTCTATGTTCCATATCCTTCTACAGTTTAGTTGTCCCGATGCCTGCAGTTTAGCTGGCCCGAAGCCTCGTGTGCTCACTTCCGTCTTGCCAAGGTTCTGTCTTCCTTCTCCGTCCTTCTTTTCTTTTGCTCATTTCATATGCAGTATTTTACTAAATCATGTGTTCCGCTCGTTGTGTCCTTTCTTCCTTACTATTACTTATTGTTGCTTGTTGTATTTATACCTTGTGTCCCTCTTATCGTTGTCTCATTGCTTTGTATACCCATGATGCGTGTTTTCATATATTTTGTCATACCTATTATGGAAACCATGGCAAAAATAAATACAATTAGACACATATCACTATTTTGTATACCGAGGATAAGATCAGGATATGAGTTTTCGTATCAGTGCTTTGTATACTCAGGATGCTTGCACTAGCTCTAGCAAATTCACTTCCCTTCTTTCCTTGTTGTTGAAAGAGTTGTGGGTTTAGTCCTGAACCGTAGTCCCGAACCTGCACTAATTACACTAATTTTTAGTTTCACTTCATTATATCACTCTGCTTTGAATGGCTACAGTTTCAAGCTACTTTCTGTAGTTGATGTGTATCTATTGTCGAGAGGATCCAATCTTAGTACTATAGTGTAGCCAATTATTTCTTGGATCTGGTACACTTCACCTTCATTCTATTTTTATTTTGGTCTATTGTTGAGTACATTTTGATACAATTAGAATTGCAGTAGCTTTTTTCTAGCATCTAAGGCCCTTTTTAAATAGTTTGATTTGGTGAGAATGGAATGTCATTTGCCCAACAGTAGTCTTCCTTCAAGCAACAGAAAACATATATGATTTCTGTTTCATTCTTTAATTTGTTCTTTCTGCACCTTTTGCTGACATTATAAGTTCAGCCGAGCCATTGTGCTTAATCATCTTATGTTGGTTGCTATTGGTATGTGGGATATGCAACACTGGAATGAGAAGAGGAAGCCCCGATCCTTCTACGACATGTTCGAGAAGGGATAGATCAACGTCATTGTTGAGGAGTAATTCTATGTGCTAAAGCTGAAGTTCTAAGTCTCAAGTATTTTGTCATTTCTTTGCCTGTAATTTTCTGAAACTCCCTAGAGAGCATGAGAATGTGATCATTGCAGAGATTGCCATGAAAATAAGCACCACCATTTGGGAATATCAAACTTTTTGTATCACATGAATTCAATAGCATGGGACATTCACAAGGCAATATGAAGAGGAGAGTATACTTAGTTTCTATATTTGTTGATTCAGGTGCTGGCCATCAATTAAAGACGGCAGAATACCTGACAACAAACCAATAGAAATGATGCCGACATTCCGGTCCCGATGAAGTGACTTGTCCAAGCCACAACAATAAACAGAAGGTCCGATGAAGTGAGATATTTTTTCATGTGCTGGATATTGGTTATTACTCCACGTGTTGAAGATGCAGCAGAACTGTTCTCTCTCAAATCATTCTTTTGATGCCATGACTTGTTAAACACAAACACACACACCAACACTTCTTTTTTTACTATTCATTATAATGATCAGACTGCGATGTTGGAATTATTTTGGCCAGCATCCGTATCTATAAACATGTAGTTTAGCTTGTCTATCCAACAACGGATGATTAGAGCTGCACTTTTGGTCCTGTTTTCTACCACAAACGAGCAATCTTGGTGCTATGTCAAAGTCTGGGTGGTACAAGCTAATAGTTTTTTCCCTATTTCTCGAGTTCTATAGAAGGACCACATAGCATACTGATTTGCTATTCTATATTTTTAGAAACTGAAATTCACATCATATGTTGTGTTCTACATTCAGTGTCCATTTCCTTCATTGTTTCCGATTTCGTGTAGAGGCATTGATTCATCAAAGCATGCAATCAGGTGCCCATCAGTTAGTAGCACACTAGCACCAAACTATAGACTATTTTAGCATTTTATTTTAGCCTATTTGGCTAGCACCAAACTATACACTGTTTCAATATTTTCCTTTAGCCTATTTAATTAACTAGCCTATTTCAGCATTTTCTTCTTCTCTTTGCCTCCTGAACTCATGCATCTACTGCTTGTTGCCTTGGTTATATTGATCTACAAAAGGAATTTCAGTCTTTCGTTGCAGATTTAACCTGCTCAACACATTGAAAAAAAGCAAGAACTTTCATTTAAACATGTATTTCGGATGCAATGGTAGGATCGTCTCTCTCAAAAAGATGTTTTTGCATATTATGACAAATTTGAGTGATTCTTGGTCTTGTATGTGAATTCGCAGACAAAAGAAGATAGAGGTCATGTAGGTGGGGCTTCATGAATGTCTGTCAAGGTTCTTAGTGAGAGATTCCTCTAAGATGCTTTTAGATTTTTTATTATACCCTATATATGCAGTCAAAACGTCTCTCTTTTTAGTTACTGCTCTAAATAGGATACATGGTGTTCATGTTCTGTTACATAATTTTATTCTTGTGTAGTTTGATTTTAAGGATGATAGGTCAGAATGCCAGAATATGATTAGTTTTACTTTTACTTCTATTTTTTATCGTTTGTTTCTCAATTTCTTTATGCTAGAACACTACTATTATAGATTAAGCAGCTGAAAAGTTAATGAAGCTGTTTGGAGTGAATTTCTCTTTTCTAGCAAGTTTTCATGTGAGAGGGATAGCAAATTTTATATTGCACTTAAATAATTGTGGAGTATTATAATGAAAAGGCTAGCAATACTCTATTGGTTACAGGCCCAGTTGTGTATCCTGACATTTAGCTTCAGTCCTTGACTGGTAATTTTGCACAGACGGCTCTAGTGTTCGAAAGCTATGGATTTACTGCTTCTGGATCTCTACAGGTGCCGAGAGCTTTGCTGAATTATATTGCTAGATTTTCCATCGAGTTGAATGGTTGATGTAGTGCATTAAGTGTTTTCTGCCTACTAACTTTTGCTTTATCGTTAAGCAGGCTTGTGGATGTTTTGCTCGAGTTTCTGCTAGAATTATGTATGCGATGTTTTTTTTGATGTGTTAAAGTGAACTTACTTTGATTTTGTAAAATGACCACTTTGTTCCTCTTAAAATCATTACCTTTTGCTTCAACTTTTGCTCATGTTTCAAGGCACCACACTGCAATTTGACGTGAGTAGTGCAGCCATGGATGTGGGTAGTGGAATCGCAAAAAAGAGACAAGGACGAGTAAACAAGTTTAATATAATTGGTCATATTTGTATAATCACCACACTGCTCATGGTGGTTGAAGAGAAGATATCAGTTATAGTGGGCCTGGTGATGAGGGCATCAGGACAAATAGATTAATTCAGAACTCTTTTCTTAGTAGGTTGTACAATGTACAAATTTACAAGGTACTACTATTTATTCCTATGTTTTAATAGCTTTGTGAGCACAACTATTTGAAATTCAATGATTCATGGTGGAAGCAAGTATTTTTTCCTTCATTAATTTTGCTGAGTGAATGAGTTACTCTTCAGCTATAATATATTTTCAGACTTGGCCCAACTCCAACTCTCCCTGGGCTTCTTCTGGTCCATAAAAATTCACCGTAGATTTTTATTCCATTTTGGCTCCATTTGATATTCCTTTTCTGTAAAACCCCAAAACACGAAAAAAACAGGAATTGTCATTGGGCTCTAGGTTAATAGGTTAGTACCAAAAATAATATAAAGTTGTGGTACAATGATTGTAAAACATCCGAGAATGATAATATAACAGCATGGAACAAGCAAAAATTATGGATACGTTGGAGACGTATCATCCATCTATATTCACGTCAAAATACAAGGCATCCACTCAAAGTTGAGCTTGTCGTGATTAGGAAAAGGAAACTGGCAAGGGGCAGAATATAATTCTCGTCCCCATTTAGAGCTGGTTGTGATTACGAAAAGGTAGCAGGTAAAATGGACATTACTCCCACTGCTTGTCATGACTGCTTGCTCAGCTGTAGCAAGAAGCCTAGGGACGGGCACTACAGTGCAGAGCATGCCCGAGGAGGCAGGGAGAACTGAGTAGAGCTGATGGACGATATTGCCCATGTGGAGGCGGTGGTAGTGGGAGTCGCAGGCGCTGCTCTGCCTCCCAGATCGAACGTCGCTCCTCTGCTTGTCAGATCGGAGGCTGCTATCGCTGGTCCGCCTGTGATGTCGGACGCCCGCCACAACTCCACCTCTTCCTGGTCATACGCGAGGATCCCATCGCAGCGACTAGGTCGTTCTTGGTCGAGGGAGAGAGACGAGCGGCAGGAGTGCGCCGGTGGTGAAAGAGGGTAGAGGCTGGGGCATGGCTTAGTCGAGGGACAAAAGGCAGTGTCAAGGGGGAAGGAGAGATGAGAGGCGTTCCGTGTGGTTCCTCCGATTTGGAGGTACCAGCAGATTCTGCATCTAGGGCAAATATGTTGTTTCTAGGAATGGCTTCATTCTGATTCTTTGACCCTACCTAACGCGAGAACCACCCCTGGATATGGGATGGACCCGTTACGTTCCACCTGATTATCTGAACCAAACACACCCTTAGTTTGCTACTTTCAAACTATAACTCCATTTTTGTAGCCGCCAGATAATGATCTTCCTTCCCCAAAGTGAAAGCATAGTTACTCATATTAAAACTATAGTACCTTTGTCTTCGTGGTTGTCATGTAATGGAGTAGTTTCACTTTTTTCTATTTAGTAGACCCTAGTTATTGGTGAGTATGACTTTGCAATTTGAAGATTTTGTACAGAAAATAAGTAAGTATTATTGGGGCTTGAATAATGAGTTGAATGATAGCTTACCAAAATCTGGTAGTCATTTTTGCTTTCACAAGCAGCAGCCCACCAAACACGATTGCGATGAAAAGCTGCTTGGACGATGCATGAAATCATGTTCAATACTGATGGGTCATGCAGCGATGACTACCTAATGCCACCACCCTCACTGGCAGTAGATACAAGACTCATACAATGCATCTGTTCTAATATTGCTTGCTTATTCTCAAGTGATCTCAACAATTTCTTTTAAGCTATTAAGCTACCATGTAATGGACTGTCAAGTTGGTTCTGAATCAGCCTCATATACATGATTTAAATACATAGCTTGCTCTCGCTTTTTGTGCCATGGGCGCAACGGGTCATCTAGCATGAACAAAAGGCAAGCATATGCTTTCGCCTTCAAATACACTTCCAAGGGACTACGCCTGATCGTCTACTCGATATAAGAAAGTATCAAAGCCCCTTGTTATATAAATTAACATTAGTATAAATGCCTACCAAGACTTCTGTGTTTATCATCCTTTTGGATCTTATGTAATCCCCTAAGACCATCCTGTGCATTTAGCTTTTGGTTATTTGCTGCTTAGACTGTTGTGTGGTATGCTTTTGAAACAACCATTTTTGATCTTATGTAAGACAAACCATGACAATCGTGTGCATATGACTATCTTGCTTACTGCATATAGTATAATAAGCTATGCTTTTCGAACAACAATATGTTAATGCACACTCTTACAATCATTGGCTTACACTCGGCCTTTGTGCCATTGGCACAACAGGTCATCTGGTAGGATTAAATGTCGGGCCTGTTAGCACTGGGGCCATATTGCCTGAGACTGTTTTTCGGTTCAGCCCACTCCCACACATAAGTCTAGCCCACCACAGTCATTTCATGACTCGAGGCAACTTGCCACTGTTCCTGCGACACTGACCACTCAGGCCGTCAATCATGCTACTTACCTCTCTTCGAGAGTTAATCCCTTTGTTATGCCTCCTCCAATAGGCAGGTTCCTCCAGGATGCTCCTCCCACCTCTGTCCTCAATGGTTTCTCCGTTGCAACAATCTCACCGCCTACATCCATCTAAGACACACCAGAGTCCACCTCACATCTCGAGAGACTTTCGATGGCCACATTTCTATTTGAGACGACACCATTCTTACCTCCTAACCACCAAAACATCAAAGTGGAAGGCAGATACGTCTCCAACGTATCTATAATTTTGTATTGTTCCATGCTATTATATTATCTGTTTTGGATGTTTTTATGCATTAATATGCTATTTTATATTATTTTTGGGACTAACCTATTAATCTAGAGCCTAGTGCCAGTTTTTGTTTTTTCCCTAATTTTGAGTTTCGCAGATAAGGAATATTAAACGGAGTCCAAACGGAATAAAACCTCCGGAATGATTTTTTCTAGAAAATATGGATGCCACGATACTTGAGAACCAAGAAAGAGGAGCTGCCACAGGGCCACAAGCCCGCTTGCCACGACCAGGGGGCCACCCGCACCGTGCAGGCTTGTGGGCCCCTAGCAACTCCCCTAACCCTAATCTTCGGCCTATAAATACCCAAATATTCCATCATTATCGAAACGAGCCACAAAAACACTTTTCCGCCGCCAGAAGCCTCCGTTCCCGAGAGATCCAATCTTGGAGCCTTTTCTGGTAATCTGCCGGAGGGGGATTCGATCACGGAGGGCATCTACATCAACTCCATTGCCCCTCCGATGATGCGTGAGTAGTTCACCATAGACCTACGGGTCCATAGCTAGTATCTAGATGGCTTCTTCTCTCTCTCTTTGCTTCTCAATACCATGTTCTTCATGATCTTCATGGAGATCTATCCGATGTAATACTCTTTTGTAGTGTGTTTGTCGAGATCTGATGAATTGTGGGTTTATGTTCAGATTATCCACGAATATTATTTGAGTCTTTCCTGAATTGTTATATGCATGATTTCATATCTTTGCTAGTCTCTTCGAGTTATTGGTTTGGTTTGGCCAACTAGATTGGTAATTCTTGTAGTAGGAAAAGTGCTTAGTTTAGGGTTCAATCTTGTGGTGTCCTCACCCAGTGACAAAGTAGGGGTAGCGAGGCACGTATTGTATTGTTGCCATCAAGGGTAAAAATATGATATTTTCATCATATTGCTTGAGTTTATCCCTCTAAATCATGTCATCTTATTTAATGCGTTACTCTGTTCTTCATGAACTTAATACTCTAGACGCAGGCAGGAGTCGGTCGATGTGTGGAGTAATAGTAGTAGCTGCAGAATCGTTTCGGTCTACTTGTCATGGACGTGATGCCTATATGCATAATCATTGCCTTGGATATCTTCATAACTATTCGCTTTTCTATCAATTGCTCGATAGTAATTTGTTCACCCACCGTAATGTTGGAAATATGCCCTAGAGGCGATAAATAAAGTGTTTATTATTATATTTCCTTGTTCATGATAATCGTTTATTATCCATGCTATAATTGTATTGACTGGAAACACATTGCATGTGTGGATAAATAGACAACACTGTGTCCCTAGTATGCCTCTAGTGAACTAGCTCATTAATCAAAGATGGTCAAGGTTTCCTGGCCATTGACATGTGATGTCATTTGATAACGGGATCACATCATTAGAAGAATGATGTGATGGACAAGACCCAAACTACAAATGTAGCATATGATCATGTCAGTTTCTTGCTACTGTTTTCTGCATGTCAAGTATATGTTCCTATGACCATGAGATCATGCAACTCACGGACATCGGAGGAGTGCCTTGTGTGTATCAAATGTCGCAACATGACTGGGTGACTATAAAGGTGCTCTACAGGTATCTCCAATGGTGTCTGTTGAGTTGGCATGGATCGAGACTGGGATTTGTTACTCTGTGTGATGGAGAGGTATCTCGGGGCCCACTCGGTAATACAACATCACAATGAGCCTTGCAAGCAATGTGACTAATTGTTAGTTGCGGGATCTTGTATTACAGAATTAGTAAAGAGACTTTCCGGTAACGAGGTTGAACTAGGTATGGAGATACCGACGATCGAATCTCGGGCAAGTAACATACCGAAGAACAAAGGGAACATCATACGGGATTAACTGAATCCTTGACATAGAGGTTCGACCGATAAAGATCTTCGTAGAATGTGTAGGAACCAATGTGGACATCCAGGTCCCGCCATTGGTTATTGACCGTAGAGGTGTCTCGGTCATGTCTACATAGTTCTCGAACCCGCAGGGTCTGCACACTTAAGGTTTGGTGACGTTTCGGTAGTATAGAGTTATGAATGGTGGTGACCGAAGTTTGTTTGGAGTCCCGGATGAGATCCTGGACGTCATGAGGAGCTCCAGAATGGTCCGGAGGTAAAGATTCATATATAGGAAGTCCTGTTTTGGACTCCGGAAAGATTTCGGGCACTTTCGGTAGTGTATCGGGAGTGACGAATGGGTCCCGGGGGTCCACCAGTGGGGCCAACCCACCCCATGGGCCAAAGTGGCGACCCACCAGCCCCTAGTGGGCTGGTGTGTCGGCCAAGGTGACCTAGACGCAGGGAAGAGAGGCCCAAACCGAATTGGGGTGGAGTCCTCCCCAAGTTCCACCTCTCGTGTGAGAGGTGAACTCCCAGGTGGAGGAGGACTCTCCCTCCACTAGGTTCGGCCGAACCAAAGGAGAGCCCTCCTTTTGGGCGCAGCCTCCTCTCCCCTCCTCCTATATATATAAGTGGTTTTAGGGTTGTTTGGATAAGGATTTTCAGCCACGTCTAAACCCTACCTCTAGATCAACTTCCTCTAAACTAGACTAGTTCAGTAGTGCTTAGGCGAAGCCCTGTCGGAATTGCTCCACCACCATCGCCGGAGCGCCACCACGCTGCCGGCGAACTCTTCTACCTCTCTGCTCTCTCTTGCTGGATCAAGACGGCGGAGATCGTCATCAAGCTATACGTGTGCTGAACGCGGAGGTGTCGTCCGTTCGGCGCTAGATCGGAAGGATCGTGATCAAGTTCGTGGGATGGATCGTGATCAAGTTCGCGGGACGGATCGTGATTAGATCGCGGGACGGATCGTGATTGGATCGCGGGACGCACGGCGATCTGGATCGCGAGGACGTTCGACTACACCAACCGCGTTACTTAACGCTTCCCGCTTAGCGATCTACAAGGGTACGTAGATCCACTCTCCCTCTCGTAGATGCTCATCACCATGGAAAGATCTGCGTGTGCGTTGGAAATTTTTTGTTTCCCATGCAACGTTCCCCAGCAGTGGCATCATGAGCTAGGTCTATGTGTCGATGAGATCTCAAATAGAACACAAAAGGTTTGTGGGCATTGATGGTTAGATTGCTTCCTCCCTTGGTCAGATTATGATTTTGCGGTATTGTGAGATGAAGCGGCCTGGACCAACATTACTCGTACGCTTATGAGAGACCGGTTCCCTCAACCGCAACTTGTTGCATAGATGGCTTGCGGGTGACAGTTTCTCTCTCTTTAGTTGGATCAGATCCGACAAAGGCGGTCCTTGAGAAGGTTGAAAAGCAACTAGTGTATCACCGTTGTGGTTTTTGCGTAGATGAGAATTGTTCTTGCTAGATAACCATAGCAGCCACGTAAAACATGCAACAACAATTGGAGGTCGTCTAACTTGTTTTTGCAGGGTATGTTGTGATATGATATGGCCAAGTACATGATGTGATATATGTGATGTATGAGATGATCATGTGATGTATAGATTATCACGACTTGCATGTCGATGAGTACAGCAACCGGCAGGAGCCATAGGGTTGTCTTTAATTATTGTATGACCCGCGTGTCAATCATTAAGCACTATGTAATGCTTTACTTTATCGCAACGGTAGTAATAGTAGTAGTAGCATGTTGGGCGCGACAACCCTGATGGGGACACGTTGATGGAGATCAAGATGATGGAGATCATGGTGTCATGCCGGTGACGATGGAGATCATGCCGGTGTTTTCATGATGGAGATCAAAAGCACAAGATCATGGCCATATCATGTCACTTATGATTTGCATGTGATGTTAATCTTTTTATGCACCTTGTTTAGCTTAGAACGATGGTAGCATTATAAGGTGATCCCTCACTTAATTTCGAGATAAATTGTGATCTCTCCGAGTGTGCACCATTGCGAAAGTTCATCGTGTCGAGACACCACGTGATGATCGGGTGTGATAGACTCTACGTTCACATACAACGGGTGCAAGCCAGATTTGCACGTGCAGAACACTCGGGTTAAACTTGACGAGCCTAGCATGTAAAGACATGGCTTCGGAACACAAGAGACCGAAAGGTCGAACATGAGTCATATAGTAGATATGATCAACATAATGATGTTCACCATTGAAACCACCTCAACTCACGTGATGATCGGACTTGAGTTGGTGAATTTGGATCATGTGATACTCAGATGACCTGAGGGATGTCAATTTGAGTGGGAGCTTTAGTAATTTGATTAACTAAACTCATTATCTTGAACAATAGTCTAAGTAACCGTTGCATATTTATGTTGTAGATCAATGGCTCACGCAGTAGCACCCGTGAATTTTAATGCATTCCTAGAGAAAGCTAAGTTGAAAGATGATGGAAGTAACTTTGTTGACTGGGCCCGTAATCTGAGGATTATCCTCACGGCTTCCCAGAAGTCATATGTCCTAGATGCAGCACTTGGTAACCAACCAGAAGACATATCCTCCGAAGACGTTAAGAACGCTTGGGAGGCTCATCCTGGAGGCTACTCAATAGTTCGGTGTGCAATATTGTATGGCTTAGAACAGGGACTTCAAAGACGTTTTAAACGTCATGGAGCATATGAGATGTTCCAGGAGTTGAAGTTTATCTTTCAGAAGAATGCCCAGATCGAGAGGTATGAGACCTCCAATAAATTCTATGCTTGCAAGATGGAGGAGAACGGGTCTATCAGTGAGCACATACTCAGAATGCCTGGGTATTCAAACCGTCTAGCTGAGTTGGGAATTTCCCTTCCGCCAGAGGCGATCACTGATAGAGTTCTTCAATCACTGCCACCTAGTTACAAGATCTTATTAATGAACTATAACATGCACGGGATGAACAAGTCAGTCGCCGAGCTGTTTGCGATGCTGAAAGTCGCTGAGTCTGAAATCCAGAAAGAACATCAAGTGTTGATGGTCAATAAAACCACTAGTTTCAATAAAAATGGCAAGGGGAAAGGCAAGAAGGGTAAAACGAAGAAGGATGGCAAAGCAGTTGCTACTCCTACAAAGAAGCCTAAGCATGGACCTAAGCCAGAAACTAAGTGCTTTCATTGCAAAGGAACTGGTCACTGGAAGCGGAACTGCCCCAAGTACCTGGCTGACAAAAAGGCGGCCAACGACAAACAAGGTATATATGATATACATGTTATTGATGTGTACCTTACTAGCTCTCGTAGTAGTGCCTGGGTATTTGATACCGGTTCGGTTGCTCACATTTGCAACTCAAAGCAGGAACTACGGAATAATCGAAGTCTGGCAAAGGACGAAGTGACGATGCGCGTGGGAAATGGTTCCAAGGTTGATGTGATCGCCGTCGGCACGCTCTCTCTTCGATTACCATCAGGATTAGTGATGAACCTGAATAATTGTTATTTAGTGTCTGCATTGAGCATGAACATTATATCTGGATCTTGTTTATTGCGAGACGGTTACTCATTTAAATCAGAGAATAAAGGTTGTTCTATTTATATGAGTAATATCTTTTATGGCCATGCACCCAATGTTAGGGGTTTATTCATATTGAATCTTGATAGTGATGACACACATGTTCATAACATTGATGCCAAAAGAAGTAGAGTTGATAATGATAGTACCACTTTCTTGTGGCATTGCTGTTTAGGTCATATTGGTGTAAAACGCATGAGGAAGCTCCATGCTCATGGACTTTTGGAGTCACTTGATTTTGAATCACTTGACACATGTGAACCATGCCTGATGGGAAAGATGACTAAAACGCCATTCTCTAGAATGGAACGGGCAAGCGACTTATTGGAAATCATACATACTGATGTGTGCGGTCCAATGAATGTTATAGCACGCGGTGGATATCGTTATTTTCTCACCTTCACTGATGACTTAAGTAGATATGGGTATATTTACTTAATGAAACACAAGTCTGAAATTTTTGAAAAGTTCAAGAAATTTCAGAGTGAAGTTGAGAATCATCGTAACAAGAAGATTAAATTTCTGCGATCTGATCGAGGAGGTGAATATCTGAGTTATGAGTTTCGCAGTCACTTAAGACAATGTGGAATTGTTTCACAGTTGACACCGCCCGGAACACCACAGCGTAATGGTGTGTCCGAACATCGTAATCGAACCTTATTAGATATGGTGCGTTCTATGATGTCTCTTGCTGATTTGCCACTATCGTTTTGGGGTTATGCATTAGAGACAGCTGCATTCACTTTAAATAGGGCACCATCGAAATCCGTTGAGACGATGCCATATGAACCGTGGTTTGGCAAAAGGCCAAAGTTGTCGTTTCTTAAAGTTTGGGGATGTGATGCTTATGTCAAAAAGCTTCAGCCTGAAAAGCTGGAACCCAAAGCGGAGAAATGCGTCTTCATAGGATACCCGAAAGACACAGTTGGGTATATCTTCTATCTCAAATCCGAAGGCAAAGTGTTTGTCGCTAAGAAAGGAACATTTCTTGAGAAAGAGTTTCTCTCGAAAGAATTGAGTGGGAGGAAAATAGAGCTTGATGAGGTTATTGAACCTTTACTTCAACCAGAAAGTAGCGCAGCGCAGAAAGATGTTTTTGTGGAACCTACAATGGTAGAAGAGGAAGTTAATGATGATGATCATGAAGCTTCGGATCAAGCTACTATTGAACCTCGTAGGTCGACAAGGGCGCGTACTTCTCCTGAGTGCTACGGCAACCCTGTCTTGGAGGTCATGTTGTTAGACAACAATGAACCTATGAGCTATGGAGGAGCAGTGATGGGCCGGATTCCGAGAAATGGTTAGAGGCCATGAAATCCGAGATGGGATCCATGTATGAAAAAAAGTATGGACTTTGGAAGTATTACCTGAAGGGCGAAAGGCCATTCAGAACAAATGGATCTTTAAGAAGAACACGGACGTGGACGGTAATATCACCGTCTATAAAGCTCAACTTGTGGCAAAGGGTTTTTCACAAGTTCAAGGAGTTGACTACGATGAGATTTTCTCACCTGTAGCATTGCTTAAGTCTGTCAGAATAATGTTGGCAATAGCTGCTTATTTCGACTATGAAATTTGGCAGATGGATGTCAAAACGGCATTCCTCAATGGTTTCCTTGAGGAACAGTTGTATATGATGCAACCCGAAGGTTTTGTCGATCCAGAGAATGCTGACAAAGTTTGCAAACTCCAGCGATCCATTTATCGACTGGTGCAAGCATCTCGGAGTTGGAATAAGTGCTTTGATGAGGTGATCAAAGCGTTTGAGTTTATACAAGTTTATGGAGAAGCTTGTATTTACAGGAAAGTGAGTGGGAGCTCTATAGCGTTTCTAGTATTATATGTGGATGACATATTGCTGATTGGAAACAATATAGAAATGCTAGAAAGCGTGAAGGAATATTTGAATAAGAGTTTTTCAATGAAGGACCTAGGAGAAGCTGCTTTCATATTAGGCATTAAGATCTATAGAGATAGATCGAGACGCTTAATAGCACTTTCACAGAGCACATACCATGATAAAGTTTTGAAGAAGTTCAAAATGGATAAGTCCAAGAAGGGGTTCTTGCCTGTGTTACAAGGTGTGAAGTTGAGTAAGACTCAATGCCTAGTGACTGTAGAAGATAAAAGAAAAGATGAGCGTCATCCCCTATGCTTCAGCCATAGGCTCTATCATGTATGCAATGCTGTGCACAAGACCCGATGTCAGCCTTGCCATAAGTATGGCCGGAAGGTTTCAAAGTGATCCTGGAATGGAGCACTAGCAAGCGGTCAAGAATATCCTTAAGTACCTGAAAAGGACTAAGGAAATGTTTCTCATTTATGGAGGTGATGAAGAGCTCGTCGTAAAAGGTTACGTCGATGCAAGCTTTGACACTGATCCGGATGACTCTAAGTCGCAAACCGGACACGTATTTATTCTTAACGGGGGAGTGGTAAGCTGGTGCAGTTCGAAGTAAAGCGTGGTAACTGATTCTACATGCGAAGCGGAGTACATCGCAGCCTCGGAGGCAGCGAAGGAAGGTGTCTGGATGAAGCAGTTCATGATAGATCTTGGAGTAGTGCCTAGTGCACTGAATCCAATGAACCTGTTCTGTGACAACACTGGTGCCATTGCTCTAGCCAAGGAACCAAGGTTTCACAAGAGGACTAGACACATAAAGCGACATTTCAACTCCATCCGGTTCTACATCGAGGAGAAGGACATAAATATTTGCAAAGTGCACACGGATGTGAATGTTGCAGACCTATTGACTAAACCTCTTCCAAGGGCTAAACATGATCAACACCAGAACTGCATGGGTGTTTGATTGATTACCATGTAAATCACATAGTGATGTGAACTAGATTATTGACCTAGTGCAAGTGGGATACTGTTGGAAATATGCCCTAGAGGCAATAAATAAAGTGTTTATTATTATATTTCCTTGTTCATGATAATCGTTTATTATCCATGCTATAATTGTATTGACTGGAAACACATTGCATGTGTGGATAAATAGACAACACTATGTCCCTAGTATGCCTCTAGTGAACTAGCTCGTTAATCAGAGATGGTCAAGGTTTCCTGGTCATTGACATGTGATGTGATTTGATAACGGGATCGCATCATTAGGAAAATGATGTGATGGACAAGAACCAAACTACAAACGTAGCATATGATTGTGTCAGTTTATTGCTACTGTTTTCTACATGTCAAGTATATGTTCCTATGACCATGAGATCATGCAACTCACGGATATCGGAGGAGTGCCTTTTGTGTATCAAATGTCGCAACGTAACTGGGTGACTATAAAGGTGCTCTATAGGTATCCCCGATGGTGTCTGTTGAGTTGGCATGGATCGAGACTGGGATTTGTTACTCCGTGTGACGGAGAGGTATCTCGGGGACCACTCAGTAATACAACATCACAATGAGCCTTGCAAGCAATGTGACTAATTGTTAGTTGCAGGATCTTGTATTACGGAACGATTAAAGAGACTTGCCGGTAACGAGGTTGAACTAGGTATGGAGATACCGCCGATCGAATCTCGGGCAAGTAACATACCGAAGAACAAAGGGAACATCATACGGGATTAACTGAATCCTTGACATAGAGGTTCAACCGATAAAGATCTTCATAGAATATGTAGGAACCAATGTGGACATCCAGGTCCCGCCATTGGTTATTGACCATGGAGGTGTCTCGGTCATGTCTACATAGTTCTCGAACCCGCAGGGTCTGCACACTTAAGGTTTGGTGACGTTTCGGTAGTATAGAGTCATGAATGGTGGTGACCGAAGTTTGTTTGGAGTCCCAGATGAGATCCTAGACGTCACGAGGAGCTTCGGAATGGTCCAGAGGTAAAGATTCATATATAGGAAGTCCTGTTTTGGACTCCAGAAAGATTTCGGGCACTTTCGGTAGTGTACCGGGAGTGACGAATGGGTCCCGGGGGTCCACCAGTGGGGCCAACCCACCCCATGCGCCAAAGTGGCGACCCACCAGCCCCTAGTGGGCTTGTGGGGTCGGCCAAGGTGACCTAGACGCAGGGAAGAGAGGCCTAAACCGAATTGGGGTGGAGTCCTCCCGAAGTTCCACCACTCGTGTGAGAGGTGGACTCCCAGGTGGATGAGGACTCTCCCTCCACTAGGTTCGGCCGAACCAAAGGAGAGCCCTCCTTTTGGGAGAAGCCTCCTCTCCCCTCCTCCCATATATATGAGTGGTTTTAGGGTTTTTTGGACAAGGATTTTCAGCCACGTCTAAACCCTACCTCTAGATCAAGTTCCTCTAAACTAGACTAGTTCGACAGTGCTTAGGCGAAGCCCTGCCGGAATTGCTCCACCACCATCGCCGGAGCGCCGTCACGCTGCCGGCGAACTCTTCTACCTCTCCACTCTCTCTTGCTGGATCAAGACGGCGGAGATTGTCATCAAGTTGTACGTGTGCTGAACGCGGAGGTGCCGTCCGTTCGGCGCTAGATCGGAAGGATAGTGATCGAGTTCGTGGGACGGATCATGATCAAGTTCGCGGGATGGATCGTGAATAGATCGCGGGACGGATCGTGATTGGATCGTGGGACACACGGCGATTTGGATCGCGAAGACGTTCGACTACACCAACCGCGTTACTTAACGCTTCCCGCTTAGCGATCTACAAGGGTACGTAGATCCACTCTCCCTCTCGTAGATGCTCATCACCATGGATAGATCTGCATGTGCGTAGGAATTTTTTGTTTCCCATGCAACATCCCCCAGCACGTAATACTTGCCATCATGAGAGAATCCATCTAGCGAAACCTATGACCCCCGGGTCTATTTTCCATATTATATTTTCAGATCCAAAACCAAAAACACCAAAAATACTTGCTGCATTATTTTTACTTTTAGTTTTACTTTCCATTCAAGCACCCTATTATATATACCTCTACTAGATCTCATCCTTGCAAATAACTGTGAAGGGATTGACAACCCCTTTATAGCGTTGGGTGCAAGAATTTGATTCCTTGTGAAGGTATATCTATTGGTGGCTCACTTGTATCTCCTACTGGATTGATACCTTGGTTCTCAAAAACTGAGGGAAATACTTATCTACTTTGCTGCATCAAATTGTTCCTCTTCACGGGAAACCAGCACATGCTCGAGAAGTAGCAAGAAGGATTTCTGGCGCCGTTGTCGGGGAGATACATAGCAAGTCAAGATACCAAGTACCCATAACAAACTCATCTCTTGGATTGACATTATTTTTCATTTGCCTCTCGCTTTCCTCTCCCCCACTTCTAAAACGATTTTCACAAAATACCAAAAAGATTTTCCTTTTTATTCTCCCTTTTTCATTCGTCTTTTCGTTGCTATGTTTGCTTGTGTTGCCATTTGTCTTCTATTTGCTTGCATCTTCGCTTGCTAAAATTCTATTGATATGTATCCTCATCCACTTGCCAATCTTTTCAAAAGAATAAATTATGATGAACCAATTGCTAGTGAGTTGAGTGCACTTGGTTATTGAATTAAATATAAAATCCTTCTAGTTATTATTAGAGCCGTTTATTATCAATTTTACATCCCCATAAACATTTTGCAAATATACTATTTATCGATAATACCGGGTATGCGTGATAATCTCGGAAACCCTTCCGGTGACCCCTTAACCCTTCTGATTCCTCTCAAAACTATTTAGAATATAAATGAAGATAATACATAAATATTTCGTCATTACTCCTATCCTACTAACACTAAGAAGATCATGATTACCTTAAACTTTTGACCCTATTGGTTCGGTAAAAAATAGACATAAACAAAACCCCTTTGTTGAACACTAGTGCAAGAAACCTAGCTATGACGTGGCTAAACGGCCTTGCCGGCATGTGCACTCAACGCCAACAATATGATGCCATTGTTAAAACATAGTTGTGGCATTGTTGCCCATGTCAGCACTATTCTACGTGTTGATGACGTGCCACATGGCCAACGCCACCATTATAATCCCTCGCCTAGCGGTGTGCAATGTACTCCATGCACATTTTGTGCAACATTTTTTTCGAATATATAATATATATCATTTCACATTAAACCTAAACACATATATAACATTACATGGTTTCTAAAACAATACCAGTGAATAGTAAACAACAGTCCTATGAACATCCTAGCTAATAAATGTCAATTCACAAAATCTAACTGGAGTTAATATAAGGAGTTTAACGCCGATGGCCTAGCCACACACACTTTTAAAGGAGGTTGATGACAATCATCATCTTCGAGTCAACGCGCGAGGTGTTCTTGTTAATATTTAGGACAACCTGTCCAACCCGTAGATTCTTGCCAATAGGAAAGTTGCTTCACCCAGCCATGGTTAAGGCAGTGCGACCGTCCATGTCCACTGCATACGCACAAGTGGTGATGGAGCCCTTGTGGTAAGGCGTAATCCAACAGTTCCTGCTTCATCTGGCTCAATGCCACAGCTCGCAGATAGCATCCTAGGTAATTTCTGAAAAAGAACATATATGCTAAATGAGCATGTCATGCGCAATTATCAACAAAGCATACACTTAAATTCACATATATCATTGGGTCCAACACTATGCATATCAACAGATAATAGATTCTACACTAAGCATACATATACAATCAAACATACTACAATAAGTATCTTCAAATTACTACAATAGGTAATTTCTAAGAAAAATAACATACCATGACATGACAGATAACATTCGTCCTTGTTAGACGGGTCATGAATGGCATCCCAACGAAGGCATCATGTACCAGAAGTATGTCCCAGAGGTTGCCCGATTCCTCCTCGCTCAGCCTCATTCTTGGGGAATAGAGTGCTTCATCAAGTGAGTTATCATCATCTTCATCCATGTTGAGATAGATAACAGTCAACCTTTGTGTTTCTACTCCGAAGGAGAAGCTGATCAATCCACCCCGGTGAGACCATGTGGGCGATGAAACGATCCCATCCATCTCCCCAAATTCTACACTAACTATAGGAGTTCATGTTATTTATTCCAAACATTTCAAACTACATTACCAAAGTTAAACTTGATTCATTAATATTGTAGACACTAAAAAATTTCTTCACAAATACACTATTAAAATTGGATTCTATACCACTAAAATTTCTACACAAAGCAATCTATCGAACTAATTGAATTCTACATCACTAAAAATGTTGAGTTAACAATAATTAATTTCTACACTAATCAACTTATACATGAATTCCATGGATTCTCTGTGGCGCTCGCTGACGGATGAGGTATGAGTTGAGAGGAAGGAGATGCGATGGGAGGGGAAGCAGAGGATCAAACTTTGTTGTCGACGGTGTGGCGACGACGAGGTCCGAAGGTGGCGACGACTGGTTGATGAGGAGTGTGGTTGGTGAAATGAGGGCATCGACTGGGTCTTTTACTAAGGAGGGGAGTTAACTCAGGTGGGCCAGTGCTGGCGTGGGCCTAAAAAGCAACGACATAGCTAATAACATCCCAAATAAAATGAGACTAAGATTAATAAAAGACTCAAAATAATAACTGGTAGTAAATAAATAAAAGACCCAAAATGATAAAAAATAATTAATAATAAAGAAAAAAATATAAAATGTTCATTATTTATTGACTAGAAAAATCATTAAATACTTAAAACACTTGATAAAATGGAAAAGGATGTTTTTGGCATAACATAAGTTAGCACGCCAGCAATAGCTAATTGACTATAGCGTGCATAGCAATCCGATGCCACCACTATTTTCCAAACGTTGAGTATAAATGGGCCAATGGATTTGTGATGTATTAAAAAAAGCAACGCTAACACTAACCATGTAAATCTGACATGCGAATTACGCCGACGCCAACACAATTTGAAAAATATATTGATGGTCCTGATGGGAAATCACGCGCCACCAACGACAGTTGTGGCTACCTGTTTTTTAACTAGTGCAATGATCAATAGCGGAACCATGAACATCCGTATCAATCCCTCTGAATACACGAAAGTCATCGAGTGAACCTTTGGTAATCACGTGATATTCCCTTTGCTTTGCGATACTTTATAAAATCTGACATTAGATGTATCGGTATGCTCTTGAGTCATTCTCAAGATCACCGTACCGTTCTCCTTGTAAATGGTTTTGTTCTTCTTTGTTGTTGACGTGTTATGACATTCCTGTGACATAGTCACCTTTGTCTGGCCAGACGATGATGATTGCCATCAAACCAAGAGGGCCCTAAGAATATCTCTCCATCCTCGGAGGAGCAAATGCCACTCTTGGGCTATCTAGTTCCTTATCAAACTTTCTGATGAACCCGTAAATTGTCGTTATGATCACCCTGTTAAATATGATGTTTGAGAAACCCCAAAGTCCATCGTATAGTAAGACGTGACTACGACACTCTCATGGTCTAAGTAACTAAAACACATGTTAGCACTCCATGTTATAACAATTGACTTCTGACGATATTATCTCAAAGTATAATAAAAAGTTTGGGTCGATTCAATATGATCGTTCTTCTAACATGATATTCTAAAGGGATTTTTATTTCTATGCCCCTGGTTCATTAGTTGTACTCATTCATCCCCACACTCTTAACTTTTGCTCACTTTTCCCCACCTCCTTGCTCGAAACCCTCAGAACAGGTTACAACGGACGTTGCCGTCGGGTCAATGCCTCTGACCGTCAACTCTGACGAGTGGGGACGCTCCCGCGCATGCAACTAACCGCGGTCGTGGGGTAGCACGTGTCCATGGGACATGCCCAAAACGTCCCATCATATAAAGAGGGGGAACCACCTCCCGGCGCATCGCCCCTACCATTTCCCCCAAATCCCCTCCCTGCTGCATCGTCTTCCTCTCCCCCACTGCATCGTCTTGCTTTCCTCCACTGCCCCCACCGCACCATATCGCTCTCCCCCACCGCATCCTCTTCCTCACCTTCATCGCCTCCATCTGTCCGATGGCGGACGCTCGTGGCGACGCTGGAGCAGCGGCCGGAGATGTAATAGTGGAGCTGCAGGGCGCGGTGACCGTGGATGAACTGAAGGACATTGGCAGTGTCCACGGCTGTGCGGGGAAACTCGCAACCGCTGTAGATGTGGAGAAGGAGGTGGCGGGCTCTGCCTCAGTGCTGCCAGAGTTGAAGGTGATGGCGTCGAGCGGCGCAGTCCGTCCCGATGTGCAGCCTGGAAAGGAGCAGGAGGTATTTGCACTTGCTTGTTAGTTCCAATATTTAGCTTGTAGAGTTAGTTGCATTGGTTACATTGTGATTCGTACGGTAGTACAAATGGTTAGAGTAGTTGGTTTGACGGATGGGCTGGGGTTTTCACTATGGGGGGATTTGGGTTTTTGTACTAGGATTTTTTGGATTACATTCTTTGCAAAATACTAGATAGATCTATATGAGAGGTAGGGATCTTTGTGCTTCAATGCTACACAGATGTATGCTTATTGTATTTGTTTTTAATGCTACACAGATTAGGATTTTTAATGCTACAGACATGTATTCTTATTAGATTGGGTTACTATTAGATTTGTTTTTTATTGCTACGTATATTTGGATTTTGAATGTCATATGCCCAAATGGAATCCACTGATTAAGAAGTTATTTTATTCATTAGTATATAAATTTGTCCATAATATGTAGTTATATTAGCTCTGTTGATCAATGTGTGTGCATGACAATGGAAAATGCAAATAGGATCATAATATACATATTATCCCTATGATCAATGTGTCATGTGTGCATATCTAAATTTTCAATTGGCTTATGTATTTACTAGTGATGGATGTAATTGTATATTCAGGAGGATGATGGTTGGGAAAAAAAGAGGAAGTTGGACCTTACTGGGTTTAAGGACACGTACGATCCAGGATATAGTGACGACGAAGAGTATGAGGTAAGCCTGCTTGAAATTTAGATTGTTCATTTAGTTCCTTTGACATGGTGTATATGAATCTATAATGTATTAATGTAATTCATTCGTGTGTGCAGTATGTCTCTGGAGAAGATGTGGATGTGAATGACGGCAACTTCGCATCCTTCAATGCGAAGGAAGAGGAGAAATCAGGGCCAAGGGAGATGATTATTACTACAAAAGCAAGACCAACACTTGGCGCTGCCCCTACTGCACCACCAAGCCAAGGCCAAAGTCCGACCGCTTCGTTCACCTTCTAGCTCATGTAGATGATATAGACATCCACGGCGAGGACTACAAGAATAGGGGGCGGCCTGGTGCCCTTGCGAAGGTCCTGACTCCCCTTCCCAAGTGATGTGATGATGTGATGATGTGTTTTACTTACTTTTGGTTGTTTGGTGAACTTTATTTGTGAACTATCTATGGATAGTATGGTACTATGATGGTATGACTATCTATATTGGGTATTTATGTGTTTTTAAATTTGTCTGCTATGATTTGTTTCAGTATTTATTTTCTAAGTTTAGGTGCTGCAATGATCACACATGCTATGATGGTATGGCTATCTATATAGTCCATCATTTTATCAAATACTCCTAATAGATAAAAAACATTTGAATGAAGATGTAATGATTTTTTGTACGGAATAAATGAGTATTATCCTAATTATTTGTTTTGAACTGACATCCGACGGGATAGTATAAATTCAAAAAAATGCAAAAAAAATTGAGATGGTTTAGAGGGGGTTAAAGAAATTTTAATTTTAGCAATGTGCTCCAAATGAGCTCCCACGCTATGGTAAACAGTCCCATTTGTAATCAAGTTTTTTTAGACCTACTCTAAATGAGCCAAATGTTTTGTATTAACACATATTCATTCTACATAGTGTAGATCCGATGTCTCACTATTTTTTGAATTAATCTTTATATTTTTACATCTTATTTTGAAAAAATATGCTTTAATATAAAAACTATTAAAAACACATTTAAAATATGAAAATGGAAAACTAAGTTCAGATCCTTCTTACTCACTTTGCAATAAAGCTTTGGTGATTTTTCCAATTTTTATTTTTATTTTAAAAACAGAAGGTAACCCTACCTTTTCTCCTTGAACTCTATGAAATGTTGTACATGATAGCTTATATGTGTGAAGGTTTTTTCCATAAAAATGACCATAGACCAAGTGAATGATTTTTGATTGGTAACATGTCACATAAGATAACATTGTGTGCAGATTTTTTTTTTAAAAAATAGTGCTTATTTGACCTCGATCGTGCTAGCTAGGTTTTTCTGAAAATATCTGTATACCAAGTTTAGTATTTTTCCTCATTAGTGTGTCTTATAAAAAGACGAACAGAAAATGTTTCGTATTTTTTTGATTTTTAAATTAGTTATGTTCAGTCAAAACCTTGGAAACCCCGTTGACCACCTGAAAACCCCTCTAAACCCCGTCGGGTTTCGCCTAACCCTAGCTCCGAACGTCAGCCGTCCGTTCATATGGACAGCCCCGCATCATTGGATCATGGTGCGATCCGCGAGAGGCAATCCTGTTGGTTGTGCTCGGCTGCTCGCCCATCATTGACTCTGCTAAAAAAAATCGTAGTTATTAGGCCCAAAAGGAAACCAAGCTCAGGTTGGGCCGTCAAACTGCGTCGTTTTCTTGCATCATTTGCTCTATTTTTAGTGAACGTGTTGGTTCTGTTTTCTTGCATCATTTGAAATTACACAACAATATACATTGCCTAGAAAATTTAGTTCTTTTTGTTCAATACAAATGCAAAATGACCAAATTTATAAGGGCCAAATTTATTTTTATCATGCAAAATGGCCACAAACTATTCAAAAATTGTCTATTTTTGTTCATATAATATATATGACCACGGATTCTCACCCGTGTAATTAGATTCTTATTCTTATTCTTTTCAAACCATAGTTTCTCACGCGTGTACACTCCCGATGCCGCGGTGGGTGTGAAAATAGGATACTTTACATTTGACCCTGATATTGCCACGGTGAAATAACATGTAGCACTACGGGTATTTAAGCCACCCTCCATCCCTCATCCATCTCCCATCCTCTGCCATCTATCCTTCTTGCTCTTCGACCCCTTCTCCTTCTTCTGCACATCCCTCAGCCATGCAGTACACCAGACCAACCTACCGCTTCCCACCCATCGTGCCGGCGAGGCTCTATCGTACCTGCATGTACGTTGTGTGCACACTACGTGTGTGGGCGATATCAATGTGGAGGACCGCAAGGAACTTCACCGAGTTCTTCCTCGCGGCCGGCTACTGCCACCTCCCGCGGGGATCTCCAACGATGTTCCGTGTCAAGGAGGTCATCCAAAACAGGGTGGTGGTTGCTCTCCTTGCCCACTTCACCAAAACATTCGACGCCTTCTACCTCCTTGGCCGGTTGTTTTGGTATGGCTGCGAGTTCAGCGTTTTTACCACCCACATCAGGTTCTTGGAGTACACCAACATCTTCCTCACTATGTCGCGCATTCACACTCTTCCGTACCCCATCGACAATGCCCCGGAGGAGCAGCGAAGGGCGCCCGGAGGAGGAGCAAGGTGGAGAAGGCTGGTGGAAATATGCCCTAGAGGCAATATATAAAGTTTTTATTATGATATTTACTTGTTCATGATAATCGTTTATTATCCATGCTATAATTGTAGTGATTGGAAACACATTGCATGTGTGGATAAATAGACAAACAATGTGTCCCTAGTATGCCTCTAGTAAACTAGCTCGTTGATCAAAGATGGTCAAGGTTTCCTAGCCATTGACATGTGATGTCATTTGATAACGGGATCACATCATTAGGAGAATGATGTGATGGACAAGACCCAAACTACAAACGTAGCGTATGATTGTGTCAGTTTATTGCTACTGTTTCCTGCATGTGAATGTATATGTTCCTTTGACCATGAGATCATGCAACTCACGGATATCGGAGGAGTGCCTTGTGTGTATCAATCGTCGCAACATAACTGGGTGACTATAAAGGTGCTCTACAGGTATCTCCGATGGTGTTTGTTGAGTTGGCATGGATCAAGACTGGGATTTGTTACTCCGTGTTATGGAGAGGTATCTCGGGGCCCACTCGGTAATACAACATCACAATGAGCCTTGCAAGCAATGTGACTAATTGTTAGTTTCGGGATCTTGTATTACGGAACAAGTAAAGAGACTTGCCGGTAATGAGGTTGAACTAGGTATGAAGATACTGACGATCAAATCTCGGGCAAGTAACATACCGAAGAACAAAGGGAACGTTATACGGGATTAACTGAATCCTTGACATAGAGGTTCGACCGATAGATCTTCGTAGAATATGTAGGAACCAATGTGGACGTCCAGGTCCCGCCATTGGTTATTGGCCGTAGAGGTGTCTCGGTCATGTCTGCGTAGTTCTCGAACCCGGAGGGTCTGCACACTTAAGGTTCTGTGACGTTTCGGTAGTGTAGAGTTGTGTATGGTGGTGACCGAAGGTTGTTCGGAGTCCCGGATGAGATCCCGGACATCACTAGGAGCTCCGGAATGGTCCGAAGGTAAAGATTCATATATAGGAAGTCCCAGTTTGGTCGCCGGAAAAGTTCCGGGCTCATCGGTAGTGTACCGGGAGTGCCGGTAGTGTACCGGGAGGCCTCCGGGAGGGTATTTCGACCCCAAGAGGTCCAGGGGCTGTGGGAGAGTATTAACCAGCCCTTAGTGGGCTGGGAAAACATCCACAAAGTCCCATGGCGTAGGGAGAGAAAGTGCTAAAGGAAAAAGTGGAAAATCAGCCAATAGGGAGCAATCCTAGTCCAACTAGGATTGGAGGTGGAATAGGATTCCACCCCACCCTAGCCGGCCGAACCAAAGAGGCCCTTGTCCTTACACCAAGGGCTGCCTCTCCCTCCCTCCTATATATACTAGTGGATTGGGTGGCTTTTGGACACAGTTTATGGCCACGTGCTACCCGTTTCACCGGTGCTCCTCTAGATCGGATTTCTGTAGCGCTTAGGCGAAGCCCTGCCGGAATTGGTCCACCACCATCATCGGAGCGCCTTCATGCTGCCCGTGAACTCTCTCTCCTCTCCACCTCCTCTTGCTAGATCGAGACGGTGGAGATCGTCATCAAGCTGCACGTGTGCTGAACGCGGAGGTGTCGTCCGTTCGGTACTAGATCGGAAGGATCGTGATCAAGGCCACGGGACGTTCGTGATGGGATCACGGACAGATCGTGACGAGATCGCGGGACGGTTCGTGATTAGATCGCGGGACGCTCGGCGATTTGGATCGTGAAGAAGTTCGACTACACCAACCACGTTTCTTAATGCTTCCCGCTTAGCGATCTACAAGGGTACGTAGATCCACTCTCCCTCTCGTAGATGCTCATCACCATGGATAGGTTTGTGTGTGCGTAGGAAAATTTTCGTTTCCCATGCGACGTTCCCCAACAGTGGCATCATGAGCTAGGTTGATGGTTCGATGAGATCTCGAGTAGAACACAAAAGGTTTGTGGGCATTGATGCTTAGATTGCTTCCTCCCTTGGTCGGATTTTGGTTCAGCGGGATTCTGAGATAAAACGGCTCAGACCAACATTACTCGTACGCTTACGAGAGACCAGTTCCCTCGACGCAACTAGTTGCTTAGATGGCTTGCGAGCGACAGTTTGTCTCACTTTAGTTGGATCGGATCCGACAAAGGCGGTCCTTGAGAAGGTTGAAAAGCAATCTATGTATCACCGTTGTGGTTTATGCGTAGGTGAGAATCGTTCTTACTAGATACCCGTAGCAGCCACGTAAAACATGCAACAATAATTAGAGGACGTCTAACTTGTTTTTGCAGGGTATGTTGTGATGTGATATGGCCAATTACATGATGAGATATATGTGATGTATGAGATGATCATGTGATGTATAGATTTTCACGACTTGAACGTCGGTGAATACGGCAATCGGCAGGAGCCATAGGGTTGTCTTTAATTATTGTATGACCTGCATGTCAATCATTAAGAGCTATGTAATGCTTTACTTTATCGCTAAGCGGTAGCAATAGAAGTAGAAGCAGGGCTGGCGCCACAACCCCAATGGCAACACATTGATGGAGATCAAGATGATGGAGATCATGGTGTTGTGCCGGTGACGATGGAGATCATGCCGGTGTTTCGAAGATGGAGATCTTAAACACAAGTTCATGGCCATATCATGTCACTTATGAATTGCATGAGATGTTAATCCTTTTATGCACCTTGTTTTGCTTAGTATGACGGTAGCATTATAAGGTGATCCCTCACTTAAATTTCAAGATGAACTGTGTTCTCCCCGAGTGTGCACCGTAGCGAAAGTTCGTCGTGTCGAGACACCACGTGATGATCGGGTTTGATAGACTCTACGTTCACATACAACGGGTGCAAGCCAGATTTGCACGTGCAGAACACTTGGGTTAAACTTTACGAGCCTAGCATGTACAGACATGGCCTCGGAACACAAGAGACCGAAAGGTCGAACATGAGTCATATATAGATATGATCAACATAATGATGTTCACCATTGAAACCAGCTTAACTCACGTGATTATCGGACTTGAGTTGGTGAATTTGGATCATGTGTCACTCAGATGACCTGAGGGATGTCAATTTGAGTGGGAGCTTTAGTAATTTGATTAACTAAACTCATTATCATGAACAATAGTCTAAGTAATCTTTGCATATTTATGTTGTAGATCAATGGCTCGCGCAGTAGCACCCCTAAATTTTAATGTGTTCCTAGAGAAAGCTAAGTTCAAAGATGATGGAAGTAACTTTGTTGATTGGGCCCGTAATCTGAGGATTATCCTTACGGCTTCCCAGAAACAATATGTCCTTGCTGCACCGCTTGGTGACCAACCAGAAGACATGACCTCCGAAGACGTTAAGAACGCTTGGGAGGCTCGTGCTGGAGATTACTCAATAGTTTAGTGTGCAATATTGTATGGCTTAGAACCGGGACTTCAAAGACGTTTTGAACGTCATGGAGCATATGAGATGTTCCAGGAGTTGAACTTTATCTTTCAGAAGAATGCCCGGATCGAGAGGTATGAGACCTCCGATAAGTTCTATGCTTGCAAGATGGAGGAGAACGGGTCTATCAGTGAGCACATACTCAGAATGTCTGGGTACTCAAACCGTCTAGCTGAGTTGGGAATTGCCCTTCCGCAAGAGGCGATCATTGATAGAGTTCTTCAATCACTGCCACCTAGTTACAAAAGTTTTGTGATGAACTATAATATGCACGGGATGAACAAGTCATCATCCGAGCTGTTTGCGATGCTGAAAGTCGCTGAGTCTGAAATCCAGAAAGAACATCAAGTGTTGATGGTCACTAAAACCACTAGTTTCAAAAAAAATGGCAAGGGCAAAGGCAAGAAGGGTAAAACCAAGAAGGATGCCAAAGCAGTTGCTACTCCTACAAAGAAGCCTAAGCATGGACCTAAGCCAGAAACTGAGTGCTTTCATTGCAAACGAACTGGTCACTGGAAGCGGAACTGCCCCAAGTACCTGGCTGACAAGAAGGCGGCCAACGACAAACAAGGTATATATGATATACATGTTATTGATGTGTACCTTACTAGCTCTCGTAGTAGTGCCTGGGTATTTGATACCAGTTCGGTTGCTCACATTTGCAACTCAAAGCAGGAACTACGGAATAAACGAAGACGGGCAAAGGACAAACAAAGTCGGGTATACCTTCTATCTCAGATCCGAAGGCAAATTGATAGAGTTTTTATTATGATATTTACTTGTTCATGATAATCGTTTATTATCCATGCTATAATTGTAGTGATTAGAAACACATTGCATGTGTGGGTAAATAGACAAACAATGTGTCCCTAGCATGCCTCTAGTAAACTAGCTCGTTGATAAAAGATGGTCAAGGTTTCCTAGCCATTGACATGTGATGTCATTTGATAACGGGATCACATCATTAGGAGAACGATGTGATGGAGAAGACCCAAACTACAAACGTAGCGTATGATCGTGTCAGTTTATTGCTACTGTTTCCTGCATGTCAATGTATATGTTCCTTTGACCATGAGATCATGCAACTCATGGATATCGGAGGAGTGCCTTGTGTGTATCAAACATCGCAACATAACTGGGTGACTATAAAGGTGCTCTACAGGTATCTCCTATGGTGTTTGTTGAGTTGGCATGGATCAAGACTGGGATTTGTTACTCCGTGTTACGCAGAGGTATCTCGGGGCCCACTCGGTAATACAACATCACAATGAGCCTTGCAAGCAATGTGACTAATTGTTAGTTGCGGGATCTTGTATTACGGAACGAGTAAAGAGACTTGCCGGTAACGAGGTTGAACTAGGTATGGAGATACCGACAATCAAATCTCAGGCAAGTAACATACCGAAGAACAAAGGGAACGTTATACGGGATTAACTGAATCCTTGACATAGAGGTTCGACCGATAGATCTTCGTAGAATATGTAGGAACCAATGTGGACGTCCAGGTCCTGCCATTGGTTATTGGCCGTAGAGGTGTCTCGGTCATGTCTACGTAGTTCTCGAACCCAGAAGGTCTGCACACTTAAGGTTCGTGACGTTTCGGTAGTGTAGAGTTGTGTATGGTGGTGACCGAAGGTTGTTAGGATTCCCGGATGAGATCCTGGACGTCACGAGGAGCTCCGGAATGGTCCGGAGGTAAAGATTCATATATAGGAATTCCAGTTTGGTCGCCGGAAAAGTTTCGGGCTCATCGGTAGTGTACCGGGAGTGCCGGTAGTGTACCGGGAGGCCTCCGGGGGGGGTATTTCGACCCCAAGAGGTCCAGGGGCTGTGGGAGAGTATTAACCAGCCCTTAGTGGGCTGGGAAAACATCCACAAAGTCCCATGGCATAGGGAGAGAAAGTGCTAAAGGAAAAAGTGGAAAATCAGCCAATAGGGAGCAATCCTAGTCCAACTAGGATTGGAGGTGGAATAGGATTCCACCCCAGGCTAGCCGGCCGAAGCAAAGAGGCCCTTGTCCTTGCACCAAGGGCTGCCTCTCCCTCCCTCCTATATATACTAGTGGATTGGGTGGCTTTTGGACACATTTTACAGCCACGTGCTACCCGTTTCACCGGTGCTCCTCTAGATCGGATTTCTGCAGCGCTTAGGCGAAGCCCTGCCGGAGTTGCTCCACCACCATCACCGGAGCGCCTTCACGCTGCCGGTGAACTCTCTCTCCTCTCCACCTCCTCTTGCTGGATCGAGACGGTGGAGATCGTCATCAAGCTGCACGTGTGCTGAACGCGGAGGTGCCGTCCGTTCGGTACTAGATCGGAAGGATCGTGATCAAGGCCACGGGACGTTCGTGATCGGATCGCGGGACGGATCGTGACGAGATCGCGGGACGGTTCGTGATTGGTTTGCGGGACGGTCCGTGATTAGATCGCGGGATGCTCGGCGATTTGGATCGCGAAGAAGTTCGACTACACCAACCGCGTTTCTTAACGCTTCCCGCTTAGCGATTTACAAGGGTACATAGATCCACACTCCCTCTCGTAGATGCTCATCACCATGGATAGGTTTGCGTGTGCATAGGAATTTTTTTGTTTCCCATGCGACGTTCTCCAACAAAGGCGGCGACTAGGGTTCTAAACCCTCTATCTATTTTTTTGAATCTATGTTATGTTAATTAAGTTGTATTTAAACTATGTTGGAGGTGCTATGGGCTTGTTGGCCTTTTATTAAGTTTTATTATTAGTTTTCTATATATTCTGTTATTAAGTTCTTGCTAGTTTGAACAATGTGATCGTGCTATGAGCTTGTTGGCCCTATCTACATATTTGTTGATTGTTTTATTAAAGAGTTCACTTTTTTAGTAACCATCTAGTGCATGCAGATACAATGAACCCTTTTTTTACACAAACCACGAATATGTAGCCACCTAGCTAGTGCATGCAGCAACAAAAATATAAAACATATTGTTCAATTTATTTGTCGTAGCAAAACGGATGCAGATGCGAGTGGATCGAAAAGGCAAAAACTGATCGTAAAAAAACGATGCTCTAAATCGAGGAGACAAGCGTGCAAGAAGAGAAGAATCAGAGGCAACAACTGTCTCTGCATCCATGGCGGCTAGCGTGCACGAAAGCGGCTCGATCAGTGCATCGTGGCGGCACGCATCGACGACTGGAAGCTCGTCGGCGCATGCAAGCTCAGTCGGCACATGCAGGCTCGGTCGGCGTATCGTGGCGGCACGCATCAACCCATGCACGCAGGATTGCTGGGTGCATGCATAGCAGGTTTCTGTCATGCCGGCGTGCACAGGCGTTTAATGCAAGAGACGGCCCAGCAAACCATGGCCCAACGCGGCCCGACTTGTTAGGTCCAACGAGCGACACAGTATAGCACGGCCCCACTCGTCAGAGTTAACGGTCAAACCATTGACCCGACGGCAATGTCCGTTGTGACCTATTCTGAGGGTTTCAGGCAAGGGAGTGGGGAAAACTGAGCAAAAGTTAAGATCATGGGGATGAATGAGTAAAGTTAAGGAACCAGGGTCACAGATATAAAAAACCCTATTCTAAAATTTGTTTTAGGACTCTCGTTACACTTAACGATATCGTAAGATCCATAAAAATGATCACCAATAACACTTGAGCTAGTCTTAGAGGCATACTATGAATACTATTTTACCTTTTATCATTGCACACACACATATGAGTTTTTCACTGAATTGCACATTCTAGAATCATAGAAGTTATATCATAAAAATATAAATTCTTAGTTATGAATATGAAAATATAATAATACAATATTATTGCCTCCAGTGCATATTTTCAGTAGTCTCCCACTTGCACTAGAGCCAATAATCTAGTTAGCACATTTTTATTTTACACCAATGGCAATCCGGTGTTAGTACATGCTTTATTTCCTTATCAGTTGAGCATCACTTGTCATTCCCTGAACCTGAACCTGGGGTGGACGCATGCAAGCATGAACAAATAGCCGGTGATTCAAGAATTGGGTCTCAACTTACTATATTCATCACATTCAAGTGCTACTCCTCATTTGGTACCCCAATGCTTGGCGACAACACCCATCACCTCTCTGTGGTACAAATAATCACAACCCTTTTGAGCGCACTATTAGGGAAATACTTAATTGGTGACACTGTTGAGTTGCACCAACCCAAGGGCTTAGCAGGAAGCTTCTTGTTGGATTATATTCAATATATTTATATGGACATCACATGATGGTTCTGAACTAGATTGTATGGTGGGCAAGATGGAACAAATATCGCATATGGACAACCTATTCATCGGTTAGTCAAGCAGCAATTGACACTACTTGAAATAGCAGAGAACACATGCATACATGACCACATACAAGTTGCAAATTATGAGCAGCATAGATGGTATTCCTTATGTTTTCATTGCCCAACAAGCAAAAGGGAGTGTGGCCCATGGAGGGTACGACATCCTCTACTCTGTACAATCAAGGATATCCTCCACTCTCCACAATCAAGGACATCCTCTACACACTTCTTATGTTGAGAAAGTGTTGTGTAAGATCCAAAAGTTTCAGGTTGGTAGAAAAAATTCAGAAGCTTATGTGTGCTGTGTATTTTTAAATCTTTATGCAAAGTTCTAGCAGATCTATCCACGTATTTTCTTGATTTGCATCGACTTGCATTGAGTTTAGCACAAAGCAGGTCCGGCTCTATATTTTGCTGGGCCCTAGGGCGAAGTTGAAATATAGGCCTCTATGGGTAATAAATATGACGTAGCTATGCTTGAGGCGCACACGTGCAATGAGGCCCTAGCACTGGCTATGGACCTCAACCTCAACCGCTTACTGATTGCATCTGATTGCCTGGATGTAGTGAACAACATCGAGACAGGAGCAGCAAATTACTATGCGCCGGTGTTGCATGAAATAACAGAGAGGAGGAGGGAGTTTCACCATGTAAAATTTAAATTTAAGCATAGGGAGAACAATTTCGAGGCACATGCATTAGCGAAAGCGGCAACCTCTCTTGCTGTAGGTCGTCATATTTGGCTAGGGACTCTACCAGACATTATTTGTATTCCGTTGTTGATCACTTCTTAATAAAGTCCCTAGTTACCTGTCAAAAAAATCTATAGATACAGATGCGCAAAGTGCGTAAAAATTATTAAAGTTTACATCTAACCACACATTCTTATTTAAAGACGTCTGTAAATAATTGAAAAGTGCTTAAGTTACGTCATATCACGACCAAAGGACTACAGGAGTAGCAAAATATAACAAATAATATTCTCTGCTCGTTTAATTCCCTCAAAGAAGAACCAAGTTCTTATGAGTTCATCGACAATAATACCTCAGTTTTTCACAAAAAATCTTCTTCGGGCATTTCTGGATGCAAAATCGTTTATGAGAGTATCAAGGTCAATTTTGTCCAAGATATCTTCCTCAATTCAATACATAGCCAATTTTATCCAAGATATCCTTCTCAAGATAACCGGACTTTTGTCTCGGGCGGCTTTGTAACATGCATCTAAGATTGTAAATAATTATCATATCAACTGATCTAAGAGGACTAGGACACTAGGCAAATATGTACCTAGTGTTTAGATTACCTTGAGCAAAGCAGAGTAGGGTGAATAGGCGATCAGGGGCACGGATTCACGACCTGGGCGATCTCCACTACAGGCGCACCGTGCACGGGGTTAGGGCCGGAGGCGCAACCGTGCAGCGACGCAGGCAGGTGGCCGAGGCGAGGCATCGAACAGACGAATGAACAGGCAGATGTCGCGGATGATCGATCAATCGATGGATTGCGTAATGCGTACATGTGCGTTTTCCTCTCCCGGTCAGGTGCCTTTTTCGCTGGGCCCTTTAGCACATAGTACCTTTTTCTGCCCGTATAACAGCAGGAGGTATACATAACATATGCGGTGATGCCCCCCTATTGGGGAACGTCGCATGGGAAACAAAAAAATTCCTACGCACCCGCAAACCTATCCATGGTGATGAGCATCTACGAGAGGGAGAGTGGATCTACGTACCCTTGTAGATCGCTAAGCAGGAAGCGTTAAGAAACGCGGTTGGTGTAGTCAAACATCTTTGCGATCCGAATCGCCGAGCGTCCCGCGATCTCATCACGATCCGTCCCACGATCCAATCACGATCCGTCCCGTGAACTCATCATGATCCGTCCCACGATCTCATCACGATCGGTCTCACGATCTTGATCACGATCTGTCCCGCGAACTCATCACGATCTGTTCCGCGATCTCATCACAAACCGTCTCGCGATCTCGATCACGGTCCTTCCGATCTAGCGCCGAACGGACGGCACCTCCGCGTTCAGCACACGTACAGCTTGATGACAATCTCTACCTTCTCGATCCAGCAAGAGGGGGCGGAGAGGTAGAAGAGTTCGCCGGCAGCGTGACGGCGCTCCGGCGATGGTGGTGGAGCTATTCCGGCAGGGCTTCGCCTAAGCACTGCGGAAACAATCTAGACTAGAGGAGATTGATCTAGAAGTAGGGTTTAGACGTGGCTGAAAATCCTTGTGCAAAAACCCTAATTACACTAGTATATATAGGAGGGAGGAATAGGAGGCCTTGGCGCAGGGCTGAGCCCTTCCTTGATTCGGCCGAGCCAAAAGAGGAGGAGTCCTACTCCTCCTCCACTCCTAGTAGGAGTAGGACTCTTGCTTTTTGCCTTTTTCCACGTTTTTTCTTTAGGCCTTTTTCCTCCTGGCGCCGTGGGCCTTTTGTGGCTGTTCCACCAGCCCACTAAGGGCTGGTTATTAGTCTCCCACAGCCCATGGACCCTCTAGGATCGAAATACCCCTCCCGGAGGTCTCCCGGTACACTACCGGCACTCCCGGTACACTACCGATGAGCCCGAAACTTTTTCGGCGACCAAACTGGGACTTCCTATATATGAATCTTTACCTCCGGACCATTCCGGAGCTCCTTGTGACATCCGGGATCTCATCCGGGACTCCGAACAACCTTCATTCACCACCATACATAACTCTACACTACTGAAACGTCACTGAACCTTAAGCGTGCAGACCCTGCGGTCTGAGAACTATGTAGACATGACCGAGACACCTCTACGGTCAATAACCAATGGCGGGACCTGGATGTCCACATTGGTTCCTACATATTCTATGAAGATCTTTATCGGTCGAACCTTTATGTCAAGGATTCAGTTAATCCCGTATGATGTTCCCTTTGTTCTTCGGTATGTTACTTGCCCGAGATTCGATCGTCAGTATCTCCATACCTAGTTCAACCTCGTTACCGGCAAGTCTCTTTACTCGTTCCGTAATACAAGATCTCGCAACTAACAATTAGTCGCATTGCTTGCAAGGCTCATTGTGATGTTGTATTACCGAGTGGGCCCTGAGATACCTCTTAGCCACACGGAGTAACAAATCCCAGTCTCGATCCATGCCAACTAAACAGACACCATCGGAGATACCTGTAGAGCACCTTTATAGTCACCCAGTTACGTTGCGACGTTTGATACACACAAGGCACTCCTCCGATGTCCGTGAGTTGCATGATCTCATGGTCATAGGAACACATACTTGACATGCAGAAAACAGTAGCAATAAACTGACACGATCATATGCTATGTTTGTAGTTTGGGTCTTGTCCATCACATCATTCTCCTAATGATGTGACCCCGTTATCAAATGACATCTCATGTCCATGGCTAGGAAACCTTAACCATCTTTTGATCAACGAGCTAGTCTATTAGAGGCCTACTAGGGACATGGTTTTGTCTATGTATCCACACATGCATCTAAGTCTCCGATCAATACAATTATAGCGTGGATAATAAACGATTATCATGAACAAGGAAATATGATAATAACTAGTTTATTATTGCCTCTAGGGCATATTTCCAACAGTCTCCCACTTGCACTAGAGTCAATAATCTAGTTCACATCTCCATGTGATTCGCATTGTTATGAATCTAACACCCAATGAGTTCTGGGGCTCGATCATGCTTTGCATGTGAGAGAGGTCTTATAGTCAACGGGTCTGCGACATTCAGATCCATGTGTACTTTGCAAATCTCTATGTCAAACTGTAAACACTACTACCACACTCCACTTGGTACTATTCCAAATGGCTGCTCCACTATACGTATCTAGATTGCTACTACGAGTCATTCGGATTGGTGTTAGAGCTTGCATCGACGTAACTCTTTACGACGAACTCTTTATCACCTCCATAATCGAGAAACATCTCCTTAGTCTTTAAGTTACTAAGGATAATCTTGACCGCTGTCTAGTGATCCATTCCTGGATCTCTTTTTTACCCCTTGATAGACTCATGGCAAGGCACACACAGGTGCGGTACACAACATGGCATACTATACAGAGCCTATGACTAAGGCATAGGGGACGACGTTCGTCCTTTCTCTTTCTTCTACTGTGGTCGAGCTTTGAGTGTCACTCAACTTCACACCTTACAAATCAGGCAAGAACTCTTTCTCTGACTGATCCATTTTGAACTCTTTCAAAATCTTGTCAAGGTATGTACTCATTGAAAGTCTCATCAAGCATCTTTATCTATCTCTATAGATCTTGATGCTCAACAATGAGGTAGCTTTATCCAGGTCTTTGAAAATCACTTTCCAAACAACCGTTTATGCTTTCCAGAAATTCTACATTACTTCTGATCAACAATATGTCATCCACATATACTTATCAGAAATTCTATAGTGCTCCCACTCACTTTATTGTAAATACAAGTTTCTCATAAACTTGTATAAACTTCAAAAACTTTGATCAACTCATCAAAGCGTATATTCCAACTCCGAGATGCTTGCCTCAGTCCATAGAAGGATCACTGAAGCTTGCTCACCTTTTAGCATCCTTAGGACTGACAAAACCTTCTGGTTGTATCACATACAACCTTTCCTCAAGTAAATCGTTAAGGAAATGATGTTTTGACATCCATCTGCCAGATTTCATAATTTGAAAAATGTAGCAACTGCTAACACAATTCCAACAGACTTTAGCACCGCTACGAGTGAGAAAGTCTCGTCATAGTCAACTCCTTGAACTTGTCACAAACAACTTTGCAACAAGTCGAGCTTTACAAATAGTGACATTTACCATCAGTCTCTGTCTTTATTTTTAAAAATCCATTTGTACTCAACGACCTGCCGTCCAACGAGTAAGTCTACCAAAGTCTATACTTAGTTTTCATACATGGATCCTATCTCGGATTTCATGGCCTCCAACCATTTGTCGGAATCCGGGCCCATGATCGCTTCTCCATAGCTCGTAGGTTCATCGTTGTCCAAAAACATGACCTCAAAGACAGGGTTGTCGTACCGCTTAGGAGCATTACACATCCTTGTCGACCTACGAAGTTTGATAGTAACTTGATCCTGAAGCTTCATGATCATCATCATTAACTTCCTCTTCAACTAACATAGGCTTCACAGAAACATCTTTCTGTGCTGCGCTACTCTCCGGTTGAACAAAGGTTTAACAACCTCATCAAGTTCTATCTTCCTCCCACTCAATTCTTTCGAGAGAAACTTATCCTCGAGAAAGGATCCGTTTTAGCAACAAACACTTTGCACTTGGATCTGAGATAGAAGGTTCACCCAACTGTTCTTAGTGTATTCTATGAAGATGCATTTGTCCGCTTTGGGTTCGACCTCATTAGGTGAAAACATTTTCCACACAAGTGTCGCAGCCCCAAACATTAAGAAATGACAGCTTAGGTTTCTATCAAACCATAATTCACACGGTGTCAGCTCAATAGATTTAGATGGTGCCCTATTTAAAGTGAATGTAGTTGTCTCTAATGCATAACCCCAAAATTATAGTAGTAAAACGACAAGAGACATCACAGCACACACTATATCAAATAGAGCATGACTATGACGTTCAGACACACCATCACACTATGGTGTTCTAGGTGGCGTTAGTTGTGAAACAACTTTCACATTGTCTTAAGTTGTATGCCAAAATCGTAACTCAGATATTCACCTCCACGATCATATCGCAGTCATTTTCATCTTCTTGTCACGATGATCTTAAACTTCACTCTGAATTTGCTTGAACCTTTCAAACGATTCAGACTTGTGTTTCATTAAGTAAATATACACTATATCTACTTAAATCATTAGTGAAGGTAAGAAAACAATGATATCCACTGCACGCTACAAGACTCACTTGATTGCATACATCAACATGTATCATTTCCAATGAATCACTTGCCCGCTCCATCCAACGGGGTCCTTTAGTCATCTTGCCCAAGAGGCATGGTTCGCATGTCTCAACCGATTCGAAAACGAATGAGTCCAAAGATCCATCAGCATGGAGTTTCTTCATGCCGTTTATACCAATATAACATTTAGCGGCAGTGCCACAAGTATGTGGTACTATCATTATTAACTTTGTATGTTTTGACATCAATGTTATGAACATGTGTATTAGTACGATCAAGATTTCAACAAACCATTCTCACTGGGTGCATGACCATTGAAGGTATTATTCATGTAAACAGAATAACAATTATTCTCTAACTTAAATGAATAACCATATTGCAATAACCATGACCTAATCATGTTCATGCTCAACGCAAAACACCAAATAACATTTATTTAGGTTCGTCACTAATCCTGAAGGTAGAGAGAGCGTGCGATGTTGATCACATCAACTTTGGAAACATTTCCAACACATATCGTCACCTCACCCTTAGCTAGTTCTCCGTTTATTCTGTAGCTTTTATTTCGAGTTACTAAGATTTAGCAATCGAACCGATATTCAATACCCAGATGCTACTAGGAGTACTAGCAAGGTACACAGCAATAACTCGTATATCAAATATACTTCTGTCGATGTTGCCAGCCTTCTTATCTACCAAGTATCTAGGGTTGTTTCGCTTCAGCGACCGCTCACCTCATAATAGAAGCACTTAGTCTCGGGTTTGAGTTCAACTTTGGGTTGCTTCACTGGAGCAACAACTAACTTGCTATCCATGAAGTTTCCCTCCTTGCTCTTGCCCTTCTCGAAACTAGTGGTTTTGATTAACCATCAACACTTGACGCTCCTTCTTGATTTCTACCTTTGCGGTGTCAAACATCGCGAACAGCTCAGGAATCATTATTTCTATCCCTGTCAATTTATAGTTCATCACCAAGTTCAAGTAGCTTGGTGACAATGACTTGGAGAACTATGTCAACCACTATCTTATCTGGAAGATCAACTCCCACTTGATTCAAGCGATTGTAGCACTCAGACAATCTGAGTACATGCTTAATGATTGAGCTATTCTCTTTCATCTTGCAGGCAAAGAATCTTGTTGGAGATCTCACATCTCGCAACACGGGCACGAGCCTGAGATCCTAATTTCAGCTCTTAGAAACATCTCATATGTTCCGTGACGTTCAAAATGTTTTGGAGCCTTAATTCTAAGCCGTAATGCATGACGCACTAAACTATCAAGTAGTCATCAGAACGTGCCTGCCAGATGTTCACAACATCTACAGACGAACGCTAGAGGGGTTGGCGCACCGAGCGGTGCATAAAGGACATAAGCCTTCTGTGCAGCAACGAGGACAATCCTCAGATCACTCACCCAGTCCACAATATTGCTACCATCATCTTTCAATTCTATTTCTCTAGGAACATATAAAACTACAAGGGAGCTACAACGCGAGCTAGTAATCTACAACATAATTTGCAAAGTCACTACTGACTATGTTCATGATAATAAGTTCAATTAAGCATATTACTTAAGAATTCCCACTCAAATTGACATCCCTCCGATCATTCGAGTGATACATGATCCAAATTCACCAACTCAAGTCCGATCGTCACGTGAGTTGAGGTGGCTGCAATGGTGAACATCATCATGTTGATCATATCTACTATATGACTCATGTTCGACCTTTTGGTCTCTTGTGTTCCGAGGCCATGTATGTACATGCTAGGCTCGTCAAGTTTAACCCGAGTGTTCTGCGTGTGCAACACTGGCTTGCACCCATTGTATGTGAACGTAGAGTCTATCACACCCGATCATCACCTGGTGTCTCAACACGACGAACTTTCACAACGGTGCACACTCGGGGAGAACACAAGTTATCTTGAAATTAAGTGAGGGATCACCATGTTACTGTCGTCCTAAGCAAAACAAGGTGCATAAAAGGATTAACATCACATGCAAATCATAAGTGACATGATATGGCCATGAACTTGTGCTTTTGATCTCCATCTAGAAAGCACTGGCATGATCTCCATCGTCACCGGCATGACACCATGATCTCCATCATCTTGATCTCCATCAACGTGTCGCCATCAGGGTTGTCACGCCCTCCATGCTTCTACTACTATTGCTACCGTTTAGCGATAAAGTAAAGCAATACATAGCGCTTAATGATTGACACGCAGGTCATACAATAATTAAAGACAACCCTATGGCTCCTGCCGGTTGCCGTATTCATTGACATGCAAGTCGTGATAATCTATATATCACATGATCATCTCATACATCACATATATCACATCATGTAATTGGCCATATCGTATCACAACATACCCTGCAAAAACAAGTTAGACGTCCTCTAATTGTTGTTGCATGTTTTACGTGGCTGCTACGGGTATCTAGCAAGAACAATTCTCACCTACGCAAAAACCACAATGGTGATACACTAGTTTGCTTTTCAACCTTCTCAAGCCATCTATGCAACAAGTTACGGTTGAGGGAACCGGTCTCTCGTAAGTGTACGAGTAATGTTGGTCCGGGCCACTTCATCTCACAATACCGCTGAACCAAAATCCGACCAAGGAAGGAAGCAATCTAAGCATCAACGCCCACAAACCTTTTGTGTTCTACTCAAGATCTCATCGAACCATCAACCTAGCTCTGATACCACTGTTGGGAAACGTCGCATAGGAAACAAAAAATTTCCTACGCACACGAAAACCTATCCATGGTGATGAGCATCTACGAGAGGGAGAGTGGACCTATGTACCCTTGTAGATCGCTAAGCGGGAAGCGTTAAGAAACGCGGTTGGTGTAGTCGAACATCTTCGTGATCCAAATCGCCGAGCGTCCCGTGATCTCATCACGATCCGTCCCGCGATCCAATCACGATCCGTCCCGTGAACTCATCACGATCCGTCCCACGATCTCATCACGATCCGTCTCACGATCTTGATCACGATCTGTCCCGCGAACTCATCACGATCCGTTCCGCGATCTCATCACGAACCGTCTCGCGATCTCGATCACGGTCCTTCCGATCTAGTGCCGAACGGACGGCACCTCCGCGTTCAGCACACGTACAGCTTGATGACAATCTCCGCCTTCTCGATCCAGCAAGAGGGGGTGGAGATGTAGAAGAGTTCGCCAGCAGCGTGATGGCGCTCCGGCGATGGTGGTGGAGCTATTCTGGCAGGGCTTCGCCTAAGCACTGCGGAAACAATCTAGACTAGAGGAGATTGATCTAGAAGTAGGGTTTAGACATGGCTGAAAATCCTTGTGCAAAAACCCTAATTCCACTAGTATATATAGGAGGGAGGGAGAGGAGGCCTTGGCACAGGGCTGAGCCCTTCCTTGATTCCTCGATCCTTTTTGCCTTTTTCCACCTTTTTTCTTTAGGCCTTTCTCCTCCTGGCGCCATGGGCCATTTGTGGCTATTCCACCAGCCCATTAAGGGCTGGTTATTATTCTCCCACAGCCCATGGACCCTCTAGGGTCGAAATACCCCTCCCGGAGGTCTCCCGGTACACTACCGGCACTCCCGATACACTACCGATGAGCCCGAAACTTTTCCGGCAACCAAACTAGGACTTCCTATATATATGAATCTTTACCTCCGGACCATTCCGGAGCTCCTCGTGACGTCGGGGATCTCATCCGGGACTCCGAGAAACCTTCGGTCACCACCATACATAACTCTACACTACCGAAACGTCACCGAACCTTAAGTGTGCAGACCCTACGGGTTCGAGAACTATGAAGACATGACTGAGACACCTCTACGGTCAATAAACAATGGCGGGACCTGGATGTCCACATTGGTTCCTACATATTATACGAAGATCTTTATCGGTCGAACCTCTATGTCAAGGATTCAGTTAATCCCGTATGATGTTCCCTTTGTTCTTCGGTATGTTACTAGCCCGAGATTCGATCGTCGGTATCTCCATACCTAGTTCAACCTCGTTACCGGAAAGTCTCTTTACTCGTTCCGTAATACAAGATCTCGCAACTAACAATTAGTCACATTGCTTGCAAGGCTCATTGTGAGGTTGTATTACCGAGTGGGCCCTGAGATACCTCTCCGTCACACGGAGTAACAAATCCCGGTCTCGATCCATGCCAACTCAACAAACACCATCGGAGATACCTGTAGAGCACCTTTATAGTCACCCAGTTACGTTGCGATGTTTGATACACACAAGGCACTCCTCCGATGTTCGTGAGTTGCATGATCTCATGGTCATAGGAACACATACTTGACATGCAGAAAACAGTAGCAATAAACTGACACGATCATATGCTACGTTTGTAGTTTGGGTCTTGTCCATCACATCATTCTCCTAATGATGTGACCCCGTTATCAAATGACATCTCATGTCCATGGCTAGGAAACCTTAACCATCTTTTGATCAACGAGCTAGTCTATTAGAGGCATACTAGGGACATGGTTTTGTCTATGTATCCACACATGCATCTAAGTCTCCGATCAATACAATTATAGCATGGATAATAAGTGATTATCATGAACAAGGAAATATGATAATAACTAGTTTATTATTGCCTCTACGGCATATTTCCAACACCCCCCCAAAAAAACATGGGCCCTTGGGCGTCGCCCATGTTCGCCTAGGGCCAGAGCCGGCCCTGAGCACAAGCCCCATTTTTTTACCCCGCCGAGCTTCACCAAAAATCGAAGGTAGTTTTTTCATCGCTGCCCTCAGCAGGTGGTGATGTGGTTCGACACCAACAACATTCTATTGCTCCACTTGATGAACACGCGAATGAGTATTCCATGCAGGCTAGTGCGGATAGTGCCTTGGAGGATCATAACAACAGCTACCATGGACATGTGGCCACTACTCATGAGCGTGGTGCTTCTCCTCATGGGGTTATTCGAGGAGGAAAACTTCGAGGGCGAGACCGGCCATGACCCTATTGGACACTACTATGGGCCTCATGAGCGTGCTCCTCCTGGTCATGGAGATGATTTGATGCTTATGACGGTGTCCCATACAGTCATGATGTTGCTTGGTGATGATGGGCGCCGTGCATAACATCATGATCGAGATGACATAGAAGAATCAAGTTGCAGGTCCCCAAGTCCATGAGAAAGAAAGACCCCGATGCATATTTTGATTGAGAAGAATAGTATGACCAGATTTTTCGTATCCAAATCTCGCTGATCCTAGGAGAGTGAACCTTGCTTGTGTTGAGTTTTCTTCTTATGCACTCACTTGGTGGAATCAACTACCAAAAAATCAGCTACTGGGCATGATCACATTAGCACTTGGAAAGAGATGAAACAAGCCATGAGGCAAAGTTTTGTCCCTTCATTAGAGAGATCTTCAAAATAGATTGCAACACCTCGGCAAATGTGTTGAAGGAGTTCACACCTATCTAAGGGCAATTGAGTCGCAACTATACTTTGCTTTGGCCATGTTTGGAGTTCGGAGGTGGAGCGGTGCTCCTGTATACTCAACTAAGGTATGCCACATCTAATGTGAAAGACTAAATTGATATACAGAGCATCACAAATGGAGCCATCGTTGCACATAACAACAAACAACATCTTAGCAAAACAACTCGATAAAATTAATATGTTGCTCTCTTGTTAATAAACATTATGGTTATGACTTATGAACATTACGCATGTGTCCTATGTTCTTTCACTATGGTTGTTGCCATTTTTAAACACATTATTTAATACATAACTAGCATCGCATCAATTGTTTTTCGGCTCTAACTCACTGATTTCATTGCATCAACCATTCAGCATACAAAGCATTGCACCAAACATATAAACACACATTTTGAGACGTAAGGTCATTGTTGTCATTCCAAAATGACGTGACATGCGTGTTACACAATCAACAGAAACATGACATGTGTATTACAAAATTCATTTGTTATGTGTTGTCTGTAAGATATAGTACTTTATAAAATGCCTCCAAAGTGCATCAAATGGCATGGATCCAGCTACGGAGACCTCGATCTGGAAATCGCGTTTGGGGGGGAGGGGGGAGGCAGGGTGGTTCACCTCGCGGTGAAAGAGAGAGATGAGGGTGGTGCAAGGAGGTGCACATGGGTATGCTGGCAGCGACGCGATGCAGGGAGGTACATGGTAGGAGGCCTGCGACAACGAGGTACAGGGAGGCGTGGGGGAGGAGGCTCTCGGCAGGAGATACGTAGAGATGGTTAGGTTCGTTGTGTGCGTGTGCGCGCGTGTGTGTGTTTTGTGATTCAAGAAATTACTACACATGAGAGGCGACTGTCCAGATTTGTGTTTTTTTATGGAAGAAAACAAGAGTGAGACAACCATGGAGTAAATAAACTTTGCACTACCAACTTTCCTTTTAGAATAAGGGTAGTGATAAATCTCGAACGTCCGTATTTTAGCATCTCGTCCCGAACTGGCAACTTTAGTTGCCACGAGGTGGCAAGTTTAGTGGACAGGAGGTGACAACTTTAGTGACAAACAGGACATTTTTCTGAACTGGGATAAAGTTGCCATGTCTTAACAACTAAAGTTATCACCTCGCGTCAAATAAAGTTGCCATAAAAAACGTTCGAGATGAAATGCTAAAAATGCGGACGGTCAAAACTTATTGGATCCCTAGAGTAAAGTTACATGCAAGTTGATGTTGCTTCTCACTTATGATCCCTATTTCTTAAACAACCTAGCTTTATGAAGCTTATATTTCAAAAATTCTTTAATTACATTGTATTTCTTTCGTCCTACTATGTAAAACATTTTTAACACTACATTAGTATTAAAAAACGAAGGAGGTATTTCGTGACGAAACATACATGTCAAACATTTTGTGCAGCTCAGGGCGCTTCTTGTGGATGCTTAAGCGCAAGTCCAAGGCGACGTGACGCTTTATAGCCGCGTCAAACTCTCTGGTTAATAATATTATACGGAAATATTTTCTTAAAAGAAACTGTTTCTCTTTGCACCACCACTCCATCCAGCTCGTGTCGGGTGAGTCGTCGCCCCATGTCGACATGCACAAAGCTCTATACCTGTGCTTCCAGAGCTCGCTGTCATGGTCGGCCACGAGGCGTCTCAGCTCCGTGCAAGTGCTCGCCACTCCCAAGAGGTCCAAACCGTCGGTGAGCATCGCCAGGATTGCCAGCATGACGTCGCCGGGGAGCGACACAAAGGAATTCTCACGGGAAAGGTCGACGAGGACACCCCGACACAGCTTCTCCGCGAGCTCCCTCCACAGCGCGGCCAGCCCGCAGGCGCCAACGTCCGTCAGAGCGCGCGCCGTGTCATCCAGGCCGCAGGACATCAGCGGCACCGCGGCGCTTGCGTCCACACACACCCAGCGAACTCCTGGGTCTAGTTGTGTGCGTCTGGGCAAGCATACGTAGAACAGGATCTGCATCCTGTGCGCTCGCATCCTTAGCGCGACGGCGGCATCCGGCAGTCGCGGTGCAACGTACACGAGAGACAGAGTCGAGGCCATGGCGCCCACCCGCCTGGGGACCTGCCGGTGCTTCGGGACGTCGTGTGCGTGGGGCATGAAGCCGGCGTCGAGGAAGGCGGCGTGGACAACAACTATGAGGTGGCCAAGGAGGCGCTCGATGCCCCAGTGGGCGGCGTCGATAACCTTGTGGAGGAGCGAGATCTCCGCCATGGCGTGACCGACGATTTTTATGAGTTAGCGCGCGTGTGATCTAATCATCTAATCTAATCAAGTAACGGCGTGTTTGATACATAGAACTTGGAGCGACGGGTTGGCAGCTAGGGTAAACGGAAAGATGTGCACAACCAAGACGAACGGTCTCGATGTTAGATCAGGTAGACGGCCTTTTTTTGAGATGTCCAGCCATGCATTAAATCAAATCGGTACTTTCCCAAAATTACACCATGCATTAAATCATTCAAAAAAATTCTCAACTAAATCCAAACTTTTCTACTAACAAAATCAAATCAAATCTTATCAAATCATGAACTAGAATCAAAGTTGGCTGTGAAGGGGAACGCGACAGAAAACAAAAAATTCCGGTATAGCGAGCACGCCCAGGACCACTATGAAGACTGCATACAAGGTTTGATCTGATCCGTACCGACTCAAAGCGCAGCGGAAAAAGAGTCGGTGGAGATCGTTGGTGCAGATCCCCACAGCTAGGATTTTACAACCTCCCAACCGCGAGGATGTACTCCCTCATCGGACAACCCTTCGGGAGGCGGTCGGACAGTCCCCCGGACGATGTCGCGGACAGCCCTTTGGGAGGACCCTCGAAACTCGAACGGAGACTCGGACAGCCCTTCGGGAAGACACAAGAACAGTCCCTCGGGCAAAAGATTGAAACTACGACCTCTCTACGAGGTTGCACACATACGGTGTCATCTATCCGGCAGGGCTTCGCCGTCCAGAACTAGTTCCTGCCGGAACCCAGACAACCTTTCGGCTCTACGAAAAACTCATTTCATGGGACGGAGAGAGAGAGAGCTAGCAAAAGCCTAGCATGTGTATGAGAGCAAATGATGAAGGTTTGGGCTGCCCCTCACCTCCTATTTATAGGAAAACCAAGGGGTAGGGTGGTTTTACAAGAAAACCCAGAAACCACATGGAAAGGAGTCCTTCCCAAGGACCCAAAAGGTGAAACCAAGGAACAAGTGGGGGCTCCATGGAGGAGCCCCATTGTGGCCGGCCACACCTAGTGGGTCCCCCAAAAGGGGGATCCTATCCATCCATGTCATACCCCAAGATCTTTTAAGCAAAAGCCTAAAAAGGTGGCTTTCCAATAAAGTAATCCAAAAATCACTTTCACTATTCACGACGACATTTTTTAACGTCCAGTCGAACTGAAAATATTTATGTGGTCCTAGAACATTTCCAATACCCACAAAAATAATTTCAACGCGACCCGGAACATTTCCGGTTTTCATCCCGGAAAATTCCAGAAAGTTTCCAGAACGATTCTAGCACCCTTCAAGAATTATCAGGCATGTGCCGAAACCAATTTGACTTTTTGGTATCCCCTGAAACAACTTTTTAGTTTACCTAAACTGTTCCAGTGTTCTCTGTGCGGAACTTTTCCGCTGTCTAAATTTTTTCCGGTGTCCGAAACTTTTTTGGTGATTTTCCCTCAGACTCCCTGTCTAGTATTCAGCAGATAGATGACCCTTTCAGCATGTGACCCTATAGGTTCAGTGAATTATAGACATGACACGGAACCCCTTCCGATCAATGATCAACATCGGAGCCATGGACAACCATAATGACCTCTATACCCACACAAATGAATATTCAAGTGAACCTCTAGTTGTCGTGTGCTATTCCTGTTGCCTCGCGATATGTTACAATTACCCGAGGTGAGACATGTTGGCATCCCCGTGGATCAACAACTTATCCACTGTGCTAGTTACCTCATTGTCGGTATTGTTCTCTTTTCTCGTTCCCGTGTTCCGGCATCCCCGTGATCAAATCACAAATTGTCTGGCGAGACGATGATGGATACCGTAACACCGAGAGGGCCCAGAGATATCTCTCCATCGTCGGAGGAGCAAATCCCAATCTTGAGCTATCAAGGTACTTGACATACTTTTCCATGAACCCGTAAGCCGCCGTAATAGCCACCCATTTACGGATGACGTTTAACAAACCTCAAAGTTCATGAAGCAAGCATGAAGAAACTCGATACTCTCATGGTCTAAGGAATTATGCAAACGTTAACCATCTCTGTGTTATTAACCATTAACTTGTGATGAATGTATCTCATAGCATAACATCAATTCGGATCGATTCAACACAAGTGTTCTACCAACATCGTGCCCTCAAAATTGCTGGCATAGCCATGCCCATGATCAGGAAAACAGGACCATCATGCAACACTTGAGCTAGTCTTAGAGGCAAGACTAGGAATACAATTTACCGTTTATTATACCACACGTGCACATGAGTTTCCCTCCAAGCCTCGTTTGATTTGTAGACTCGAGAATCATTGTAGTTATAGCATGGAATATAAACATTCATTACAAACTCTGAGATACAAAAGTAACTGATATTACTGCCTCTAGGGCATATCTCCTACAGTCTCCCACTTGCACTAGAGTCATAATCCAGTTACATGGCTTCCCTAACACCAATGGCTATCCGGTGTTGCTCATGCTTTGCTCGTGGTAGAGGCTTCGTCATCTGGTCTGACAATTCAGATCCGTGTGAACTTTGCGTACTTTCACTAAACCTTCTTCGACATGATGTCGAATGAGTTTAAATTTGCGTTGAATATGTATTGTCTTATGGTGCGAACATGGCTCCCTTGCCTGAGCCAAGGCACCACTATTATCACAAAAGATCTCCACCGGGTCCAAAGCACTTGGAACCACACCAATGTCTTCAAGGAATTGTTTGATTCCGACAGTCTGCTTGGAGGCTTCTGAAGCAGCAACATATTCTGCCTCCGTTGTAGAATCCGCCACAGTCTTTTGTTTGGAACTTTTCCAATCAACTACACCGTCGTTCAATATGAAAACACAGCCAGATTGAGATTTGAAGTCATCTGGGTCAGTCATGAAGCCTGCATCAGTGTAACAACTTACAATGAGCTCTTCATCACCTCCGTACACAAGGAGTAAATCCTTGGTCCTTCTGAGGTACTTAAGAATACCCTTCACTGCGCCCCAGTGTTCCAATCCTGGATCACCTTGGTACCGGCTGCTAACACTTAGCCCATAGGAAACATCCGATCTTGTACATAGCATGGCATACATAATAGAACCAACTACCGAAGCATATGGAATATCATTCATTTGTACTCGCTCATCGAGGGTCCGAGGACACTGATTCTTGCAAAGCACTGTGCCAGGTGACATGGGGAGTAGGCCTTTCTTGGAGTTCTCCATGTTGAACCTTTTCAACACCTTGTCAATGTACGTGCTCTAGCTAAGCGCTATCAGGCGTCTTGATCTATCTCTATAGATTCTGATGCCCAATACATATGCCGCTTCGCCTAAGTCTTTCATTGAAAAACTCTTCTTCAATGAGTCTTTTATTTCGCTAAGAAAATTCACATCATTTCCAATCAACAATATGTCATGCACATACAAGATTAGAAATGCTTTTGCGCTCCCACTAAACTTCTTGCAAACACAAGATTCTTCATCGTTCCTGATGAAGCAAAACTCTTTGACTACTTCATCAAAACGAATGTTCCAGCTCCTTGATGTTTGGTTCAGACCATAAATGGCTTTCTGAAGCTTACATACCTTTCCAGGATTCTTAGAATTGACAAAACCTTCTGGCTGTATCATGTATACATCCTGTTCTAGGTTTCCATTTAGGAAAGCCATTTTGACATCCATCTGCCATATTTCATAATCGAAATAAGCAGCAATTGCTAGTAATATCCGAACAGACCTAAGCATAGCTACGGCAATTAAGTCTCGTCGTAGTCCACTCCTGGAACTTGCGTGAACCCTTTCGCGACAAGTCTAGCTTTATGGATAGTAATGTTACCATCCGCGTCCCTCTTTCTTTTGAAAATCCATTTACAACCAATGGGTTTTATGCCATCTGGAAGTTCTTCCAAGTTCCAAACTTGGTTTTCGTACATGGATTCCATTTCGGATCTCATGGCTTTGTGCCGTTCCCTTGAGCTAGGCCCTGCCATCGCTTCCTTGTAGTGCGTAGGTTCATTGTCTTCAAGAATGAAGATTTCGTTATGAAACCACTCAGGTGGCTGGATAACCCTACCTGATCTGCGTGGTTCAGTAACAACATTGTGTGAAGTCTTCGCATCACATGCGACATTTTCGGCTCGGTTGTAGGGATAATTAGCGAAATTTCTTCCGGTTCTTTAGCCATGTCAAAAGTTGCCAAAGATTCACTAATCTCATTAAGTTGTACTGTCCTCCCACTCAATTCTTTAGCGAGAAATTCTTTCTCGAGAAAGTGTGCAACCTTTCGACAAACATTTTGCCTTCGGACTGGTGGTAGAAGGAATATCCAATGGTGTTATTTGGATAACCTACAAAGTAACATTTGTTTGATCTAGGTTCTAGTTTGGTTAGCTGTAAACGTTTTACGTATGCCTCACAACCCCAAACCTTGAGATGCGACACACTAGGTATCTTCCCATACCACATCTCATCTGGTGTTGTCTCAAGAGACTTAGACGGCGCTCTGTTTAATGTATAAGCGGCAGTGAGTAGTGCGTGACCCCAAAAAGATATTGGTAGATCTGTAAGAGACATCACCGACCTTACCATGTCTAACAGGGTTTGGTTATGTCGTTCTGACACTCTGTTTCACTATGGAGTTCCGGGAGGCGTAAGTTGTGAAACCATTCCACGGTCACTCAGATGTTGGCCAAACTCATGACTAAGTTATTCGCCTCCGTGATCAGACCGTAGAAACTTAATCTTTTTGTCACAATGATTTTCTACCTCATTCTAAAATTCTTCGAACTTTTCAAAGGTTTCCGACTTATGCTTCATCAAGTAGATATAGCCATACCGACTTAAATCATCAGTAAAAGTAACAAAGTAAAAATACCCACCCCGTGCGGCCGTGTTCATTGGACCACATACATCACTATGTATTATTGCCAATAATTCACCCGCCCGTTCAGGATGACCCGTGAACGGCATCTTGGCCATTTTCCCCATCAAGCAAGCTTCACATGTGTCAAATGATTCAAAATCAAGGGACGGTAAAACTCCATCTTTATGGAGTCTTTGCATGCGTTTCTTTCCGATGTGGCCAAGCCGACAGTGCCACAAGTAAGTGGTGGTGGTATCAGCCTTCTTAAGGCGTTTAGCATTCACGTTAAAGACATCATTTCCACAATCAAGATTTAGTATGAAAAGGCCCCCAACAATGGGTGCAAATCCATGAAACATATCCTTACAATAAAGTGAACAACCATTGTTCTCAGACTTGTAGGAGTACCCATCGTGTACTAAACATGATCCGGAGATAATGTTTCTACACAACAACGGAACAAAATAACAGTTACTAAGTTCCAAAATAAATCCTGAAGGGAGACGTAGAGACATAATGCCAACGGCTTGAGCAGCGATCCCAGCGCCGTTCCCGACACGCATCACGACTTCATTCTTTGCCAGTTTGCGCACCTTCTGAAGCCCTTGTATCGAGTTGCAAATGTGAGCAACCTATCCGGTATCAAATACCCAAGACTTAGAATTTTCACTATCAAGGAAAACGTCAATGACATTAACTTGTATAACAATTATACCTTTTCCGGTTTTCCCGGACTTCTTATCTTCCAGATACTTCTTGCAGTTTCTCTTCCAGTGTCATGTGCCGTTGCAGTAGAAGCACTCAGTTTCATTCTTGGATCCGCCCTTAGATTTGCATTGGAAGCCGGTCTTACCGGCACCCTTGCCCTTCTTTGGCTTGCCTTTCTTTTTGAAACTGGCAGTTTTATTCACAAGCAACACTTGCTTGCGATTTTTCTGCAGTCCTCCTTCAATAGTTTTTAGCATGGCAAGCACCTCATTTGCTATTTTGTCCATCCCATTCATGTTGTAGTTCACGATAAAACTGCCATAAGACGGGGGGAGTGAACCTAGCAACAAGTCCATAACATGCTCTTCTGGAAGTGGGAATTCCAGGATTTTAAGCCTTCCAGCGTAGCCAATCATATTGACTGCGTGCTCGCCAACTGAACTGCCCTCAACCATCTTGGTCTCCGCCATTATTTTCATGATGTCAAAATGTTCGGACCGTGCATTAAACTTGTAAAGAGCATCCAGATCCTTGATCATATCAAAGGAGTTATGGAATTCAAAACGTTTTTGAAGCTCTGAACTCACGCAAGACAGCATGAGGCACTACATTAAGTTGTAATCATCATCCTTAGTGGCCCAGACATTTTGTATGTCTATCGCGGCTGTTGCCGCCGGTTTAGGAGGAAGAGGTCCGTCAATCACATACACTTTCTTAGCACCCCTGAGGACAATCCTCAGGGTTCGGACCCAGTCCGCATAGTTGTTTCCATTCGCAGCTAACTTCTCTTTCTCTAACATAGGTCCTAAGTTGAACGTGGTGTTGCGAACCATTTGATCTACAATAGAAAACACAAGTTCACTTAGACTTTGTTCATAATGATATTTGGCACTAGTGAATAAACAATTTTTATTCTAAGGTGCACTCCCACTCAAATCAATATCTCTCATAATTGATTGTGAGTGATGCAAGACCCAACTTTCAATTCAGCGTCAAGGATGTAACCATCTCAAGTGACGAGAATTTCAATTGGTAGGCCAACTTGCCAATCACATCTCTATGTGACTCTTGTTAATCTTTCGATGCGTGTGTTCCGATCTCATGACTTTCATGCTTGAACGTCAAGACAACCAAGTGATCTCGCTACAAGGTCTCAAGTCACCCGCCTCACACTTCTCTAATCGTTCGTACCCATGTAACCATATGATACCCCGAAGAGATAGGTGTCGTGACGGTGCTACACTTCGGAGAACACTAACTACTTGATATTTTTAGTGAGAGATCACCCTAATAAAAAGTGACTACCACGCAATTAAGAAGGGTGCATCAAGAGGGATAAACATCTCACGCAATTCATAATAGCATGATATGGTATAGCCCTTTCTGACAGAGAAGTCAAGTATTTCTTCGTCTTCGGCATTCACGTCGGTGTTCACCTTTGCGAAGATTGCCACCACCTTGTCGATGCACCAGATAATATTGCTATCTCTATAGCTAATAAAATAAGTGCATTACATAAGGTTGACACGCAGGTCATTAAAGTGCAATCATATGGCTCCATCCATCATGCCGAATCATGACACGCAGGTCATGTTAATTACATTATATAGTCATCTCATACATAATCAAATTAATATGACCATTGATATACCACATCACATGCAAACCATGCTGCAAAACCAAGTTAGACGCCTCTAATCGGTTTATGCAAAATTTTATTTTACGTGGCTTCTAAGGTTTTTACTCAAACCACAGCTACTAACATCCATCATCAAGTATGATAATTCAAGTTGCTAGATTAACTTTCCAGGGTGTATGAAACACGAGATAATAAAATCTCGAGCCCCATACTAAACTTTGCCATACTCGTGACCCCCGTACAGATCATATCTGCATTGCCCTTTCGTCTGCGAAACATCCATCTTTCTTTAACTATGCTGGAACCCAAAGAACTGTTAGCACTTCGTTGATCTGTCAATCAGCATACTCAGGAGCAGCATGAAAGGATCACGGATTGTCAGAACTTTGTAAGATTCCACCATCCCGTCAAGATCAGGAATACGCAAATTCATGGGAAGCAACAGGAACATCGGGTAACAGATTTCATCTGCTACCCGCACAAATAATTTTCAGCAATAGATCTCATCTACTACCAAATTATACTATGCAATACCCATACATCTCATGTATCCTAGATCATAACATGCATCTACTCATAGCCTGGCTCTTGATGCCACTCAAGGGGAACATGACAGAAAACAAAAAATTCCGGTATAGCGAGCACGTCCAGGACCACTATGGAGACTGCATACAAGGTTTGATCTGATCCGTACCGACTCGGAGCACAGTAGAAGAAGAGTCGGTAGAGATCATTGGTGCAGATCCCCGCAGATAGGATTTTACAACCTCCCAACCGCAAGGATGTACTCCCTCGTCGGACAGCCCTTCGGGAGGCGGCCGGACAGTCCCCCGGACGATGTCGCAGACAGCCCTTCGGGAGGACCCTCGAAACTCGAACGGAGACTCGGACAGCCCTTCGGGAGGACACACGAACAGCCCCTCGGGCAAAAGATCGAAACTACGACCTCTCTACGTGGTTGCACACATACGGTGTCATCTATCCGGTAGGGCTTCGCCGTCCAGAACTAGTTCCTGCCGGAACCCAGACAGCCTTTCGGCTCTACGAAAAACTCTTTTCGTGGGAGGGAGAGAGAGATCTAGCAAAAGCATAGCATGTGTATGATAGCAAAGGATGAAGGTTTGGGTTGCCCCTCACCTCCTATTTATAGGAAAACCAAGGGGTAGGGTGGTTTTACAAGAAAACCCAAAAACCACATGGAAACGAGTCCTTCCCAAGGACCCAAAAGGTGAAACCAAGGAACAAGTGGGGGCTCCATGGAGGAGCCCCATTGTGGCCGGCCACCCCTGGGTCCCCCAAAATGGGGATCCTATCCATCCATGTCATACCCCAAGATCTTTTAAGCAAAAGCCTAAAAAGGTGGCTTTCCAATAAAGTAATCCAAAAAGCACTTTCACTATTCACGACGACATTTTTCAGCATCCAGTCAAACTGAAAATATTTATGTGGTCCTAGAACATTTCCAGTACCCATAAAAATAATTTTCAATGTGATCCAGAACAATTCCGGATTAGTGATTTTCATCTGCGAAAAGCATCTGAAGTGGTTTCGGCAGCTCCGGAACATTTCCGGTTTTCATCCCGGAAAATTCCAGAAAGTTTCCAGAACGATTCTGGCACCCTTCAAGAATTATCAGGCATGTGCTGAAACCAATTTGACTTTTTGGTATCCCCTAAAACAACTTTTCAGTTTTACCGAAACTGTTCCATGTTCTCTCTGCGGAACTTTTCCGTTGTCCGAAACTTTTCCGGTGTCCGAAACTTTTTTGGTGATTTTCTCTCGGACTCCCTGTCTAGTATTCAGCAGATAGATGACCCTTAAGTGTGTGACCCTATAGGTTTAGTGAAGTGTAGACATGACCCGGAACCCCTTCCGATCAATGATCAACATCGGAGCCGTGGACACCCATATTGACCCCTATACCCACACAAATGAATATTCGAGTGAACCTCCAGTTGCCGTGTGCTATTCCTGTTGCTTCGCGATATGTTACAATTACCCAAGGTGAGACATGTAGGCATCCTCGTGGATCAACAACTTGTCCACTATGCCAGTTACCTCGTTGTCGGTAATGTTCTCTTTTCTCGTTCCCGTGTTTTGGCATTCCCGTGATCAAATCACAAAGTGTCTGGCCAGACGATGATGGATACCGTAACACCGAGAGGGCCCAGAGATATCTCCCCATCGTCGGAGGAGAAAATCCCAATCTTGAGCTATCAAGGTACTTGACATACTTTTCCATGAACCCGTAAGCCGCCGTAATAGCCACCCATTTACGGATGACGTTTAACAAACCCCAAAGTTCATGAAGCAAGCATGAAGAAACTCGATACTCTCATGGCCTAAGGTATTATGCAAACGTTAACCTTCTGTGTGTTATTAACCATTAACTTGTGACGAATGTATCTCATAGCATAACATCAATTTGGATCGATTCAACACAAGTGTTCTACTAACATCGTGCCCTCAAAATTGCCTGCATAGCCATGCCCATGATCAGGAAAACAGGACCATCATGCAACACTTGAGCCAATCTTAGAGGCAAGACAAGGAATAGAATTTACCGTTTATTATACCACACGTGCACATGAGTTTTCCTACAAGCCTCATTTGATTTGTAGACTCGAGAATCATTGCAGTTATAGCATGGAACATAAACATTCATTACAAACTCTGAGATACAAAAGTAACTGATATTACTGCCTCTAGGACATATCTCCTACAGGCTGGCCCGATGCGTGCACGTTTTTTTATGCTTCGTTTTTTGGTTTGTCTTTTTTTTGTTTTACTTTTTATGACCAACCTAATATTTTGCGATCGGCATACTATTAGAACTAGTACAATGCCCGTGCGTTGTTACGGGCTAAAATACATATAAATAAATCAAACAGATAATTAAGTTCATGTTCAAAGTCCAAACTCATTTCTTCCTCATATGCCTGGACTTGTTCGGACATCAAATGGACATCAAACCGGTGCCTAGTAAGCTCCCTGAAATTCAACAATCTGGACAGTCCAGACTCCCTCAAATCCATACGATATTTCAGGAAGAAATGCGGTTATGCAAACTATGGTGCATGTTATCTCCAACACGCGGTCTTAATACAAAACCCCACCTCATGACACACTCTCCACTTTTCCCGCCGGACCCTCCCATCCCGCTCAATTTTCTCCATAGCGTGACATTTTTTGCTGGAGCCCTCTCCTTTAATATCAGATCATGCACACCGTACTTCCCCACATACGACCAAGGAGGAGTCCCGCACAAACCACCTTGCTCACCGCCCTCATCATGTCCCACATACAACCAAGACGAACAGCGTCGATGTTAGATCAGGTAGACGAAACCAGCCTTTTTTTGAGATGTCCAGCCCATTACTTGAGAAAATGAATGCATTTCCACCTCGTCGCCTTAGCAAACTCTTTTAAGTCAGTGTACATTTTTTTTTTAAAATTGCAAACATATTTTGAATATCATTAACGTTTCTTATTTCATGGAAAATAGAAAATAAAAATACCTCGCAGAAAAAAGAAAAAACTTATGCAAAGCAGCAGCAAAAGCTAGTGAAACAAATAGATACGTATGCCGGTCTGGCTCTATGTTTCGGAGGCCCTTGGACGAACTCAACGACACGGGCATCTAATATTATATGTACTAGTCGTCAACCCGTGCATCCGCACGGGCTAGCATTATACATAACTACAATTAGTAAAAGTTCATGGAAAAACATTGATTCCACTTGCATTGTTTGGAATAGGAAATTTGTACGCACAATGAAGTTTCCTCAAATTTATGCAACATATAGCAAACTTAAATAGTATTCCTTCAATCATTAATAATGATTGGATAAAGTTCATGTAGTGAATTTTTTAACATTATTGTGTTCTTTTAGGCTCAGTAAAAGGGGATAAGTTGTGTTGTGATGTGGCTATTTCATAATCGATTATGAAAAACTAAAAAGCAAAGTACGAAAAGCATGGTTCAAAGAAATTCAAAAATAGATAAAAGGTTCTTTGGGAAAATTGGACCATGAGAATCCACAATGCCAAACCTAGGATATGATATAAGCTTATTTGTGTCGAATCAAACATGTGTAGAGAAATATAATTATAGAAAATTGATAAATATCGCCATAGTGTAGATTTGTATGATAAATTTGATTATAGAAATGACCTAAACTCGAGGGATTTGAAGAATAAAAATATTTGATCTTGGATGCTAAATCAACACTGAAATGTGTGGTCACCGACGTTTATCAACCTCAACCAATTATGTATGTGCCAAAAGTTTTAACCATTGAGTAAGGTGCAAGAAGTTCTCTAGCTTTAACAAACATAAATATGAATTAAAAATAAACATGTAGGTTTGTAGATTGAACGAAAGAAAATTTTGGTAAGTAAAAAACGTAGACAAAGAACAACTACATTTACGTCAAGTAAAAATCTTGAGCGCGAGCCTTCAACACAGTAGTAACTACATAAAACAAAGGAAGATGGTTAAATACAGCAAACAACAGATACTATATGTAGAATATTTTATTACACAATTGCATTGTTGGATAAACTAAGTATAAGAAATGCATAATTCTGGAAGCAGAATAGATCAACATCATATTGAAAGACTAACATAAGCTTGTCCGTGAGGAATTAAACATGTATAGAGAAATATAAATTTAGAAATTTGTTAAAATGCTTGAATGTGTAGATTTATATGATAAATTTGATTATAGAATGGACCGAAACACGAGTGATTTGGAGAAGTAACATATGTCATCTGGGACGCTAATTCTACGGTGGAAATGTTTGGTCACTGAGGTCTACCAACATTAACCAAATATGTTACGTGCCAAAAAATTTCACCATTGAGTAATATGCAAGAACTTTTCTAGTTTTTACAGCAGAAACATGATTTAGAAATTCAATTAACAACAACCACTATATATAGAAGATTGTATTACATAATTGCATTGTCGGACAAACTAATTCTAAAAAATGCATAATACTAAAAGCAAAACACATCAACATCATATTCAAAGATTTTACATATACTATACTTCCTCGTTTCCAAGGTAGAGTTCACACAAAAACTGCAATTTATCCCTGAAATTAAAGAAGAAGAGTCAAGAATCACAATGTATTGAAGTTGTTCCATGATCAAACAAAGAGTAAGCACCCGATTAATGGTTGATGCTTCTGAACATAGTCACTTATCTTTTTTTCTATTCTATCTGAACAAAAGATCTTCCCCATAACTAATGGACAAACAAAAAATGTAGATAAGGTACATGGTTATGAAATACATTATTGAGTAATTTAATTTATATTATGCGAGTTTATTGACCTACCATCTACAATGTAAAAAACGTGTATGCTTCCTTTTTTACAATGAAGAAATCAAGCAGCCACATAAATGAAGAAATTTTGTTCTAATCTTAAATGATGAACGCTACTTAGAATGCATCTCAAAAAAAGTATAGCTACTACTAACCGAGGATAAAAAAAAAAGACATCATTAACATCTTCCCATTTGGAAGACTATTTGTAATTATTTTGCATCATATTGTAAAGTATCTAGCCTATACATGTAGTTGCAATTATATGTGGCAATTTAGGCGAAACAAAGGAATATAACAATAGAAAATAAAGACTGTACCTTGAATTTGCTCGGTTGCTTGCAGTGCACTATGAGCACGTATATATGAGGGATTTTACATATAGTATTCTTCCCCAATTTCCGAGGCAGATATGACACAAAACCTCACGAATTCGTCCCTATAATTAAAGAAGAAGAATCAAGAATCACAATGGACTGAAGTTGTTCCATGATAAAACAAAGAGTAAGCACCTGATTAATATGGCTGATGCTTCTGGTCAAACTTGAGGTCTTCGAAACCAAACACACGAATGTGTGACATGGTTGGCCGAATTTGATGTTGTAGTCAGTTATCGTTTTTTCTTTCTGTTCTATCTGAACAAAAGATCTTCCATCACGCGGTCATGAAACACAATTGTGTAATTTCATTTATATCATGCTAGTTTATTCGTCTACCTTCTATAATGTAAAAGACGAAGAAATCAAGCAGCCATAAACGCGTAATTTTTTAAATCTTAAATGATGAACACTACTTAGAAAGCATCTGGAAAAAAGTCAAACTACTACAGATAGATGATGACATGTCCACATCATTAACGTCTTACCTATTTGGAAGTCTATTAGTAATTACTTTTCAGCATATTGTAGATATCTAGCCTATACGTGCAGCTAGCAATTATATGTGTAAACGCAGGCGAACAAAGGAATAGAACATGCGATAATATAAACCATATCCTTAATTTCCTCGGCTGCTTGTTGTGCACCATGAATACCGCTGTGGCCGTGGTCGCATCTCGTCCCTACCGGTGGCCCTGGCTAATGCCGGTGTGCACCCCGATGTCTTGTACGTTGTCCCGCATGATGGCTCCTGTTTGGTTTTCTGCCGGACAAAATCAAAGGCCAAGCTGTTTGACAGAATCGATTAGTCATGGCTGTAGTAAGTCTGTGTGTTTCCGGCCGGTCGAAAAGGTAGCTAGGTTTAGATAGAATCGATCAACCTAGTTGCCTCAAAGTGTATACTTGTTTGTCCCAACAAATCAAGGCAAGCCTTTTCTAAAAAAAACAAATCAAGGCAAGCATGTACGACCTGCCTCAATATCAGGTCGTATACTTGTTTGTCTCAACAAATCCAGACAATCATGTATTTTTTCTAAAACAAAAAAAGCCAAGCGTGTATGGCCTACCTCAAAGGAAGATCGTATACTGTGTCCCAACAAATCGAGTCAAGCATGTACCTACCCTTGCACCGGCGCAGCGCATCCGTGCATGTAGTCCCAATCACAGGCCTTAAAATCATACGTCAACATTATCCAGCCGGCCTAGCTCACGATAGGAGAACCAGCGTGCAGTCCTGCGTGGGAGGCCATCAAGTCCTGGCGGTCGGTCTTCCTCAAGGTCCGGCAGTATGAAACTTTAATGTTTCGGATGGCATGGTGAGGACGGCTTTCTTGACGGTGCTATGGTTTCTTCAAGGGAGATATTGTTTTTCGTCACATGTGGAAGATTTGGGTAACTCTTTTCTTAACGGTTCTAGGGTTTCTTCAAGGGAGATATTGTTTTTCATCACACATGGAAGATTTGGGTAACTCTTAATGAATAATAGGTCGTGGATTGTTTTTTTAGTCTATAGATTGCAACGATTGCATCGGTGGATCTGCACCCTTACAATTCGGGCCCACCAAATTAACGGCCAGTAATTTCTGATTAACGTGTGAATTTTTAGGAAGTGCCTAATTAGTATAAGTATAGATATAGATATAGATATAGATATATGTTTGTGTTTGCACACTATATGAACATGTTACATGTATATGTCTAACTTTATTGCAAAATACTAAGACTAAATTTTCAGCCATATATCCTCAGTTTCAAATGTCTAATAACAGTTGTTGGGAAATTCCATATTATGATAGAGTGACTAAAAGAATAGCAAAAGGAAACTGTCATGATTAGCTCAAATAAGAGCCAAATTCTAGTGATGACTGGTTCCCGGGATAAGTTTCTTGCCCTTGTTCATTGCCATTGACATTTCTTGAAGATGAAAAAATAAATTAAAGGACAGTCTTTCAATTGAGGGATTACTTTTCCTTATTTTTATCCTTTTTGAAGCACCTGACAAAGGTCTAAGACTAATGACCTAAAATTATGAGGAAACAAATACATAGAACTAGAAAATTGTATATCAGTAAGTCAACACCTTAATAATCCTATAACATATATACAAAATTTGGGGATGAATGAATCTTGTACTTATTTTGGAAAGCCTGAGAGGACGATGATCAATAAACTCGTATCTTAGCATGGTCGTAGCCTCGCAGAATGCGAGATGGCAAGAGCAAGACAGCCAACGGCGACACAATGCAAGACGGCGAGAGCAGTCAAAAACCGGCTACTAAGGCGGCCGCCGGCACGGCCTGTGCGGTGGCAAGAATAGAGCGGCGGCAAGAATAGGGATCGGTGGTTGAGAGATGAGGAAGTGATTGTGATGGTTTCATTTGTGAGAACGCGACCAAGATGGATTAATGTGTGCGAGATGTGGCCTTCGGCAAACCCTATTTGACACTCGTGAGCGTCAAAAGAAGAATTTTTTCAAAAGTAGTACGGATTTTGTAGCAATTTTGAAAAAACGTGTCTGAGTTGAAAAAATATCAAAACTAGTACCCTGTCGGCCAGTAGCAGGCCGAACAGGGACCTGTCGGCCAGTAGCAGGCCGAACAGGGACCTGTCGGCCACCACCAGGCCGACCAGCGACGAGTAGGCCGAAGAGCCCTTGTCGGCCAATCAGAGGCCAGGGGAGAGGCCTGTCGGCCAGAGGGTGGCCGAAGGGCTACCTGTCGGCTAGTGGGAGGCCGATGGGTCCCTGGATAAGGCCCAGCCCTCTTTTCTTCCTCCTCTGACCACTCGTTTCACCCTCCCCCGTCGGCAAGTCTGCCCCTCTTCACCTCTCACTCCCGTTGCTCTCTGGTGCTTCCACCGCGTCGCCGATCTCTTCGCTGGACCACCCGTTTTGTTATTCTACCCGCGTAAACAATAGATCAGGGCGCTCTCCACCGGCTTACGGTATTTTTTTTGGCTTCCAACTCAATTGAATGAGAACTCTCAATGGATTTAGTTCTTATTTGCCACCGTCCGTCTGCAGGTAATGGCTTGCCCATTTTGCCGAATTCCAGGTGGCCCTTGTGCTGTCGTTGATTCCGGTGCGTCTGTATTTACTGTGGTGCTGGATCGTCGATGTTCAAGATGTGTTGTAAGATTCTATGTCTTGATTATCTGACCGTGGTATATTCGAATGCCTTTGTTTATATGATTATGATCCTTGCTTTCATTCTTGTTGTAGTATGTTCCGTGCAGTGTTAGATCACATCTTGCTCGGTACATTGATGAGTGCAGAGCTTTAGCTATTCGGAGAGGTGACACAGATATTGATCTTGCTCTGCACAACACTGAGGGTAACTTATACCATGTTATGTTCACACATGGTAGGATGAGCGGTAAATTCCATGGTCCTTTGTGGGAGGAACTTGTGAATGATTATGGTCTCCGCCACAGTGACATGATGACTGTTATGTTTGAGCACTATGGAACTTATATTAGTGTCGAATTCCATCGGGATGGTGTTATATTGTTTCCTTTACCCCATGTTGGTAAGATATTTGTTTGACTGATTATCAGATTTGATTCACCTTATACGTTTTGCGGTTCATCTCAGTTAGTGAAATCATTTTTTGTAGCTTTCGAGGATCTGAGTGAAACTCGGAGGGAACTTGTTGACAGCTGTTTCTATAGTCGTGGTGTCACTCTGAATTATCAACAAATGTATGTCATGTCGCGGCAGCTCTTTGATGACAACTACATATTGTGTACTCCTTTTGTTCATAGGATGGATCGCATGAACGTTATTTCCCAACATATGGTAAGCTTTGGTATCTGGTTTTTATTATTTGTTTGTTCTTTGCTGGTTCATAGGATGGATCATATAACTTGCTTGTTTTTGTCAGGTTATTCCTACCATGGTTGTGAGGAGTTTCATGGAATTTGTGGCTATTCCTAGGAGTGGTTCTTTACTTCTTGAAATTACTTTGGATTCAGAAGATGATGATATATTTGTGAGCATTCCTTGTTCCTACTTCATTGGCTTGGGTGATCGAATGGTGTTGAAGAAGGAAGGTTTTGGTAAGTTTGTGCTGGCATTGTCTATGGAAGTCAACAATTTGGTGCTCGTAACATTCAAACAACGTGAACAGGAGTTTGTTGTTGTTTCAGCTATCTCCCATAGTGAGAACGAAAGAAAGGGCTCATGCAGCCCAGGTAGGAGAAGAAGCTGAAGATGGAAAAGGAAAATATCCACGTTGGACTCAGTAGATTTATATTCTTGTAACTCCAATTTCAGCAAGTTGTATCTTAATTTTTGCAAGTTGTATCTTAGTTTCAGCAAGTTGTATCTTAACTTTGGCAAGATGTATCTTAATTTTAGCTAGCCGTACTACTCCCGTTTTTATTTGCCGCCATACTATGCCGCCACCTGTGTCCCACCATTATCTTTCCCGCCATTCTCTTTCCCGCCATTCTCTCTCGCCCGATTTCCCGCCATTGCGGTTGTCATCTGCCTATAAAAGGAGGCATTGTATGTGCCTTCCTTCATCGGCCACCAGTACTCAAAAAACCAGTGCGGTAGTCATTATGAGTTTGCCTTGTTCTGATCAAAGCATTAGGCCTAGCAAATGGAAGAGTGCGAAGTTGCCTCGGGGGGTGGAAGCAGTTCGTTGTTGGTGTGGGGATGTCTGCAAGGTGAAGGAGGTGACGGATTTTTCAGATTGGTTGGGCATGAAGTTTTTCATGTGCGCTAATTATGAGGAAGATCCACCCGTTGGTCCTTCACCGTACATCATGCCTCCGGTAAGTTTGAGTCACACAAAATAAACACGTTGTTGATATTGTTGTTTATTTCATTTGTTATATTTCTGTTTCCTTTGTAGTCTCCTCCGCCCCTGTGCCAGTACTATCGTTGGATAGACACGAAAATGCCGGACTGGGCGGTGACTGAGATTTGTGAAAGAAGTCGTCGAGCATGGGCTAGTTTGGACTTGGAGGAGCGCCGCGAGAAGGCGGATGCAGAGGAGAAAGCGGAGCAGGAGAGAGCTTGGCAAGAGCACTGTGTGGAACAGAGGGCTTTTCTTGCTGAGATGAAGAAGAAAAACCAAGAAAACCAACTTCGACTGGCGGAGGTCTACCGGCAGCGAGAGGAGGCCCGTGAAGCTGAGAGGCAGAGAAAGAAAGAAAGGGCTCGTGCAGCCCAGGCAGCAGAAGAAGCTGGAGATGGAAAAGGAAAATATCCACGTTGGGCTCAGTAGATTTAAATTCAAGTAACTCAATTTCAGCAAGATGTATCTTAATTTCAGCAAGTTGTAATTTAATTTCAGCAAGATGTATCTTAATTTCAGCAAGATGTATCTTAAATTCAGCTAATTGTATCTTAATTTCAGTGAGAAGCGTGATACTTGCCTCCCGCCAGTTTCTCTCCCGCCACTTTTCTCCCGCCACTTTCTCGCCCGTCACTTTCTCTCCCGCCATTCGTTCCCGCCATAGTCTTTCCCGCCATTCGTTCCCGCCATAGTCTTTCCCGCCTTTCTCTCTCGCCACTTTCTCTCCCGCCTATAAAACCACATTCGCAGTAAGAAGGTTGAGAAGGCCCTTCCTTTCCCTGTCGCCTCCGCCATCCTTCCGCTCTCGCCATCCTTTCGTTGAGATGTCTCATCCTCCGCATCCTCACTATCCTTTTGATCATAGTTTTCACAAGGGTATGTCCAACTGTCTTCTTCGTCTAGCTGCCAATTTCAGATGAATGATAGAGTAGTTCCATGGGAGGAACTGATTAGTAGTGACTGCATAATGAATGAGTTGGCTCACCAATTAGCTAGGAGTGGGTGGCCTCCCAGGAATTTTGAGGAGATATGGAAAGAACTTCTGAGGTTGCACGCTAGATGGCAAAAGCAACTGCACAAGGGTGATGCTTATATCAGGATTGCTGTGAATAATTCAGGTTTATGGTCAGCAGAAAGTGAGGACGAGGAAGACCTCTTCATGCCGAGAAGCAAGGTGAAGAGTTCTGCATCGAAGGGCAAGAGTTCTACATCGACAAAGGGCAAGAGTTCTACATCGACGAAGGGGAATAGTTCTGTAGCGACGGAGGATGAAGACGACGTCTTCATGCCGAGTACCAAGGTGAAGACTAGCGCATCGTCGAAGGGCAATAGTTCTGCAACAACAAAGGGGAAGAGATCTGCATCGACGGAGGATGACGATGATGCATTCATGTAATACATTTTTAATGTAGTACTATCGTCTATAGTATTGTTCTATGTAGTGCGGTTTAATTAAGTTGTAACGTTTAATTCAGTTGTAACGAGCAATTGATGTCGACGGATTTGATTTGCGTTACTATTGTTCTCTCTCCAAACCAAATACATGAATATGTCCGATACATAAAGGCTACATATGTCTCATACATAAATAGATAGTCATGTCTCGTACGTAGATGACCATATCACTGCTGGGGCTTGCGACGAATCTTCGGCTTCCTCGGACGTGGACCGGAAGGCGATAAGCGTTGAGGCGGTGGACGAGTGTCATGATGACCACGACCATAGAACACCTAGTCCGTCGGTGTCTGCATCTCCTGCGTCGATGGTGGTGGTGGAGTGGCAAGAACTGTCTCCTAGATACCATAGGTGCATGCAGCACGATCATCGTCCTCGCCGTCACCAGGTATGTACGAACCAGGACCAGTAAATAGAGGTGACTGAACTGAACTCATAAACCGCTGCGACTGGCTGCCGCCTGCCGGTGAATTAAAACATGTAAGCAATGACTTATGAGACTAAATTTTGTAAAAGAATGTACAAAGTTAAGTTACCTAGGTCCATCTGCTGAAGCCAGGAAGAGTCCGCGGGCTGTGAAGGAGGTGGCTGCTAGTAGAAATAGCCCACGGGCTGTGAAGGAAGTGGCTGCTCGTAGAAGTAGCCCCCTGGCTGTGAAGGAGGTGCCTGCTGCTAGGAGGAGCTCCCTGGCTGTGAAGGAGGTGCCTGCTGCCAGGAGGAGCCCCCTGGCTGTGAAGAAGGTGCATGCTGCCAGGAGGAGCCCCCTGGATATGAAGGAGGTTCCTGCTGCCAGGAGGAGCTCCCTGGCTGTGAAGGTCGAGGTTTTGAACGATGCAGAGAGGGGCGTGGCGGACGATGTGCTGCACGAGTGTGAACAACATCGGAAGATTGTCTACATGTAACAGCTGCGACGAACCCGCGTATCTTCGCTTGTAGACTCTTCAACCTTGTTACTTCATCTCGCTGTGGGATATTTTCTCCGCTCTCAAAGTGGTCCACTAAAGCGGTAACCTCCTCTAGCGCCTGAGTTCCCAATTCACCCTGTAGATAGAAAGTTAACAATTGTACATGTTCATGTATAGGGAAAACATAGCATGTTAGAAAAACTGAGGACATACCGCGTGGTTTCTGGTTTCCACAAGTGAGGAAGTTGGGAACAGATCGCTAGCAAGAGGAACTGGGATATGTTCCAGAGCAGATGATGGAACCAAGTAGATCCTCGTGCTCTGTCTGTAACACTTCAGATACAACCCGTACCTGTCCTAGTCGAAGACACGAACTTCATCCCATATATTTGTCGGGGCAGTATTCCATTCCTCGAGGTAAGGTCTGATATCGCGAACCCAAGAAGTCTGGGACTTGTTTCCTCCGCTACGACTGTACCTGAGATTGAAATGCATAATACATGATTAGCTATAAGTAGACCGAATAGTCTCGATAACCTATTAATGCAGAGGTGAGAACCAAAGTAGTATTACTTACATGTGCACGTGATGTGGTAATCGTGAAATAACCGGAATGTCAGACTCTTGGAACAGACCGAACTGTCTCATCACCCTATTAATAGCCATCTCCTCAACTGTCACATCGAAGACCAACTTGGCCTTGGTCATCCAGTAATGCCAATCTCTAGTGCAGTATCCAGAAATCCCACCTGGGTACCTATCTGAAATAGCCTTATGGGTGTATGGTTCCCATATAACCTGATCCTCGTGCAGACTATCAAACTGCGTCGTGAAGGAGGGTAACAGCCCCTCACCTGGCTATGAGAGTTGAAGTAAGGTCTGGATGACGAACCAATATGTTTTTCCTAACACAATTATGCGGTACAACATTTGTCACAACCCAGTGGATGTGATACATTGGCACGTGGGCGTGCACCTTCGCAGGACAACCTGATTCAACACACTTGACGGTATATTTCATTGGACTAGATATGTGTGTCCGGAAAACCCTATGGGTAGACATAACCCACGTTATCACCGCATACTTCATTTTCTTCTTTGTGTCAAACATAGCCCCGATCTAGACTTGGTTCAGATTATATTGCCATGGAGTCTCATGGCCATCGTTGACAGTAAAGTCGGCGGATATGTCCTGCTCCCATGCAGCAGGAATTGGTACCTCCTCCTCCTCCTCGGAAATTTCAGAATCAAGTTCCTCTACAATCCCATCATCGTCCTCTTCCTCCATCACCCTCTGCATTTCCTCGCCTTCCTCGTCCCCATCAGCAACACCAGAGGCAGCTAATACTACCGATTGAATACTCTGACCAGCAGCATGACCACTAACATAATCTGACTCATTGTCGGCTTGGGTAGCATTCACATCCGGTGGCTGTGACCCGGATACATAAAACTCGTTAGCCACTTGACTACTCTGGCCTAGTTCATACCCCATGATGGGTGGTACGATATTCTCCTCCTTCGCCACTGGTTGCACTAGGGCATACGGATGGATTCTTCAGTCTCTGCAACGACTTAACAGAGACAACCAATGCTGGCTCCTATCTATCGGAATCAAATCTCACTTGACATTTTTACAGGATTTGATCCACAAGGCATGAATACTGATGGAACAAACATCAGGATCGAGGCCAAAGCTAGTAGTCAAGCAGTGCTTCAACTGCCTAATGTTCAGTCTGTCTGGGTCTGAAAGTGTCATCTCGCCTGTTTTAAACTCGCTAAGATCCCCAACTCATTATATCGAACAGCACCAGGGCCGCAATACACAGTCAAATTTATGGATTCAGACATTTTAACCTGTCAGACATTGCCAGGTTCTCATTATTCGGAACGAATATATCGATACTAAAATAAAACGTACACTATAATGTACCTACAGATTCTAAAAAAACCTACACTAAAATGAACTACACAAAATTAAACCGACACTACTATTACTACACTAACTAAATCTACATCCCAAAAACATACACTAACATGTACCTACGTATTCTAAAAAAACCTACACTAAAATTAACTTCACAAAAATAACGTAACACTAGTATGACTACACTAACTAATCCTACACTCCGAAAACATACACCAAAATGACTACACTAACACAAACTAATTTTACGTACATTAAAAAAACTAACAAAAAATAACCTAAACTGAAAGCAAAAGATTATACCTTCGACGCGTGAATGCACTTCTTCTTCCTCTCCACCTTCTTCTTGCTCTCCACCACTCCACCTTCTCACCATGGACACCTCCACCACCACACCATTTTCTCCTCCACACGAACAAAACAATACCACGTTACAAAAACTAAAACCATAGGGCGGGGGAGAAGTAGCCGATCTATCGTTTGATCGGATTGAAACGGAAAATGGGTGGACGGAAAAGGAGATGTGGGGGGGGGGGGGGCGGCCGAAATGTGAAGAAATAGAGAGATGGAGGAGGAAGAAAGAGGCTGGCCGCATCGGCCTTATCCCGGGGCCGGTCGGCCTACTAGCGGCCGACGGGTGGGGCTCGGCCTAGGGTGGGCCGACAGCCGGTTGGTTCGGCCTGGCTTCGGCCGATGGGCCTGTTTCGGCCAGGTATTATTTTCTATTTTCGACGGGGTACTATTTTCGCAATTTTTCAAATTTGTCATACTTTTTTCAAAATTGTTATATTTTTCGTACTAGTTTTGAAAAAAATTCTCAAAAGGACGCAGCTTCGCAGAAGTTTGATCTCCAGTCGCCTCAATTTGGCCGGCCCAAGGTCGCAAGGATGTTTCGTTTCTTTGATGATTCTTTTTTTATTTTTATTGTTTCCTTTTTCCATTTCTGTTTCTATTTATTTTATTTTCCGTTGTTTCTTTCCGTTATTTTATTTCCTTTTCCACACATTTTACAAAGTTCATTCCGTGCTTATACACAAAAATGTTCATCTGATATTTAACAAGTGTTGACCCTATATTTTGAAAACTCTTAACATGTATTTAAAATTGTTCATTGTGTATTTCAAAATTGTCCAGCACACAACACAAAAATGTTCAGTGTGTATATCAGTATTTGTTCAATGTATGTCACAAAAATGTTCAATGTGTACTTAAATGATGTTCGGCTTATATAAAAAAATGTTCAGTGTGTATTTCTATTTTTTCACAGTATATTAAAAACTATAATATATATTACAACCTGTTCAAAACTAAAAAATTCACAAAAAAGTTTGGAATTTGAAAACTCTGTTCATATTTTTCAAATTTTTGTTCTCTGTTTGTCAAAATACTGTTCACCACCTATACGAGAATTGTTCAGTACGCATTTGAAAAAAAATGTTCAGCGTATATTAAAGAAAATTTAGAGGATATTTAAATAAAGTTCACTAAATAATAGAAAGATTCAGTGTGAATTTTTAAATTCATCCTGTTAAAATATGTTGGAAATTTCGAACTTATTTACAATTTTTTTCTTTCTTATAGAGATGCACTTCAATGTAGAAGCAGAACAGCATCAGCTCGACTGGTTATTCTTGTATGTGTGTAACGGGAGGTCCCGTGGTCGATTGTGCCGGCCGCGCCCTCAGTTGTTGGTAATGTAATGGGCCGGCCCATTCAGGCTGCATCTGCACTAAAGCTCAGCTATTGGACGCACGCAACCCTCCAATAGTAGGGAAAATCCTACTATCAATGGAATAAGCGGGCCCATCTGTGCGTTCGAGAGCACTGGTTTTGTGAACCTTTTGGTTAGGTTCCAGACAGGTTTTGCGAAAATTCTAGGACGTTCGTAAATTGGATTTTTTCCTGATTTTCTTTCCCTTTTGATTTTATGTTTTCTTTTTTCATTAACCTGTTTAATTTTTTCTTCTCCGTTTCCCTATATATTTTGCCTTTTTTTCTTTTTTCTATTTCAAGGTTGTTTTATCTTTCTAAACTAAGTTAATGTTTAAAATTGTTCTTACATTTCAAAAATTATTCTTGCTTAAGAAAAAAGTTCTAAATTTCAAAAATGGTCGTTTTTGAAAAATTATTCATCACTTCATAAATTTTTTTGGATTTTCAAACAATGTTCTTGTTTTACAAAAAAATAATTTTGTTTTCGTTGTCATTTCTTTCCTTTCCTTTTCTATTGTTTGACATTTTTGTCTTCTTGTTTTGAATTTCAAAAAATGTTCCCGTGTTTAAAATTTTGTTCACCTTTTTATTGAAATGTTCGTGCTTCAAAAAATATTCAGGAATTGTCAAAATGTTCTTGCTTTCAAAATACCTTCATATTTTCAAAAATAGTTGTGTTTAAAAAATTGTTCTCTTATTAGAAAAATCTGCACAATATTTGAAAATTTTCCATGTTCTGAAAAATAAACAGGGATTTATGAAAATTTTCTTGATTTCAACAAAAAGAATCATTATTTCATATAAATATTTGTATTTCATTTTTTTACAATGTTCATAAAATGATCGTGTTTAGAATGATAGTCACATTCTGAAAATGTGTTCATTATTTTCGTAAAAAAATGTCTTTCAGAATTTGTCCAGGAATTTCTGAAAATTCCATTCTGAAAATTTGTCTTTCAGAATTTTTCCAGGAATTTCTAAACAAGTAATTTTCTTTTTATAATTTGTAAACAATTTAAGAGAAATGTTCGTGTTTCCGAAAATGTTTACGAATTTCAAAACAATTCGTGTTTTCAACATTTTTTTCGAAATTTCAAAAGGTTTCCTCATGTGTCAAACTTTTTTTCTTTTACGAATATGTTTTGAAAATTTCAAAATCTGATACAAAATGTTTGTGTATTTTAAAAAGAAATTCGAACATGAACTTAGTTTAGAAAATATAAAATAATCTCGAGAAATAAAAAGTAAAAAAGTAAAAGCCGAAAACGGAAAAAATAAAAAATATACTAAGCTGGGCTGGCCCAGTCAGGCCACACCTCTGAGCGGCGCGCACCTGTTGGACGCAGCGCGCGTCACATAGGAGGTCCCCAATAGCAGCTCTCGCGGCCTTCGTGCGAGTGCAACGCTTGATTTCCTAGAGCTAGCGATAAGTTGGGCCAGCGCATCACGTTGTTTCCTTTTTCATTTTATTTTCTCCATTTTTTCAGGGCTATACATATACATAGATGCAAGATAATGCCCCCCCCCTCCCTAGGCCGTCGCCCTTCTGGCTATACATTAGGGTCGGTCCACCAATCCCTCGATAAAGCCTATATTATGTCTACGACGTCCTACATGCGACCTTTCGTTCAAGCGGAACTAAGTTGGGCCGACTTATTTGATGCGTACATTAACTCAATCAAATCGGTACTTTTTCAAAATTACGTCATGCATTAAATCATTCAAAAAAATCTCAACTAAATTCAAACTTTCCTACTACCAAAATTAAATCAAATTTTACCAAAGCATGAACTAGAATCAAAGTTGGCTGGCCTAATGCCTGCACGCTTTTTTTATGTTTCGTTTTTTGGTTTGTCTTTTTTCTGTTTTACTTTTTTACGACCAACATAATATTTTTTGATCGGCATACTATCAAAATTGACACTTTTCCAAAGAAAAATCCAATCAAATTGTTACTTTCTCAAAACAATATCATACATAAACTCAATCAAATCAAATTTTAACAAAATCTCAACTAAAACAAACATTTTCTTGCCTTCCACTACTCATTACCAAAACAAATCAAATCCTAAACATCAACTGTAATCAAAGTTGGCCAGACCATTTGAACCATGCGCGTGTTTTTATTTTAAGTTTTTTTCTTCTAAGTTCCAATCTTTGGCTTCCTTTTTTCTGATTTATTTTTTCTATGACCAATCTATTACTGTGTGCTCGACATGCTATCAGAATCGTCATAGAGGAATATGTCATGGTGAGTTGGTAGTGTCGCCTACATTCCGGGTAAACCTCCCCCATCGATTTTTTCATATCCCACCAATTTATTTGAACTGGTTTTTGATCACATCTTTTGTATATTTAGTAATGTTGTTATGTACATGAATCAATCACGGTGATCTCTCATCAATCTTTGCGAACGAAAAATATGGAAAGTAATCAATATTTGATAACACATGACAATATTTATGGGAAAGAATCAATCACATGGGTATAATATCTCTCTTTATTATTAAGGCAATCTATTATTAAATGACAATCTATAGTAGTCCTCGCTGGTAGCCACGACTCCCACCGATCTCAAGGATATCCCACTAATTTTTTTATCGTTCCCCTCCCATCGGTTTTACTGTTTTTCTCATGATTCAATCCGCATTGCACGAGCCTCTGTTCTCTCTTTCTCCATTGGTCTATTCCACTCCGCGTAGGGATCCGCATTGCACGAGCCTCTATTCTCTCTGCCTCAACTCCTCCTTTCCCCTTGGCTATGATTTCTACATTAAGCTGCTTGCACCATGATGCACACCTAACTATGGATGCCACCCTTCTTTTGAAATGGTGAGCGACCTCGACCCCTGACAATGACGTATGCCCACTCCGCGACAGCTCAAGCGCCAGGCAATAAGGAGGACGTGGAGGAGTTGTGGCGTCACACTCTCCCATGACGATTTAAAGTTGACTACCCTGCAACACCCACTCGATTCGACTACTCCACACTCGGTCCTTCTATGGTTGATGTGTCGCAGGAGTCTCCACAAAGGCGGCGGACAACGAATATGAAATTTGATGTATGCCGGTAATAGAATTGTTGTCAATTAGACCTCTTTGTGTTTCTTGAAATTAAATGGTCTACCATAGAATATGAAATTTTAGTATGACGGTTGTTGAACTGAAAATAATTTGATGGGTAATAATAAAATGAAGAATAGCTTCTTGAATATTCCTCACAACATGCTATTAAGAGGGTTTTTTGTTGGATATTATTTAAGAGGGTCTAATTTTCTACAGTAAAATGATTATGTTCTTTTCTTTTATACAAGATTTTGCACCTTCATAGAGTTTATGTCTTATTTTCGTTAGTTGTGAGTGGTGTTGCTTAAGTTTTCTTTCAACTAATTGATTGCCATCGAAGAAAGGCCATCATGACTCTCTTGCGTTATTTATGAGATTACACCAGAGAGAAGGGTTCATCAAGGGAATATTATGTTTCTTATGTTGGGGAACGCGACAGAAAACAAAAATTTCCGGTATAGCGAGCACGCCCAGGACCACTATGGAGACTGCATACAAGGTTTGATCTGATCCGTACCGACTCGAAGCGCAGCGGAAGAAGAGTCGGTGGAGATCGTTGGTGCAGATCCCCGCAACTAGGATTTTACGACCTCCCAACCGCGAGGATGTACTCCCTCGTCGAACAGCCCTTCGGGAGGCGGTCGGACAGTCCCTCGGACGATGTCGCGGACAGCCCTTCGGGAGGCGGTCGGACAGTCCCCCGGACGATGTCGCGGACAGCCCTTCGGGAGGACACACGAACAGCCCCTCGGGCAAAAGTACAAAACTAGGACCTCTCTACGGGGTTGCACACATACGGTGTGATCTATCTGGCAGGGCTTCGCCGTCCAGAACTAGTTCCTGCCGGAACCCAGACAACCTTTCGGCTCTACGAAACTATTTCCTTGGGAGGGAGAGAAGAAGCCAGATCATTGCAATGGCATGTGTATGAGAGCAAGGGATGAAGAAATGGCAGCCCACTCACCTCCTATTTATAGGAAAACCAAGGGGTAGGGTGGTTTTACAATAAAACCCAAAATGCACATGAATGAAGTCCTTCCACAAGGGCATAAAAGTGAAACCAAGGAACAAGATGTTGGAAATATGCCCTAGAGGCAATAATAAAATGGTTATTATTGTATTTCCTAGTTCATGATAATTGTCTATTGTTCATGCTATAATTGTGTTAACCGGAAACCGTAATACATGTGTGAATACATAGACCACAACGTGTCCCTAGTGAGCCTCTAGTTGGCTAGCTCGTTGATCAATAGATGGTCTCGGTTTCATGACCATGGACATTGGATGTCGTTGATAACGGGATCACATCATTAGGAGAATGATGTGATGGACAAGACCCAATCCTAAGCATAGCACAAGATCGTGTAGTTCGTTTGCTAAAGCTTTTCAATGTCAAGTGTCATTTCCTTAGACCATGAGATTGTGTAACTCCCGGATACCGTAGGAATACTTTGGGTGTGCCAAACGTCACAACGTAACTGGGTGGCTATAAAGGTACACTACGGGTATCTCCGAAAGTGTCTGTTGGGTTGACACGAATCGAGACTGGGATTTGTCACTCCGTGTGACGGAGAGGTATCTCTGGGCCCACTCGGTAAGACATCATCATTATGAGCTCAATGTGACTAAGGAGTTAGTCACGGGATGATGTATTACGGAACGAGTAAAGAGACTTGTCGGTAACGAGATTTAACAAGGTATGGGGATATCGACGATCGAATCTCGGGCAAGTACCATACCGATAGACAAAGGGAATTGTATACGGGATTGATTGAATCCCTGACATCATGGTTCATCCGATGAGATCATCGTGGAGTACGTGGGAGCCAACATGGGTATCCAGATCCCGCTGTTGGTTATTGGCCGGAGAGGTGTCTCGGTCATGTCTACGTGTCTCCCGAACCCGTAGGGTCTAGACACTTAAGGTTCGATGACGCTAGGGTTATAGGGAAATAGTGTACGTGGTTACCGAAGGTTGTTCGGAGTCCCGGATGAGATCCCGGACGTCACGAGGAGTCCCGGAATGGTCCGGAGACGAAGATTGATATATAGGAAGTGAGGATTTGGTTACCGGAAGTGTTCCGGGTGTCACCGGTAGTGTACCGGGACCACCGGAAGGGTTCCGGGGGTCCACCAAGTGGGCCCACCTGCCCCGGAAGGTTCCGTGGGCTAAGAGTGGGAGGGAGCCAGCCCCTAGGTGGGCTGGTGCGCCTCCCACCCCAGCCCAAGGCGTGGCAAAGGTGGAGGGGGGCAAACCCTAGGCTTAGATGGGCCTTAAGGCCCACCCTAGGGCGCCCCACCTCTCCCTTGCCCTAGCCGCCGGCCAGATGGCATCTGGTGGCTGCCGCCACCCCTAGGGTGGAACCCTAGGGCGCAGCCACCCCTCCTCCCTCTCTCCTATATATAGTGGAGGTATTTGGGGCTGCACAATACACGGTTCTCCCTCTCTCTCTGGTGCAGCCCTACCTCCTCCTCCCCTCGTTCTCCGTAGCGCTTAGCGAAGCTCTATCGGAGTACCACGCAGCTCCACCGCCACCACGCCGTCGTGCTGCCGGAGCTCTCCCTCAACCTCTCCTCCCTCCTTGCTGGATCAAGGCGTAGGAGACGTCACCGGGCTGCACGTGTGTTGAACGCGGAGGTGCCGTCCGTTCGGCACTTGATCGGATCCACCGCGATCTGAATCGCTGCGAGTACGACTCCATCAACCGCGTTCTTGTAACGCTTCCGCTTAGCGATCTTCAAAGGTATGAAGATCCACTTTCCCCTTGCTCGTTGCTGGTTTCTCCATAGATGGATCTTGGTGAACGCGTAGGAAATTTTTTGATTTACTACTACGTTCCCCAACAATGGCATCATGAGCTAGGTCTATGTGTAGAATCTATGCACGAGTAGAACACAAAGCAGTTGTGGGCGTCGATTTTGTTAATATGCTTGCCGTTACTAGTCTTATCTTGATTCGACGGTATTGTGGGATGAAGCGGCCCGGACCAACCTTACACGTACGCTTACGTGAGACCGGTTCCACCGCCTGACATGCACCAGTTGCATAAGGTGGCTAGCGGGTGTCTGTCTCTCCCACCTTAGTCGGATTGGATTCGATGAAAAGGGTCCTTATGAAGGGTAAATAGCAATTGGCATATCACGTTGTGGTTTTGGCATAGGTAAGAAACGTTCTTGCTAGAAACCTATAGCAACCACGTAAAAACTTGCAACTACAAATTAGAGGACGTCTAACTTGTTTTTGCAGCATATGCCTCGTGATGTGATATGGCCAGAAGGATGTGATGTGATGCATTGTGATGTATGAGATTGATCATGTTCTTGTAATAGGGTTCACGACTTGCATGTCGATGACTATGACAACCGGCAGGAGCCATAGGAGTTGTCTTACATTATTGTATGACCTGCGTGTCAATCATAAACGCCATGTAATTACTTTACTTTATTGCTAAGCGTTAGCCATAGTAGTAGAAGTAATAGTTGGCGAGACAACTTCATGAAGACACAATGATGGAGATCATGATGATGGAGATCATGGTGTCGTGCCGGTGACAATGATGATCATCGTGCCCCGAAGATGGAGATCATAGGAGCAAGATGATATTGGCCATATCATGTCACTATATTGATTGCATGTGATGTTTATCATGTTTACATCTTATTTGCTTAGAACGACGGTAGTAAATAAGATGATCTCTCAATAAAATTTCAAGAGAAGTGTTCACCCTAACTGTGCACCGTTGCTAAGGATCGTTGTTCCGAAGCACCACGTGATGATCGGGTGTGATAGGTTCTAACGTTCGCATACAACGGGTGTAAGCCAGATTTACACATGCGAAACACTTAGGTTGACTTGACGAGCCTAGCATGTACAGACATGGCCTCGGAACACGGAAGACTGAAAGGTCGAACATGAGTCGTATAGAAGATACGATCAACATGAAGATGTTCACCATGGATGACTAGTCCGTCTCACGTGATGATCGGACACGAGCTAGTTGACATGGATCATGTATCACTTGGATGACTAGAGAGATGTCTATCTAAGTGGGAGTTCATTGAATAATATGATTATGTGAACTCAATTATCATGAACTTAGTCTAAAATTGCATTTAATATCTATATTGTAGATCCAATGGCCAACGCAAATGTCAACCTCAATTTCAACGCGTTCCTAGAGAAAACCAAGCTGAAAGATGATGGAAGCAACTATGCGGACTGGGTCCGTGGCTTGAGGATCATCCTCATAGCTTCCAAGAAACTATATGTCCTTGATGCACCGCTAGGTGACCCACCCCTTCTCCCAGCAGAACAAGACGTTGCGAACGCTTGGCATTCTCGCTGCGATGATTACTCCCTTGTTCAGTGCGGCATGCTTTACAGTTTAGAACCGGGGCTCCAAAAGCGTTTTGAGCAACACGGAGCATATGAGATGTTCCAAGAGCTGAAACTGGTTTTCCAAGCTCATGCCCGGGTCGAGAGATATGACATCTCCGATAAGTTCTTTAGCTGTAAGATGGAGGAGAATAGTTCTGTCAGTGAGCACATCCTCAAGATGTCGGGGCTTCACAACCGCTTGACTCAGCTAGGAGTTAATCTCCCGGATGACTCGGTCATTGACAGAATCCTCCAGTCGCTTCCACCTAGCTTCAAGAGCTTTGTGATGAACTACAACATGCAAGGGATGGAGAAGTCCATTCCTGAGTTGTACTCGATGCTGAAATCAGCGGAGGTCGAGATCAAAAAGGAGCATCAAGTGTTGATGGTAAATAAGACCACTAGTTTCAAGAAAGGCAAGGGTAAGAAGAACTTCAAGAAAGACGGCAAAGCTGTTGCCGCGCCCGGTAAGCAAGTTGCCGGGAAGAAGAAGAACAATAATGGACCCAAGCCTGAGACTGAGTGCTTTTATTGCAAGGGTACCGGTCACTGGAAGCGGAACTGCCCCAAGTATTTAGCGGATAAGAAGGACGGCAACGTTAAAGGTATATGTGATATACTTGTTATTGATGTGTACTTGACCAGCGCTCGTAGTAGCTCCTGGGTATTTGATACCGGTGCAGTTGCTCACATTTGTAACTCCAAGCAGGAGCTGCGGAATAAGCGGAGGCTGGCCAAGGATGAGGTGACGATGCGCGTCGGGAATGGTTCCAAGGTCGACGTGATTGCCGTCGGCACGCTACCTCTACATCTACCTTCGGGATTAGTTTTAAACCTTAATAATTGTTATTTAGTACCAGCTTTGAGCATGAACATTGTATCTGGATCTCGCTTGATGCAAGATGGCTACTCATTTAAATCCGAGAATAATGGTTGTTCTGTTTATATGAGAGAAATGTTTTATGCTCATGCCCCGCTGGTCAATGGTTTATTTTTGATGAATCTCGAACGTGATGTTACACATATCCATAGTGTGAGTACCAAAAAGTGTAAAGTTGATAACGATAGTCCCACTTACATGTGGCATTGCCGTCTTGGCCATATTGGTGTCAAACGCATGAAGAAGCTCCATGCTGATGGACTTTTGGAGTCACTTGATTTCGAATCATTTGACACATGCGAACCATGCCTCTTGGGCAAGATGACCAAGACTCCATTCTCCGGAACAATGGAGCGAGCAACTGACTTGTTGGAGATAATACATACCGATGTATGCGGTCCAATGAGCGTCGAGGCTCGCGGTGGCTACTGTTATGTTCTCACCCTCACTGATGACTTGAGTAGATATGGTTATGTCTACTTAATGAAACACAAGTCTGAAACCTTTGAAAGGTTCAAAGAATTTCAGAGTGAGGTCGAGAATCAACGTGACAGGAAAATAAAATGCCTACGATCTGATCGTGGCGGAGAATATTTAAGTCACGAGTTTGGCACGCACCTTAGGAAATGTGGAATTGTTTCACAACTCACGTCGCCCGGCACACCTCAGCGAAATGGTGTGTCTGAACGTCGTAATCGCACTCTATTGGATATGGTGCGATCTATGATGTCTCTTACCGACTTACCGCTATCATTTTGGGGATATGCATTAGAGACTGCCGCATTCACTTTAAATAGGGCACCGTCTAAATCCGTAGAGACGACACCGTATGAATTATGGTTTGGAAAGAAACCTAAGCTGTCGTTTCTAAAAGTTTGGGGATGCGATGCTTATGTGAAGAAACTTCAACCTGAGAAGCTCGAACCCAAAGCGAAAAAGTGCGTCTTCATAGGATATCCCAAGGAGACTATTGGGTATACCTTCTACCTACGATCCGAAGGCAAAGTCTTTGTTGCCAAGAATGGATCCTTTCTCGAGAAAGAGTTTCTCTCGAAAGAAGTAAGTGGGAGGAAAATAGAGCTTGATGAGGTAATTGTACCTCCACTCGAACCGGAGAGTAGCGCAGCACAGGAAGTTGTTTCTGTGGAGCCTACACCGGCTAGAGAGGAAGTTAATGATGATGATCATGAAACTTCAGATCAAGTTGCTATACGAAGGTCCACTAGGACACGTTCCGCACCAGAGTGGTATGGCAATCCTGTCCTAGAGATCATGTTGTTGGACAACGGTGAACCTTCGAACTATGAAGAAGCGATGGCGGGCCCGGATTCCAACAAATGGCTTGATGCCATGAAATCCGAGATAGGATCCATGTATGAGAACAAAGTATGGACTTTGGTGGACTTGCCTAATGATAAGCGAGCCATTGAAAACAAATGGATCTTTAAGAAGAAGACTGACGCAGACGGTAATGTCACCGCCTATAAAGCTCGGCTTGTCGCTAAGGGTTATCGACAAGTTCAAGGAGTTGACTACGATGAGACTTTCTCACCCGTAGCGATGCTAAAGTCTGTCCGAATCATGTTAGCAGTTGCCGCATTTTATGATTATGAGATCTGGCAAATGGACGTCAAAACGGCATTCCTTAATGGCTTCCTCAAGGAAGAACTGTATATGATGCAGCCGGAAGGTTTTGTCGATCCTAAAGATGCTAACAAGGTATGCAAGCTCCAGCGCTCCATCTATGGGCTGGTGCAAGCATCTCGGAGTTGGAACATTCGCTTTAATGAGGTGATTAAAGCGTTTGGGTTTGTACAGGTTTATGGAGAACCCTGTATTTACAAGAAAGTGAGTGGGAGCTCTATAGCGTTCCTTATACTGTATGTGGATGACATGCTGATAATGGGAAATAATATAGAACTCTTGGAAAGTATCAAGACCTACTTGAATAAGTGTTTTTCAATGAAGGACCTTGGAGAAGCTGCTTACATATTAGGTATTAAGATCTATAGAGATAGATCGAAACGCCTCATTGGTCTTTCACAAAGCACATACCTTGAAAAGATATTGAAGAAGTTCAATATGGATCAGTCCAAGAAGGGGTTCTTGCCTGTGTTGCAAGGTGTGAGATTGAGTACGACTCAATGCCCGACCACGGCAAAGGATAGAGAAGAGATGAGTGTCATCCCCTATGCTTCAGCCATAGGCTCTATCATGTATGCCATGCTGTGTACCAGGCCTGATGTGAACCTTGCCATAAGTTTGGTAGGGAGGTACCAAAGTGATCCCGGAGCGGAACACTGGACAGCGGTCAAGAATATCCTGAAGTACCTGAAAAGGACAAAGGACATGTTTCTCGTTTATGGAGGTGCCGAAGAGCTCGTCGTAAGGGTTACGTCGATGCTAGCTTCGACACAGATCCGGACGACTCCAAGTCGCAAACCGGATACGTGTATATTTTGAATGGAGGGGCAGTGAGCTGGAGCAGCAGCAAGCAAAGCGTCGTGGCAGCATCTACATGTGAAGTGGAGTACATAGCTGCTTCGGAAGCAGCAAAGGAGGGAGTCTGGATGAAGGAGTTCATCACCGACCTAGGAGTGATTCCGAATGCGTCGGGCCCGATGACTCTACTCTGTGACAACACTGGAGCTATTGCCCTTGCGAAGGAGCCCAGGTTTCACAAGAAGACAAGACACATCAAGCGCCGCTTCAACTCCATCCGAGATTACATTCAGGAGGGAGACATAGATATTTGTAAAGTGCATACGGATCTGAATGTCGCAGATCCGTTGACTAAACCTCTCTCACGAGCAAAACATGATCAACACCAGAATGCTATGGGTGTTCGATTCATCACAATGTAACTAGATTATTGACTCTAGTGCAAGTGGGAGACTGTTGGAAATATGCCCTAGAGGCAATAATAAAATGGTTATTATTGTATTTCCTAGTTCATGATAATTGTCTATTGTTCATGCTATAATTGTGTTAACCGGAAACCGTAATACATGTGTGAATACATAGACCACAACGTGTCCCTAGTGAGCCTCTAGTTGGCTAGCTCGTTGATCAATAGATGGTCTCGGTTTCATGACCATGGACATTGGATGTCGTTGATAACGGGATCACATCATTAGGAGAATGATGTGATGGACAAGACCCAATCCTAAGCATAGCACAAGATCGTGTAGTTCGTTTGCTAAAGCTTTTCAATGTCAAGTGTCATTTCCTTAGACCATGAGATTGTGTAACTCCCGGATACCGTAGGAATGCTTTGGGTGTGCCAAACGTCACAACGTAACTGGGTGGCTATAAAGGTACGCTACGGGTATCTCCAAAAGTGTCTGTTGGGTTGACACGAATCGAGACTGGGATTTGTCACTCCGTGTGACGGAGAGGTATCTCTGGGCCCACTCGGTAAGACATCATCATTATGAGCTCAATGTGACTAAGGAGTTAGTCACGGGATGATGTATTACGGAACGAGTAAAGAGACTTGCCGGTAACGAGATTGAACAAGGTATGGGGATACCGACGATCGAATCTCGGGCAAGTACCATACCGATAGACAAAGGGAATTGTATACGGGATTGATTGAATCCCTGGCATCATGGTTCATCCGATGAGATCATCGTGGAGTACGTGGGAGCCAACATGGGTATCCAGATCCCGCTGTTGGTTATTGGCCGGAGAGGTGTCTCGGTCATGTCTACGTGTCTCCCGAACCCGTAGGGTCTACACACTTAAGGTTCGATGATGCTAGGGTTATAGGGAAATAGTGTACGTGGTTACCGAAGGTTGTTCGGAGTCCGGATGAGATCCCGGATGTCACGAGGAGTCCCGGAATGGTCCGGAGACGAAGATTGATATATAGGAAGTGAGGATTTGGTTACCGGAAGTGTTCCGGGTGTCACCGGTAGTGTACCGGGACCACCGGAAGGGTTCCGGGGGTCCACCAAGTGGGCCCACCTGCCCCGGAAGGTTCCGTGGGCTAAGAGTGGGAGGGAGCCAGCCCCTAGGTGGGCTGGTGCGCCTCCCACCCCATCTCAAGGCGTGGCAAAGGTGGAGGGGGGCAAACCCTAGGCTTAGATGGGCCTTAAGGCCCACCCTAGGGCGCCCCACCTCTCCCTTGCCCTAGCCGCCGGCCAGATGGCATCTGGTGGCTGCCGCCACCCCTAGGGTGGAACCCTAGGGCGCAGCCACCCCTCCTCCCTCTCTCCTATATATAGTGGAGGTATTTGGGGCTGCACAATACACGGTTCTCCCTCTCTCTCTGGTGCAGCCCTACCTCCTCCTCCCCTCGTTCTCCGTAGCGTTTAGCGAAGCTCTATCGGAGTACCACGCAGCTCCACCGCCACCACGCCGTCGTGCTGCCGGAGCTCTCCCTCAACCTCTCCTCCCTCCTTGCTGGATCAAGGCGTAGGAGACGTCACCGGGCTGCACGTGTGTTGAACGCGGAGGTGCCGTCCGTTCGGCACTTGATCGGATCCACCGCGATCTGAATCGCTGCGAGTACGACTCCATCAACCGCGTTCTTGTAACGCTTCCGCTTAGCGATCTTCAAAGGTATGAAGATCCACTTTCCCCTTGCTCGTTGCTGGTTTCTCCATAGATGGATCTTGGTGAACGCGTAGGAAAAATTTTGATTTACTACTACGTTCCCCAACACAAGAGGGACTCCATGAAGGAGTCCACCATGTGGCCGGACACACCCTCATGTGGGGCCCCAAAAATGGCTCCAATCCATCCATGTCATCCCCAAGATCTTTTGGAGCAAAGCCCCAAAAGGTGGCTTTCCATAAAGTAGTCCAAAAAGCACTTTCACTATTCACGGCGACATTTTTCAGCATCCGCTCGAACTGAAAATATTTATGTGGGCTTAGAACAATTCTAGTACCACACTAAAATAATTTTCAATGCGATCCGGAACAATTCCGGAATAGTGATTTTCATCTGCGAAAAGCATCTGAAGTGGTTCCGACAGCTCCGGAACATTTCCGGTTTTCATCCCGGAAAATTCCAGAAAGTTTCCAGAACGATTCTGGCACCCTTCAAGAATTATCTGGCATGTGCCGAAACCAATTTGACTTTTTGGTATCCCCTGAAACAACTTTTCAGTTTCACCGAAACTGTTCCGGTGACCTGTCTGCGGAACTTTTCCGATGTCCGAAACTTTTCCGGTGTCCGAAATTTTTTGGTGATTTTCTCTCAGACTCCGTGTCTAGTATTCAACAGATAGATGACCCTTAAGCGTGTGACCCTATAGGTTCGGTGAAGCATAGACATGACCCGGAACCCCTTCCGATCAATGATCAACATCGGAGCCGTGGACACCCATATTGACCCCTATACCCACACGAATGAATATTCGAGTGAACCTCTAGTTGCCGTGAGCTATTCCTGTTGCTTCGCGATATGTTTACAATTACCCGAGGTGAGACATGTAGGCATCCTCGTGGATCAACAACTTGTCCACTATGCCAGTTACCTCGTTGTCAGTATTGTTCTCTTTTCTCGCTCCCATGTTCCAGCATCCCCGTGATCAAATCACAAAGTGTCTGGCTAGACGATGATGGATACCTTAACACCGAGAGGGCCCAGAGATATCTCTCCATCGTCGGAGGAGCAAATCCCAATCTTGAGCTATCAAGTTACTTGACATACTTTTCCATGAACCCGTAAGCCGCCGTAATAGCCACCCATTTACGGATGACGTTTAACAAACCCCAAAGTTCATGAAGCAAGCATGAAGAAACTCGATACTCTCATGGTCTAAGGAATTATGCAAACGTTAACCATCTCTGTGTTATTAACCATTAACTTGTGACGAATGTATCTCATAGCACAACATCAATTCGGATCGATTCAACACGAGTGTTCTACCAACATCGCGTCCTCAAAATTGCCGGCATAGCCATGCCCATGATCAGGAAAACATGACCATCATGCAACACTTGAGCTAGTCTTATAGGCAAGACTAGGAATAGAATTCACCGTTTATTATACCACACGTGCACATGAGTTTCCCTCCAAGCCTCGTTTAATTTGTAGACTCAAGAATCATTGCAGTTATAGCATGGAACATAAACATTCATTACAAACTTTGGAGATACAAAATAACTGTTATTACTGCCTCTAGGGCATATCTCCTACGTATTATACATAAAACAAAATACATCTAACTCTTGCATCATATGATTTGCTTCTCTTTGGAGGCTCTTTAATTTGGCATTCTCATTTGATCGTCAAAATTTAAGCATGCTATAGGGAATCATAGTGGTCAATGGAAAGGTGGGATATGGGGGAGGAACTTTAGCTTTGTGTAATGTGCTCGTGGTATTCCTCGTTTTCTCCCATATTAACGCATGGGTATTTCTTTGCCACTATAGACTCATGATGAAGGTGAGGTGGGAGTTATCCAGTTTTAAAGGAAAGGGCTCCAGCGAGAAATGTCAAGCTACAGCAAGTAACTAAGCGGGAAGGCGAGAGTATGTCAGGAAAAGGGATGGTGTGTCATGGGTGGGGTTTTTATGCAGGGCCTACGTTGAAGTTAACATGGTGGATAGTTCGAACAACCACATTTCTCCACCGCACATGGTCAGAATTTGGGCGAACCAGCCAGTCCAGACGATTAAATTTTGGGGAGCCTGCTAGGCACTCGTACACGCCAGGACATATGAGGGAGAAATAAGCCTCAAACCTGAAGATGATCTTAATCATTTATTTAATTTATTTGTTGATTTATATGCATTGTAGCCCATAGCAACACACGAGCGTTCTACCAGTATGTCGCTGGTAACGAGATGGAAGCTAGTGTCACCTGAAGGAGTGCCCCTGTTCGGCTGGCCCAGTAGCAGGTTTGTGCATTTCTTCACTCTGTTTCATTTTTTGTTTTCATTTTTTTTCATATTTACAGTAAAATTAAAAAAATACATATATTCCACAAAAATTACTTAGGTTTTGAAAAATGTTTGCACAACTGTAAAAGAAGGTTGATAGCATTTGAAAAATGGTTCAACGCGTATTTAAAAAATATGTAACACATATTAAAAAAATTCAAAAAATGTGTTTGAATAAAATCTGAAACATGTATCTAAAAATGTTAAATGAATGTAAAATAAATGTTTCAAACGTAAACAAATAAATATACAATCTGTATGAAGAAGGTTGGCATGAAAACACGTATTTGAAAAAATGTTAATTATTGTATTTGAAAATTGTAGATGTGTAAAAAATATGTTTGTTATATATATGAAAATGTACAATGTGTATGATAAAAGTAGACATAAAAAACATCTATTTATAAAAATATCAAAAATCATCGGACAATCGCTAACTTCTTCTAGGGTTGAACCACAACCCTCGTATGTTGTCAACGAGGGTTTTGACACGTGCAACAAACTGATCAACTGCCACGTTTTCTTCCATCTTCAAGCAGTGGTAGCCTCTCACGAGGGACTACAGGTGAGCTTGCTTGACATGGTCATGACCATGTTGCAGGGTTTTGATGGTCTCACATGCCTACTTTGTTGTATTCTTTTCGACGAGGTGCTGTATCACATCCTTTGCCACAGTGGAGTCACCGGGGTCAACAGCTTCCTAGAGCTCGGCTCCCTCCATTGCGACCTTCATGTGTGTGTAGCCATCAAGATCGAGATAGGGGAATTGCCCCCCCTGCGCCCGCACACACACACACACGCGCGCGCACACCATTGGCATGGGGGCTCCTGCTACAGCCAGTATGATCTCCTTGCTTCCCGACATGATCTTTCGCTTCCATTATGAAGATCATGAATGATGCACCAAAGCTCTAATGAAAATTGTTGGGATTTGTCCCGTACGATAGCCTATGAGTATTTTCCATCGGGGAGCTGCACATGCACAATCCTGCTGCTTGCTGCGTTCTAGCCGGCCGATGCTTTTGGCCAAGACACGGACATACAACAATTGTACTAAGCAGCTGGATTGATTCTTCACGGGCCACAATGCACATACACACGAGGACGCGAGTTGATGGAAATAGGCCCGTGTCGCACCTATAATTGTATTTCTTTGATCTTGGTCAATTACAGAGACATGTTACATATGCATAGCTAGCCTAGTAGAAAACCTATTCGGTGGTAGGATCGTAGAGAGGTCCAAGGCAAGCAATGTGGTTAGTTTAGGTGATCATTTTAATGACTTGAATCAAAGAGGAAACCTAGAAGAGTACAAGTCACATACAATTGGCAGAATTGAGAGCTGCCATGTTGAGGTGTGATCCCTATTACCATGACAACCTTTTCCATCAATTTTTTTGGTTGATTCACGTCTTAGCCGTACTACGACAATGTGGTTAATTCCAACAAGGGAAACCACACTGTCATTAGGAATCACCCTCCTAGGCACTTATATATCCTTCTCATTTTCTTACCGCCTTTATAACAAGATGTATGAATACATTATTGTGTAAAATGAAGTTTTTTCTGTCTACAAATATTTTTGGAATCTCACCTCATTGTGACCACCCCGAGCCCTTCACCCCTAGCCCTCCACCCCACCGCCGGTGGCCTTTGGCCACAGCGTAACCTCCCAATTCCTCGCGCCGTGAAGCACTCCGCTAGCGGAGGCCACCCACCATGTCACTTGTCGATCTCAACTTTGACTAGGGACAATATTTTGTACAAGAAGTTGGGGACAATGGGGAGTTCATTTTAACTACTAAGAGGGAAGAGACCAAGAGGAATTCTTTGGTAGCTGAATTTACGAGATCCAAGATTCGTCTTACTGAAGATTCTGTGGCTACAATTCTTCCGTAATGTTTTGGCGGTCGAGCATCTCTTTTCAAAGTTCAATTACGTCAAAATTGGTCATTCAAATTCTCTGTCTCCTCTAAAGAAGTGGGTTTCTCGATCATCAAAGGAGTAACATTTCACATCATCTGCTTAACATCAATTTCCTCTTATGGGGTGATGGCGGGCAAAATTCTCAATGGCAACTAGAACAATATCTTCAACGGAAGGAAGATGCATGGACGCACATTTTCCGTCACCACCCAAATAGATCTTATCTATGGGCTCTTAGAACACCCCATGTCTTCAATCGATCAGATAAATTTGTTCCTATATCTCATTCCAATTCAAAACAACATCATCAGGTTCATCGGGCTGGATCACCGAGATGTGATAAATGACATATTTAACCTGCCATCAATTCTTTAGCTACAACTGATTGTGAGGGGTCTATGGGAATTCAAAGGTGAGCCCACCTCCTAAGCCATTCTGTGTTTGATGTCTCCTTCATGGCCATTTCAGGCCCAACTGCACAAATCGAACATATACATCACGCTAGATTACCCGCCGTTCTGGAGGCATTGCGTGCGCTGTGCGATCTCATTCGCCCGTTCTACCTCACTATAAAGATTTATGTCCTTTTCAACTGGGTGTCAGACATCCAACCGTCTGTTTTGCTTCACGTCGTGGCTTTCTGGTTTGGTGGATGACGCCTGGGCCAGCCATTTGTGTGGGACTAGTGATCCAGTGTGCTTTGCATGCGTGAGAAAAGGGGTGGACTGCTGGGTCGCACCGCATGACCAGATGAAACCTAGCCTCCAATATGCAACTGCCTTTTCCCCTCCTTCCTCCTCCCTTTTCCCTCGCTTGCCAACCACTGCCACTCCGCGACGCGCTCCCGTCCTTGATCTCGAGCCTGCTTCCCCTTCGCACCACCGCCGTCTCTTAGGCCAAGGCAACGACTGGGTGTCAGGGTGGGGGCAGAAGCATGTGGAGAGTCTAGTGGCTGCAGGTAGAAACAGGGGTTGTGCAGATGCGGTCAGGGGTGGCTATTGAGGGGTGCTCGCCGGTCTAAGCAGCCGGAGAAGATGGAAAGGATAGCACGACCCTACGCAATAAGTACCCCCGGCCACCGCATGATCGTCCTTCACGTGTTGCCATCGCAGCTTTGAAAAAGGTGAGCCCACCTCATGTCCCTGTTCTCCTCCCCCAGCCCTCATCTCTCCCTCGCTGCTGCTCCTCGTATGATCTCTCCACCATGCCTTACTACTATGCCTTAGTATTGTGCTTACTAACAAAAGCATGGTGGTTCGATCTAGTTCTATTGGTATCTTTGTTTAGTTTCTAATTTCGATGCTTTGATTTGTTGTTTTGTCTAGCATGAGGAGAGGAGCCACAGATGAGGAGGAAGAAGACCATCAGGGGGAGGAGATATTCTTGTTTGATTTGGTTCTCATGGTGGCATCTTCTCTAATGTCTTCTTTTAGTTTCCAACTTTGATGCTTGAATTTGTTGTCTTAGCCAACAGGAGTAGGAGGAGACAGGGAGGATGAGGAAGGAGACAAGCAAGAGGAAGAGAGATTCTTTGGGGTTTGCTCGCCTTATGGACTTGATATAAACATGTGCCAATTGTGCTACTCATGTTCTTATGTTACCATAATCTCCAATGGTGTTGAATTCCATTTGTTTTGCTTTGTTTTAGGATCGAAGGGGCATTTAAATTATGATGTTTGGTGAAAATATAATGTAAATTTCCCATGAATAGTCTTGATTCAGCATAGAGAAAACACAAATGGTTTGGGTTTCATCCCGTAAGTATTAACGTTTGTGATATAGGCTAGAATTTTCCTAATATTTACCATGTGAGAGTGTCTAAGTGTGAGCAATATATGTGGGTGGATTTTATTGGTATGCCTGTTGTGTTTCATGTGTATTGTTCTTTACTGAGTCAATTGAGAAATCCTTGCTTCTTTTTAATAAATACAAATAGGTGCCTTCAATTATGCTACTACCATAGAACTATAAGGTTGACTGGTTTATCTTGTCTGACCCTTATTCCAGGCTCTATTGCACGCTTTAGTTACTTTGGAATTGTTTGGAATCATCTACTATCATGTATAATAACTTTGTAAGTACTTTGGAGAAACATGATACAATTCAAAGTGCCATGACTTCCAATGTTAAAAATCAGTTGTGAATAGTTTTCAACAAGAAACTTCTTGCTCGCAAAGAGGTAATTCATTGTTTTATTTTTTCCATTTGATATTCTTCTTGTGGTCCTGCATCCAGTCTGTTTCTCATGCCTAATATGTCTTATGTGCGTTGACACATTCGTTGATTAAATAAAAAGATATTGTACACTTTACTCTGTGCAAGGAAATTTTGTCTACGTTCTGATTTAGTTGCTTCTACTACCAGTTTGTCTTCTCCGACTGCTTATTTTCTTCTGTGTTCCAGATCCTGCTGCAGTTTAGTTGTCCCGACGCCTGCAGTTTAGCTGGCCCAACGCCTCGTGTGCTCACTTTCGTCTTGCCAAGGTTCCGTCTTCCTTCTCCGTCCTTCTTTTCTTTTGCTCATTTCATATGCAGTATTTTACTAAATTATGTGTTCCGCGCGTTGTATCCTTTCTTCCTTACTATTACTTATTATTGCTTGTTGTATTTATACCTTGTGTCCCTCTTATCGTTGTCTCATTTCTTTGTATACCCAGGATGTGTGTTGTCATATCTTTTGTCATACCTATTATGGAAACCATGGCAAAAATAAATACAATTAGACACATATCACTATTTTGTATACCGAGGATAAGAGCAGGATATGAGTTGTCGTATCAGTGCTTTGTATACTCAGGATGCTTGCACTAGCTCTAGCAAATTCACTTCCCTTCTTTCCTTTTTGTTGAAAGAGCTGTGGGTTTAGTCCTGAACCGTAGTCCTGAACCTGCACTAATTACACTAATTTTTAGTTTCACTTCATTATATCACTCTGCTTTGAATGGCTACAGTTTCAAGCTACTTTCTGTATTTGATGTGTATCTATTGTCGAGAGGATCCAATCTTAGTACTATAGTGTAGCCAATTATTTCTTGGATCGGGTACACTTACACCTTCATTCTATTTTTATTTTGGTCTATTGTTGAGTATATTTTGATACAATTAGAATTGCAGTAGCTTTTTGCTAGCATCTAAGGCCCTTTTTAAATAGTTTGATTTGGTGAGAATGGAATGTCATTTGCCCAAGAGTAGTCTTCCTTCAAGCAACAGAAAACATATATGATTTTTGTTTCATTCTTTAATTTGTTCTTTCTGCACCTTTTGTTGACATTATAAGTTCAGCCGAGCCATTGTGCTTAATCATCTTATGTTGGTTGCTATTGGTATGTGGGATATGCAACACTGGAATGAGAAGAGGAAGCCCCGATCCTTCTATGACATGTTCGAGAAGGGTTAGATCAACGTCATTGTCGAGGAGTAATTCTGGTGTGCTAAAGCTGAAGTTCTATGTCTCAAGTATTTTGTCATTTCTTTGCCTATAATTTTCTGAAACTCCCTGGAGAGCAGGAGAATGTGATCATTGCGGAGATTGCCATGAAAATAAGCACCACCATTTGGGAATATCAAACTTTTTGTATCACATGAATTCAATAGCATGGGACATTCACAAGGCAATATGAAGAGGAGAGTATACTTAGTTTTTATATTTATTGATTCAGGTGCTGGCCATCAATTAAAGACGACAGAATACCTGACAACAAACCAATAGAAATTATGCCGACATTCCGGTCCCGATGAAGTGATTTGTCCAAGCCACAACAATAAACAGAAGGTCTGATGAAGTGAGATATTTTTCATGTGCTGGATATTGGTTATTAATCCACGTGTTGAAGATGCAGCAGAAGTGTTCTCTCTCTAATCATTATTTTGATGCCATGACTTGTTAAACACACACACACACACCATCCACTTCTGTTTTTACTATTCTTTATAGTGATCAGACTGCGATGTTGGAATTATTTTGGCCAGCATCCGTACGTATAAACATGTAGTTTAGCTTGTCTATCCAACAACGGATGATTAGAGCTGCACTTCTGGTCTTGTTTTCTACCACAAAGGAGCAATCTTGGTTCTATGTCAAAGTCTGGGTGGTACAAGCTAATAGTTTTTTCCCTATTTCTCGAGTTTTATAGAAGGACCCCATAGCATACTGATTTGCTATTCTATATTTTTAGAAACTGAAATTCAAATCATATGTTGTGTTCTACATTCAGTGTTCCTTTCCTTCATTGTTTCCAATTTCGTGTAGAGGGATTGATTCATCAAAGCATGCAATCAGGTGCCCATCAGTTAGTAGCACACTAGCACCAAACTATAGACTATTTTAGCATTTTATTTTAGCCTATTTGGCTAGCACCAAACTATACACTGTTTCAACATTTTCCTTTAGCCTATTTAGTTAACTAGCCTATTTCAGCATTTTCTTCTTCTCTTCGCCTCCTGAACTCATGCATCTACTGCTTGTTGCCTTGGTTATATTGATCTACAAAAGGAATTTCAGTCTTTCGTTGCAGATTTTACCTGCTCAACACAGTGAAAAAAGCAAGAAGTTTCATTTAAACATGTATTTTGGATGCAATGGTAGGATCGTCTCTCTCAAAAACATGTTTTTGCATACTACGACAAATTTGAGTGATTCTTGGTCATGTATGTGAATCCGCGGATAAAAGAAGATAGAGCTCATTTAGGTGGGGCTTCATGAACGTCTGTCAAGGTTCTTAGAGAGATTCCTCCAAGATGCTTTCAGTTTTTTATTATACCCTATATATGCAGTCAAGACGTCTCTCTTTTTAGTTACTGCTCTAAATAGGATACATGGTGTTCATGTTCTGTTACATAATTTTATTCTTGTGTAGTTTGATTTCAAAGATGATAGGTCAGAATGACAGAATATGATTAGTTTTACTTTTAATTCTATTTTTTATCATTTGTTTCTCAATTTCTTTATGCTAGAACACTACAATTATAGATTAAGCAGCTGAAAAGTTAATGAAGCTGTTTGGAGTGAATTTATCTTTTCTAGCATTTTTTCATTTGAGAGGGATAGCAAATTTGATATTGCACTTAAATAATTGTGGAGTATTATAATGAAAAAGGCTAGCAATACTCTATCTGTTACAGGCCCAGTTGTTGTTGGGGAACGTTGCATGGAAAACAAAAAATTTCCTACGCACATGCAAGATCTATCCATGGTGATGAGCATTTACGAGAGGGAGAGTGGATCTACATACCCTTGTAGATCGCTAAGCGGGAAGCGTTAAGAAACGCGGTTGGTGTAGTCGAACGTCTTCACAATCCAAATCGCCGAGCATCCCACGATCTCATCACGATCCGTCCCGCGATCCAATCACGATCCGGCCCGCGAACTAATCACGGTCCGTCCTGCGATCTCATCATGATCCGTCTCGCGATCTTGATCACTCTCCTTCCGATATAGCACCAAACGGACGGCACCTCCGCGTTCATCACACGTGCAGCTTGATGACGATCTCCGCCTTCTTGATCCAGCAAGAGGGAGCGGAGAGGTAGAAGAGTTCTCCGGCAGCGTGATGACGCTCCGACGATGGTGGTGGAGCTATTCCGGCAGGGCTTCGCCTAAGCACTGCAGAAAACCGATCTAGAGGAGAAACTATGCACTAGAGGAACGGGAAGCACGTAGCTAAAAATCTGGTGCAAAAAACCCTAAAACCTCTAGTATATATAAGAGGAAGAGAGAAGGAGAAGTGGAGGACTCCTCCTCCAATCCTAGTAGGACTAGGATTCCTCCCTCTTTTGCCTTTTCCACATTTTTCTCTTTGGGTTTTCTCTCCCAGCCTCATGGGCCTTGTGTGGAACTTCCACCAGCCCACTAAGGGCTGATATTTACACTCCCACAGCCCATGTAGCCTCTTGGGTCGAAATACCCCTCCCGATGGTCTCCCGGTACACTACCGGCACTCCCGGTACACTACAAATGAGCCCAAAACTTTTCCGGCAACAAAAATAGGACTTCCTATATATCAATCTTTACCTCCGGACCATTCCGGATCTCCTCGTGACATCCAGGATCTCATTCGGGACTCCAAACAACCTTCGTTCACCACCATGCATAACTCTATACTACCGAAACGTCACCAAACCCTTAAGTGTGCAGACCCTGCGGGTTCGAGAACTATGTAGACATGACCGAGACACCTCTACGGTCAATAACCAATAGCGGGACCTGGATGCCCATATTGGTTCCTACATATTGTACGAAGGTCTTTATCGGTCGAACTTCTATGTCAAGGATTCAGTTAATCCCGTGTGATGTTCCCTTTGTTCTTCGCTATGTTACTTGCCCGAGATACGATCGTCGGTATCTCCATACCTAGTTCAACCTCGTTACCGGCAATTCTTTTTACTCGTTCTGTAATACAAGATCCCGTGACTAACACTTAGTCACATTGCTTTCAAGGCTTATTTCGATATTGTATTGCCGATGGGCCCTGAGATACCTCTCCGTCACATGGAGTAACAAATCCCAGTCTTGATCCATGCCAACTCAACAGACACCCTCAGAGATACCTGTAGAGCACCTTTATAGTCACCCAGTTACGTTGCGACATTTGATACACAGAAGGCACTCCTACGGTGTTCATGAGTTGCATGATCTCATGGTCATAGGAACATATACTTGACATGCAGAAAACAGTAGCAATAAACTGACACGATCATATGCTATGTTTGTAGTTTGGGTCTTGTCCATCACATCATTCTCCTAATGATGTGATCCCGTTATCAAATGACATCTCATGTCCACGGCTAGGAAACCTTAACCATCTTTTGATCAACGAGCTAGTCTATTAGAGGCATACTAGGGACATGGTTTTGTCTATGTATCCACACATGCATCTAAGTCTCCGATCAATACAATTATAGGATGGATAATAAACGATTATCATGAACAAGGAAATATGATAATAACTAATTTATTATTGCCTCTAGGGCATATTTCCAGTAGTCTCCCACTTGCACTAGAGTCAATAATCTAGTTCACATCATCATGTGACTCGCATTGTTATGAATCTAACACCCAATGAGTTTTGGGGCTCGATCATGCTTTGCATGTGAGAGAGGTCTTATAGTCAACGGGTCTGCGACATTCAGATCCGTGTGTACTTTGCAAATCTCTATGTCAAACTGTAAATACTTTTACCACACTCCACTTGGAGCTATTCCAAATGGCCGCTCCACTATACGTATCCAGATTGCTACTACGAGTCATCCGAATTGGTGTTAAAGCTTGCATTGACGTAACTTTTTACGATGAACTCTTTATCACCTCCATAATCGACAAACATCTCCTTAGTCTTTTAGTTACTAAGGATAATCTTGACCGCTATCTAGTGATCCACTCCTAGATCACTCTTGTACCCCTTGATAGACTCATGGCAAGGCACACTCAGGTGCGGTACACGGCATGGCATACTATACAGAGCCTATGGCTAAGGCATAGGGGACGACATTCGTCCTTTCTCTTTCTTCTGCCATGGTCGAGCTTTGAGTCTCGCTCAACTTCGCACCTTACAAAGCAGGCGGGAACACTTTTCTCTAGCTAATCCATTTTGAACTCTTTCAAAATCTTGTCAAGGTATGTACTCTTTCAAAGTCTCATCAAGCATCTTGATCTATCTCTATAGATCTTGATGCTCAACAATTAGGTAGCTTTATCCAGGCCTTCCTTTGAAAAACACCTTTCGAACAACCGTTTATGCTTTCAGAAATTCTACATCATTTCCGATCAACAATATGTCAACCACATATGCTTATCAGAAACTCTATAGTGCTCCCACTCACTTTATTGTAAATACAAGTCTCTCATAAACTTTGTATAGACTCAAAAACGTTGATCACCTCATCAAAGTGTATATTCCAACTCCGAGATGCTTGCTTCAGTTCATAGAAGGACCATTGAAGCTTGTACACCTTTTAGCATCCTTAGGACTGACAAAACCTTCTGGTTGTATCTCATACAACCTTTCCTTAAGGAAGGAAACGATGTTTTGGCATCCATCTGCCAAATTTCATAATTGAAAAATGCAGCAACTACTAACATAATTCCAACAAACTCTAGCATTGCTATGAGTGAGAAAGTCTCATCGCAGTCAACTCCTTGAACTTGGCAGAAACTTCTTTGTGACAAGTCGAGCTTTATAAATGGTGACATTTACCATCAGCGTCTGTCTTCATTTTAAAGGTCCATTTGTACTCGACGACGTGCCGTCCAACGATCAAGTCTACCAAATTCTATACTTGGTTTTCATACATGGATCCTTTCTCGGATTTCATGGCCTCTAACCATTTGTCGGAATCCGAGCCCATCATCGCTTCTCCATAGCTCGTAGGTTCATCGTTGTCCAACAACATGACCTTCAAGAAAGGGTTGTCGTACCGCTTAGGAGCAGTACACATCCTTGTTGACCTACGAGGTTCGATAGTAACTTGATTCAAAGCTTCATGATCATCATCATTAACTTCCTCTTCAACTAATGTAGGCTTCACAGAAACATCTTCCTGCGCTGCGCTACTCTCTGGTTGAACAAAGATTCAACAACCTCATCAAGTTCTATCTTCCTCCCACTCAATTCTTTTGAGAGAAACTCTTTCTCGAGAAAGGACCCGTTTTAGCAACAAACACTTTATGCTTGGATCTAAGATAGAAGGTTCACCCAACTGTTCTTAGGGTAATCTATGAAGATGCATTTGTCCGTTCTAGGTTCGAGCTCATTAGGTGAAAACATTTTTCCACACAAGCGTCGCAGCCCCAAACATTAAGAAATGATAGCTTAGGTTTCTATCAAACCATAATTCACACGGTGTCATCTCAACGGATTTAGATGGTGCCCCATTTAAAGTGAATGTAGTTGTCTCTAATTCATAACCCCAAAATTATAGTAACAAAACGATAAGAGACATCATAGCATGCACCACATCCAATAGCACGACTATGATGTTCGGACACACCATCACACTATAGTGTTCTAGGTGGCGCGAGTTGTGAAACAACTTTCACATCGTCTAAAGTTGTATGCCAAACTCGTAACTCAGATATTCACCTCCACGATCACATCACACACATTTTTATCTTCTTGTCACGATGAGCTTAAACTTCACTATGAATTTTCTTGAACCTTTCAAACGATTCAGACTTGTGTTTCATTAAGTAAATATCCACTATATCTACTCAGATCATCAGTGAAGGTAAGAAAATAACGATATCCACCGCACGCGACAAGAATCATTGGATTGCATACATCAACATTTATCATTTCCAATAAACCACTTGCCTGCTCCATCAATCCGGAAAACGTGGTCCTTAGTCATGTTGCCCAAGAGGCATGGTTCGCATGTCTCAACCGATTCGAAATTGAATGAGTCCAAAGATCCATCAGCATGGAGTTTCTTCATGCGCTTTATACCAATATGACATTTTGCGGCAGTGCCACAAGTATGTGGTACTATCATTATTAACTTTGTATCTTTTGACATCAATGTTATGAACATGTGTATTACTACGATCAAGATTTCAACAAACCATTCTCACTGGGTGCATGACCATTGAAGGTATTATTCATGTAGACAGAATAACCATTATTCTCTAACTTAAGTGAATAATCGTGTTGCAATAAACACGATCTAATCATGTTCATGCTTAACGCAAACACCAACAACATTTAGGTTTGTCACTAATCTCGAAGGTAGAGAGAGCGTGCGATGTTGATCACATCAACCTTGGAAACATTTCCAACACACATCGTCACCTCACACTTAGCTAGTCTCCATTTATTCCATAGCTTTTACTTCGATTTACTAACATTTAGCAACCAAACCGGTATCCAATACCCAGGTGCTACTAGGATTACTAGCAAGGTACACATCAATAACACGTATATCAAATATACTTCTGTCGATGTTGCCAGCCTTCTTATCTACCAAGTATCTAGGGTTGTTCCGCTTCAGCGACCGCTCTCCTCATAATCGAAGCACTTAGTATTGGGTTTGGGTTCAACTTTGGGTTGCTTCACTGGAGCAGCAACTGACTTGCCGTCCATGAAGTTTTCCTCCTTGCCCTTGCCCTTCTCGAAACTAGTGGTTTTACTAACGATCAACACTTGATGCTCCTTCTTGATTTCTACCTTTGCGGTGTCAAACATCACGAACAGCTCAGGGATCATTAATTCTATCCCTGGCATTTTATTGTTCATCACCAAGTTTTAGTAGCTTAGTGAAAGTGACTTGGAGAACTATATCAATCACTATCTTATCTGGAAGATCAACTCCCACTCGATTCAAGCGATTGTAGCACCCAGACAATCTGAGCACATGCTCAACGATTGAGCTATTCTCTTTCATCCCGCAGGCAAAGAATCTTGGTGGAGATCTCATATCTCGCAACACGGGAACGAGCCTGAGATCCTAATCTCAGCTCTTAGAACATCTCATATGTTCCGTGACGTTCAAAACATTTCAGGGCCTCAATTCTAAGTCGTAATGCATGACACACTAAACTATCAAGTAGTCATCAGAACATGCCTTTCAGATGTTCACAACATCTACAGATGACGCTAGAGGGGTTGGCGCACTGAGCAGTGCATTAAGGACATAAGCCTTCTATGCAGCAATGAGGACAATCCTCAAATCACGGACCCAGTCCGCAATATTGCTACCATCATCTTCCAACTCTATTTCTCTAGGAACATATAAAAAATTCAAGGGAGCTACAGTGCGAGCTAGTAATCTACAACATAATTTGCAAAGACACTACTAACTAAGTTCATGATAATGAGTTCAATTAATCATATTACTTAAGAACTCCCACTCAAATTGACATCCCTCCGGTCATTCAAGTGATATATGATCCAAATTCACCAATTCAAGTCCGATCATCACGTGGGTTGAGGTGGCTGCAATGGTGAACATCATCGTGTTGATCATATCTACTATATGACTCATGTTCGACCTTTCGGTCTATTGTGTACCGAGGCCATGTCTGTACATGCTAGGATCGTCAAGTTTAACCCGAGTGTTCTGCATGTGCAACACTGGCTTGCACCCATTGTATGTGAAAGTAGAGTCTATCACACCCGATCATCACATGGTGTCTCAACACGACGAACTTTCACAACGGTGCACACTCGGGGAGAACACAATTTAACTTGAAATTAAGTGAGGGATCACCTTATAATGCTACCGTCGTCCTAAGCAAAACAAGGTGCATAAAAGGATTAACATCACATGCAAATCATAAGTGACATGATATGGCCATGAACTTGTGCTTTTGATCTCCATCTAGAAAGCACCGGCATGATCTCCATCGTCACCGGCACGACACCATGATCTCCATCAACGTGTCGCAATCGGGGTTGTCGCACCCAACATGCTTCTACTACTATTGCTACCGTAGCGATAAAGTAAAGCATTACATAGAGCTTAATGATTGACACGCAGGTCATCCAATAATTAAAGACAACCCTATGGCTCCTGCCGGTTGCCGTACTCATCGACATGCAAGTCGTGATAATCTATACATCACATGATCATCTCATACATCACATATATCACATCATGTAATTGGCCATATCATATCACAACATACCCTGCAAAAACAAGTTAGACGTCCTCTAATTGTTGTTGCATGTTTTACGTGACTGCTATGGGTATCTAGCAAGAACAATTCTCATCTACACAAAAACCACAAAGGTGATACACTAGTTGCTTTTCAACCTTCTCAAGGACCACCTTTGTCGAATCCGATCCAACTAAAGTGAGAGAAACTGGCACCTGCAAGCCATCTATGCAACAAGTTGCGGTCGAGGGAACCAGTCTCTCGTAAGCGTACGAGTAATGTTGGTTCGGGCCGCTTCATCTCACAATACCGCTGAACCAAAACACGACCAAGGGAGGAAGCAATCTAAGCATCAACGCCCACAAACTCTTTGTGTTCTACTCGAGATCTCATAATGCCACTGTTGGGGAATGTTGCATGGGAAACAAAAAATTTCCTACGCACACGCAAGATCTATCCATGGTGATGAGCATTTACGAGAGGGAGAGTGGATCTACATACCCTTGTAGATCGCTAAGCGGGAAGCGTTAAGAAACGCGATTGGTGTAGTCGAACGTCTTCGCGATCCAAATCGCCGAGCATCCCACGATCTCATTGTAGGAGATATGCCCTAGAGACAATAATAAATGTTATTGATTATCTCCCTGTTCATAATTATGTTTATGTTCCATGCTATAACTGCAATGATTCTCGAGTCTACAAATAAAACGAGGCTTGGAGGGAAACTCATGTGCACGTGTGGGATAATAAATGGTAAAATGTATTCCTAGTCTGGCCTCTAAGACTGGCTCAAGTATTGCATGATGATCCTGTTTTCCTGATCATGGGCATGGCTATGCCGGCAATTTTGAGGGCACAATGTTAGAAGAACATTTGTGTTGAATCGACCCAAATTAATGTTATGCTATGAGATACATTCGTCATAAGTTAATGGTTAATAACACAGAGAAGTTAATGTTTGCATAATTCCTTAGACCATGAGAGTATCGAGTTTCTTCATGCTTGCTTCATGAACTTTGGGGTTTGTTAAACGTCATCCGTAAATGGGTGGCTATTACGACGGCTTACGGGTTCATGGAAAAGTAAGTGAAGTAACTTGATAGCTCAAGATTGGGATTTGCTCCTCCGACGATGGAGAGATATCTCTGGGCCCTCTCGGTGTTACGGTATCCATCATCGTCTGGCCAGACACTTTGCGATTTGATCACGGGGATGCCGGAACACGGGAACGAGAAAAGAGAACAATACCGATAACGAGGTAACTGGCATAGTGGACAAGTTGTTGATCCATGGGGATGCCAACATGTCTCACCTCGGGTATTTGTAACATATCGCGAAGCAACAGGAATAGCACACGGCAACTGGAGGTTCACTCGAATATTTATTCGTGTGGGTATAGGGATCGATATGGGTGTCCACGGCTCCGATGTTGATCATTGATCGGAAGGGGTTCCAGGTCATGTCTATGCTTCACTGAACCTATAGGGTCACACGCTTAAGGGTCATCTATCTGTTGAATACTAGACAGGGAGTCTGAGAGAAAATCACCGAAAAGTTTCGGACACCGGAAAAGTTTCGGACAGCGGAAATGTTCCGCAGACAGGTCACCGGAACAGTTTCGGTGAAACTGAAAAGTTGTTTCAGAGGATACCATAAAGTCAAATTGGTTTTGGCACATGCCTGATAATTCTTGGAGGGTGCCAGAATCATTCTGGAAACTTCTGGGAATTTTCCGGAAGAATAACCGGAAATGTTCCGGAGCTGCCGGAACCGCTTCAGATGCTTTTCACAGATGAAAATCACTATTCCGGAATTGCTCCGGATCGTATTGAAAATTATTTTAGTGGGTACTGGAAATGTTCTAAGCCCACATAAATATTTTTAGTTCGAACGGACGCTGAAAAATATCGTCATGAATAGTGAAAGTGCTTTTTGGATTACTTTATTGGAAACACTATTTGTGAATAGTGGAAACACTATTCGTGAATAGTGGAAACACTATTATGAATAGTGGGAAACACTATTGGGAGAAAATATCTCATGACTAGTGAAAACACTATTACGAAATAGTGGAAAACACTATTGTGAATAGTGGGGAACACTATTTATGAATAGTGGAATCACTATTATGAATAGTGAAAATATCTGAGGGCATTTTGGTATTTTTACCATAGTCTATCATCCTATAAATAGGGGTGAGGAGGCAGCCCAAAATCCTCATCCTTGTGCTCTCATACACATGCTTTGCTTTGCAAGCTCTCTCTCTCCCTCCCAGCGAAATAGTTTCGTAGAGCCGAAAGGCTGTCTGGGTTCCGGCAGGAACTAGTTCTGGACGGCGAAGCCCTGCCGGATAGATGACACCGTATGTGTGCAACTCTGTAGAGAGATCGTAGTTTTGGTCTTAGTTCGAGAGTGCCTCCCGAAGGGCTGTCTGTGTGACCGTCCAAGTTTTGGAGGTCCTCCCGAAGGGCTGTCCGAGTGACAGTCCGAGTTTCGGAGGTCCTCCCGAAGGGCTGTCCGCGACACCGTCCGGGGGGCTATGCGACCGCCTCCCGGAGGGATGTCCGCAGGGCAGATGAGGGTATACATCCTCGCGGTTGGGAGGTTGTAAAATCCTAGCTGCGGGGATCTGCACCGCCGTTCGTCATCGACTCTACTTCCGCTACGCTTCGAGTCGGTACGGATCAGATCAAACCTTGTATGCAGTCTCCATAGTGGTCCTGGGCTGGTGCGTAGGTCGGAAATTTTTTGTTTTCTGTTGCATTCCCCAACAGTGGCATCAAGAGCCAGGCTATGAGTAGATGCATGTTATGATCTAGAATACATGAGATGTATGGGTATTGCATAGTATAATTTTGTAGTAGATGAGATCTATTGCTGAAAATTATTTGTGCGGGTAGCAGATGAAATCTGTTACCCGATGTTCCTATTGCTTCCCGTGAATTTGTGTAGTCCATATCTTGACGGAATGGTGGAATCTTACAAAGTTCTGACAATCCGCGATCCTTTCATGCTGCTCCTGAGTATGCTGATTGACAGATCAACGAAGTGCTAACAGTTCTTTGGGTTCCACCATAGTCAAAAGAAATATGGATGTTTCGCAGACGAAAGGGCAATGCAGATGTGATCTGCACGGGGGTCACGCGTATGACGAAGTTTAGTATGGGGCTCGAGATTTTATTATCTCGTGTTTCATACACCCTGGAAAGTTAATCTAGCAACTTGAATTATCATACTTGATGATGGACGTTGGTAGATTCGGTTTGTTTCGAAACCTTAGAAGCCACGTAAAACAAGTTTTTGCATGGACCGATTAGAGGCGTCTAACTTGGTTTTGCAGGATGGTTTGCATGTGCATGTGATGTGGTATAGCAGTGTTCATAATAATTTGATTATGTATGAGATGACTATATGATGTAAATTGATTAACATGACCTGTGTGTCATGATTCGGCATGATGGTTGGAGCCATATGATTGCACTTTAATGACCTGCGTGTCAACCTTATGTAATGCACTTATTTTATTAAGCTATAGAGATAGCAATATTATTTGGTGCATCAACAAGGTGGTGGCAATATTCGCAAAGGTGAACACCGACGCGAATGTCGAAGACGAAGGAATGAAAGACTTCCGTCAGAAAGGGCTATACCATATCATGCTACTATGAATTGCCTGAGATGTTTATCCCTCTTGATGCACCCTTCTTGATTGCGCGGTAGTCGCTTTTTATTAGGGTGATCTCTCACAAAATATCAAGTAGTTAGTGTTCTCCCAAGTGTAGCACCGTCATGGCACCTATCTCTTCGGGGTATCACATGGTTACATGGGTACGAACGATTAGAGAAGTGTGAGGGGGTGAGTTGAGACCTCGCAGCGAGATCACTTGGTTGTCTTGACGTTCAGGCATGAAAGTCATGAGCTCGGAACACATGCATCGAAAGATGAACAAGAGTCACATAGAGATGTGATTGGCAAGATTGGCCTACCGATTGCAATTCTCGTCACTTGAGATGGATACATCCTTGGCGTTGAATTGTAATTTGGATCTTGAATCACTCACAATCAATTATGAGAGATATTGATTTGAGTGGGAGCTCACTGTAGAATTAACTTGTTTTAATTCTCAGTGCAATTAATTTTGAACAATGTCTAAGTGTGATTTGCATAATAGTTGTAGGATAATGGCTCGCGTTTCCACCTTCCCTATTAAAATTGAATAAGCTGTTAAATATCTGGTTAAAACTTTACGGTTGGTAACGTAATGTGAGGATTGTCCTCAAGAGTGCCGAGAAAGACTTGTCCTATCGCATGCTTTCGGTATTGTCCCGCTAATGCTATGGATGATATGACTCCCATCCTTCGATCCAAAAGCTAAAATTCCATTTCGGTTAAGTGAAATATGTTTGCTTCCATGAGACCCGAACTTCGAAAGTTTGGATAGTTATGTGATATTCATGGAATCTGAAAATCATTTTCAGAGACAGACAAAGTCTAAAAAGATATAAGATATCCAAAGAAATGTTTGTTTGCAAACTATTGGTAAAGGAGTTTACTATGCATTAGACTGATAAGAGAGGGATCCAGGAGAAGCCTGTCATATGATGAAAGGTGAATAAAACAACAACTTAAAGAGAAAGGAAGTGTCCGAAGGGTGTTAGTGAGACTTTCACGCCTAGAAAGTCTGGGGCTAATGCCACTCTTAAGTTGGGTGCTTCTTCTGAGAGTAGGAGAAATACTGAAAGTTAAACTATTTGAAGTATAATGGCAAAAGGAAAGAAGAATGGAATATCCAGCTCATGTATGAATGTCATACAAGTTTTTGATGTATAGAAGGCTGGTCAAAGATATAGTTCTTGGGAATTATGGTTAAACATATTAATCATTAATTCTTGGGTACTGTGAGTTGGTCACAAAGATACCCGCTCGATTGCATTTTGTTGCAACTCGATGTAAGAACTACTATGGCCTGAAAGACTAGCCAGAAATATGAGGCTTAGATACACGCAGGGAACATAGTAAATGTTACTATGCCTTCCATCGGTGTATTCCCTATGTATTAAGTTTCATAATTCATTTTAGAGTTTCACACTCTAGCCCTTTGCATAAGGTATCTTGCAAGAAGGTTGTTCATAAGAGAACTTTTCATGTTCGGTGTTATGAATAACATAAGGGCCATATTTTCATTATGAAAGAGACGTATGTTATGAATATTGATAATAATACATTACCTCTGGGTTTATTTTCATAGTTCATTTTAGAGTTGCATACACTCTAGCCCATTGCACAATGTTTGTTGCAAAAGATTTGTTCATAAAAACAACAATTGTTGTTCAGTATTATGAATAACATGAAGGGCCATGCTTCCATCCTAATGGGATGTATGTTATGAATACTGATGGAAATATGATATATCCATAACACTGACGGTAAATGTCGCAAGACTAAAAGAATACCACATATGTGTGGCACTGCATTTGGTCACATTGGAGAAACCTGCATGGAAAATTCCATTATGATGGATTTTGAAGTCGTTTGATTTTGAATCATATGACACTTGCAACTTTCCTCCAAACGGTGAAGTGACTGAAATACCGTTCACAGGCAATAAGGAACGAGCAAAGAACTTATCAGTGATCATACATTTGATGTATGTAGTCCGATAAATGTTGTTGCAAACAGTGGATTTGTCTACCTTCAAAAATGACTCAAGTAGATATATGGATATTTACTTGATGAGACGTAAGTCTGGATCTTTTGAAATCATTCGAAAGGTTTTAAAAATTGAAGTAGAAGTTATTGTACCAAGAAAATTATGTTTCTGCAATTTGATTGCGGAAAGGAATATTTGAGTTACAAGTTTAGCGAATGTTTGATGAGTTGTGAAAAGAGTTTCATAACTTGCACCTCCCGAAACACTACTCCAAAGTGGAAAGTCTGTGAAGATGTAATCGAACCATTTATGACATGGTAAGATCAAAGATGACATAAATAGATTTGCCATTATCCCTTTTATAGAGTGATGCTTTAGAGACTGCGGCTTTTACACTGAAAAGAGATCCATTAGGTCTGTTGAAATGACGCCATGGTATGGTACGCCCAACCATGTTATATCTTTTCTTAACATTTGGAATATGGGGCTTGTGTAAAAGGTTACAAACCTATTCCAAATCAGACAAGTACTATTTTGTATGGTTATCCCAAGTCATTGGGTATTCCCCCACCACTATATCGAGGCAAAGGGTTTTGCCACAAAATGGTATGTTTTTAAAGAGAATAGTTCTTACAAAAGGTGAGTGGGAGGACAGTGCAACTCGATGAGATAACCAGTATCTTCGTCATCGGTTCAAAGGAAAGAAACCCTGGAAGTGATTCCGTTGTTTCCTACTACGACTGATACGTAAGTCTCTACAATAAAATGTATGGACTTCGGTCGAATGTGCAGCTGAACCACGTAGGCAAAGCTCGTGCAAACCTATCAGGTGCGCAAAGGAGATATTGTTGTTGGATAACAGTATACCTACAATACACAAGGAAGCATTGATGGGCCCTGAGTCCGGGATTGGCTAAATGCCAATACAATCTGAGATAGTTTCCATATATGTGATTCAAGATTAAAACCTTGATACACCTTTCAGAGGACTTAGAGTCTAACAAATATTTATGGAACTAAAAACTGATACGGGTAAAAAATGTTTTATCCATAAAGCTCGACTTGTTGAAATAACAAGTTCAAGGAGTTGACTACGATGAGGTTGTTTCATCGTAGCGATGCTTAAGGTCAGTTCGGGTTGAACTAGCAATTAATAGATATATCAATCATGAGATATGAAACATGGATGACAAAAGGATTTCCATCTGATGTAAATGAAACCTAGGACTTGTATGTGATACAGTCCAAAGTAATTTGTTGATCCAGAGGATGCTAGTAAGTATGCAAACTTCAGAGTTCCAGCGATGGACAGAAGAGAGCAAAGTGGAGTTGGAATCTTCGTTTTTGATGGAATGGTCAAAGGGGTTTGACTTCATCAAATGGGTATCGAAGATGCTTGTGATTCAAGAAAGTAAGTGAGAGCATAATACTATTTCTAAAAACCTTGTGTAATTGACACATTGTTAATTGGAAATAAATTTCTTGACACGAATTAGGACTTCATTTGAAAATAGTTTTTTCCATGAAGTGCTTAGGCTAAATAGCCTCAATATTAGGCGTGATGATCTATGGAGATAGATTTACCTAATGGGGCTAAGCAATGAATACATATTGACAAGGTGCTAAAACCTTTTAGCATTTAAAAGGCCAAGGAGTGATTCTTGCCGAAGTCACATGGAAAGAGTTTTTGCAAGACTCAGTGTCCCAAAACACTGATGAGTGAAGTACATGATGGAGATTCCACACACTCTTGTGTTTGGATTAATCATGTATTCCATGGTATGTAAAGCAACCAGATATGTCCGATACTCCCAAGTTGTTGCGAGTATAGATACAAAAGTGATCAACGCACTGATCATGGGACAATAGTGAAAGATGTCATTAAGTACTAGAGTAGTGCTGATGACATGTTTCTCGCAAGCAGAGATTATGAAGTGCTCGTTGTAAGAAATTACATCGATACAGTCTCAATCAATGCTCCATGCGATTTTCGATTTAAGTTAAGGGTTTTGTGTAATACACAATATGGTGGCACGGTAGTTGGAAATTGTTCCAAACAAGATACTGTGGCGAATTCTATAACAAAGGCTAAGTATGTTGAATCATATAGTTCATTCATGAACTTAGTATGGTTCCAAGATGGTTTTGGTATATGAGACACTATTGCAGATAGTTGCTCCATAGCTCAGTCTGAGGAATCGGGTTTCTACCAATGATTCACACATATGAAAAGCCAAGTTCACACAAAATACGAATTTTGTGATAGCGTGAAAACGCGAGGATATGCATAGTTACACACAGAGCTGAAGTTGTCAGATCCGTTGGACATCAGGCTATACCACAAGCGAAGCATATTTTACACCAGTATGCCATAGGTGTAAAGTGCATTAGCATTTACTAGATTATTGACTCTAGTGCAAGTGGGAGTCTGTAGGAGATATGCCCTAGAGGCAATAATAAATGTTATTGATTATCTCCCTGTTCATAATTATGTTTATGTTCCATGCTATAACTGCAATGATTCTCGAGTCTACAAATAAAACGAGGCTTGGAGGGAAACTCATGTGCACGTGTGGGATAATAAATGGTAAAATGTATTCCTAGTCTGGCCTCTAAGACTGGCTCAAGTATTGCATGATGATCCTATTTTCCTGATCATGGGCATGGCTATGCCGGCAATTTTGAGGGCACAATGTTAGAAGAACATTTGTGTTGAATCGACCCAAATTAATGTTATGCTATGAGATACATTCGTCATAAGTTAATGGTTAATAACACAGAGAAGTTAATGTTTGCATAATTCCTTAGACCATGAGAGTATCGAGTTTCTTCATGCTTGCTTCATGAACTTTGGGGTTTGTTAAACGTCATCCGTAAATGGGTGGCTATTACGGCGGCTTACGGGTTCATGGAAAAGTAAGTGAAGTAACTTGATAGCTCAAGATTGGGATTTGCTCCTCCGACGATGGAGAGATATCTCTGGGCCCTCTCGGTGTTACGGTATCCATCATCGTCTGGCCAGACACTTTGCGATTTGATCACGGGGATGCCGGAACACGGGAACGAGAAAAGAGAACAATACCGATAACGAGGTAACTGGCATAGTGGACAAGTTGTTGATCCATGGGGATGCCAACATGTCTCACCTCGGGTATTTGTAACATATCGCGAAGCAACAGGAATAGCACACGGCAACTGGAGGTTCACTCGAATATTTATTCGTGTGGGTATAGGGATCGATATGGGTGTCCACGGCTCCGATGTTGATCATTGATCGGAAGGGGTTCCAGGTCATGTCTATGCTTCACTGAACCTATAGGGTCACACGCTTAAGGGTCATCTATCTGTTGAATACTAGACAGGGAGGCTGAGAGAAAATCACCGAAAAGTTTCGAACACCGGAAAAGTTTCGGACAGCGGAAATGTTCCGCAGACAGGTCACCGGAACAGTTTCGGTGAAACTGAAAAGTTGTTTCAGAGGATACCATAAAGTCAAATTGGTTTTGGCACATGCCTGATAATTCTTGGAGGGTGCCAGAATCATTCTGGAAACTTCTGGGAATTTTCCGGAAGAATAACCGGAAATGTTCCGGAGCTGCCGGAACCGCTTCAGATGCTTTTCACAGATGAAAATCACTATTCCGGAATTGCTCCGGATCGTATTGAAAATTATTTTAGTGGGTACTGGAAATGTTCTAAGCCCACATAAATATTTTTAGTTCGAACGGACGCTGAAAAATATCGTCATGAATAGTGAAAGTGCTTTTTGGATTACTTTATTGGAAACACTATTTGTGAATAGTGGAAACACTATTCGTGAATAGTGGAAACACTATTATGAATAGTGGGAAACACTATTGGGAGAAAATATCTCATGACTAGTGAAAACACTATTACGAAATAGTGGAAAACACTATTGTGAATAGTGGGGAACACTATTTATGAATAGTGGAATCACTATTATGAATAGTGAAAATATCTGAGGGCATTTTGGTATTTTTACCATAGTCTCTCATCCTATAAATAGGGGTGAGGAGGCAGCCCAAAATCCTCATCCTTGTGCTCTCATACACATGCTTTGCTTTGCAAGCTCTCTCTCTCCCTCCCAGCGAAATAGTTTCGTAGAGCCGAAAGGCTGTCTGGGTTCCGGCAGGAACTAGTTCTGGACGGCGAAGCCCTGCCGGATAGATGACACCGTATGTGTGCAACTCTGTAGAGAGATCGTAGTTTCGGTCTTAGTTCGAGAGTGCCTCCCGAAGGGCTGTCTGTGTGACCGTCCAAGTTTTGGAGGTCCTCCCGAAGGGCTGTCCGAGTGACAGTCCGAGTTTCGGAGGTCCTCCCGAAGGGCTGTCCGCGACACCGTCCGGGGGGCTATGCGACCGCCTCCCGGAGGGCTGTCCGCAGGGCAGATGAGGGTATACATCCTCGCGGTTGGGAGGTTGTAAAATCCTAGCTGCGGGGATCTGCACCGCCGTTCGTCATCGACTCTACTTCCTCTGCGCTTCGAGTCGGTACGGATCAGATCAAACCTTGTATGCAGTCTCCATAGTGGTCCTGGGCTGGTGCGTAGGTCGGAATTTTTTTGTTTTCTGTCGCGTTCCCCAACACTCATCACGATCCGTCCCGCGATCCAATCACGATCCGGCCCGCGAACTAATCACGGTCCGTCCTGCGATCTCATCATGATCCGTCTCGCGATCTTGATCACTGTCCTTCCGATCTAGCACCGAATGGACGGCACCTCCGCGTTCATCACACGTGCAGCTTGATGACGATCTCCGCCTTCTTGATCCAGCAAGAGGGAGCGGAGAGGTAGAAGAGTTCTTCGGCAGCGTGACGGCACTCCCGCGATAGTGGTGGAGCTATTCCGGCAGGGCTTCGCCTAAGCACTGCAGAAAACCGATCTAGAGGAGAAACTATGCACTAGAGGAACGGGCAACATGTAGCTAAAAATCTGGTGCCAAAAACCCTAAAACCTCTAGTATACATAAGAGGAAGAGAGAAGGAGGCTTGGCCCTCAAGGGACCAGACTTTGGGTTGGCCAAATCAAGGAGGAGTGGAGGACTCCTCCTCCAATCCTAGTAGGACTAGGATTCCTCCCTATTTTGCCTTTTCCCACCTTTTTCTCTTTGGTTTTTCACTCCCAGACTCATGGGCCTAGTGTGGAACTTCCACCAGCCCACTAAGGGCTCATATATACTCTCCCACAGCCCATGTAGCCTCTTGGGTCGAAATACACCTCCCGATGGTCTCCCGGTACACTCCCGGCACTCCCGATACACTACCGATGAGCCCGAAACTTTTCCGGCGACCAAAATAGGATTTACTATATATCAATCTTTACCTCCAAACCATTCTAGAGCTCCTCATGACGTCCGGGATCTCATCCGGGACTCCGAACAACCTTTGGGTCACCACCATGCATAACTCTATACTATCGAAACGTCACCAAACCTTAAGTGTGCAGACCCTGCGGGTTCGAGAACTATGTAGACATGACTGAGACACCTCTATGGTCAATAACCAATAGAGGGACCTAGATGCCCATATTGGTTCCTACATATTCTATGAATATCTTTATCGGTCGAACCTCTATGTCAAGGATTCGGTTAATCCTGTATGATGTTCCCTTTGTTCTTCGGTATGTTACTTGCCCGAGATTGGATCGTCGGTATCTCCATACCTAGTTCAACCTCGTTACCCACAAGTCTTTTTACTCGTTCCGTAATACAAGATCCTGTGACTAGCACTTAGTCACATTGCTTGCAAGGCTTATTGTGATGTTGTATTACCGAGTGGGCCCTGAGATACCTCTCCGTCACACGGAGTAACAAATCCCAGTCTTGATCCATGCCAACTCAACAGACACGCTCAGAGATACCTGTAGAGCACCTTTATAGTCATCCAGTTACGTTGCGACGTTTGATACACACAAGGCACTCCTCAGGTGTTCATGAGTTTGCATGATCTCATGGTCATAGGAACATATACTTGACATGCAGAAAACAGTAGCAATAAACTGAAATGATCATATGCTACGTTTGTAGTTTGGGTCTTGACCATCACATCCTTATCCTAATGATGTGATCCCGTTATCAAATGACATCTCATGTCCATGGGTAGGAAACCTTAACCATCTTTTGATCAACGAGCTAGTCTATTAGAGGCATACTAGGGACATGGTTTTGTCTATGTATCCACACATGCATCTAAGTCTCCGATCAATACAATTATAGCATGGATAATAATAAATTATCATGAAAAAGGAAATATGATAATAACTAATTTATTATTGCCTCTAGAGCATATTTCCAACAGTTGTGTATCCTGACATTTAGCTTCAGTCCTTGATTGGTAATTTTGGAAAGATGGCTCTAGTGTTCGAAAGCTATGGATTTATTGCTTTTGGATCTCTACAGGTGCCGAGAGCTTTGCTGAATTATATTGCTAGATTTTCCATCGAGTTGAATGGTTGATGTAGTGCATTAAGTGTTTTTTGCCTACTAACTTTTGCTTTATCGTTAAGCAGGCTTGTGGATGTTTTGCTCGATTTTCTGCTTGAATTATGTATGCGATGTTTTTTTTGATGTGTTAAAGTGAACTTACTTTGATTTTGTAAAATGACCACTTTGTTCCTCTTAATATCATTACCTTTTGCTTCAACTTTTGCTCATGTTTCAGGGCACCACACTGCAATTTGACGTGAGTAGTGCAGCCATGGATGTGGGTAGTGGAATCACAAAAAAGAGACAAAGACGAGTAAACGAGTTGAATATAATTGGTCATATTTGTACAATGACCACACTGCTCATGGTGGTTGAAGAGAAGATATCAGTTATAGTGGGCCTGATGATGAGGGCATCAAGACAAATAGATTAATTAAGAACTCTTTTCTTAGTAGGTTGTACAATGTACAAATTTACAAGGTACTACTATTTATTTCTATGTTTTAATAGCTTTGTGACCACAACTATTTGAAATTCAATGATTCATGGTGGAAGCAAGCATTTTTTTCCTTCAGTAATTTTCGTTGAGTGAATGAGTTACTCTACAGCTGTAATATATTTTCAGACCTGGCCCAACTCCAACTCTCCCTGGGATTCTTCTGGTCCATAAAAAGTCACCGTAGATTTTTATTCCATTTGGGCTCTGTTTGATATTCCTTTTATGTAAAACCCCAAAACACGAAAAAACATGAACTGGCATTGGCCTCTGGGTTAATAGGTTAGTACCAAAAATAATATAAAGTTATGGTAAAATGATTGTAAAACATCCAACAATGATAATATAATAGCATGGGACAAGCAAAAATTATGGATATATTGGAGACGTATCATCCATCTATATTCATGTCAAAATACAAGGCATCCACTCAAAATTGAGCTTGTCGTGATTAGGAAAAGGAAGGTGGCAAGGGGTAGAATATAATGCTCGTCCCCATTTAGAGCTGGTTGTGATTACAATAAGGTAGCAGGTAAAATGGTCATTACTCCCACTGCTTGTCGTGGATGCTTGCTCAGCTGTAGCAAGAAGCCTAGGGATGGGCACTGCAGTGCAGAGCATGCCCGAGGAGGCAGGGAGAGCTGAGTAGAGCTGATCGACGATGTTGCCCACGTGGAGGCGGTGGTAGTGGGAGTCACGGGCGCTGCTCTGCCTCCCAGATCAAACGTCGCTGCTCTGCTTGTCAGATCGGAGGCTGCTGTTGCTGGTCCGCCTGTGAGGTCGGACGCCCACCGCTGCTCCACCTCTTCCCGGTCATACACGAGGATCCCGTCGCAGCGACTAGGTCGTTCTTGGTCGAGAGAGAGAGACGAGCGGCAGGAGTGCGCCGGCGGTGAAAGAGGGTCGAGGCTGGGGCATGGCTTAGTCGAGGAACAAAAGGCAGTGTCAATGGGGAAGGAGAGATGAGAGGCGTTCCGTGTGGTTCCTCCGATTTGGAGGTACCAGCGCATTCCGCATCTAGGGCAAATATGTTGTTTCTTGGAATGGCTTCGTTCCGATTCTTCGACCCTACCAAACGCGAGAACCACCCCTAGACACGGGATGGACCCGTTACGTTCCACCTGATGATCTGAACCAAACACACCCTTAGTTTGCTACTTTACAACAATAACTCCATTTTTGTAGCCGCCAGATAGTGATCTTCCTTCCCGAAAGTGAAAGCATGGTTTCTCATATAAAACTATATAGTACCTTTGTCTTCGTGGTTTTCATGTAATGGAGTAGTTTCACTTTTTTCTATTTAGTAGACCCCAGTTATTGGTGAGTATGACTTTGCAATTTGAAAATTTTCTATAGAAAATAAGTAAGTATTATTGGGGCTTGAATAATGAGTTGAATGATAGCTTACCAAAATCTGGTAGTCATTTTTTCTTTCACAAGCAGCAGCCCACCAAACACGATTGCCATGAAAAGCTGCTTGGACAATGCATGAAATCATGTTCAATACTGATGGGTCATGCAGCGATGACTACCTAATGCCACCACCCTCACTGGCAGTAGATAAAAGACTCATACAATGCATCTGTTGTAATATTGCTTGCTTATTCTCAAGGGATCTCAACAATTTCTTTTAATCTATTAAGCTACCATGTAATGGACTGTCAAGTTGGTTCTGAATCCGTCTCATATACACGATTTAAATACACGGCTTGCTCTCGCTTTTTGTGCCATGGGTGCAACGGGTCATCTAGCATGAACAAAAGGCAAGCATATGCTTTCGCCTTCAAATGCACTTCCAAGGGACTGCACTTGATCGTCTGCTCGATATAAGAAAGTATCAAAGCCCCTTGTTATATAACATAACATTAGTATAAATGCCTACCAAGACTTCTGTGTTTATCATCCTTTTGGATCTTATGTAATTCCCTAAGACCATCCTGTGCATTTAGCTTTTGGTTATTTGCTGCTTAGACTGTTGTGTGGTATGCTTTTGAAACAACCATTTTTGATCTTATGTAAGACAAACCATGACAATCGTGTGCATATGACTATCTTGCTTACTGCATATAGTATCATAAGCTATGCTTTTCGAACAACAATATGTTAATGCACACTCTTCCAATCATTGGCTTACACTCGGCCTTTGCGCCATTGGCGCAACGGGTCATCTAGTAGGATTAAATGTCGGGCCTGTTAGCACTGGGGCCATATTGCCCGAGACTATTTTTCGGTCCAGCCCACTCCCAGACATAAGCCTAGCCCACCACAGTCATTTCGTGACTCGAGGCAACTTGCCACTGTTCCCGCGACGCTGACCACTCAGGCCGTCAATCATGTTACTTGCCTCTCTTCGAGAGTTAATCCCTTTATTATGCCTCCTCCAATAGGCAGGTTCCTCCAGGATGCTCCTCCCACCTCTGTCCTCAATGGCTTGTCCGCTGCAACAATCTCACCGCCCACATCCATCTAAGACGCACCAGAGTCCACCTCACATCTCGAGAGACTTCCGATGGCCACCTTTCCATTTGAGACGACACCATTCTTACCTCCTAACCACCAAAGCATCCAAGTGGAAGGCTGATACGTCTCCAACGTATCGATAATTTTTATTGTTCCATGCTATTATATTATCTGTTTTGGATGTTTTTATGCATTAATATGCTATTTTATATTATTTTTGGGACCAACCTATTAATCTAGAGCCTAGTGCCAGTTTTTCTTTTTTCCTTGTTTTTGAGTTTCGCAGATAAGGAATATTAAACGGAGTCCAAACGGAATAAAACCTCTGGAATGATTTTTTCTGGAAAATATGCAAGCCACAAGACTTGAGAACCAAGGGAGAGGAGCTGCCACGGGGCCACAAGCCCGCTTGTCGCGGCCAGGGGGGCCACCTGCGCCGGGCAGGCTTGTGGGCCCTTGGCAACTCCCCTAACCCTAATCTTCGGCCTATAAGTACCCAAATATTCCATCATTATTGAAACGAGCCACAAAAACACTTTTTCGCCGCCAGAAGCCTCTGTTCCCGAGAGATCCAATCTTGGAGCCTTTTCCGGTAATGTACCGGAGGGGGATTCGATCACGGAGGGCATCTACATCAACTCCATTGCCCCTCCAATGACGTGTGAGTAGTTCACCACAGACCTATAGGTCCATAGCTAGTATGTAGATGGTTTCTTCTCTCTCTCTCTTTGCTTCTCAATACCATGTTCTTCATGATCTTCATGGAGATCTATCCGATGTAATACTCTTTTGCGGTGTGTTTGTCAAGATCCGATGAATTGTGGGTTTATGTTCAGATTATCCATGAATATTATTTGAGTCTTTCCTGAATTCTTATATGCATGATTTCATATCTTTGCAAGTCTCTTCGAGTTATTGGTTTGGTTTGGCCAACTAGATTGGTAATTCTTGCAGTAGGAAAAGTGCTTAGTTTTGGGTTCAATCTTGTGGTGTCCTCACCCAGTGACAAAGTAGGGGTAGCGAGGCACGTATTGTATTGTTGCTATCAAGGATAAAAAGATGGGGTTTTCATCATATTGCTTGAGTTTATCCCTCTACATCATGTCATCTTACTTAATGCGTTACTCTGTTCTTCATGAACTTAATATTCTAGATGCAGGCATGAGTCGGTCAATGTGTGGAGTAATAGTAGTAGATGCAGAATCATTTCGGTCTACTTGTCACAGACGTGATGCCTATATGCATAATCATTGCCTTGGATATCTTCATAACTATTCGCTTTTGTACCAATTGCTCGATAGTAATTTGTTCACCCACCGTAATACTTGCCATCATGAGAGAATCCATCTAGTGAAGCCTATGACCCCCGGGTCTATTTTCCATATTATATTTTCAAATCTAAAACCAAAAACACAAAAATACTTGCTGCATTATTTTTACTTTTAGTTTTACTTTCCATTCAAGCACCCTATTATATCTATCTCTACTAGATCTCATCCTTTCAAATAACCGTGAAGGGATTGACAACCCCTTTATAGCGTTGGGTGCAAGAGTTTGATTCCTTGTGCAGGTATATCTATTGGTGGCTCGCTTGTATCTCCTACTGGATTGATACCTTGGTTCTCAAAAACCGAGGGAAATACTTATCTACTTTGCTGCATCAAACTATTCCTCTTCATGGGAAACCAACGCATGCTCGAGAAGTAGCAAGAAGGATTTCTGGCGCCGTTGTCAGGGAGATACATAGCAAGTCAAGATACCAAGTACCCATCACAAACTCATCTCTTGGATTGACATTATTTTCCATTTGCCTCTCGCTTTCCTCTCCCCCACTTCTAAAACGATTTTCAGAAAATACCAAAAAGATTTGCCCTTTTATTCTCCCTTTTTCGTTCGCCTTTTCGTTGCTATGTTTTCTTGTGTTGCCATGTGTCTTCTATTTGCTTGCATCTTCGCTTGCTAAAATTCTATTGATATGTATCCTCATCCACTTGCCAATATTTTGAAAAGAATAAATTATGATGAACCAATTGCTAGTGAGTTGAGTGCATTTGGTTATTGAATTAAATATAAAATCCTGCTAATTATTATTAGAGTCATTTATTATCAATTTTACATCCCCATAAACATTTTCCAAATATACTATTTATTGATAATACCGGGTATGCCCGATAATCTCGGAAACCCTTCCGTGACCTCTTATCCCTTCTGATTCCTCTCGAAACTATTTAGAATATAAATGAAGATAATACATAAATATTTCGTCATTACTCCTATCGTACTAACACTAAGCAGATCATTATTACCTTAAACTTTTGACCCTATAGGTTCAGTAAAAAATAGACATAAACAAAACCCCTTTATTGAACACTAGTGCAGAAAACCTAGCTATGACGTGGCTAAACGGCCTTGCTGGCGTGCGCACTCAACGCCAACAATATGATGCCATTGTTAAAACATAGTTCTGGCATTGTTGCCCATGTTAGCACTATTCTACGTGTTGATGACGTGCCACATGGCCAACGCCACCATTATAATCCCTTGCCTAGCGGTGTGCAATGTACTCCATGCACATTTTGTGCATCATTTTTTTCAACCATATAATATATATCATTTCACATTAAACCTAAACACATATATAACATTACATGGTTTATAGAACAATACCGGTGAATAGTAAACAACAATCCTGCGAACATGCTAGCTAATAAATGTCAATTCACAAAAGCTAACTAGAGTTAATATAAGGAGTTTAACACCGATGGCCTAGCCACACACACTTTTAAAGGAGGTTGATGACAATCATCATCTTCGAGTCAACACGCGAGGTGTTCTTGTTATTTTTTAGGACAACCTGTCCAACCCGTAGATTCTTTCCAATAAGAAAGTTGCTTCACCCAGCCATGGTTAAGGCAGTGCGACCGTCCATGTCCACTGCATACGCACAAGTGGTGATGGAGCCCTTGTGGTAAGGCGTAATCCAATAGTTCCTGCTTCATCTCGCTCGATGCCACAGCTCGCAGATAGCATCCTAGGTAATTTATGAAAAAGAAAATATATGCTAAATGAGCATGTCATGTGCAATTATCAACAAAGCATACACTTAAATTCACATATATCATCGGGTCCAACACTATGCATATCAGCAGATAATAGATTCTACACTAAGCATATATATACAATCAAACTTACTACACTAAGTATCTTCAAATTACTACAATAGGTAATTTCTAAGAAAAATAACATACCATAACATGACAGATAACATTCGTCCTTGTTAGACGGGTCATGAATGGCATCCCGACGGAGGCATCATGTACCAGAAGTATGTCGGTTGCCCGATTCCTCCTCGCTCAGCCTCATTCTTTGGGAATAGAGTGCTTCATCAAGTGAGTTATCATCATCTTAATCCATGTTGAGATAGATAACAGTCAACCTTTGTGTTTCTACTCCGAAGGAGAAGCTGATCAATTCACCCCAGTGAGACCATGTGGGCGATGAAACGATCCCATCCATCTCCCCAAATTCTACACTAACTATAGGAGTTCATGTTATTTATTCCAAACATTTCAAACTACATTACCAAAGTTAAACTTGATTCATTAATGTTGTAGACACCAAAAAATTTCTTCACAAATACACTATTAAAATTGGATTCTATACCACTAAAATTTCTACACAAAGCAATCTATCAAACTAATTGAATTCTACATCACTAAAAATGTTGACTTAACAATACTTAATTACTACACTAATCAACTTATACATGAATCCTATGGATTCTCTGTGGCGTTCACTGACGGATGAGGTATGAGTTGAGAGGAAGGAGATGCGATGGGAGGGGAAGCTGAGGATCAAACTTTGTTGTCGACGGTGTGGCGACGACGAGGTCCGAAGGTGGCGACAGCTGGTTGATGAGGAGTGTGGTTGGTGAAATGAGGGCATCGACTGGGTCTTTTACTAAGGAGGGGAGTTAACTCAGGTGGGCCAGTGCTGGCGTGGGCCTAAAAAGCAACGACATAGCTAATAACATCCCAAATAAAATGAGACTCAGATTAATAAAAGACTCAAAATAATAACTGGTAGTAAATAAATAAATGACCCAAAATGATAAAAAAATAATTAATAATAAAGACAAAAAATAATATTAAATGTTCATTATTTATTGACTAGAAAAATCATTAAATACTTAAAACACTTGATAAAATGGAAAAGGATGTTTTTGGCGTAACATAAGTTAGCACGGCAGCAATAGCTAATTGACTATAGCGTGCATAGCAATCCGATGCCACCACTATTTTCCAAACGTTGAGTATAAATGGGCCAATGGATTTGTGATGTATTAAAAAAAGCAACGCTAACACTAACCATGTAAATCTGACATGCGAATTATGCCGACGCCAACACTATTTGAAAAATATATTGATGGTGTTGATGGGAAATTATGCGCCACCAACGACAGTTGTGGCTATCCGTTTTTAACTAGTGCAATGATCGATAGCGAAACCATGAACATCCGTATCAATCCCTATGAATACATGAAAGTCATCGAGTGAACCTTTGGTTATCACGTGATATTCCCTTTGCTTTGCGATACTTTATAAAATCTGACATTAGATGTATCGGTATGCTCTTGAGTCATTCTCATGGTCACCGTACCGTTCTCCTTGTAAATGGTTTTGTTCTTCTTTCTTGTTGACGTGTTACGACATTCCTGTGACATAGTCACCTTTGTCTGGCCAGACGATGATGATTGCCATCACACCGAGAGGGCCCTAAGAATATCTCTCCATCCTCGGAGGAGAAAATGCCACTCTTGGGCTATCTAGTTCCCTGTCAAACTTTCTGATGAACCCGTAAATTGTCGTAATGATCACCCTGTTAAATATGATGTTTGAGCAACCCCAAAGTCCATCATACAGTAAGAAGTGACTACGACACTCTCATGGTCTAAGTAACTAAAACACATGTAAGCACTTCGTGTTATAACAATTGACTTTTGACGATATTATCTCAAAGTATAATAAAAAGTTTGGGTCGATTCAATATGATCGTTCTTCTAACATCATATTCTAAAGGGATTTTTATTTCTATGCCCCTGGTTCATTAGTTGTACTCATTCATCCACACACTCTTAACTTTTGCTCACTTTTTCCCACTTCCTTGCTCGAAATCCTCAGAGCAGGTTACAATGGACGTTGCCGTCGGTCAATGCCTCCGCCCCTCAACTCTGATGAGTGGGGCCGCTCCTGCGCATGCAACTGACCGTGGTCGTGGGGTAGCACGTGTCCATGGGACATGCCCAAAACGTCCCATCATATAAAGAGGGGGAACCACCTCCCGGTGCATCGCCCCTACCATTTCCCCCAAATCCCCTCCCTGCCGCATTGTCTTCCTCTCCCCCACTGCGTCGTCTTGCTTTCCTCCACTGCCTCCACCACACCATCTCGCTCTCCCCCACCGCATCCTCTTCCTCACCTTCACCGCCTCCATCTGTCTGATGGCGGACGCTCGTGGCGACGCTCGAGCAGCGGCCAAAGATGTAATAGTGGAGCTGCAGGGCGCAGTGACCGTGGATGAAGTGAAGGATGTTGGTAGTGTCCATGGCAGTGCGTGGAAACTCGCAACCGCTGTGGATGAGGAGAAGGAGGTGGCGGGCTCCGCCTCAGTGCTGCCAGAGTTGAAGGTGACGGCGTCGAGCGCCACAGTCCATCCCGATGCGTAGCCTGGCAAGGAGCAGGAGGTATTTGCACTTGCTTGTTAGTTCCAATATTTATCTTGTAGAGTTATTTGTATTGGTTAGATTGTGATTCGTATGGTAGTACAAATTGTTAGAGTAGTTGGTTTGACGGATGGGTCGGGGTTTTCACTATGGGGGGATTGGGGTTTTTGTATTAGGATTTTTTGGATTACATTCTTTGTAAAAATGATAGATAGATCCGTATGAGAGATAGGGATCTTTGTGCTTCAATGCTACACAGATGTATGTTTATTATATTTGTTTTTAATGCTACACAGATTGGGTTTTTTAATGCTACAGACATGTATGCTTATTAGATTGGGTCCCTATTAGATTTGTTTTTGATTGCTACGTATATTTGAATTTTGAATGTCATATGCCCAAATGGAATCCATTGTATAAGAAGTTATTTTATTTATTAGTATATAAATTTGTCCATAATATGTAGTTATATTAGCTCTGTTGTTCAATGTGTGTGCACGACAATGGAAAATGCAAATAGGATCATAGTATATTTTATCCCTATGATCAATGTGTCATGTGTGCATATCTAAATTTTCAATTGGATTATGTATTTACTAGTGGTGGATGTGATTTTATATTTAGGAGGACGATGGTTGGAAAAAAGAGGAAGTTGAACCTTATTGGGTTTAAGGACACGTACGATCGAGGATATAGTGACGACGAAGAGTATGAGGTAAGCCTACTTGAAATTTAGATTGTTCATTTAGTTCCTTTGACATGGTGTATATGAATCTATAATGTATTTATGTAATTCATTCGTGTGTGCAGTATGTCTCTGGAGAAGATGTGGATGTGGTCGACGGCAACTTCGCGTCCTTCAATGTGAAGGAAGACGAGAAGATCAGGGCCAAGGGAGATGATTATTACTACAAAAGCAAGACCAACACTTGGCGCTGCACCTACTGCACCACCAAGCCAAGGCCAAAGTCCGACCGCTTCGTTCACCTTCTAGCTCATGTAGATGATGTAGCCATCCACGGCGAGGACTACAAGAACAGGGGGCGGCCTGGTGCCCTCGCGAAAGTCCTGACTCCCCTTCCCAAGTGATGTGATGATGTGATGATGTGTTTTACTTACTTTTGGTTGTTTGATGAACTTTGTGTGTGAACTATCTATGGATAGTATGGTACTATGATGGTATGACTATCTATATTGGGTATTTATGTGTTTTTAAATTTGTATGCTATGATTTATTTAAGTGTTTATTTTCTGAGTTTAGGTGCTGCAATGATCACACATGCTACGATGGTATGGCTATCTATATAGTCCATCATTTTATCAAATATTCCTAATAGAGAAAAAAACAACAACATTTGAATGAAGATGTAATGATTTTTTGTAGGGAATAAATGAGTATTATCCTAATTATTTGTTTTGAACTGACATCCGACGGGATAGTATAAATTCAAAAAAATGCAAAAGAAATTGAGATGATTTAGAGGGGGTCAAGGAAATTTTATTTTAGCAATGTACTCCAAATGAGCTACCAGGCTAGGGTAAACAGTCCCATTTGTAATCAAGTTTTTTTGGACCTACCCTAAATGAGCCAAATGTTTTGTATTAACACATATTCATCCTACATAATGTAGATTCGAAGTCTCACTATTTTTTGAATTAATCTTCATATTTTTACATCTTCTTTTGAAAAAATATGCTTTAATATAAAAACTATTAAAAACACGTTTAAAATATGAAAATGGAAAACTAAGTTCAGATCCTTCTTATTCCTTTGCAATAAAGCTTTGGTGATTTTTCTACTTTTTTTAAAACAGAAGGTAACCCTATCTTCTCTCCTTGAACTCTATGAAATGTTGTACATGATAGCTTATATGTGTGATTTTTTTCCATGAAAACGACCATAGACCAAGTGAATGATTTTTGATTGGTAACATGTCACATAAGACAACATTGTGCGCAGTTTTTTTTTAAATTAACAGTGCACATTTGACCTCGATCGTGCCAGCTAGTTTTTTTTGAAAATATCTGTATACCAAGTTTAGTATTTTTCCTCATTAGTGTGTCTTATAAAAATACGAACATAAAATGTTTCATATTTTTTTGATTTTTTTTAAATTAGTTATGCTAAGTCAAAGCCTTGGAAACCCCGTTAACCACCTCAAAACCCCTCTAAACCCCGTGGGGTTTCGCCTAACCCTAGCTCCGAACGTCAGCCGTCCGTTCATATAGACGGCTCCGCATCGTTGGATCATGGGCGATCCGCAAGAGGCGATCCTATTGGTTGTGCTCGACTGCTCGCCCACCATTGACCCTGCAAAAAAAACGTAGTTATTGGGCCCAAACAGAAACCAAGCTCTGATTGGGCCGTCGAATTGCGTCTTTTTTTGCATCATTTGCTTTGTTTTTAGTGAATGTGTTGGTTTTGTTTTCTTGCATCGTTTGAAATTACACAACAATATACATTGGCTAGAAAATTTAGTTCTTTTTGTTCAATACAAATGCAAAATGACCAAATTTATAAGGGCCAAATTTATTTTTATCATGCAAAATGGCCACAAACTATTCAAAAATTGTCTCTTTTTGTTCATATAATATATATGACCACGGATTCTCACCCGTGTAATTAGCTTTTTTTCTTCTTCTTTTCAAACCACAGTTTCTCACGCGTGTACACTCCCGACGCCGCGGTGGGTGTGAAACTCGGCTACTTTACATTTGACCCTGTTATTGCCACGGCAAAATAACATGTAGCACTACGGGTATTTAAGCCACCCTCTGTCTCTGCCATCCCTCATCCATCTCCCATCCTCTGCTATATGCCCTTCTTGCTCTTCGACCCCTTCTCCTTCTTGTGCACATCCCTCAGCCATGCAATACACCGGACCAACCTACCGCTTCCCACCCATCGTGCCAGCGAGGCTCTATCGTACATGCGTGTACGTTGTGTGCACACTATGTGTGTGGGCGATATCAAGGTGGTATACCGCAAGGAACTTCACTGAGTTCTTCCTCGCGGCCGGCTACCGCCACCTCCCGCGGGGATCTGCAACGATGTTCCGTGTCAAGGAGGTCATCCAAAACGGGGTGGTGGTTGCTCTCCTTGCCCACTTCACCAACACATTCGACGCCTTCTACCTCCTCGGCCGGGTGTTTCGGTGTGGCTACGAGTTCATCGCTTCTACCACCCACAACAGGTTCATGGAGTACACCAACATCTTTCTCACCGTGTCGCGCATGCACACTCTTCCGTACCACATCGACAACGCCCCGGAGGAGCAGTGAAGGGCGCCCGGAGGAGGAGCGAGGTGGAGAAGGCGGCGACTAGGGTTCTAAACCCTCTATCTATTTTTTGAATCTATGTTATGTTAATTAAGTTGTAACTGAACTATGTTGGAGATGCTATGGGCTTGTTGGCCTTTTATTAAGTTCTATTATTAAGTTTTCTATCTATTCTGTTATTAAGTTCTTGCTAGTTTGAACTATGTGATCGTGCTATGAGCTTGTTGGCCCTATCTACATATTTGTTGATTGTTTTCTTAGAGAGCTCGCTTTGTTAGTAACCACCTAGTGCATGCAGCTACAATGAACCCTTTTTTACACAAACCACGAATATCTAGCCACCTAGCTAGTGCATGCAGCCACAAAAAATATATAACATATAGTTAAATTTATTTGTCATAGCAAAACGGGTGCAGATGCGAGTGGATCGAAAAGGCAGAAACTGATCATAAAAAAACGATGCTATAAATCGAGGAGACAAGCATGCGAGAAGAGAATAACCAGAGGCAGCAACCGTCTCTGCATCCATGGCGTATGGCGTGCACGAAAGCGGCTCGATCAGTGCATCGTGGTGGCACGCATCGACGACTACAAGCTCGGTCGGCACATGCAGTCTCAGTCGGAAAATGCAGGCTCGGTTGGGGTATCGTGGCGGTGCGCATCGACCCATGCACGTAGGCTTGCTGGGTGCATGCATAGCAGGTTTCTGTCGTGCCGGCGTGCACATACATTTAATACAAGAGACGGCCCAGCAAAACCATGGCCCAACGGTCGAACAACGACACCTCCCGACGCGGCCCCACTTGTCAAGTCCAACGAGCGACACAGTCCAGCACGGCCCCACTCGTCAGAGTTAACGGTCAAGCCATTGATCCGACGACAACGTCCGTTGTGACCTATTCTGAGGGTTTCGGGCAAGGGAGTGGGGAAAACTACGCAAAAATTAAGAGAACGGGGATGAATGAGTAGAGCTAAGAAACTAGGGTCACAGATATAAAAAACCCTATTCTAAAATTTGTTTTAGGACTCTCGTTACACTTAACGATATCCTAAGATCCATAAAAAATGATCACCAATAACACCTGAACTAGTCTTAGAGGCATACTATGAATACTATTTTACCTTTTATCATTCCACACACACATATGAGTTTTTCACTGAATTGCACATTCAGAATCATAGAACTTATATCATAAAAATATAAATTCTTAGTTATGAATATGAAAATATAATAATACAATATTATTGCCTCCAGTGCATATTTTCAGTAGTCTCCCACTTGCACTAGAGCCAATAATCTAATTAGCATATTTTTATTTTATACCAATGGCAATCCGGTGTTAGTACATGCTTTATTTCCTTATCAGTTGAGCATCACTTGTCATTCCCTGAACCTGAACCTGGGGTGGACGCATGCAAGCATGAACAAATAGCTGGTGATTCAAGAATTGGGTCTCAACTTACTATATTCATCACATTCAAGTGCTACTCCCCATTTGGTACCCCAATGCTTGACGACAACACCCATCACCTCTCTGTGGTACAAATAATCACAACCCTTTTGAGCGCTCTATTAGGGAAATACTTAATTGGCGACACTCTTGAGTTGCACCAACCCAAGGGCTTAGCAGGAAGCGTCTTGTTGGATTATATTCAATATATTTATATGGCCATCACATGATGGTCATGATGGAGTAGATTGTATGGTGGGCAAGATGGAACAAATATCGCATATGGACAACCTATTCATCGGTTAGTCGAGCAGCAATTGCCACTACTTGAACCAGCAGAGAACACATGCATACATGACCACATACAAGTTGCAAATTATGAGCAGCACAGATGGTATTCCTTATGTTTTCATTGCCCAACAAGCAAAAGGGAGTGTGGCCCATGGAGGGTACGACATCCTCTACTCTCTACAATAAAGGATATCCTCCACTCTCCACAATCAAGGACATCCTCTAGACACTCCTTATGTTGAGAAAGTGTTGTGTAAGATCCAAAAGTTTCAGGTTGGTACACAAAAATTTAGAAGCTTGTTTGTGCTGTGTATTTTTCAATCTTTGTGCAAAGTTCTAGCAGATCTATCCACGTATTTTCTTGATTTGCATCGACTTGCATTGAGTTTAGCACAAAGCAGGGCCGGCTCTATATTTTGCTGGGCCCTAGGGCGAAGTTGAAAAATAGGCCCCTACGGGTAATAAATATGACGCAGTTGTGCTTGAGGCGCACGCGTGCAATGAGGCCCTAGCACTGGCTATGGACCTCAACCTCAACCGCTTACTGATTGCATCTGATTGCCTGGATGTAGTGAACAAGATCGAGACATGAGGAGCAAATTACTATGTGCCGGTGTGGCATGAAATAACAGAGAGGAGGAGGGAGTTCCACCATGTAAAATTTAAATTTGAGCATAGGGAGAACAATTTCGAGGCACATGCATTAGCAAAAGCGGCAACCTCTCTTGCTGTAGGTCATCATATTTGGCTAGGGACTCTACCAAACATTATTTGTATTCCGTTGTTGATCACTTCTTAATAAAGTCCCTAGTTACCTGTCAAAAAAAATCTATAGATACAGATGCGCAAAGTGCGTAAAAAATATTAAAGTTTACATCTAACCACGCATTCTTATTTAAAGACGCCTGTAAATAATTGAAAAGCGCTTAAGTTATGTCATATCACGACCAAAGGAACGGAGGAGTAGCAAAATATAACAAATAATATTCTCTGCTCGTTTGATTACCTCAAATAAGAACCAAGTTCTTATGAGTTCATCGATAATAATACCTCAGTTTTTCACAAAAAATCTTCTTCAGGCATTTCTGGATGCAAAATCGTTTATGAGAGTATCAAGGTCAATTTTGTCCAAGATATCTTCCTCAATTCAATACGTAGCCAATTTTATCCAAGATATCCTTCTCAAGATAACCGGACTTTTGTCTCGGCGGCATTGTAACATGCATCTAAGATTGTAAATAATTATCATATCAACTGATCTAAGAGGACTAGGACACTAGGCAAATATGTACCTAGTGTTTAGATTACCTTGAGCAAAGCAGAGTAGGGTGAATAGGCGACCAGGGACACGGATTCATGACCTGGGCGATCTCCACTATAGGCGCACCGCGCACGGGGTCAGGGCCGGAGGCGCAACTGCGCAGCGACGCAGGCAGGTGGCTGAGGCGAGGCATCGAACAGACGAACAAACAGGCAGATGTCATGGATGATCGATCAATCGATGGATTGCGTAATACGTACATGTGCATTTTCCTCTCCCCATCAGGTGCCTTTTTCGCTGGGCCCTTTAGCACATAGTACCTTTTTTCTGCCCGTATAACAGCAGGAGGTATACATTACATATGCGGTGATGGGCCCCTCAAAAACATGGGCCCTTGGGCGTCACCCATGTTTGCCTAGGGCCAGAGCCGGCCCTGTGCACAAGCCCCATTTTGTTTACTCCGCCGAGCTCCACCAAAAATCGAAGGTAGTTTTTACATCCCTGCCCTCAGCAGGTGGTGATGGGGTTCGACACCAACAACATTCTATTGCTCCACTTGATGAAGATGCGAATGAGTATTCCATGCAGAGCTAGTGCGGATAGTGCCTTGGAGGATCATAACAATAGCTACCATGGACATGTGGCCACTACTCATGAGCGTGGTGCTTCTCCTCATGGAGTTATGCGAGGAGGAAAATTTCGAGGCGAGACCGGCCATGACCCAGTTGGACACTACTATGGGCCTCATGAGCGTGATCCTCCTGGTCATGGAGATGATTTGATGCTTATGACGGTGTCCCATACAGTCATGATGTTGCTTGGTGATGATGGGCGCCATGCATAACATCATGATCGAGATGACATAGAAGAATCAAGTTGAAGGTCCCCAAGTCCATGAGAAAGAAAGACCCCGACGCATATTTTGATTGAGAAGAATAGTATGACCAGATTTTTCATATCCAAATCTCGCTGATCCTAGGAGAGTGAACCTTGCTTGTGTTGAGTTTTCTTCTTATGCACTCACTTGGTGGAATCAACTACCAAAAAATCAGCTACTGGGCATGATCACATTAGCACATGGAAAGAGATGAAACAAGCCATGAGGCAAAGTTTTGTCCCTTCATTAGAGAGATCTTCAAAATAGATTGCAACACTTCGGCAAATGTGTTGAAGGAGTTCACACCTATCTAAGGGTAATTGAGTCGCAACTATACTTTGCTTTGGCCATGTTTGGAGTTCGGAGGCGAAGCGGTGCTCCTATATACTCAACTAAGGTATGCCACATCTAATGTGAAAGAGTAAATTCGTATTCAGAGCATCACAAATGGAGCCATCATTGCACATAGCAACAAACAACATCTTAGCAAAAAAACTGGATAAAATAAATATGTCGCTCTTCTCTTGTTAATAAACATTATGGTTATGACTTACGAACATTACGCATGTGTCCTATGTTCTTTCACTATGGTCGTTGCCATTTTTAAACACATTATTTAATACATAACTAGCATCACATCAATTGTTTTCCAGCTCTAACTCACTAATTTCATTGCATCAACCATTCAGCATACAAAGCATTGCACCAAACATATAACCACACATTTTGAGACATAAGGTCATTGTTGTCATTCCAAAATGACGTGAAATGTGTTTTACGCAATCAACAAAAACATGACATGTGTATTACAAAATTCATTTTGTTGGAAATATGCCCTAGAGGCAATAATAAATTGGTTATTATCATATTTCCTTGTTCATGATAATCGTTTATTATCCACGCTATAATTGTGTTGATTGGAAACTCAGATACATGTGTGGATACATAGACAACACCATGTCCCTAGTATGCCTGTAATAGACTAGCTCGTTGATCAAAGATGGTTAAGGTTTCCTAGCCATGGACATGAGATGTCATTTGATAACGGGATCACATCATTAGGAGAATGGTGTGATGGACAAGACCCAAACTACAAATGTAGCATTTGATCGTGTCAGTTTATTCCTACTGTTTTCTGCATGTCAAGTATGTGTTCCTATGACCATGAGATCATGCAACTCACTAACATCGGAGGAGTACCTTGTGTGTATCAAACTTCACAACATAACTGGGTGACTATAAAGGTGTTCTACAGGTATCTCTGAGGGTGTCTGTTGAGTTGGCATGGATCAAGACTGGGATTTGTTACTCCGTGTGACGGAGAGGTATCTCAGGGCCCACTCGGTAATACAACATCACAATAAGCCTTGCAAGCAGTGTGACTAATTGTTAGTCACGGAATCTTGTATTACGAAATGAGTTAAGAGACTTGTCGGTAACGAGGTTGAACTGGGTATGGAGATACCGACGATCGAATCTCGGGCAAGTAACATACCGAAGAACAAAGGGAACATCATACGGGATTAACTGATCCTTGACATAGAGGTTCGACCGATAAAGATCTTCGTAGAATATGTAGGAACCAATATGGGCATCCAGGTCCCGCTATTAGTTATTGACCGTAGAGGTGTCTCGGTCATGTCTACATAGTTCTCGAACCCGCAAGGTTTGCACACTTAAGGTTTGGTGACGTTTCGGTAGTATAGAGTTATGTATGGTGGTGAAAGAAGGTTGTTCGGAGTCTCGAATTAGATCACGGAAGTCACGAGGAGCTTCGAAATGGTCCGGAGGTAAAGATTGATATGTAGGAAGTCCTGTTTTGGTTGCCGGAAAAGTTTCGGGCTCATCGGTAGTGTACCGGGGGACCATCGGGAGAGGGATTTCGACCCAAAAGGCTACATGGGCTGTGGGAGAAGGTAAACCAGCCCCTAGTGGGATGACCAAAGCCTCCTCTAAGGGCCCATGCGGCTGGAGTGGTTTGAGAAGGGAAAAATCGAAAGGTGGAGAGGTGGAAAGAGTTTCCAAGTGAAAAGGAGGAATCCTAGTCCTTATAGGATTGGAGTAGGACTCCTCCACCTCCAATTTCGACCAAACCTTGAGGGTTTGAGGCTTCCTACTCCCCTACCTCCCTCCTATATGTTCTAGAGGATTTAGAGGAAAAAGCTAACCCTAATAGCCACGTGCTACCTCTCCTCTAGATCGCAGTTTCTCCTCTAGATCGGTTTTCAGCGGTGTTAGGCAAAGCCTTGCCGGAATTGCTCCACCACCATCGCCGCGACGCCATCATGCTGCTGGAGAAATCTTCTACCTCTCCGCTCGCTCTTGCTGGATCAAGAAGGCGGAGATCGTCATCGAGCTGTACGTGTGCTGAACGCGGAGGTGCCGTCCGTTTGGCGCTAGATCGGAAGGACCGTGATAAAAATTGCGAGACGGATCGTGATGAGATTGCAAGACGGATCGTGATGAGTTCGCGGGATGGATCATGATTGGATCGCGGGATGGATCGTGATGAGATCGCGGGACGCTCGGCGATTAGGATCGCAAAGACGTTCGACTACACCAACCGTGTTTCTTAACGCTTCCTGCTTAGCGATCTACAAGGGTATGTAGATCCACTTTCCCTCTCGTAGATGCTCATCACCATGGATATATCTTACGTGTGCGAAGGAAATTTTTTGTTTCCCATGCAACGTTCCCCAACAGTGGTATTAGAGCTAGGTCTATGTGTAGATGAGATCTCGAGTAGAAAACAAAGAGTTGGTGGGCGTTGATGCTTAGATTGCTTCCTCCCTTGGTCGTGTTTTGGTTCAGCGGTATTGTGGGATGAAGCGGCCTGGACCAACCTTACTCGTACGCTTATGAGAGACCGATTCCATCAGCTGACGTGTAACTTTGTTGCACAAAGATGGCCGGCGGGTGTCTGTTTCTCTCACTTTAGTTGGATCGGATCCGACAAAGGCGGTCCTTGAGAAGGTTGAAAAGCAATCTATGTATCACCTTTGTGGTTTATGCGTAGGTGAGAATTGTTCTTGCTAGATACCCGTAGCAGCCACGTAAAACATGCAACAACAATTAGAGGACGTCTAACTTGTTTTTGCAGGGTATGTTGTGATATGATATGGCCAATTACATGATGTGATATATGTGATGTATGAGATGATCATGTGATGTATAGATTATCACGACTTGCATGTCGATGAGCACGACAACCGGCAGGAGCCATAGGGTTGTCTTTAATTATTGTATGACCTGTGTGTCTATCATTAAGCGCTATGTAATGCTTCACTTTATCGCTACTGTAGCAATAGTAGTAGAAGCATGTTGGGCGCGACAACCCCGATGGCGACACGTTGATGGAGATCAAGATGATGGAGATCATGGTGTCTTGCCGGTGACGATGGAGATCATGCCGGTGTTTTTATGATGGAGATCAAAAGCACAAGATCATGGCCATATCATGTCACTCATGATTTGCATGTGATGTTAATCCTTTTATGCACCTTGTTTTGCTTAGAACGGTGGTAGCATTATAAGGTGATTCCTCACTTAATTTCAAGATAAATTGTGTTCTCCTCGAGTGTGCACCGTTGCGAAAGTTCGTCGTGTCGAGACACCACGTGATGATCGGGTGTGATAGACTCTACGTTCACATACAACGGGTGCAAGCCAGATTTGCACGTGCAGAACACTCGGGTTAAACTTGACGAGCCTAGCATGTACAGACATGGCCTCGGAACACAAGAGACCGAAAGGTCGAACATGAGTCATATAGTAGATATGATCAACATAATGATGTTCACCATTGAAACCAACTTAACTCACGTGATGATCGGACTTGAGTTGGTGAATTTGGATCATGTGACACTCATATGACCTGAGGGGTGTCAATTCGAGTGGGAGCTTTAGTAATTTGATTAACTAAACTCATTATCTTTAACAATAGTCTGAGTAACCTTTGCATATTTATGTTGTAGATCAATGGCTCGCGCAGTAGTACCCCTGAATTTTAATGCGTTCCTAGAGAAAGCTAAGTTGAAAGATGATGGAAGTAACTTTGTTGATTGGGCCCGTAATCTGAGAATTATCCTCACGGCTTCCCAGAAACAATATGTCCTTGATGCACCGCTTGGTGACCAACCAGAAGACATGACCTCCGAAGACGTTAAGAACGCTTGGGAGGCTCGTGCTGGAGACTACTCAATAGTTCAGTGTGCAATATTGTATGGCTTAGAACCGGGACTTCAAAGATGTTTTGAATGTCATGGAGCATATGAGATGTTCCAGGAGTTGAAGTTCATCTTTTAGAAGAATGTCCGGATCGAGAGGTATGAGACCTCTGATAAGTTCTATGCTTGCAAGATGGAGGAGAACGGGTCTATTAGTGAGCATATACTCAGAATGTCTGGATATTCAAACCGTCTAGCTGAGTTGGGAATTGCCCTTCCGCAAGAGGCGATCATTGATAGAGTTCTTCAATCATTGCCACCTAGTTACAAGAGTTTTGTGATGAACTATAACATGCACGGGATGAACAAGTCATCATCCGAGCTGTTTGCGATGCTGAAAGTCGCTGAGTCTGAAATCCAGAAAGAACACCAAGTGTTGATGGTCAATAAAACCACTAGTTTCAAGAAAAATGGCAAGGGCAAAGGCAAGAAGGGTAAAACCAAGAAGGATGGCAAAGCAGTTGCTACTCCTACAAAGAAGCCTAAGCATGGACCTAAGCCAGAAACTGAGTGCTTTCATTGCAAAGGAACTGGTCACTGGAACCGGAACTGCCCCAAGTACTTGGCTGACAAGAAGGCGGCCAACGACAAACAAGGTATATATGATATACATGTTATTGATGTGTACCTTACTAGTTCTCGTAGTAGTGCCTGGGTATTTGATACCGGTTCGGTTGCTCACATTTGCAACTCAAAGCAGGAACTACAGAATAAATGAAGACGGGCAAAGGACGAAGTGACGATGCGCGTGGGAAATGGTTCCAAGGTTGATGTGATCGCCGTCGGCACGTTCTCTCTTCGATTACCATCGGGATTAGTGATGAACCTAAATAATTGTTATTTAGTGCCTGCGTTAAGCATGAACATTATATCTGGATCTTGTTTATTGCGAGACGGTTACTCATTTAAATCAGAGAATAAAGGTTGTTCTATTTATATGAGTAATATCTTTTATGGTCATGCACCCAATGTTAGGGGTTTATTCATATTGAATCTTGATAGTGATGACACACATGTTCATAACATTGATGCCAAAAGATGTAGAGTTGATAATGATAGTACCACTTTCTTGTGGCACTGCCGTTTAGGTCATATTGGTGTAAAACGCATGAGGAAGCTCCATGCTGATGGACTTTTGGAGTCACTTGATTTTGAATAACCTGACACATGTGAACCATGCCTCATGGGCAAGATGACTAAAACGTTGTTCTCTGGAACAATGGAACGGGCAAGTGACTTGTTGGAAATCATACATACTAATGTGTGCGGTCCAATGAATGTTGCAGCGCGCGGTGGATATCGTTACTTTCTCACCTTCACTGATGACTTGAGTAGATATGGGTATATTTACTTGATGAAACACAAGTCTGAAACGTTTGAAAAGTTCAAGCAATTTCAGAGTGAAGTTGAGAATCATCGTAACAAGAAGATTAAATTTCTGCGATCTGATCGAGAAGGTGAATATCTGAGTTATGAGTTTGGCAGTCACTTAAGACAACATGGAATTGTTTCACAGTTGACACCGCCCGGAACACCACAGCGTAATGGTGTGTCTGAACATCGTAATCGAACCTTATTAGATATGGTGCGTTCTATGATGTCTCTTGCCGGTTTGCCACTATCATTTTGGGGTTATGCATTAGAGACAGCTGCATTCACTTTAAATAGGGCACCATCAAAATCCGTTGAGACGACGCCATATGAACTGTGGTTTGGCAAAAGGCCGAAGTTGTCGTTTCTTAAAGTTTGGGGATGTGATGCTTATGTCAAAAAGCTTCAGCCTGAAAAGCTGGAACCCAAAGCGGAGAAATGTGTCTTCATAGGGTACCCGAAAGAGACAGTCGGGTATACCTTCTATCTCAGATCCGAAGGCAAAGTGTTTGTCGCTAAGAACGGAACATTTCTTGAGAAAGAGTTTCTCTCGAAAGAATTGAGTGGGAGGAAAATAGAGCTTGATGAGGTTATTGAACCTTTACTTCAACCAGAGAGTAGCGCAGCACAGAAAGATGTTTCTGTGGAACCTACGACGGTAGAAGAGGAAGTTAATGATGATGATCATGAAGCTTTGGATCAAACTGCTATTGAACCTCGTAGGTCGACAAGGACGCGTACTACTCCCGAGTGGTACGGCAACCCTGTCTTGGAGGTCATGTTGTTAGACAACAATGAACCTACGAGCTATGGAGGAGCAGTGATGGGCCCGGATTCCGAGAAATGGTTAGAGACCATGAAATCGGAGATGGGATCCATGTATGAAAACAAAGTGTGGACTTTGGAAGTACTACCTGAAGGGCAAAAGGCCATTCAGAACAAATGGATCTATAAGAAGAAGACGGACGCGTACGGTAATGTCACCGTCTATAAAGCTCGACTTGTGGCAAAGGGTTTTTCACAAGTTCAAGGAGTTGACTACGATGAGACTTTCTCACCCGTAGCGATGCTTAAGTCTGTCAGAATCATGTTGGCAATAGCTGCTTATTTCGACTATGAAATTTGGCAGATGGATGTCAAAACAACGTTCCTCAATGGTTTCCTTGAGGAAGAGTTGTATATGATGCAACCCGAAGGTTTTGTCGATCCAGAGAATGCTAACAAAGTTTGCAAACTCCAGCGATCCATTTATGGACTGGTGCAAGCATCTCGGAGTTGGAATAAGCGCTTTGATGAGGTGATCAAAGCGTTTGGGTTTATACAAGTTTATGGAGAAGCTTGTATTTACAAGAAAGTGAGTGGGAGCTCTATAGCATTTCTAGTGTTATATGTGGATGACATATTACTGATCGGAAACGATATAGAAATGCTGGAAAGCGTGAAGGAATGTTTGAATAAGAGTTTTTCAATGAAGGACCTAGGAGAAGCTGCTTTCATATTAGGCATTAAGATCTATAGAGATAGATCGAGACGCTTAATAGCACTTTCACAGAGCACATAACTTGATAAAATTTGAAGAAGTTCAAAATGGAGTAGTCCAAGAAAGGGTTCTTGCCTGCGTTACAAGGTGTGAAGTTGAGTAAGACTCAATGCAAGTGACTGCAGAAGATAAAGAAAAGATGAGCGTCATCTCATATGCTTCAGCCATAGGCTCTATCATGTATGCAATGCTGTGCACAAGACCCGATGTCAGCCTTGCCATAAGTATGGCCGGAAGGTTTCAAAGTGATCATGGAGTGGAGCACTAGCAAGCGGTCAAGAATATCCTTAAGTACCTTAACAGGACTAAGGACATGTTTCTCGTTTATGGAGGTGATGAAGAACTCGTCGTAAAGGGTTACGTCAATGCAAGCTTTGACACTGATCCGGACGATTCTAAATCGCAAACCGGATACGTATTTATTCTTAACGGGGGAGCAGTAAGCTGGTGCAGTTCCAAGAAAAGCGTGGTAGCTGATTCTACGTGCGAAGCGGAGTACATCGCAGCCTCGGAGGCAGCGAAGGAAGGTGTCTGGATGAAGCAGTTCATGACAGATCTTGGAGTGGTGCCTAGTGCACTAAATCCAATAAACCTGTTCTGTGACAACACTGGTGCCATTGCTCTAGCCAAGGAACCAAGGTTTCACAAGAGGACCAGACACATAAAGCGACGCTTCAACTCTATCCGGTTCTACATCGAGGAGAAGGACATAAATATTAGCAAAGTGCACACGGATCTGAATGTGACAGACCCGTTGACTAAACCTCTTTCAAGGGCTAAACATGATCAACACCAGAACTGCATGGGTATTCGATTCATTACCATGTAAATCACATAGTGATGTGAACTAGATTATTGACTCTAGTGCAAGTGGGAGACTGTTGGAAATATGCCCTAGAGGCAATATATAAAGTGTTTATTATTATATTTCCTTGTTCATAATAATCGTTTATTATCCATGCTATAATTGCATTGATTAGAAACACATTGCATGTGTGGGTAAATAGACAACACTGTGTCCCTAGTATGCCTCTAGTGAACTAGCTCGTTAATCAAAGATGGTCAGGGTTTCCTAGCCATAGACATGTGATGTCATTTGATAACGACATCACATCATTAGGATAATGATGTGATGGACAAGACCCAAACAACAAACGTAGCATATGATCGTGTGAGTTTATTGCTACTGTTTTCCGCATGTCAAGTATATGTTCCTATGACCATGAGATCATGCTACTCACGGAGATCGGAGGAGTGCCTTGTGTGTATCAAACATCATAACGTAACTGGGTGACTATAAAGGTGCTCTACAGGCATCTCCGATGGTGTCTGTTGAGTTGGCATAGATCGAGACTGAGATTTGTTACTCCGTGTGACGGAGAGGTATCTCAGGGCCCACTCGGTAATACAACATCACAATGAGCCTTGCAAGCAATGTGACTGATTGTTAGTTGCGGAATCTTGTATTACGGAACGAGTAAAAGAGACTTGCCGGTAACGAGGTTGAACTAGGTATGGAGATACCGACGATCGAATCTCGGGCAAGTGACATACCGAAGAACAAAGGGAACGTTATACGGGATTAACTGAATCCTTGACATAGAGGTTCGACCGATAAAGATCTTCGTAGAATATGTAGGAACCAATGTGGACGTCCAGGTCCTGCCATTGGTTATTGACCGTAGAGGTGTCTCGGTCATGTCTACATAGTTCTCGAACCCGCAGGGTCTGCACACTTAAGGTTCGGTGACGTTTTGGTAGTATAGAGTTATGTATGGTGGTGAACGAAGGTTGTTCGTAGTCCCGGATGAGATCTCGGAGGTCACGAGGAGCTCCGGAATGGTCCGGAGGTAAAGATTCATATATAGGAAGTCCCAGTTTGGTCGCCGGAAAAGTTTTGGGCTCAACGGTAGTGTACCGGGAGTGCCGGTAGTGTACCGGGAGACCTCCGGGAGGGGTATTTCAACCCTAGAGGGACCATGGGCTGTGGGAGAGTATTAACAAGCCCTTAGTGGGCTTGTAAATCAGCCACAAAAGGCCCATGGCGCAGGAAGAGAAAAAGGCTAAGGAAAAAGGTGAAAATCAGCCAATAAGAGGCAATCCTACTCCAACTAGGATTGGAGGTGGAATAGGATTCCACCCTCCTATTCGGCCGAACCAAGAGGCCCTTGGCTGCTTCTCCTCTCCTCTCCTCCTATATATACTGGTGGAATAGCTAGGGTTTTGGCAACAATTGCAGCCACGTGCTACTCGTTCCACCGGTGCTCCTCTAGATTAGTTTTCCGCAGTGCTTAGGCGAAGCCCTACCGGAATTGCTCCACCACCACCATCACCGGAGCGCCGTCACGCTGCCGGTGAACTCTCTCTCCTCTCCGCCTTATCTTGATGGATCAAGACGGTGGAGATCGTCATCAAGCTGCACGTGTGCTGAACGCGGAGGTACCGTCCGTTCGGTACTAGATCGGAAGGATCGTGATCAAGGCCACGGGACGTTCGTGATCGGATCGCGGGATGGATCGTGACGAGATCGCGGGACGGTTCGTGATTGGTTCGCGGGACGGTTCGTGATTAGATCGCGGGACGCTCGGCGATTTGAATCGCGAAGAAGTTCGACTACACCAACCGCGTTTCTTAACGCTTCCCGCTTAGCGATCTACAAGGGTACGTAGATCCACTCTCCCTTTTGTAGATGCTCATCACCATGGATAGGTTTGCGTGTGCGTAGGAACATTTTTATTTTCCATGCGACGTTCCCCAACAACGCTTGCATCCACACACACCCAGCGCACTCCTGGGTCTGGCTGTGTGCGACTGGGCAAGCATACGTAGAACAAGATCTGCATCCCGTGCGCTCGCATCCTTAGCGCGACGGCGGCATCCGGCATTCGCGGTGCAACGTACACGAGAGAGAGTCGAGGCCGTGGCGCCCACCCGCCTGGGGACCTGCCGGTGCTTCGGGACGTTGTGTCCGTGGGGCACGAAGCCGGCGTCGAGGAAGGCGGCGTGGACGACAACTATGAGGCGGCCCAGGAGGCGCTCGACGCCTCAGCGGGCGGCGTCGATAACCTTGTGGAGGGGCGAGATCTCCGCCATGGCGTGACCAACGATTTTTATGAGTTAGCGCGCATGTGATCTAATCATCTAATCTAATCAAGTAACGGCGTGTTTGATGCATGGAACTTGGAGCGGCGGGTTAGCAGCTAGGATAGACGGAAAGATGTGCACGACCAAGACGAACGGTCTCGACGTTAGATCAGGTGGACGGCCTTTTTTTTTAGATGTCCAGCCATGCATTAAATCAAATCGGTACTTTCCCAAAATTACACCATGCATTAAATCATTCAAAAAAATTCTCAACTAAATCCAAACTTTTCTATTACCAAAATCAAACCAAATCTTATCAAATCATGAACTAGAATCAAAGTTGGCGGGCCTGATGCGTGCACGTTTTTTTATGCTTCGTTTTTTGGTTTGTCTTTTTTCTGTTTTACTTTTTATGACCAACCTAATATTTCGCGATCGGCATACTATTAGAACTAGTACAATGTCCGTGCGTTGTTACGGGCTACAATACATATAAATAAATCAAACAGATAATTAAGTTCATGTTCAAAGTCCAAACTCATTTCTTCCTCATATGCCTGGACATGTTCGGACATCAAATAGACATCAAACCGGTGCCTAGTAAGCTCTCTGAAATTCAACAGTCTACAGTCCAGACTCCCTCAAATCCATACGATATGTCAGGAAGAAATGCGGTTGTGCAAACTATCGTGCATGTTATCTCCAACACGTGGTCTTAATACAAAACCCACCTCATGACACACTCCACTTTTCCCGCCGGACCCTCCCATCCCGCTCAATTTTCTTCATAGCATGACATTTCTTGCTGGAGCCCTCTTCTTTAATATCAGATCATGCACACCGTACTTCCCCACATACGACCAAGGAGGAGTCCCGCACAAACCACCTTGCTCACCGCCCTCATCATGTCCCACATACAACCAAGACGAACGGCGTCGATGTTAGATCAGGTAGACGAAGCCAGCCTTTTTTCTTTGAGCTGTCCAGCCCATTACTTGAGAAAATGAATGCATTTGTACCTCGTCGCCTTAGCAAACTCTTTTAAGTCAGTGTACATTTTTTTTTAAAAATTGCAAACATATTTTGAATATCATTAACGTTTCTTATTTCATGGAAAATATAAAATAAAAATACCTCACAGGGAAAAGAAAAAACTTATGCAAAGCAGCAGCAAAAGCTAGTGAAACAAAAAAGATACGTATGCCGGTCTGGCTCTATGTTTCGGAGGCCCTTGGACGAACTCAACGACACGGGGATCTAATATTATATGTATATATGTTTGTGTTTGCACACTATATGAACATGTTACATGTATATGTCTAACTTTATTGCAAAATATTAAGACTAAATTTTCAGCCATATATCTCAGTTTCAAATGTCTAATAACAGTTGTTGGGAAATTCCATATTATGATAGAGTGACTAAAAGAATAGCAAAATGAAACTGCCATGATTAGCTCAAATAAGAACCAAATTCTAGTGATGACTGGTTCCCGGGATAAGTTTCTTGCCCTTCTTCATTGCCATTGACATTTCTTGAAGATGAAAAAATAAATTAAAGGACAGTCTTTCAATTGAGGGATTACTTTTCCTTATTTTTATCCTTTTTGAAGCACCTGACAAAGGTCTAAGACTAATGACCTAAAATTATGAGGAAACAAATACATAGAACTAGAAAATTGTATATCAGTAAGTCAACACCTTAATAATCCTATAACATATATACGAAATTTGGGGATGAATGAATCTTGTATGTATTTTGGAAAGCCTGAGAGGACGATGATCAATAAACTCGTGTCTTAGCATGGTCGTAGCCTCGCAGAATGCGAGATGGCAAGAGCAAGACAGCCAATGACAACACAATGCAAGACGGCGAGAGCAGTCAACAACCGGCTACTAAGGCGGCAGCCGGCACGACCTGTGCGGTGGCAAGAATAGAGCGGCAGCAAGAATAGGAATCGGCGGTTGAGAGATGAGGAAGTGATTGTGATGGTTTCTTTTGTGAGAACACGACCAGGATGGATTAATGCGTGCGAGATGCGGCCTTTGGCAAACCCTATTTGACACTCGTGAGCGTCAAAAGGACGCAGCTTCGTAGAAGCTTGATCTCCAGTCGCCTCAATTTGGCCGGCCCAAGGTCGCAAGGATGTTTCGTTTCTTTGATGATTCTTTTTTTCTTTTCTTTTCTTTTTTTCTTTTTATTGTTTCCTTTTTCCATTTCTGTTTCTATTTATTTTATTTTCCGTTGTTTCTTTCCTTTATTTTATTTCCTTTTCCACGCATTTTACAAAGTTCATTCCGTGTTTATACACAAAAATGTTCATCTGATATTTAACGAGTGTTGACCCTATATTTTGAAAATTCATAACATGTATTTAAAATTGTTCATTGTGTATTTCAAAATTGTCCAGCGCATATCACAAAAATGTTCAATGTGTATATCAGTATTTGTTCAATGTAAGTCACAAAAATGTTCAATGTGTACTTAAATAATGTTCGGCTTATATAAAAAAAATGTTCAGTGTGTATTTCTAATTTTTTTCACAGTATATTAAAAAATATAATATATAATAAAACCTGTTAAAAACTAAAAAGTTCACAAAAAAGTTCGGTATTTGAAAACGCTGTTCATATTTTCCAAGTTTTTGTTCTCTGTATGTCAAAGTACTGTTCACCGCCTATATGAGAATTGTTCAGTACGCATTTGAAAAAAAATGTTCAGCGTATATTAAAGAATATTTAGAGGATATTCAAATAAAGTTCACTAAATAATCAAAAGATTCAGTGTGAATTTTCAAATTCATCCTGTTAAACTATGTTGGAAATTTCGAACTTATTTACAATTTTTTTCTTTCTTATAGAGATGCACTTCAATGTAGAAGCAGAACAGCATCAGCTCGACTGGTTATTCTTGTATGTGTGTAACGGGACGTCCCGCGGTCGATTCTGCTGGCCGCGCCCTCAGTTGTTGGTAATTTTTGACGATCCAACTGTAATGGGCCGGCCCATTCAGGCTGCATCTGCACGAAAGCTCAGCTATTGGACGCACGCAACCCTCCAATAGTAGGGAAAATCCTACTACCATACACTCTATCAATGGAATCAGCCGGCCCATCTGTGCGTTCGAGAGCACTGGTTTTGTGAACCTTTTGGTTAGGTTCCAGACAAGTTTTGCGAAAATTCTAGGACGTTCGTAAATTGGATTTTTCCTGATTTTCTTTCCCTTTTGATTTTATGTTTTCTTTTTTCGTTAACCTGTTTATTTTTTCTTCCCCGTTTCCCTTTATATTTTGCCTTTTTTTTCTTTTTCTATTACAAGGTTGTTTTATCTTGATAAACTAAGTTAATGTTTGAAATTGTGCTTAAATTTCGCAAATTGTTCTTGCTTAAGAAAAAAGTTCTAAATTTCAAAAATGGTCGTTTTTGAAAAATTATTCATCACTTAATAAAATGTTTGGATTTTCAAACAATGTTCTTGTTTTCCAAAACAATAATTTTGTTTTCGTTGTCATTTCTTTCCTTTCCTTTTCTTTTTCCTATTTATTTTGTTTGATATTTTCGTCTTCTTGTTTTGAATTTCAAAAAAATTTCCCGTGTTCAAAATTTTGTTCACCTTTTTATTTAAATTTTGGTGCTTCAAAAAATATTCAGGAATTGACAAAATGTTCTTGGTTTCAAAATACCTTCATATTTTCAAAAATAGTTGTGTTTAAAAAATTGTTCTCTTATTAGAAAAATCTGCACAATATTTCAAAAAAATTCATGTTTTGAAAAATAAACAGGGATTTATTGAATTTTTCTTAATTTCAACAAAAAGAATCATTATTTCATATAAATATTTGTCTTTCATTTTTTTACAATGTTCATAAAATGATCGTGTTTAGAATAATATTCACATTCTAAATTTTTTTTCATTATTTTCATAAAAATTTGCCTTTCAGAATTTGTCCAGGAATTTCTGAAAATTCCATTCTGAAAATTTATCTTTCAGAATTTGTCCAGGAATTTCTAAAAAAGGTAATTTTCTTTTTATAATTTTTAAACAATTTAAGAGAAATGTTTGTGTTTCAGAAAATGTTTATGAATTTAAAAAAAAATCGTGTTTTCAACATTTTCTTCGAAATTTCAAAAGGTTTCCTCATGTGTCAAACTTTTTTTTTTCTTCTACAAATAATGTTTAGAAAAATTCAAAATCTGATACAAAATGTTTGCGTATTTTAAAAATAAATTCGAACATGAACTTAGTTTAGAAAAGATAAGCTAATATCGAGAAATAAAAAATAAAAAAGGAAAAGCCGAAAACGGAAAAAGAAAATATTTTTATACTAAGCTGGGCCGGCCCAGTCAGGCCACCCCCCTGAGCGGCGCGCACCTGTTCGACGCAGCGCGCGTCACATAGGATGTCCCCAATAGCAGCTCTCGCGGCCTTCGTGCGAGTGCAACGCTTGATTTCCTAGAGCTAGCGATAAGTTGGGCCAGCGCATCAGGTTGTTTCCTTTTTCATTTTATTTTCTCCATTTTTTCAGGGCTATATATACATATACATAGATGCAAGATAATGCCCCCCCCCCCCGCCCCCCAAGGCTGGTCCCTAGGCCGTCGCCCTTCTGGCTATACATTAGGGTCGGTCCACCAATCCATCGATAAAGCCTATATTATGTCTACAACGTCCTATATGCGACCTTTCGTTCAAGCGGAACTAAGTTGGGCTGACTTATTTGATGCGTACATTAACTCAATCAAATCGGTACTTTTCCAAAATTACGTCATGCATTAAATCATTCAAAAAAATCTCAACTAAATTCAAAGTTTCCTACTACCAAAATCAAATCAAATTTTACCAAATCATGAACTAGAATCAAAGTTGGCTGGCCTAATGCCTGCACGCTTTTTTTTATGTTTCGTTTTCTGGTTTGTCTTTTTCTGTTTTACTTTTTTATGACCAACATAATATTTTGTGATCGGCATACTATCAAAATTGACACTTTTCCAAAGAAAAATCCAATCAAATTGTTACTTTCTCAAAACAATATCATACATAAACTCAATCAAATCAAATTTTAACAAAATCTCAACTAAAACAAAAAATTTCTTGCCTTCCACTACTCATTACCAAAACAAATCAAATCCCAAACATCAACTGTAATCAAAGTTGGCCAGACCATTTGAACCATGCGCGTGTTTTTATTTTTAGTTTTTTTCTTCTAAGTTCCAATCTTTGGCTTCCTTTTTTCTGATTTATTTTTTCTATGACCAATCTATTATTGTGTGCTCGACATGCTGTCAGAATCGTCATAGAGGAATATGTCATGGTGAGTTGGTAGTGTCGCCTACATTCCGGGTAAACCTCCCCCATCGATTTTTTCACATCCCACCAATTTATTTGAATTGGTTTTAGATCACATCTTTTGTATATTTAGTAATGTTGTTATGTACATGAATCAATCACGGTGATCTCTCATCAATCTTTGCGAACGAAAATTATGGAAAGTAATCAATATTTGATAACACATGACAATATTTATGGGAAAGAATCAATCACATGGGTATAACATCTCTCTTTATTATTAAGACAATCTATTATTAAATGAAAATCTATAGTAGTCCTCGCTGGTAGCCACGACTTCCACCGATCCCAAGGATATCCCACTAATTTTTTTATCATTCCCCTCCCATCGGTTTTACTGTTTTTCTCATGATTCAATCCGCATTGCACGAGCCTCTATTCTCTCTTCTCCATTGGTCTATTCCACTCCGCGTAGGGATCCGCATTGCACGAGCCTCTATTCTCTGTGCCGCTCAACTCCTCCTTTCCCCTTTACTACGATTTCTACATTAAGCTGCTTGCACCATGATGCACACCTAACTATGGATGCCACCCTTCTTTTGAAATGGTGAGCGACCCCAACCCCTGACAATGACGTATGCCCACTCCGCGACAGCTCAAGCGCCAGGCAATAAGGAGGAAGTGGAGGAGTTGTGGCGTCACAGTCTCCCATGATGATTTAAAGTCGACTACCCTGTAGCACACACTCGATTCGACTCCTCCACACTCGGTCTTCTATGGTTGATGTGTCGCAGGAGTCTCGACAAAGGCGGCGGACGACGAATATGAAATTTGATGTATGCCGGTAATAGAATTGTTGTTAATTAGACCTCTTTGTGTTTCTTGAAATTAAATGGTCTACCATAGAATATGAAATTTGAGTATGACGGTTGTTGAACTGAAAATAATTTGATGGTTAATAATACAATGAAGAATAGCTTCTTGAATATTCCTCACAACATGCTATTAAGAGGGTTTTTTGCTGGATATTATTTAAGAGGGTCTAATTTTCTACAGCAAAACGATTATGTACTTTTCTTTCTATACAAGATTTTGCACCTTCATAGAGTTTATATTTTATTTTCATTAGTTGTGAGTGGTGTTGCTTAAGTTTTCTTTCAACTAATTGATTGCCATCGAAGAAAGGCCATCATGACTCTCTTGTGTTATTTATGAGATTACACCAAAGAGAAGGGTTCATCGAGGGAATATTATGTTTCTTATACATAAAACAAAATGCATCTAACTATTGCATCATATGATTTGCTTCTCTTTGGAGGCTCTTTAATTTGGCATTCTCATTTGATCGTCAAAATTTAAGCATGCTATAGGGAATCATAGTGGTCAATGGAAAGGTGGGACATGGGGGAGGAACTTTAGCTTTGTGTAACGTGCTTGTGGTATTCCTCATTTTCTGCCCATATTAACGCATGGGTATTTCTTTGCCACTATAGACTCATGATGAAGGTGAGGTGGGAGTTATCCTGTTTTAAAGGAAAGGTCTCCAGCGAGAAATGTCATGCTACAGCAAGAAACTGAGCGGGAAGGCGAAAGTATGTCAGGAAAAGGGATGGTGCGTCGTGGGTGGGGTTTTTATGCAGGGCCCACGTTAAAGTTAACATGGTGGATAGTTCGAACAACCACATTTCTCCACCGCACATGGTTACAATTTGGGCGAGCCAGCCAGTCCAGACGATTAAATTTTGGGGAGCCTGCTAGGCACTCGTACACGCTAGGACATATGAGGGAGAAATAAGCTTCAAACCTGAAGATGATCTTAATCATTTATTTAATCTATTTATTGATTTATATGCATTGTAGCCCATAGCAACACACGAGCACCAGTATGTCGCTGGTAACGAGATAGAAGCTAGTGTCACGTGAAGGAGTGCCCCCGTTCGGCCGGCCCAGCAACAGGTTTGTGCATTTCTTCACTCTGTTTCATTTTTTTGTTTTCATTTTTTTCATAAAAGTAAAAAAAAATACATATATTCCACAAACAATTACTTAGGTTTTGAAAAACTGTTTGCACAACTTTAAAAGAAAGTTGATAGCATTTGAAAAATGGTTCAACGCGTATTTAAAAAATATGTAAAACATATTAAAAAAAATAAAAAAATGTGTTTGAATAAAATCTGAAACATGTATCTAAAAATGTTAAATGAATGTAAAATAAATGTTTCAAACGTAAACAAATAAATATACAATCTGTATGAAAAAGGTTGGCATGAAAACACGTATTTGAAAAAAATGTTAATTATTGTATTTGAAAATTGTAGATGTGTAAAAAATATGTTCGTTATATATATGAAAATGTACAATGTGTATGATAAAAGTAGACATAAAAACATCTATTTATAAAAATATCAAAAATCATCGGACAATCGCTAACTTCTTCTATGGTTGAACCACAACCGTCGTATGTTGTCAACGAGGGTTTTGACACGTGCGGCAAACTGATCAACCGCCACATTTTTTTCCATCTTGAAGCAGTGGTAGCTTCTCATGAGGGACTACAGGTGAGCTTGCTTGACACGGTCATGACCATGTTGCAGGGTCTTGATGGTCTCACATGCCTACTTTGTTGTATTCTTTTCGACGAGGTGCTAGGTCACATCCTTTGCCACGGTGGAGTAGATTGCCTTTAATATCTAACGATTCTTTCGATAGTTTGCATTGCCCTTCACGTTCTCGGCGCCACCGGGGTCAACGGCTTCCTAGAGCTTGGCTCCCTCCATTGCGACCTTCATGTGTGTGTAGCCATCAAGATCGAGATAGGGGATTTCCCCCCCCCCCCCGCCCGCACACACACACACACACGCACACCATTGGCATGGGTGCTCCTGCTATAGCCAGTATGATCTCCTTGCTTCCCGACACGATCTTTCGCTTCCATTATGAAGATCATGAATGATGCACCAAAGCTCTGATGAAAATTGTTGGGATTTGTCCCGTACGATAGCCTATGAGTACTTTCCATCGGGGAGGTGCACATGCACAATCCTGCTGCTTGGTGCGTTCTAGCCGGCCGATGCTTTTGGCCAAGACACGAACATACAACAATTGTACTAAGCAGCTGGATCGATTCTTCACGGGCCACAATGCACATACATACGAGGACGCGAGTTGATGGAAATAGGCCCGTCTCGCACCTATAATTGTATTTCTTTGATCTTGGTCAATTACAGAGACATGTTACACATGCATATATAGCATCAATAGCTAGCCTAGTAGAAAACTTATTCGGTGGTAAGATCGTAGAGAGGTCCAAGGCAAGCAATGTGGTTAGTGTAGGTGATCATTTTAATGACTTGAGTCAAAGAGGAAACCTACAAGAGTACAAGTCACATACAATTGGCAGAATTGAGAGCTGCCATGTTGAGGTGTGATCCCTATTACCATGACAACCTTTTCCATCAATTTTTTTTGTTGATTCACGTCTTAGCCATACTACGACAATGTGGTTAATTCCAACAAGGGAAACCACACTGTCATTAGGAATCACCCTCCTAGGCACTTATATATCCTTCTCATTTTCTTACCGCCTTTATAACAAGATGTATGAATACATTATTGTGTAAAATGAAGTTTTTTCTGTCTACTAATAATTCTGGAATCTCACCTCATTGTGACCACCCCGAGCCCTTCAACCCTAGCCCTCCGCCCCACTGCCGGTGGCCTTTGGCCACGACGCAACCTCCCAGTTCCTCGCGCCATGAAGCACTGCGCTAGCGGCGGCCACCCACCATGTCACTTGTCGATCTCACCTTTGACTAGGGACAATATTTTGTACAAGAAGTTTGGGACAACGGGGAGTTCATTTCAACTTCTAAGAGGCAAGAGACCAAGAGGAATTCTTTCTGGTAGCTGAATTTATGAGATCCAAGATTCGTTTTACTGAAGATTCTATGGCTACAATTCTTCTGTCTTGTTTTGGCGGTCGAGCATCTCTTTTCAAAGTTCAGTCAAAATTGGTCATTCAAATTCTCTGTCTCCTCTAAAGAAGTGGGTTTCTCGTTCATCAAAGGAGGTAACATTTTGCATCATCTGGTTAACATCAATTTCCTCTTATGGGGTGATGGCGGGCTAAATTCTCAATGGGAACTAGAACAATATCTTCAACAGAAGGAAGATGCATGGATGCACATTTTCCATCGCCACCCAAATAGATCTTATCTATGGGTTCTTGGAACACCCCGTGTCTTCAGTCGATCAGATAAAGTTGTTCCTATATCTCATTCCAATTCAAAACAACATCATCAGGTTCATCGGGCTGGATCACCGAGATGTGATCAGTGACATATTTAACCTGCAATCAATTCTTTAGCTACAACTGATTGTGAAGGATCTATGGGAATTCAAAGGCGAGCCCACCTCCTAAGCCATTTTGTGTTTGATGTCTCCTTCATGGCCATTTCAGGCCCAACTGCACAAATCGAACATATACATCATGCTAGATTATCCGCCGTTATGGAGGCATTGAATGCGCTGTGCGATCTCTTTCGCCCGTTCTACCTCGCTATAAAGATTTCTGTCCTTTTCAACTAGGTGCCAGACATCCAACCGTCTATTTTGCTTCACGTCGTGGCTTTGTGGTTTGCTGGATGACGCCTGGGCCAGCCATTTTGTGTGGGACCAGTGGTCCAGTGTGCTTTGCGTGCGTGAGAAAAGGGGTGGACTGCTGGGTCACGCCGCATGACCAGATGAAACCTAGCCTCCAATATGCAACTGCCTTTTCCCCTCCTTCCTCCTCCCTTTTCCCTCGCTTGCCAGCCGCTGCCACTCTGCGGCGCGCTCCCGTCCTTGATCCCGAGCCCGCTTCCCCTTCGCACCACCGTCGTCTCTTAGGCCAAGGCAATGACTGGGTGTCAGGGTGGGGGCAGAAGCATGTGGAGAGTCTAGCGGCTGCAGGTAGAAGCAGGGTTGTGTAGATGCGGTCAGGGGCGGCTATTGAGGGGTGCTCACCGGTCTAAGCAGCCGCAGAAGATGGAAAGGATAGCACGACCCTGTGCAATAAGCACCCCCGGACACTGCCTGCTCGTCCTTCACGTGTTGCCGTTGCAGCTTTGAAAAAGGTGAGCCCACCTCATGTCCCAGTTCTCCTCCCCCAGCCCTCATCTCTCCCTCGCTGCTGCTCCTCATACAATCTCTCCACCATGCCTTAGTATTGTGCTTACTAACGAAAGCATGGTGGTTCGATCTGGTTCTCTTGGTATCTTTGTTTAGTTTCTAATTTGGATGCTTTGATTTGTTGTTTTGGCTAGCATGAGGAGAGGATCCACAGATGAGGAGGAAGAAGACCAGCAGGGGGAGGAGATATTCTTGTTTTATTTGGTTCTCATGGTGGCATCTTCTCTAATGTCTTCTTTTTAGTCTCCAACTTTGATGCTTCAATCTTTTGTCTTAGCCAACGGGAGTAGGAGAAGACAGGGAGGATGAGGAAGGAGACAAGCAAGAGGAAGAGAGATTCTTTGTGGTTTGCTCGCCTTATGGACTTGATATAAACATGTGCCAATTGTGCTACTCATGTTCTTATGTTACCATAATCTCCAATGGTGTTGAATTCCATTCATTTTCCTTTGTTTTAGGATCGAAGGGGCATTTAAATTAAGATGTTTGGTGAAAATATAATGTAAATTTCCCATGAATAGTCTTGATTCAGCATAGAGAAAACACAAATGGTTTGGGTTTCATCCCGTAAGTATTAACGTTTGTGATATAGGCTAGAATTTTCCTAATATTTACCATGTGAGAGTGTCTAAGTGTGAGCAAATATATGTGGTGGATTTTATTGGTATGCCTGTTGTGTTTCATGTGTATTGTTCTTTATTGAGTCAATTGAGAAATCCTTGCTTATTTTAATATTAATAAATACAAATAGGTGCCTTCAATTATGCTACTACCATAGAACTGTAAGGTTGACTAGTTTATCTTGTGTGACCCTTATTCCAGGCCCTTGTGCACGCTTCAGTTACTTTAGAATTGTTTGGAATCATCTACTATCATGTATACTAACTGTGTAAGTACTTTGGAGAAACATGATACAATTCGAAGTGCCATGACTTACAATGTTAAAAATCAGTTGTGAATGGTTTTCAACAAGAAACTTCTTGCTCGCAAAGAGGTGATTCATTGTTTTATTTTTTCCATTTGATATTCTGCTTGTGGTCCTGCATCCAGTTTATTTCTCATGCCTAATATGTCTTATGTGCGTTGACACATTCGTTGATTAAATAGAAAGATATTGTACGCTTTACTCTGTGCAAGGAAATTTTGTCTACGTTCTGATTTAGTTGCTTCTACTACTAGTTTGTCTTCTCCGACTGCTTATTTTCTTCTGTGTTCCAGATCCTGCTGCAGTTTAGTTGTCCCGACGCCTGCAGTTTAGCTGGCTCGATGCCTCGTGTGCTCACTTTCGTCTTGCCAAGGTTCCGTCTTCCTTCTCTGTCCTTCTTTTCGTTTGCTCATTCCATATGCAGTATTTTACTAAATTATGTGTTCCGCACGTTGTGTCCTTTCTTCCTTACTATTACTTATTGTTGCTTGTTGTATTTATACCTTGTATCCCTCTTATCGTTGTCTCATTGCTTTGTATACCCAGGATGCATGTTGTCATATCTTTTGTCGTACCTATTATGGAAACCATGGCAAAAATAAATACAATTAGACACATATCACTATTTTGTATACCCAGGATAAGAGCAGGATATGAGTTGTCATATCAGTGCTTTGTATACTCAGGATGCTTGCACTAGCTCTAGCAAATTCACGTCCCTTCTTTCCTTTTTGTTGAAAGAGCTGTGAGTTTAGTCCTGAACCGTAGTCCCGAACCTGCACTAGTTACACTAATTTTTAGTTTCACTTCATTATATCACTCTGCTTTGAATGGCTACAGTTTCAATCTACTTTCTGTATTTGATATGTATCTATTGTCGAGAGGATCCAATCTTAGTACTATAGTGTAGCCAATTATTTCTTGGATCTGGTATACTTACACCTTCATTCTATTTTTTTGGGTCTATTGTTGAGTACATTTTGATACAATTAGAATTGCAGTAGCTTTTTGCTAGCATCTAAGGCCCTTTTTAAATAGTTTGATTTGGTGAGAATGGAATGTCATTTGCCCAAGAGTAGTCTTCCTTCAAGCAACAAAAAACATATATGATTTTTGTTTCATTCTTTAATTTGTTCTTTCTGCACCTTTTGCTGACATTATAAGTTCAGCCGAGCCATTGTGCTTAATCATCTTATGTTGGTTGCTATTGGTATGTGGGATATGCAACACTGGAATGAAAAGAGGAAGCCCCGATCCTTCTACGACATGTTCGAGAAGGGTTAGATCAACGTCATTGTCGAGGAGTATCTGGTGTGCTAAAGCTGAAGTTCTATGTCTCAAGTATTTTGTCATTTCTTTGCCTGTAATTTTCTGAAACTCCCTGGAGAGCGGGAGAATGTGATCATTGCGGAGATTGCCATGAAAATAAGCACCACCATTTGGGAATATCAAACTTTTTGTATCACATGAATTCAATAGCATGGGACATTCACAAGGCAATATGAAGAGGAGAGTATACTTAGTTTCTATATTTGTTGATTCAGGTGCTGGCCATCAATTAAAGACGGCAGAATACTTGACAACAAACCAATAGAAATGATGCCGACATTCCGGTCCCGGTGAAGTGATTTGTCCAAGCCACAACAATAAACAGAAGGTCCGATGAAGTGCGATATTTTTTCATGTGCTGGATATTGGTTATTACTCCACGTGTTCAAGATGCAACAGAAGTGTTCTCTCTCTAATCATTATTTTGATGCCATGACTTGTTAAACACAGACACACACACACCATCTATTTTTACTATTCTTTATAATGATCAGACTGCGATGTTGGAATTATTTTGGCCAGCATCCGTATCTATAAACATGTAGTTTAGCTTGTCTATCCAACAACGGATGATTAGAGCTGCACTTCTGGTCTTATTTTCTACCACAAAGGAGCAATCTTGGTGCTATGTCAAAGTCTGGGTGGTACAAGCTAATAGTTTTTTCCCTATTTCTCGAGTTTTATAGAAGGACCACATAGGATACTGATTTGCTATTCTATATTTTTAGAAACTGAAATTCAAATCATATGTTGTGTTCTACATTCATTGTTCATTTCCTTCATTGTTTCCAATTTCGTGTAGAGGGATTGATTCATCAAAGCATGCAATTAGGTGCCCATCAGTTAGTTGCACACTAGCACCAAACTATAGACTATTTTAGCCTATTTGGCTAGCACCAAACTATACACTGTTTCAACATTTTCCTTTAGCCTATTTAATTAACTAGCCTATTTTAGCATTTTCTTTTTCTCTTCGCCTCCTGAACTCATGCATCTACTGCTTGTTGCCTTGGTTATATTGATCTACAAAAGGAATTTCAGTCTTTCATTGCAGATTTTACCTGCTCAACACAGTGAAAAAAAGAAAGAAGTTTCATTTAAACATGTATTTCAGATGCAATGGTAGGATCGTCTCTCTCAAAAAGATGTTTTTGCGTACTACGACAAATTTGAATGATTCTTGGTCATGTATGTGAATCCGCGGATAAAAGAAGATAGAGCTCATGTAGGTGGGGCTTCATGAACGTCTGTCAAGGTTCTTAGTGAGAGCTTCCTCTAAGATGCTTTCAGATTTTTTATTATACCCTATATATGCAGTCAAGACATCTCTCTTTTTAGTTACTACTCTAAATAGGATACATGGTGTTCATGTTCTGTTACATAATTTTAATCTTGTGTAGTTTGATTTTAAAGATGATAGGTCAGAATGACAGAATATGATTAGTTTTACTTTTACTTCTATTTTTTATCGTTTGTTTCTCAATTTCTTTATGCTAGAACACTACAGTTATAGATTAAGCAGCTGAAAAGTTAATGAAGCTGTTTGGAGTGAATTTCTCTTTTCTAGCATTTTTTCATGTGAGAGGGATAACAAATTTGATATTGCACTTAAATAATTGTGGAGTATTATAACGAAAAGGCTATCAATACTCTATTGGTTACAGGCCTAGTTGTGTATCCTGACATTTAGCTTCAGTCCTTGATTGGTATTTGCAAAGACGACTCTAGTGTTTGAAAGCTATGGATTTACTGCTTTTGGATTTCTACAGATGCCGAGAGCTTTTCTGAATTATATTGCTAGATTTTCCATCGAGTTGAATGGTTGATGTAGTGCATTAAGAGTTTTCTGCCTACTAACTTTTGCTTTATCATTAAGCAGGCTTGTGGATGTTTTGCTTGAGTTTCTGCTTGAATTATGCATATGATGTTTTTTTGATGTGTTAAAGTGAACTTACTTTGATTTTGTAAAATGACCATTTTGTTCCTCTTAATATCATTACCTTTTGCTTCAACTTTTGCTCATATTTCAGGGCACCACACTGCAATTTGACGTGAGTAGTGCAACCATGGATGTGGGTAGTGGAATCGCAAAAAAGAGACAAAGACGAGTAAACGAGTTGAATATAATTGGTCATATTTGTACAATGACCACACTGCTCATGGTGGTTGAAGAGAAGATATCAGTTATAGTGGGCCTGGTGATGAGGGCATCAAGACAAATAGATTAATTCAGAACTCTTTTCTTAGTAGGTTGTACAATGTACAAATTTACAAGGTACTACTATTTATTTCTATGTTTTAATAGCTTTGTGAGCACAACTATTTGAAATTCAATGATTCATGGTGGAAGCAAGCATTTTTTTTCCTTCAGTAATTTTTGTTGAGTGAATGAGTTACTCTACAACTGTATTATATTTTCAGACCTGGCCCAACTCCAACTCTCCCTGGGCTTCTTCTGGTCCATAAAAATTCACCGTAGATTTTTATTCCATTTGGGCTCCGTTTGATATTCCTTTTATGTAAAACCCCAAAACATGAAAAAAACAGGAACTGGCATTGGGCTCTAGGTTAATATGTTAGTATCAAAAATAATATAAATTTGTGGTAAAATGATTGTAAAACATCCAAGAATGATAATATAACAGCATGGAACAAGCAAAAATTATGGATACGTTGGAGACGTAGCATCCTTCTATATTCACGTCAAAATACAAGGCATCCATTGAAAATTGAGCATGTCGTGATTAGGAAAAGGAGCTGGCAAGGGGCAGAATATAATTCTCGTCCCAATTTAGAGATGGTTGTGATTACGAGAAGGTAGCAGGTAAAATGGTCGTTACTCCCACTGCTTGTTGTGACTACTTGCTCATCTGTAGCAAGAAGCCTAGGGACGGGCACTGCAGTGTAGAGCATGCCCGAGGAGGCAGCGAGAGCTGAGTAGAGCTGATGGACGACGTTGCCCACGTGGAGGTGGTGGTAGTGGGAGTCGCGGGCGCTGCTCTGCCTCCTAGATCGAACGTTGCTGCTCTGCTTGTCAGATCGGAGGCTGCTGTCGCTGGTCCGCCTGTGAGGTCAGACGCCCGCCGCTGCTCCACCTCTTCTGAGTCATACGCGAGGATCCCGTCACAGCGACTATGTCGTTCTTGGTCGAGGGAGAGAGACGAGCGGCTGGAGTGCGCCGGCAGTGAAAGAGGGTCGAGGCTGGGGCATGGCTTAGTCGAGGGAGAAAAGGCAGTGTCAAGGGGGAAGGAGAGATGAGAGGCAATCCGTGTGGTTCCTCTGATTTGGAGGTACTAGCGGATTCCGCATCTAGGGCAAATATACTATTTCTGGGAATGGCTTCGTTCTGATTCTTCGACCCTACCAAACGCGAGAACCACCCCCGAATACGGGATGGACCCGTTACGTTCCACCTGATAATCTGAAGCAAACACACCCTTAGTTTGCTACTTTACAACAATAACTCCATTTTTGTAGCCGCCAGATAGTGATCTTACTGCCCCAAAGTGAAAGCATGGTTTCTCATATTAAAACTATAGTACCTTTGTCTTCGTGGTTGTCATGTAATGGAGTAGTTTCACTTTTTCTATTTAGTAGACTCTAGTTATTGGTGAGTATGACTTTGCAATTTGAAGATTTTCTATAGAAAATAAGTAAGTATTATTGGGGCTTGAATAATGAGTTGAATGATAGCTTACCAAAATCCGGTAGTCATTTTTGCTTTCACAAGCAGCAGCCCATCAAACACGATTGCCATGAAAAGCTGCTTGGACGATGCATGAAATCATGTTCAATACTGATGGGTCATGCAGCGATGACTACCTAATGCCACCACCCTCACTGGCAGTAGATACAATACTCAGACAATGCATCTGTTCTAACATTGCTTGCTTATTATCAAGTGATCTCAACAATTTCTTTTAATCTATTAAGCTACCATGTAATGGACTGTCAAGTTGGTTCTAAATCAGTCTCATATACATGATTTAAATACATGGCTTGCTCTTGCTTTTTGTGCCATGGGCGTAACGGGTCATCTAGCATGAACAAAAGGCAAGCATATGCTTTCGCCTTCAAATGCACTTCAAAGGGACTGCGCCTGATCGTCTACTCGATATAAGAAAGTTGCAAAGCCCCTTGTTATATAGCTTAACATTAGTATAAATGCCTACCAAGACTTTTGTGTTTATCATCCTTTTGGATCTTATGTAATCCCCTAAGACCATCCTGTGCATTTAGCTTTTGGTTATTTGCTGCTTAGACTGTTGTGTGGTATGCTTTTGAAACAACCATTTTTGATCTTATGTAAGACAAACCATGACAATCGTGTGCATATGACTATCTTGCTTACTGCATATAGTATCATAAGCTATGCTTTTCGAACAACAACATGTTAATGCACACTCTTCCAATCATTGGCTTACACTCGGCCTTTGCGCCATTGGCGCAACGGGTCATCTAGTAGGATTAAATGTCGGGCCAGTTAGCACTGGGGCCATATTGCCCGAGATTGTTTTTCGGTCTAGCCCACTCCCACACATAAGCCTAGCCCACCACAGTCATTTCGTGACTCGAGGCAACTTTCCACTGTTCCCGCGATGCTGACCACTCAGGCCGTCAATCATGCTACTTGCCTCTCTTTGAGAGTTAATCCCTTTGTTTTGCCTCCTCCGATAGGCAGGTTCCTCCAGGATGCTCCTCCCACCTCTGTCCTCAATGGCTTGTCCGCTGCAACAATCTCAGCACCCACATCCATCTAAGACGCACCAGAGTCCACCTCACATCTCGAGACACTTCCGATGGCCACCTTTCCATTTGAGACGACACCATTCTTACCTCCTAACCACCAAAGCATCCAAGTGGAAGGCTGATACGTCTCCAACGTATCTATAATTTTTGATTGTTCCATGCTATTATATTATCTGTTTTGGATGTTTTTATGCATTAATATGCTATTTTATATTATTTTTGGGACTAACCTATTAATCTAGAGCCTAGTGCCAGTTTTTGTTTTTTCCTTGTTTTTGAGTTTCATAGATAAGGAATATTAAACGGAGTCCAAACAGAATAAAACCTCTGGAATGATTTTTTCTGGAAAATATGGAAGCCACGAGACTTGAGAACCAAGGGAGAGGAGCTGCCACGGGGCCACAAGCCCGCTTGCCGCGGCCAGGGGAGCCACCCGCGCCGGGCAGGCTTGTGGGCCCCTGGCAACTCCCCTAACTCTACTCTTCGGCCTATAAATACCCCAATATTCCATCATTATCGAAATGAGCCACAAAAACACTTTTCCGCCGCCAGAAGCCTCCGTTCCCGAGAGATCCAATCTTGGAGCCTTTTCTGGTAATCTGCCAGAGGGGGATTCGATCATGGAGGGCATCTACATCAACTCCATTACCCCTCCGATGATGCATGAGTAGTTCACCACAGACCTATGGGTCCATAGCTAGTATCTAGATGGCTTCTTCTCTCTCTCTCTCTTTGTTGGAAATATGCCCTAGAGGCAATAATAAATTAGCTATTATCATATTTCCTTGTTCATGATAATTGTTTATTATCCATGCTATAATTGTATTGATCGGAGACTTAGATACATGTGTGGATACATAGACAAAACCATGTCCCTAGTATGCCTCTAATAGACTAGCTCGTTGATCAAAAGATGGTTAAGGTTTCCTAGCCATGGACATGAGATGTCATTTGATAAAGGGATCACACCATTAGGAGAATGACGTGATGGACAAGACCCAAACTACAAATGTAGCATATGATCGTGTCAGTTTATTGCTACTGTTTTCTGCATGTCAAGTATATGTTCCTATGACCATGAGATCATGCAACTCACGGACATCGGAGGAGTGCCTTGTGTGTATCAAACGTCGCAACGTAACTGGGTGACTATAAAGGTGCTCTACAGGTATCTCCGATGGTGTTTGTTGAGTTGGCATGGATCGAGATTGGGATTTGTTACTCCGTGTGACGGAGAGGTATCTCGGGGCCCACTCGGTAATGCAACATCACAAGAAGCCTTGCAATCAATGTGACTAATTGTTAGTTGTGGGATCTTGTATTACGGAACGAGTAAAGAGACTTGCCGGTAACAAGGTTGAACTAGGTATGGAGATACCGACGATCGAATCTCGGGCAAGTAACATACCGAAGAACAAAGGGAACGTTATACGGGATTAACTGAATCCTTGACATAGAGGTTCGACCGATAAAGATCTTCATAGAGTATGTAGGAACCAATGTGTACGTCCAGGTCCCGCCATTGGTTATTGACCGTAGAGGTGTCTCGATCATGTCTACATAGTTCTCGAACCCGCAGGGTCTGCACACTTAAGGTTCGGTGACATTTCGGTAGTGTAGAGTTATGTATGGTGGTGACCGAAGTTTGTTCAGAGTCCCGGATGAGATCCTGGACATCACAAGGAGCTCCGGAATGGTCCGGAGGTAAAGATTCATATATAGGAAGTCCCAGTTTGGTTTTCGGAAAAGTTTCGGGCTCATCGGTAGTGTACCGGAAGTGCCGGTAGTGTACCGGGAGTGCCGGTAGTGTACCGGGAGGCCTCCGGGAGGGGTATTTCGACCCCAAGAGGTCCATGGGCTGTGGGAGAATAATAACCAGCCCTTAGTGGGCTGGGAAAACAGCCACAAAGGCCCATGGCGTAGGAGAGAAAGTCCTAAAGTAAAAAGTGGAAAATCAGCCAATAGGAGGCAATCCTACTCCAACTAGGATTGGAGGTGAAGTAGGATTGCTTCCCACCTCCTATTTAGGCCGACCCAAAGGCCTTGGCTGCCTCTTCTCTCCTCTCCTCCTATATATACTAGTGGATTGGGTGGTTTTTAGACAGAATTTCCGGCCACGTGCTACCCGTTCCACCGGTGCATAGTTTCTCCTCTAGATCGGTTTTCTGCAGCGCTTAGGCGAAGCCCTGCCGGAATTGCTCCACCACCATCACCGGAGCGCCGTCATGCTGCCGGCGAACTCTCTCTCCTCTCCACCTCCTCTTGCTGGATCAAGATGGTGGAGATCGTCATCAAGCTGCACGTGTGCTGAACGAGGAGGTGCCGTCCGTTCGGCGCTAGATCGGAAGGACCGTGATCGAGATCGCGAGACGGTTCGTGATGTGATCACGGAACGGATCGTGATGAGTTTGCGGGACAAATCGTGATCAATATCGTGAGACGGATCGTGATGAGTTTGCGACACGGATCATGATATGTTCGCGGGACGGTTCGTGATTGGATCGCGGGACACTCGGCGATTTGGATCGCGAAGAAGTTCGACTACACCAACCGCGTTTCTTAACGCTTCCCGCTTATCGATCTACAAGGGTACGTAGATCCACTCTCCCTCTCGTAGATTCTCATCACCATGGATAAGTTTGCGTGTGCGTAGAATTTTTTTTATTTCCCATGCGACGTTCCCCAACACTCTTTGCTTCTCAATACCATGTTTTTACTACATTGGTAATTCTTGGAGTAGGAAAAGTGCTTAGTTTTGGGTTCAATGTTGTGGTGTCCTTACCGAGTGACAAAGTAGGGGTAGCGAGGCACGTATTGTATTGTTGCCATCAAGGGTAAAAAGATGGGGTTTTCATCATATCGCTTGAGTTTATCCCTCTACATCATGTCATCTTACATAATGTGTTACTCTGTTCTTCATGAACTTAATACTCTAGATGCAGGCAGGAGTCGGTCGTTGTGTGGACTAATAGTAGTAGATGCAGAATCATTTCGGTCTAGTTGTCACGTACGTGATGCCTATATGCATAATCATTGCCTTGGATATCTTCATAACTATTCGCTTTTCTATCAATTGCTCGATAGTAATTTGTTCACCCATCGTAATACTTGCCATCATGAGAGAATCCATCTAGTGAAACCTATGGCCCCCGGGTCTATTTTCCATATTATATTTTCAGATCTAAAACCAAAAACACCAAAAATACTTGCTGAATTATTTTTACTTTTAGTTTTACTTTCCATTCAATCACCCTATTATATCTATCTCTACTAGATCTCATCCTTGCAAATAACCGTGAAGGGATTGACAACCCCTTTATAGCGTTGGGTGCAAGAGTTTGATTCCTTGTGCAGGTATATCTATTTGTGGCTCGCTTGTATCTCCTACTGGATTGATACCTTGGTTCTCAAAAACTGAGGGAAATACTTATCTACTTTGCTGCATCAAACTGTTCCTCTTCACGGGAAACCAACGCATGCTCGAGAAGTAGCAAGAAGGATTTCTAGTGCCGTTGCCGGGGTGATACATAGCAAGTCAAGGTACCAAGTACCCATCACAAACTCATCTCTTGGATTAACATTATTTGCCATTTGCCTCTCGCTTTTCTCTCCGCCGCTTCTAAAACAATTTTCAGAAAATACCAAAAAGATTTGCCTTTTTATTCTCCCTTTTTCATTCGCCTTTTCATTGCTATGTTTGCTTGTGTTGCCATGTGCCTTCTATTTGCTTGCATCTTCGCTTTCTAAAATTCTATTGACATGTATCCTCATCCACTTTCCAATCTTTTCGAAAGAATAAATTATGATGAACCAATTGCTAGTGAGTTGAGTGCGCTTGGTTATCCCTATGAAGTTTTGTTTGAAAATCATGAATCTGGAATTTTTGATGAAGTGTTGAAAGAAGAAATGTGTAAGGGGATTCATGATAGTTCCTCGAATGAAAAGCATGATTGCCATGTTTTTAGTATGAATTATCTAAATATCCATGATGTATGCAAAACCACAAGCTTGGGGATGCTATGCTTGATGAATATGATATTCTTTGTTCCCCCAGTTTTAATGATGACACATATGCTATTATTGATGATGGAAATAATGCTTTATTTGATAGTTATATTCTTAAATTCCTTCATGATTCTACTGAAAACTATTATGAGGGAGGAACATATGCTTGTAGTAATTTCAATAATATCAAGTTTCCTCTCTATGTGTTCAAAGTTTTGAAGTTATGCTTGTTTTGCCTTCCTATGCTAGTTGATTCTTGCTCCCATAAATTGTTTTATCACAAAACCCCTATGCATAGGAAGTGAGTTAGACTTAAACGTGTTTTTAATGCTATTCATGACGCTCTTTTGCATATCTCAACTACTACTTTTTATGTGAGTATCATTGAAATCGTTTTGCCTAGCTAGGGGCATTAAACAATAGCGCTTGTTGGGAGGCAACCCAATTTTATTTTGCTTTCTACTTTTTTATTATGTTTTGGTTTGTTTGGCACATTATTAATTCTGTATTAATTGTGTTTTTGTGTTTAAATTTGTGTTTGAGCCAAGTAAAACCTTTGGGGTGATCTATGGTAGTTGTTGATTTGATCTTGCTGCAAAACAGAAACTTTTGCACTCAGTCCAGGATTTTTGTGAATTTTTCAGAGCGTCAAATTGATCTTACATTTTTACACAGGATTTATATACAAATTTACCTGGTTGTTCTAAGTTTCCAGAATTTTTACAGTTCCATAAGTATTCGACATTTACAGATTGCTACAGACTGTTCTGTTTTTGACAGATTCTATTTTCTTTGTGTTCTTTGCTTATTTTGATGTATCAATGGGTCGTATCGGGGGGGCGGGGTATGAGTCATGGAAAAGTTAGAATACAGTAGGTATTACACAAATATAAATAAATAATGAGTTCACAACAATACTTAAAGTGGTGATTTATTTTTCTTATACTAACGGATCTCATGAGTTTTCTGTTGAGTTTTGTGTTGTGAAGTTTTCAAGTTTTGGGTGAAGATTTGGTGGACTATGGAATAAAGAGTGGCAAGAGACGAAGCTTGAGGATTCCCATGGAACCCCAAGTAATATTCAAGGATACCAAAAAGCCTAAGCTTGCTGATGCCCTGGAAGGCATCCCCTCTTTCGTTTTCAATCCATCGGTAAATTTACTTGAGGCTATATTTTTATTCACCACATGATATGTGTTTTGCTTGGAGCATCTTGTATGATATGAGTCTTTGATTGTTAGTTTGCCACAATCATCCTTGCTGCACACATCTTTAGAGAGAGACACACTGAATCGTGATTTTTTAGAATACTCTATGTGCTTCACTTATATCTTTTGAGCTAGGCAATGTTGCTCTAGTGCTTCACTTATATATTTTTAGAGCATGGTGGTGTTATATTTTATAGAAATTATTGAACTCTTGTTCCTCACTTATATTATTTTGAGAGTTTCTGAAAACAGCATGGTAATTTTTTTAGGTTAAGAATTTAGTCCTAATATAATGGCATCCAAGAGGGATATAATAAAAACTTTCATATTAAGTGCATTAACAACTATGAGAAGTTGTATTCCTTGCATATACTTTTGAGATAATAGGGATGGTAATATGAGAGTCATGATAGTAAGTAGTTCTGAAATGAAGAGATACGTGTGTTAAAGCTTGTGATTCCCGTAGCATGCACGTATGGTGAACCGTTATGTTACGAAGTCGGAGCATGACTTGTCTAATGATTGTCGACCTTTGTGTGAGGGTCGGGAGCGTGCGATGGTTAACTACTACCAACCTCTCCCCTAGGAGCATGCGTCTAATGCTTTGTTTGATGACTAATACACTTTTGCAATAAGTATGTGAGTTCTTTATGACTAATGTGAGTCCATGGATTATACGCACTCTCACCCTTCCATCTTTGCTAGCCTCTCTACTACCGCGTGAGACGTAGTAGTAAATCAAAATTTTCCTACGTGTTCACTAAGATCTATCTATGGAGAGACCATCAACGAGTGGGAAGAGATTTAATCTTCATACCTTTGAAGATCGCTAAGCGGAAGCGTTACAAGAACGCCGTTGGTGGAGTCGTACTCATAGCGATTCAGATCGTGGTGGATTCCGATCTTAGCGTCGAAAAACGGTGCCTGCGCGTTCAACACACATGCAGCCCGGTGACGTCTTCTATGCCTTGATCCAGCAAGGAGGAAGGAGAGGTTGAGGGAGAGCTCCGGAAGCACAATGGCATGGTGACGGTGGAGCTGCGTGGTCTCCGGCAGGGCTTTGCCAAGCACCACGGAGAACGAGGAAGAGGAAGGGTAGGGCTGCACCGAGAGAGAGAGAGAACTCATGTGTATCGCATCCCCAAAACCCACCGCTATATATAGGTGGAGGAGGAGGGAGGTCTGCGCCCTAGTGTTCCCACATAGGGGCCGGTGGCAGCCCCAGATCTCATCTGGTGCGGTGGCCAGAGGGAGAGAGGGGTGGCCGGCGCCCTAGGTGGGCCTTAGGCCCATCTGGGCCTAGGGTTTGCCCCCCTCTCTTCCATTGCTGCACCTTGGGCCCTTGTGGGGGGTGCACCAGCCCACCTAGGGGCTGGTTCCATCCCACTTGCGGCCCATGAAGCCCTCTGGGGCTGGTGGCCCCACTTGGTGGACCCCGGAACCCTTCCGGTGGTCCCTGTACGTTACCGGTAATTCCCGAAACACTTGCGGTAACCAAATCCTCACTTCCTATATACAAATATTTACCTCTGGACCATTCCGGAACTCCTCGTGACGTCCGGGATCTCATCCAGGACTCCAAACAACCTTCGGGAACCACGTACACTATTTCCCTATAACCCTAGCATCATCGAACCTTAAGTGTGTAGATCCTACGGGTTCAGGAGGCACGTAGACATGACCGAGACACCTCTCCGGTCAATAACCAACAGCGGGATCTGGATACCCATGTTGTCTCCCACATGCTCCACGATGATCTCATCGGATGAACCATGACGTCGGGGACTCAATCAATCCCGTATACAATTCCCTTTGTCTACCGGTATGACACTTGCCCGAGATTCGATCATCGGTATCCCTATACCTTGTTCAATCTCATTACCGGCAAGTCTCTTTACTCATTTCATAACACATCATCATGTGGATAACTCCTTAGTCACACTGAGCTCATTATGATGATGTCTTACCGAGTGGGCCCAGAGATACCTCTCCGTCACACGGAGTGACAAATCCCAGTCTCGATTCATGCCAACCCAACATACACTTTCGGAGATACACGTAGTGCACCTTTATAGCCACCCAGTTACGTTGTGATGTTTGGCACACCCAAAGCATTCCAACGGTATCCAGGAGTTGCACAATCTCATGGTCTAAGGAAATGATACTTGACATTAGAGAAGCTTTTGCAGACGAACTACACTTAGGATTGGGTCTTGTCCATCACATAATTCTCCTAATGATGTGATCCCAGTATCAACGACATCCAATGTCCATGGTCATGAAACCGTGACCATCTATTAATCAACGAGCTAGCCAACTAGAGGCTCACTAGGGACACATTGTGGTCTATGTATTCACACATGCATTATGGTTTCCAGTTAACACAATTATAGCATGAACAATAGAAAATTATCATGAACAAGGAAATACAATAATAACCATTTTATTATTGCCTCGAGGGTATATTTCCAACAGTCTCCCACTTGCACTAGAGGCAATAATCTAGTTACATTGTGATCAATTGAACACCCATAGCATTCTGGTGTTGATCATGTTTTGCTCGTGAGAGTGGTTTAGTCAACGAATCTGCGACATTCAGATCCGTATGTACTTTACAAATATCTATATCTCCCTCCTGAATGTAATCACGGATGGAGTTGAAGTGACGCTTGATGTGTCTTGTCTTCTTGTGAAACCTGGGCTCGTTGCCAAGGACAATAGCTCAAGTCTTATCACATAATAGATTCATCGGGCCCGACGCATTGGGAATTACTCCTAGGTCGATGATGAACTCCTTAATCCAGACTCCTTCCTTTGCTGCTTCTGAAGCAGCTATGTACTCCGCTTCACATATAGATGCCACCACGATGCTTTGCTTGCTGCTGCACCAGCTGACTGCCCCTCCGTTCAAAATATACACGTATCCGGTTTGCGACTTGGAGTCGTCCGGATTTGTGTCGAAGCTAGCATTGACGTAACCCTTTACGACGACCTCTTCGGCACCTCCATATACGAGAAACATGTCCTTTGTCCTTTTCAGGTACTTCAGGATATTCTTGACCGTTGTCTAGTGTTCCGCTCCAAGATCACTTTGGTACCTCCCTACGAAACTTATTGCAAGGTTCACATCAGGTCTGGTACACAGCATGTCATACATAATAGAGCCTATGGCTGAAGCATAGGGGATGACACTCATCTCTTCTCTATCCTTTGCCGTGGTGGGACATTGAGTCGTAATCAATCTCAAACCCTGTAACACAGGCAAGAACCCCTTCTTGGATTGATCCATATTGAACTTCTTCAATATCTTTTCAAGGTATGTCCTTTGTGGAAGACCTATGAGGCGTCTCGATCTATCTCTATAGATCTTGATGCCTAATATGTAAGCAGCTTCTCCAAGGTCCTTCATTGAAAAACATTTATTCAAGTAGGCCTTTACAGTTTCCAAAAGTTCTATATCATTTCCCATCAACAATATGTAATCCACATATAATATGAGAAATGCTACAGAGCTCCCACTCACTTTCTTGTAAATACAGGGTTCTCCATAAACCTGTATAAACCCAAATGCTTTAATCACCTCATTAAAAGTGAATGTTCCAACTCCGAGATGCTTGCACAAACCCATAGATGGAGCGCCGGAGCTCGCATTCTTTATTAGCATCTTTAGGATCGACAAAACCTTCCGGCTGCATCATATACAGTTCTTCCTTAAGGAAGCCATTAAAGAATGCCGTTTTGACGTCCATTTGCCAGATCTCATAATCATAAAATGCGGCAATTGCTAGCATGATTCGGACAAACTTCAGCATCGCTACGGGTGAGAAAGTCTGATCGTAGTCAACTCCTTGAACTTGTCGATAACCCTTAGCGACAAGCCGACCCTTATAGACAGTCACATTACCATCTGTGTCATTCTTAAAGATCCATTTATTTTCAATGGCTCGCTTATCATCAGGCAAGTCCACTAAAGTCCATACTTTGTTCTCATACATGGATCCTATCTCGAATTTCATGGCTTCAAGCCATTTGTTGGAATTCGGGCCCGCCATCACTTCTTCATAGTTTGAAGGTTCACCATTTTCTAACAACATGATCTCCAGGACAGGGTTGCCGTACCACTCTGGTGCGGAACGTGTCCTAGTGGACCTTCGACCTTCAATAGTAACTTGATCTGAAGTTTCATGATCATCATCATTAGCTTCCTCTCCAGCTAGTGTAGGCCCCACGGAAACAACTTCCCGTGTTGTGCTACTCTCCGGTTCGAGTGGAGGTACAATTACCTCATCAAGTTCTATTTTCCTCCCACTTACTTCTTTTGAGAGAAACTCTTTCTCGAGAAAGGATCCATTCTTGGCAACAAAGACTTTGCCTTCGGATCTGAGGTAGAAGGTATACCCAATAGTCTCTTTGGGATATCCTATGAAGACGCACTTTTCTGCTTTGGGTTCGAGCTTCTTAGGTTGAAGTTTCTTCACATAAGCATCGCATCCCCAAACTTTTAGAAACGACAGATTAGGTTTCTTTCCAAAACATAATTCATATGGTGTCGTCTCAACGGATTTTGACGGTGCCCTATTTAAAGTGAATGCGGCAGTCTCTAATGCATATCCCCAAAATGATAGCGGTAAGTCGGTAAGAGACATCATAGATCGCACCATATCCAATAGAGTGTGATTACGACGTTCAGACACACCATTTTGCTGAGGTGTGCCAAGCGACATGAGTTGTGAAACAATTCCACATTTCCTTAGGTGCGTGCCAAACTCGTGACTTAAATATTCTCCACCACGATCAGAATGTAGGCACTTTGTTTTCCTGTCACGTTGATTCTCTACCTCACTCTGAAATTCTTGAACCTTTCAAAGGTTTCAGACTTGTGTTTCATTAAGTAGACATACCCATATCTTGTCAAGTCATCAGTGAGGGTGAGAACATAACGGTAGCCACCGCGAGCCTCGACGCTCATTGGACCGCATACATTGGTATGTATTATCTCCAATAAGCTAGTTGCTCGCTCCATTTTTTCGGAGAACGGAGTCTTGGTCATCTTGCCCATGAGGCATGGTTCGCACGTGTAAAATGATTCGAAATCAAGAGACTCCAAAAGTCCATCAGCATGGAGCTTCTTCATGTGTTCGACACCAATATGACCAAGGCGGCAGTGCCACATGTAAGTGGAACTATCGTTATCAACCTTACACTTTTTGGCACTCACACTATGAACATGTGTAACATCACGTTCGAGATTCATCAAAAATAAACCATTGACCAGCAGGGCATGACCATAAAACATTTCTCTCATATAAATAGAACAACCATTATTCTTAGATTTAAATGAGTAGCCATCTCGCATCAAAGGAGATCCAGATACAATGTTCATGCTCAAAGCTGGTACTAAATAACAATTATTGAGGTTTAAAACTAATCCCGAAGGTCGATGTAGAGGTAGCGTGTCGACGGCGATCACATCGACCTTGAAACAATTCCCGACGCGCATCGTCACCTCGTCCTTTGCCAGTCTCCGCTTATTCCGCAGCTCCTGCTTGGAGTTACAAATGTGAGCAACCACACCGGTATCAAATACCCAGGAGCTACTACGAGCGTTGGTTAAGTACACATCAATAACAACTATATCACATATACCTTTAACGTTGCCGGCCTTCTTATCCGCTAAGTACTTGGGGCAGTTCCGCTTCCAGTGACCGGTACCCTTGCAATAAAAGCACTCAGTCTCAGGCTTGGGTCCATTCTTGTTCTTCTTCCCAGCAACTTGCTTACCGGGTGCGGAAACAACTTTGCCGTCCTTCTTGAAGTTCTTCTTACCCTTGCCTTTCTTGAAACTAGTGGTCTTATTCACCATCAACACTTGATTCTCCTTTTTTATCTCGACCTCCACTGATTTCAGCATCGAGTACAACTCAGGAATGGACTTCTCCATACCCTGCATGTTGTAGTTCATCACAAAGCTTTTGTAGCTAGGTGGAAGCGACTGGAGGATTCCGTCAATGATCGAGTCATCCAGGAGATTAAATCCCAGCTGAGTCAAGCGGTTGTGCAACCCAGAAATTTTGAGTATGTGCTCACTGACAGAACTATTCTCCTCCATCTTACAGCTGAAGAACTTGTCAGATACGTCATATCTCTCGACCCGGGCATGAGCTTGGAAAACCATTTTTAGCTCTTGGAACATCTCATATGCTCCGTGTTTCTCAAAACTCTTTTGGAGCCCCGGTTCTAAACTGTAAAACATGCCACACTGAACCAGGGAGTAATCATCACAACCGACTGCCAAGCGTTCGTAACGTCTTTGTCTGCTGGAAAAATGGGTGGGTCACCTAGCGGTGCATCAAGGACATAAAATCTCTTGGAAGCTATGAGGATGATCCTCAAGCTACGGACCCAGTCCACATAGTTGCTTCCATCATCTTTCAGCTTGGTTTTCTCTAGGAACGCGTTGAAGTTGAGGCTGACATTAGTGTTGGCCACTGGATCTACAATATAGATTGTAAAGACAATTTTAGACTAAGTTCATGATAATTAAGTTCACATAATCAAATTATTTAATGAACTCCCACTTAGATAGACATCTCTCTAGTCATCCAAGTGACACATGATCCATGTCAACTAGCTCGTGTCCGATCATCACGTGAGACGGACTAGTCATCCATGGTGAACATCTCCATGTTGATCGTATCTTCTATACGACTCATGTTCGACCTTTCGGTCTTCTGTGTTCTGAGGCCATGTCTATACATGCTAGGCTCGTCAAGTAAACCTAAGTGTTTCATGTGTGTAAATCTGGCTTACACCCGTTGTATGCGAACATTAGAACCTATCACACCCGATCATCACGTGGTGCTTCGGAACAACGATCCTTAGCAACGGTGCACAGTTAGGGTGAACACCTTTCTTGAAATTTTATTGAGAGATCATATTATTTACTACCATCATTCTAAGAAAATAATATGTAAACATGATAAACATCACATGCAATCAATTTAGTGACATGATATGGCCTGTATAATCTTGCTTCTTTGATCTCCATCTTCGGGGCACCATGATCATCACTGTCACCGGTACGACACCATGATCTCCATCATCATGATCTCCATCAGCGTGTCTTCAAGAAGTTGTCTCGTCAATTATTACTTCTACTACTATGGCTAACGATTAGTGCTACTTCTCCACAATGTCACCAGAAATTGGATAGTTGATGTGAGATTTCTTGACTTGCGTTGGTTTTTCCCTTGAAGAGGAAAGGGTGATGCAGTAAGGTAGCGGTAAGTATTTCCCTCAGTTTGAGAACCAAGGTATCAATCCAGTAGGAGTATAAAGATGGAGCAATAAGGAACCTGCACAAACACAAGGAAACTTGCACCCAATGCTATAAAGAGGTTGTCAATCTCTTCACGATTGTTTGCAAAGTGAGATATGATAGTGATAGTAGATGAATATAAATAAGTAAATAAAATTGCATCAAGGTATTTTTGGTGTTTTCATGTTTAGATCTGAATATATAATATGTAAAATAGACCCGGGGGCCATAGCGTTCACTAGAGGCTTCTCTCATGATAGCAAGTATTACGGTGGGTGAACAAATTACTGTTGAGCAATTGATAGAATAGCGCAAAGTCATGACGATATCTAAGGCAATGATCATACATATAGGCATCATGTCCGAGACAAGTAGACCGATACTGTCTGCATCTACTACTATTACTCCACGCCTCGACCGCTATCCAGCATGCATCTAGTGTATTAAGTTCACAAGAAACGGAGTAATGCTTTAAACAAGATGACATGATGTAGAACGATAAATTCATGCAATATGATATAAACCCCATATTTTTAACCTTGATGGCAACAACACGATACGTGGCTCGCTACCCTTGCTGTAACTAGGTGAGGACACCGCACGGTATGAACCCAAAACCAAGCACTTCTCCCATTGCAAGAACTATAGGTCAAGTTGGCCAAACAAAACCCATAACTCGAAGAGACTTACAAGGATATGAAATCATGCATATAAGAATTCAGAATTGACTCAAATAATATTCATAGATAATCTGATCATAAATCCACAATTCATCGGATCTCAACAAACACACCGCAAAAGAAGATTACATCGGATAGATCACCATGAAGATCATGGAGAACTTTGTATTGAAGATCAGAGAGAGAGAAGAAGCCATCTAGCTACTAGCTATGGACCCGTAGGTCTGATGTGAACTACTCACGCATCATCGGAGAGGCAAGGATGTTGATGAAGACGGCCACCGGAGATGGATTCCCCTCCGGTAGGATGCCGGAATGGTCTCCCGATTGGTTTTTGGTGGTTCTGGAGGCTTGCGGCGGCGGAACTTGCGATCTAGGTTTATTTTTGAGGATTTCCGTATTTATAAGGCCGTCTGGAGTCGGGAACAAGTCAAGAGGTGGCACGAGGAGGTCACGAGCCCCCTAGCCGCGGCCAGGGGGGCCCGCGCCTCCCAGGCTCGTGACTCCCTCGGGCCGCCTCTCCGGTATCTTTTTCTTCAGGTATTTTTCATATTTTCCAAAAAAATCACGGTGAAAGTTTTATTCCATTTGGACTCCGTTTGATATTCCTATCTGAAAAAGGTCAAAAACACGAAAAAACAGGAACCGGCACTGAGCACTGGATTAATAAGTTAGTCCCAAAAATAATATAAAATGGCATATTCATGCATAGAAAACATCCAAAGTTGATAATATAATAGCATGGAACGATAAAAAATTATAGATATGTTGGAGACGTATCAAGCATGCCCAAGCTTAACTCCTGCTCATCGTTGAGTAGGGAAGTGATAAAGAACGAATTTTTGATGTGGAATGCTAGCCAACATATTTGTTTCATGTAATCTCTTTATTATGGCATGAATGTTCAGATCCATAAGATTCAAAATAATAGTTCAATATTGACATGGAAACAATAATACTTCAAGCATAATAGCAAAGTGATCATAAACTTTTGAAATAACAAGGCCAAAGAAAGGTGTCCCTAAAAAATCATATAGTCTGGCTATCCTCCATCATCCCCACACAACGAATTTAAATCATGCACAACCTCGGTATTGGCCAAGTAATTGTTTTCAGACTCTTACTTTCACAAACCTTTTTCAACTCTGACACAATATATGAGCGTGAGCCATGGATATAGCACTATAGGTGGAATGGAGTGTGGTGAAGGTTGTGAGGCAAAAAGAAGGAGATGGTCACATCGACTCGGCGTATCAATAGGCTATGAAGATGCCCATCAATAGATATCAATGTGAATGAGTAGGGATTGCCATGAAACGGATGCACTAGAGATATAAGTGTATGAAAGCTCAAAAATGAAAACTAGTGGGTGTGCATCCAACTTGCTTGCTCATGAAGACCTAGGGCAATTTTGAGGAAGCCCATCATTGGAATATACAAGTCAAGTTACATAATGAAAATTTCCACTAGCATATGAAAGTGACAAAACAAGAGACTCTCCATCTTGAAGAACATGGTGCTATTTTGAAGCACAACTGTGGAAAAAGATAGTAGCATTGTCCCTTCTCTCTATTTCTCTCATTTTTCTTGTTTTTTTGTTTGGGCTCTTTGACCTCTTTTTTTATATGGTGGGCATCTTTGACCTCTTTTATTTCCTCACATGGGACAATGCTCTAATAATGAAGATCATCACACTTTTAGCTACTTACAACTCGATACTTAGAACAATTTATGACTCTATATGAATGCCTCCGGCAGTGTACCGGGATGTGCAATGATCTAGTGTAGCAATGACATAAAAAACGGACAAGCCATGAAAACATCATGCTAGCTATCTTACGATCATGCAAAGCAATATGACAATGATGGTGCGTGTCATAATAAACGGAACGATGGAAGTTGCATGGCAATATATCTCGGAATGGCTATGAAAATGCCATAATAGGTAGGTATGGTGGCTATTTTGAGGAAGGCATATGGTGGGTTTGTGCACCGGCGAGAGTTGCGCGGCACTAGAGAGGGTAGCAATGGTGGAAGGTGAAAGTGCATCTATACCATGGACTCACATTAGTCATGAAGAACTCACATACTTATTGCAAAAGTTTTATTAGTAATCGAAACAAAGTGCTAAACGCATACTCCTAGGGGAAGGGTTGGTAGGAGTTAACCATCGCGCGATCCCGACCTCTACACAAAGGATGACAATCAATAAATGCATTATGCTCCGACTTCCTAACATAGCAGTTCACCATACGTGCATGCTACGGGAATCACTAACCTCAACACAAGTATTTCTAGATTCACAACACCCTACTAACATAACTCTCATATTACCATATCCATATCTCAAAACTAATCATGAGGAATCAAACTTCTCTTACTAATCAATGCACTTGAATATGAAAGTTTTTATTATATCCTCTTTAGATGCCTATCATATTTAGGACTAATTTCATAACACACGCCAATTACCAACTTACTTAGATAGATCACTCTCAAAATGATATAAGTGAAGATTCGAGAGTTTGTATTTCTACAAAATATGATATCGCCGTGCTCTACAAAGATTTAAGTGAAGCATTAGAGGAAAATTATCTAGCTCAAAAGGTATAAGTGAAGAATATGTGAGCTAAATTACCAATCTCAAAAGATATAAGTGAAGCACATGTGAACAAAATCATCAAGCTCAAAAGATATAAGTGAAGCACATGTGAGCTAATATTGCCTAACTCAAAAGATCTAAGTGAAGCTCATTGAGTATTCTAACAAATTCACGATGAGTGCATGTCCCTGTCAAAAGATGTGCAGGAAGGATGATTGTGATAAAACAGAAAGCAAAGACTACTATAACACACGACGCTCCAAGCAAAACACATATTGTGTGGTGAATAAAAATATAGCTCCAAGTAACGTTACCGATGGATTGAAGACGAAAGAGGGGATGCCCTCCCGGGGAATCCCCAAGCTTAGGCTTTTTGGTGTCCTTGAATTTGGCTTGGGATGACTTGGGCATCCCCAAGCTTAGGATCTTTCCACTCTTTATTCCATTGTCCATAAGAACATCACCCAAAACATGAAAACTTCACAACACAAAACTTAAACAGGAACTGGTGATAGCATTAGCATAAGAAAAAACCCACCAACTTTTCATGTGCTGTAGTAAACTTAATTTCCATTTATATTTCTGTTATATTACTATATTCTCACTTTTACAAGGATCATACCCCCCGATATTAACCATAGTTTCATCAAAATAAGCAATCAATACAACAAAAACAGAGTCTGTCAAAAACAGAACAGTCTGTAGCAATCTGTATATTTCACTTCTGCTAACTGAAAAATTCTGAAACAGTTATGAAAATTAGGATAATTTGCATATAAATCAGCAGCAAAAAGAATCAACTCAAAATCTCTTTATATCTGGGAATGAAAAATAATTTCGTTAGAAGAAAGTTTCTGTCTTTTTCCAGCATGATTAAGCAACTATCACCGAAACTAATCATAAAGGTTCCACTTGGCACAAACACTAACTAAAACATAAAAAACACAATCATAACAGAATCATGATGGTGTTGACTCAACAAAACAGAAAGTAAAAAGCAAGAATAAATCTATTCATTGGGTTGCCTCCCAACAAGCGATATCGTTTAACGCCCTTAGCTAAGCATAAGGTAATGGAATTAAGTATTATCATCTTTGGTGCTCAAACCATAAGTAGATCTCATAATAGATTCATAAGGCAATTTTATTATCTTTCTAGGAAAATGTTCCATGCCCTTCTTTAATGGAAATTGAAATATAATATTCCCTTCCTTCATATCAATAACAACACCAATAGTCCTAAGGAAAGGTCTACCAAAAATAATGGAGCATGTAGGATTGCAATCAATATCAAGCACAATGAAATCTACGGGCACATAGTTCCTATTTGCAATAATAAGAACATCATTAATCCTTCCCATAGGTTTCTTGATAGTAGAATCCGCAAGATGCAAATTAAGAGAGCACTCATCAATCTCATTGAAACCTAGAACATCACATAAAGATTTTCGAATCGTGGAAACACTAGCACCCAAATCACACAAATCATGGCATTCATAATTTTTAATCTATATTTTTATAGTAGGTTCCCACTCATCATGAAGTTTTCTAGGAATAGATATTTCCAACTCAAGTTTCTCTTCAAGAGATTTCATCATAGCATCAACGATATGTTTAGTAAAAGCCTTATTTTGGCTGTAAGCACGTGGAGAATTTAACATGGATTGCATCAAGGAAATACATTAAATCAAAGAGAAGCTATCATAATTAAATTCCTTGAAATCAAAAGTAGTAGTTTCATCACTATTCAAAGTTTTGATATCTTCTACTCCACTTTTAGAATTTTTAGCATCAAGATAAATAGACTCCGAATCATTGGGGCATTTCTCAACCAAAGTGGATTCACATCCAGCCCCATAATCATTAGGATTGACATTAGAAAACAAGGATTCAATATGAGACACATCAAGCACTTTAAGATCTTCGTGATTCTCATCACGAGAACACGCCTTTTTGAGCCATTCATGTCTAGCACGAATTTGGGCGGTTCTTTCTTTACTCTCATTCATAGAAGTACGCATAGCATTCAAAGTTTCATCCATATTAATCTTGGGAGGAACACATCTTAACTTCAAACATCAATATCAAGAGACATTCTATCAACAGTCCTAGCCAAGTCATCAATTTTAAGCAGTTTTTCTTCTATGGAAGCATTGAAAATATTTTGCGAATTAATAAACTCCTTAATAGTACTCTCAAGATCAGAGGGTATTTTATTATAATTTCCATGAGAATTTTTGTAGGAATTGCCAAAATTATTAGAGGGATTACTAGGAAAAGGCCTAGGATTAAAGTTACCTCTATAAGCATTGTTGTTACCAAAATTATTCCTACCAACGAAATTAACATCAAGATTTTCATGGCTATTCTCAATCAACGAAGATAAAGGCATATCATTTGGATCTAGAGGAACACTTTTACTAGCAAACATCTTCATTAACTCATCCATCTTAGCACTCAAAGAATTGATCTCATCTATAGCATGCACTTTTTTACTAGTAGGTGACCTTTCGGTGTGCCATTGAGAATAATTTGTCATGATATTATCTAAGAGTTTTGTAGCTTCTCCTAGTGTGATTTCTACAAAAGTTCCACCAGAAGCAGAATCCAAGATATTTCTAGAAGCAAAATTCAAACCAGCATAGAAAATTTGTATAATCATCCAAAGACTTAGGCCATGAGCGGGACAATTTCTAATCATCAATTTCATTCTCTCCCAAGATTGTGCAACATGTTCATGATCTAGTTGCTTAAAATTCATAATATCATTACGGAGAGAGATAATCTTAGCAGGTGGATAATACTTGGAAATAAAAGCATCTTTACACTTGTTTCATGAATCAATACTGTTTTTGGGTAAAGATGAAAACCAAGTTTTTGCTCTATCTCGTAGTGAGAACGGAAATAGCTTCAATTTAATTATATCATTATCCACATCTCTCTTATTTTTCATATCACATAACTCAATAAAGGTATTAAGATGGTATGCGGCATCTTCACTTGGAAGGCCGGAAAATTGCTCTTTCATAACAAGATTCAACAAGGCAGAATTAATTTCATATGATTCCGCACTAGTGGAGGGAGCAATTGGAGTACTAATAAAATCATTGTTATTAGTATTAGTTAAATCACACAATTTAGTGTTTTCAGACATGGTGATTTAGCAAGCACACAAGCACACAAGCAAACATAAAGCAAGCGAAAGAAAAGGGCGAACGAAAAAGGCAAATATTTTTGTAAATTTTTGTTTTAGAAGTGGGGGAGAGGAAAACGAGAGGCAAATGGAAAATAATGTAAATGCAAGAGATGAGTTCGTGATAGGTAATTGATAGATATGCTTCACTTGAATACTCCCCGGCAACGACGCTAGAAATTCTTCCTGCTACTTCTCCACAACGTCACCAGAAATTGGCTCGTTGATGTGAGATTTCTTGACTTGCGTTGGTTTTTCCCTTGAAGAGGAAAGGGTGATGTAGCAAGGTAGCGGTAAGTATTTCCCTCAGTTTGAGAACCAAGGTATCAATCCAGTAGGAGTATCAAGATGGAGCAACAAGGAACCTGCACAAACACAAGCAAACTTGCACCCAATGCTATAAAGAGGTTGTCAATCTCTTCACGATTGTTTGCAAAGTGAGATCTGATAGTGATAGTAGATGAATATAACTAAGTAAATAAAATTGCAGCAAGGTATTTTTGGTGTTTTTATGTTTAGATCTGAATATATAATATGTAAAATAGACCCGGGGGCCATAGTGTTCACTAGAGGCTTCTCTCGTGATAGCAAGTATTACGGTGGGTGAACAAATTACTGTTGATCAATTGATAGAATAGCACAAAGTCATGACGATATCTAAGGCAATGATCATACATATAGGCATCATGTCTGAGACAAGTAGACCGATACTGTCTGCATCTACTACTATTACTCCACACATCCACCGCTATCCAGAATGCATCTAGTGTATTAAGTTCACAAGAAACGGAGTAATGCTTTAAGCAAGATGACATGATGTAGAAGGATAAATTCATGCAATATGATATAAACCCCATCTTTTTAACCTTGATGGCAACAACACGATACGTGCCTCGCTACCCCTTCTGTCACTAGGTGAGGACACCGCACGGTATGAACCCAAAACCAAGCACTTCTCCCATTGCAAGAACTATAGCAAGTTGGCCAATCAAAACCCATAACTCAAAGAGACTTACAAGGATATGAAATCATGCATATAATAATTCATAATTGACTCAAATAATATTCATAGATAATCTGATCATAAATCCACAATTCATCGGATCTCAACAAACACACCGCAAAAGAAGATTACATCGGATAGATCACCATGAAGATCATGGAGAACTTTGTATTGAAGATCGGAGAGAGAGAATAAGCCATCTTGCTACTAGCTATGGACCCGTAGGTCTGATGTGAAATACTCACGCATCATCGGAGAGGCAAGGATGTTGACGAAGACGGACACCGGAGATGGATTCCCCTCCGGCAGGATGCCAGAACGGTCTCCCGATTGGTTTTTGGTGGTTCTGGAGGCTTGCGGCGGCAGAACTTGAGATCTAGGTTTATTTTAGACGGTTTCCGTATTTATAAGGCCTTCTGTACTCAGGAACAAGTCAAGAGGTGGCATGAGGAGGTCACGAGCCCCCTAGCCGTGGCTAGGGGGGCCCGCGCCTTCTAGGCTCGTGACTCCCTCGGGCCGCCTCTCCGGTATCTTTTCTTCAGGTATTTTTCATATTTTCCAAAAAAAACACGGCAAAAGTTTTATTCCATTTGGACTCCGTTTGATATTCCTATCTGAAAAAGGTCAAAAAAACCGAGAAAACAGGAACTGGCACTCGGCACTGGATTAATAAGTTAGTCCCCAAAGTAATGTAAAATGGCATATTCATGCATAGAAAACATCCAAAGTTGATAATACAATAGCATGGAACGATAACAAATTATAGATATGTTGGAGACATATCAATTAGCAATAAAGTAAAGTAATTACATGGCGTTTATGATTGACACGCGGGTCATACAATAAAATAAGACAACTCCTATGGCTCCTGCCGGTTGTCATACTCATTGACATGCAAGTCATGAATCCTATTACAAGAACATGATCAATCTCATACATCACAATGCATCACATCACATCCGTTGTCCATATCACATCACAAGGCATATGCTGCGAAAACAAGTTAGACGTCCTCTAATTTGTAGTTGCAAGTTTTTACGTGGCTGCTATAGGTTTCCAGCAAGAACATTTCTTACCTACGCCAAAACCACAACGTGATATGCCAATTTCTATTTACCCTTCATAAGGACCATTTTCATCGAATCCAATCCGACTAAGGTGGGAGAGACAGACACCCGCTAGCCACCTTATGTAACAAGTGCATGTTAGGCGGTGGAACCGGTCTCACGTAAGTGTACGTGTAAAGTTGGTCCGGGCTGCTTCATCCCACAATTCCGTAGAATCAAGATAAGACTAGTAGTGGTAAGAAAATTAACAAGATCGACGCCCACAACAACTTTGTGTTCTACTCGTGCGTAGATTCTACACATAGACCTAGCTCATGATGCCACTGTTGGGAGACGTAGTAGTAAATCAAAATTTTCCTACGTGTTCACCAAGATCTATCTATGGAGAAACCAGCAACGAGTGGGAAGAGATTGCATCTTCATAACTTTGAAGATCGCTAAGCGGAAACGTTACAAGAACGTGGTTGGTGGATCGTACTCGCAGCGCTTCAGATCGCGGTGGATTCCGATCTTAGTGCCGAACAACGGCGCCTCCACGTTCAACACACGTGCAGCCCGGTGACATCTCCTACGCCTTGATCCAGCAAGGAGGAAGGAGAGGTTGAGGGAGAGCTCCAGTAGCACGACGGCGTGGTGACGGTGGAGCTGCATGGTCTCCGGCAGGGCTTTGCCAAACACCATGGAGAACGAGGAAGAGGAAGGGTAGGGCTGCGCCGAGAGAGAGAGAGAACTCGTGTGTATGGCGTCCCCAAAACCCACCACTATATATAGGAGGAGGAGGGAGGGCTGCGCTCTAGGGTTCCCACCCTAGGGGCTGGTGATAACCCACAAGTATAGGGGATAAATTGTAGCCTTTCTCGATAAGTAAGAGTGTGGAACCCAACGAGTAGCTAAAGGTAGGACAAATATTCCCTCAAGTTCTATCGACCACCGATACAACTCTACGCACACTTTACGTTCGCTTTACCTAGAACAAGTATGAAACTAGAAGTAATTTGTAGGTGTGATTGGATAGGTTTGCAAGATAATAAAGAACACGTAAATAAAAACTAGGGGCTGTTTAGATAAAGAAACAATTACATTAGTTTAACGAGTGTGGAAAAGTGGTGGTAGGAGTTGCGGAATTGTCCCTAAGCAATGGACTATGTTACTAGACCGATAGCATGTTTCATGTGGGAGAGGCCACTGCTAGCATGTCATCCCTTACTTGGAATTCTATGCACTTATGATTGGAAATATTAGCAAGCATCCACAACTACTAACGTTCATTAAGGTAAAACCCAATCATAGCAATAAGATATATTGGTTCCCCTTCAATCTCGTATGCATCAATTTCTATGCTAGGCTGAAGCTTCTGTCACCCTTGCCCTCCAATACATAGTCCTATCAACATACAACTAACCCTATGGTGTGATCCATGCGCGTGCTCATATGATGGGCACCAAAGGACAGCAACATAACCACAAGCAATTTAAACCAATCATAGCAATTCATCAATCACCGATAGGATAACGAAAATCTACTCACACATCATAGGATGGCAACACATCATTGGATAATAATATGAAGCATAAAGCACCATCTTCAAGTAGAGGGTACAGTGGGTTGCGGGAGAGTGGACCACTGAATATATATGGGGGAAGGTGATGGAGGTGTTGGTGAAGATGACGGAGGTGTTAGTGTAGATTGCCGTCACACGATGATGTCCCGGGCGGCGTTCCGGCGCCGCCGGGAGAGAGGGGGAGAGAGCCCCACTTCTTCTTCTTATTCCTTGAACTCCTCCCTAGATGGGAGAAGGGTTTCCCCTCTGTTACATGGTCTCCATGGCGATGGAGAGGCGAGAGCCCCTCCGAGATTGGATCTCTCTCTCTGTGTCCTTCTGTTTTTGTGCTCCTAGATTCTGGCCTTTCACCGTTTCTTAAATTCCCGAAGATCCGTAACTCCGATTGGGCTGAAATTTTGAGGGGATTTTCCTTATAAAAATATATTTCTTGCGGCGAAAGAAGGGCCCCAACCTCCTTAAGGGTTGGTCAAGAGCCTGCCAGGAGCGCTTGAGGGGGTAGGGCGCGCCTCCCGGGCTCGTCACCCCCTTGGGCATTGTTTTGCGTTGATTCTTCTTCCCAAAAATCATAAATATTCCAAAAAAATCCCCGTAGGTTTATTATTGCATTTGGACTTTGTTTGGTATGGATATTCTGTGAAACAAAACACATTTATACTTTCACATTCCTATGGTATCCGGGAGTTGCACAATCTCATGGTCTAAGGAAATGATACTTGACATTAGAAAAGCTTTAGCCGACGAACTACACGATGTTGTGCTACGCTTAGGATTGGGTCTTGTCCATCACATCATTCTCCTAATGATGTGATCCCGTTATCAACGACATCCAATGTACATGGTCATGAAACCGTAACCATCTATTGATCAACGAGCTAGCCAACTAGAGGCTCACTAGGGACATGTTGTGGTCTATGTATTCACACATGCATTATGGTTTCCGGTTAACACAATTATAGCATGAACAATAGACAATTATCATGAACAAGGAAATACAATAATAACCATTTTATTATTGCCTCTAGGGCATATTTCCAACACCGCGCAACTTCCGCTAGTACATCAGACCCTCCTTCCTCAAAACAGCCACCTTATATTCCTCAAAACACCCACCACACCTACCTATTATGGCATTTCCTTAGCCATTCTGAGATATGTTGCCATGTAACTTCCACCATGTAGTTTTTCTATGAGTTGCATCATCACTTCACATTCCATATAGAGTTATATCTTGTCATAGGAATCAAGTTGTAATTTCTTTTTCTTTGAGTTATAAGTAAATAAAAGTGTGATGATTTTTCATTAATAGAGGATTGTCCCATGATAGAAAAGGATGATGGAGGCTATGACTCCCTCACAAGTTGGGACGAGTATCTGGACTTTACAAAAAATAAAAGAGGCCAGCGAAGCCCAAACAAAAAATAAAAGTGGCCAAAGAAGCCCACCAAAAATGAGAGAAAGAGAGAAGGGACAATTGCTACTATATTTTCCACACTTGTCCTTCAAAGTAGCACCATGATCTTCATGATAGAGAGTCTCCTATTTTCTCACTTTCATATAACTAGTGGATATTCATTATGCACGACCACTTAGTTTTCTTTTTGAGCTTTCATACACTTATAGATCTAAGTGTATTTGTTTCATGGCAATCCCTACTCACTCATATTGATATCTATTGATGGGCATCTCCATAGCCCGTTGATACGCCTAGTTGATGTGAGACTATCTTCTCCTTTTTCCTTTGCACCCCCTCCATATTCTATTCCACCTGTAATCCTATATCCATGGCTCACGCTCATGTATTGTGTGAGAGTTGAAAAGGTTTGAGAACACCAAAAGTGTGAAACAATTGCTTGACTTTTTCATCGGGCTTGTGCATGATTTAGATACTTTGTGTGGGGAAGATGGAGCATAGCCAGACCATATGATTTTGTAGGGATAACTTTCTAAGGCCATGTTATTTCGAAAGGACACGACTACCTTGTTGGTGTGCTCGAAGTATGTCGTGGTTTCGTCACGGCAGATGCCATGGGTAGGCTTATCGAGAGGGGCCGAAGGACGCCGTTGGACTCCGGGAGTGGGGTTAGGCACGGACGGTGACTGACACGCAATGTACCCAGGTTCAGGGCCCTCCGTGGGAGGTAATACCCCTAGTCCTGCTCGGTCTAGATTAGGTGATGGAGAGATTACAACGATGCTCCTAGAGCTATATGAGCAAGGAAGGAGAAGGAGCTGGTTGTCCTCCTGCCTCTACGTGTGCGTGTGTGTGGTGTGTGGGGATATGGAGCGAACTTGGAACCCTTTGCATGGGGGTGGTCCGGGGGGTTTTATAGGCCAACCCCTCGGATTACAATAGGAATAAAACGGCCGTGGGGGGCCCCGGCTGGCAGCCACTTGGGCCGGCTGTGGGGCCCGCCGGCTGTGGGGTCTTATCGCTGGTAGGTCCCGCCGGCTGGAGGGTCCCGTCCAGAGCCGGCGGGGCTCGCACGGTGGGTCCCGACGCCAGTCGCATCGCAGCACGGGTCGTCCCTTGTGATGTCGTCTTGCGGCGTCCCGCCGAGGTCAGCGGCCCGACGGGCCGCCCTGTAGCCATGCCAGGGCAGGTAATGGAGTGGTTGAGGCGTGCCGGCACTGTTGGAGGCCTGGTCGCCGTCCGCCAGGGTCAGAGGTCCTGACGCCTTCACTGTAGGCATGCGGGCACTCACCCCCGATGGGATGGGGTCCACTATTGCTGCGTAGGCCCTGACAATGGTATCCAATGCCCAGCCGGCTGAGGAGGCCAAGCAACAACGTCCCCAGCCAGCTAGCATGCCGTAGCCGGCAGAAGCGCAGCCGGCGAGCCCTAGCCGGAGGGTCGCGACCGACATGGCGTAGTCGGACCGCTAGGAGAAGCGGGCCGCCCTTTAGTCGCGTTTGGTGAGCTAGTGCAAGGGGGCGTTTGAGGATACCCCAGGGTTGACCCCCCGTTAGTAGTCCCCGAAGCGGGGGAGGCCCGCCGATGGGTCACGGCGGTCCTCGCCGGCTTGAAGATCGCTTGTAAACCAGGGGAAGTCCGGAAGGCCAGGTGACGCCAGCAGGCGGCAGCCGACTCCGCAGCCGGCCGAAGCCACGCGCGCCGCCTCAAGTCCTCCGCCGGGCAGAAGAGTTGCGCCACGCAGAGGGAGCAGCGGGCCGCAGCCTGACAGGCCACACGACGGAAAAGACTGGACCGCGGAGGGGGGCCCCCACGACCGCGGCCTCGATCCCGTGCGTGCGGATCTCGCAAGACACGGGCGGGCGGTTGGCATTATGAGGGCCATGATGACCGCCCCGCGTGCTTGAGGAGTCGTGGGGGTCATGCGCGGCGAGTGCGCTCCCCACGACCTGCCCGCGCAGGGTATAAAAGGGGGAGGAGGGCGAGAGGTGCGGCCTGTTTGCTCCCCTCGCCCCCGTTGCTTCGATCTCGTCCCCCTGCCCCCCTCGCCGTGAGAGAGAGATACAGAGAGAGAGATAAGCCAGGCAGAGCTCGCAAGGAGTCCGCACCGCCACCCGTCGTCGTAGAGAGCCCGGGCTGCCGCTGAACCACCGTGCCACCATTGCGACTGCACAACCCCACCGCGACCATGGTGAGCAAGGGTGCATGGGACGGGAGCGACGTCGACGAGACGTTCATCGAGCACCTACGCCACCGCCGCAAGCTCCCGACGAAGGAGCACATGGAGGCATGACCGGCCGGGCCAGAGAACTCCCCGGCACCGCGGGAAGGCAAGGTTGTGGTCTTCGCCGACCACTTCCACCGCGGGTTGGGGCTGCCGGCAAGCGCATTCTTCTGCCGGTTCCTGACGCGCTTCGGCCTGCAACCGCACCATCTCGCCCCCAACACCATCTTGCAGCTGGCGGCCTACGTCGTCCTCTGTGAGGGATATCTGGGGGTCGAGCCTCGGCTTGACTTTTGGTGCCGGCTGTTCTTCCTCAAGTGGCAGACGGCGAAGGACCCGGTGACACAGCGGATGGTGATGACCGCCTGCGGGGGCACCTCGATCCATATCCGCAAAGGGACCGGCTTCCCCAAGCTCCCGCCGCACGAATGGGTGAAGAACTGGCAACGGGGGTTCTTCTATGTGAAGAATGTGAAGCCGGAGGAGGACTTCATCAACCTCCCTGACTTCAACAACCATCCGCTGACTGCCATGTTGAACTGGCGGGCGACGCCGCCTCAACCTCCTGAGACGGCCGACCGGCTCTGCGCCCGTCTCCTCGAGCTGACCGGGCCGGAGGCACTGAAATCCACTGACCTGCTGGCAGCGATGATGGCGCGCCGGGTGGCGCCGCTGCAGCACCGGCCGCACCTCATCTGCAAGATGGGGGACGCCACGATCCTTGCCGGCTCTCCACCAAGGAGCTGAAGCTGACTCACGTGGCGAGGAAGGTGAACGCCATTACGATGGCGAAGATGAAGGAGGGCGAATGGCAATGGGGGCAGATCCCCTACAGCCAGAGCCACCCGGTGCCGCGGGTAAGCACTTCGACCGGCTCCTTCCACCACTCCTTTGCAACTGTAGGATTCTTCTTGCTTTGATCTGACGATGCGTACCGTTCGGCCTGCCTGCAGAAGTTCCCGCTCCTGCAGAAGTACGCAGAGCCGGCGCCCGACACGGCGGACTCGGACCTCGACGAGGTCAAGGACGCCGACAACATGGAGCCGGCCGTCTCCGGGCGAGCCGACGCGTCGGAGACGGAGGAGGCCGAGACGGAGACGGATGAGGCCGATGAGGCCAAGTCGACGGGTGAGTCTCCTCCCCAGATGCATCTACGAGCCTGGCCTGATGACGATGCTAAGTAGGAGCCGCCCCATGCCGCAGAGGCTCCGGAGGAGTTCTTAGAGGGAGAGGTCACGGCGCCGCGGAGGCGCCAGCCACGAGCCGGAGGCAGCTCCAGCCAGGGAGGCCCGGTCGTGGATGACAAAGGGAAGGGGCCGGCCGTCCCCAAGCCGGCGCCCAAACGCATGGCGACCGCGCAGCCAGGCGGCAGCCGCGGAGGAGGGAGCAAGAAGCAGAGGGTTGCCCCGTTGGGGCCCTCGAGGCAGGCAGTCCCTGTCGTGATCGGGTAAGTTCATCTCCCTCCCCTCCTCAGTTTGCCTCCCGCCATCCTCCCTCCCCGCCCCTTATCTTTCTGCGGCCAGGGAGGCACGCACGCTGAGGAAGACCCCAGGCGGCAGGACGGAGAGGGCGGCACCATCGATGACGGCCGAGGCCAGGGAGCGCCAGGCATGGCTCGACCTCGAGGAGGCCAAGCGGGAGCGGCATGCCGAGGAACACCGCCGATGGGAGGAGGCGGCGAGGGAACGGGGGGAGCCAGCGGGGAGGCCGCTGGCAGCGCATGGGAGGCACTCCCCCACGACCCGGAGGAGAGGACGCCGGGCCTCCACGGCTCTAGGCGGTCCGCGGAGGCCGTGGAGGACGCGGCGAAGAGGGGCCGCGACGCCGCCCAGCCAATGGCGGACGACGTGCCGCCGGCGACGGACGATGCCTCGCCGAAGGCGGGCGACGTGCCGCCAGGGGTAGAGGTGCCACCTCCGGAAGTGCCGGCGTTGGGGACGCCGGCCCCAGAGGTGCCGGCATCGGGAACACCGGCTCCCGAAGTGCTGGCGCCAGGGATGCAGGCTCCGGAGGAGCCGGCGCCGGACGCGAGCCAGCCAGTAGCCGCTGGAGGAGGAACGCCCCAGGCAAGGGCCGCGACGACCGAGGAGACGGCCGCGGTAGGCACATCGATGGCGACCCTCGGCGTGGTGGCGATAATGGGGGCCGACCCTGTCGTGGTCTCCGACGACAAAGGACCTGCGGACGTGGGCCGGCCATAGCAGACATGGGCGACGGCCGGGGGCTCGGCCTCTAGCGAGCCGTTGAACGCCCTCGGGGCGGCGGTGGCCACCGTCATGGAGGCCTTTGCCGCCTGCCGCACCCAGGCGACGCAGGACGCCCGGGCCGCCAACGACCGGCTGGTGAGCCTGGAGCAAGCGGTCGCGGTAAGTTTTCCTTTCTCTTCTCTTCTCTCTAGTGGGGGCGTGCCAGCGCACCCACTAGGTGTAGCCCCCAAGGCCCGAGCCGGCTGGGGTGCAGGAGGGTCGGGCCTGAAACAGCCATGTTGTTGCTGTCTTGCAGGTGCCACACGATCGTCGGGTGGCCGCGTACAACACCCTGTTGGGGTTGTACCGGGGGACCGAGAACCGGCTCGCCGTCGTCTCTGAGGACCTGCGAGGTACGTATCTTTGCACTTTCAGTGGGGGGGCGTAGCCACTGGGAATCAGGCCGACTACCTCGAAGGTGGGATGAATCCCTTTTGTTGTTGTTTTCTGACATCGGAGGTTTCCTCGTATAAAGCCACCCACGCCGAGACGGTCAGCCTCCGGCGTTAGGTGGTGCGCCTCTATGAGGAGCGTGACTCCATGGCGGCCGAGTGCCGCCGGTTCCGCGAGAAGGCAGAGGGGGCGAGGGCGGAGCGGAAGGCACTCAAGGAGGCTCACCGTCGAGCGTTGGCAGAGCGAGAGGCGGTTCTCCGCCAGGAGGCAGAGGAGCGGGAGAAGGTACTCCGCCAGAAGCTGGAGGCCCAAGATGCCGCGCTGGCCAAGGCGGCCAAGGAGGCGTAATAGGCCCGGGACGAGAACGAGCGTCAGCGCGAGGAGGCGGAGGCCCGGGAGGTGCGGCTACAGGAGCAGGGTCAAGAGGTGGATCAGATGCTGCGCCGTAAGTCTTCTGCCCTTCTCCCTTTTTTGCATCCTCATCTCCGTTTCGCCTCATGCTCACCTCCCATCCCCTCTTAGAACTCTTCCCCGACACGTAGGAAGCCGCGGAGGCGGCCGTGGAGGCTGACCGCGAGGCTCGGCGAGCGAAGGGGGAAGCTGTTGGGGAGTTTGCCCCCTGGAACATGGATGAAGTGGGAACCGCCTCCGACGCGCGCCTGACGGAGGTCGTCCGTGCCACGAGGCGGCTCCAGGCGGCCGTCTCGGCACTGGTCTGCACCCTTTTGCCCAGGGCGGTGGATCCGAACTCCATGACCCGGCTCGCCAGGTGGCTGGAGTATGGAACTGCGTGGGTGAATGCCCGGAGGGCCTCCGCAGCACGCGCCGACACAGAGATGGCGCTCCGCATCGCCAGGTCGTGGTACCCCGAGCTTGACTTGGGTCTGCTCACGGCCCAACGCGCCGGTACCGACGTGGAGTTGGAGACAGTGGCGGACGAGCTGCAGGCGCGGGCTAGCAAGCTCACATCCTTCGTTGCGTGGGACAGGTACGTCCCGGAGCGCGGTTTGGACGGCACGGAGATCCCAGAGGACCACTATGGGCTCGCCTCGAATGACCCGGAGGGGAGCGTGTTGGGAGACGTAGTAGTGAATCAAAATTTTCCTACGTGTCACCAAGATCTATCTATGGAGAAACCAGCAACGAGAGGGGAGAGATTGCATCTTCATACCTTTGAAGATCGCTAAGCGGAAGCGTTACAAGAACGCGGTTGATGGAGTCGTACTCGCAGCGATTCAGATCGCGGTAGATCCGATCAAGTGCCGAACGGACGGCACCTCCGCGTTCAACACACGTGCAGCCCGGTGACGTCTCCAACACCTTGATCCAGCAAGGAGGAAGGAGAGGTTGGGGAAGGGCTCCAACAGCAGCACGACGGCGTGGTGGTGGTGGAGTAGCAAGGTATTCCGACAGGGCTTCGCCTAAGCGCTGCGGAGGAGGAAGAAGAGAGGTAGGGCTTCGCCGTGAGAGAGAGAGATCAAATCCTGTCTCAAAACATCCAAAACCTCAAGTATATATAGGAGGAGGGACGTGGAGGGCTGGCTTGGCCTCTACTCCAAAGAGGAGATGGCCGGCTGAATTAAAGGGAGAGTCCACCTCCCACAAGGGAGGTGGATCTCCTCCTTTTAAATCCTTTTTGCCTTATCTCCTTATCTCCAGCCGCATGGGCCTTTAGCAAAAGTCTTGCCCAGCCCAATAAGGGCTGGCACACTTTATCTAACAGCCCATGTGGTCCTTTGGTCGTCACACCCCTCCCGGGGTCCTCCGGCACCCTCCCGGCACTCCCGGTACATTACCGATGAGCCCGAAAACTTTCCGGTGACCAAAACTGGACTTCCTATATATCAATCTTTACCTCCGGACCATTCCGGAGCTCCTCGTGACGTCCGGGATCTCATCCGGGACTCCGAACAACCTTTGGTAATCACGTATACCTTTTCCCTATAACCCTAGCGTCATCGAACCTTAAGTGCGTAGACCCTACGGGTTCGGGAGACACGTAGACATGACCGAGACACCTCTCCGGCCAATAACCAACAGCGGGATCTGGATACCCATGTTGGCTCCCACGTACTCCACGATGATCTCATCGGATGAACCACGATGTCAGGGATTCAATCAATCCCGTATACAATTCCCTTTGTCTATCGGTATGGTACTTGCCCGAGATTCGATCGTCGGTATCGCCATACCTTGTTCAATCTCGTTACCGGCAAGTCTCTTTACTCGTTCCGTAACACATCATCCCGTGGCTAACTCCTTAGTCACATTGAGCTCATTATGATGATGTCTTACCGAGTGGGCCCAGAGATACCTCTCCGTCACACGGAGTGACAAATCCCAGTCTTGATTCGTGTCAACCCAACAGACACTTTCGGAGATACCCGTAGCGTACCTTTATAGCCACCCAGTTACGTTGTGACGTTTGGCACACCCAAAGCATTCCTACGGTATCCGGGAGTTACACAATCTCATGGTCTAAGGAAATGATACTTGACATTGAAAAGCTTTAGCATACGAACTACACGATCTTGTGCTATGCTTAGGATTGGGTCTTGTCCATCACATCATTCTCCTAATGATGTGATCCCGTTATCAACGACATCCAATGTCCATGGTCATGAAACCGTGACCATCTATTGATCAACGAGCTAGCCAACTAGAGGCTCACTAGGGACATGCGATGTTCTATGTATTCACACATGTATTACGGTTTCTGTTTAACACAATTGTAGCATGAATAATAGACAATTATCATGAACTAGGAAATACAATAATAACCATTTTATTATTGCCTCTAGGGCATATTTCCAACAGTCTCCCACTTGCACTAGAGTCAATAATCTAGTTACATTGTGATGAATCGAACACCCATAGCATTATGGTGCTGATCATGTTTTGCTCGTGAGAGAGGTTTAGTCAATGGATCTGCGACATTCAGATCCGTACGCACTTTACAAATATCTATGTCTCCCTCCTGAATGTAATCACGGATGGAGTTGAAGCGGCGCTTGATGTGTCTTGTCTTCTTGTGAAACCTGGGCTCCTTCGCAAGGGCAATAGCTCCAGTGTTGTCACAGAGTAGAGTCATCGGGCCCGACGCATTTGGAATCACTGCTAGGTCGGTGATGAACTCCTTCATCCAGACTCCCTCCTTTGCTGCTTCCGAAGCAGCTATGTACTCCGCTTCACATGTAGATGCCGCCACGACGCTTTGCTTGCTGCTACTCCAGCTGACTGCCCCTCCATTCAAAATATACACGTATCCGGTTTGCGACTTAGAGTCGTCCGGATCTGTGTCGAAGCTAGCGTCGACGTAACCCTTTACGACGAGCTCTTCGGCACCTCCATATATGAGAAACATGTCCTTTGTCCTTTTCAGGTACTTCAGGATATTCTTGACCGCTGTCCAGTGTTCCGCTCCGGGATCACTTTGGTACCTCCCCACCAAACTTATGGCAAGGTTCACATCAGGTCTGGTACACAGCATGGCATACATGATAGAGCCTATGGCTGAAGCATAGGGGATGACACTCATCTCTTCTCTATCCTTTGCCGTGGTCGGGCATTGAGTCGTTCTCAATCTCACACCTTGCAACACAGGCAAGAACCCCTTCTTGGACTGATGCATATTGAACTTCTTCAATATCTTTTCAAGGTATGTGCTTTGTGAAAGACCAATGAGGCGTTTCGATCTATCTCTATAGATCTTAATACCTAATATGTAAGCAGCTTCTCCAAGGTCCTTCATTGAAAAACACTTATTCAAGTAGGCCTTGATACTTTCCAAGAGTTCTATATTATTTCCCATTATCAGCATGTCATCCACATACAGTATAAGAAATGCTATAGAGCTCCCACTCACTTTCTTGTAAATACAAGGTTCTCCATAAACCTGTACAAACCCAAACGCTTTAATCACCTCATTAAAGCGAATGTTCCAACTCCGAGATGCTTGCACCAGCCCATAGATGGAGCGCTGGAGCTTGCATACCTTGTTAGCATCTTTAGGATCGACAAAACCTTCCGGCTGCATCATATACAGTTCTTCCTTGAGGAAGCCATTAAGGAATGCCGTTTTGACGTCCATTTGCCAGATCTCATAATCATAAAATGCGGCAACTGCTAACATGATTCGGACTGACTTTAGCATCGCTACGGGTGAGAAAGTCTCATCGTAGTCAACTCCTTGAACTTGTCGATAACCCTTAGCGACAAGCCGAGCTTTATAGGCGGTGACATTACCGTCCGCGTCAGTCTTCTTCTTAAAGATCCATTTGTTTTCAATGGCTCGCTTATCATTAGGCAAGTCCACCAAAGTCCATACTTTGTTCTCATACATGGATCCTATCTCGGATTTCATGGCCTCAAGCCATTTGTTGGAATCCGGGCCCGCCATCGCTTCTTCATAGTTCGAAGGTTCACCGTTGTCCAACAACATGATCTCTAGGACAGGATTGCCGTACCACTCTGGTGCGGAACGTGTCCTGGTGGACCTTCGAATAGCAACTTGATCTGAAGTTTCATGATCATCATCATTAACTTCCTCTCTAGCCGGTGTAGGCTCCACAGAAACAACTTCCTGTGCTGCGCTACTCTCCGGTTCGAGTGGAGGTACAATTTCCTCATCAAGTTCTATTTTCCTCCCACTTACTTCTTTCGAGAGAAACTCTTTCTCGAGAAAGGATCCATTCTTGGCAACAAAGACTTTGCCTTCGGATCGTAGGTAGAAGGTATACCCAATAGTCTCCTTGGGATATCCTATGAAGACGCACTTTTCCGCTTTGGGTTCGAGCTTCTCAGGTTGAAGTTTCTTCACATAAGCATCGCATCCCCAAACTTTTAGAAACGACAGCTTAGGTTTCTTTCCAAACCACAATTCATACGGTGTCGTCTCAACGGATTTAGACGGTGCCCTATTTAAAGCGAATGCGGCAGTCTCTAATGCATATCCCCAAAATGATAGCGGTAAGTCGGTAAGAGACATCATAGATCGCACCATATCCAATAGAGTGCGATTACGACGTTCAGACACACCATTTCGCTGGGGTGTGCCAGGCGGCGTGAGTTGTGAAACAATTCCACATTTCCTAAGGTGCGTGCCAAACTCGTGACTTAAATATTCTCCGCCACGATCAGATCGTAGGCATTTTATTTTCCTGTCACGTTGATTCTCGACCTCACTCTGAAATTCCTTGAACCTTTCAAAAGTTTCAGACTTGTGTTTCATTAAGTAGACATAACCATATCTACTCAAGTCATCAGTGAGGGTGAGAACATAACGGTAGCCACCGCGAGCCTCGACGCTCATTGGACCGCATACATCGGTATGTATTATTTCCAACAAGTCAGTTGCTCGCTCCATTGTTCCGGAGAACGGAGTCTTGGTCATCTTTCCCATGAGGCATGGTTCGCATGTGTCAAATGATTCGAAATCAAGTGACTCCAAAATTCCATCAGCATGGAGCTTCTTCATGCGTTTGACACCAATATGGCCAAGACGGCAGTGCCACATGTAAGTGGGACTATCGTTATCAACTTTACACTTTTTGGTACTCACACTATGGACATGTGTAACATCACGTTCGAGATTCATCAAAAATAAACCATTGACCAGCGGGGCATGAGCATAAAACATTTCTCTCATATAAATAGAACAACCATTATTCTCGGATTTAAATGAGTAGCCATCTCGCATCAAGCGAGATCCAGATACAATGTTCATGCTCAAAGCTGCTACTAAATAACAATTATTAAGGTTTAAAACTAATCCCGAAGGTAGATGTAGAGGTAACGTGCCGACGGCGATCACATCGACCTTGGAACCATTCCCGACATGCATCGTCACCTCATCCTTGGCCAGCCTCCGCTTATTCTGCAGCTCCTGCTTGGAGTTACAAATGTGAGCAACTGCACCGGTATCAAATACCCAGGAGCTACTACGAGCGCTGGTCAAGTACACATCAATAACAAGTATATCACATATACCTTTAATGTTGTCGTCCTTCTTATCCGCTAAATACTTGGGGCAGTTCCGCTTCCAGTGACCGGTACCCTTGCAATAAAAGCACTCAGTCTCAGGCTTGGGTCCATTTTTCTTCTTCTTCCCGGCAACTTGCTTACCGGGCGCGGCAACAGCTTTGCCGTCCTTCTTGAAGTTCTTCTTACCCTTGCCTTTCTTGAAACTAGTGGTCTTATTCACCATCAACACTTGATGCTCCTTTTTGATCTCGACCTCCGCTGATTTCAGCATCGAGTACAACTCAGGAATGGACTTCTCCATACCTTGCATGTTGTAGTTCATCACAAAGCTCTTGAAGCTAGGTGGAAGCGACTGGAGGATTCTGTCAATGACCGAGTCATCCGGGATATTAACCCCCAGCTGAGTCAAGCGGCTGTGTAGCCTAGACATCTTGAGGATGTGCTCACTGACAGAACTATGCTCCTCCATCTTACAGCTGAAGAACTTGTCGGAGACATCATATCTCTCGACCCGGGCATGAGCTTGAAAAACCAGTTTCAGCTCCTGGAACATCTCATATGCTCCGTGTTGCTCAAAACGCTTTTGGAGCCCCGGTTCTAGACTGTAAAGCATGCCGCATTGAACAAGGGAGTAATCATCGCAGCGTGATTGCCAAGTGTTCATAACATCTTGTTCCGCTGGGAGAACGGGTGCGTCACCTAGCGGTGCATCTAGGACATACAATCTCTTGGAAGCTATGAGGATGATCCTCAAGCTACGGACCCAGACCGCATAGTTGCTTCCATCATCTTTCAGCTTGGTTTTCTCTAGGAACGCGTTGAAATTGAGGGTGACATTCGCGTTGGCCATTGGATCTACATCATAGATTGTAAAGACAATTTTAGACTAAGTTCATGATAATTAAGTTCATTTAATCAAATTAATGAACTCCCACTTAGACAGACATCTCTCTAGTCTTCCAAGTGATACATGATCCATGTCAACTAGCCCGTGTCCGATCATCACGTGAGACGGACTAGTCATCCATGGTGAACATCTTCATGTTGATCGTATCTTCTATACGACTCATGTTCGACCTTTCGGTCTTCCGTGTTCCGAGGCCATGTCTGTACATGCTAGGCTCGTCAAGTCAACCTAAGTGTTTCGCGTGTGTAAATCTGGCTTACACCCGTTGTATGCGAACGTTAGAACCTATCACACCCGATCATCACGTGGTGCTTCGGAACAACGATCCTTAGCAACGGTGCACAGTTAGGGTGAACACTTCTCTTGAAATTTTATTGAGAGATCATCTTATTTACTACCGTCGTTCTAAGCAAATAAGATGTAAACATGATAAACATCACATGCAATCAATATAGTGACATGATATGGCCAATATCATTTTGCTCCTATGATCTCCATCTTCGGGGCACCATGATCATCACTGTCACCGGCACGACACCATGATCTCCATCATCATGATCTCCATCATTGTGTCTTCATGAAGTTGTCTCGCCAACTATTACTTCTACTACTATGGCTAACGCTTAGCAATAAAGTAAAGTAATTACATGGCGTTTATGATTGACACACAGGTCATACAATAAATAAGACAACTCCTATGGCTCCTGCCGGTTGTCATAATCATCGACATGCAAGTCGTGAATCCTATTACAAGAACATGATCAATTCATACATCACAATGCATCACATCACATCCTTTGGCCATATCACATCACAAGGCACATGCTGCAAAAACAAGTTAGACGTCCTCTAATTTGTAGTTGCAAGTTTTTACGTGGCTGCTATAGGTTACTAGCAAGAACGTTTCTTACCTACGTCAACACCACAACGTGATTTGCCAATTGCTATTTACCCTTCATAAGGACCCTTTTCATCGAATCCGATCCGACTAAGGTAGGAGAGACAGACACCCGCTAGCCACCTTATGCATCTAGTGCATGTCAGGCGGTGGAACCGGTCTCACGTAAGCGTACGTGTAAAGTTGGTCCGGGCCGCTTCATCCCACAATACTGCCGAATCAAGATAAGACTAGTAGCGGCAAGCAAATTAACAAACTCGACGCCCACAACTGCTTTGTGTTCTACTCGTGCATAGATTCTACGCATAGACCTAGCTCATGATGCCACTGTTGGGAGACGTAGTAGTAAATCAAAATTTTCCTACGTGTCACCAAGATCTATCTATGGAGAAACCAGCAACGAGAGGGGAGAGATTGCATCTTCATACCTTTGAAGATCGCCAAGCGGAAGCGTTACAAGAACGCGGTTGATGGAGTCGTACTCGCAGCGATTCAGATCGCGGTAGATCCGATCAAGTGCCGAACGGACGGCACCTCCGCGTTCAACACACGTGCAGCCCGGTGACGTCTCCAACACCTTGATCCAGCAAGGAGGAAGGAGAGGTTGGGGAAGGGCTCCAACAGCAGCACGACGGCGTGGTGGTGGTGGAGTAGCAAGGTATTCCGACAGGGCTTCGCCTAAGCGCTGCGGAGGAGGAAGAAGAGAGGTAGGGCTTCGCCGTGAGAGAGAGAGATCAAATCCTGTCTCAAAACATCCAAAACCTCAAGTATATATAGGAGGAGGGACGTGGAGGGCTGGCTTGGCCTCTACTCCAAAGAGGAGATGGCCGGCTGAATTAAAGGGAGAGTCCACCTCCCACAAGGGAGGTGGATCTCCTCCTTTTAAATCCTTTTTGCCTTATCTCCTTATCTCCAGCCGCATGGGCCTTTAGCAAAAGTCTTGCCCAGCCCAATAAGGGCTGGCACACTTTATCTAACAGCCCATGTGGTCCTTTGGTCGTCACACCCCTCCCGGGGTCCTCCGGCACCCTCCCGGCACTCCCGGTACATTACCGATGAGCCCGAAAACTTTCCGGTGACCAAAACTGGACTTCCTATATATCAATCTTTACCTCCGGACCATTCCGGAGCTCCTCGTGACGTCCGGGATCTCATCCGGGACTCCGAACAACCTTCGGTAATCACGTATACCTTTTCCCTATAACCCTAGCGTCATCGAACCTTAAGTGTGTAGACCCTACGGGTTCGGGAGACACGTAGACATGACCGAGACACCTCTCCGGCCAATAACCAACAGCGGGATCTGGATACCCATGTTGGCTCCCACGTACTCCACGATGATCTCATCGGATGAACCACGATGTCAGGGATTCAATCAATCCCGTATACAATTCCCTTTGTCTATCGGTATGGTACTTGCCCGAGATTCGATCGTCGGTATCGCCATACCTTGTTCAATCTCGTTACCGGCAAGTCTCTTTACTCGTTCCGTAACACATCATCCCGTGGCTAACTCCTTAGTCACATTGAGCTCATTATGATGATGTCTTACCGAGTGGGCCCAGAGATACCTCTCCGTCACACGGAGTGACAAATCCCAGTCTTGATTCGTGTCAACCCAACAGACACTTTCGGAGATACCCGTAGCGTACCTTTATAGCCACCCAGTTACGTTGTGACGTTTGGCACACCCAAAGCATTCCTACGGTATCCGGGAGTTACACAATCTCATGGTCTAAGGAAATGATACTTGACATTGAAAAGCTTTAGCATACGAACTACACGATCTTGTGCTATGCTTAGGATTGGGTCTTGTCCATCACATCATTCTCCTAATGATGTGATCCCGTTATCAACGACATCCAATGTCCATGGTCATGAAACCGTGACCATCTATTGATCAACGAGCTAGCCAACTAGAGGCTCACTAGGGACATGCGATGTTCTATGTATTCACACATGTATTACGGTTTCTGTTTAACACAATTGTAGCATGAATAATAGACAATTATCATGAACTAGGAAATACAATAATAACCATTTTATTATTGCCTCTAGGGCATATTTCCAACAGAGCGAAGCCGAGACGGAGGACGGGGGTCCGACACCATCCGAGCCGACTCTGGATGCGGGAGCCTCTACGTCGGCCGCCCCGGGAGCGCCGGCTTCGAAGGCGCCAACACTGCCGGCCACAGGAGCTTGAATGACGCCGGCTCTAGGAATGTCGGCACTCGAGGAGGGCCGACCTGAAGCTGCCATCATTTGGGCCTTCTCTATTTTCTCTGCACTTTCGTTTAGTACTGGAACTCCACCCACTGGGGGTGTATTTAGAACATATGTAATGAACACGTGGCCATGGGCCTCTTTAATCATCTGAATTTCATGTCATTTATCATTTGTTGAATAGTGTGCGTGCCGGCTTTTCTTTCGCCTTTCGCCCTTTGACTTGTATTCGCGCGCCAAGATTTCTTCTGGCTTCCACTCTGCCTGCCGGCCAGCCGGGAGCCGGTCTGGGACAGGGACGGGGCTTCGTGCTTGGGGAAAACCGGCAAACTTTTAGAGTCAACTGGCTAGGGCTATGTTGAGCCGGCAGAGGCCGGTTACTAGGAGTAGTGCGGTTCTGTTAGGCCGGTCCGGTTGCCCTGGGTCGGCTAGTCCTTGTGTGGGAAGTCCCTTGGTACCCCGGGGCCCCTTCAGCCGGATAGCCGGGAGCCGGTCTGTAGCTGGTTAGGGAGGGGAGGCGAAGGATTGCTTGCCCACACAATTTGTCTGCCTTGGGAGGGAACCGGGCGAGCCCCCGGGCCCGAGAGCCGGACCCGGTCGAAGCGCCTTAGAACGATGGGAAGAAAACTTTGGAAAGGATGAAAAGGGGCGTGCCCTAAGCACCGGCTTGGGGCCCCAGTTGTATTCATAGGCCCAAAAAGGGGAGGGTACATACGCTGGTTCTTAGCAATAAAACGGACGGAGGAGCGCCGCGTTCCACGGGCACTCTGTCTCCTCGCCGGAGGCATCTCTCTTGCGCTTCGGTGGCTTCTGGGCGTCTATCAGGTAGTACGCGTTGTTGTGCAGCGCTCGGCTGACGATGAATGGGCCCTCCCATGGGGAGGACAGCTTGTGCTGGCCGGAAGTTCGTTGGATCCGCCTGAGCACCAAGTCCCTTCACGAAAGGAGAGTGGCCGGATCCGCTTGCTGTGGTAGTGCCGGAGCTTCTGTTGGTAGATGGCCGTCCGGCTCAAAGCCAGCTCGCGGGCTTCCTCGAGAAGGTCAACGCCGTCTTCCCTTGCATCCTTTGCGTCCTTCTCGGTGTACAGGGTAAACCAAGGTGAATCGAACTCGATGTCATTGGGGATGATCTCCTCGGACCCGTAAACAAGAAAGAATGGGGTGTAGCCGGTCAACCGGTTGGGCGTGGTCCGGAGACTCCAAAGGACGGCCGGCAGCTCCTCGACCCAGCAGCCAGCCGACCGGACCAGTGGTGTCACGAGCCGGAGCTTGATGCCGGACAGGAGCAGGTTGTTTTCCCTCTCGACCTGGCCGTTTGACTGTGGGTGGGCAACGGACGCCAGGTCGAGCCGAATGCCTCGTCTTGAGCAAAAACTCGCTAGCGCGCCCTTGGCAAAGTTCGTGTCGTTGTCAATGATGATGCTGTGGGGGACGCCGTAGCGGACCGTGATGTCTTCGATGAACCGGACGGACGTAGGGCCGTCCAGCTTCTTGATTGGCCAGGCCTCAATCCACTTGGTGAATTTATCGACGACAACCAGCAGATGCGTCATGCCACCTGGGGCGGTCTTGAAGGGTCCCACCATGTCCAGCCCCTAGACGGCGAAAGGCCACGAAAAGGGGATGGTTCGGAGGGCGGTAGCCAGCAGATGGCTCTGCGTGCTGAAGCGCTGGCAGCCCTCACACTTGTCGACCTGTTGCTTGGCCGCCTCCAGGGCGGTCGACCAGTAGAAGCCATGGCGGAAAGCTTTGGCCACCAGGGAGCTGGAGGCGGCGTGGTGCCCGCACTCGCCCTGGTGGATTTCGAGGAGGATCTCAAGCCCCTTCTCCAGCTCGACGCAGCGTTGGAAGATGCCGGTGGTGCTGTGGTGAACCAGCTCGTGGTTAATGATGGTGTAGGCCGGGGCCCAGCGCTGAATTTGCCTCCCAGTGGCCTCGTCGGAAGGGAGCTCGCCGCGCTGGAGGAACGCCAAGATGGGTTGGGCCCATGATGGAGCCGAGACAAGGGCCGACTCAGCCCCCGGGACCGTCTTGTCAGTCCCCGGGACCTGCTCGCTAGCCCCCGAGGGTGAGGAAGCGGCCCAAACGTCGTCTGTCATCATGACGTCGACGGCCTCGGAGCCGGCGTGCACAGAGGTGGACGGCTCGAAGGCGGGTGGAGATGGAGCCGACAGAGCCGCCGCAGCCGGCGGGCTGGTTGGGCAGCCGGCTCCGCCGAGGTGCCGGACGCGCTCGCCGGAATGAAGATGGACTCCGATTCGGGAGAGGGCTTGATCGAGGGCTTCAGCAGCCGCTCAAGGGAGACGCCGGCTGGGATGGCCTGCCGGGTGGAGTCGATCTTGGCCAGCGTGTCAGTCGCCTCGTTGTCCGCGCGGGGGACGTGGTGGAACTCGCAGCCCTCGAAGGAGCCAGTGAGCTGCTGGACAAGGAAGCGGTAGCTGGCCATGTTGGCGTCCCTCGCGTCCCATTCGCCAGAGACTTGTTGCACCACGAGGTCGGAGTCGCCAAAGCATATGATGCACCGGATGCCGATCTCCCTGGCGAGCCGGAGGCCGTGGACGAGGGTCTCGTACTCGGCCACGTTGTTGGAGGCAGCGAAGTGGATCTGAAGGGCGTAGCGGAGCTGGTCGCCTCGGGGAGACGACAGGACGATGTCGGCTCCCAGGCCGGTTCGCATCTTTGAGCCGTCGAAGTGCATGCGCCAGTGCGTGGAGTCGGGCGGAGGCGGCACGAACTGGGTCTCGGCCCATTCGACGAGGAAGTCGGCCATCGCCTGGGACTTGATGGCAGTACGGGGTTCGAACCGGATCTCGTAGTCGGCCAAGGCAATGGCCCATTTGGCGATCCGGCCGGTGGCGTCCTGGCCGGCCATGATTTCCCCAGCAGGGCTATGCTCACGACGGTGATGACGTGCTCTTGGAAGTGCTGCTTGATCTTTTGGGCGGCGAAGTATATGCCGTAGCACATCTTCTGGTAGTGGGGGTAGTTCTGCTTGGAGGCGAAGAGGACCTCGCTAAGGCAATAGACGGGGCACTGCGTTGGCAGTGTCTTGCCCTCCTCCGGCCGCTCCACCACCCGGACGACGCTGATGATGCGCGTGGTGGCCGCGATGTAAGCAAGCAGGGGCTCCTTGTCGGCCTACGCGGCCAAGATGGGCACGCTGGTGAGAGCCCGCTTGAGGCCGCAGAACGCCGCGTCCGCCTCGTCGGACCAGTCGAACAGGGCCGTCTTCTTCGAGAAGTCCCGGCCCGGCTCAACCAGGGCTGACTTGCACAGGAGCCCGTAGAGGGGCAAGGCCTTCTCGCCTAGCCGGCTAATGAACCGGCTGAGGGAGGCGAGGCAGCCGGTGAACTTCTGGACGTCGCGGAGCCGGACCGGCTTGGGCATGCGCTCGATTGCCCGGATCTTCTCAGGGTTAGCTTCGATGCCGCGGGCGGACACAAAGAAACCCAGAAGTCGGCCAGCTGGGACGCCGAAGACACACTTCTCCGGGTTGAGCTTGATCTTGTACTGGCGCAAGTTGGCGAACGTCTCCCGGAGGTCGTCGAGGAGGCTGAAGTACTTCTTGGATTTGACGACGATGTCGTCCACGTAGACGTGGATGTTCCTGCCTATCTGAGGCAGGAGGCACTTCTACGTGCAGCGCTAAAAGGTGGCGCCGGCGTTCTTCAGGCCGAAGGACATGGTGATGTAGCAGTAGGCCCCGACGGGGGTGATGAAGGAGGTCTTGAGCCGGTCGGCCGGGTCCAGCTTTATCTGGTGGTAGCGAGAGTAGGCATATAGAAAGGACAACAGATCGCAGCCGGCCGTGGAGTCGATGACTTGATCGATCCGTGGTAGGGCGAACAGGTTCTTGGGGCATGCCTTGTTCAGGCTCGTGTAGTCGATGCACATGCGCCAGGTCTTGTTTTTCTTCAGCACCAGGACAGGGTTGGCCAGCCAGTCCGGGTGGAACACCTCCATGATGAAGCCGGCTGCGAGCAGCCGGGCGATCTCTTCTCCGATAGTGCGCCGCTTCTCCTCGGAGAAATGGTGCATGGGTTTCTTGACTGGCTTCGCATCTGGCCGTACGTGCAGCTTGTGCTCGGCAAACTTCCTCGGGACACCCGACATGTCTTTGGGGGACCATGCGAAGATGTCCCGATTCTCATGGAGGAAGTCGACGAGCTTGCTTTCCTATTTGCTGTCGAGGCGCAAGCCGATGGTCACGCACTTGGTGGGGTTGGCCGGATCGAGCGACACCTACTTGGTGTCCTTGGATGGCTGGAACGAAGCTTCGCCGACCGACTGGGAGAGAGGAGCCGGCACGGCCGGATGGGCGGAGGCAAGGGCCACCAGCCGGTCGAACTGCCGCTTCTCCTCCGCTATCTCCAGGGCCTCGGCCAGCCGGCTACCATCGCGCGCGCACGCGATTGACATCTGGTACTTGCCGACGACGGTGATGATGCCCTTGGGGCCCGGCATCTTGAGCTTGAGGTAGGCGTAATGGGGGACCGCCATGAACTTGACGAGGGCTGGCCGGCCCAGCAACGCGTGGTAGGGGCTGTCGAGGTCGACCACCTCGAACGATATGGACTCGCAGTAGAAATGACTGGCGTCGCCGAAGAGGACGTCAAGCTTGATCTTGCCGACGGGGGTGCAGGACTTGCCCGGCATGATGCCGTGGAAGACGGTCCGGCTTGCATTCAGGTCCTCCACCTTGAGCCCCAGCTTGAGCAGGGTGTCCAGGTAGAGTATGTTGATGCTGCTGCCCCCATTGATTAGCACCCGCGAGAAGCGGCACTAGCGCTTCTCGGAGGCGATGGTGGGATCGAGGACGAGGGCATAGCTGCTGGGGTTTGGCATCAGGGTCGGGTGGTCCGCCCGGCTCCAGGTGACCGGCTTCTCGGACCAATGCATGAATTGGGGAGTCGCGGGGATGGTGGCATTCACCTCGCGGTGGAGCCGGCGCTGGGTGTGCTTGTCCGTCTCCTCGCTGGTGAAGACGACGTAGCAGCCATCGTGCTGAGGGTACTAGTCGAGCAGCCGACTGTCATTGCGAGCCGGGGCCGGGGCCGGGGCCGCCTGAGCCGGTCCGGGAGCTGGAGCCGGAGCTTGGGCCGGAGCCGGGGCTCGAGTTGGCGGTGCGGGTGGAGCCGGTAGGCCGTCCCCCCGGGCCAGACGCTAGGAGTAGCTGCACTGCCGGAGCGTGTGCGTAGCCGGCTTGGTGCCATAGTGGTTCTTGCAGGGGAGGTCAAGCATTTGCTCGAAAGTCAGCTTGGGCTGCCAGGCAGGCTTTGCCGGTGCGCTGGCACTGACCGGGGGCCTGGCCAGCCGGCTGCTCCTCCTCGATGAAGGCAACCTACCGGCTCCTGTAGCAGGAGTTGGGCTAGTCGTTCTTGCGCTTGCCGTCCTGCTGCTGCCGGTTGTCGGCCGCCGCCCGCGGCGTGGCGGGGGGTGTAGCCGGTTTGGCCGGTGCCTTGGCTTTCATCCTCATTGAGGAATTGGCCATGGCATATTTGTTCGCTTTGGACATTAGGTCCGCCAGGGAGGTTGGCTCGGAGGACAAGAGTTTGTGCTTGAGAGGGGTGCCATCACAGCAGCCTTCGATGAAGTACTGGATGGCTTGTACCTCATGCACTCCCTCGTAGGAGTTGCGGAGCTCGGTCCAGCGCGTGACGTAGTCGCGGAGGGGTTCCTCCGGCCCCTGGACGCACATGGCCAGCTCGCGGAGCCGGCCGGGCCGTTTGTAGGTGTCGGTGAAGTTGCAGACGAAGTCTTCCTCGATGTCTGTCCAGGTGTTGACGCTGCCAGCGGGCAGGCTGTTAAGCCAGGTGCGGGCCTAGCCGATCAGCATGAGGGGGACGTAGCGGACTGCCACGCACTTGTTTCCCCTGGCGATGCCGATGGCGGTGGTGTAGTCGATCAGTCAGTCCTCCGGCTTGGCGGCCCCGGTGTATTTCGAGGTGTCGCGAGGAAGGGTCAAGCCGGGCGGAAAGGGCTCGTTGCGGAGCCAGGGGCCGAAGCAGGCCGGGCCTATTGAGCCCTCCTCCTCGAGGAGGGCCGACTGCGCGAGCCGGTCGAGACGGATCGGGCGTCGTTGTCAATCTGGGGGATGCGCGGTTCGAGCTGGGCCGCAAGCTCAGGAAAGACGGCCGGCGGGATGGACCACGCTGGCTCTTGCCGCGGAGGTGGAGTGTGCTCGCGGGTGCGCCGGCTGCCTCCTGCCGGCGCCTCGTCGCGGCGGTTGCTTCGGGCCGGGTTGTTTCTGCACCGGCTGTTCACAGCCGGCTGCTCATTCCCGCGCGAGGGGGGGCGATGGACGTTACTCCCCCGGGAGTTCCGGATGGAGGGACGAGGGGCGCTGGAGTGCTGAGCCGGCCGGCGGTCAGCAGCACCAGCGTCCTCGCCCTCGGGGCGGGAGAACTCGGAGACGGCCCCGCCGGGGGTGAGGCCGGCCTGTTGCGCGTTGGCGGTGTCGATGAGGTCCTTGATGTGGCGCTCGCGCGCGATGCGTTCCTCGCCCTTCAAAGTTTCCAAGTCCTCCTAGGCAACCTTGGCGGCGCGCAGGTTGGCCGTGGGGTTGTCGTAGACGGGGAGGCGTCCGCCGAGGATTTCCGCGACCACGCGGCCGCACTGCCGCATGACCCCACGCTGGCTGGGCTCGGGGCCAGCCGGGGTGAGACCGTACGCGGAGTTGTACTCCCGCTAAGCGGCCTCCATCTGGCGTCGCTCGGCGGCGAGGGCGCTGGCATCCTCGAACAGCAGGAGGCGGGCTGGCTCCAGCTACGGCTCCAGCCTGGCCCTGGTGGTAGCTGGATCCACCGTCATGGCGATGGGAGTGCCCAGACCCCGGAGGGTGGCGGCGAGCAAGTCGGAGGTGCCGGCGCGAGCCGCGGCTGCGCTGGCCTCGGCCGCTCGCACACGGCCCGAGGTGGTGGAAGAGGTGGCGACCATCACTCGCACGCGAGTGTGGGAGCCGATGGCCTCGCCCGTGGCGAGCGCGCCTACGGACAAGGGAGGCTCGATGCAGTTGAGCACCCAGCTAGGGTACTCGTCGGCCGCTGGCGCGTCGGTGAGGCTCAGCTTGCTGAGCTGCCTGGTGAGCACGGCGATGTTGAATGCGAGGTTGCGGTCGAGGCGCTTGTCAGAGACGCTGGCCGCGCTGCCCGCAGGACCTGCTGGAGCAAGCCCCACGAGCATGCGGTTCTTCCCGGGCACGAGGCGGCCGGGGGGAGGTGGTGAAGGGCCCTGCCCGGAGCGTGACTCCGGCGGACGGCGTGGACGGCCCCATGGTGGGCACCAACTGTCGTGGTTTTGTCATGGCAGATGCCATGGGTAGGCTTATCGAGAGGGGCCGAAGGACGCGACGGACTCTGGAAGCGGGGTTAGGCACGGACGGTGACTGACACGCGATGTACCCAGGTTCAGGGCCCTCTGTGGGTGGTAATACCCCTAGTCCTGCTCGGTCTAGATTAGGTGATGGAGAGATTACAACGATGCTCCTAGAGCTGTATGAGCGAGGAAGGAGAAGGAGCTGGCTGTCCTTCTGCCTCTACGTGTGCGTGTGTGCGGTGAGTGGGGAGATGGAGCGAACTTGGAACCCTTTGCATGGGGGTGGTCCAGGGGGTTTTATAGGCCAACCCCCCGGATTACAATAGGGATAAAAAGGCCGTGGGGGCCCCCGGCTGGCAGCCTCTTGGGCCGGCTGTGGGGCCCGCCGGCTGTAGGGTCTTGTCGCTGGTAGGTCCCGTCGGCTGAAGGGTCCCGTCCGGAGCTGGCGGGGCCAGCACGGTGGGTCCCGACACCAGTCGCATCGCGGCACGGGTCGTCCCTTGTGATGTCGTCTTGCGGCGTCCGGCCGAGGTCAACGGCCCAGCCGGCCGCCCTGTAGCCATGCCGGGTAGGTAATGGAGTGGTTGAGGCGTGCCGCACTGTTGGAGGCCCGGTCGCCGTCCGCCAGGGTCATAGGTCCTGACGCCTTCACTGTAGCCTTGCGGGCGCTGACCCCCGATGGGATGGGGTCCACTGTTGCCGCGCAGGCCCTGACAATGGTATCCAATGCCCAGCCGGCTGAGGAGGCGAGGGGGCAACGTCCCCAGTCGGTTATCACGCCGTAGCCGGCGGAAGCGCAGCCGGAGGGTCGCGGCCGGCATGGCATACCCGGACCGCTAGGAGAAGCGGCCCGCTCTTTAGTCGCGTTTGGTGAGCTAGTGCAAGGGGGTGTTTGAGGATACCCCGTGGTTGTCCCCCCGTCAAAGTATTACTATTTTCATGTCAATATTAGACTATTGTTTTGAATCTAATGGATCTGAATATTCATGCCACAATAAAGAATATTACATGGATAAATATGTTGGGTAGCATTCCACATAAAAAATTCTGTTTTTATCATTTACCTACTCGAGGACGAGCAGGAATTAAGCTTGGGGATGCTGATAAGTCTCCAACATATCTATAATTTATGATTGTTCCATGCTATTATATTATCTGTTTTGGATGTTTTTATGCATTAATATGCTATTTTATATTATTTTTGGGACTAACCTATTAATCTAGAGCCTAGTGCCAGTTTCTGTTGTTTCCTCGTTTTTGAGTTTCGCAGATAAGGAATAACCTCCGGAATGATTTTTTCTAGAAAATATGGCAGCCATGATATTTGAGAACCAAGGCAGAGGAGCTGCCACGGGGCCACAAGCCCGCTTGCCACGGCCAAGGGGCCACCCGCCCCGGGCAGGCTTGTGGGCCCCTAGCAACTCCCCTAACCCTAATCTTCGGCCTATAAATACCCAAATATTCTATAATTATAGAAACGAGCCATGAAAACACTTTTCCGACGACAGAAGCCTCCGTTCCCCAGAGATCCAATCTTGGAGCCTTTTCCGGTAATCTGCCGGAGGGGGATTCGATCACGGAGGGCATCTACATCAACTCCATTGCCCCTCCGATGATGTGTGAGTAGTTCACCACAGACCTATGGGTTAATAGCTAGGAGATAGATGGCTTCTTCTCTCTCTTTGCTTCTCAATACCATGTTCTTCATGATCTTCATGGGGATCTATCCAATGTAATACTCTTTTGCGGTGTGCTTGTCGAGATCCGATGAATTGTGGGTTTATGCCAGATTACACATGAAGATTATTTGAGTCTTTCCTGAATTTTTATATGCACGATTTCATATCTTTGCAAGTCTCTTCGAGTTATTGGTTTGGTTTGGCCAACTAGATTGGTAATTCTTGCAGTAGGAGAAGTGCTTAGTTTTGGGTTCAATCTCGTGGTGTCCTCACCCAGTGACAAAGTACGGGTAGCGAGGCACGTATTGTATTGTTGCAATCAAGGGTAAAAGGATGGGGTTTTCATCATATTTCTTGAGTTTATCCCTCTACATCATGTCATCTTACTTAATGCGTTACTCCGTTCTTCATGAACTTAATACTCTAGATGCAGGCAGCAGTCGGTCGATGTGTGGAGTAATAGTAGTAGATGCAGAATCGTTTCGATCTATTTGTCACGGACGTGATGCCTATATGCACAATCATTGCCTTGGATATCTTCATAATTATTCTCTTTTCTATCAGTTGCTCGACAGTTATTTGTTCACCCACCGTAATACTTGCCATCATGAGAGAAACCATCTAGTGAAACCTATGGCCCCCGGGTCGATTTTCCATATTATATTTTCAGATCTAAACCCAAAAACACCAAAAATACTTGTTGCATTATTTTTACTTTTAGTTTTACTTTCCATTAAAGCACCTTATTATATCTATCTCTACTAGATCTCATCCCTGCAAATAACCGTGAAGGGATTGACAACCCCTTTATAGCGTTGGGTACAAGAGTTTGATTGCTTGTGCATGTATATCTATTGGCGGCTCTCTTGTATCTCCTACTTGATTGATACCTTGGTTCTCAAAAACTGAGGGAAATACATATCTACTTTGCTGCATCAAACTGTTTCTCTTCATGAGAAACCAACGCATGCTCGAGAAGTAGCAAAGGCCGCCCGGCTAGGGTACGTGTGATCGCTGGCACTACTCCCCAATCTCATGAGGAATGGGCCATTGTGACCATTGTACCGATGCCAAATCTGCAACTGGAGTTCAACATTGTCCGAGAGGTATTGACTGATTTTTCACTAATAGAAGATTGGGGTTTTTTATATTGTTCCTTGCCCTTTTTGTGTGTTTGATAGATATGAGATGGTTAGCAATAGTCCCCATTAGTTTACAGATGTACTTGTTGTCTCTGAGAGGCATAACAAAGGTCTTCATTGGAGAAAACGGGTGCTGAATAGAGAAGTCAGGTTGTTATTATGTGGTTTCCCTTTTGATAGAAAGCATAATCAGGAGATCAACAATGCTCTGAGCAAATTTGGTAAATTTGTTATGTGGGACAGAGTCAGAAGTACCAAAGCAAATCTTTAGGTTAAAGTGAAAGTAGAAGAGCTTAGTGACATTCCTTCTAGCATTGTCTTTGGGGATGGGGATGAATCTGACTCTCTAACAGTTCCAATGGTCATCCTTCAACAACAAATTCTAGGGATGGAACCAGCAGATGAAGATCCCGTACCGGCAAATGGAAACCCACATCCTGCTCCAATGATTCCCCACTTTCACCCCAATCAGCACAATCATCTCTTGGGGTCTATTCAGCCACAAAATCCAGTTTTTGAACAGGAGATCCAACAAGGGGAATTTCGTGCACTTAATGATCTGATGCAGCCTATGGCAGAGGACCTCCCAGAAGAAGCTATTCCTACTAATAGTAGCATTAGAGTGTTTGACATTCCTTCATATTGTAGTGGTAACTCCATGGACTCTCCTAATGGCTCCTTGGTGCCACTTCTGCCTGATTTGAACATGCACCTGGATCTAGTGGTACCTAAAGCCCAACCCAACAACCTTGAGGCATTGGTTACAGCCCATGGCCCCCACCCATCCAACCCATTGCTCTTATATGTTCTTCCACAAGCTACAGGCACCTGAGACACCAATGATTGAATATCCTATGCATCTTGAGATTATTGCTAATGCTTTGACAGTTCATATACAGTTCAAACAAGCAGATACCTACCCGTATGGAGGATAATCAGGTAGTTATTTAGAATAAGATACAACAATCCTCATGAACTGTCACAAGCACATGCACCAATAGTCCAAACTATATCAATGCCAGCCCTGATCTCCCGCCTATGGAACATCAGGTTACTCTGAGAAGGACTGAATCCAGCTTAACTCATCATGCTCCATCTCCGCTACTACCTTAAGGTGATACAACATCATCTGACATGTCTGCTCCCCCTGGCTTTTCTGTCCCATCATTTCTGAAGCAACGTCACTCTGACTATCCAGTACTTATGTCTCCAGATAAAGAAAAAGAAATTAAATCACATTCTTCAAGAGACTCCATGCAGCATGCTAACACTAAAGTTCTGTTGGGAAAAGAAGGATCGCAAATATGGAAACACCATTTGGCACCAAAGAATGATAGTCAACATGTGACACATGTACCTATTGACTGGATAAATTTTATGTCTATCACACTGCTATCACCTGATAAATTTTATTGGGCTAAGAAATTTATTACATCTCAAGTCTGGGATATCATATCACAAGGCATTTCTTGTTCCACTACACTCCCATTTGTTATTCCTGATCACTATCCCAAAGATAAGCTACTCATGCATTCTGATATCCTCCCATAGTAAGAGAATGAGACTCAGGAAAGCTGCACAACAAATGGATCTGCTTCACAAGGGGAAATGGCTGCATCATCCACTTCTAAAATTCTTCAAAATAGAAAAAGGAGAGAGAAAACCCCTCTTGTAGAAACAAGCGTAAGAAGAAGCTATCGAATTCAGAAACTTCATAAAGGTTTCAGAAAACAGATTTGCCTGGACAAAGGATGTCTTCCATGCCATGCTTTACCACCTCATATACTTGGCAAGGTAGTTAAAAAATCTCAATTCTACTTTTTGCAAGGCTAACAAAGGAGGATCTACAAAGGAAAACAATGGGTACAAGAACAACAAGATTAGAACCAGCATCACCAGCAAGGAAGCATCAACGATCACTAAAGAGAAGAGCCAGAACTAGTTATTGTAGTATCCCCAGTCTGTCTTATGGCATGTTATCCTCCCAGACCTGAATCTATCATGTTAAGCTCTTATGGAATTATGTATGGGGATGTATATTTTGGTAACAGACTTGTATGATGTGGGATTTTCAAACCTCCCGTTGACTACCCAATCAAACATTTCCTTCTCTATATTTGTGGGCTCCAAGCTATATGCAGTGAGATAACTTATTTGATGATGATGCTCTGTTCTAATTTTCCATCACTATTTTCTCATGACTATGGCTAGAGAATAGAATATCCTTAACTATATTAACACATTTGTTAATGACCCTAAGAAATGGACTACTCTATTTAATAAAATTGATGAATCCCAATGTTCTATCCCGTGTTGTCAAGAAACAAAAAGTGAAACTTTTGGTAGTGATTATATCAAGAAATTCGGTCCAAGGAGACTATCCAAATTTTATTTTCAACCGTCTAATGGTGCTTCTGGAGGTTTACTCACTGTTTGGAATGAACAATTTTTTCAAGGGCTAGATATTTAGCCAAAATAAATTCTCTATTTCCATCCTCTTCACTTCCTCACACAATGGGGAGCAATGGATCTTGACTAATGTTATTGGTCCCTGTCAGACTCTAGAGAGAGCCAGTTTCCTCAATTGGTTCATGAACTTTCAAATACGAGATGACACAAATTGGATGATCGTTGGAGATTTTAAATATATTGAATACCCACAAAAAAAAGCAGAGGTGGTGGAAGCATAGCTGACATGTTGGCTTTCAATGAGGCCATAATTAATCTTGATTTAATAGAAGTTCCTCTTTAAGGCTGAAAATTTTACATGGAGCAAAAATCAAGATGCACCTCTTTTAGAAAAGTTGGATTGGTGCTTCACTTCTGAGTCTTGGACATTGTCACACCCATCTAATTTTGCTTCCCCATTGGCAAAAACAACATCTGACCATGCCCCAATTCAAATTAAGATTGGCACATCAATACCCAAAACTCATATTTTTCAGGTTTGAAAACTACTGGATGGAACACTCACAATTCAAGGGCATTATCAAGAGTATATGGGACGAGGATGTAAAGGAACATGATTCAACTAAGATTATTGCTACCAAATTCAAGAGATTAAGAAAAGGACTTAAGATTTGGTTGATAGGCTTGTCAGATCTTAAGGGGATTGTAGACAACACATCATTCTTGATTCACTGTTATGATAGCATAGAGGAATACAGAGATTTGTCTATGGAAGACGCTATTGGCAGAACTGAGCTCTGGAATCACTACATTCAGCTACTTGAGTATCTGAGTACTTATTGGAAGTAGAGAGACACAATTAGGAAGATTAAACTAGGGAAGCAAACACTAAATACTTCCAACCTAGAGCCACCATAAAATTCAGGAACAATCACATTGCAGTACTGCAAGATGAACAGGGACATGAACATTTTGAACATGCAGCTAAGGCAGCAATCCTGTTCAGAGAATTCAAAAACAGAATGGGCATCACATCAGAAACAAAAAAATCACCTCCAACTTCATCATTTACTTTCCCCTATGGACTTAACAGAGATGGAAGCCCCTTTCTCCAAGCTAGAGATTGATTTAGTCATTAAAAACATGCCTTCGGATAAATCACCTAGACTAGATGGCTTTAATGCTGCATTCCTTAAGTATTGCTGGGAGATTATAGAACCATATTTTTAAAATATGATTGAGGATTTGTATCATGGCACTGCAAGCATACAAATCATCAATTATTCATTTATCACTCTGATCCCCATTGTTGATGGTGCAGTTACCCCCAATGAATTCAGACCCATTTCTCTCCTCAATTGTAGTGTCAAGATCGTTACAACATTGCTTGCCAACAGACTATAGAAAGTCATACTTCAACTTTTCCATAAAAATCAATATGGATTTCTCAATAACAAATGCATTCAAGATTGTCTTTCATAGTCCTATGAATATATCCACAAATGTCATCAGTCAAAGAAATAAATTGTGATGCTCAAACTTGACTTTGAAAAGGCCTTTCACATGTTAAGCCATGAAACCATTTTGAAATTAACAAGGCCAAGGAATTTTTAGACAAATGGATACAATGGATCAAACTAATTTATAAAACAGGCCACTCCTCAATTCTGCTGAACGGAGTCCCAGACAAACAATTTCTATGCAAAAAAGGAGTTAAGCAATGAGATCCTCTTTCACCCTTAATATTTTTCCTAGCAATTGATATTTTCCATACCATGTTTAATGAAGCCAACAACAATGAACTGATTGTTACACCTTTGATTCACACTTCATGTCCAGAATTCCCAATTATTCAGTATGCTGATGATGCAATCGTTGTAGCCAATGGAGATGCAACTAAACTAAATCATATGACCAATCTTCCGCTCCACTTTGCTGCATATATTGGTATCAAAGTTAACTACTCCAAATCCATATTGATCCCCATCAATACTGCTGCAGATAAAATTCAACTACCAACACACATGCTTGGCAGCCAGGTGGGTAATTTCCCACAAAAATATCTTGGTCTTCCTTTGAACTTAAACAAGCCAAAACTGGAGGACTATATCCCCATGCTTAAAAGGACCAAAAATAGACCGCAATGCTGCTCCACTTTGCTATCTTCAGGAGATAAACTTACCTTGGTTAAATAAGTATTTCATGGGATGCCCATCTTCTATAGGCTTCTCCCTTGAGTTAGGGAGACTCGACTTCTTGAACTTCACATGCATGTCCCCAGGTGGGGGTAGAGGAACTTCCTCTTCGTCGGAACTTGTTCCTTCCTTCCCCTTAGGATCATAACCATTTTCCTCATCTGTGGTCCAACCATAAGGATCTAAATATCCGTAAACCTTGGGGTTAGCAAGGTAGTCAGCCACATAGCTCTCTCCCTCTGAATCTTGAGAGGACATCTTTGCTCTAAATCTGCTGCAGAAACAGGCTCGAAACGAAAACAAAGGATATTTTCGTGATATGAGGGTCAGACCTTTCGGGAAGTTTTATAATTAATTTTTACCGACCATAAGGAGAGTTCCACAAGAAAACGGAGTCCGGGGGCACACGAGGAGCTCACGAGCCACCTAGGTGCGACCAGGGGGTGGGGTCGCGCCTGGCAGGCTCGTCGCCTCCTCGTGCGCTTTCCGGACTACTTTAAATTTTTGTAATTTTATAAATATTCCAAAATGGAGAAAAATTGCTATTGGGAAAGTTTTGGAGTCAGTTTGCTTATCGTACCACATACCTCTGTTTCCGAAGTCTCGAACAGGCTGATAAACATCCCTTATGTACTCCTCCGGGGTTATGGTATTAATTATATTGCTTTCAACATTTATGGGAATACCTAAGATATAATGTTTGATTCTTTGCCCATTCACAACTCTCGGAAAAGTGCCTTCCGCATTGTTGATTTTGATGGCACCGGAACGATATACTTCCTCGACAATATAAGGACCTTCCCATTTAGAGAGAAGTTTGCCTGCAAAAAATCTAAAATGAGAATTGTATAGCAAGACATAATCACCTACATTGAACTCATGTTTTTGTATCCTTTTATCATGCCACCTCTTAACTTTCTCTTTAAACAACTTGGCATTTTCATATGCCTGAGTTCTCCATTCATCAAGCGAGCTAATATCAAATAACCTCTTCTCACCAGCAAGTTTGAAGTCAAAGTTGAGCTCTTTGATTGTCCAATAAGCCTTATGCTCCAGATCAAGAGGTAAATGACATGCTTTACCGTAAACCATTTTATAAGGAGACATGCCCATGGGATTCTTATAAGCAGTTCTATAAGCCCACAGTGCATCATCAAGTTTCTTAGACCAATTCTTCCTACACCTATTAACAGTCTTTTGCAGAATTAATTTAATTTCTCTATTACTTAACTCTACTTGACCACTAGACTGAGGATGATAAATAGATGCAATTCTATGGTTGACATCATACTTAGCAAGCATTTTACGGAAAGCACCATGAATAAAATGTGAACCACCATCGGTCATTAAATATCTAGGGACTCCAAATCTAGGGAAAATAACTTCTTTAAGCATCTTAATAGAGGTGTTATGATCAACACTACTAGTTGGAATAGCTTCTACCCACTTAGTAACGTAATCAACAGAAACTAAAATATGAGTATACCCATTGGACTTCGGGAAAGGTCCCATATAATCAAAACCCCAAACATCAAATGGTTCAATAACAAGTGAGTAATTCATAGGCATTTCCTGACATTTACTAATATTACCTATTCTTTGACATTCATTGCAAGGCAAAACAAACTTACGAGCATTCTTAAAGAGAGCAGGCCAATAAAAACCGGATTGTAATACCTTGTGTGCAGTTCTATCTCCAGCATGGTGTCCTCCGTAAGCCTCGGAGTGGCACTTCTATAGGATCTGTCCCTGTTCATGCTCAGGTACACAACGTCTAATAACACCATCTACTCCTTCTTTATATAGGTGATGATCATCCCAAAAGTAATGTCTCAAATCATAAAGAACTTTTTCTTTTGTTGGTACGTGAAACTAGGTGGTATATATTTAGCAACAATATAATTAGCAAAATCAGCATACCATGGTGTACTGCTTGAAGCATTGATAACATTCAATTGTTCATCAGGAAAGCTATCATCAATAGGTTGTGGGTCATCAGGAACATTCTCTAACCTAGACAAGTTCTCTGCTACTGGGTTCTCCGCACCCTTCCTATCAACAATATGCATATCAAATTCTTGTAGCAAGAGAACCCATCTAATAAGTCTAGGTTTAGCATCTCTCTTTTCCATGAGATATTTAATAGAAGCATGATCAGTGTGAATAGTAACTTTAGAATCAACAATATAAGGTCTGAACTTATCACATGCAAACACAACTGCTAAAAATTCTTTTTCACTAGTAGCATAATTTCTTTGGGCACTATCTAGAGTTTTACTAGCATAATGAATAACATTTAATTTCTTGTTAACTCTTTGTCCTAGGACAGGACCAACAACATAATCACTAGCATCACACATAATTTCAAAAGGTAGGTTCCAATCAGGTGGTTGAACAATAGGTGTAGTTATCAAGGCCTTTTTGAGTATTTCAAACGCTTCTTCACAATCATCATCAAAAACAAATGGAATATATTTTTGCAAGAGATTAGTGAGAGGCCTAGAAATCTTAGAGAAGTCTTTAATGAACCTTCTATAGAAACCAGCATGACCAAGGAAACTTCTTATACCTTTAATGTTTGTAGGGCATGGCATTTTCTCAATGGCATCAACTTTAGTCTTATCAACTTCAATACCTCTTTCAGAAATTTTATGTCCAAAGACAATGCCTTCATTAACCATAAAGTGACACTTCTCCCAATTCAAGACAAGGTTAGTATCTTCACATCTCTGCAAAACTCGATCAAGGTTGCTCAAGCAATCATCAAAAGAAGATCCGTAAACAAAGAAATCATCCATGAAAACCTCAACAATCTTTTCACAAAAGTCAGAGAATATAGCCATTATACATCTTTGAAAGGTAGAAGGTGCATTACATAAACCAAAAGGCATACTTCTATAAGCAAAGGTACCGAAAGGGCAAGTAAAAGTGGTTTTCTCCTGATCAGATTATGAAACATGTATTTGGCAGAAACCAGAATAACCATCTAGAAAGCAAAAGTGTGTATGTTTAGGCAATCTTTCTAGCATTTGATCAATGAAAGGTAGAGGGTAATGATCTTTCTTAGTAGCTTTATTTAATTTCCTAAAATCGATTACCATCCTATAGCCGTTAACAATTCTTTGTGGGATCAATTCATCTTTATCATTAGGAACAACGGTAATACCTCCCTTCTTAGGGACACAATGCACCGGACTTACCCAATCACTATGAGCCACAGGGTAGATAATACCTGCTTCTAGGAGCTTTAGTATTTATTTTCTTACCACCTCATTCATCTTAGGATTCAGTCTTCATTGGGGGTCGGCAACTGGGTTGGAATCAGGATCAATTTTAATTTTATGCTGTCATAGAGTGGGACTAATGCCTTTAAGATCATCAAGAGTATATCCAATAGCAGCACGGTGCTTCCTTAGAGTTTTCAATAATTTCTTTTCTTGATGCTCTGAAAGGTTAGCACTAATAATAACAGGATATATTTCTTTTTCATCAAGATAAGCATACTTAAGAGTATCAGGTAATTGTTTAAGCTCAAACACAGGATTACCCTTGGGTGGAGGTGGATCCCCAAGTAATTCAACAGGTAAATTATTCTTAAGGATAGGACGTTGTTCAATGATAATTCTATCTATCTCATCCCTTTCACCCATACGCATATCATTTTCATGTTCAAGCCAGTATTGCTCTAAAGGATCAGTAGGAGGCACAGCAATAGAAGTAAGAGCAATAATTTCATCCTTACTAGACAATTCTTTTTATGAGGTTGTCTACCAAACTTAGGAAAATTAAATTCATGTGACACACCTCCAAAGCCTACAGTAACAGTTTGTTTCTCACAATCAATTTGAGCATTAAAAGTATTGCGGAAAGGTCTACCAAATATGATGGTACAAAAGCTATCTTGTGCGGTAGCAAGAACGAGAAAATCAGTAGGATACTTAGTTTAACCACACAAGACTTTCAACATCTCTGACAATTCCCACAAGCCAGATAGTATCTCTATTAGCAAGTTTAATAGTAACATCAATAAATTCCATCTCGACAGGTGCAATCTCATCTTTAATTTCATTATATAAGGATTGAGGTATTGCACTAATACTATCACCCACGTCACATAAACCATGATGAGAATGATTTCCTATCTTAACAGAAACAACAGGCATGCCAACTATAGGTTTATGTTTGTCTCTAGTATGAGGTTTAGCAATTCTAGCAGAAGCTTCACAGAATTGAATAACATGCCCATCAACATCATCGGTCAAGAGATCTTTAATAATAGCAATACTAGGTTCAACTTTAATTTTCTCAGGGGGTGTAGGTGTTCTAATGTAGCCCTTACGTATCACAGTTGAAGCTTTAGCATGATCCTTTATTCTAACAGGGAAAGGTGGTTTCTCAATGTAAGCAGTAGGAACAATAGAATCATTATAAGAAATAACTTTTTCTTTAACTGAAACGGGTTTAGCTACATTAACTTCTACGGGAGGATGATATTTAAACCACTTCTCCTTAGGGAGATTAATATGAGTAGCAAATGATTCACATAAAGAAGCTAGTATCTCAGAGTCAAGTCCATGTTTAGCGCTAAAATCATGAAAAGTATTTGTTTCTACGAAGGATTTAACGCAATCGAGCTTAAGATTCATACCTGACTCCTTACCTTCATCAAACTCCCAATCTTCAGAATTGCATTTAATTCTTTCCAATAAATCCCATCTAAAGTCAATATCTCTCTTCATAAAAGAACCGGTACAAGAAGTGTCAAGCATGGTGCAATTGTCATGAGAAAGCCGAGCATAAAAGTTCATAATAATAATTTCTCTGGGAAGCTCATGGTTTGGGCATGAATATAACATTGACTTAAGCCTCCCCCAAGCTTGAGCGATACTTTCTCTATCACGAGGCCAAAAGTTATAGATATAATTCCAATCACGATGTACCAAATGCATAGGATAAAACTTTTGATGAAATTCCAATTTCAATCGCTTGTAGTTCCATGATCCAGTATCATCACATAGCCTATACCATGTCAATGCTTTATCCCTCAAAGATAAGGGAAATACCTTCTTCTTGACCTCATCCTCGGGCAAACCTGCAAGCTTACATAAACCACAAACTTCATCTACATAGATTAGATGCGAGTCAGGGTGTGATGTTCCATCTCTTGTAAAAGGATTAGCCAACAGTTTCTCTAGCATACCCGAAGGAATATCATAATAAATATTTTAAGTAGGTGTAGTAGGTTGAGGAGCAAATCTTTCTGCTTCCGGTCGAGGTGAAGATACCCCGAACAAGCCCCTCAAAGGATTATTTTCCATAGTGACAAGTGACAATAAATTTCAGCACACTATATAAATGTTTCCTTACCAAATTCCACTTACCAAAGGCGCTTCACTCCCCGGGAACGGCGCCAGAAAAGAGTCTTGATGACCCACAAGTATAGGGGATCTATCGTAGTCCTTTCGATAAGTAAGAGTGTCGAACCCAACGAGGAGCAGAAGGAAATGACAAGCAGTTTTCAGTAAGGTATTCTCTGCAAGCACTGAAATTGTCGGTAACAGATAGTTGTGTGATAAGATAATTTGTAACAGGTAGCAAATAATAATAGTAACAAAGGTGCAGAAATATGGACCAATCCCTATATTTACAAGGGACAAGCCTGAACGAACTCTTATATAAAGTAATGTTCTCCCGAGGACACATGGGAATTACTGTCAAGCTAGTTTTCATCATGTTCATATGATTCGCATTCGCTACTTTGATAGTTTGATATGTGGGTGGACCGGTGCTTGGGTGCTGTTCTTACTTGGACAAACATCCCACTTATGATTAACCCCTCTCGCAAGCATCCGCAACTACTAAAGAAGAATTAAGACTAAATCTAACCATAGCATTAAAGTAGTGGATCAAAATCAGCCCCTTACGAAGCAACGCATAAACTAGGGTTTAAGCTTCTGTCACTCTAGCAACCCATCGTCTACTTATTACTTCCCAATGCCTTCCTCTAGGCCCAAATAATGGTGAAGTGTCATGTAGTCGACATTCACATAACACCACTAGCGGAGAGGCAACATACAACGGATCAAAATATCGAACGAATACCAAATTCACATGGCTACTATTAGCAAGACTTATCCCATGTCCTCAGGAACAAACGTAACTACTCACAAAGCATGATTATGTTCATGATCAGAGGGGTATTGAATAGCATTAAGGATATGAACATATGATCTTTCACCACGTAAACCAACTAGCATCAACTACAAGGAGTAATTAACACTACTAGCAACCTTACAAGTACCAATCGGAGTTGCGAGACGGAGATTGGTTACAAGAGATGAACTAGGGTTTGGAGATGAGATGGTGCTGATGAAGATGTTGATGGAGATGGGTACCCTCCGGTGAGAGGAGTGTTGGTGATGACGATGGCGACGATTTCCCTCTCCGGGAGAGAAGTTTCCCCAGCAGGACAGCCCTGCCGGAGCTCTAGATTGGTTCTGCTCAAGTTCCGCCTCGTGGCGGCGGCGTTTCTTCCCGAAAGCTCCCCATTGATTTTTTCTGTGATGAAACCCTTCATATAGGAGCAGATGAACGCCAGAGGAGCTGCAGGGGCCCCACGAGCCCCCTAGGCACGGCCAGGGGGGTAAGCCGCGCCTGGCAGGCTCGTGGCCTCTTGGTGGCTCCTCTCTGGTATATCTTCGGCCCATTATTTTTTATATATTCCAAAATAATTCCACGTTGATTTTCACGGCTTTTGGAGTTGTGGAGAATAGACATCTCAAACTTGCTCCTTTTCCAGCCCAGAATTCCAGCTGCAGGCATTCTCCCTCTTCATGTAAACCATATAAAATAAGAGAGAAAAGGCATGAGTATTGTACCATAATGTGTAATAACAACTCATAATGCGATAAATATCAATATAAAAGCATGATGCAAAATGGACGTATTAGGGGGCGATGCGGTAGTGGGGGCATGCGGCGGCTGGAGCGCAGGGGCGACGCGGCGGCGGTGGGCGCGCGCGGTGGCGGGGGCGACGCGACGGCGGGGGCGCGCGGCTTCTGGGGCGATGGGGCGGCGGTGGCGTCAGGGGTGGTGGGCGCGGGCGGCGGGGTCATGGGGCGATGGGGAGGAGAGAGGGAGAGAAAGAGAGAGAGATGTGGGCCGGCGGGGGGCGTTAGCCGTTAGTTAACCCCCCCTCTTTGTCGTCCGCTAGCGTACAGCAAAGGAGGTTTGTCGTCCGCTAGCGGGCGTCAAAGAGGGGGGCCGTTAGGTCAAGTTGCGGGCTGGGTCGTCAGTGGGCCCCCTTCCTCTTTGCTATCTACTAGCGAACGGCAAACCTCCTTTGCCATCCGCTAGCAGACGGCAAACCTCCTTTGCCATCCGCTAGTAGACGGCAAAGAAGTGGCTGATGGCAAAGCCACCCTTTGCCGTCTGCTAGCTCTTTGTCGTCTGCTTTCTGCTAGCTGATGGCAAAGCCACACTTTGTCGTCCGCTAGTAGACGACAAAGAGGTGGCAGACGACAAATCTTCTAATTCTGGTAGTGACACCATCTTGCCGCTCCCCCGTTAAGAATAAATACGTATCCGGTTTGTGACTTAGAGCCATCAAGATCAGTGTCAAAACTTGCATCGACGTAACCCTTTACGACGAGCTCTTCATCACCTCCATAAACGAGAAACATTTCCTTAGTCCTTTTCAGGTACTTAAGGATATTCTTGACCGCCGCCCAGTACTCCATTCCAAGATCACTTTGAAACCTTCTGGCCATACTTATGGCAAGGCTGACATCGGGTCTTGTGCACAGCATTGCATACATGATAGAGCCTATGGCTGAAGCATAGGGGATGACACTCATCTTTTCTCTATCTTCTGCAGCCACTAGGCATTGAGTCTTACTCAACTTCACACCTTGTAACACAAGCAAGAACCCCTTCTTGGACTGATCCATTTTGAACTTCTTCAAATCTTTATCAAGGTGTGCACTCTGTGAAAGTGTTATTAAGCTTCGCGATCTATCTCTATAGATCTTACTACCTAATATGAAAGCAGCTTCTCCTAGGTCCTTCATTGAAAACTCTTGTTCAAATATTCCTTCATGCTTTCCAGCATTTCTATATTGTTTCCAATCAGCAATATGCCATCCACATATAATATTAGAAACGCTATAGACCTCCCACTCACTTTCTTATAAATACAAACTTCTCCATAAACTTGTATAAACCCAAATTCTTTGATCACCTCATCAAAGCGCTTATTCCAACTCCGAGATGCTTGCACCAGACCACAAATGGATCAATGGAGTTTGCAAACTTTTGCAGCATTCTCTCGATTGACAAAACCTTCTGGTTGCATCATATAAAACACTTCATCAAGGAAACCATTGAGGAACGCTGTTTTGACATACATCTGCCAAATTTCATAGTCGAAATAAGCATCTATTGCCAACATGATTCTGATAGACTTAAGCATCGCTATGGGTGAGTAGGTCTCATCGTAGTCAACTCCTTGAACTTATGAAAAACCCTTTGCCACAAGTCGAGCTTTATAGACGGTGACATTACCGTCCGCGTCCGTCTTCTTCTTAAAGATCCATTTGTTCTGAATGGCCTTTCACCCTTCAAGTAATACTTCCAAAGTCCATACTTTGTTTTCATACATGGATCCCATCTCAGATTTCATGGCCTCTAACCATTTCTCGGAATCCAAGCCCATCACCGCTCCTCCATAGCTCGTAAGTACATTGTTGTCCAACAACATGACCTCCAAGACAGGGTTGTCGTACCACTCACGAGCAGTACGCACCCTTGGCGACCTACGAGGTTCAATAGTAACTTGATCTGAAGCTTCATGATCATCATCATTAACTTCCTCTTCAACTGTCGTAGGCTCCACAGAAACATCTTTTTGCGCTGCGCTACTCTCTAGTTGAAGTAACGGTTCAATAACCTCATCAAGCTCTATTTTCCTCCCACTCAATTCTTTCGAGAGAAACTCTTTACCAACAAATGTTCCGTTCCTAGCGACAAACACTTTGCCTTTGGATCTGAGAGAGAAGGTATACCCGACTGTCTCTTTTGGGTATTGTATGAAGACGCATTTCTCCGCTTTGGGTTCCAGCTTTTCAGGCTGAAGCTTTTTGACATAAGCATCACATCCCCAAACTTTAAGAAACGACAACTTAGACCACTTGCCAAACCATAGTTCATATGGCGTTGTCTCAACGGATTTTGATGGTGCCCTATTTAAAGTGAATGCAGCTGTCTCTAATGCATAACCCCAAAACGATAGTGGCAAATCAGCAAGAGACATCATAGAAAGAACCATATCTAATAAGGTTCGATTATGACATTCGGACACACCATTACACTGTGATGTTCCGGATGGTGTCAACTGTGAAACAATTCCACACTGTCTTAAGTGACTGCCAAACTCATAACTCAAATATTCACCTCCTCGATCAGATAGCAGAAATTTAATCTTCTTGTTACGATGATTCTCAGCTTCACTTTGAAATTGCTTGAACTTTTCAAACGTTTCAGACTTGTGTTTCATTAAGTAAATGTACCCATATCTACTTAAGTCATTGGTGAAGGTGAGAAAATAACGATATCCACCACGCACTCTAACATTCATTGGACCGCACACATCAGTATGCATGATTTACAATAAGTCACTTGTCCGTTCCACTGTTCCAGAGAACGGTGTTTTAGTCATCTTGCCCATGAGGCATGGTTCACATGTGTCAAGTGATTCAAAATTAGGTGACTCCAAAAGTCCATCAGCATGGAGTTCCTCATGCGTTTTACACCAATATGACCTAAACGGCAGTGCCACAAGAAAGTGGTACTATCATTATCAACTCTACATCTTTTGGCATCAATGTTATGAACATGTGTGTCATCACTATCAAGATTCAATATGAATAAACCCCTCACATTGGGTGCATGACCATAAAAAATATTACTCATATAAATAGAACAACCATTATTCTCTGATTTAAATGAGTAATCGTCTCGCAATAAACAAGATCCAGATATAATTTTCATTCTTAATGCAGGCACTAAATAACAATTATTCAGGTTCATCACTAAACCCGATGGTAATCGAAGAGAGAGCATGCCGACGGTGATCACATCAACCTTGGAACAATTTCCCACGTGCATCGTCACTTCATGCTTTGCTAACCTTCGTCTATTCCATAGTTCCTGTGTTGAGTTGCAACTGTGAGCAACCGAACCGGTAACAAATACCCAGGCACTACAACGAGAGCTAGTAAGGTACACATCAATAACATGTATATCATATATACCTTGTTTTTCGTTGGCCGCCTTCTTGTCAGCCAGGTACTTGGGGTAGTTCCACTTCCAGTGACCAGTTCCCTTGCAATGAAAGCACTCAGTTTCTGGCTTGGGTCTAGTCTTGGGCTTCTTTACACGAGTAGAACTGATTTGCCATCCTTCTTGGTTTTACCCTTCTTGCCCTTGCCCTTGCCATTATTCTTGAAATTGGTGGTTTTATTGACCATCAACACTTGATGTTCTTTCTGGATTTTAGACTCAGCGACTTTTAGCATCGCAAACCGCTCGGCGACTGACTTGTTCGTCCCGTGCATGTTATAGTTCATCACAAAGCTCTTGTAACTAGGTGGCAGTGATTGAAGATCTCTGTCAGTGATATTCTCTAGCGGAAGGGCAATTCCCAACTCCGCTAGACGAGTCGAATACCTAGACATTCTGAGTATATGCTCACTGATAGACCCATTCTCCTCCATTTTGCAAGCATAGAACTTATCGGAGGTCTCATACCTCTCGATCCAGGCATTCTTTTGAAAGATAACCTTCAACTCCTGGAACATCTCATATGCTCCATGATGTTCAAAACGTCCTTGAAGTCCCAGTTTCACACTGAACTATTGAGTAATCTCCAGAACGTGCCTCCCAAGCGTTCTTAACATCTTCGGATGGCATGTCTTCTGGTTGGTCACCAAGCGGTGCATCAAGGACATATGATTTCTGGGAAGCCGTGAGGATAATACTCAGATTACGGGCCTACTCAACAAAGTTACTTCCATCATCTTTCAACTTAGCTTTCTCTAGGAACGCATTAAAATTAAGGGGTGCTACTGCGCGAGCCATTGATCTACAACATAAATATGCAAAGGTTACTTAGACTATTGTTCAAGATAATGAGTTTAGTTAATAAAATTACTAAAGCTCCCACTGAAATTGACATCCCTCCGGTCATCTGAGTGTCACATGATCCAAATTCACCAACTCAAGTCCGATCATCACGTGAGTTGAGGTGGTTTCAATGGTGAACATCATCATGTTGATCATATCTACTATATGACTCATGTTCGACCTTTCGGTCTCTTGTGTTACGAGGCCATGTATGTACATGCTAGGCTTGTCAAGTTTAACCTGAGTGTTCTACATGTGCAACAAATCTTGCACCCGTTGTATGTGAACTTAAGAGTCTATCACACCCGATCATCACGTGGTGTCTCGACACGATGAACTTGCGCAACGGTGCACACTCAGGGAGAACACAATTCATCTTGAAATTTAAGTGATGGATCACCTTATAATGCTACCATCGTCCTAAGCAAAACAAGGTTCATAAAAGGATTAACATCACATGCAAATCATAAGTGACATGATATGGCCATGAACTTGTGCTTTTGATCTCCATCTTGAAAGCACCGGCATGATCTCCATCGTCACCGGCACGACACCATGATCTCCATCATCTTGATCTCCATCAACGTGTCGCCATCGGGGTTGTCATGCCCATCATGCTTCTACTACTATTGCTACCATTTATCGATAAATAAAGCATTACATAGTGCTTAATGATTGACACGCAAGTCATACAATAATTAAAGACAACCCTATGGCTCCTGTCGGTTATCGTACTCATCGACATGCAAGTCGTGATATTCTATACAACACATGATCATCTCATACATCACATATTTCACATCATCTAATTGACCATATCACATCCCAACATACCCTGCAAAAACAAGTTATACATCCTCTAATTGTTGTTTCATGTTCTACGTGGCTGCTACGGGTATCTAGCAAGAACAATTCTCACCTACGCATAAACCACAACGGTGATACATAAGTTGCTTTTCAACCTTCTCAAGGACCACCTTTGTCGAATCTGATCTAACTAAAGTAGGAGAAACAAGAACCCGCCAGCCATCTTTGTGCAACGCAGTTACACGTCAGTTAATGGAACCGGTCTCTCATAAGCGTACGAGTAAGGTTGGTCCGGGCCGCTTCATCCCACAATACCGCTGAACCAAAACACAACCAAGGGAGGAAGCAATCTAAGCATCAACGCCCACAAACTCTTTGTGTTCTACTCGATATCTCATCTACACATTGACCTAGCTCATGATGCCACTGTTGGGGAACGTTGCATGGGAAACAAAAAATTTCCTATGCACACGCAAGATCTATCCATGGTGATGAGCATATATGAGAGGGAGAGTGGATCTGTGTACCCTTGTAGATCGCTAAGCGGGAAGCGTTAAGAAATGCGGTTGGTGTAGTCGAACATTTTCGCGATCCAAATCTTCGAGCATCCCGCGATCCAATCATGATCCGTCTCGATCAAGCACCGAACGGACGACACCTCCACATTCAGCACACGTGCAGCTTGATGACGATCTCCGCCTTCTTGATCCAGCAAGATGGAGGGTAGAGGTAGACGAGTTCTTCGGCAGTGTGATGGCACCGTGGCGATGGTGGTGGAGCAATTCCGGCAGGGCTTCGCCTAAGCACTGTACAAAACCGATCTAGAGGAGAAACTATGCACTATAGGAGAGGGTAGCACGTGGCTGAAAATCAAGTGCAAAACCCTAAAACCTCTATTATATATAAGAGGAAGAGAGAAGGAGGCTTGGTGCAAGGGCCAAGACCTCTAGGCTTCGATCGAAGTGGGAGGAGAGGAGGAATCCTCCTCCAATCCTAGTAGGACTAGGACGCCTCCTTATTTTGGTCCTTTTGCCTTTCTCCACCTTTTTCTCTTTGGGCTTTTCTTCCCAGCTGCATGGGCCTTATGTGGGACTTCCACCAGCCCACTAAGGGCTAGTATTCGCCCTCCCACAGCCCATGTAGCCTCTTGGGTCGAAATACCCCTCCCGATGGTCTCCCAGTACACTACCGACACTCCCGGTACACTATCGATGAGCCCAAAACTTTTCCGGCAACCAAAACAGGACTTTCTATATATTAATCTTTACGTCCGGACCATTTTGGAGCTCCTTGTGACATCCAAGATCTCATCCGAGACTCCGAAAAACCTTCGGTCACCACCATGCATAACTCTATACTACCGAAACGTCACCAAACCTTAAGTGTGCAGACCCTGCGGGTTCGAGAACTTTGTACACATGACCGAGACACCTCTACTCTCAATAACCAATAGCGGCACCTAGATGCCCATATTGGTTCCTACATATTCTACGAAGATCATTATCGTTCCAACCTTTGTGTCAAGGATTCAGTTAATCCCGTATGATGTTCCCTTTGTTTTTCGGTATGTTACTTGCCCGAGATTCAATCGTCGATATCTCCATACCTAGTTCAACCACGTTACCGGCAAGTCTCTTTAATCGTTCCGTAATACAAGACCCTGTGACTAACACTTAGTCACATTGCTTGCAAGGCTTATTGTGATGTTGTATTACCGAGTGGGCCCTGAGATACCTCTCCGTCACACGGAGTAACAAATCCCAGTCTTGATCCATGCCAACCCAACAGACACCCTCGGAGATACCTGTAGAGCTCCTTTATAGTCACCCAGTTAAGTTGCAACGTTTGATACACACAACGCACTCCTCCGGTGTTCGTGAGTTGCATGATCTCATGGTCATAGGAGCATATACTTGACATGCAGAAAACAGTAGCAATAAGCTGACACGATCATATGCTACGTTTTTAGTTTGGTTCTTGTCCATCACATCATTCTCCTAATGATGTGATCCTGTTATCAAATGACATCACATGTCAATGCCTAGGAAACCTTGACCATCTTTGACCAACGATCTAGTTCACTAGAGGCATACTAGGGACAAAGTGTTATCTATTTATCCACACATGTAATGTGTTTCCAATCAATACAATTATAGCATGGACAATAAAAAATTATCATGAACAAGGAAATATAATAATAAAAACTTTATTTATTGCCTCTAGTTTCCAACAGGTCAACCATTATAGTCTTTATACCCACACCTACACTTCTTCTCAATCAACAAGACAATTTCTATGCATCAGGTCCTTTAGAAAAGGAGATGAGTTGTATCTTCCACATGCCTCTATCACTCATTGCATACCAACAACTGAACTCTCTTCAAGACAACATCAATAACAAGAATATTACTGGGCACTCTGATCAATGGTTTTATTCATGGAGCTCTCCAAATTATTCAGCCAAAAATATATACACTCTAATGAAGGAAAAAACTACTTCTCATCATCTCTTCAAGGATATTTGGGATACCACATTCATACCCACACACAAATTTTCTTCTGTCTCAACATCCATGATAGATTTAACACAATAAATATGTTATAGAGAAGAAGTATGCAACTACATAATTACAATTGTGCACTTTGTGGTGAAAATGTAGAAGAAACTATTCACAACTTCCATGGAACTTTCGATTTGCTCTTCTATGTTGGGATCAACTAATTCCCAACAGAAACTGAGGCATATCTATCTTTGATGAGGTCACTTTTGCACTATCATAGTTACCTACAGCTTTTGCACTGGAGATCATCATTGTCGGATGATGGAGCATTTGGTCCTGTAGAAATGACAAAATATTCAAATACACAGTTCCTCATTTACTTTGGTGGAAGCACTACTATCGTGGATTTGTCACGGCAGATGTCCGGGTGAACGGACTTAGGTTTGGGGCGATGACGCAACTACGTGGCGGCTTGAAGGGTTTGATCCGAATCGAGAGACACGGAGTTTACCCAAGTTCGGCCCCTTCAAAGGAGGTAAAAGTCGACGTCATGCTTGTCTTGTATTGATGATGATGAAGATATCTGGGTACAAGGGTGTTGTTTGCTACCTCTAATCACGAGAGCCTCTAATCTATCTGTCTCTAATATCTTGTGTTGTCTAAACTTCTCGACTTGTCCCCCTTCCCCCTCTAGGGGTGCTCTACCCCTCGTTATATAGGTGGAGAGGGTAGGTTTACAAATAGAGTCCTACTAGGAGTAGGACTAGGACTAGTGTTCTCATGAATCCTACTCCGGGTCTTATTTCCTTTAAGGGAATCCTTCTCTCTCTGGGCCTTCTCTTGTGGGCCGCCTGGCGCCGGCTCATCTGCGGGTCTTGGGCTTGGTCTCCTGTGAGTCGCCTGTCGGGTCATTAATAAAATGTCATGTCTTTATCGGGTCTCCTGTGAGTCGCCAGGCCGGGTCATACCACGGGGTATATCCCCGACATTAGCCCCCAGGTTAGCTTGAATTTGTTCATGGTAAGCTCCTGAAATAAGAGTAATAAATATGTTAAGTAGCCTGCTTGCTCCTTTCGCCGGCTTATGAAAAGGATCCTCAGAAATCCGGGTCTTTTCTGCATATGAGTTGTCTTGAAAATCGTCTTGCTTGTCAATGTTCTTTGAAGAATATTGGGAATAGAACCCCCATATGCCATTGAGTCGGCTTCCAATACTCTTGGCGGGTCATCTCCGCTGGGTCATAATATTGATGATGCCGGGTCATTATCGTTGGTGACGCCGGGTCAAATAACTAGAATCCAGCTGACTTGATAAAAATATTGGGATGAAAATCCATTTGATGTAAAACCGGACTTCCATTGTTGTGAAACAGGGCGGCTTAAAGAATCTGGTGGGTTATGATCTTTTGATAACACCAGGTCATAAGTGTTGGTGACGCCGGGTCTAACAACTGAAATCCATAGTTAACATCTTGAAAATTCTCTTCCAAGTTTTTGATATGTCCATATTACGTGTAACCCCCAAGCTCCGAGATTATCCATGATAACTTGGTGCTTTGCAAATAACATTTTGGACTGTGTAGCCCCCAAGTGCCGGGTTATCCTGCCTGTAGCAGGCTGGGACTTATAATTGCCTTATACCTTATAAAGCTTCAGCGGGTGTAGCCCCCAAGGGCCGGCTCATCAGAATATGATGCCCTGGGTCTTCAATTTGAACCTCATAATCTGTTTTAAACAGCTGAATACTGTAGCCCCCAAGTGCCGGGTCAGTAAGAATTACTGGGCTGGGACTTTAGAAAAATATAGAAAGGACGGCTCATCTCCTTGTGATAATATGGTCTTGCTGATAATAGTGATTTGAAAACCAGCTTGCATTAGCCCCCAAGTGTCGTGGTGCGTGCTTGCAGCAACAGGGGACTTGCATATTTGATATAAACTTGGACTTTGAACAATGTAGCCCCCAAGTGCCGGGCTGTCTGCCTGCGGCGACTCGGGACTATGTTAGAATAATATGACTCTTTCATTTGAATGAATCTTTGACCATAGTTGTAATATAATCCGAAGTGAATATCCTGAAATAACTCCTTTGTCTTTGACATGAAATCCCTGCTCGTGGTTGCGATGCAACCGAGCAATTTATATATTTGAAGAAATCCATGAGTGTTGTAGATTACTACAGAGCACAATTGAAGAAATCCGAGAACCGGCCAATTATAGGACACGGCATTATATCTGACAGGGTGGTTCTTCAAGAATAACCAACTTTCCAATATAACGGCGGCTCATCTTTAAAAACGAGACTTGCAAAAACAAGACAAAATATGTTCCGTGTTGCTGTAAGGGCGGCTTGAAAAAGCACAACCCGGAGATGTTATATCTTTCATAACATTGCTCCTTCTTTCATAATCTGGCTCTGACCCGGCTTGATAAGCCGGCATGACATGTGAATATGATGAAATATATGATGCCATGTATGATGCAAGATGCAATGTATGATGTAATGTTAACTTGTCAACATGTTTTGGTATAAAGCCGGCGGATAGGCGTTAGAAGCTGTATCCGAAGGTAGGAAGCCGCCCTCGCCGTGGCTCATTTTCCTGAGCCGGATTTTTGTGACATAAGGTCAGCTAATAGGTGTTAGAAGCTATACTCGAAGGTAAGAAGCCGCCGTTCGCCACAGCTAATTTACCTTAGATGTTTTTACGTGGCCTAAACCCGGCTAATAGGCATTAGAAGATGTACCCGGAGGTAAGAAGCCGTCGTTCGCGGGTCATGAGATGTTATCTACCCATCGGAAAAAACCTCTCATAACCGCGGCTAAACTGGTTAGCCGGAAATTTGGCATAAAGCCGGCCGATAGGGTGTTAGAAGCGATACCCGTCGGTAAGAAGCCCCCCTCAGCAATATGTCGCAACCCGCCGGCGGATAGGCGTTAGAAGCTATACCCGAAGGTAGGAAGCCGCCCTCGCCATGACTAATTTACCTTAGTCGGTTTTTTTGTGGCAAAATGCCGGCTTAATAGGTGTCTACCACCGTTCAGCAATACCACGCAAAGCGCCGGCGGATAGGCGTTAGAAGCTATACCGGCTAAAGGTAGGAAGCCGCCCTTGCCGCGGCTCATTTTCCTGAGCCAGATTTTTGTGGCATAACGCCTGGCTAATAGGCGTTAGAAGCTATACCCGAAGGTAAGAAACCGTCGTTCGCCGATCTCAGTTGATACATCAACCGGAATATTTTTGAACTTCTTGTAAGTTGCTATCTTGTAAACCGACATCTTGTATAAAGAAATGACAGAAGCTCCAAGTGATGGTCCAATAAATCCGGGCACCCATGTTTGAACGGTGCATCATGGCGGTTCGTCTTCTTGGGCAACTTTTAATCTTCCGCCAAAATTTGTAGTAGCCCCAGGATCGGGTTAACTTTGCCATGACCCGGGGTTCTCATTGAAAACAACCAAATGTGTCTCGCCATGTGTGTAGTCCCCGAGTCTTAAGTTGACTCGAAGAAGCGGCTTGAGAATCTCCACTGAAAGTTGAGGTTAGTCGTGGCGGGTTATAGATGATCCCGCATGATTCGTTTCAATGATCCGGTCGATGGTTCGTTCCGGCTATTTGTTGAAGTGAACCAAATTGTAGTGGCGGTGACTTGTGCGCCTGTTCATCGGACGGCTCGTATCAACGAGCATTGTACCGATATGTTGATGTGGACCAAACTGTGGGTGGCGTCTTTATGCGCATCCGTTGGGCGGCTCCTACTGGTGTAGGTGCCTCCTGGTCATGGTGATGTAGACATAGAAATCAGCAGCGGCATTGTAAGCCAATGTTGGCTGTGAGAGACGGCCGCGGTATTGTTAACCGCTGTGGTCGCGAGAGACGGCCGCGGCATTTGTAAGCCAGTGCAGACGGATGAGTCGGTCGCGGGTGTTGTAAGCCGGTACAGATGGTTGGGTCATCCGCGGGCGTTGTAAGCCCGTGCAGAAGGATGAGTCGGCCACGTGTTGATGTAGACCAGACCGCAGGAGTAGCATGCGTGCGTCTGTTGAGTAGTTTGTGTAAACAGGCATGGTCCCGACGACTTGATCTAGACTGGACCACCAGAAATGGCGGCTGGCGCGCATCCGTTTGAGCAGTGCGGCACAGACGGACGTCGATGCCGAATGACGCCAGCAGCATGCTCTTCATCTCCATGGTATGATAATCGCTTTTTACAGTGTATGATTGTCCTGCATAAAAACGATCACGAGCCCACAGTAACTGTTCTTTTAAAGAACTTAATATATATTGAAAAGTAAAGTAGACAAAGGTAAATAGCACCTGGTATATGTGCAGGATGCCGAGCCGGTCGTGATAACGAGTCGGCTGTAACGATGAGCCGAGTGTCGCGGACGAGAGGTGGTAGTTTGGCTACTGCGGCTCCGAAACGGGACCGGGCCGGGGCGGCTCGGCGGTGATGGACCACGGTGGGTCGATGAGGTGAGGTCCCCAGAGTTTTTTTTCTGTCTGCCTCCACCTCACTCCTTTGCCTTATCTTCCCACCGACCGTTCTACAGTGCGGAGGAGCGGGGTGGCTCGTTCGGGCACGACAAGGTGCGGCGTGCACACGGCTGGAAACCGGGCTTGGCCAAAGGGGCAAGTGAGAGTAGTGGCGGTTTGCAGTAAGCGGGGCGAGTCATAAGCGGACTCGGAGAAGCGTGCGGCAGCTCATGGAGCGGGAGCAGCGGCCGAAGCGACTCAGACGAAGCAAGGAGGTGGCCCACGACGGCTGGGCGTCTTGCGAGGCAAGGAGCTGCGACCACGGCGCGATGGGACGGAACCTGCACAGCAGCGGTGGTTCGGTGGTGGACGAAAGAACTGCGTCGGCGGCTCGGAATGAAAACCGCTGCGGGCGACTCGCGGCAGGGCATGGTGGAGGCGGGCAGACCCGACATTGCATCCTGTGGGCCGACCGCGGGGGAGCAAGCAAGCGGCTTGCCACTGCGGCAGCTCAGAGGCGGACCACACGTGATGAGGCGGAGCAGATCCGTTATGGCACAACTAGAGAAGCGGTGGCTGAGGTGGCTCGAGAAAGTGGGGGCGAGCAGTTTGAGGCGATGGCCATGGCGGAGGCAAGCCGGCTTTGCGGGGAAGGCGGCTCACGAGAGGCGGAGCAGATGCAGGGTCCCGGTGCTGTGACCATGGCAGAAGCAGACGGGCGAAGATGAATATGCGGGCGGAGGCGAGGTGGATGTGAGTAGCAGGCCGGCTCAGCGGCGATGGCGCGCGTAGAAGCGGAGCCAGGAGTAGCAGCTGCAGAGGCGGGTGCCTCGGCAGAGCCATGAAGGCAGAGCAGAGGCGGAACCGCGGCGGATGAGGTGAGCCGGAGCGGCTCCGCCGCAGCGGAGGCACGCGGCGGGGGGCGAGGTGAGCCGGAGTGGCTCGACCAAGGTGGTGGTTTGCAGAGGTGGGCGAGGTGAGCCGGAGCGGCTCTGCCGTAGCGGAGGTGCGCGGCAGCGGACGAGGTGAGCCGGAGCGGCTCTGGCGACGGCAGGCCGACAAGGAGGAAGTTCTGTCATGACGCGCGCAGAGGTGGACGACTGTGGCGACGGCTGCGGGACGAGGTGGACATGGCCGTGATCGGCGCAGACTTGGATCCTTGGCTGTTTCGATAATAGCACATCAATTTGACTGGTTCCCATCGTCAATCGGCTTTTGAGCTTTTGATTCGGACTCGGACAATGGAGTCATCAAATCCTGTTGGTCTCGATGACTTGTACTTTGCATCAATTTATTTTGAATGCGAAACTTTGACTTGCAGCCGCAACGGAATTTTAATCTAGCCTCGATGGATCGTCTCCTCCCGTGCGCTTGGCGCAAGCCTAATTTTTTCTTTATGATCTCCATCTCATATCTCTTGTGTCACATCGGCTTTTCTTCATCGATGAATTGCCAGCTCCTCGATCCCTGAAGAATTCCCTTCATGAAAATTACACCACCGTACATAGCCCCACGGTGGACGCCTACTGTCCTGGATTTGTCACGGCAGATGTCCGGGTGAACGGACTTAGATTCGGGGTGATGACGCAGCTACGTAGCGGCTTGAAGGGGTTGATCGGAATCGAGAGACACGGAGTTTACCCAGGTTCGGCCCCTCCGATGGAGGTAAAAGCCTACGTCCTGCTTGTCTTGTATTGATGATGATGAAGATATCTGGGTACAAGGGTGTTGTTTGCTACCTTTAATCACGAGAGCCTCTAATCTGTCTGTCTCTAATATCTTGTGTTGTCTAAACTTCTCGACTTGTCTCCCTTCCCCCTCTAGGGGTGCTCTACGCCTCCTTATATTGGTGGAGAGGGTAGGTTTACAAATAGAGTCCTACTAGGAGTAGGATTAGGACTAGTCTTTTCACGAATCCTACTCCGGGTCTTATTTCCTTTAAGGGAATACTTCTCTCTCTGGGCCTTCTCTTGTGGGCCGCCTGGCGCCGGCTCATTCGCCGGGTCTTGGGCTTGGTCTCCTGTGAGTCGTCTGCCGGGTCATTAATAAAATGTCATGTCTTTATCGGGTCTCCTGTGAGTCGCCAGGCCGAGTCATACCGTGGGGTATATCCCCAACAACTATCTAAAGGAAGGATTAATAACTGCATAGATCAGAGCAAGACCATAGAAATCAGAGAAAACAAAGTCCTAGATTGAACAACACCTATGATTTTGTTTACTATGTTTTCGAGAACTGGCATTGGCTAATTGTAGTTATTTTTTCTTCGTAACATTTTGATATTTATAAAATTACTGTAGAACGATTGTTCTACTGTTTCAGCTCAAGAAAAATATAAATAATTCTGGAAAAAATGTTTTGTACTCGCTTCCTCTTTCTTGTGATATTCTATTTTGCATGAACAACAATGAACATTGGGATGCTTCGGATTTGGATAAAAGCATAGTTCTACAAACTCCTTTTGTGCTAAAGTGTTCTTTATGTTCATTTGGCCAGATTTGTGATGTCATATTACTCAACGTAGCTCACACAGTATGTCATACTACTTATGTAGAGAACTAACAACATAAGAATTGTGCCAAGGATCAGGAATATGCAAACAAAAAAGGGCATTTTTGTTGTTCTCTTTCGTACCTACAATTATGCAGGCCACCTCGCCTGCTAAACCTCTCTGGTATTTCTCAAAAACAAATCACAAGCTACAAGCCAGCTCAGTCATAAGCTACCAGCGCCAACCTATCTATCTAGTTTTCACATGTTCTAATTTTATTTTGATAATTTCGTGGATATAAATTCTACAACTAGAGGCAAAGGACAAAAAAATTAAGGTGTGACGAACTGTTAACTAAAAAATGTTGAATAATAATAATATACTAGTAGAAAAGAGGGCTTTGATCTAGGCGTGATGAGAGCATTAGTCTCGGTTCTGTTACGAACCGGGACCAATGGGTTCATTAGTCCCGGTTCGAGCGGCCAGGGCGCCGGCCGGGCCTCGGCAGGAACAAGTTCCAGTTCGTCTGACCCCTTTAGTCCCGGTTCCAGACGCGAACAACAGGAACTTTTACATCCATGGGATAAAAAAGATGTACGTGTGTGGGATGAGCACAATCAGCAAGAATTTTACCTACGAGCATTGTTGTTTGTAACCATCCATGATTGGTCTACTCTTAGTAACCTTTCAAGGCAGACAAACAAGGGATACAACGCATGCACGCACTGTTTAGATGATACCAAAAATATATATTTGGACAAATTCAAGGAGAATGTGTACCTAGGACATTGTCGATTTATTCCGACCAAGCATGCCTTAAGAAAGAAAGGCAAGCATTTCAAAGGTGAGGCAGATCACCGAAAGAAGCACGTCCTCCATACTGGTGATGATATACTTGATATGCTCAAGGATTTACATGTAATCTTTGGAAAGGGTCCTGGCGGTCAATCTGTTCCGACTGACTCTAAGGGACATGCAACCATGTGGAAGAAGAAATCTATATTTTGGGACCTACCCTATTGCAAAGACCCAGAGGTCCACTCTGCAATCGACGTGATGCACATGACGAAGAATGTTTGCGTGAACCTGCTAGGCTTCTTGGGTGTGTACTGGAAGACAAAAGATACACCATAGGCACGGGAGGACCAGCAACGTGTGAATGAAAAAGAAGGCATGCATCCAAAGCAGTATGAAGGTCCTACCAGCTACGCTCTTACCAAAGCAGAGAAGGAAATCTTCTTTGAATGCCTTCTCAGTATAAAGGTCCCATCTGGCTTCTCGTCGAATATAAAGGGAATAATAAACATGTCAGAGAAAAAAATCCAGAACCTAAAGTCTCATGACTGCCACATGCTTATGACGCAACTGCTTCCAGTTGCATTGACGGGGCTTCTACCAGAAAATGTTCGATTAGCCATTGTGAAGCTATGTGCCTTCCTCAGTGAAATTTCTTAGAAGGTAATCGATCCATAAAACCTACCAAAGTTATAGAATGATTTGGTCCAATGTCTTGTTAGTTTTGAGTTGGTGTTGCCACCATCCTTCTTCAATATTATGACGCACGTCCTAGTTCACCTAGTCGACGAGATTTCCATTCCGGGTCCTGTATTTTTACACAATATGTCCCCCTTTGAGAGGTTCATGGGAGTCATAAAGAAATATGTTCGTAACCGTGCTATGCTAGAAGGAAGCATCTCCACGAGCCATCAAAAAGAGGAGGTCATGGGGTTTTGTGTTGACTTTATTCCTGACCTTAAGCAGATTGGTGTCCCTCAATCGCGGTATGAGGGAAGACTGAGTGGAAAAGGCATGCTAGGAGTGAAATCAATAATATATAGGGATGTGCATTCTTGGACACAAGCACACTACATAGTTATACGAAATTCTACCTTGGTGGCCCCGTATATGAATGAACACAAGAATATTCTACACTGGACACACTCGGAGCAGTCTGACGACTGGATTACACGTGAACACATCAGGACTTTCGGCGGTTGGTTGCAAATGCACCTCATGCGTAAAAACAGTGTTGGAGATGACCTATACTTGTTGGCCAGGACACCATCTTCGACTGTATTGACTTACCAAGGGTACGAGATAAATACGAATACATTTTATACAATCGCCTAAGATAAAAAGAGCACCAACCAAAACAGTGGTGTCCGCTTTGATGCAGCAATCACCAATAGCAGGGCAAAGGACACATATTATGGTTACATAGAGGAGATATGGGAACTTGACTATGGACATTTCAAATGGTACGATTGTTCAAGTAACTACAGTTACATGTCAAAATGTTTCAGTGCAAATGGGTCAATATGCAAGGAGGTAGGGTACATGTAGACCCGCAGTAGGGAATGACAATAGTGGATCTCAACAATCTTGGGTACAAAGACGAACCATTCGTCCAAGCCGATGATGTGGTGCAGGTTTTCTATGTGAAGGACATGTCTACCAAACCGAGAAATAGAAAACATAAGGAAGGGAATACATCATACGATGAGCCAAAGCGCCACATAGTTCTTTCAGAAGAAATATCGTGGGGGTGGAGGACAAGACAGACATGTCCGAAGATTATGAAAATTTTCATGAAATTCCTCCCTTCAAAGTGAAAGCTAACCCAAGCATCATGTTAAACAATGAAGATTATCCATGGTTATGGCACAATAATCAAGGGACACACGCAAAGAAAAATTGAAGACTTTCTAGTGAAGACAACATTTCAAATGGTACGATTGTTCAAGTAACTACAGTTACATGTCAAAAAATGAAATCCCTTTGTAGTAGATAAGTTTTCGTCTGAAACCCTGATACTTCGAAAGAGATTGTCCAATTTCTAACCCTCTCTAAACTTTTTAGCACATGCTATGTGGTGAAATTCTGATACCATGCCAAATTTCAACCTTCTCAGAGTTCATTTCTAGTGCTTTTCAAATTCAGGGTCATTTTAGCTCAAAATAAATCATGAAATGCATGAAAAATAGAAAATAAAGTCAGAAAAGGGATGAAAATTGATGATGTGTCTTTGAATGGTGCATATTGAATGAAGAAAAAGTCCGGACTTAAAATATGTTTAAAATGAAATCCCTTTGTAATAAATAAGTTTTTGTCCGAAACCCTCATACTTCGAAAGAGATTGTCCAGTTTGTACACGAAGTGCATCCAGTTTTTGCCGTAACCCTCTAAACTTTTTAGCACATGCTATTTGGATGAAATTATGATACCATGCCAAGTTTCAACCTTTTCGGAGTTCATTTGCAGTGCTTTTCAAATTCAGGGTCATTTTAGCTCAAAATAAATCATGAGATGCATGAAAAATAGCAAATGAAGTCAGAAAAGGGATGAAAATTGAGGATGTGTCTTTGAATGGTGCATATTGAATGCAAAAAAAGCCTGGAGTTAAAATATATTTTTAAAAATGAAATCCCTTTGTAATAGATGAATTTTCATCCGAAACCCTAATACTTCGGAAGAGGTTGTCGAGTTTGTACACCAAGTGCATCCAGTTTTTGCCGTAACCCTCTAAACTTTTAGCACATGCTATTTGTGTGAAATTATGATACCATGCCAAGTTTCAACCTTTTCAGAGTTCATTTGCAGGGCTTTTCAAATGCAAGGTCATTTTAGCTCAAAATAAATCTTGAGATGCATGAAAAATAACAAATGAAGTCAGAAAAGGGATGAAAATTGTTTATGTGTCTTTGAATGGTGCATATTGAATGCAGAAAAAGTCTGGAGTTAAAATATGTTTAAGAAAAAATGAAATCCCTTTGTAATAGATGAGTTTTTGTTCGAAACCCTCATACTTCGAACGAGATTGTCCAATTTGTACACGAAGTGCATCCAGTTTTTGTCGTAACCCTCTAAACTTGTTAGCATATCCTATGTGGGTGAAATTATAATACCATGCCAAGTTTAAACCTTTTCAGAGTTCATTTGTAGTGCTTTTCAAATCCAGGGTCATTTTAGCTCAAAATAAATCATGAAATTCTTGAAAAATAGCAAATGATGTCAAAAAAGGGATGAAAATCTATGATGTAGCTTTGAATGGTGCATATGGAATGTAGAAAAAGTCTGGAGTTAAAATATATTAAAAAATGAAATCCCTTTGTAATAGATGAGTTTTTGTCCGATCAAAGTTATTTAACTTAATATTATATAAAATTTATGCAACTAAAATTAGCGAAGTTGTTTCTGTTAAAAAAATTAGTAGCAAAAATAATATTCATAAAGTATTTTTTATTAAAAAAATAATAGAATTTTTTTTCATAAAGTATTTTTTGTTAAGAACTTTTAATATGCGAAAAAGTAACATAAAAATGTCCACCTACTAGGCCACCATGGCCTGCATACGGCTAGTAACCCAATATACATGGGCCAGGACACAGGCCCACGGGGCAAGTAGGCCCAACAGGGCAGAGACAGTTAGGCATGCAATGCCTACGATAGAGAGGAGCTCGAGACTATAGGTGTGATCGTGCTTATAAACTAGTACGAGCGCTCCTCGCTCGGCAAGCTGGGACTAAACTCCCAATGTGCCAGGAACAGGGATTTAGTCCCGGTTGGTGGATCCAACCGTGAATAAAGGGGACATTTAGTCCGGGTTGGAGCCCCCCAACTGGGACTAAAGCCCTGGGCTTCCCGCCCTGTCGCCTGGTGAAAATTCACCTTTAGTCCCGATTGGTGTCCCGAACCGGGACTAATGGGGGGACTTTAGTCCCAATTGGAGCCACCAACTAGGACTAAATGTTGGGGGTATATAAGTGGACCAAAATCCATCTACAATATCTCCATCTCCCCCGACAGCACCAAAGACCACCTCGACACCGCTAGGCAGCCAGACCTCACCGTCGCCTCCCGAGCCCGCTCGTCGTCGCCGCCCCTGTCGCCGCCCCCGACGCCGTCCCCGTCGTCGTTGCCGCCCCGACCCGCTCCTCGTCCTCCTCCTCCTAGGTGAGTCTCCGGCCACACCGTCGTTCCCCTCCTCCTATCCCCTCTTCCCCCGCGATCACCGTCATCGCCCGCGCCCATCGCCGACCGAACTAGTGGCGGTGTGGAATCCAATCTCAATGGAGTCTCATAATTTAGTTCATAGGAATTTTGGTTCACATCATAAGAATTTTTCCATTGAGTCTAGGTTCTTTTTTGTTTTCCTTTGAAATGTGGAGGATAGAAATCAGTCCTATGTAGGGATAGGAATGCATTCCTATGAACCAAAGGGCTCTAAAGGAAAAAATTCCTATTTTTCTTCGGGAGAGAAGAAAATTAGAACTTATGTAGGGAGGAATGCATTCCTATGAACCAAAGGGCTCTAAAGGAAATCTCTCTCTTTTTTCACAAAAATTAAATATGGTATTTTTATTATTGTTGTTAAATACAATGATATTTTCTATAGCCACAATTTGTTCTCGTCGACGATGTCAATCCCGCATCCTCGTCGTCGACTCTGTTCGACAACCAATTTGAGAGCGTCATGTCCGGGACTGGGCTCCGCCGGGCTAGCACTTGGGGGTGTTACCTCCCAGGGCGCGCAGCTTGGTGAGGAATCCGGGTCTCATCGTCGACCCGGAGCTTCTTTGGTGGCGGTCGCGTGGGCCACTATCGGTGCGGAGGCAGCAGACAATAGAGTAGGTGGTACATCACCATGTCAGGGAGGAGGATGAGCACGTCCGTCGCTACATGGTTGCGTTGGACACTAGGTTGTCCAATACCTGGCAGTTCCTTCAGGGATCTCACCCATGCAATGATCCTGTGGTGGATCCTTCTCTTTGGGTGTCCACCGCCCACGCCTCAGGAACCACGAGTGAACTAGATTATTCGATAGTATTCGAACTGTATTAGTGATAATATTCGATGCTTCATTAACTGGATTATTGGAGATGTATTAGTGATATTATATGATAATACTATATGAGGAGTCCTGACGATCGCCGGTGATATCATATGTGTTAGTGATATTATATGATGAGCATGCTTAAAAAAATTGCCTGTCAACGTCGTCTAACGACAATAGGATCTCTCAGTGCCTTTTGTGCTGGGATGACACGGGTATATGCAACCTTTACCCTCACCTGGACAACGGTAGGTCGTTCACTGTCAAGCTAACGAAGACTTTAATATTTTTACGGTATGCAAAGACGACATGTATTTTTTGTTAATGAAGTATGATGTGTGCTTTTTTGCTTTAATTAACCTTTAATTTTCTTTTGTACAATTCGACTAGTGTGTTCCCTGTCATGCAAGATTCGCTGTCTTCGACAAGTTTCATTTCAAATAGAAGGATATTACAGAGCCTAAGATAGCTCACCTAAGAATGGAGAATTACACTTTTGTTGTGAAGGTGAAAAATAACAAAGATAACGCATATTTTGGTTCTTCTAATTGGAGAGCATTTTCCAAGGCATATGGGAGCATTACGCTTTTGTTGTTAATGTGAAAAATAACAAAGACCACACATATTTTGGTTGTTCTAATTGGAGAGCATTTTCCAAGGCGTATGGGAGCATTTCATTTTGTTGTTAATGTGAAAAATAAAAAAGATCACACATATATTGGTTGTTCTAATTGGAGAGCATTTTCGAATGCGTATGGGTTGGATGAGGACATGAACATTACCTTCGATCTTGGTAATGACGATGTTCGTGATAATAATATAGATATTTGGGTGCATGCGGAGGATGACTTGATTCGGTGCTAACTCTAGGTACGTTTGTCAACAGATTTGATAGGTAGTTTATATTGATTATCGAAAAGTATTTGGTACTCATCCCAACTATTTTTTTTAATTATCAGCCTATTTCCGTGCTATAAGAACTATCCGGCAGATAATAGATCGGACGTACTACAGTCAGGACTCCAAACTTACTTGTTTGGAGATAAATCATCTCATCTCATTTATTCATGATGTCGAGGATCATGCTAAACATTACTAGACCGTCAACATTTATCATGGATATGTGCCACTAGTGCACAAGTTAAACCATCATAACATCACTTCAAACAACTTTGTAAGAATTTTTTTACCATCGCATCACTACTCCATCTTTTTCATATATACATTGTTCTTAAGCAAAACTAGTTTTATAATTATATTATTATTACTAATGCTTTTTCAATAGGTACTCCCCCGGAGACCATGTCTAAATGGATGTTCAAAAATGGTGATTTGCAAATGGTTATCTTACGGCCACCACCCCCGAGTAATTACAGTGGTAAATACAGGATATCTCAAAGTGAACAAACCCTGCAAATCATAGGATGGAGAAATGCAATACAAGCATTGACGCTACCACTTGGAGAGGAATACGTGCGCATCCCACAAGTTGGAGATAGGTTGATACTAGCAAAGCCCGCGCGGCGGCACGCCGCGCCCCTTGATACAATATATGCCTATATGAAGCTATTTACATTAGGTGTTAGTTGTTTAATGTAAGAAAATTTTGTATCATGTGTGTATACAATAGGAAGATAAGCTGAAAAGAGGCATATTTACTGCGACCATGCGTGTTGCATGATGCTAAATAGGGAACAAACATGGATACATCTCTGATAAAGGTCATTTTTTCTCGTTTATTCTAGCCATACACGAAATATGACATGCTCACTGGTAGATCAGATTCTGGTCTAACTCCTGCTAGATTAGAATTCTATAAAAAAAGTTTTAACGACCTTTCACAGGCAGAAACAAAGTAGATGCCACCTTTAGCCACATAAATCGAGGATACTGTTTGTTCATCATTCAACTTGCAACATGGTGTCCACACCAGACAGACATTTGGATAAAAAAGAAGTGTCAGGCCTCATTGTTACAATTTTATGTATTGGCTTCAAACTTTTTGTTTATTTGATTCTACTTTTTAGCTCATATTTGATTAGGATCTTCGTATATGGATTTGTTTTGCCTAATGGTTAGGCTTCATCTTGTTATTATGGCATCACTTTGTTAGCATAAAGACCAAAGTAAGTGGACGTTGTAGGCACATACATCATCCTGATACTTTGTCATTACACTATTTTTCAAAACAGTCAATGTGAGAGGAAGGTCATTGGTTTCGTGAGCAGAAAGTAGTACATTTACAAACCCATTGTTCTACATTGGTTTTACTATAACGATAGTGGACATGTCGTTTAAAGGAGAGACATGTGTCCGGGGCATCTGATAATGAACTGGTAAATAGCACATGCTAATTGCTCCCTGGTAGGATTGGGGAAGTAGATTTGAGTGGTAAGTCGTCTGAAAAAACAGTTGCATCTTTTGAGAGGAAGGTCATTGCTCTCTGAATGCGATGTGCTATGAAAGAGAACATATAAATCCTAGAATAAATAAACATGGTGAGATTCTTGGAAAATACAATGTTAAAAGCGAGGGAACTAGAATCTAAATACATCTTTTTAGTATGCACAAAAGGAGATCAACTTCAGAAGAAGAAAAAGAGTCAATAAACTTGGGAGGAAAAAGAACCTTCTAGGAATGAAGGTGAGGTCAACCTGAGATTCAGAAAGTAGTATTCATTGCATCTTTTGGGATAGGTTGGATATTCCTTGTACAATGCATTTTGAAACCACTGAGCAAGCCTCACACGCTTGAAAATTAAAGCATATACATTTTTTGGTTTATAGACAAATACTATGGCGACTAATGTTGGTGCTAAAGTATTGTGAGTTGTAGGTATTGCTAAAAGACTTGAATGAAGAAAGCCTCTAGAGATGTTTGCCTCTTATTGTTCATGCTCCTGCAGTATGGGCTCTACAAGTCTTTTGAACTAAAACCTTTAGATTTTATCATGCGTCCTCGAGACAAAACATGCACGAAAATAAAATTGAAGTTAATGGTCCTAAGAATATGGTGGGTATATCAGATCTAAATATGATTGCATTCGATTTTTCTGGTTAAAAAAATAAACAATGTGGATGAGATTTTGAACTAATGGTCATTTTTTCCATATGAGAAACTTTGGAGCGGGGTAAAGAGCATGATAACAACAGTCTTACCTGAGTAGGTGATACGGATTTGCAAGGATTATTACTACAAGGCAAGATCTAGCCCTACACTTAGTCAGTCCAATAATTATTTGATTTGGCCACGCTCTAAAGACCTTATCTATGATTCAAGTTCAAGCTGTAACATTTGCAAAAAAGAACTTCTTTGCTGCATACCTGTACCACAAGGCATGTTGTTGTTTAGAATTTCGCTAAGCATACTTCCACAAAGAGGTGGTCATCACACTTGGAGAGAAAAAAGCAGAAGAAATAATCTTCCAAGTTTCATACATCTATACAATATTTTTCGAGTGGTCCCTAGTCATAGTCATCTGCATGATAAAAAGGAAATCTGAGGTATGGAGAGTTTTTGAAAATACATACAACTTCTAACTACTGCAAAAAAATATGGAGAAGGTAAAATGCTAAAGAAAGGGTTCTTACAACACTTAGCTTTCCCACACGAAGATGACGACACGATACCTTATCGGAAAACACTCCAAGATCTTTGCTTATGAGTTTCGACAGCACAAAAGCAAGAATTACTTATTATGTGTATATAACTATTTTTTCAAGTATTGCGAAAATATATTTCTTAGTAGAGGAACCTAAAAATTAGAAGTTGATGCATACATCTGCATGTAGCAAAAACAACGCCAGGTGCAATTTTCTTAATATGAGCCTGAATATGAAAACAAAATTTTAGAAATACAACACATGTAAATGTTCATGCTCTGTCTTTCCGTCCTCTTGAAGCTTCATATGGTGCGCTGGAGATCCATTCTTTCAAGATCCTCACTAAACGAGAAAAGTATTCTAATAAAAATTCATAGGTAATAACAGGATTGGTGGAATGTAGAGGAAGTAGAGAAGTGAAATAGTGGCCCCCAACGGAAGAACAATCGAAGAAGAAGCTAGGACTGATTTTTTTATCTGCCTCAGCCAGATCGATCTAGTTTCAACTTTCAAGCGTTGCCCATATAGCGCCAGGCAGCCAAAGCAGCTGAACAAAGACGGATGTTGAGGGCCTAGACCATTCTCATGCACGGAGCTCAGCCGAGTCGAGGATTTGCTTCTGGGAGGAGGGAGGCGAAGGAGGATGGGCAGGCCGCAGTTGCGGTGGTGGAGAACGGGGAAGAAGCCCCTGCAGTGATTCCTCTCACACCGGATCACGGCAGCGGATGGCCTATAAGTATGCTGCTGCCCTCATGTGAGGCCGCTCGTTTTGTCTGACCGCCGCCGGTAACGTAGTTGTTGTGCTGATCTCCGCAGCGGCAGCTGGACCATCAACGACAACGCCAAATCGAGCGGGGAGGAGAAAGAAGAAGGGAAGTGAGAAGGAAGAGAAGGCAAGAACTCGATGACGTGGCATCAGTGGTTGAGTTGGCATAGATCCCGCTTAAGCCACCCCTCTAATTCCTGTGCACGGCGCAACACCTGCACTTCAGTGGTGCCCCTGATCGGCGCGGTCTTCCCTCGACGATGAGGCGACCCGAATCAACTCCCGATGGCTTTACTCTGTGGATTGACCCCCACTCCGTGACGGCCCCTGCTCCTTAATTGTAGATGCCCCGCGGTGGTGCCAGCGCTACCCTCGCTCGAGCCGGAGACCGAACGAAGTCACGGTGGGGTGGCGATGGTGTTGCTCATGAGCAGCAGTAGCAGCATTGGCAGGGTGGGGAGGTGGGGGCTCGGTGGTGGGTATCCCGGCAAGGTGCTGGCTGGCGGGGAGGTCGAACCACGACGGGCGGCTGGGCAGCGATGGGATACCGTAGGTCACACAGGTGAGGCTGCAGCGGCTACATAGGCCGGGTGGTGAGCCTTTTTGTGGGAAGCTTCGGGGGTCGGGCGGTTGCAGAGCGGCGGGACGCCAGGAAGCGAACCATAGAGCTAGGCCGTTTCTGGAGGGGACGACTAAAGCGGCACCGATGAAACCGGCAAACAATCGGTCACACGGCAGCAGCAAAAAAAAACAGCGCATGCCGGCCCATGCCACCGATCGCGCACGGAGGCCCAAGTAAAAAGATCAGTGAAGCAGGAGTAGCCCATGTGCACTCAGAATCGGCATGTAGAATCGCTACGTACACCCACAAAGACAAAAGCAACGTTGAGAAAATTTCACCGGAAACACTACGCCCACACGAGGAACGCACACGGCCAGGTACCAAAGTAATCTACGTGCCATCCATCCATTGGTCCATTCACGTTGTGGAAAAACTCAAATCAACCACAACGCATATAGGTAGTCGGAAATAAGGGTTTGGGTATGTGTTCTTCAATTGGCAGATGACGGAGTTTGCCTTTATTATGCTTTTTTAACTAGCAGTAGTTAGTGTTCCAACCTTGTGATAACTACAATAATGAGGATCGTTGATTAACACTAGTAGAAAACGGGCCTTTAGTCCCGGTTTGTAAGAGCATTTAGTCCCGGTTTTCCAACCGGGGCTAAAGGCCTCCACTTTTAGTCCCGGTTGGATTACGAACCAAGACTAAAGGGGCTCCGTGTGGCAGCTTTCCGGAGCGGGAGCTGGAGGACCTTTAGTCCCGGTTGGTGTTACCAACCTGGACTAAAGGTTTTTTAAAATATATTTTTTCTGATTTTCAAATATTTGAATTATTTTACAATTTAATCTCTAATCAACCCTTCTCACCGCTCTTGAATTATTTGACAATCTAATCTCTAATCACCCCTCATTTCAAATCGTCTAATTTCCCGACCGGTCACCCATCCTCTCGCTGCTCCAACCCCAGCACGCTGGACTTTCGAGTTCTATCACCCCTAGTTTCCAAGTCTGCACTTGTTGTTTTCTTGACAATAGTAAACTATCAATCCTATTAACCCTTAGGTCTTGATGTCACATGATTTAATTTTTTTAATTCCAAACGATTATTAAAATAAACAACAATGATTAATTTAAAAACTTCAAAAAACTTCAACAAGGCAAAAAATTCAAAAATTCTCAAAAAACAAAAAAATAATAATAATAAAAAGTTTGAAATAAAATAAGTAATAATAATATTGAATTTCAATGAAAATAAAATAATTAATAATACTATTTTATTCATTTTTCCATTTATTCATTTAATATGGCATAATTAATATCTTTAAATCTGTAAATCGAAATTCCACAAATAATATATCCATTATTATCTGGAAAATGTGAGGAATCCAAATATGACATCATTTTTCAAATAAGTTTTCATAACACTTTTTTTGACATCGTATGCAAAAGTTATAACCGTTTTACTTTTTCGTAACACTTTTTTAAAACTTGTTTCAACTCTGGAAATTTTTGTGCGTTCAACATGCACCATCCAAAGCCACATCATCAATTTTCAACACTTTCCCACTTCATTCGCTATTTTTCATGCATTTATTAATTTTTTTTGCGCTAAATGACACTGAAATTGAAAAACACTACAAATGAACGTTGAAAAGATTGAAACTTGGCATGGTATCATTATTTCATCCACATAGCATGTGCTAAAAAGTTGAGAGGGTTACGGTAAAAATTAGATGTAGTTCGTGTACAAACTGGACAATCCCTTTCGAAGTATCAGAGTTTCAAACGAAAACTCATCTGTTACGAAGGCATTTTATTTTTTTAACTGTTTCAACTCCGGACTTTTTGCGCGTTCAACATGCACCATCCAATGTCACATCATCAATTTTCAACCCTTTCCTACTTCATTCGCTATTTTTCATGCATTTATTAAAAAAAATTATGCTAAATGACACTGAAACTGAAAAGCACTACAAATGAACTCTGAAAAGGTTGAAGCTTGGTAGGGTATCATCATTTCACCCACATAACATGTACTAAAAAGTTGAGAGGGTTACGGTAAAAATTAAATGCAGTTCGTGTACAAACTGGACAATCCCTTTCGAAGTATCAGGGTTTCGGACAAAAACTCATTTGTTACAACGGCATTTCATTTTCTAAACTTATTTAAACTCCAGAGTTCTTGTGCGTTCAACATGCACCATCCAAAGACACATCATCAATTTTCAGCCCTTTCCCACTTCATTCACTATTTTTCATGCATTTATTAATTTTTTTGAGCTAAATGACACTGAAATTGAAAAGCACTACAAATGAACTCTGAAAAGGTTGAATCTTGGCATGGTAACATCATTTCACCCACATAGCATGTGCTAAAAGGTTGAGAGGGTTACGGTAAAAACTAGATGCACTTCGTGTACAGACTGGACAATCCCTTTCGAAGTATCAGGTTTTCGGACAAAAACTCATCTGTTACAAAGGCATTTCATTTTTTGAACTTATTCAAACTCCAGGGTTTTTGTGCGTTCAACATGCACCATCTAAAGACAAACCATCAATTTTCAACCCTTTCGCACTTCATTCACTAATTTTCATGTATTTATTAAAATTTTTGAGCTAAATGACACTAAAATTGAAAAGCACTACAAATGAACTTTGAAAAGGTTGAAGCTTGGCATGGTAACGTCATTTCACCCACATAGCATGTGTTAAAAAGTTGAGAGGGTTACGGTAAAAACTAGATTCACTTCGTGTATAAACTGAACAATCCCTTTCGAAGTATCAAGGTTCCGGACGAAAACACATCTGTTACAAAAGGCATTTCATTTTTTTAAACTTATTTAAACTTCAAACTTTTGTGTGTTCAACATGCACCATTCAAAGCCAAATCATCAATTTTCAACCATTTCCCACTTCATTCGCTATTTTTCATGCATTAATTGATTTTTTGACCTAAATGACCCCGAAATTAAGAAACACTACAAATGAAAATTGAAAAGGTTGAAACTTGGCATGGCATCATCATTTCACCCACATAGAATGTGCTAAAATGTTGTGATGGTTACGAAAAAAGCTGGATACACTTTGTGTACAAACTGGACAATCTCTCTCGAAGTATCTGGGTTTCGGACGAAAACTCATCTGTTACAAAGGCATTTCATTTTTTATACTTAACTCAACTCCAAACTTTTTGTGTGTTCAACATGCACCATCTAACATGTACCTAGGAGCAAAAATAATTAAATTAAAAACTATTTTTAAACTCATGTTATTCACAATATAGGGTTTGAAGAAAATTTGCACAAACTTAAATTTAAACCATACAAAATTTAAAAATAATTGCACAAACACAAACTAGACAAAATTTTGAATCTAATGCAAAAAGAACCACTCAAAAACATCAAATATCCTAAAAGATATAAGCAATTTAAAACAGAAACTAAAAACAAAAAACAAATAGAAAAAAACTTTCAAAACCCTTTAGTCCGGGTTGGTATCTCCAACAGGGACTAAAGGTCCGGGACTAAAGCCTCAACCCCTTTAGTCCCGGTTTGTGCCTAAAACCGGGACTAATGGCCTACCCTTTAGTTCCGGTTCGAGACACCAACCGCAGGACTAAAGTGTAGCAACCCCTTTACCCTTTAGTCCCGGTTGGTGGCTGGAACTGCGATTAAAGGTCCCAGTTAAACCGAGATTGATGCCTGCCGAGGCCCGGCTGGCGTCCTAGCCGCTCGAACCGGGACAGATGCTCCTATTAGTCCCGGTTTGTAACACGACGGGGACTAATGCTCTGATTTGCCCAGGACCAAAGCCCTGTTTTCTACTAGTGTAAGATGATGATGAGTTGTTGGATGTTGAATGATGAAGAGTTGATTAAGATGATGATGATGAGTTGTTGTATGACGCAACACCATATTTTCCTCTAATTCAACTTGGTCTATTGCATCCATCTAATTTGTACTGACGTTGGATGTTTCTTTCCGATAATTTGTACCGATGATGTTGTATATTAATATGTGTAACCGCGTGAAATACAATATAAATATAAAAGAAAATGGAAACAAAAAATGAAACACGGCTCTTTCCAAAAAAAATCAGTGCCTTATTGTCCCGGTTCGTGTTACGAACCGGGACTAAAGGTCCTCCTGCTTCGGCGCCGCACAACGGACACATGGAACACCTTTGGTCCCAGTTTATAACAAGACCGAGCCTAAAAGTGGAGGGTATTACTCTCGATCATTTAGTCCCGGTTGTTGAACCGGGACTAAAGGGCCTCAGGAACCGGGACTAATGGCCCGTTTTCTACTAGTGATAGCCAATTCATACTGATGCTTTCAATGGTGTCTAGAAGACGCATGCAATGGCACTACCCTATACCCTCGTCCTTAAAATCTTTCTAAGTCCCCAGCGCGTTAGCATGGCAAGTCAGTCATTTAACATGATGATGAGCTATCTAAAAAAAGACTAGTCAGTAATACCATTTGGTTTGGATAAGTGAGCTATCTAAAAAAAAATACAAGGTTGTCATGTACTCTTGTACATAAGTCAAGGGAAAAAAGATACAAGTTACACGCATCAATAAAATGTCTCCATTTATGTCGCTCAGTTACGTCAGTTCCATCGAGAGAGAGCCGCAGAGAGAATCGACCCGGTCGTTGTTCAGCCGAAGAGAGCTGGTTCTCGTACATCTACGCGGTGAGATATGCATGCGGTAGGCAGCACATCAATCAAGATGCCTGTTTGTGTGTTTCCGGTCTAACTTGTATGCTTCCAACTAGCTTTGAATGGATGAATTGATCTAGTGTGATGTAAAACCAACAAGCAATACATTCTTAGGTATTTCCATGAAAAAAGTAGATACTTATATGTATACAAATATTGATGCCGAATCAAGGTGTGGCTCCCGCCACACCTTGCCCACTGGGCTCCTCCGCCAGTGTCTACAGCAACGCGTGAAGTGTTATCTAATTATACTGAAATAACACGTTTGGAGCACATTAGTTCTAGAAGCTCCTACGCCATTAATGGGATAGGTCAATCTTTATGAACATAAGCTGAATATCATAGGAAACTAGAATCACATATGAAAGTGAAAAATATGGAACTGAGAAACACCCTCGAAATTTCTTTGGTCCCAGAAGCCCTTTAGTCCTAGACTAGAAGCTATTCCACCATTATTGAGATTGATCAATCTTGGTGAACAACAACTGAACGTGATAGGAAACTAAAATTGATCGCATAGTGCATATCGCCCATATGGAAATGAGAAACACACTCAAAATTTCTTTGTTTGTATAAGCTATCCCACCAGACTCTGTCACGGCAATACATTTTCTCTCGAAAAGCAGGATAGATGTATAGCACTGCTGCCTCTGCATTGGTTGATGGACACAACCATACCGCACCATTAGTAGGATAGATCAACACCCATGAATAGCAATTGAGATGATGATTGGAAACTAAAATCACATAGTACATATGTACCACCAGCGCCCGTATGAATAGCAACTGATCACAGTACATATTGTTCATATGATTGAGACGATGATTGGAAACTAGAATTAATTACATAGTACAAAGTACAAACGTACTGCCCGTACGTATGGAAGTGAGAAACACGCTCGAAATTCCTTACTAGTATCAAAAATCCTAGACTAACAAGAGAAGCAACCCCCGGCCTATATATTCTCTACACTCTTGTCCCAATTGTATAAGCACTTAACGCCCCCCACAAAATTAAGTGGCAATCCCAGCAGACACAGAGTAGCAGACCATGGACAACGATGCATGCTATTATTTGTTAGCTCTTCTCCCCCTTGTATACTTGATGAGGATCTGTAGTGGTTCCCAAACCTCTCGCCATGGCGGTCTTCGGCTCCCTCCTGGCCCATGGCAGCTTCCTGTGATCGGCAGCATCCACCATCTCCTAGGCGCCCTGCCACACCGTGCCCTACGTGACCTCTCTCGACGCCATGGGCCTCTCATGCTCCTCAGGTTCGGCGAGGTTCCGGTGATCGTCGCCTCCACAGCGGAAGCTTCCAAGGAGATCACCAAGACGCACGACCACATCTTCTGCACGAGGCCGCTGAGCGCGTCTGCCAAGGTCCTCAGCGAGCGCGGCAAGGGGATCGCGTTCGCCCCGTACGGTGCCGAATGGCGGCAGCTACGCAAGATCTGCATCCTGGAGCTGCTCGGCGCCAGGAACATCACTTCTTTCCGGCCCATCCGCGAGGAGGAGGTGGCCCGGCTCATCCGGTCCATCGCCGACGACTCGTCGGAGTCGTCGGAGATGGTGAATCTGAGTAAGATGCTCGCCACGTACGTGACGCACGCGACGGTGCACTGCATCATGGGCGGCCGGTTCAAGGAGCACGACACGTTGCTACACTATGTCGATGAAGCGGTGGAGGTCATCGGTGGCTTCAACTTGCCCGACCTGTTCCCCTCGTCGAGGCTGGTGCGCGCCCTCAGCGGCACGCTGCGGAGGGCCGAGGTGTTTCGAGACTCCGTGCTAGCGTTTATTGGACGCGTCATCGATGAGCATCTCGACAGGAGATCCTCGGAGGAAGCACACCAGGAACGAGACATCATCGATGTCCTCTTGAGGATCCAGAGAGACGGCAACCTTCAGTTCCCCCTCACCATGGACAACATCAAAGTGGTGATTTTCGTAAGTAATTTTCTCGCATGCCACGTGGTACATTTTCTTTTTCTACCCTAGCAATCCACGTTTCATCAATGGCCAAAAAACACAGGACCTTTTTGCAGCGGGGAGCGAGGCGCCGGCCACAATTCTACAGTGGGCCATGGCGGAGTTGATACGAAAGCCGAGCACCATGTCTAGGGCACAAGCTGAGGTCAGGGGAGCATTCATGGGGCAAAACAAGGTAACCGAGGAGGGTCTAGGCGAGCTGAGCTACTTGCACTGCATCATCAAGGAGACCTTGCGACTGCACCCACCCGGGCCATTCTTGCTGCCCAAGGAGTGCCAGGAACAGTGCAAAATACTCGGCTACGACGTGCCCAAAGGCACCACTGTTCTCCTGAATGCTTGGGCTATCTCCAGGGACCCGGAATACTGGGACGAACCGGATGCATTCGTTCCGGAGAGATTCATGGCCAGCGCGACGGATTACAAAGGCAACTGCTTCGAGTTTATACCGTTCGGCGCCGGCCGACGGATCTGTCCCGGGATGCTGTTCGGAATCGCCATTGCGGAGCTTGCTCTCGCAAGCCTTTTGTTTTATTTCGATTGGACTCTCCCAGATGGCACTTCTCCTGATGATCTTGACATGACAGAAACCATGGGAATCACTGCTAGGAAGAAGAAGGACCTGCAGTTGCATGCAAGTCTCCACGTACAGCATGTGGAAACTTAGTTTCCTTGTTCGCATTCTTGCGTTCTATACATTCTGTTTGTTGACGAAACCAATTGTATTGTCTTTGCTAATCAAAATAAATTACTCTTGTCACCATGCCAGGTATTTAACATAGATCTACAAATGCATTCCGCTACCACTTGGTAGACATTATTAATTATGCTTGCAGCGAACGACTGGGACCCTCGTTTTACATGCAAATTTTTCCAATATATTGTTAGTTTAATTAATTCCAAAGTAAATACTCCTCCGCTTTCATAATGTACTGTGTATACTTTTTTTAAAGTCAAATTGAGAGTAAACTTTGATAATGTTTATAGAAAATGTTATTTATATCTATAGTATAAAATATATAAAATATGAAACCATATCTTATGGTGAATCTAATGATATATGTTTGGCATTCTGTACGTAAATGTTTTTTCCACACATTTGGTCAAAGTTTGACTTTGTTGACATGGGCATGTGGCGGTGCTAGCGACCAGAGGGGCTGATGGTAGTGGTGGATCCGATGGTAGTGAGGCGCGACGGTGGTGGATTTGGTCACATTAGAGCATCTTCAACGGGTGCGCAACGCGTGATGTGCAAAAAAAGTTTTTGACGCGCGCACGTATCGTTTTTTAGCGCGTCGGAGAGCGTCGGCTACAACGGGTGCCACAAAATTGTGCGCGCACGCGACGCTCCAGCAAACACAAAAAAATTATGCGCGAACAGTATAAACATAGGTAGTAGGATTTAAATTTTGCATAATTCAACAATACATAATAATTAAAAAAATTCAAAATATATAGACGTGCCAAAACTACCCGTCGTCTTCCGAGTCCCATGTAAAAAATGTCATCAAGAGAACTGTCTGTCGATGAAATCTCGATGAAGGCATCAAGAAAGCGTTATTCGTTGGGGTCCCAGGACGACGCTTCTCCAAGGTCGATGTTGAATTCCGCGTCCGCCTTTCGTGTACGCTTGTCCTCGCGATAGGCGGCTCGCTCCGCCTTCCTCTCCTCCCTCCCCTCCGTCCTCCTGTATGCCCTCCTCTCCGCGAAGAATGCACGCTCATTGATAACGCCCTGCGGGAATCGTTCGCACCAAGCTGCCATGGCCACCTCGTCCGTCTCGACGATGCCGAGGCGGCGCTCCCACCTCCGGTTCTCGCGACAGTCCTCGTCGGTGGCAAGTCTGGGGGAGGCGCTAGACTCTCCGCCCGCTCCGTGTCGGCACCTCGGGGAAATTCATCTCCCTACGAGGCCCCCGGAACCACCACGCCGACGCGTCGTATGCGCGGGCGGCCTCGTGGGCGGTCTTGACAGTGTCGAGGCCGAGGCGCATGTCGCCGGACCATATCTCGGTGGAGAAGGCACCGGAGGGGCGATCCCGAACGCCGCGGAAGCCCGACGATCCCCGACGACGCGGCGGCAGGGTGTGTGACGGGGTGGGAAGAGCGGCGGCAGGGTGGTTCGGCGCCGTTGGGGTGCGTGGCGGGGTGGGAAGAGCGGTGGCTCAGCGGCGGACGGGCGCGTGGCATGGTGGGAAACTGCTGGAGATCGCTCCGCAGGCGGCGGATTTTATAGAATGAGCCGGACGCGACGCGCCAAAACTAGCGCGTGGCCATTTTTTCGCACGCGCAAACTTTTTTTGCGTCCGACTTTTTTGCGCCCGCTGGAACGCACGAAACCGCTCGGCTCGTGCTAAAACACGCTTTTAAGGCGCGTGTGCGTTTTTTATAGCCGTTGTTGGATATGCTCTTAGGCCAGATTGGTGGCAACGAAATAAGCAGGTCGACAACAGAGCCAAACGACCATCTAAGGCCCCGCTTGGATTAGCGTTTTCTCTCGTATACGGCTGGTTTAGAATACACACCTCGGCGCGTCGTTTTGTTTCCATGCGAAATTTCAACTATGACCGGTATTTTACACCTGTAAAATAAATCCAGATGTAAAACTTTACAGCCATTCCAAGCGGGGCCTAAGTAGTTTTTACCACACGACATTTGTAGACAAAACTCATGCACCATCCCATCCCAAAGCACAAGCGGAGAAGCCGCCCAACATTACTATACGTGCCCGCCGGATGGTCGGAGCGCACGTACAAGACGTGAAATGGATAGATATCAACGTTCACCACGCATGGAAAGATGTGATTCGGAATCAGTCACTTACCATACCCGGAGCACCCATAAGTGATTGCTCATTTTCCAAACCGGGCTTATTACTTTCCCAGATGATTCGAATTTTTGTCGAGCTTCTCACCATACCTGCTTCATTATATATCACCGTCATCTCTTTCTTTTTCATCTCTCTAGACTAGACTAATAGGTACAAGACGAGGAGTCATGAAGAAGATCAAACTACGGCGACTGCTGGCCGTAGCCATTAGCGTTGGAGCACTCTTCATAGGTTTTACACCGGAGACATCTCACCGCTGCGACGCTGCTCAGGCGGTGGCTAAAAGCATCTTCGTCGACCAAAAGGGCCGTGGTGACTTCAAGTCTATTCAGGCAGCCATCGACTCCGTCCCTTTCGGCAACGACCAATGGATCCGAGTCCACGTCGCCGCCGGCACTTACACGTGATCTGTGCATCTTTCATTTGTTTGACACATACATAAACATTGTCTCAAAACAAAAATATTTCGTACATACACCATGAGCGTAGTTGTTTGGAATGATAAATGAAGCAGATTTTGACTATGTTTTTTTGTATTCTCGTAATGGATACACGATGAAGTGAGAAGGTGGTTGTGCCATTTAACAAAAGTTTCATCCTGCTGGAAGGCGAGGGGAGGCTGCAGACGTCCATCGAGTGGGCCGACCACGCCGGCGGGTCGTCCACCACCGCCGACACCCCGACTTTCGCCTGTCATGCCGAGGATTTTGTGGCCCGCGACATCACGTTCAAGGTTAGTATGCTAGCCAATGGTTTTTCTCATCACCGATATGCCATGACGTGAGTTATCATTGTAGAACACATACGACGGGGTCAGCCTGGCGCAAGCGGTGGCTGCCCTAGTTAACGGTGACCGGTCGTCATTCTATGGATGTGGCTTCTTCAGTGTTCAGGACACGTTGTGCGATATGTCTGGGAGGCACTACTATGAGAATTGTGTCATCGGCGGCGCCGTGGACTTCATCTTCGGCAACGCCCGGTCCATCTTTCAGGTGCAAATTGAATCATACATGTCTATCAGGTCTCGACATGTGTGTTGTCGATGACGGAATTGTGTGTGTACGTGCGTGCATGTAGGGATGTTCTTTGTGGACGGGAAAGTTAACAAAGACGCTGGGATCCATCACGGCGCACGGGCGGGACAGTGACAGAGATGATACCGCATTTGTGTTCAAGGAATGCAAGGTGGGCGGCTTCATGCCGATATACCTGGGACGCCCATGGCGAAACTATGCTAGGGTCATCTTCTACCAGACCTACATGTCTAAAGTTGTGGACCGCCAAGGTTGGGACGTGTGGAACTCCAAGGGCAAAGAGTGAGTTTAAAACAAGCGAATCATCCAGAATGGATTTTGTGCTTCCTAGTGCGCTTGCACATTTTTAGTTTCCTAGTTCTAAAAAATGGTGGTGTATATGGTAGTATATTATGCACTTCCTAACCTTTCCGACATAAAATGGCAACTTTTATACTTTAAACCCAAGGAATTGGGTTCCTAGAATACTAAAACCACGGCACCTATTATGGATTGGAGGGAAATAGTACAATTTTGTAGAGTCAAATTAGTTCTTCCAAGCGGCACAACGAACATGGTGTTTTCCATCAAATTAATACTTAGTCATGTGTATGCATGATTGTTAGCAAAAGAAGAGAATAAAAATATTTTCTTGAGCCAGGATTGTGTGCTTCTGAGCTCACATAACAGCTTCCGTCGATCGTGTGGTCAAACTATTGCACACATAAATGATTTTATTGGTGTTCGGTTTACTTGCAGGGCATCGCTAACGATGGTGGAGTCAGAGTGCACAGGGGCGGGGGCTAACGCGACGGAGCGAGTACCATGGGCCAAGCAGATGAGCGGCAAAGAAATCGCTAGATTCCTCAGCTTGTCGTACATCTCTCCCGATGGTTGGCTCGACGCGCAGCCACGCTAGCAAATCCAGCAGGCATAGGAAGTTTACCACGACCGTCAGATCGTGTGCCAGGACTAGGATGCCACACATCAAAACTGATGCACTCTGCGTGTACGGAGCTATTTAATAAAAGATTAAGGGGATGTTTAATTATCTCATGTAATGGATCGATTACCTTTCTCCCGTTACTAGAAATCCTCATTTTCCATGCCAGGAAAAATATGAAGGACCAACCTGAAAATGGTAATAGAACATTTCCTTACGGCAATTCAAAGAAACCGCGAGAGGGAAATAAGGAATATTGATGGGAAAACGGGAAGAAATTCTTTGTTTTTGTTTTGTGCCTATAGACGTAAGGAATAATGCTTTGATCCCAGCAATTTAAAATAGTAAAATTTGACCGCGTGGCTACTCCCACAGAAAATATCTTTCTCTACGACTTCTCTTGCTGGGCTGAAAATATTTTCAAGGAAAGGCTGAGTATAAGTGAAGATCATACTAATATTAATTCCTTTCCATCACATTTCAACAACTATTTATGATTTAAAGATCACATATTCACATGCATATTGGAAAATGTCTATGCAAGAGTGACACGGGAACGAGAAATAGAGGGAGTAGCAGACCTGGGAGAGAAAAGATGAGAGGATGGATACATGAGGTCATCGGCCGAGGCCACCGGTAGGACAGCCTCCTGAGCCTGGGACTAGAGTGGAAATCATGTGTAACCCGGCGCCCGGTCGTAAATATGGCAGGCACAGGGACCCCCTACACAAAAGAAACTCACCCTTGAGCTGTCAAGCAATCCCATCCTTGAGCTGTCAAGCAATCCCATCCAAGAATCCCACCCTTGAGCTGTAATAGCCAGGACTAGTTAGCATTGCATGGGAAGTTCACCACGACCATCAGATCATGTGCCGGGACTAGCATATGCATGTATCACCCATCAAAACTGATGCTCCGTTTTGAGAAAAATAAATCAAAACTGATGCACTCTGCGTGTATGGAACTGATGCTCCGTTTGAGGACGTGGCTTTCGGTGAAAATCGCGCCTGTCTGCGGTCATGGCGGACGATGACGGCGTCTCGGACGTCGTTCCCTTCTCGAGGCATCGTCATTGCAGGTCACGTCAACCTGATTGGAAGGTTCCGGGGGAAACCCCAGATCTAGATCTACCGGATCAGACGATGGTAACGTTTTTGATGTCGCTCTCCCTTCCGGGGGCATCGTTTTGGAGCAAGTGCTGGCTGGAGAGGACAAGAGGAGGAGCAGCGTGGCATCTGACACGCCGACAACAGCGGGTCTCAGCGGCATGGAGCAGCGGGGTCTTATTGGCGGGCGTGTGTTGATGGACGAGCGCAGGATGGTGGCATTGTCTGGCGTCGTGGTGGCGTCCAGTGGCGGAGCTTGAGCCAAATATATGGGGAGGCAATGGACTAGGGGGGGGGGGCAAACCTAACAATTTCAGCAGTTTTTAGTGAAAAATAGGCCTAATACAAAGCAATATATAGAAAATTTTCTTGTGAGCTGGGGGGGCATGGCCCAGGTTGGCCCCCATGTAGCTCCGCCACTGGTGGCGTTGACGACAGCTAGACCGAGCAAGGTTGATGCAGCAGTACAACACTAAATATGGATTGGTGACAGGTGGCTGCGGCGGCCTCATACCCGGCAGGCGTCCTGGTTAAGAAGTGTGCCGGACTGATGGGTACCCCATACTCGGCAGGCGTCCTGGTTGGGACCTCAGATCTTAGATGTTAGGTTTGGCTGCGAGGTCTAATTGGCATTAGGCTCAGATTTTCAGCGCCCCCTTCATCAACTGGATAGGAGTAGCGACAGATGTTGCCTAGACGGTGGCTTTAGTCTTACCGTTGTACGATTTTGTAAGGTCTTCTGTGAATAATCAATAAAGTGACCGCATGCATCGCCAAGATGCAAAGGCCGGGGGTCATCCTTCTTTCTAAAAAAAATGAAACTGTTTAATAAAGTTTACCACGACCCTCAGATTAAGGGAATATTCTATTATCTCGTCATGTAATGGATAAATTACCTTTCTTTCTCTACTAGAAATCCTCATTTTCCATGCCAGAAAAAATATGAAGCAGCAACCTGAAAATGGTAATAGAACATTTCCTTATAGCAATTCAATATTGTTTTGTGCCTACAGACGTAAGGAATAATTCTTCGATCCCAACAATTTAAAATAGGATGGAACTCAGTCAACTAAGACTTGGTAAAGTCTCAATCCTCTTATGTCATCACGTGTTAGCACATGACGTCAAAGCTAGCCTATTCATGTTCGCCCGGTCGGCCTGCTTTCTTTTTTTGTCTGGTTTGTCTCACATTTAGGTTGTGTTTTTCTTTATAGGTCGGGCTTCTGTTCTAGAAAGGTTTTTTTATCTATTTTCTCTTCGATCGGGCTGACTTTTTTTTGTTACAACTTCAATGCATGTAGTTGAAAAAAGAAAATTGCCCCCCCCCCCCCCCCCCCAAAAAAAATATATTGAAAAACGAAAACAAGATCGGACCGAAAAGAAGACACGCAAAAGGGCTGGATCAATTTCTGGCTTATTTTTTTCGAAATGACAGTTATCCTGCATTCATTAAGAAAAAAAAAGTTACTCAGTTAATTAAGAAAAACCGAGCGAAAACCACATTGCCCAGTTAATTATGGAGAACCGGGCAAAAACCATCACAACTGCTAAGCGGCGCATAAAAGAAAACCCACACAAACCGCTCCAATGAGGGCGTCGGCATGACAGCATGCAGGCGTAATCGTCATCACTCCCCCACTAGAGGCGTCATCGCCATCCCTACACTCTGATCAAACGACTCCGACTTCGCCGTAGGCGGTCGTCGCCTCAACCCGCACTACAGAGGCCTTGAGGGGTTGCATGAAGATCTGTGCCAAAACTCACACACTGACGACCAAACGACGCAACTTCGACTCTGACAGAGAATTACGAAGGACGAAACCAGGCACGGCTGGCGTCACGAAAGATCACCGAACGGACCACTTGCAACCAGTCATCGTATACCACAGGGCCTCGCCGCCGCAGCTTCGACTTCACAGTAACAAACGAACCGAGGCAGTCCCGCAAACACGTCGAAGAAGAGCCGACTACACAACCATTGCCATGTCGCCGACATCACTCTCACCATCATTGTTGCCACAGAAGCGAGGACGTCACAACTGCCGCCTTCCACCGGTCCCGCTCGCCGATGCCCAGCTCCCAAGACGAAGCCCTCAAGAGGGAATACGACACCAAGGCACCGTCATCGTTCGATCGTAGATCGGGGTTTCCCTCGGAGAGGCCAAGATGGCCAAATCCGCGCAGGAGGGGTGGGAGAACAAATCAACAATGCCTCCAGGAAGGTCAATGATGGCCACAGCCGCCGCCAACGTTGATCACGACACAAGTTTGAGACAGGGCTTTCACCAAGCTCCCACACCACCTAAGCCGCACATCATCCCGCATCGGGTTGGGCAAGCCCACCAAACACCACCACCATAGAAGCTGGCCAACAACGAAGAAGCACCAAGATCTGCCGCAGCCAACCACACCTTGCGGAGACCACCGACGACCAACCTCTAGAACAAAGCGACAGGTCCATCCACGGTCGTCCAGATGAAGCACTGACACGCCCCATGCACGCCATCACGACCGTCGAAGACCAGATCTGCAACACTCGCCATCGGAGGCACATTTCATCATCCCCTTGGGCCTTCGATCCGCTCACCACTACCACACAGGCACATAACTGCTGCGCCCCTTGTGGCTGAAGCCACCGCTCAAGCTCCACCGTGGCATCTCCAACTTCTAGATCCACGTTGCCTGGAGATCCACCGCAGCCACGTCGCGGCACATCCTTGTCACCCCGCCCCCCTTGCACACCCCGCCGAACTGCCGCTCAGCAGCACCACGGCATGACCACCTACACCGGTCGGTCTCCTCTCACGCCCAGGGCACCGGCGCCCACACAACAGAACCGCACTGCCTGGGCCCTTCGCTTGTCGCAGCCATGCCTCCCCTTGCTGGTGCCAGATCCAGCGCGTCACGAGGCCGCCAGGAGTCCACCGACGCGCCGCCATTCCCCTCGGATCGCTAGGGACGCGTCATCCCACACAGGAGCGAGCACACCGTCGCGCTGCCTCACCACTCGAACCGTCGGAGCCTCACCAGCCGACGCCGGAGCCGCGCCCGCGCGCCTGCCAAGTCCGCCACGCACTAGCGCTAGATGCGCCCTTGCGCCCCGTAGAGTGATGCCCCGCCGCCACCCTCACCGGAGCCTGACCGGGCTTCACCGGCGGCCTCCTCAGGCGGCGGCAAGGCGAGGGGGTCGAGGGGGGAGGGAGGGTTGCGACGCCGGAGGGGTTCCCCCGTGTCGCCAGGGAGAGGCAACGTGGGGGTCGGTGTGTATTGGTATTGTTTGATGGCTACACTTCGACAGTTTTTCCGTTTTTAATTTTGGGCTTATTGTGTGCGCATCAGCGAGTCGAGGCAGCTGGTTGCTCGAAAAATCAATCAAGCTATGACTTAGTTGTACTAGCGTGTCATAGATTAAAAAATTCTCAGTTTCCATTACAAGACACCACTTGCAGAAGAAGAAATATTTTTGTGATAATTTTATATCGTTAAGAAATTAAAAAAACATTAGTATAAGAAAGATGTACTAATAAAACAAACAATAAAAGTGGAAAGAAGAAAACCAACGAGTTGCGTACGATATGCGTACGACTAGGCTGCGGTGTGCATATGTTGACAAGCAATTGTGACTGTGCATAGTTGCGCACCATCAATGTACATGCAACTATTTTACTAGACGGTGTGAGCGTATAACTACACAACAGTATTTTTCATTTAAAAATCATAAAGAAAATGTTAAACATAATTTCACATGAAGTATTTTACATGCAGTTGCGTATGATGGAGGAACGTGCAACTTGTTATGTTAATTAAGAAGATATAAAGAAGGTGTGCAACTCTAGTGGTAGACACTTGGAGTTGCATCCTAATGATAGACATGCATCTGTCCCTCCTGACAAAACACCATGAAGTTGTAGCCGGGGCTACAGTTACAGTTTGCATGTATGGCGGCAGACATGCAATTGCCTCTGACGACGAAAAATGTAGAGTTGTGGTCGGGAGAAATACTTTTTGCATGCCTGGTGGCAGATATGCAGCTTCCCTTTTCGGGCAAAACACCTCAGACTTATAATCGGGTGTGACACTTGCAGGTAAACATTCACCCCCTCCCCAACAAAACACCACAAAGTTATAGCCGGGAATGGTACTTTCAGTTGCATGCTTAGTGGCAGACTTGCAACTACCCATGTCGACGGAAACACCATAGTTGTAGTCGGGAGAAAGATTTGCAATTGCATGCCTAGCGACAGACACACAATTGCCCCTCTCAACGCAAACACTAGAGTTGCAGTCGAAGGAAACACTTGCAGCTCGAGTTGGATGCCTAATGGTAGACATACAACTGCCTTTTCAACAGAAACACCACCACGTATGTGCAATCAGGGGAGACACTTGCAGTCGCATGCCTAGTGGTATACATGCAATTGCCCCTCCCAATCATACATCATGGAGTCGCAGTTGTAGACAACAGTTACAGTTGCATACTTGGTGGCAGGCCTGATGGTAAATATGTAACTGGCCGTTTGGACAAAAACACCATAGAGTTGTAGTCGGGGACAACACTTGTAGTTGTGTGCCTAGTGATAGAGACGCAACTGCCTTCTTGGCAAAACACCATAGAGTTGTAGTCAAGGACGACGCTTGCAGATGCATGTCTAGTGGTAGGCATGCAAATGCCCGCTCCTCGACAAAACATCCCAGTGTTGCAATCACGTTCAATATATACAGTTGCAGTAGGAATACGACACTTGTAGTTGCATGCCTACCGGCAGGCATGCAACTACCCTCTCCCGGTGAAACACCACTACATCGCAATCACGTTCAATAAATACAGTTGCAGTCGCGAGCAATTGTCCAACAAGACGCAAAAAGAAGTTTAAAAAATTAATAAAAACATAAAAAGTAAGAATCATGTTTTGTGTGAGAAGGGGTTTTAAATGTGTAATGTAATAAGGTAAGGAAAAAGAAAAGGCTCTCGTTACAGGTGAAAAAAATCCTGAAAATGCGAGTAGGTAGAGACGAGTGGAAATGAGAGGATGGCTTCACGCGCACTAGGTGACCACTTCACGTGTAATAATTTTTTTTCCAGGCAGGACAGTTTATTTGGTCACTGCTTCTCCTTACTTTTCTTCGGTTAAAACTTGCATGTCGACAGAAAAAGAAAAAGAAAACAGAGAGCCAAAAACAAAAACGGAAAAACGGCGACAAGGCCCCCCCCTCCCAGCCCACCATGCATGCCCTCCCTCTCCGAGACAAAGAAAGTGCCCAGCTAAACCCATAAACAAAAGAACGACGAGCGAAGTCTCATTCGATTAAGATTTAGCAAGCCCGTTAATTTATTGATATATTAGGTACATGGACCTATATGCAGTATTTAAGTTTGTATTTATGCTACTGTTACAAAACATAACGGTCTTTAACGTGCAATAGGACCCATGGACATTGCAAGTACCCTCTTAGCATTTTGCTCCATATCAAATGCGGTGCTGCTCTGGCTCATATCAATGGACTGATCACCTCCATACGAACCATAACTCATGTTTGGGTTGTCTCCGGAACCAGTGGTGTGGAAGTAGACATTCACGTCCCCGCTGGCATGGCCCTCCTCCAGCTCTATGCACTCTTGTAGCTGCACCACAACATCCGTCATCGTGGGCCGTTGCGTCGACGCATATGAGGTGCATTTTAGTGCGATATCTGCCACCTTCCACACGCTGTTAACATCGTATACTCCCTGCATGCGTGCGTCAACCACACTTTCAATGTTACCTTGCGCCATCCGTTTCCTTGCCCACTGGATGATGCTAGTTGGCTCTGCCTCCCGCAATATGGCTGGCTTCCCTGTAATCAACTCCAAAAGCACGACACCAAAGCTGTACACATCACTCTTGGCTGTTGGCTGCATAGTTGCTTGGTACTCGGGATCGACATATCCCGGCGTGCCGACGAGCGTGTTTGTGGACACATAGGTGTCACTCTCACTACTGAAGGCCTTGGACAGTCCAAAGTCGGCAATCCTAGCCTCCAACTTTGCGTTCAAGAGGATGTTTGTGGCCTTCACATCCCTATGAATTAAGGGCGGGTTGCACCCCTTGTGCAGATACTCCAATCCTGCACATCAACATACCAGCTAGTGCCCAAGTTTCTAGAAACATGAAAAGTTCAGGAACAACAAACTCAAAAATATTAAAGCGTGCACCTTGGGCAGATTCAAGTGCAATTCGGAGTCTCTGTCTCCAGGGTAAACATCCCTCGATGTTTTTTATTCCTACAATTAGATTGTGATTTTCTCGGTTTAAGATACTTAAGACATGGAAAGAAGAAAAATATGATTGGGAACCTCCGTACCTTCAATATGTTCTTGCAGGGTCCCTTCTGACATGTACTCGTAGACAAGTGCCATGTACTCCCCATCATTGCAGTAACCAATCATGGAGACAAGATTCTTGTGGTGAATCCGGGTCAAAATATGAGCCTGGATAAATGTTTCTAAGCTATCATCTTCCACTCCTAAATTTTTTGACAAAACATTTCTACCCATAAACATCAAGTATAGTCAAAGAAAGGAGTTTTTACCTCCGCGAGGAACTCCTTCACGCCTTGATTGGAAGACTGAGAGCGCAGTTTCACTGCCACCTGAGTGCCATCTTCCAGGAAACCATCGTAGACGTACCCGAACCCTCCTCGGCCGAGCACTCGCTCAAAGTTGTTCGTTATCATCTTAATTTCTTCATAGGTGAACCGACGGCTCTCAAGTCGCAGAGAGCCGTCCCCATACACATCGCTTCCCGACGCATGGCTGGCCATCGGGTCATTTTGTGGCTTCACCGAGTTGTTCATCAAACCTTATATATGTGTAGAATAGCAAAACTAACATTAGTAGTGTCCACGGATCTATTGGGAAAAATTATTACTCAACTGGCAGCCCCCCCTCCCCCCCCCCCCCGAAATAGAATAACAAAATAGACCCCCTAAATTTTTTTTGAAGTCGGCATCTCTCAAGTTTGATCAAGCTTTCAAAAAATAAAAGTGTCAACATTTACACAATAATAAGTCAATATCAATAGATTTATCACGAAATATGTAATCAAGACATATTTATTTGGTACTATAAATATTCATGTTTTTATTAATTTGCTTAAACCTAAGAAATCTTAACTTAAGATAAAACTTAGGTATCTATTTTTTTTGAAGTAAAGTAGACAATTGGTGTTCTCATGCCAAACCCTCACCTTGGTTTTTTCGCCTCACAAAGTAAAAGATTAGGGCCATTGCTACCACCACAACTACAATTATAGGGACAACAATGTTGATGATCAGCTTGCTTTTTATTTTAGTTGTCTGGCATGAATCACCATCGGTGCAGAGTTCTGGATTGTTGTCATATCTAGGAAAACATGAAACAAAGAAGCATACATAAATTGGTCAAGTGTCATGTTAGATATGGGAACGAAAATCAATAAAAATACCTTAGATTCAGGGAGCCATCTTGAATTCTTTTGAGAAGTCCAGAGGGGATTGATCCACTGAGCTGGTTACCTGACAAATCTCTATAGGAAAAAAAGCTATTTAGGTTGATCAAAGCAGCCACAGGAATGGGTAAATTTTCATAAAAGTTTGTGACTTACAGAACTGTCAATGATTTTAACTGTGAGAGAGCATCTGGGATTGAGCCTATCAAGTTATTATTTGACAGATTCCTGCAAGATATGAAACATGGTCCTTTCTGTTAGCAGTTTTGTGTCATCAATCCATCAACTATAGAAGAGGCCAAAATAAATCCAGAAGTACTCTAGACGTACAAGTATTGGACGTTCTCGAGGCTTGCAAAAGAAGATGATATATCACCGCTGAGACCACCGGAGGACATGTTTCTGCATAGAGAAACATTAAGTCATTAACTTAACAGTACAGTAGCAATGAGTCCATCTTGTTATTTTGACATTTCTAATTATAATTGTCCCTAACATAAATATGTATTCCATGCAGATAGAAACTACTTACATGCTTCTAACCCTTGGAGGGCTTGCACTGGCATAGTCGCAAGTCAATGTATCCCATATCATATTATTTGGAACGCATGGATCACCCATCCAGTTCTTCAGCACCTTATACTTTGTCTTGATTGCCGCCATGGCAGACACTGCAGTTAGGAGCACCAATTGTTTGGTGACATTTGCTAATTCTCAGTTGCCTAAAAACATATGGAAACTGACATATACTAGTAAGCCAAAAAATTGCACTCTTCATATAATAAAATGTAACTGCAATTCTAAGGTAGTACTAGGTTCTAATGTTATATATGTAGTGACTTGAGAGGAGGCTGGTTGGATGTCGATGAAAGTGCTTTGAAATGATACTTTTCAGGTTAATTTGTGATTTGATTTTCTTTTTAGGCGCACTACTGTAGTCATGTACATATTTTATACGTGTCTACAACTCTACATAATGCACATACCATCCCTGGAGTCTGTGCCGATGATGGTAGTAGGGATGACAGAGAACACCTCGAGAGCGTTGATTACCGGTGGCAGCGTTGAGTTGGGTGCGGCGATGATGGAGACGTTGTACTGGCTCTTCCGAGAGGGTAAGCTATTGTAGGTGGCGCCACCATAGAGGTACTTGGGCGTTAAGACATTTGGGTGCCATGGCTCGCCGTTGAGGCTGACATAGAACTCGCGCACGTTGTTGTTGGAGAGGAGCTGCAGCTCGGAGAAGTGCATGATGGCGATGTATCCTGGTGATGGGTCGTTGAGCTGCGCCAAGGGGTCCCAGGAGAACTCTATGTTGTTGGACGTGTTCCGCCGTGGCATGATTGCTGTCTGCATCACCGCCGTTGGCACTTCGAACAAGTCGCCTTCTTCGTGCTGCACCGTGTTCGTCGTTGTTATCTCGGTCCAGGTTGCTGAGTTGACCCGAGGGACCCATATTCTGTCATGTGGGTCGTCCGGATACCTAATCAATTGTGTTGCATTGTTAGTGCCATGGAAAGCATGGAGTAAAACAAGATATTCAAAATGCGGACCAGCTCACATGCTCATGGGTGAACAAGAGATTCAAGAAAACATAAAATAAAATCAAGAAAAATAAGTTTTTTTTTACAACAAAGGCTTCTTTCATTCGCAGGATTGTAAAAACACATGAATAGACAAAAACAAAGGAATATAGTGTCATGCACATTTGAATCCTACAGATGTATATTAGCCTTTCTATGGAATGTATATTAGCCTTTTTATAGACAAAAACACATGAATAGACAAAAACATAGGAATAGACAAAAACAAAGGAATTTTTCCAAGAGGTTGGAGTGTATATTAGCCTTTCTATGGAATGTAGTGTAAAAATGATCCTTAGGAAAAAATGATTCAAACCTACAAATCAAACAACCAATGGACGAAAACTTCCTAAGAATTCCAATTTTACAAAAATCCTTTGCATCAGATGGGCTAAAAATATGCTCGTGTCTTCTAACTGCGTGCAATTTTTTCTTCTGGAAATATAACATATGTTTTGGTCTTGGCAAAAAAGGAAAGGACACGGCTTATTTGTATGGCCCAGATAACATAATGTGTCCTTTCTCCACAAAACTTGTAGGCAATTAGAAGACACAAATATGCCAACGCAACCAAATTTTTGTTTGTTAGGTAGTACTAATTTACTGTTCACCTGGGAGCATAAATGCCTACGCGGAGGAAAACATTTTTCATATTTGCTTCACCTGATGACGTTGTTTTCACTGGTCGGGCCGAAGTTTAGCCTGGACGAGAGCACAAGGCCCTGCGTCAGGGTTGCCTGTGGGTAGAGCGCTCTGTGCAGCAGCCTCAGCTCTAGGCCAGAGATAAAGGGCGTCCCGGCGCCGGTGTTCACCAGGCAGACCTGCATGAAATCATCTGGCACCACAACAATAACCTCTGTGGTCACCGTCTCTTCCGGCCCCGTGATGTTTACCGTCGTCCACAGGTTAACACCAACATAAAGGTCAAACACAGGCGGCCTGTCAAGGCCGTCGTAGTTGCCATACATGAACTTGGCTCGGACGAGGTACTTGAGCCCGGCCGTGAGGGAGCGGAGCGTGTAGCAGTTTCGCGCACCGGCGGCGAAGCTGCGCAAGTTGTGCCAGCTCCTGCCGGTCGATGAGGTTACATACTCAGCTGAGATGTTGTGGTTGGTGCCGGTGTCGGTGAAGCCGGCATCCGGAGCATACGGGAGTTTGGTGGTGTCTTCCACGTAGCTCGTCTTCCCTGGAAGACCGCAGTCTATGCTTATGAACCCTTCAGTGCAAACAACATGCGATCAATCCATCAATCACGCCTATGATCCATGCGTTGCAAAAGAGAATGAAAAGTTTCCGCAGAAAATAAAGAAAGAGAATGAAAAATTGTGTCGTGAACATGGAATCGACATTCTTAGAACATACCGTTGCTGTCAGGCTGGGCGCGAGCTTGGAGTACGCCCCCTGCCGCAGCGGTGAGGCAGAGAAGCAGCAGCCACCGTCTCGTTGGCGCCATTGTTCGGGGCGTTGATCGCTCTATTGCAGAAGCACCGGCAATGTAGCACAATATATATGTTCGATAGCAGTTCGTGTGCAGGTAGGATAGATAGAGTACTCGTATGTTTGATTTTAGGTGCTCCATCCATGTCTCTGTCCACTGGGCCTGCTTGTCGTACACCGTCACTCGTACGGTTGTTAGGCGGGGAGTTGACTTGCCTTTGAATTTGTCAATATCCTTGATTGTTCTTCTTACTATTGTAAGCACGAGTTGGGGGGGTTGGTACGGTGGCTCTTCTGACTTTACAAATCTTGAACTGGCCGTGGGAGGTTGTGCATGTACCTTATTTGGGAGCTCAAATTCCATAGGTTACCCTCCTCTAAACTAAGGTGAGTTGATAGAAAGATGGCAACCGACTACCAGAACCTCCTCACGCTTCGTCTAAAACCTCAGCAAGTTGAAATGAGTGAAATACAAGTTGACTATACCAAACTTTAGAAATCGATCAAGTAGATTTCATTCAAAAAATCGATCAAGTAGACACTTAAAAAATCGAATTCATAATTATAAACTTCAGCAACTCGTTGTGGGGTTCTTCAATGTTACAACAAACGGGTAGAAATAAGTTGGAGTCATTATCATGATACTTATGTCCCAATATGGGTGGCTAACTGGCCATGTAGCAATAGACTTTGTAATACCACTTTTTATCTTTTGTTTCCTTTCTAAGACTTGACAAACTAAGAACGACTCTAACATATATACTTCCCTAACAGTTGAGCCTTTTAAACCGTTATAAAGAGCCCTTTATTTTATTTATTTTTAACTCCAGAGCAAGTGTCCGAAATCAGATTACCTAAAACTACATGTTTATCATTTTTCTTCCCTTATTTGTCTTATATGTGTGCATAATATGGCTCCCCCTCCATCACATGGCTGACTGGTAGCCTTTTCCAAAGATAGGACACATAGTCATGAAAGGAGCAAGGGGCGGTGCCCCCCGTTTGCCCCCCCCCCCCCCCCCCCCCCGGCGACGGGCGAACCCCCAGATCCCCCCTCACTCAGGATCCCCTCCCGTCGTCGCCGACATGGTCCGTCGGGCCCTGTCCGCGCAGTGCTGGCGGTGGGGGGACGTTCTTCCTCCCACACGCGCGTAGGGGGCATGGGGGCTCCCGATGGTGGCGGTGCTGCTCGGCCGACGGCGGTGTGACTCAGCGGTGGGGTTCCTGCGGGCATCGGATTCCCTTTATGCAGCGGCACGACCGTTGGTCACGGGGCGACGTGGTGGTGCTGGTGGCCGCCGTCGCACGCGCGGCCCAGATCTAGGCCCTTTCGGGCTTCATCCGGGCTAGGGCGGACCGACAGCTCAACACGCAGCCGCGCTGCTCCCTGATGGTGGTGGCGAGGAAGCGGCGGTATTCTGGTGATGGCGGCTTCGTCGGCCGATGAGCTGCAGCATGGCGTCAGGGGCTATCTGGACCCTTTTGGGTTTGGCCGGGTCACGGCACCTAGCAGGCCCCTATCGTGGCATCTGGTCAGCTCCACGATGGTGGTGGAGGATATCCCCTGCCGTTGGCTATGTGGCAGATGCCCCCGAGCCCATTGTCTCTTCTTCAGTCCTCCAGTCCTCATGTCGGTAGCCTCAGTGAGACGATGAACTTGGTTCGATGACCGTGGTGGCACAGGCTGGTGGGCGGCGCACTTTGGAGCGTCCGGGGTGGTGGTCGGGGTTTGGATCGGGAGAAATGTCTGGCGGCTCATCCGGCTCCGATGCGGTGACCCCTGCGGGCGCTGTCGGGCCATCCTGAAGAGTGTCGGGTATACCCCTCCCCGACTGCTTCCCCACATACCGGGGGAAACCCTAAGACTAGTCCGGACACTAGCAGAGTCATCTTCGCATTCGCTCTTGCAGGTGTTGCTCGGTACGCGACGCTTCCAAGTGCTAGGAGCATGGTGGAACTTCTCCGGAGGGTGCAGCGGCCGTCAACCATTTTCGCTTCGCTGATCTGCCGGTGTCAGCATTTGTTTCTCTTTCTTTCTCTGTTTTTTCCCTTTGGGCTTGTTTGTGCTGCGACCTGATACTTTTGATTTGCATTGGGTTTATCCCGGAAGAGGAAAGGATGATACAACACAGTATAGATAAGTATTTCACTCAATGAGAACCAAGGTTATTGAACCAATAGGAGGACTACGCAATTTACCGTCTTCATCTCCTACACACTAAAGAGCACGTGCTTGAACCCAACACGGGCAAGAGGGTTCTCAATCCCCTTGAATTCATTACTTGCAAATAATAAGTAGTGTGGTTGGATAGTTTGATAAATATAAAATAGAAACTAAACAAAAAGTAAATAAGAATAACAAGTTATTTTTTATTTTTGTATTCATATTTATGAATAGACCCGAGGGCCATAGATTTCGTTAGAGGCTTCTCTCTTGTAGAAAGCATATGGTGGGTAAACAAATTACCATTGGGCAATTGATAGAAAAGAGCATAGTTATAAAATATTCATTCATGGTAATGGTCATTACATATAGGCATCACGTCCGTAAGCAAGTAGACCGACTCCTGCCTGCATCTACTACTATTACTCCACCCATCGACCGCTATACAAACATGCATCTAGAGTATTAAGTGAAAATAGAGTAATGCTTGGAGAACAATGGCATGATGTAGACAAAGTAAATCCAATTAATATGAATCAACTCGATTGTTTTACCCTTAGTGGAAGCAATACAATACATGTCATGTCCCTTTCTGTCACTAGGATTGATCACCGCAAGATTGACCCCACTACAATGCACCTCTCCTGCTAAAGATAAATCAATCTAATTGGCCAAACCAAATCAATAGATCAAAGAGAATTGCGAAGCTATAATAATCATGCATAGATATGAAAAGACCAGCAAGGAATTCAATATAATCTCATGAAAAATCTGAACATAAACCCACAATTCATCAGATCCCAACAAATGCACCGCACAAGAGTGATTACATAAGATAGATCACCGCGGGAATCGCAATGATCGTGGCAACGAATCACTTAGAGATAGAGAGGGAGAGGGAGAGAGAGAGAGATCTAGGTACTAACTCTGGACTCATAGGTCTTTGGTGAACTACTCACACATCACCATGGGAGCATCAAGGTCGATTTAGAGGCCCTCCATGATCGACCCGCCCTCCGACGGGGCACAGGAATAGGGCTCCAGATGGAAACACGGAGGAATAGAGACTTGCGGCACTTTAAAAAGTGTTTCAGAAGGCTCCTTAGGGTTTTGGGAGAATATGTGAATTTATAGGACAGGGAGGAGGTCCAGGGGCCAAGGGAGGCGCAGCCACCCTCCTGGGCATCTCCTTTTGGCTTGGCGCCACCCCGTCATGCCTCCGGTCTCCTTTCAAAGCTTCCAGATCTCTAGAAAAAATCATCAAAAAGTTTTGGTGTATTTGTACTTCATTTGGTAAAGTATTCCTAAAAATCGAAAAACATGCAGAAAACAACAACTGGCACTTGGCACTGGGTTAATAGGTTAGTTCTCAAAAATAATATAAATCAGCAAGTAAATGCCTAAAAAGCATCCTAGAATTATAATATAATCGCATGGAAAGAACAAAAATTATAGAACCATTGGAGACGTTTCAGCATCCCCAAGCTTAATTACTACTCGTCCTCGAGTAGGTAAATGATAAAAACAGAATTTTTGATGTGACATGCCATCCAACATGTAGTCTCTTTCACGTATGATCATTAACAAACGATGAATTACATGGTGAAAAAAAACAAATGATGAATTAACAAACATCAACATAGTAGTATCCATGAACATAAGTAACATAATTCTCACTTTTCAAAATATACTATCTTAAAGCATGTTTACCGCCCATTCATTTTATCATATTAGCATAGCATGGCCCCGTCTTCACCACATAAATACAAATGTCAAGCACCATGGTGTGAAGCCAGGTGATATGTCTCCGTCGTATCTATAATTTTTTATTATTTCATGCCAATATTATACAACTTTCACATATGTTTGGCAACATTCTATATGATCTATTGGACTAACTTATTGATCTCGTGCCCAGTGCCAGTTCCTGTTTTTTGTGTGTTTTTTGTTTCGCAGAAATTCCATATCAAAGTAAGTCCAAACATGATAAAAATTTATGGATAACTATTTTTGGAATATTTGTGAATTTTGGGAGGCGGAATCAACAAAAAAGGAGATCCACAGCCACCACAATCCACCAGGGCGCGACCGAGGGCCTAGGCGCGGGGTGATGGGTTGTGCTCACCATGTAAGTCGGTTGGAGCTCTACTTCGGGCGCAAGGAGCTTATATCCGAAAAAATAGTGTTAAAATATCAGTGCAATCAAAGTTACGGGTCTCCTGGAATATAAGAAATGATTTTCGGCCAGAAAAAAGGAATGAGAAATAGAGGAGAATAGAGAGGGAGATCCAATCTCGGAGGGGCTCCTGCCCCTCCGCTGCCATTGCGGCCATGGAACATAGGGGGAACTCTCCTCCCATCTACGGGAGACCATGGAACGAGAATAAGGAGGGGCCTCTCTCCCCCTCTCTCCCGGTGGCACGGGAGTGCCGTCGGGGCAATCACCGTGACGACGATCTACACCAACAACTTTGCCGTCGTCAACACCAACTCTCTTCCCCTCTATGCAGCAGTGTAAGACCCCTCTTCCCCGTTGTAATCTCTACTTAAACATGGTGCTCAACTCCATACATTATTTCCCAATGATATGTGGCTATCCTATGATGTTTGAGTAGATCCGCTTTTTTCCTATGGGCTAATTGATAACCGTGGTTGGTTTGAGTGTATATTTTATTATGGTGCTTGTTGGAAATATGCCCTAGAGGCAATAATAAATTAGTTATTATCATATTTCCTTTTTCATGATAATCGTTTATTATCCATGCTATAATTGTATTGATCGGAGACATAGATGCATGTGTGGATACATAGACAAAACCATGTCCCTAGTATGCCTCTAATAGACTAGCTCGTTGATCAAAATATGGTTAAGGTTTCCTAGCCATGGACATGAGATGTCATTTGATAACAGGGTCACATCATTAGGAGAATGATGTGATGGACAAGGCCCAAACTACAAATGTAGCATATGATCGTGTCAGTTTATTGCTACTGTTTTCTGCATGTCAAGTATATGTTCCTATGACCATGAGATCATGCAACTCATGGATATCGGAGGAGTGCCTTGTGTGTATGAAACGTCGCAACGTAACTGGGTGACTATAAAGGTGCTCTACAGGTATCTTCGAGGGTGTCTGTTGAGTTGGCATGGATCGAGACACGGAATTGTTACTCCGTGTGACGGAGAGGTATCTCGGGGCCCACTCGGTAATACAACATCACAATGAGCCTTGCAAGCAATGTGACTAATTGTTAGTTGCGGGATCTTGTATTACGGAACGAGTAAAGAGACTTGCCAGTAACGAGGTGGAACTAGGTATTGAGATACCGACGATCGAATCTCGAGCAAGTAACATACCGAAGAACAAAGGGAACATTATACGGGATTAATTGAATCCTTGACATAGAGGTTCGAACGATAAAGATGTTCGTAGAATATGTGGGAACCAATGTGGACATCTAGGTCCCGCCATTGGTTATTTACCGTAGAGGTGGCTCGGTCATGTCTACATAGTTCTCGAACCCGCAGGGTCTGCACACTTAAGGTTTGGTGACGTTTCGGTAGTATAGAGTTATGTATGGTGGTGACCGAAGTTTGTTTGGAGTCCCAGATGAGATCCTGGACGTCACGAGGAGCTCCGGAATGGTCCGGAGGTAAAGATTCATATATAGGAAGTCCTGTTTTGGACTCCGGAAAGATTTCGGGCACTTTCGGTAGTGTACCGGGAGTGACGAATGGGTCCCGGGGGTCCACCAGTGGGGCCAACCCACCCCATGGGCCAAAGTGGGGACCCACAAGCCCACTTGGCCTAGGCATAGGGAATAGAGGACCAAGCCGAATTGGGGTGGAGTCCTCCCCAAGTTCCACCTCTCGTGTGAGAGGTGGACTCTTAGGTGGAGGAGGACTCTCCCTCCACCAGTTCGGCCGAAGCCAAGGGAGGCCCTCCCCTTGGGAGCAGACTCCTCTCCCCTCCTCCTGTATATATAAGTGGTTTTAGGGTTTTTTGGACAAGGATTTTTCAGCCACGTGCAAACCCTAATCTCTATTGCATAGTTTCTCCTCTAGATTGGATTTCTGCAGTGTTTAGGCGAAGCCCTGCCGAAATTGCTCCACCACCATCGCCGGAGCACCGTCACGCTTCCGACGAACTCTTCTACCTCTCCGCTCTCTCTTGCTGGATCAAGACGGCGGAGATTGTCATCAAGCTGTACGTGTGCTGAACGCGGAGGTGCCGTCCGTTCGGCGCTAGATCGGAAGGACCGTGATCGAGATCGCGAGACGGTTCGTGATGTGATCGCGGAGCGGACCATGATCGAGATCGCGAGATGGTTCGTGATGTGATCGCGGAGCAGACCGTGATGAGATCGCGGGATGGATCGTGATGAGTTCACGGGATGGATCATGATTGGATCGCGGGACGGATTGTGATGAGATCGCGGGACGCTCGGCGATTTGGATCGCGAAGATGTTCGACTACACCAACCGCATTTCTTAACGCTTCCCACTTAGCGATCTACAAGGGTATGTAGATCCACTCTCCCTCTCGTAGATGCTCATCACCATGGATAGATCTGTGTGTGCGTAGGAAATTTTTTGTTTCCCATGCGACGTTCCCCAACAGTGGCATCATGAGCTAGGTCTATGTGTAGATGAGATCTCGAGTAGAACACAAAAGGTTTGTGGGCGTTGATGCTTAGATTGCTTCCTCCCTTGGTCGGATTTTGATTTAGCGGTATTGTGAGATGAAGCGGCCTGGACCAACATTACTCATACGCTTACGAGAGACCGGTTCCCTCAACCGCAACTTGTTCCATAGATGGCTTGCGGGTGATAGTTTCTCTCACTTTAGTTGGATCGGATTCGACAAAGGCGGTCCTTGAGAAGGTTGAAAAGCAACTAGTGTATCACCGTTGTGGTTTTTGCGTAGATGAGAATTGTTCTTGCTAGATACCCATAGCAGCCACGTAAAACATGCAACAACAATTAGAGGACGTCTAACTTGTTTTTGCAGGGAATGTTGTGATATGATATGGCCAATTACATGAGGTGATATATGTGATGTATGAGATGATCATGTGATGTATAGATTATGACGACTTACATGTCGATGAATATGGCAACCGGGAGGAGCCATAGGGTTGTCTTTAATTATTGTATGACCTGCGTGTCAATCATTAAGCGCTATGTAATGCTTTACTTTATCGCTAAACGGTAGCAATAGTAGTAGAAGCATGCATGGCGTGACAATCCCGATGGCGACACGTTGATGGAGATCAAGATGATGGAGATCATGGTGTCATGCCGGTGACGATGGAGATCATTCCGGTGCTTTCTAGATGGAGATCAAAAGCACAAGTTCATGGCCATATCATGTCACTTATGATTTGCATGTGATGTTAATCCTTTTATGCACCTTGTTTTGCTTAGGACGACGGTAGCATTATAAGGTGATCCCTCACTTAATTTCAAGATAAGTTGTGTTCTCCCCGGGTGTGCACCGTTGCGAAAGTTCGTCGTGTTGAGACACCACGTGATGATCGGGTGTGATAGACTCTACGTTCACATACAACGGGTGCAAGCCAGTGTTGCACATGCAGAACACTCGGGTTAAACTTGACGAGCCTAGCATGTACAGACATGGCCTCGAAACACAAGAGACCGAAAGGTCGAACATGAGTCATATAGTAGATATGATCAACATGATGATGTTCACCATTGCAGCCACCTCAACTCACGTGATGATCGGACTTGAGTTGGTGAATTTGGATCATGTATCACTCGAATGATCGGAGGGATGTCAATTTGAGTGGGATTTCTTAGGTAATATGATTAATTGAACTCATTATCATGAACATAGTCAAAGAGTCTTTGCAAATTATGTTGTAGATTACTAGCTCACACTATAGATCCCTTGTATTTTTATATGTTCCTAGAGAAATAGAGTTGAAAGACAATGGTAGCAATATTGCGGACTGGGTCCGTGATCTAAGGATTGTCCTCATTGCTGCAAAGAAGGCTTATGTCCTTAATGCACCGCTTGGTGCGCCAACCCCTCTAGCATCGTCTGTAGATGTTGTGAACATCTGACAAGCACGTTCTGATGACTACTTAATAGTTTAGTGTGTCATGCATTACGGCTTAGAATTGAGGCTCCAAAACATTTTTGAACGTCACGGAACATATGAGATGTTTCTAAGAGCTGAAATTAGGATCTCAGGCTCGTGCCCGTGTTGCGAGATATGTGATCTCCAACAAGATTCTTTACCTGCAAGATGAAGGAGAATAAGCTCAATAGTTGAGGATGTGCTCAGATTGTCTGGGTGCTACAATCGCTTGAATCGAGTGGGAGTTGATCTTCCAGATAAGATAGTGATTGATATAGTTCTCCAAATGACTGTCACTACGCTACTAGAACTTGGTGATGAACTATAAGACGCCAGGGATCGAAATATTGATCCTTGAGCTGTTCGTGATGTTTGACACCGCGAAGGTAGAAATCAAGAAGGAGCGTCAAGTGTTGATGGTTAATCAAACCACTAGTTTCGAGAAGGGCAAGAGCAAGGAGGGAAACTTCATGGATAGCAAGTCAGTTGCTGCTCCAGTGAAACAACCCAAAGTTGAACTCAAACCCGAGACTAAGTGCTTCTATTATGAGGTGAGCAGTCGCTAAAGCGGAACAACCCTAGATACTTGGTAGATAAGAAGGCTGGCAACATCGACAGAAGTATATTTGATATACGTGTTATTTATGTGTACCTTGCTAGTACTCCTAGTAGCACATGGGTATTGGATACCGGTTTGGTTGCTAAATGTTAGTAACTCGAAATAAAGGCTGAGGAATAAACAGGGAACTAGCTAAGGGTGAGCTGACGATGTGTGTTGGAAATATTTCCTATGTTGATGTGATCAACATCGCACGCTCTCTCTACCTTCAGGATTAGTGAAGAACCTAAATAAATGTTATTTGGTGTTTTGCGTTGAGCATGAACATGATTAGATCATGTTTATTGTAATACGGTTATTCATTTAAGTTAGAGAATAATGGTTATTCTGTTTAGATGAATAATACCTTCAATGGTCATGCACCTAGTGAGAATGGTTTGTTGAAATCTTGATCGTAGTAATACACATGTTCATAACGTTGATGTCAAAAGATACAAAGTTAATAATGATAGTACCACATACTTGTGACACTGCCGCTAAAAGTCATATTGGTATAAAGCGCACGAAGAACTCCATGCCGATGGATCTTTGGACTCATTCGATTTCGAATCGGTTGAGACGTGCGAACCATGCCTCTTGGGCAAGATGACTAAAGGACCCTGTTGGATGGAGCGGGCAAATGATTCATTGGAAATGATACATGTTGATGTATGCAATCCAATGAGTCTTGCAGCGTGCAGTGGATATCGTTATTTTCTTACCTTCACTGATGATTTGAGTAGATATAGTGTATATTTGCTTAATGGAAGACAAGTCTAAATCGTTTGAAAGGTTCAAGCAAATTCAGAGTGAAGTTTAAAGATCATCGTGACAAGAAGATAAAAATGACTGCGATATGATCGTGGAGATGAATATCTGAGTTGCGAGTTTTGGCATACAACTTAAGACAATGTGAAAGTTGTTTCACAACTAACGCCACCTGGAACACCATAGTGTGATGGTGTGTACGAACGTCATAGTCATGCTCTATTGGATAAGGTGTGTGCTATGATGTCTCTTATCGTTTTACTACTATAATTTTGGGGTTATGCATTAGAGACAACTACATTCACTTTAAATAGGGCACCATCTAAATCCGTTGAGATGACACCGTATGAATTATGGTTTGATAGAAACTTAAGCTGTCATTTCTTAATGTTTGGGGCTGCGACGCTTGTGTGGAAAATGTTTTCACCTAATCAGCTCGAACCCAAAGCGGACAAATGCATCTTCATAGAATACCCTAAGAACAGTTGGGTGAACCTTCTATCTCAGATCCAAGTGCAAAGTGTTTGTTGCTAAAATGGGTCCTTTCTCGAGGAAAAGTGTCTCTCGAAAGAATTGAGTGGGAGGAAGATAGAACTTGATGAGGTCGTTGAACCTTTGCTTCAACTAGAGAGTAGCGCAGCGCAGGAAGATGTTTCTATGAAGCCTACGATAGTGGAAGAGGAAGTTAATGATGATGATCATGAAGCTTCGAATCAAGTTACTATCGAACCTTGTAGGTCGACAAGGATGTGTACTGCTCCTGAGCGGTACGACAACCCTGTCTTGGAGGTCATGTTGTTGGACAACGATGAACCTACGAGCTATGGAGGAGCAATGATGGGCCGAGATTCCGACAAATGGTTAGAGGCCATGAAATCCGAGAAGAGGGTCCATGTATGAAAACCAAGTATAGACTTTGGTAGACTTGCTCATTGGACGGCAGGTCGTTGAGTACAAATGGATCTTTAAAATGAAGACGAACGCCGATGGTGAATGTCACCATTTGTAAAGCTCGACTTGTTGCAAAGATGTTTGTGACAAGTTCAAGGAGTTGACTGCGATGAGACTTTCTCGCTCGTTGCGATGCTAAAGTCTGTTGGAATTATGTTAGCAGTTGATGCATTTTCAATTATGAAATCTGGCAGATGGATGTCAAAACATCGTTTCCTTAACGGTTGACTTGAGGAAAGGTTGTATGTGATACAACCAGAAGGTTTTGTCAGTCCTAAGCATGCTAAAAGGTGTGCAAGCTTCAATGATCCTCCTATGGACTGAAGCAAGCATCTCGGAGTTGGAATATACACTTTGATAAGGTGATCAAAGTTTTTGAGTCTATACAAAGTTTACGAGAAACTTGTATTTACAATGAAGTGAGTGGGAGCACTATAGAGTTTCTGGTAAGCATATGTGGTTGACATATTGTTGATCGGAAATGATGTAGAATTTCTGGAAGGCATAAACGGTTGTTTAAAAGGGGTTTTTCAAAGGAAGACCTGGATAAAGCTACCTAATTGTTGAGCATTGAGATCTATAGAGATAGATCAATATGCTTGATGAGACTTTCAATGAGTACATACCTTGAAAAGATTTTGAAAGAGTTCAAAATGGATCAGTCAGAGAAATAGTTCTCGCCTGATTTGTAAGGTGTGAAGTTGAGTGAGACTCAAAGCTCTACCACGGCAGAAGAAAGAGAAAGGACGAACGTCGTCCCCTATGCCTTAGCCATATGCCCTGTATAGTATGCCATGCTGTGTACCGCACTTGTGTGTGCCTTGCCATGAGTCCGCCAAGAGGTACAAGAGTAATCCAGGAGTGGATCACTGAACAGCGGTCAAGATTATCCTTAGTGACTAAAAGACTAAGGAGATGTTTCTAGATTATGGAGGTGATAAAGAGTTCGTCGTAAAGAGTTACGTTGATGCAAGCTTTAACACCAATCCGGATGACTCGTAGTAGCAATCTGGATACGTATAGTGGAGCATCCATTTGGAATAGTGCCAAGTGGAGTGTGGTAGCAGTGTTTACAGTTTGACATAGAGATTTGCAAAGTACACACGGATCTAAATGTCTTAGACCCGTTGACTATAAGACCTCTCTCACATGCAAAGCATGATCGAGCCCCAGAACTCATTGGGTGGTAGATTCATAACAATGCGAATCACATGGTGATGTGAACTAGATTATTGACACTAGTGCAAGTGGGAGACTGTTGGAAATATGCCCTAGAGGCAATAAATAATTAGTTATTATCAAATTTCCTTGTTCATGATAATCGTTTATTATCCATGCTATAATTGTATTGATCGGAGAGTTAGATGCATGTGTGGATACATAGACAAAACCATGTCCCTAGTATGCCTCTAATAGACTAGCTTGTTGATCAAAAGATGGTTAAGGTTTCCTAGCCATGGAAACGAGATGTCATTTGATAACGGGGTCACATCATTAGGAGAATGATGTGATGGACAAGGCCCAAACTACAAACGTAGCATATGATCGTGTCAGTTTATTGCTACTGTTTTCTGCATGTCAAGTATATGTTCCTATGACCATGAGATCATGCAACTCACGGATATCGGAGGAGTGCCTTGTGTGTATCAAACATCACAACGTAACTGTGTGACTATAAAGGTGCTCTACAGGTATCTCCTGTTGGGGAACGCGACAGAAAACAAAAATTTCCGGTATAGCGAGCACACCCAGGACCACTATGGAGACTACATACAAGGTTTGATCTGATCCGTACCGACTCGAAGCGCAGCGGAAGAAGAGTCGGTGGAGATCGTTGGTGCAGATCCCCGCAGCTAGGATTTTACAACCTCCCAACCGCGAGGATGTACTCGCTCGTCGGACAGCCCTTCGGGAGGCGGTCGGACAGTCCCCCGGACGATGTCGCGGACAGCCCTTCGGGAGGACACACAAACAACCCCTCGGGCAAAATATCGAAACTACAACCTCTCTATGGGGTTGCACACATACGGTGTGATCTATCCGGCAGGGCTTCGCCGTCCAGAACTAGTTCCTGCCGGAACCCAGACAGCCTTTCGGCTCTACGAAACTATTTCGCTGGGAGGGAGAGAAGAAGCCAGATCATTGCAATGGCATGTGTATGAGAGCAAGGTATGAAGAAATGGCAGCCCACTCACCTCCTATTTATAGGAAAACCAAGGGGTCGGGTGGTTTTACAATAAAACCCAAAATGCACATGAATGAAGTCCTTCCACAAGGGCATAAAAGTGAAACCAAGGAACAAGAGGGACTCCATGAAGGATTCCACCATGTGGCCGGCCACACCCTCATGTGGGGCCCCAAAAATGGCTCCAATATATCCATGTCATCCCCAAGATCTTTTGGAGCAAAGCCCCAAAAGGTGGTTTTCCATAAAGTAGTCCAAAAAGCACTTTCACTATTCACGGCGACATTTTTCAGCGTCCGCTCGAACTGAAAATATTTATGTGGGCTTAGAAAAATTCTAGTACCCCACTAAAATAATTTTCAATGCGATCCGGAACAATTCCGGAATAGTGATCTTCATCTGTGAAAAGCATGTGAAGTGGTTCCGGCAGCTCCGGAACATTTCCGGTTTTCATCCCGGAAAATTCGAGAAAGTTTGCAGAACGATTCTCGCACCCTTCAAGAATTATCAGGCATGTGCCAAAACCAATTTGACTTTTTGGTATCCCGTGAAAAAACTTTTCAATTTCACCGAAACTGTTCCGGTGACCTGTCTGCGGAACTTTTCCGCTGTCCGAAACTTTTCGGTGATTTTCTCTCAGAGTCCCTGTCTAGTATTCAATAGATAGATGACCCTTAAGCATGTGACCCTATAGGTTCTGTGAAGCATAGACATGACCCGGAACCCCTTCCGATCAATGATCAACATCGGAGCCGTGGACACCCATATTGACCCCTATACCCACACGAATGAATATTCGAGTGAACCTCTAGTTGCCGTGAGCTATTCCTGTTGCTTCACGGTATGTTTACAATTACCCGAGGTGAGACATGTAGGCATCCTCATGGATAAACAACTTATCCACTATGCTAGTTACCTCGTTGCCGGTATTGTTCTCTTTTCTCGTTCCCATGTTCCGGCATCCCGTGATCAAATCACAAAGTGTCTGGCCAAATTATGATGGATACTATAACACCGAGAGGGTCCAGAGATATCTCTCCATCGTCGGAGGAGCAAATCCCAATCTTGAGCTATCAAGTTACTTGACATACTTTTCCATGAACCTGTAAGCCGCCGTAATAGCCACCCATTTACGGATGACGTTTAACAAACCCCAAAGTTCATGAAGCAAGCATGAAGAAACTCGATACTCTCATGGTCTAAGGAATTATGCAAACATTAACCATCTCTGTGTTATTAACCATTAACTTGTGACGAATGTATCTCATAGTGTAACATCAATTCGGATCGATTCAACACGAGTGTTCTACCAACATCGCGTCCTCAAAATTGCCGGCATAGCCATGCCCATGATCAGGAAAACAGGACCATCATGCAACACTTGAGCCAGTCTTAGAGGCAAGACTAGGAATACAAACTTTGGAGATACAAAATAACTGTTATTACTGCCTCTAGGGCATATCTCCTACATCTCCGAGGGTGTCTGTTGAGTTGGCATGGATCGAGACTGGGATTTGTTACTCCGTGTGACGGAGAGGTATCTTGGGGCCCACTCGGTAATACAACATCACAATGAGCCTTGCAAGCAATGTGACTAATTGTTAGTTGCAGGTTCTTGTATTACAGAACAAGTAAAGAGACTTGCCAGTAATGAGGTGGAACTAGGTATGGAGATACCGACGATCGAATCTCGGGCAAGTAACATACCGAAGAACAAAGGGAACATTATACAGGATTAATTGAATCCTTGACATAGAGGTTCGACCGATAAAGATCTTCGTAGAATATGTGGGAACCAATGTGGACATCTAGGTCCCGCCATTGGTTATTGACCGTAGAGGTGTCTCGGTCATGTCTACATAGTTCTCGAACCCGCAGGGTCTGCACACTTAAGGTTTGGTGACGTTTCGGTAGTATAGAGTTATGTATGGTCGTGACCGAAGTTTGTTTGGAGTCCCGGATGAGATCCTGGACGTCACGAGGAGCTCCGGAATGGTCTGGAGGTAAAGATTGTATATAGGAAGTCCTGTTTTGGACTCCGGAAAGATTTTGGGCACTTTCGGTAGTGTATCGGGAGTGACGAATGGGTCCCGGGGGTCCACCAGTGGGGCCAACCCACCCCATGGGCCAAAGTGGCTACCCACCAGCCCCTATTGGGCTGGTGGGGTCGGCCAAGGTGGCCTAGGCGCAGGGAAGAGAGGCCCAAACCGAATTGGGGTGGAGTCCTCCCCAAGTTCCAGCTCTCGTGTGAGAGGTGGACTCTCAGGTGGAGGAGGACTCCCCCTCCACCAGTTCGGCCAAAGCCAAGGGAGGCCCTCCCCTTGGGCGCAGCCTCCTCTCCCCTCCACCTATATATATGAGTGGTTTTAGGGTTTTTTGGACAAGGATTTTTCAGCAACTTGCAAACCCTAATCTCTAGTGCATAGTTTCTCCTCTAGATTGGATTTCTGCAGTGTTTAGGCGAAGCCCTACCGGAATTGCTCCACCACCATCGCCGGAGCACCGTCACGCTGCCGGCGAACTCTTCTACCTCTCTGCTCTCTCTTGCTGGATCAAGACGGCAGAGATCGTCATCAAGCTGTATGTGTGCTGAACGCGGAGGTGCCGTCCGTTCGGCGCTAGATCGGAAGGACCATGATCGAGATCGCGAGACGGTTCGTGATGTGATCATGGAGCGGACTGTGATGAGATCGCGGGACGGATCATGATGAGTGCACGGAAGGGATTGTGATTGGATCGCAGGACGGATCGTGATGAGATCGCGGGATGCTCGGCGATTTGGATCGCGAAGATGTTTGACTACACCAACCGCGTTTCTTAACGCTTCCCACTTAGCGATCTACAAGGGTATGTAGATCCACTCTCCCTCTAGTAGATGCTCACCACCATGGATAGATCTGCGTGTGTGTAGGAAATTTTTTGTTTCCCGTGCGATGTTCCCCAACAGTGCTGTCCTACGGTGGGTTGCGTGACTGGCAGAAGCACAAACCCGGGTAGGTGGGTTGTTGCGTATGGGAGTAAAGAGGACTTGATACTTAATGCTATGGTTGGGTTTTACCTTAATGATCTTTAGTAGTTGTGGATGCTTGGTAGAGTGCCAGTCATAAGTGCATATGATCCAAGTAGAGAAAGTATGTTAGCTCATGCCTCTCCCTCATATAAAATTGCAAGAATGATTACTAGTCTAGTTATCAATTGCCTAGGGACGAATAAACTTCTTGTTTGACAAAAGCTTTCTACTAAACAACTAACTTTTATTATCTTGCAAAGTACTTCTAGTTTTATTCCCGCAAAGTATTTTCATACTTGTACTAGGTAAAGCAAATGATAAGTGTGTGTAGAGTTGTATCGGTGATCGATAGAACTTGAGGGAATATTTGTTCTGCATGTAGCTCCTCGTTGGGATTCAACACTCTTACTTATCAAAAAAAGGCTATACACGATCCCCTACACTTGTGGGTTATCAAGACCTTTTTTGGCGCCAATGTCGTGAGCAATAGCGTGGGTGAATATTCTCGTGTGTGCTTGTTTCCTTTATCACTAAGTAATTTTTATTTTCAGTTATTAGTTGTTTTTATATCTTTAGTTATGGATATGTAACACAAAACACCAAAATAATAGTTGTACTTGCTACTCATGGAGATGGGGAACCTCCTAAAACCCTCGATGCTAGTTATGTGAAACAGGTTAATTACTCCTTTGATAATCCCGAGAAAGCCTCATTGAACATTATAATGGGAGACATGTTGGATCAACTTGAGTACTTTAGGGATTATCACTTATCTCAAAAAGGGAAACACTTATGGGACCAAATTAGAATATTCCAATAGTCTGCTTGGGATGCATGCTTGACATGTAATTTTACTTGTTGATCTAAGAGAAAGGATCCACACCTTCCATTTCAATGTTCATTTAATGATAATGAAACCTTAGCTTCTTATGCTAATATATGATTACTATGATGTGGAACGAATCCAAGAATTTGTTGCTATTAAAGGTGCTAATGAAATTGCTTCTTTGATTGAAAAGTATGATGATGTTCCTTACAAATATGAACATTTATCCATACTTCAATATTTATATTATAATTATGAATACAATAAGGATATTATTTAATTTATTTTCGAATGTCTGCTTCCTTGGAAGAGACTAATATTTTGCAGGAATCTATGGAAGAGCAAATTGCTGAAATTGTGAGCTCATTAGATGAAAAAGACGAGGTGGAGAGCGAAGAACAAAAGGAGGAAGTGCGGATTAGATACCCGTGCCCACATTCCGATGAGAGTAACTCTTCAACTCATACATTATTTAATTTACCTTCGTGCATATCGAAGGATGAATGCTATGATGATTGCTATGATCCCTTGGATTCTTTTGAAATATCCCTTTTTGATGAACTTGATGCTTGCTATGCTTGTGGCCAAGATGCCAATATGAATTATGCTTATGGAGATGAACTTTCTATAGTTCCTTGTGTAAAGCATGAAATTTTTGCTATTCCACCCACACATGATAGTCCTATTATCTTTTTGAATTGTCGCAACTACACCATATCGGAGAAGTTTTCTCTTATTAAGATTTATATTTATGGGTTATGTTTTGCTACTATAGATGATGACTTTGATGAATATAATATTCATGTGCTTGCGCAACTACATCTCCACCTCTTTATGTGTTCCAATACGATAAAATAGCAAGAAACCATTTATACTATGCATTGGCCTTTACTTAATGTGCATGAATTGTACTTTTATGGCATGCCGATGCATAGGAAGAGAGTTAGACTTCGTCATTGCATGATATATATATCACTTTGTGCTCACTATGAAATTAGAAATCATTTTTAATTAAAATTGGCTTTGATATACCTTGGGATCCAGGTGGATCGATTAGTTGAACACTATATACCTAGCTTAATGGCTTTAAACAAAACGCTGCCAGGGAGACAACCTGGAAGTTTTAGAGAGTCATTTTATTCTGTTGAGTGATTTGATAAAGTTTAAAAACAAAAAAATATAGTGGGGAACTGATAGAGGCGAAGTTGTCCCTGTCTTTCGATGAGATGAGGGCTATCATTTTTTTTTGATGGAGTAGACTTTGACGATCCGACTACGAACGTGTGATGACGTCGCGCCTTAGCAATCGCTAAACCAACTCCGAGAGGTTATTGACCACGCCGGAGCATGATCAACCTGACCACGAGGGTCTATTTCCTGCACGCAAACAAAGAATAAGCAAGGAACTAAGATTGCAATCTGGATATTGCGAATATAAGAGGAAAGCTTTATTGATGAAGTGGGGTTCTGTGACTCCTTTGTCTGGTCGTGGAACACAAACGAAGAACGCAAAGTTGCACCTATGGCAAACTTGTAATCTAAACAAAATCTAAACCTAAAACGATGCCCTAAGGGCTGTATATATGGGGGAATAGAGGGGAATTTCGTGGCCCCTTGGAGGAGGGGTCCAAAACCGACCCTAACTCAGTTTCCCCATACATACGGACTCTAAAAATAGCCTATAATATGGTATTTCGAAATTACATGGGCCTAGCCCAAAAATAAGGTGGCGCAACACCTATATTAGCCTAGGGACGAATTTTATAATGTGGCATTTGCATATTTCGTCCAAGGCTTCTTGTTACCATTATGGTGGCTTCAAAGTGCGAAAATCATCACTGGAAGCTCCATTGTTCTTTCCCGTGCGCGCACCTTCTTCTACATGCTTGATCCCGCTCCAGTGGTCATCCTTCTTGTTCATGCTAGGTCCTTCATTAACAAGTAAAACAAAAGTATCTAATTTAGGCAGCATCATATGTTCATGAACATTAGAAGGATTTGCAAGAAACGAATGTACCTGGTAATTCAATTGACGTGCACGAGCTCTAGTAATTGGTCCTGTATGTATAGCAGTCGGAGTTGTGGGTGTAGCATTAGTAGGGATGTCCTCATCATCCACCCCTTCTTGAACTGAAGTCGTCCTCGACGGAAGCTCATCTTCCTCACCCAAATAAGGCTTCAAATCTGCAATTTTAAAAGTAGGGCTAACCCCAAACTCTGCAGGCAGCTCAAGTTTATATGCATTATCATTTATTTTCTCTAACACCTTAAAAGGACCATCAGCACGTGGCATTAGCTTTGACTTGTGCAAATCAGGAAATCTATCCTTACGCAAATGTAACCAAACAAGATCTCTAGGTGCAAAGACAACATGTTTTCTACCCTTATCTCCAGCAATTTTGTATTTAGCATTCATACGCTCAATGTTTTCCTTCGTTAACTCATGCATCTTTAATATCAATTCGGCATGTTCTTTAGCATCAAAATTAACCTTCTCCAAAGATGGAAGAGGCAACAAATCAATAGGTGCAGAAGGTAAGAAACCATACACAACTTCAAAAGGGCACATCTTAGTGGTAGAATGTAGCGAACGATTATAAGCAAATTCAATATGAGGCAAGCATTCTTCCCACATTTTCAGGTTATTCTTCAAAACAGCCCTAAGCATAGTTGACAATGATCTATTGACTACTTCAGTCTGGCCATTAGTTTGGCGATGACATGTAGTACTAAAAAGTAGTTTAGTCCCCAACTTAGCCCATAAACATCTCCAAAAATGGCTAAGAAATTTAGCATCACGATCTGAAACAATTGTATTTGGTACACCATGCAACCGAATAATTTCATGAAAGAACAAATCAGCAACATGAGCTGTATCATCACTTTTATGACATGGGTATAAACTCCTTACTTCTGTGACCGTTTTGGGCTGCGGTGAACTCTCAATAGCTTCAATCTTGGCTTTATCAACTTCAATTCCGTGTGGAGTAACAACATAGCCAAGAAAAGATACTCGGTCGGTGTAAAAGGTGCACTTTCCAAGGTTACCAAACAAATGTGCATCATGTAGCGCAGTAAAAACAGCACGTAAATGTTCCAAATGTTCCTCCAAAGATCTACTAAAAATCAATATATCATCAAAATAGACTACCACAAATCGTCCAATGAAAGCACGTAAAACCTCGTTCATTAATCTCATGAAAGTGCTAGGTGCATTAGTTAACCCAAAAGGCATGACTAACCACTCATATAATCCAAACTTAGTTTTAAATGCTGTTTTCTATTCATCTCCCAATTTCATACGAATTTGATGGTATCCACTATGCAAATCAACTTTGGAGAAAATTGTAGAGCCACTTAATTCATCAAGCATATCATCTAGTCTAGTAATAGGATGACGATAACGAATAGTAATATTATTAATGCCTCTACAATCCACACACATGCGTGATGTACCATCCTTTTTAGGCACTAGAATAATAGGAACAACACAAGGACTAAGGGATTCACATATATAACCTTTGTCAAGCAACTCCTGTACTTGACACATAATCTCCTTTGTCTCCTCTGGATTGGTACAGTAGGGCGCACGGTTGGGTAAGGATGCACCGGGAATTAAGTCAATCTGATGCTCAATCCCGCGAATAGGTGGTAATCCCGGTGGCACATCTTGTGGAAAGACGTCAGCGAACTCCTGCAGAATGTTAATGACAGCAGGAGGCAAAGAGGGAGGCATGTCCTCGAATGAAAATAATACCTCTTTGCATACAAAAGCATAGCAAACAGATGTAGCAACATCCAAATCATTAATATCAGATTTAGTAGCAAGTAAACATCCACTCTTCAATTTTATTTCGGATGCAACAGTAGATGATGGTTTATTATGCTTATGATGTTGCTCAAATTCCTGTGCTACAATCTGATTTTCACTCTTATTTTTCTTTTCTTTTGCTTTACTAGCTCTAGCAATGTCATCTTTCATAATATGTTCAGGAGACATAGGAAGCAAAGTGATATTTTGATCCTTATGAACAAGAGTATACTGATTTGTCCTACCATGGTGTACAGAATTTTTATCAAACTGCCATGGTCTACCAAGTAAAACAGAACATGCTTGCATGGGTACCACATCACAATCCACATAATCAGAATATGTAGCAATGCTAAAATGCACACGAATAGTACATGTTACCTTAACCTTTCCACTATTGTTGAACCATTGGATGTAATAAGGATGAGGATGTGGTCTGGTGGTTAGAGACAGCTTCTCCACCATCTCCATGCTATCCAAGTTATTGCAACTCCCGCCATCGATGATGACGTGAACATAACGCTCATTCACAACTCCCTTTGTGTGGAAAAGGTTGTGCCTCTGATTTTTTCAGCCTGCGTAACCTGCACACAAAGAACACGTTGAGCAACCAAACTTTCATACCTGTCAGCATAATCGGCAGCCATGTAGTGTGTTTCTAGTTCTGCATCGTCGCCATCATGTTCTTCACTTGCAATGAGAGCCAAAGTCTCCTCATCATAATCACTAGCAGACGCATATCCACCATCCTCAGTAACAATCATTACACGCTTGGAAGGGCATTCTCTCGCAAAGTGACCTCCACCCTTGCAACGACGACATATAACCTCGTGTGTTTGGCCCGTTGATGCAATAGATGAAGAAGATCTCTGTGGAGGCCCAGAAGGTGTGCTCTTCGCAGAGGGTGGAGTAGGAGCCTCTTTCCTAGTGTCGCGGTTGGAGTTGGAGGTTGAAGTAGGTGATGTTGCAGCAGGACGTGTGGAAGTAGAGGAGGTACGTGGCGTCCATGATGAAGTGCGACCTACAGAAAATTAGTTCTCGCCATTGCCTGTCAATCCTGCGCTTCACGCTCAGCTTTGCAAGCAAGATGAAATAAACGAGTGATAGTGTTATATTCCTTATACTCTAGAATAGTCTAAATTTCTATATTTAATCCACCCATAAAACGTGCAAGCATAGCTTCATTCTCTTCAACAATACCACATCTAATCATACCAGTTTGTAATTCCTAATAATATTCTTCTACAGAATTTTTTCCTTGTCTTAAACGCTGCAAATTTTAAAGCAATTCACGTTGATAATAAGGTGGTACCCAACGATTATGCATAGCGGTTTTCAAAGCAGCCCAAGTAGTTGGAATATTAGCATGGTGTATTCTACAATGTTCTGACCACCAAACACAAGCAAAACTAGTGAATGAACAAACAGCAGCAACACGTCTATCCTCAGGAAATTGTAAGCATGTAAAACATTGTTCTGTTTCTAACTCCCATGTAAGATATATATCAGGAACATATCTACCCTCAAACGTCGGAATATTCAATTTAAGTTTAGGGAGATGGTCATGATCCCGTACCTGAGGGGGTGGTGCAGCCCTACCGTTACGGTTGTAGCCATGTGGTCGACCTGGTGCGTATGGTGGTGGTTGCCCCTGAGGCTGATCGGGAGCAACCTCTCCCTCATCATTGTAATCACCATCATAATCTTCAACCTGCTCAACGACAGTAGCAGCACGAGCCACAGAAGTAGCAGCAGTATCAATAGTACCAGTATGTTGGGCTTGGCCGAGAGGCACACGTCGCGCTCGTCGTTCGAAAGGAATAGGAGCTGCAGCTGGTGGTGGTAGACGGGCAAGAACCTCATTGAACTTGGCGTCCATCTTGGTGTCAAATGTCTTCTCCAAACAATCTAGCTTCTCCATGGCCTCTCCAAAGTTGGTCTCGAAATCTTGTACCTGGTCAGCCATCATTCGCTAAAATTTATGATAGAGCGCTTTGTTGGTCATGCTCTCCCAGTCGATCTCGTCGTCGTGTGATCCTGGCATGGTTAGCAAATAGGGAACACACAAGAATATGAAATCTATAGACTACTGGGACGTGGTGGTGGTGCTGGTGGTGGTGTGTCACAAATCCTTTAAGCGAATCTCAAATTCTTACCAGTTCTTACCCAGCAGGAGGCGGTGATTGGCAACCGTTGTAGTCAACACTCTCAAACCTTGGATACGGCGATTGCCAGGTGGTGTCAAACACACGATGTAGATGTATGTGGAGCTGGGATGGCTTATAATATGGTAGCAAAAAAGGTTAGCAATAATCAATTCAGAGATGCAAGGTTGAATAAACGCTCAACGACGGTACTGTGCTGGTCCTAGGCTAGACCCGTACTAGAGACGCGAGCCTAAAACACCAACAAAATCACGACGCTACACGTAATCAAGGGAAGAGCATACTCTGAATTTTGTTTTTCGTTTTTTTTGTCGGCGCCTCTTTTTTTGCGCTCTTTTTTTTGCTCAAAAAATCACTACAATGGCGAGTGTCTCAAAACTCTTCCCACGTCGTATAAGCAAGATGGGCACGAAATTTTTTGGACTAATAATTTTTTTGGAGCAATCCGGGGGCTACGATGACCAAAAATTTCGACAAAAATCACTATGATGGCAAGTGTCTCAAAACGCTCCGGAGAACCTAAAATGAAGATAGGGAAAAAATATTTTCGGCCGAAGTTTTTTTCGGCCGAAACCGACCCTAACTCAGTTTCCCCATACATACGGACTCTAAAAATAGCCTATAATATGGTATTTAGAAATTACATGGGCCTGGCCCAAAAATAAGGTGGCGCAACACCTATATTAGCCTAGGGACGAATTTTATAAAGTGGCATTTGCATATTTCGTCCAAGGCTTCTTGCTCCCATTATGATGGCTTCAAAGTGCGAAAATCATCACTGGAAGCTCCATTGTTCTTTCCCGCACGCGCACCTTGTTCTACATGCTTGATCCCGCTCCAATGGTCATCCTTCTTGTCCATGCCAGGTCCTTCATTCACAAGTAAAACAAAAGTATCTAATTTAGGCAACATCATATGTTCATGAACATTAGAAGGATTTGCAAGAAACGAAAGTACCTGGTAATTCAATTGACGTGTGCGAGCTCTAGTAATTGGTCCTGTATGTATAGCAGTCGGAGTTGTGGGTGTAGCATTAGTAGGGATTTCCTCATCAGGAACCTAAAACTTCACAAAAAGAAAAGTGAAAGTGAAAGCGATGGTGAGCATCGTTGAAGTGGGGGCTAGCCTTGAACTTTGTTCATGCCCATGGAAACTTTGTGAATCTTGAATCACAAAAACTTTTCAAAAACATTATTATCCCCTTGTACAAATCCATTGTATTATGAAAATAATGTGCCAAGATTTGCCTTTAGGATGATTAGGTTGCTTGTTGGTATGTGCGGTGTAAAAACAGAAACTTTGGCCGTAGTGCGTGAATTTAAATTTTTTACTGGAATGCTGAAACTTTCTAAAAAATTTACACAGTATTTCTATACAAATTATTTATTTCCTCCAAACGTTTCAGAAATTTTGAGTTAAATAAGTATGGTCAAAGTTCAGATTACTACAAACTTTCATGTTTAAGACAAATTCTGTTTTTGATTTATTGTTTTTCTTGTTTTGATAAAACTATCTATTTTATCGATGGTATAAGCCATGGAGAAGTTATAATACAGGAGGTTTAATGAAAATATAAAATATGAATGGGTTTGCAATAGTACTTACAGTAGGAGTTCACTTGATTATACTAACGGATCTCACAAGTTTTCTGTTAAGTTTTGTGTGGGTGAAGTGTTCAAAGATCGAGGAGGTCTCGATATGAGGAGAAGGAGGAGAGGCAAGAGTTGAAGCTTTGGGATGCCCAAGGCACCCCAAGTAAATATCCAAGGAGACTCTAGCATCTAATCTTGGAGATGCCCCGGAAGGCATCCCATCTTTCTTTAACAAGTACCAGTATGTTTTCGTTTTCATTTTGTTCATGTGATATGTGTAGATCTTGGAACATCTTTTGTGCTTAGTTTTCATTTTTGTTTGATGCACCATGCTGGTATGAGATAGTCCATGGTTGATTTATAGAATCCTCATTGGACTTCACTTATATCTTTTGAGTATGGTTTTACCGAATGCTTCATGTGCTTCACCTATATCATTTGAACTTTGGATTGCCTGTTTCTCTTCACATAGAAAACCATTATTTGGAGAATGCTCTTTTGCTTCATTTTTATTTACTAGAGCATGGTCTTTTGTAAAAATTATTAAACTCTCTTGCTTCACTTATATCTATTTTGAGATTCAACGGGAATTGGCCATTCACATGGTTAGTCATAAAATCCTACATCAAACTTATGGATCACTGAATATGATATGTTTTATTCCTTGCAATAGTTTTGCGATATAGAGATGATAATATGTGAGAGGTACTAGTGAATGATCGTGTTTAGTAAGATATTGGTGTTAAGGTTTGTGATTCCCGAAGCATGCACATATAGTCTCCCGTTATGCCAGGAAGTTGGAGCATAATTTATCCTTCATTGTCTATCTTTGTGTGAAGGTCGGGGGGGGGGGGGCGATGGTTAACTCCTACCAACCTCCCCCCTAGGGGCATGCATAGTAGTACTTTGCTTTGAGGGCTAATAAACTTTTTCAGTAAGTATATGAGTTCTTTATGACTAATGTGAGTCCACGGTTTATACGCACTCTTACCTTTCCACAATTTGTTAGCCGCTACGGTACCATGCATTGCCCTTTCTCACCTAGAGAGTTGGTGAAAACTTCGCCGACGCATTCAAACCAAGTGATATGATACACTCTATCACACATAAGCCTTATTATATCTTCCTCAAAATAACCACCATACCTACCTATTATGGCATTTCCATAGCCATTCTGAGATATATTGCCATGCAACTTCCACCGCCTCCGTTTTGATGTCTTGAGCATTCATTGTCATACTGCTTTACATCATCGTAAGATAGCTAGCATGATGTTTCCATGGCTTGTCCATTTTTTGATATCTTTCCTACAGTAGATCATTGCATATCCTGGTACACTACCAGAGGCATTCATATTGAGTCATACTTTGTTCCACTATCGAGTTGTAATATTGAGTTGTAATTAAATAGAAGTGTGATGATCATCATTATTCATTATTAGAGCATGTCCGAGTGAGGAAATGATGATGGAAACTATGATTCCCCCACAAGTCGGGATGAGGCTCCAGACAAAAGAAAAACAAAGAAAGAAAGAAATAAAAAATGAAATAAATGAGAGACAAAGAGAGAACGGGCATGCCAATTCCAAATTTTATGCTTCAAAGTAGCACCATGTTTTTCATGTTGAGAGTCTACTACGCTGCCACATTCATATCAATTGATGGGCATCTCCACAGCCCGTTGGTTTGACGCATCGATGTGAGACTTTCTTACCTTTTTGTATTCTCTATATTTACCCCTATCATCATACTCTATTCCACCCATAGTTATATATCAATGGCTTGTTCTCATGTATTACATGAGAGTTAAAAATGTTGAAGCGCGTTAAAAAGTATGAACTAATTGCTTGGCTGACACCAGGGTAGTACACGATTTATACTTTGTGTTAAGAAGATAGAGCATGACAAGGCTATAGGATTGTGTATGGATATCATTCTTTAGCCTTGATATTTTCAAAGACATGATTGTTTGTTGGGATGCCTGAGTATGAACGTCTTTATGTCGAATTATAGACTTTTGCTTTGAATCACTCATGTCTTAATATTCATGCCATGATTAGATATATGATCAAGATTATGCTAGGTGGCATTCCACATCAAAAAATAACTTTTTATATTTTACCTACTCGAGCACGAGCAGGAATTAAGCTTGGGGGTGCTGACACGTCTACATTGTATCCATAATTTCTGATTGTTTTGTGCCAATATTATACAACTTTCACATATTTTTGGCAACATTTTATATGATTTATTAGACTAACATATTGATCTAGTGCCTAGTGCCAGTTCTTGTTTTTTGTGTGCTTTTTGCAGAAATTCCATATCAAACGAAGAGCAAACGTGATAATTTTTATGAAGAATTATTTTTGGAATATTTATGAATTTTTGGAGGTTGAATCAGTGAAAAAGGAGGTCCAAAGCCACCACAACCCAGCAGCACACGGCCCAGGGCCCAGGCATAGGGTGGTGGGTTGTGCTAGAAAGCTTATATACAGAAAACAAACCGTGTTAAAATCTCATCGCAATCGTAGTTACGGATCTCTAGAAAAATAAGAAACATATTTTGACTAGGCGAAAAGACCGAGAAATAGTGGAGAATAGAGAGGGAGATCCAATCTCGGAGGGGCTCCTGCCCCTCCGCCACCATGGCGGCCATGGACCCAAGGGAGAACTCTCCTCCCATCTAGGGGGGATACCAAGTAAGAAGATGGAGGAGAGGGGCTCTCTTGCCCTCTGTCCTAGTGGCGACGGTGTGCCGTCGGGGCAATCATCGTGACAGCGATCTACACCAACAACTTTTCCGCCGTCAACACCAACTCTCTTCCCCTCTATGCAGGAGTGTAACACCCCTCTTCCCCGTTGTAATCTCTACTTAAACATGGTGCTCAACTCCATATATTATTTCCCAATGATATGTGGCTATTCTATGATGTTTGAGTAGATTCTCTTTGTCCTATGGGCTAATTTATGATCATGGTTGGTTTGAGTGTATATTTTATTATGGTGCTATCCTACGGTGCCTTCATCTCGCGCAAATGTGAGGGGTCTCCGCTGTAGGGTGTTGCAATATGTTCATGATTTTCTTATGGTGGGTTGCGTGAGTGACAGAAGCACAAACCGGAGTAGGTGGGTTGTTGCGTATGGGAGTAAAAAGGACTTGATACTTAATGCTATGGTTGGGTTTTACCTTAATGATCTTTAGTTGTTGCGGGTGCTTGCTATAGTCCCAATCATAAGTGCATATGATCCAAGTAGAGAAAGTATGTTAGCTCATGCCTCTCCCTCATATAAAATTGCAAGAATGATTACATGTCTAGTTATCAATTGCCTAGGGACAACTAACCTTCTTTATTGACAAAAGCTTTCTACTAAGCAACTAACTTTTATTATCTTGCAAAGTACTTCTAGTTTTATTCCCGCAAAGTACTTTCATACTTGTTCTAGGTAAAGCAAACAATAATTGTGCCTAGAGTTGTATCGGTGGTCTATAGAACTTGAGGGAATATTTGTTCTACCTTTAGCTCCTCATTGGGATTCGACACTCTTAGTTATCGGAAAAGTCTACAAACGATCCCCTACACTTGTGGGTTATCACGAGGCAATTGGATCATACTTCTTAACAAGCTTCGACTTTTTATTCCCCACTCAATACATGATCATGAACCATAGACATAACATATAGGTGGAATAGAATGTGGTGGTAGGTTTCAAAGGTGTAAAAGTGGATAAAAAATTCTCGCATAAACTATATGGACCAATGGGCTATGGAGATGCCCATTAATCAATATCAATGCAAGGGGTAGGGGTTGCCATGCAACAGATGCACTAGAGCTATAAGTGTATGAAAGCTCAACTGAAGCTAAGTGGGTGTGCATCCAACTTGCTTGCTCATTAAGACCTGGGGCATTTGAGGAAGCCTTACATCGAAATATAATATCCAAGCCAAGTTCTATAATGAAAAATTCTCACTACCATATGAAAGTGACAAAACATGAGACTATCTATATGAAAAACATGGTTCTACTTTGAAGCACAAGTGTGGAAAAGGAAGTAGTAGCACTATCCCTTCTCTCTTTTCTCTCATTTATATTTTTATCTTATTTTCCTTTTTTCCTTTTTTTATTTCTATTTGTTTCTTATCCCTTTTTCTTCTTTTTTCTTCTTTTTTCGTCTGGAGTCTCTTCCCGGCTTGTGGGGGAATTGTTGTCTCCATCATCCTTTCCTCACTAACACAATGCCCTAATAATGAAAAGCATCACACTTATATTTACTTATAACTCAATATGAAAAACTACTAAAAATATGACTCCATATGAATGCCTCTGGCAGTGTACCAGGATGTGCAATGATCTAGTGTAACATGTATAACAATGATGAACAATGGATTTTCTATAAATACTATTTCAGCTACATGATCATGCAATGCAATATGACAATGAGTGTACTAGTCATATGATGTAATAATGGAAGTTGCATGGTAATATCTCTCGAAATGACTATGGAAATGCCATGATAGGTAGGTATGGTGGGTGTTTTGAGGAATATATAGGGTGGCTTATGTGCAACAACGCGTATCATGTCATGGGGTTTGGATGCACCGGCAAAGTTTGCACCGATCCTCGAGGTTATAATGGGCAATGCACAGTACCAAAGAGGCTAGCAAATATGAGGAGTGCGTACATACATGGATTCATATTACACTAGTGGAAAACATGGCAATGGTTCGTTCCGGGCTAGCCCATTAGTCCCGGTTCACTCACGAACCGGGACCAATGGGGGCAACGGTCCCGGTTCGTGAGGCCAGGGGGCCGGGCGAGCCACGTGGGGCATTGGTCCCGGCTCATAGGACATCTTTGTTCCCGGTTCCAGACACGAACTGGGACCAATGTGCCTCGCTCCTGGCCCACAACCATTGGTCCGGTTCGTGGCTGGTTCCGGGACCAAAGGTGGTCCTTTGGTCCCGGTTCCGGCCACGAACCGGGACTAATGATATGCCTCTATTTACCCCCTCACCGGCGAGCAGAACAGTCCACACTGCTCTGTTTTTCAGGCGGTGAGGGGAGACCTTTGTGGTGCTCTAGCTCACCTCCGATGCACATGAGGTGTTTGATGAAATGCCCAAGCCAAACATAAGCTTTCTCCTCTCCAAACTCCTTGTCCAAACTCCATTTTTGTCAAGATTTGTCTAGGTTTTGGCGGTTTGAAACAGCCATCGATCCCCGCGCGTGGTGAGCCTCTTGATCTTATCTTCTTGCTAAAAGAAAATATACTTACTCTTATGATTTTCTTACTTTTATCATTGTTTGTTATTATATAGTGTCATGGTTATGGTATCCGCCCTCGTCGGCCCTCGTCTAGTCTATGATTCAGATGTGGTATATTATCTTTTATATAACTATTTCACACATCTAATGTCTATGACAATTAATTATGCCACCAGCTTGACATAGATATTTTTATCTATAGGAAGTAGTTGAAACAGAAATTCCAACCGACCATGCAATTCTGCTTGACAAATTAACTAAAGCTGAAAAAGAAATCGACCATTTGAACGAAAAGTTGAAAAGAACTGAAGATGACAAGATGGGATTGGAGTTGCATGTTGCCGATATCGTCGACGATCACAAGACCAAGATGGGTGCAATGCGCTTGAAGCTTAGAAAGATTAGAAAATATGCCATTCATAATGAGGCTTGGCATCATTATGCCGTTGGATCAATTGGTACCTTAGTAGCGGTTATGATTGCATTTGTTGTTGCATTTAATTTTTTTACATAGTTTCGCTGTATGTTTTAATTAGATGCTCTAGAGAGCTATATTTTGTTCAATAATGACAACTATGTATGAACTGTACGTATTTATTTTTGTCATTATTGTACTTTGGCTTTAATGCGATGACGAATTTCTATTAACTTGGTCACTTCTCTATTCATGATATGTTGTAATGGTTTTTAATACACTTTATTATATTAACGCACGCAGATGAACCGACAATGGATGTACGGTGACCGAGGCACCTCCGAGTATATTAAGGGCCTGCATAATTTTCTCGAAGCGGCTGATGCAAACAAGCAGAATGATTTTATGCCTTGTCCATGTACTGTCTGTGAGAACATGAAGTCTTTCTCCAACTCTAAAACCCTTCACTTCCACCTGGTTCAGAAGGGTTTCATGCCACACTATAATGTTTGGACCAAGCACAGAGAAAGATGGGTTATGATGGAAGACAACGAAGAAGAAGAGGATGACGACAACTACCCTCCCCCTGAATATGGTGATGCTACAATGGGGGAGTCTGAATATCAAGAGGAACTAGACAATGTGCACGATGATGATCTTCGCCGGGTCATTGTTGATGCACAGAGAGAATGTGAAAGTGAAAGGGAGAAGTTGAAGTTCGATCGCATGTTAGAGGATCACAAAAAAGGGTTGTACCCAAATTATGAAGATGACAACAAAAAGCTTGGTACCACACTGGAATTGCTGCAATGGAAGGAAAACAATGGTCTATCTGACAAGGGATTTTGTTCGCTACTAAAAATAATGAAGAAGAAGCTTCCAAAGGATAACGAATTGCCCAACAGTACGTACGCAGCAAAGAAGGTTCTATGCCCTCTAGGATTGGAGGTGCAGAGAAGATACATGCATGCCCTAATGACTGCATCCTCTACCGCGGTGAGTACGAGGAACGGAACGCATGCGCAGTATGTGGTGCATTGCAGTATAAGATCAGAAGAGATGACCCTGGTGATGTTGAGGGCCAGCACACCGGGAAGAGGGTTCCTGCGAAGGTGATGTGGTATGCAACTATAATACCACGGTTGAAACATCTGTTCAGAAACAAAAAGCATGCTGAGTTGATGCAATGGCACAAAAAAGACCGTAAGAAAGACGGGAAGTTGAGAGCACCCGCTGACAGGTCGCAGTGGAGAAAGATCAAAGAAAGTGGAGCGACTTTACAGGTGACCCGAGGAACGTATGGCTTGGTGTAAGTGCATATGGCATTAATTCTTTTGGGGAGCAGAGCAGCCAGCATAGCACATGGCTTATGACTCTATGTATGTATAACCTTCCTCCTTGGTTGTGCATGAAGCGGAAGTTCATTATGATGCCAGTGCTCATTCAAGGCCCAAAGCAACCCGTCAATGACATTGATGTGTACCTAAGGGCATTAGTTGATGAACTTTTATAGCTATGGAATGGAAGAGGTGTATGTGTGTGGGATGAGAATGAACAGGAGGATTTTGACATACATGCGTTGCTGTTTGTAACCATCAACGATTGACCTGCTCTCAGTAACCTTTCAGGACAAACAAACCAGGGATACAATGCATGCACACACTATTTAGATGACACCGACAATATATATGTGGACAAATGCAGGAAGAATGTGTACCTGGGGCATCGTCGATTTCTTCCGACCAACCATCAATGTCGAAATAAAGGAAAGCATTTGAAAGGTGAGGCAGATCACCGGAAGAAGCCCGTCCTCCATACTGGTGATCACATACTTGATATGGTCAATGATTTACAACTAATATTTGTAAAGGGTCCTTGCGGACTATCTATTCCAAATGACGTTGACAAACGCGCACCCATGTGGAAGAAGAAATCTATATTTTGGGACCTACCCTATTGGAAAGACCTAGAGGTCCGCTCTGCAATCGACGTGATTCACGTGGTGAAGAATCTTTGCATGAACCTGCTAGACTTCTCGGGAGTGTATGGGAAGAAAAAAGATACATCGGAGGCACGGGAGGAACAACAACGTGTGCATGAAAAAGACGGCATGCATGCAAAGCAGTATGAAGGTCCTGCCAGCTTCGCTCTTACCAAAGAAGAGAAAGAAATCTTCTTTGAATGCCTGCTCAGTATGAAGGTCCCGTCTGGTTTCTCGTCAAATATAAAGTGAATAATAAATATGTCAGAGAAAATTTCCAAAACCTAAAGTCTCATGACTGCCACGTGATTATGACGCAACTGCTGCCGGTTGCATTGAGGGTGCTTCTATTGGAAAATGTTCGATTAGCCATTGTAAAGCTATGTGCATCCCTCAATGCAATCTCTCAGAAGGTGATCGATCCAGAAATCCTGCCAAGGTTAAGGAGTGATTTGGTGCAATGTCTTGTTAGTTTCGAGCTGGTGTTCCCACCATCCTTCCTCAATATCATGACGCACGTCCTAGTTCATCTAGTCGACGAGATTGCCGTTATGGGCCCTATATTTCTAGACAATATGTTCCCCTTGGAGAGGTTCATGGGAGTCTTAAAGAAATATGTTTGTAACCGCGCTAGGCCAGAAGCAAGCATCTCCATGGGCCATCAAACAGAGGATGTCATTGGGTTTTGTGTTGACTTCATTTCTGACCTTAAGAAGATTAGTCTCCCTCAATCGCGGTATGAGGGGAGACTGACTGGAAAAGACATGCTAGGAGTGGCCTCAATAATATGTAGGGACGGGCATTCTTGGTCTCAAGCACACTACACAGTTCTACAGAATTCCACCTTGGTGACCCCGTATGTCAATGAACACAAGAATATTCTGCGCTCCAAACACCCGGAGCAGTGTGACGACTAGATTACATATGAACACATCAGGGCTTTCGGCAGTTGGTTGCAAACACGTCTCATGGGTGACAACACTATTTCTGATGACCTGTACTCATTGGCCAGGGGACCATCTTCAACTGTATTGACTTACAAAGGGTACGAGATAAATGGGAATACGTTTTACACAATCGCCCAAGATTAAAAGAGCACCAACCAAAACATCAGTGTCCGCTTTGATGCAGCAACCAAGAGGTGAACGGACACATATTCTGGTTATATAGTGGACATATGTGAACTTGACTATGGACATGATTTCGAGGTCCCTTTATTTCAGTGCAAATGTGTCAATCTGTCAAGAGGCAGGGTATAGGAAGACCCACAGTACAGAATGACAATAGTGGATCTAAACAATCTTGGGTACACAAATGAACCATTCGTCCTAGCCAATGATGTGGCACATATTTTCTATGTGAAGGACATGTCTACCATACCGAGAAAAAGAAAAGATAAGGAAGCGAATACATCATACGATGAGCCAAAGCGCCACATAGTTCTTTCGGGAAAAAGAGACATCATGGAATTGCAGGGCAAGACAGACATGTGTGAAGATTATGAAAAGTTTCATGAAATTCCTCCCTTCAAAGTCAAGGCTGACCCAAGCACCTTGTTAAACGATGAAGAATATCCATGGTTGCGACGCAATAAGCAAAGGACACAAGCGAAGAAAAAGTGAAGACTTTCTCTCCACAACTATATCATTGCAGTGACATGCGAAGAAATGAAATGTCTTTTGTAAAATGCTATGTGGGTGAAATGATGGTACCATGCCAACTTTCAAATAAGTTCAAGAAAATGAAATGCCTTTTGTAACCGATGAGTTTCCGTCCGAAACCCCGATACTTCGAAAGAGATTGTTTGTTTTGTACACGAAGTGCATCCTGCTTTTGCCGTAACCCTCTCTACTTTTTAGCACATGCTAGGTGGGTGAAATGATAATACCATGCCAACTTTCAACCTTTTCAGAGTTCATTTGAATTGCTTTTCAATTTCAGGGTCATTTAGCTCAAAAAAATCAGTAAGTGCATGAAAAATACAAAATGAAGTCAGAAAGGGTTTGAATGGTGCATTTAGAACACACAAAAGGCCTGGAGTTCAAATGAGTTCAAAAAAATGAAATCCCTTTGTAACAGATGAGTTTTCGTCCGAAACGGTGATACTTCGAAATAGATTGTCCATTTTGTACACGAAGTGCATCCAGTTTTTGTCGTAACCCACTCAACTTTTTAGCACATACTATGTGGGTGACATGATGACACCATGCCAACTTTCAAACTTTTCAGAGTTCATTTGAAGTGCTTTTCAATTTCTTTCAAAACATCGTAGGTGTGGAGTTCAAAAAAGAATCAGCTAAAAAGCTTTTATAAACCTCAAGTATTTTTGAAACAATAATTATATAAAAATTATGCAACTAAAATTATCAAAGTATTTTTTGTTCAAAACATTAATATCAAAAAGAATATAATGATAAAACACAATGGAAATAAATAAAACAAAAAATAAATAAAGCAAGAAACAAAACAAAATAATGGAAATTATGCAACTAAGATTATCAAAGTATTTATTTGTTAAAAAGAATGGACTAAAATAACAGAAGAAAAATACTACAAAAAAATTAAAACAATAAATAAAGCAAAAAACAAAACAAAAATACTCGAAAAAAATTGAAAAAATGCCACCTATTAGGCCACCACGGCCCGAATACGACTAGAAACCCACCAACATTGTTGGGCCATGATTCAGGCCCGCAAAGGGCCTAGTAGGCCCACAGGCAAAGACAGGTTAGGCTCGGAAGCCTGCCGTTGAGAGGAGCTCAAGATGGTGTGCGCAACAGCGCTTATAAACCACTCTTGAGGCTCTCTCGGCTAGCGAGGTGAGACTAAAGATTTGGCCCCGGGCAGCACCACCCTTTGGTCCCGGTTGGTGGCACTAACTGGGACCAATACCAACCTTTGGTCCCGGTTGGTGCCACCAACTAGGACCAATGCCCCCCTTTCGTGCCGGTTGGTGCCACCAACCGGGACCAAAGGTCTTTGCTTCCCGAAAAGAGACCTTTGGTCCCGGTTGGTGGCACTAACCGGGACTGAAGGTGGCATTGGTTCCGGTTGGTGCTACCAACCGGGACCAATGCTCTGTGTATATAAGCGACATTTTCGATTTTTTCGGATTTCATCTAGAAAATCCCCCCGACGACGCCGAGCACGTCGATGCCGCTAGGCTGCCCGTTGCCCCTTGCCGCCGTCCTCGTCCTCGTCGCCTCCCCGAGCCTACGTCCTCATCGCCGGCCATGTGGCCTCTACGAGCCGCCATCCCCATCACCTCCCCGTCTCCGGACCTGTCCTCATTTCCTCCCCGTCGTTGCCGTCCTCGCCTCCCCGTCGTCGTCGTCCTCGTCGCCTCCCCGTCACCACCGTCCCCCTCGCCTCCCCATCGTTGTTGTCCCCCATCGCCCCCCCGTCGCCACCGTCATCGTCCTCATCACCTCATCGTCGCTGCCGTCCTCGTTCCTGTTGCCTCCCTCCCCGTTGCCTTCCCGTCACCATCGTATGTCCCCGTCGCCTCCCCGTCGCCGCCGTCCCCGTCGCTGCCCCCCAAGTGAGCCCCCATGCTCGCCGTGTATATATGTGTATATATGTTCATCTATATATATCATGTATATGTGTGTATATATATGTTCATGTATTTGTGTCTATATGTTTGTATATGTATATGTGTGTATATGTTTTTTAATGTATATGTATATATGTTCATGTATATGTGTGTATATGTTCATGTAAAAAGTCTTCGTTATTTTTCATATGTACGAAAATGTAGAGTGAAAATGAAAACAACTATCGAGGCCACCCTCCCGATAACTTCGACATGAGGGGGGACGTCGGACATGCGTGAGTGAGAGAGGCGGTCCGTTCGCCCGACCAACTATCAAGGCCACCGAAACCCTAGAATAAAGAGTGTCATTGTCGATCTACCCCCTCCCTGATAACTTCGACATGAGAGGCGACCTCGGACATGCATGAGAGATAGGTGGTCCGCTCACCCGACCAACTATAGAGGCCACCCAAACCGTAGAAGAAATAATGTCGTTGCTGATCTACCCCATCCCTACTTGATAAACTCTCGAGGCCACCCCAGCCAAACCCTAGAAGTGTTGTCGAGGCCACCCCAAACCCTAGAAGCATTGTCGAGGCCAACCAAATTTACCAAGTTAAATGAGTTAAAAGAGCGTTGTCGAGGCCACCCCAAACCCTAGAAGAGTTGTCGGACATTCATGAGAGAGGCGGTCCGGACGTCGGACATTCATGTTTGTATATTAATTGCCATGTTGTAATATTTGCAGAAACTATGGATCCAAGAGACGAAGAACAAGAACAGTTGTTGGGGGACATAATCAATGGGGGATGTGATATCGAGTCGTATATCAACTTATTCACCGATGGCCTGGAAGGAGTGGATTATGACGGCTTTGGTGATCGAACCATGGAGGAGGAAGGACATGATCATGATGTCTATGGTGACCGAATGCCGGAGGAAGAAGGAGACCATGATGACGGCTCCAGTGGCCGATCGGAGGAGGGAGCTGTTGCAAAGTCCGGCGAGGTATATATATCAATTAAGCCTGTGCTGACTAGCTAATTGATTCATTAATTGTGTTGGTATGTACATATATTAATTAACTCTTCTTTCTTCTATATTATAGCCCTCCGGAGCGAGTCAAACTTCGGTAACGAGATGAGGCCCGAAGAAGAGGTTGCGCAAGGATGAAAAGTTCACGATCACAACACTCGCGGACGATGGACTACCGATTGAACCAAAGCGTACCAAGGACGCATATTCTGCTCAGTGTGGAGCTATTGTTAGGGACCACATCCCAATCAGCATCAAGCAATGGAATAAGCCTAAGGATGGCGCCCCTGAAGGTGATTATGTCTCCGATAGACAGAAATAAGATCTTTGGACCACGCCGAAGGCAAATTTCACCGTACCGCCAGAGGAGGATCCGAATAAGCCAGTTATAGAGCCACGGGTCTAGGCGTGTGCTCTTAAGAAGATGGCAGATCTATTCAGGAGGTGGAAGAATGAGTTGAAATCAAAGTTTGTTGACAAAGGGAAGACTCCAAAATTCGTCGGCCAATATGCGAAGATAGTAGATTACTGGCCCGCATTCGTGGCCTACAAGACATCGGAGAAGAGTAAGAAAATTTCAGAGACAAACAAGAGCAATGCTGCAAAGAAGTAGTATCACCATCACACAGCGTCAGGTGGCTACCTCAAAGCCCGACCGTTGTGGGACAAAGCTGAGAATGACCTGCTTGCTAAAGGGGTCCAACCACAGACATATAAGTGGCCAGACCGTTCAAGGACTTGGTTCTTTGAGGTTGGGGAAACTTTGGACCCTGAAATAGGGAGGTGCTGTTGGACGGACGAGCAACTTGCAATACCCATGAAAAAGCTTCAGAAGTATATCGCCGCAGCGCAGGAAGGGACGTTCATTCCCGACACAGAGAAGGACGAGCTGACTGAGGCCCTGGGGAATGCTGAGCACCCTGGACGAACACGAGGAACACCAGGCTCCGTTCCGTGGAAGGTTGGGTTTCCCAACGCAGGTGGTTACATTAGCTGGGAGAGAAAGAGGAAAGCGGAGCTGAGCGAAATTCAGAAGCTCAATGCAACACTACAAAAGCTAGAGGAAGCTGAGAGCCAACAAGCTACCGGCCAACCATCTCAGCGGCACGAAGCTACCCCAGAAGATACTACCCCGCCATCTCAATGGAGAAACAGCATCGCTTCCACGGAGCCCGTTCAGCCTGACTTCACGTCTCCTAGCTACCCCGTGGATACTATCACGGAGGCTCAACATTGCGAGCTTATGAAGAAATGCCGGAACCTCACTTTCAAGGCGGCTATCGGCTCTGTTGCACCTCCTCAACCCAACGGAACTTTTCACTGCCGTTCGGTTCCACATGGCTATGCTGTTGTGATGGTGGATGAAGTAATGCCGGAGTTTGAGGAGCTCGATCTTGACCCCTGTACAGGTGAAGGAGAGATTTAGCTGGTTCGTGTCCTGAGGAGTACATGTCTATGGTAGAAGGAGTACATCAAGCTTCCAAAGCGGACGCCTCCGCCTCCTCCTTCTCCTCAGGCAAATTAGGGCACTCCGCCTCCGCCTCCTCCTCCTCCTCCTCCGACGAGTGATCAGGGCTCTCCGACTTATCGTCCTCCTCCTCCTTCTCCAGCTCATCCGACGCGTGGGGGCACTCCGCCTCCTCCTTCGCCTACTCCGGCACCTCGGAGCAGTACGCCTCCTCCTCAGCCTTGTCAGCAATGGAGGAAGGTAGACGCCGCCACTCCGGCTCCTCCGGCGCCTAGTAAGCAACGACGAAAGGGAGCCGCCGCCACTCAGGTGGCTACCAGTACAAGCATAGGCAGGAGGGAATACAAATATGGTCCTTCTCTCAAGCCTGTTGAAAAGTTACCATATGAGAGGACCGAGTGTGAAAACAAGGAGATAAGTCAAGCCGAAGTGAGGGAGCATTTTGCAAAGAAAACTCCAGCTCCAAAGGAGAAGATAGATCCGGTGAAAGTGATGCGCACTATCGATGCCCTGAAGCGACCACCACCGCCACCGCTGGATTCCAACTATGTTCGCAGTGTTAAAAATACATATCAAGAGGCGCGGCGGTCGGGAAGTACTTCCAGTGATGCAAAGTTAGCAGAACAAATAAGTGGGAAAAAATCCCACAGCTCGGCAAACAGGCAAACCAATCATGCCCCTCGCTCAAGGTTTCTAGCAATATCGTCGCTAATCATCCAGGGATGGTCCCCGGTACCAAATCTGGCGATTACCTGAGCGATGATGTACTGTTTGACCAGTTGGAGGTGGAAGAATTCAAATACTAGTATTATAAGCCTCTCGTCAAATCTGATCATCCTCCTCTAACAATGATGATGCGAAGATTCCATGAATGGTACATGCAACACTGCCGTGAGTCTGGGGCGGAATCTTTGGTACTGAAAGTTAAAGAAGAGCATGACCTCGTTGGAACTGAAATGTTGAATATTGAATTTGAGGAGATATTCCGGTTATACAATCAGAAGGACATCGACAAAACAATCGTGTTTTGCTACTGTCTGTAAGTACTACTTGTGTAATTAAGTCTCTCTATGTATATAGCTGAGCTCTTTCATTGCATGTATATATAATTATCGTCACTACTATATTATGCATATTGAAGATCGTCGAATGTAGAAAAGCACAAATGTATGACATTGGGTTCATTAACGCAAATATCATACATGGGCATAATTTTAAACATTATCCCAAAGCAACCGAGGACAACTTGCGACAATCGTTGCTTAAAAATCAAAACAAAGGGACAATACTCTTTCCTTACAACTTCAAGTTAGTGTTACTATCTTCTGCATATTCGGTTTCATTGATATTACTGGAGGTTTATAATAATGTAATTGATGAGTTATGCATGCGTACGCAATTTCCACTTTATTCTGCTAGAGATTCGGGTTGAGCGGGGACTAGTAACCGTCTTAGACTCGAAACGAAAAGATCCCCAGCAATATGTGAACATGACTAAAATTCTCCAGAAGTAAGTTCAATCGATCATTATCGCATCATATCAGCAACTTTGTTCATTTCTTGATATCAAGTAATTATTTTCTTTGTCTGGTAGGGTTTGGAAAAAGTTCACAACAATTGTTCCGTGACTGCAAGGGGAGCTGCGATTTACACACCCGAAAGTAAGTACTAGTAGCTAGTTCCATGCATCTCCCATTGATTCTAGTTTCATCAATACCATTTATCATGCTTCATTATGGCAGGAAGACGGGACTAAATTATCTTGATACTACGTTTGCGAGTTCATCTACAGCGCGACGACCCCTGAGGGGGGCTACGCTAAAAAACAATTTGAAGTGCGTAAGCAATAATATTCACACTTTTATTTTAATTGGAAGATGCGGGATGAACTCCTACCACATGATCGCATCCGAGCAATTCAAGAAGAATTGGCGGGATTTTTTCTTGACCACGTTATAAATAAAACCGAAGTATACCATCTAGAATTGGACATTAGATGTTAGGGATTGTAAGAGATGTTATATTGTATATATGTAGCTTGTAGCGTCGGATATATATATGATTGTTATACGACCAATCTCTCGAAGAAAGAGAGGTCAATCACTTCTATCTCTATATGTTCATGACGATCTTCTGTACTTAATGGTTCCTTCATTTGCTTACTATAGCTAGCGTGTCGAGTTCTCTCTATAGTAGCTAGCGTCGACCAAGCACGGAGAAAGAGAGGACACTTCTCTCTATCAACTAGCTAGCTATAACAATATAAAACCCCTAAATTAACCATCCAAAACCCCCTAAACCCCCTCCCTTTCAAAAAAACAAGCAACTCCCAGATGCTGACGCGTGGATGCCTTTTGGTCCCGGTTGGTGTTATAAACCGGGACTAAAGGTCCTCCTGCCTGGGCTCCCCGCAGAGGCCACGTGGATCCCCTTCTGTCCCGGTTCGTAAGAGAACTGGGACTAAAGGTTTTGGGCTTTAGTCCCGACCCTTTAGTCCCGGTTCCGGAACTGGGACAAATGGGCCTTACGAACCAGGACAAATGGGCCCTTTTCTACTAGTGTTAGTCATAAAGAACTTACATACTTATTGCAAGGTTTTATTAGCTCTCTCTAAGCAAAGTACTACCCACATGCCCCTAGGGAGGAGGTTGTTAGGAGTTAACCATCGCGTGCCCCCGACCTAAACAACACTAGGATTCCAGCGAGGAATAGGAATGATCACACATCATCACCATGCCATCACCAATATATAGATGAACAACAAATTCACAACTTTTAACTATCAATATTTTAAATAACCAACAACCATGCAATCACACCCTTCATATTACCACATCAATATCATTAACCCACAATTTTTCACTTATGTGCTACAGGAAGGTTTTGATTATGCACTCTTTCAATACCTATTATTTTTGGACTAGTCTTATAACCCATCGAATTACCATCACTCTTTATTAAGTCTCAAACAAATTTAACTGAAGAACGAGAGTGCAATTATTTTATAAAATCTATACAACACCATGCTCTAAAAGAAATGAGTCAAGTGCTAGAGCAACTGCTTAGCTCAAAAGATATAAGTGAAGCACATCGAGTATTCTAACAAATCATGGTGAACATGCATCTCTCTCAAGTGGGTGTGTCCAACAAACAATGATTATGCAAGACTAAAACAAAAGCAAACTATAATACATGACATTCCAAGCAAAACTCATATCATGTGACGAATAAAAGTATAGCTCCAAGTGACATATCGATGGATTGAGACGAAAGAGGGGATGCCTTCCGGGGCATCCCCAAGATTAGATGTTTGAGTCTTCCTAGAATTTGACTTTCGATGCCTTGGGAATCCCCAAGCTTAGTCTCTTTGCCTCTCCTTATATTTTCATCTATCGCGATAACAAGCAAAACTTGAAAATTTCATCACACAAAACTCAATAGAAAACTCATGATATCCGTTAGTAGGATAGACGAACCATAAACATTAGGTACTATTATAAATTGATTCATATATAATTGTTGCGTAAGGTACTGTATTTTAAATTTTCCATGACTTATACCCCCCCTGATATAATCCATAGAATCATCAAAACAAGCAAACTATGCAAGCAAAAATAGAATCTGTCTAAAATAGAACAACGTGTAGTGATCAACAAAGACACCCTACTTTTGTAACTCTGACAATTCTGGCAAATTAGGAAATCTAGAGGAATTTTTAAAAGTGTACTGTGTGAAAAATTTAGATCAAAAAGACGCTCCAGTAAAATCGGAGAAATTTTGCATTGGCCATAAAAGTTTCTGTTTTTGCCCCATATAAATTTCACTTAACATTCAAATTATCCCAAAGGTTTTACTTGGCACAAACACTAATTTAAACATAAAAACACAATCATTAAAGTAGAAACAACACTGTTAACACACACAAATAGAAAGTAGAACTAGAGAAATAAGATAACTATCGGGTTGCCTCCCAACAAACGTTATCGTTTTACGCCCCTAGCTAGGCATAATGCATAGTTGCAAGTGTTGGCATCCTTCTTATCAAGTTCCTCGGTAACACAACCATGCTTCTTAGGAAAATAGGAGGCTTGAACATAGGTTCTCTTATCATTTTTATAAAATTAGTATGCACACTAATCATTTTAAGATCCTCGTTTCTTTTCATAGGAGTGATACTAGTGTTCTTGGGGACGTACATAACCTTGGAACTTTGCCCTTAAGAGATACCAGCATTAGTTTTAGAGGGGGTGAAAGTGGAGCCCACTTTATCAATGACTTACTCCATTTTATAAATTCTTTTTGAACATTGCTCTACCCGCTCATTAATAGTTGTATCTTTCTCCTTTGATGCTTTCAAAGTAACTCCTATACCTTTGACCCAAATTGAGTGATATGGTTATGAATCTTTTTATCCAACTCCTCAATTTATTCTTTAGTGGCCGTTTTATTTTCAATAATCTCAAGCCTTTGCATAACATGTTCCGAGGTCAAAATAGTTTCATTAATAATAAGAGGTGGCGATACAACTAAATTTTCCATGACTTTGAAAGCATCAGAGGTGTGACTCGTTAAGAAATTACCACCGGCAATAGTATCAAGTACAAACCGATACCAAGTACTAGTACCCACATAGAATTACTAAGCAAGATGTTGGGGGATTTCCTATGGGTAGATTTATTTTGAGCATTATAAACGCTATACCAGGAATCTCTTAAACTTTCTCCTCCTCTTTGTATAAATTTAGCACCTCATTATCAGGAGTAAAATGAACAAAGGAAGAACTAGCCATAGAAACATGCAAAGAAGTAAACTAGCAAATATAAAAAAATTGTACTTTTGATTTGTATAGCAAGAAAAATATAATAGAAAATAAGAAGTAGAAGAACAAGTGAATGATAATCTGTGAGAAATTACTTGATAGGAAATTGGTGATACTCCTCGACAAGGGAACCGGAAATCCTTCCTGATACTTGTGATTTGCGTTGGGTTTTTCCCCAAAGAGGAGGGGTGATGCAACACTGTACATATAAGTATTTCCCTCACTGAGAATCAAGGTTATCGAACCAATAGGAGGACCACACAATTTCCCGTCTTCAACGCCTACACACAAAAGAGCACACACTTGCACCCAGCGTGGGCAAGATGGTTGTCAATCCCCTTAAACTCGTTGCTTCCAAGTAATAAATAGTGTAGTTAGATAGTTTGATAAATAGAAAATATAAAATAAGTAAAAAATGAATAATAACATAAAGGTATTTTTTGTATTTATATTTGTGAATAGAACCATGGGCCATAGTTTTTGATAGAGACTTCTCTCTTGTAGAAAGCATACGGTTGGTAAACAAATTAATGTTAGGAAATTGATAGAAAAGTGAATAGTTATGCAATATTTATTCATGGTAATGAGCATTAAATTTAGGCATCACGTCCATAAGAAGGTAGACCGACTCCTACCTACATCTACTACTATTACTCCACCCATCGACCGCTATCCAGCATGCATCTAGAGTATTAAGTGAAAACAGAGTAATGCTTGGAGAAAAATGGCATGACGTAGACAAAGTAAATCCAATTAATATGGATCAACCCCATTGTTTTACCCTTGGTGGAAGCAATGCAATAGGTCTCATCACTAGTGCAGAATCGACCTATAGTGCCGGTTCGTAAGGGCTTTAGTGCCGGTTCTCAAACCGGAACTAAAGGGTGGGGACTAAAGGCCACCCCCTTTAGTCCCAATTCAACACGGCCCGACACCAAAGGCCCACCATGTGGCACCTGCCCGTGTCGTGGGCTGGGGGGGGCCTTTAGTCCGGGTTGGTAACACCAACCGGGACTACAAGTATTTAATTCTTTTATTTTTTATTTTTCCTTTTAATCCTTTAGGGGTTTATGAATTAATTATGGTTTATTTTTCCTTTTAATTTTGTGTTTTCCATTTAATTAGTTTTCATTTCAAACATATATTACACAACTACATACTGTACATGTTATGCATATGTGTATATATATATATATAGAGAGGGAGAGAGAATTTCTCGTAGAACCAATCATATATATACAATTTATCCTACAATTTGCGGATCATTACATATGCAGGCATTACTTCTTGATCTTGTAATGGTATTCTTCTTTGGGATTTAGCAATTTCCTCTTGAATTGCTCGTACGCAAACCTCTGGTAGGAGCTGGCCCCGCATCTCCGTCAGCTGTAAGAAGGAGATCAAGACGAATATATTAGTTGTGTGTATCTATATTAGCTAGATCATGGTAAAAAAATTGTGGATAGTTTTCTGGCAAACGTACCCAAAGATTTCTTTCGTTTCTGCTCCTTTTAGACGTGATCATGCGAATATTCTCGCAAACATAGTATGCGCATAAACTATTCCCTTGCTCCTGCCTCATGCACTTTAGAAGAATAAAATTGAATCAGGTAATAATTAATCAAGCATGATAATGGTATTGAAACTAGAATTAAAGAGATGCACAAACATAGTTAGCTAGTGTTACTTAATTGCCTTGGGTCGCACCCATGTCAGCTTTTGTGCCCAGTTGCCTGGGACCAGTTTGATGAACATGGCCCAAGCCCTGTCGTCGGCAAAGAAAATGAATAAAGGAGTTATTAATTAACTACTTGATGGAAATGAAGTAAAGAGACCGACATAGTGAGATAATGATTGAAATTACCTGTCGACCATCCCCCTGACCATTGCGTATTCGGATGGATCCTTATATAGTGAGTCTAGTACTTCAACTTTTCCCTTGTCAACTTCAATGATAAAGTGGTAACTGCATGCGCACACATTTTGTATAATTAAGCGGGCATGTGCATAACTCATCAAGTACACTTATTAACATCTAGTAAGCAAAAAATAGAATTTGTAGTACAAGATATGGTAACACTTACCTGAAGTTGTAAGGAAGTAGTATTTCTGGTTGGGTGTTTAGGTGCTTCAAAACCTCTAGCAAGAATCTCTTTGTGTCTTTTCTTGAGTATCCAGTTTCCCATATCTTTTGATTAACCGTATTTGGGTCAATTAACCCAATGCCATAGCGTCCAGCTTGTTTCATTTCATACAACTTCATTCTGCATAGTACCACAGAAAAGAGTATAGTTAGGATAATTACAGGTAATGAACGAGAGCATAGCTAGCTAGAGACTTAAATTATAGAAAGAAATCACTTATAGACAATAGCAACTGACTAAAGATTTGTCGAGTGTGTCTTGATTGAATAATTGAAACAACTCTGAATAATGAATCCACAAATCTTTTTATGGAAGTAATGCCTCTTCTTGACTCTCACCATGAGGGACTCTTGATTTGTATTTGTTGTTTCTTACATGTTCCACGTATGCAAATTGTACAATCTCGATAGTAGAATCTTGACATCATTAGGCTTGACTAGAGGTTTGTCGTGGGCATATTGATATTTTAGTTCCTCCTCTTTAAGCCCGGGGAATTCCTCAAGGCCTAGGAGTTGTTCAATAGTGACACCCTCCTCTTTAGCCTGCCTTCTATGATCGTGGGTTACTACCAGCCAATCGGCAGTACTCACAGCTGTTTGTACAATGAGCGGGGGGATCGATTGCACTACCTATTCTCCCAGTTGGAGAATAGTTTTCCTGCTTTTTTGCCATCTCCTTGGCTCGAGCTCGAGCTCGACTCCTTTTGTCCTGCAAGATATGACTTCTTGATAGACCGCACATAGTCGGAGTCCTTCTGATTGACAGCCGGTCGAGCCATATCAATAAAGTGTTGTGAGACATGCCCAGGTACTTTCTCCTTTGGAGGCGGGGGCAGTTTCGGTCCAAAATGGGCCTTCACTTTGGCATCCACTATGGTGTCGAGTTCCACTTTACTCAGGTGGTAAGGCCACTTCGGAAGAGGCTTGAGGCTTGGACCATATTTGAATTTCTTTCCTATTGTACCACTAGTCGGCATAGTTGCGGCCTCTCTCTTCTACTGTTTCTTAGGCGATAGAGCACGCTGAGTTGACGGAGATGGCAGACATGGTGCCGGACTTGGAGTTGATAGAGCACGCTAATGCTGTGGTGCCGGACTTGGAGGAGGAGTCAGCTGACGTGGTGCCGAAATTGGAGGAGGAGGAGTTGGCTGACGACGTGCCAGACTTGGCGGAGAAGTCGGCTGACGCGGTGCGAGACTTGGAGGAGGAGGAGTCGGCTGACGCGGTGTCGGACTTAGAGGAGGAGGAGTCGACTGACATGATGACGGACTTGGAGGAGGAGTCAGTGTCCTTGGAAAGATGATGCAATACTTTTTCCATAGAATGATACGATGTATGGCCTCTCCTAGTGTTCTCTCTGTTGGAGATATGCCCGAGAGGCAATCATGTATGATCATATTTCCTATATGTTTATGAATAAAGATAATCCTTGGACATTATCAGTGATGTGTATTAATAAGTATGTGACTTGTTTGTGAGACTATGCATTCTATGATAACTGTCCTAAATGGTCCCTAGTCGAAAGGGTTGTGTGGACGCGCAAGTAATCAGACTAGCATATGACACGGTGGATGGTTCGGTCTCACTTACCATGGAGCATTGGATTCTAGCCGGATAATATGGACTCGACAAGGTCTGGTCGGATACGACATAGTCGGATCCGAGTCGAGATAAGGTCTGAGTTGGCCAGACCCAACTATGAGTCGTAGCGATAGGTCATCTGTGAGTCTCTAATACAACATGTGTTCTATGTCCTAAGACCTGAGCTGGCGCATGTACCCAGGATGGTGACAGACTTGCTTTGGGCCGACCAAACGCTACTCCATGACTGGGTAGTTACAAAGGTAGGTTTTGACCTTGTCGAGACCCATGCTGCGAGACATGGTCGAGCAAGATGGGGTTTGCCCCTCCTACCAGGAGAGATATGCTCTGGGGCCCCTCAGGTGATCCGACCTAGATAAGCATGGCCATGTGATGAGGATTATGAGATAATCCTAAGTGTTGGTCGGATTCACCAGAACGAGAAAGAGGTCGTGCTGCAACAAGGATGACCATATCGCCTTGTGCACGACAACATATATTGTGTGGCAAAGGGAACAGAAGTGTGAAGTACAGGTTCGCCTAACCAGCTTCATCGGACACTTGGAGTCGGCACGTCTTGCTAGAGGTTGCTACCGGCCGGTCGAGTCAGATGTAATCTGACTAGCGACCAAGTGGACGAGAACCTAAAGTGTCGTGCGCTCAAGGGAAGGAACACGTGGGCTTTAGGATCAGTGCGAGGCCCAAGAGTTGAGCCCGTGCCGGATGCCTATATATAGTGAAGGTGCAGCACACCCATCCAGTTGATCGTTTCAGTGCCGTCATTAGGGTTTCCATGTTTTGCGAATAGCCACCTCCACTCGCTGCCGCCGACCGTGTGATCGGACCTAGCAGTCCGCCGCATGGGGTGTTCGTCCTGCACGCGCGGATACCGTTAGAGGCGGTGCACTTGCGCCGCTCCGGCAAACCTGTACGCGGGATCCGGCGACTGGCTGTTCGAGGGAGATCGGAACAGCTGATCGAGGTAGAACGGCTGAGGAGGAGATGGACCATGCGGACACACTGCCCCACCTCTACTTCCGTTGCACGGCACTACGCGTCTAGTGGTAATGATCTATCATCCACCTCCATAGCATGTCCTTGGATGTTCTGCGCGTAGGAATTTTTTTATTCGCATGCGATGCACCTACGATAGAACCGAACAGTGGTATCAGAGCCTCGGTTATAGGATTTGGATTCAGATCGGATGCATATTTGATATGTGGTGGCGGCAGATGAGCTCCGTCGCCGTTCATGATATCGGCTATGTGCACGGTTGACGAGATCAACTGCACATCGGGATAGATTGAGGCTATTTATTCTGTCAATCGAAATCGATGTGGTCATGACACAACCTATCCCTACCGGTCGGTATCCGCCATCGGGGTTAACCATGAAACATAAATCCGAATCGGGTTCGCGGTGATCGATGAGATCGCTCAGATCAGAAAATTCGGCGTGATCGGAGTGCAAATGCGGTCCATGATTTCCAAAAATGTCGGGCACTTCCCGCACCCACGAGGGGCGTTGTCCGCACCCGCGAGGGGTGTTGCCCCTTCGACCCCCCTGCTAAACGACTAGCGGGACGCCATGTGCATAGCGCCATGTATTTCGTACACGATCACACAAACCGGTAGAATGCGATCCTATGCATAAGTTTGTTTTGCAGGTTTGATGTGTATAGTATGGCTCATATGTATGTGATGTATGTGTGTAATTTAACATGACTTGCGTGTCATGATTGTCACACGGCAGGAGCCAAAGTGCTTTCATTATATTGTATAACGACCTGCGTGTCGACTTGTGATTCTCTGTAAATTCATTACTAGTTGTAGTAGTTGGAGAACAGAGATCAAGTTCGAGGCTTTGGCGTCCTGGCGAGACGGACAAGATGGAGTTCGGCCTTGGTCATCGGAGTTGGAGCCTACCTGGAAGGATGTCCATGAAGGAGCCATACTATTTCACATATTTATGTTTGTATGTGATTGATATTGCTTCTTGTTTCTATGCATGTTAGTATGGTAGAAAGATCCCTCATTAATATCAAGCACATTGCCATTCCGGATGTTGCACCTTCGCACGTTAAGTACGTCTAGTGGTGGGCTCATATAATTGAGGTGCTAATAGGTGTCCTTGAACTGGAGGGTTCGTGTTGGACACGGACATGCACTACATCGGGTTAACTTGACAAGGCTATCAAAACGGTTTTGGGCCTTGTGGCAAACAAGGTTGGGAGCCAGGGTATAAGATACCTACCCGACCAACAGGAGTCGTATAGAGATGCGATTAGCAATATGTTGCTTACCGAATAGGCAACTTGGCTAGCAGTGATGCTAAACCTCAATAGTCGCTCACGCTAGACGGGTCCTCAATCACTGAGAGTTTGTAGATGCATGCCGACTTCAATGGGAGTAGTTCTGTTTAAGGCTTGAACTACTCTACATTAACACATTCCTTAGTGATCGCATATTTTCTGTTGTAGATCAATGGCACCACCTGCTCAACCCAACTTTGCATTGAAATCAATTCTGGAAAAGGATAAACTGAATGGAACGAACTTTACAATCTGGTATAAAAATCTAAGAATTGTTCTCAAGCATGATAAAAAGGAACATGTTCTAGAGGATCCACCTCCAGAGGAACCTGCTGAGAATGCTAATCCCACAACCAAGAATGCCCACCAGAAACTCGTTGATGAATCAAACGAGATCAGCTGCCTCATGCTAGTTTGTATGGAGCCTGATTTGCAACAACATTTCAAAAACATTCAGGCTTTCGATATGATCGAGAGTTTGAAGAGAATGTTTTAGGTGCAGGCTAGGACCGAGAGGTTCAACGTCTGGCTGTCCTTGACGGATTGTAAGCTGAAGGAGGGTGATCCACTGAGCCCGCATGTGATCAAGATGATCGGGTACGTGCAAGCTTTGGATCGGTTAGGCTTCCCACTTGGGGACGAGCTATCCACGGATGCGATTTTGGTTTCTCTTCCACCTAGCTATGGGATGTTCTTCTCGAACTATCATATGCACAACATGGGTAAGAAGCTCACTGAATTGCATGGAATGCTCAACGTGTCAGACCAAGATATTAAGAAAGGCACGCGTCAAGTGTTGATGGTGCAGAACTTGGCTAAGTTCGAGAAGAGTTGGTCCAAGAAAAAGGGTAAGGCAAAGGGCACGAAGAAGGCTGTCTCCGCCGCCGAGCCAAAGTCCGGACCGAACTCAAAGACCATTTGCTTTCACTCCAAGGAAGCTGGTCATTGGAAGAGGAACTGTAGCAAGTGGCTTGCTGAGCACGGCAAGAAGGCCGGAGATGCTTCTTCAGGCAAAGGTACACTTGTTACATATGTTATAGACATTTACCTTGCTGACATACATAGTAGCTCTTGGGTATTTGATACCGGATCGGTTGTTCATATTTGCAACTCGATGTAGCAGCTGTAAGAACTAGGCATGTGGCACAAGGGGATATTGACATCACGGTCGGCAACAAAGCAAGAGTTGTTGCGTAGGAGGTTGGCACGATGCAGCTCAAGCTTCCTTCTGGATTTATTTTGGAATTGAATAATTGTTATTACATTCTCGCACTTAGTCGGAACATTATTTCTGCCTCATGTTTGACGAGTCAAGGTTATGAATTCAATATAAAGGACAATGGTTGTTCATTTTATTTGAAGGGAATGTTCCATGTCTATGCACCCATAGTAGATGGGTTATTTATTTTAAATCTAGAAATGGAACCAGTCTATAACGTGAATGCCAAGAGGCATGAGCCTAATGAGATAAATCCGACATACTTCTGGCATTGTCGGCTTGGACACATTAGTCTGACACACATGAAGAAGCTCCATGATGATGGACTCCTAATCTCGTCCGACTTCGGGTCGTTCGAGAAATGCGAATCATGCTTGCTAGGCAAGATGACTAAGTCTCCTTTTGCAAACAGTTGCGAGAGGACATCCGAGCTGTTGGAGCTTATACATAGTAATGTGTGTGGTCCAATGATCACAACAGCCAGAGGTGGCTATCAGTACTTTGTGACTTTTACCGACGACTTGAGTAGATATGGATATATATATTTGATGAGGCACAAGTCACAAACTTTTGAAAAGTTCAAAGAGTTTCAGAACAAGGTTGAAAATCATCTCGGCAAGATGATAAAACTTCTATGATCAGATCGTGGAGGTGAGTACATGAGCCAGGAGTTTGATAACCATCTGAAAAGCCGAGGTATAGTATCTCAGCTCACACCTCTGGGTACGCCGCAGAGAAACGGTGTGTCAGAACGGAGAAATCGAACCTTGTTCGACATGGTCCAGTCGATGATGAGCAAATCAGATTTACCCTTGTTATTCTGGGGATACGCTCTAGAAACTGCAGCTTTCACACTTAATAGGGTACCATCAAAATCCGTTGACAAGACACCGCATGAGATTTGGATTGGGAAGACTCCCAGTTTGTCTTTTCTAAAGATTTGGGGTTGTGAAGCATTTGTCAAGCGACTCATGTTGGACAAGCTTACACCCAAGTCACATAAATGCATATTCGTGGGATATCCGAGGGAAACCTTGGGATACAACTTCTACAACCGAGAAGAGAACAAAGTTTCTGTTGCTCGAAACCGGGTGTTCCTAGAGAAAGAGTTTCTCAGTCAGGAGGCCAGTGGGAGAACGGTGCGACTTGAAGAAATTCGAGAGCCACTCGGGGACAACTGAGTTGGTGATGAGATCACACCGGAGTCGGGCAAAGAACCCGTAGTGGAGTCGGCACCGGAGCCACGGAGGTCGGAAAGATTGCGTAGAGTGCACGACATTTTGTTATTAGAAAGCGACGAGCCGGCCATGTATGCAGAAGCGATGGTGAGCCCAGATTCCGAGGCATGGCTAGAGGCCATGAGATCCGAGTTAAAGTCTATGGATGAGAATCAAGTCTGGGACTTGGTTGATCGGCCACCTGGCGTAGTTGCCATTGGTTGCAAATGGGTCTTTAAGAATAAAACTGATGTGGATGGAAATGTTTAGATCCACAAAGCTCGGCTTATCGCTAAAGGTTATGGTCAAGTTCAAGGAATTGACTACGACGAGACCTACTCTCCGGTAGTGATGCTAAAGTCGATGAGGATCATACTAGCTATAGCTGCATATTTCTATTATGAGATATGGCATATGGTTGTCAAAATAGCTTTCCTTCATGGAAATTTAAAAGAGGATGTATACATGATACAGCCCGAAGATTTTGTCGATACAACTAACGCTGGTAAAATATGCAAGCTCAAGAGATCCATTTATGGATTGAGGCAAGCAGCTTGGAGTTGGAACATTTGTTTTGATGAAGTCATCATTGACCTCGGTTTCATAAAGAACGAAGAGGACTATTGTTTATACAAGAAGTCTAGTGGGAGCTTGGTAGTATTTTTGATCTTGTATGTGGATGACATACTGCTGATCGGAAATGATGTTTCGATGCTGAACTAAGTCAAGGAATCATTGAATGGCAAGTTTTCGATGAAAGACCTTGGAGAGGCAGTGTACATATTAGGCATCAAGATCTATAGAGATAGATCGAGGAGGCTGCTCGGTTTAAGCCAGAGCATATACATAGACAAAGTGTTGAAGAGGTTCAACATGAGTGAGGCCAAGAAAGGGTTCTTGCCTGTCTCACATAGTATAAGGCTAAGCAAGACTCAAAGTCTGACGGTTTCTGATGAGCGAAACCGGATGAGTAGGATTCCATATGCCTTGGCAATTGGATCCATCATGTATGCCATGCTATGTACACAGCCTGATGTTGATTATGCAATAAGCTTAACAAGAAGATACCAGGCCGACCCAGGTGAGAGTCACTGGGCAATAGTGAAAACTATCTTGAAGTACCTGAAAAGGACTAAAGAGATGTTCCTAGTTTATGGAGGTGAGGAGGAGCTCTGTGTAAAGGGTTACGCTGATGCTGGTTTCCAAACCGATAGGGATGATTGTCGATCACAAACTGGATTCGTGTATGTCATGAATGGAGGAGCAGTGAGCTAGACGAGTTCTAGGCAAGATACGATGGCCGACTCCACAACAGAGGCCGAATACATTGCGGCTGGTGAAGCCGCAAAGGAAGGTGTTTGGATTCCGAAGTTCCTGGAAGATGTTGGTGTGTTCCTGGGCTGGTCAAAACCGTTGGACCTTTATTGCGATAATTCAGGTGCCATCGCACAGGCCAAGGAGCCGAGACAACACCACAAGACCAGGCACATAGACCGAAAATATCACTTGATACGAAAGCTCGTATAGAAAGGTGATACCAATTTGTGCAAGATTCATATGGATGCAAATGTTCCAGATCCATTGACTAAGCCGCTTCCACAACCCAAGCATGAGGGGCACATTAAAGCTATGGGCATTCAATGTCTATTTGATTGACTCTAGTGCAAATGGTAGACTATTGGAGATATGCCCTAGAGGTAATCATGTATGATGATACTTCCTATGTGTTTATGAATAAAGATAGTCCTTGGACATTTGATGTGTATTAATAAGTATGTGACTTGTTTGTGAGACTATGCATTGTATGATAACTGTCCTAAATGGTCCCTAGTCGAAAGGGTTGTGTGGACGCCCAACTAATCACGCTAGCATATGACATGGTGGATGGTTCGGTCTCACTGACCATGTAGCATTGGATGCTAGCCGGATAATAAGGACTCAGAAAGGTCTGGTCGGATTTGACATAGTCGGATCCGAGTCGAGATAAGGTCTGAGTTGGACAGACCCAACTATGAGACGTAATGATAGGTCATCTGTGAGTCTCTAGTACAACATACATTCTATGTCCTAAGATCTGAGCTGGCGCATGTACTCGGGATGGTGACAGACTTGCTTTGGGCTGACCAAATGCTACTCCGTGACTGGGTAGTTACAATGGTAGGTTTCAGGCTTGTCCAGACCCATGCCATGAGACATGGTCGAGCAAGATGGGATTTGCCCCTCCTACCAGCAGAGATATACTCTGAGCCCCCTCGGGTGATCAGACCTAGATAAGCATGGCCATGCGATGAGGATTATGAGATAATCCGAAGTGTTGGTCGGATTCACCGGAACAAGAAAGAGGTCATGCTGCAACAAGGATGACAATATCGCCTTGTGCACGACAACATATATCGTGTGGCACAGGGAATAGAAGTCTGAAGTACATGTTCGCCTAACCAGCTTCATCGGACACTTGGAGTCTGCAGTCTTGCTAGAGGCCGCTACTGACCAATCGAGTCGGATGTAATCTGACTCGCGACCAAGTGTACGAGAACCTAAAGGGTCACGGGCTTAAGGAAAGGAACACGTGAGCTTTAGGATCTGTGCGTGGCCAAAGAGTTGAGTCCATGCCGGATGCCTATATATAGTGGAGGTGCGGCACACCCATCCTGTTGATCGTTTCAGTGCCGTCATTAGGGTTTGCATGTTTTGCGAATAGCCACCTCCACTTGCCTTCACCGACCATGTGATCGGACCTAACAGTCTGCCGCACGGGGTGTTCCTCCTGCAGGCGCGGATACCATTAGAGGCGGTGCACTTGCGCCGTTCTGGCAAACCTATACGTGGGATCCGGCGACCGGCTGTTCGAGGGAGATCAGAACGGCTTCTCAAGGGAGAACGGATGAGGAGGAGACGGACCATGCGGACGCATTGCCCCAGCTCTACTTCCGTTGTAGGGCACTGCACGTCTAGTGGTAATGATCTGTGATCCACCTTCATAGCATGTTCTTGGATGTTCTACGCGTAGGAATTTTTTTAATTCGCATGCGATGCACCTACGGTAGAACCCAACACTCTCCTCGTCACCTCCAAGAATGTCAAGTTGTAGCTCGTGATATCCTTACATCACTCATCAACCCCAACATGAGCATAGCCAGCTGGAATGGGATTGCAATGGAAGGTTGCTTCTGGGGGATTTGCTAAAGCATACCCGTCCGCTACCTTCATGGATAAGTTCTTCACTTTCATGTGTAGCTCACAGTTAGTAATTTCTTTGATATCATCCATAGCGTAGCTTGCTAGCAGTGCATCATCGATATCGGCCGGGGCGGAACCCATGCTGCTTCTCGGCATAGATGGAACGGTGGTATCAAATGCTGGATCGATCTGCTCATGCTGCCGCTGAGATGCCCTTTCCTGGCTGAGTAAGTCGATCTGCTCCTGCTGCCGCTTGATTCTATATTCCAACTCTAGGTGCTTTGATTCTAGGCCTTCAAGGCGGAGTGCTTCCTCCTTCTTCTACCACTCCTCCTGCATCTTCTTTCTCGCACGGCTTCTGTAGTCGTCGTTCCAGCCCGCAAACCCCTCAAAGCACGGAACAACTCCTTTTCCTCGTGTTCTTCCTGGGTGTCCAGGATTCTTCAGGGCACACGTAAGTTCATCGTCCTATCTGTTGGGCGTGAACACCCCCGTTCGAGCTTCTTCTATTTTAATTAGTATTTCGTCTGTCACTCCTTTAAGACTTGCCTTCACCATAATATCCCATGTCTCTGTGTCCAACTTCCCCTCATGCGCATCAAACCATGTCCTGCACCTGGGGGCCAGGTCAGTGTAACTGGAGTGACCCCTGCACTAATCATTTCTTGTTCGGATTGATCCCACTTAGGCAGGGCTGTCTGGTAGCCACCTGGCCCAGAGTTTGACACGACTTCTGTTTCGTAGCATTAATCTTGTTTTTCTCGACCGTTCCTTAGCTTGTTCCGATTCCTTGAACTTCACGAAATCATCCCAGTGATCTTTTGCCTTCACTAGTGCTCCCTCGAATTTCGGAGTCTTCTTGTTTGCTTCAACATACACAGCCCATGCATTTTTCTTGAAGGTGTTGAATGTGATTGCCATCTTTTTAAGAGCGTAGTTTCTGAGTTTCTTCACATCTGCATCTGTCAAATTATCTGGTAGTGTGAAATGTGACATCATCTCGGTCCAAAGCACATCTTTTGCTCTTTCATTGACAAAAGTAACTTCTGCTCGATCGCCCTTTGATGGCTTTTTCCATTATTGAACGGAGATCGGGATTTGGTCCCTGACAATAACTTCCCATTGATTCTTGAACTTGGTCGCATTTTTCCTAGATTCAAGCGGTTCGCCACTTGATGTTTTGATGGAATTGATGTTGAACTTTATGCCAGTGTCCAACTTTCTGGCCGGGCCTCAAATTACCCTATCTCTTGTAGAAGAATTTCTCGATCTGGAGGCCTAAAAGAAGAAATATCGATTCGTTAATACATAAAACTCAATTAAGACATGTAATGATTACCGGATGGCTTATATAATAAATATACCTTGCTGGTCTTTGTTATTTGAAGAAATTTTCTTCATCAACATCGTTGTCCACTTCATCTATTCGTTCATCTTCATCAAATATCATACAACCGTCACCACAATTGTTCAGATAGTGTGAGCTGTCGTCATCTTTAGGTTCATGCTCTACGCTCAGGGAGCGTATGATGTCGAACAAAGCCTCTTCTCCTTCTCTGCCGGTATTGTCCATACCTTTTATTTAACTAACCTAGAATAAAGATAAAACAATTTAGTATTCGAATTAGGATGCATGCAATTGATAAGGAAAAACTGAATCATAGTACATAATATGCATCTCGAATAATTAATATAATATGCATCATGGAATATAATCTTCAATAAATCGTCTCGCATATTATCAAACATAATCTCGAGTATTATCACTAATACATCTTGAATATTATCATATATATAACATCACTAGCTAATATAGATCGGATATTATCGAAGAATCTAGTTCACTCGTGGTTCCTCAAGCATGGGCGATGGAACCTAAAGAGAAGGTACCATCATAGGATCATAGCTTGGGTGAGATCCCTGAAGAACCTGCCAAGTATTGGAGAACCTGATGTCCAATGCATCCATGTAGCGACAGACATGCTTGTCCTCTTCCCTGACAAGATGGCGTACCACCTCCGGTGGGGCCGGCTGCCTCCACGCCGAAAGTGGCCCAGGCGAACGCCACCAAAGAAGCTCCGGGTCGACGATGGGACCAGGGGCCGGGTTCCTCTCCAAGCTGCGTGCCCCTGAAGGTAGCACCTCCCAGTGCCAGCCCGACGGAGCCCAGTCCCGAACGTTGCCCCTCTGAAGCAGGACGTCGTCGCGAACGAGTCGATGACGAGGATGCGGGCCAGGCATCATTGACTCCGAGAAGAAATTCTTCTGAAAAAAAAATCTATATATGCAATGTCATTTTATTTGGAAATTTTGAGCAAAATATCCTCTTTTCAATTATAATGTCCCATTCCTATGTTATAACTACCCTAATAATATTCCTTTCTCAAAAATATCCAAAACTTTTCCCACTTATATATTGTCCTTCTAACAAATATATATATATATATATATGGTCAACTTTTTCCTATGCAACTTATTTATATGCAATTTTTTTCTATACTATGATATACAACATTATATAAAATTAAAAAACAAGAAAAGAATCTCTAATTAAGCATACTTCTATACATCCATTGAAAAACAGAAAACAACATTATATAACAAAATCTATACTAATTAAACACTAATTATATCCATCTAACATGCATTCATACATACATATATACTAGTGAAAAACAACTAAAACATCTAAATAGAAAATGTGTGTGTGTGTGTGTGTGTGTTCATGCATGTGTGTGAGGGGGGGGGGTCGAGGCCGGAAGGGCGGCCATGACAGCAGGGGGCGAGGGAGAGGGTGGAGAGGAAGGAACTGAGCTCACAGCGGGGCGAGAGTGAGGCGAGGCGAGTCGGGGGCAGCGACGACATCGGGGGAGGCCGCATAGCAAGGAGCGGGTGGTGGCGGCACCGTCTGGGATCGGTGAGGAGGGCGCGTCCGGAGTAGGGGTCGACGAGGAGGCAAGGCAAGTCGTCGGCGACGGTGACGACGCATGAGGTCGAGGAGGGGCGGCGAAGGCAACGATGAGGTGTAGGGTTGTAGCGGCCACAACATCGAGGTGTCGTAGAGGCATAGACGAACGACGGCGTCGAGGTGCGGTAGGGGCGCGGACAGACGGACAACGACGTCGAGGGGCAGGGGCGCGTAGACGGACGGCGATGGCGAGCTCCAGGTACGTTCGGCGTCGTCGATAAGAAAGGCTGATTTGCGGAAAAATTCGTAAGTGTTCTATATATAGGAGGCACCTTTAGTCGCGGATGGTGGCTCCAACCGTGACAAAAGGTTGAATTTTGGCCAGGCGAAGCGGCGGTAAGACAAGCCTTTAGTCACGGTTGGTGGCTCCAACCGGGACTAAACGGGGGGGGGGGGGGGGTCTTTAGTCACGGTTACAGCCACCAACCGCGACTAAAGGTGGTGTGCCACGCAAGGGGCACGGTGGATGTTTAGTCCCACCTTGCTATTTGAGAGGATCTCGCACCGGTTTATAAGCCCCGCCGCGGCTACCGTGTCGAGCTTCTATCTAATAAAGGTCTTCTGGGCCTAACACACATATGCCGCCCAGTGGGGCCTACTAGGCCGTACGGGCCGGCATCCTGGCCAACCTAGAGGTTGGGTTTCTAGTCGTATGCACGCCGTGGCGGCTCATTAGGCGGGCTTTTTATATATTTTTTGTTTTCTGCTTTATTTATTTTCTTTTGTTTTCTGCTTTATTTATTTTCTTTTGTTTGGGAGCTGTTTTTTTCCTTTAATTAGAGTTTCTTTGTGAATCTTTTTGATTTATATTAAAAAAATATAAACTCTCTGTTAGTGCAAGTACTTTTCAAATTTGAATAGTTTAAATTTGAATTATTTGAAATTTGTATGAATCACAACTTTGTGAATAACTTTACTTTAAATATAGATTTTTCATTGATTCTTTTTTCTATTGTTTAATATTAGTGTGCATTATCATTATATTCAATTCGGTGATTCTTAGATTATTTAAAAAAAATGAAATTCCTTTGTAACAGATGAGTTTTCATCTGAAACCCTGGTACTTCGAAAGAGATTGTCCATTTTGTACACGAAGTACATCCAGTTTTTTCATAACCCTCTCAAATTTTTAGCACATGCTATGTGGGTGAAATGATGCTACCATGCCAACTTTCAACCTTTTCAAAGTTCATTTGTAGTGCTTTTCAATTTCAGGGTGGTCATTTAGCTCAAAAAATCAGTAAATGCATGAAAAATAGCAAATGAAGTCAAAAAGGGTTGAAAATTGATGGTGTGGTTTGAAATGTCTATACTGAACACATAGAAAGTGTGGAGTTGAAATAAGTTTAAAAATGAAATGCCTTAGTAACAGACGAGTTTTCGTCTGAATCCCTGATACTTCGATAGAGATTATCCCTTTTGTACATGAAGTGCATCCAGTTTTTTCCGTAACACTCTCAACGTTTTAGCACATGTTATGTGGGTGAAATGGTGATACCATGCCAACTTACAACCTTTTCAGAGTTGATTTGTAGTGCTTCTCAATTTTAGGGTCATTTAGCTCAAAAAAATCAGTAAATGCATGAAAAATAGCAAATGAAGTCAGAAAGGGTTGAAAATTGATGGCGTGGCTTCGAATGGTGCATACTGAACACACAAAAAGTTTGGAGTTGGAATAAGTTTTAAAAAATGAAATGCCTTAGTAACAGACGAGTTTTCGTTTGAAACCCTGATACTTTGAAAGAGATTATCCATTTTGTACACGAAGTGCATCCAGTTTTTGCCGTAACCCTCTCAACTTTTTGGCACATGCTATGTGCGTGAAATGATGATACCATGATAACTTTCAACCTTTTCAGAGTTCATTTGTAGTGCTTTTCAATTTCAGGGTCATTTAGCTCAAAAGATCAGTAAATGCATGAAAAATAGCAAACGAAGTCAGAAAAAGGTTGAAAATTGATGACGTGGCTTTGGACATAATATTTCGACGCATTTCAAATGCCAAAACACATAAGTACACTACTATTACAAAGATTCCCTCCAGTTTGTCTGAAGTGGGACTTTCTAGATATATAAGTGCGTAAACTAACTAGAGAAGCCGGTCACATCCCAGAGTGGGATCTTTGGGTATAAAACTTTTTCTTCGCGTGTGTCCCTTTGCGTCGTAACCATGGACAATCTGCATCGATTAACTCGATTGCAGAGCGGACCTCTAGGTCTTTCCAATAGGGTAGGTCCCAAAATATAGGTTTCTTCCTCCACATTGGTGCACGTTTGTCAGCGTCATTTGGAACAGATTGTCCGCCAGGACCCTTTCCAAAGATTACTTTTAAATCCTTGACCATATCAAGTATATCATCACCATTATGGTGGCAAGGCTTCTTCCAGTGATCTGCCTCACCTTTGCAATGCTTGCCTTTCTTTCTTACGGGATTCCTGCTCTAAAGAAATCGATGATGCCCCAGGTACACGTTCTTCTTACGTTTATCCAAATATACATTGTCGGTATCGTCTAAACAGTGTGTGCATGCGTGGTATCCCTTGTTTGTCTGTCCTGAAAGGTAAGTGAGAGTAGGCCAATGATTGATGGTTACAAACAGCAACGCATGTAGGTCAAATTCCTCATGTTCTTTCGCATCCCACGCACGTACACCTTTTCCATTCCACAGCTGTAAAATTCTTCAACTAATGGCCTTAGGTATACATAAATGTCATTGCCGGGTTTCTTGGGGCCTTGGATGAGCACTAGCATCATAATGAACTACCGCTTCATGCACAACCAAGGAGGAAGGTTATAGATACATAGAGTCATAGGCCATGTGCTATGATTGCTGTTCTGCTCCCCAAAAGTATTAATACCATCTACACTTAAACCAAACCACACGTTCCTTGCGTCTGTTGCAAAGTCCTTCCACTTTCTCTTGATTTTCTCCACTGCGATCCGTCATCGGGTACTCTCAACTTATCGTCTTTCTTACGGTCTTTGTTGTGCCATCGCATCAACTTGGCATGCTCTTTGTTTTGGAACAAACATTTCAACCATGGTATTATAGGAGCATACCACATCACCTTGGCAGGATTCTTCTTCCTGGGGTGTTCGCCCTCAACATCACCAGGGTCATCATGGCCGATCTTATAGCGCAATGCACAACATACTGGGCATGCATTCAAATCCTTGTACTCACCATAGTAAAGGATGCAGTCACTAGGGCATGTATCTATCTTCTCAACCTCTAATCCTAGAGGGCAGTCAACCTTCTTTCCTTTGTACGTACTGTTGGGAAATTCGTTGTCTTTGGTAGCTTCTTCTTTAACATTACCAGCAACTTTTCAAATGCCTTGTCAGATACACCATTCTCTGCCTTCCATTGCGGCAATTCCAGTGTGGTAGCCAACTTTTTCTTGTCAAGTTCGCAATTTGGGTACAACCCTTTTTGTGATCCTCTAACATGCACTGAATATTCAGCTTTTCCTTTTCACTTGCGCAGTTTCTCTTTGCATCGACAATGGCCCGACCAAGATCATCAGCGGGCTCATCTGATGCCTCTTCTTCAGCTCCTTCCGGCATTACCGGCTCAGCTTCTTCCCCCATTGTTGTACCATCATATTCATGGAATGCATGGCCAGGATAGTTGTCGCCATCCTATTCTTCTTCATTCTCTTACATTAGGACCCCTCTTTCTCCGTGCTTGGTCCAACAGTTATAGCAAGACATCAAACCGGACTCAAACAGGTGGACATGAATGGTTCTTGAGTTGGAGTAATTTCGATCATTCTTACAGCCAGCACATGGACAATACATAAAACCATCCGCCCGCTTGTTTGCCTCAGTCGCAACCAGAAAAGTATGCACGCAATTAATGAACTTGGGAGAGCATCGGTCATCGTATATCCATTGCCGACTCATTTTCATTACACAACACCAAAAAGACGAAATTAATACAAGTTCATACATAAAGTTCATTCACACTTGTTCTCATAAAACAACATACAAACTATTGAGCTAAAGCATTTAAATGCAACAACAAATGCGATCAACATTGAAACTAAGGTGACAATTGATCCAACAACATAGTGATACCAAGCCTCACTATCAATGGCATATTTTTTATATTTTAATCTCCGAGCGCATTGCATCCATATTGATCTTGTGATCATCTTCGACATTGGCAACATACAACTCCAGTTTCATCTTCTCTTCTTCAACTCTTTTCAATTTTTCTTTCAAATGATCGTTTTTTATGAACTAATTTAACTTCTTGACAAGAATATCTATGTCGGTTGGAATTTCCGGTTCACATACCTCCTAGATAAAAATATCTATGTCAACTTGATGGGCGTAATTGTCATAAATACGAAATGCAACAAATAGTTATAAAAGAGAGTATATACAACATCCGAATCATAAACCCGACGAGGGCTAACGGGGACGGATATGAAAACCATGCTACTATGTATAACAAACAACCATATAGGTAATAAAACTATACAAGTAACTATCCAAATCTTACAAACATGATTTTTTATATAAAGAGGATAAGAACAAGAGGCTCACCAAGGTGGTTCCAGTGACAGGACGGTGCGGGCGATTGACGGTGGTTAGGACGGGGACGGGAAGGCACTAAGTAAACCACACCTACACATGCAAAGTAAGAAGTTAATTTGAGCTCAAATTTCATATAAATTAAATAAACTACCACATATAAATAATCCCGAAATAAAACTCACAAATCCCTATACTTATAGAGCATTGCAAGGGCTAATCTAGCAATGAGAGATGAAAGGACAAAGTTGCTAACCTTTGTGAAGACTTGGATGGATGGGGTTCCTCCAAATCTTGACAAGATTTGGCAAAAATGGAGGATGAGATCGGGGAAGAGGGGAAGAACAGAGAGGATAGGAAAGGGAAGAACAGAGAGGAGTGTGCTCCGGCTGGCCGAAGGGTTCATATAGGGGACTATTAGTCCCAGTTCGAGACACAAAATGGAACTAAAGGTGAGCCTATAGTCCCGGTTCGTGGCACGAACCGGGACTAAAGGTTATCATGGGGCCCCATGCTGACACCAGCCTGGCACCACCCCTTTAGTCTTGGTTCATGGCATGAAACGGGACTAAAGGTCCAGAAGGAACCGGGACTAATGATGCCCGTCCCGAACCGGGACTAATGGTCTCATTATTGCCGGTTCAAAACCTGACCGGGACTAATGCTATGGACAAAAGGTTTGTTTTCTACTAGTGCATGTACCTTTCTTTCACTGGGATTAAGCACAACAAGATTGAACCCACTACAACACACCTCTCCCGCTGAAGATAAATCAATCTAGTTTACCAAACCATATCAATAGATCGGAGAGAAATATGCAGCTATCATAATCATGCATACATATGAAAAGACTGACGTGCCTTGAGACTGCTTCGGTATTTCCCCAAAGAGGAAGGTATGATGCAGCACAACGACGGTATGTATTTCCCTCAGATTTGAAACCAAGGTTATTGAACTAGTAGGAGGTGACCACCAGCCAATAAGCAGCACCTGCACACAAACAATAAATACTTGCAACCCGACATGACAGATAGGTTGTCAATCTCTCTACGGTAAAAATATAGATTAGATAATGATAGATAGGAGAAATAGATCTCTCAAGAACACAAAATAGAAATAAGAAATAAAATATGCAGCAATATGTTTTTCAGTTTTTGGTTTTACAGATTTGATAACAAAGATGCAAAAAGGTAGATCTGAAAGCAATATGTTGGAAAGGTAGACCCAGGGGCCATATGATTCACTAGTGGCTTCTCTCATGAGTATAGCGCATGGTGGGTGAACAAATTGCTGTTGGGCAATTGATAGAAAATCGAATAGTCATGACGATATTCAAGGCAATGATTATTTATAGGCATCACGTCCAATATAAGTAGACTGACTCCTGCCTGGATCTACCATTATTACTCCACACATCGACCGCAATCCAGCATGCATATAGTGTATTAAGTTCATGGAAAAATAGAGTAATGCAATAAGAATGATGACATGATGTAGACAAGACCTATTCATGCGGGAATATACACCATCTTGTTATCCTTAATGACAATGATACATATGTGTCTTGCTGCCCCTTCTGTCACTCGGATAGAACACCACAAGGTCAAACCCATCACAAAGCACCTCTTCCCATAGCAAGAAAAATAGATATAGTTGGCCTAACTAAACCAAAGATTCGAAGTAGAAATATGAGGCTATAAGTAATCATGCATATAAGAGATCAAAGAAGACTCTAATAATATTCATGGATAGAAACTGATCATCAACTCAAAATTCATCGAATCCCAACAAACACAACGCAGAAGTTTACATCAAATAGATCTCCAAGAGACCATTGTATTGAGAATCATAAGAGAGAGAGAGAGAGAGGAATCCGTCGAGCTACTCCCTACGGACCCGTAGGTCTATGGTGGACTAGTCACGCATCATCGAAGAAGCACCTATGATGAAGATGAACCCCTCCATGATGGTGTCTAGGTTGGATCTCAAGGTTCTAGAACTTGCGGCGGCTGGAATTGTGTTTTGTCGACTCCCCTAGGGTTTTTGGAATATTTTGGAATTTATAGGTATCAAAGGCGGTGGGCAGGGGTCCCGAGGAGGGCACAACCCATCAAGGCGCGTTGGGGGCCCCTTGGCGCACCCTGGTGCATTGTGGTCTCCTCGGCTCACTCCCCCGACACTTCTTTGGCCCACTGGGTGTCTTTTGGTCTAGAAAAATCTCCAAAAATTTTTGTCGCGATTCGACTCTGTTTGGTATTGATTGTCTGTGAAGTAAAAAAAGCAAAAACAACAACTGGCACTTTGGCACTATGTCAATATAGGTTAGTCAAAAATGATATAAAGTTGTTATAAAATGATTGTAAAACATCCAAGAATGATAATGTAACAACGTGGACCAAGCAAAAAATTATAGATAAGTTGGAGACATATCAGCATCCCCAAGCTTAATTCCTACTCGCCCTCGAGTAGGTAAATGATAAAAACAAAAATTTTGATGTGCAATGTTGCCTAACATGTTCATCATATTCTTTTGTTTTGTATAGTATGGACATATGGACTTGTAAAATATTCAAAGAAATAGTCTAGTTTTAACATAATGACTTCAATACTCAAGCATGTCAACAAGCAACCATGTCTTTCAAAATATCAACACTAAAGAAAGTTATCCCTAGCCCATCATGCTCAATCATTGATCCATTCATTAAACACACTCAAATATTAGCTATACCCAATGCTCAAGTACGATCATAGTGCCCCCTATTTTGTGATTATAAGAGAAGCCGAAGATTCAAAGTGAAAATAAAAATTTCATAAAGTAAACAGATAGGCCCTTCGCAAAGGGAAGTAGGGATTTGTAAAGGTGCCAGAGCTCAAGGTTTAAATTGAGGGAGAGAAAATATTTTGGCTAGCATGCTTTTCTTGTCAACGGAAACAACAAAGTATCTCACAATACTTTCCATGCTAGATATATCATAGGCAGTTCCCAAAAAGAAAATAAAGTTTATTCCTTTTTCCACCAAACTTTCACTTTCCATTGCGGGCCGTATCCACGATTGCCCTCCAGACCAACACTTTCCAAGAAATTTATTATTTGACAACATAAAGTAAATATATTTTTTCTTTTTCATTTCGGGAAAAGGGCATCCCTATTACCACCGCACTCTCGTGCAATGACAAGTGAATAAACACTCATCTTGAGAATAACACATCTAGCATGAAAAAATATTAGAGACTCCCCATCGTTTCATGAGCGGTACGAGCACACAAAAGAGAAATTTATTATGAAATTTTAGAGATGGCACCATACAAATTTGCTTAGAACGGCACGGAAATACCGAATATAGGTAGGTATGGTGGATTCGTAAGGCAGAACTTGGTTTAAGGGTTTTGGATGCACAAGTAGTATTTCTTCTTAGTACAAATGGAGGATAGCAAATAGACTGGGAAGCAAGCAAACCAAGAAACAAAAATTTACATAAGCAAGCATTGAACATAACTAACACCGAATAATGCACCATAAGTAGGATGTAACTGCATTGCGTAACTATTGACTTTCGTGCATGCATAGGGAATCACAAACCTTAACATCAATATTCCTACTAAAGCATAATTACTCACTAAGATGACTCACATATTACTATCATGATGTTTCAAAACTATTCCAAAGAATCAAGTTTAATTTTCCCAATGGTCTTCATGAAAGTATTTATTATATCCTCCTTGTATATCTTTCACTTTGGGGCTAGTTTCATATATTGCCATTGCTTTTTGGCAAGCTCAAACAAATTTAAGTGAAGCACATCAGCATAAATATTTCATCTCTCAAAATAGTATAAGTGAATATTGAGAGGATTTATTCAAAATTTAATAACTCTCAAATTAATCTAAGTGAAGCATGAGAGTATTTCTGCAAAAATATCCAAGCACACCTTCCTCAAAAAGATATAAGTGAAGGACTAGAGCAATTCTATATGTCAAAAAGTTTAAGTGAGGCACATAGAGAAATTCTAACAAATGATGGCATAACTTTGTCTATCTAAAATAGGTGTGTCCAGAAAGGACACAAAGAAAAAAAACAAGCAAAGAAGCAAATATATGAAACGCTCCAAGAAAAACTCGTGATATGTGACGAATAAAAATACCAATGGTCGTTAGAAGAAAGAGGGGATGCCACTTTTGGGCATAATCAAGCTTAATTGCTAGTTACTCTTTGTATATATCTTGGGGGTGCGTTAGCATCCCCAATCTTAGGGTTTTATCACTCCTTATTCCTTCATCCGTCGTGATCTCACCCAAAACTTGAAAACTTCAATCACACAAAACTCAACAAAATCTTCGTGAGATCCGTTAGTATAATAAAGCAAATCACTACTTTAGGTGATGTTGAAAACCCATTTATATTTTATTATTTCATTATAAGTATTGCATGTTAACTTTACCATGACTTATACCCCCCGATACAAGCCATAGATTCATCGAACGCACACAATGCAACGAAAACAGAATCTGTTTCACACAGAACAGTCTGTATTAATATGTATTGTACCCAAACTTATTAAATTCGAAAAATCCTAAAAAATAGGAAAATGTAAATAATTATTATATAAATACGGTGTTAAAATTTCAGCTCAATATCTGCTTCCAGTAAAAAACTAAAATTCATGCACTGGGAATAATGTTTGTGTTTCAGATTCAGCATCGCTTCTACTCATCATATGAATCATCCTAAAGGATTTAATTGGCCCAAACACTAAATAAACCATAAAAACACAATCATAACAGAGTCATAATTGTCTCAACACTCAAAAACAGAAAGGAAAAAAAGCAAAATTTATTTATTCATTGGGTTGCCTCCCAACAAGCGCTATCGTTTTACGCCCCTATCTAGGCATAATGCATAGATTCAAGTATTGTCCTCTTTTGTTTTCAAATCTTAAATCACACAACTATATTTCTTAAAGTATTTTTCATGTTTGTTGTTAACGATAAAACTCTTATGAATAAAACTAAAAAAATCATTCTTCTAAATAGGATCTCTTATGATTTAACCAAAGTCGGGTTGAATACTAATCGTTTTAAGATCCCCTTTGTGGCCAGTAGGTCTAGAAATTTTGTTCTTGGTGACTTGCGCGGGTTTTCCAATTTTTACGGGAGTTTTTTCAATATGTTTGATAGAATAAAAAGCCGAACCCAAGTTACAAAAAATCTTTTCCAACTTATCAATACGGTAAGGACTTTTGTCTACCCTTTCGTTAACTATGCTTTCCTTCTCCTTTAGCAATTTTAAAGCATCTCCCTCCTTAGATCCAATTTTATTAGGAATATTATGTATCTTCTTATACAAACTTTGAAGATGTTATTGGGTAATCATCTTATTTTCAATAGCATCTAATCTCTCCATAACGAGATTGGGAGTTAAAGTTGTTTCATTCATCATGATAGGTGGTGATCCCACTATGCTCCCCAAACCATTAAAGGCATCGAAAGATGGACACATTAAAAAAATCCCCACTAGTAAACGTATCAAGGATGAATCTATACCAAGTGGTGATGCCAACATAAAAATTTCGAAGAAGAACAACAATAGATTGCTTATGGATAGATCTATTATGAGCATTGCAAATCCTATACCAAGCATCTTGTAGGTTCTCCCCTCCCCTTTGCTTAAAATTAAGAACCTCATTATCGGGCATAGAACTAGCTATAATGACAAGGCAAGAGATCCAGCAAGAAAAGGGCAAACGAAAAAGAGGGCGAATAAAACGTCATATTGGTGAAGTGGGGTAGACGAAAACGAGACAAAATGGCAAATAATGTAATTGCAAGGAGATGAGATTTGTGATTAGGAAACTGGTAGATGATAATGGATTCCCCTCGGTGCCTATGATAGGCATGTAGAAGAGACCGCTTCCTCCCTGAAAATGGGGCAATAAGTTCCTTTGATGTAGCTTGAGACTACGTCGGTATTTCCCCAAAGAGGAAGGGATGATGCGGCACAACGACTGTAATTATATCCCTCAGTTATGAAACCAGGTTACCGAACCAGTAGGAGGATCACCACCACCCAATAAGCAGCACCTACAATCAAACAACAAATACTTGCAAGCCCACGCGAAAGAGAGGTTGTCAATCTCTCTACGGTAAAAAAATAGATTAGGTGATGATAGATAGGAGAGATAGATCTCTCAATAACACAAAATAAAAAGAGGAAATAAAATATGCAGCAATATGTTTTTGGGTTTTTGGTTCTGTAGATATTAAAACAAAGATGCAAAAAGATAGATCTGAAAGCAATATGTAGGAAAAGTAGACTCGGGGGCCGTAGGATTCACTAGTGGTGTATCTCATGAGTATAGCGCACGGTGGGTGAAAAAAATATTGTTGGGAAATTGATAGAAAATCGAATAGTCATGAAGATATCTAAGGCAATGGTCATTATATAGGCATCACGTCGAAGATAAGTAGACCGACTCATGGCTGCATCTACCACTAGTAATCCACACATCGACCTCTATCCAGCATGCATATCGTGTATTAAGTTCATGAAAAATGGAGTAATGCAATAAAAACAATGACATGATGTAGACAAGATCTATTCATGTCAGAATAGACCGCATCTTTTTATCCTTAATGGCAATGATACATGTGTGTCTTGCTTCCCCTTCTGTCACTGGGAAAGAACACCGCAAGATCGAACCCATCACAAAGCTCCTCTTCCTATGGCAAGAAAACTCGATCTAGTTGGCCTAACTAAATCAAAGATTTGAAGAAGAAATATGAGGATATATGTGATCATGCATATAAAAGATCAATGAAGAATCGAATAATATTCATGGCCTAACTGATCATGAACTTAAAATTCATCGGATTCCAACAAACACACCGCAAAAGTTTACATCAAATAGATCTCCAAGAGACCATTGTATTGAGGATATAAGAGAGAGAGAGAGGAAGCCATCTAGCTACTGCCTACGGACCCGTAGGTCTATGGTGGACTACTCACGCATTATCGGAGAGGCACTTATGATGAATATGAACCCCTCCATGATGGTGTTTACGTTGGATCTCGAGGTCTTGGAACTTGCGGCGGATGGAATTGTGTTTCGTCGACTCCCCTAGGGTTTTTGGAATATTTGGGAATTTATAGGCATTGGAGGCGGTGGAGTGGAGTCCCGAGGATAGCACAACCCATTAGGGTGCGTCGGGTCCCCCTAGCCTACCCAGGTGGGTTGTGGTCTCCTCGGCCCACTCCCCAGCACTTGTTTGGCCCACTGGGTGTCTTCTGGTCCAGAAAAATCTCAAAAGAGTTTCGTTGCGATTGGACTCCGTTTGGTATTGATTTTTTGCGAAGTAAAAAACAAGCGAAAACAACAATTGTCACTTTGGCACTATGTCAATAGGTTAGTCCCAAAAATGATATAAAGTTTTTATAAACTGATTGTAAAACATCCAACAATGATAATATAACAACATGGAACAAGCAAAATTTATAGATACGTTGGAGACGTATCAAATACCAGCAAGGAACTCAATATAGTATCATGGATAATATGAACATAAATCCACAATTCATCGGATCCCAATAAATGCATGACACAAGATTGATTACATAAGATATATCACCGTGGGAATCGTAGTGATCATGGCAACGAAGGACATAGAGAGAGAGAGAGATCAATGTAGGTACTAACTACGGACCCGTATGGCTATGGTGAGCTACTCATACATTACCATGGGAGTAGCAAGGTTGATGTAGAGGCCCTCCGTGATCGATCCCTCCTCCGGCAGGGTACCAGAATAGGGCTTCTGATGGGAAGATGCAGAACAGAGACTTACGATGGCGGAAAAGTGTTTCGGGATGCGCCTTAGAGGTCTTGGAGAATATGTGAATTTATAGGACAAAAAGGAGGGCCAGAGGCCAAGGGAGGTGGCCCCAAGCCATCAGTGTGCATCCACAACCCTCGGCGCCCTGTTGGCTTGGCGCTGCCCCGTGGGGCCTCCGGTCTCCTTCCAAAGCTTCCATGTCCTTATTTTGTCCAGAAAAAATCATCAATTTTCTTTGAGGTATTTGTACTTCATTTGGTACAGTATTCCCGAAAAGCCAAAAACATGCACAAAACAATAATTGGCACTTGGCACTGGGTTAATAGGTTAGTGCTCAAAAATAGTATAAATCAGCAAGTGAATGCCTAAAAAGCATCCTAGAATGATAACATAATAGCATGGTGTTGACACCTGATTTTGGCACGATGCAAAATGGAATAAAGATGGACTCAAAATGAAAGGGTTTTTTCTACGAGAAAGTTCATATTGCCGAGTGAAACAACCTTGATGTTTAGGCCATCACCATTCGGCATCATTTCAAGGGCTAAATCACACTTGGATTTTCATGTAGATGTTCTGAGTGCTTTTTGGTCTATTACGCCTCCAAGGCAACCTCGAATGAAGGAATGTTATACATGGATTCTCTTCGTCTCGTCGAGCTGGTCGATTTTGATATATAAATCATATCAATCTAAGGTCGTATGCAAAAGTTAGAGCAACCAGAGTGCAGCCCTACCACAAAGCAAAATATGGCGCAGGAGATCAGACACATGTCTGATGGGTCGCGCGAGTGATTCGGCCTTCAAGACGTCCTCGTATGGAAAAACTTACAACATGAAAAAGTTTTGTGTCGTCGAGAAAATTGATTTTGATATATAAATCTTCTTAATCCGAGGTTGTATGCGACCTGGAGAGCAAAAACAAAGTCAGCCTGAAGTTTCACTCGGGATTTCCGAGTGAAAGTTTGCCGACCGAGGGAAAAGTTTGCCGTCCACTCGTGTGAAAAGTTCTCCGTCCGGCTGAGTGAAATTGCCATCCAAGTGAAAATCACCAGCCGAGTGAGATTGCCGTTCGAGTAAAAATCGCCGTCCGAGTGGAAAGTACCGATCGAGTGAAAATACTGGCCCGGGTGCAATTGTCGTCCGAGTGAAAATCACCGTCCGAGTGAAAAATATCGGCCGACTGACAGTTTCGGTCGAGTGAAAGTTTCGGTCGAGTGAAAGTTTAAAATGGCCACTGATGGAAAAATGTTCAACATGAAAGTTGTTCGAAACATCGAAACGGTCAACTTTGTTTAAAGTCATTATCATCTGAGATAGTATACGGCCTGGAGAGACGCTACAACACTCGGACAGTCCAGTCTGCTACGTGATCGAGTCCGATTCGAAGTTAAAGATGACATCGTGGAGTATTCAAGATGGATTTATTTGGGGAAGTGATCAATATACGGATTGTTGGCCTCGTCGAGGCACACAAAATTGATGTTTGAACCGTCTCCATCGGAGGTCATATGCAGATTACAGGGCCCACGCAAGAAGCAAGACAGAAGATTGGGCCAGATTTGGGATGAATCCGAGTGGTACTAGAACTAGGACTTTAGGATGTGAATCGATGTAATTTTATTGTAAGGAAAGCCTAGATGAATCCTTTGCTTGTACGAGAATTCCAGCCGCCTCTTATATATGTTGGGGGTGACGGCCAATTGAACAACACACAATCGAACAAATCAATCTATACTACTTTGTCATCTACGTTCTTCGTTTTTCTCTCTCGTTCTTCGCTGTTCTTCGTGTTTGAGAGCTGCAAATCCCGTGGCTCTAGGGGCGAGCGAATCGACCTAGGGCAGTCATAGCCGCCGCACTCCCTGACGGGTTCCCTCCCGGGCGTGCGGGGTTTCGGATCTACAAAAGTGTCTGCCTACTGTCTTGCATATCGCGCTGCCGGACGGACCTCCCTTGACATGAGCTGCGGTGCATCACCCCCGGCATTGAGGGTACACGATGACGTGTTCGTGTGTCAACACACTTTTTGGCGACTCCACTGGGGACTAAAGATTAATCATCCTCATCAGCCATCATGTCTGATCTTCCCAAGCCATCTGAGATAGATGCCGATAACATCATTGAGCCCAAGCTTGATGAACTATCGACTGATCATCGCCAAGCTTATGATAAGTACAAGTAGGCACGTGAAGAGAAGGAGTTGCAGGAATTCCTTGGAAACTTCAAGAAAGATCGCCAAGGCAATATCACTCCGATTGGAGAAATCAAGTTCCCTCCTCTTTAAGCTGAGCAGGTTAAACCTCCTATAAGTACTACCTTTTCTCCCGAGCAGTGGGCTGAGATTTAGAGTTGTATTGCCGATGGTAATAATTTGGTCTATGAAACTTTCATAGAAAATACCAATGCACAGAAAAATAAGCCTCAATCGTCTAGTGTTAATATTGGTGTGGCTGCTAGTGTAGAAAACCCTAATCTGTCTTTACCTCTTTCATCGGCACCTGCCATGCCAATGAATTACTATCCTACCCACACTATTCAGATTGTGACTGCGCCTACTAATTCCATCATGAGCATGCCAAGTTCCGTACCTATACCGAACCAAGTTGTACCTGTAGGTGCAAGCACTCGGCCACAGTTGAACTATGGTTCGGCATATGTGCCACACTTCCTGCCTACTGCTAGTAATTCTACTCCTCCCATCCCACAACATCAAGCTTCACCGTCTACTGCGGACGATACTTTAGCTAGTTTTAGAGAGGAGATGGCTAAGATGCTTAGAGAGAACTTTGGAGTTGAGTTACCTCGGAATCGGATTTACCAAAAACCGTACCCTAGGTACTTTGACGCTACCCAGTGCGCTCCGGGATATAAAATTCCAGATTTTGTTAAGTTCAATGGAGAAGGCACAAAAACCACATGGGAGCATATTAGTCAATACTTAGCACAACTAGGTCAAGCAGGCTCGCTAAATGAATTGAAAGTGCGCTTGTTTCCTTTATCATTAACTGGTACTGCATTTTCATGGTTTTCTTCTCTACCACATGGTTCTATCCGTGTGTGGTCGCAGCTGGAACAGAAATTTCATGATCACTTTTATAGCGGTGACAACGAACTTAAATTATCACATCTTACATTGGTTAAGGAAAAAATGATGAATCGGTCTCCGATTACGTCAAGAGATTTAGAGATACAAAGAACCGGTGCTATAGTTTGGTGATAACCGAGAGGGACTTGGCTGGCCTTGTGCTTAGTGGTTTGAAAACTCACATTAGGGAAAAGCTAGAAGGCTATGAGTTCTTAAGTGTCAACCAGGTCCTGCAAAAAGCTTTGGCTCAGGAGAGCCGGAGCAAACATCTCAAAGAGGTGCATAGATATAAAACTGATCGTCCTAAGATGAATATGGTTGAGTATGGTAGTGATCACTCTGACGATGAAGGTGATATGCATGCTGCCGAATTTGTTTGGCCGTCTAAGGCCAAACCATTTACTTGCAATGATCTGAAACCAATTCATAAGAATCGTGACGAAGAGATGAAGTTAACTTTTAACATTTCTAAGTGTGACAAAATATTTGATGCTTTGCTGCAAGCTAAGATCATTAGCATATCTCACACTTTACCGTTGATTGAAGAGTTGAAAGGGCGTGCTTATTGCAAGTATGATAATTCTTTTTCTCATGCTACTAATGATTGCAATGTTTTCCGACGACAGATACAATTGGCCATTAATGACGTACGATTGAACTTTTCTAAGATGCAAGTTGAGAAGCAGCCCTTCCCAATGAACACTTTGGATTTGGAGGGGAAAAAGTTGCTCATTCGGCCAAAGGTAGCCGAATCTACTAATAAAACTAATGTCATTATTGGTGAGCCTAGGAAAAGCAAGGAGGACAGCAAGGTCTTGGGGAGGCAGGTTGTGCTTGACAAGCAACCCGATGGCAAGGAAGTAATCGAGATCACCATCAAGAATCCTGCACTCGGGGGGGGGGGCAACAACAAGTGCAACAAGACACTCGTGTTAAGTTTGTTAAACCCAAGAGTCAAGAAGTTGGCAAGTGGAAGAGGAACGAAGCCAAGTTACATCGTAAGCGAGTCAAGACAACTTTTGCTGTTGTCCAAATATGCAAATCAGTCGACCGGTTCTAGCCCTAATCGGTCATCATACCTAAAGCGACCAAGGTCACCATCAACTGATATGTTCAGTCGGCATGCAAAACCGACTGGATCAAGGATGCCGCTTCCACAAGAACAACGACAAGCTGTTTGCGATCAACTTGGATGCTCGTATGAAAGGCGACTGAAGACAGGTGTCCATTACTCGGTTGGTCAAAATATGCCTCCGAGTGGAAACTATTCGAGTGTAAGAATGCACTCGGGCGGAAGCTATCTGAATGAAAGAATACGGTCCAGTGGATACTACGCAGTCGAACGTCCGAGTGGATTTCGTCCGAGTAAAAGGGTGCGCCCGAGTGAAAACTTCGTAGGCCAGAAAAGTCGACAAGAAGGGCGTGTCAAGTTGTCAAGTGTTGCGGCAGTGAAGTCAGGGTAAGGCAAGGAAAATATAATTGCTAACTTACTCGTCTTGGGCAGCAAAACGTTCACCACGCAACAGTCGACTGTGCGTAGCAACCCAACTGAGTCGATACTTGTTATCGCGCCAAAGCACTCGACCAATGATCATGAAGCCAGTACCAGCCAAGTAAAGCCAGTTGATCCCAAATACACTCGACCAAAGTCGTGTCCTCCAAAGCTAACAAAGACACAAAAGAGGAAATTACAGAGGTTGGGGAATCAAGATATGGAAGAAGAAGAAGCTGAGAAGCAAAGGGACGAGTTGTTAAATGTCACTCGGCCCATCATACCAGCGAAGCGGGTGTGGAAGCCCTAACCAGTGCAAAACATAGTGGATTCTACATCTACCACGGTAGCAATTACACCATCAAAAGAAGACAATGTAGCTATGTCATTGTATCAGTTGCCTATTACTTCTCCTTCACTCGGACAGATTCAGATTCGGTGGACGTGCGCGAGGAGGAAGATGATCTGTTGGACTATAAGTCTACACCGGTTCATGAAGGTATGGATATCAATATAGTGTATTACTTACCCGCTGAATTCCGTGCTGTAGATGAAGAAGGGGAAGTGGCTCAGCTGGATTTTGGCGCCAGAAATGCAATATTCGACAAGCCAAAAGAACCAGTGATGCACTTGAAACCATTGTACCTTAGAGGTCATATGAATGGATCAACACTCACTCGGATGCTTGTTGATGGTGGTGCTGTGGTGAATCTCATGCCCTATTCGGTCTTCAAGAAATTGGGTTTGCCCAATGGTGAATTAATCAAGACCAATATGGTGCTTAATGGGTTTGAAGGCAAAGAGAAAACTGAATCCAAAGGTGTGATGTATGTGGAGCTTATAGTCGGGAGCAAAACTTTGGCTACTGCATTCTTTGTTGCTGATGTGCAAGTTAACTACAACGTCATACTAGGCCGTGATTGGGTTCAGGCAAACCAGTGCGTACCATCTACCATGCACCAGTTTTTGATCCAGTGGGTTGATGATGAGGTGGAAGTAATTCATGCGGATAATTCGGCTTGTGTTGCTTTGGCCGATGCATCGATGGATTGGTAACACCCCAATGCTACTTGCTTGACTAGATGCGACTTGTCAGCATTTGATTTCCTTAGCACAACGAAGAATGGCTTTGTGACCATCTCTTTAAAGCCGACTAATGGCAATCGGCTCCAAGGTATGATATGTTTAAATGGATTCTAATTCCGAATGGTTGCAGAAACGTCTTGCAAAATATTGGTCTAGTGAGAATGATATGTATGAATCCATAGAGGAGTTGGATGACATGGATAAGTTAGGACAGGGTTTTCAATCGACAGATCCATTTGAAGAAATGGATATAGGGGATGGCTCAGTTCCGAGGCCGACGTTTGTAAACAAGAATTTGAAATACGATCATAAAGTTGACTTGATCGGGCTATTGAAAGAATATGTTTGTTGCTTTGCATGGGAATATCATGAGATGCCAGGTTTAAGCCGAGAGCTAGTGGAGCATTGGTTACTTATAAAGGCCGGTTTTAGACCTTACAAACAATCGGCCAGAAAATTTAATCCAAAAACATATTACCGGATCAAGGAGGAAATCGGTCGGTTGCTCAAAGCTAATTTCATTCAACCTTGCAGGTATGCCGGGTGGATATCTAACATTGTGCCGATGCAGAAGAAAGGATCCGGCAAGATAAGGGTGTACATTAATTTCAGAGATTTGAATAGAGCTACACCCAAAGATGAGTACCCCATGCCAATAGACGACGTGCTTATTAATGATGCTTCTGGACATAAGGTTATTAGCTTTCTTGATGGTAATGCGGGTTATAATCAAATTTTTATGGCCGAACAGGACATGTCCAAGACAGCCTTTCGTTGCCCTGGTTTTCTTGTTTTATTCGAGTGGACAGTAATGACATTCGGGTTAAAAAATGCTGGTGCCACATATCAAAGGTCTATGAATTTAATTTTCCATGATTTACTCGGAATTATACTTGAAGTCTATATTGATGATATTGTTGTCAAATTGGATGCTTTTAAGTCTCATTTTGCCGATTTGTGTTTAGCTTTTCAAAGAATGAAAAAATATGGACTGAAGATGAATCCTTTGAAGTGTGCATTCGGCGTGTCAGATAGAAAGTTTTTGGGTTTCATTATTCATGAGAATGGCGTAGAAATTGATCCCAAAAAGATAGAATCTATACAAAAAGTGGAAGCTCCAACATGCAAGAGGGATATGCAAAAATTCCTTGGCAAGGTCAATTATTTGAGGAGGTTCATAGCTAATTTGTCAGGGAAGGTTGATGCATTCACTCCTATCCTTCGGTTAAACAATGATGCTAATTTTACTTCGGGGGCAAAACAACAAGAGGCATTCGACATGATCAATACTTATTTGAGCACTCCTCCGGTGATGAAAGCACCCAAACATAAAGAACCCTTTAGGCTTTACATTGCAGCAGAGGAAGGTGTTATTGGTGCTGTATTGAGTCGAGAAACCGAAGGAAGAGAGCATACTATTACATATCTGAGCCGACGCTTATTGGACGCCGAGACAAGGTATACATTTATTGAAAAATTATGCCTCTGTTTATATTATGCTTGCACAAAACCAAGACATTACCTAGTGCCAAGTGCTTGCATAGTAGCTTGTCAAACAGATGTCATTAAGTACATGTTGCATAGGCCAATTCTTAGTGGTAGAATTGGCAAGCAGGCTTACGCTTTAATTGAATATGATTTGGCTTATGAATCTCTAAAATCCATGAAAGGCCAAATTGTTGCTAATTTTATTGTTGAGCATCGGATTAATGACCAGCATGATGTTGATACAAACCTTGTCTCATTAGTGCCATGGAGGTTATATTTTGATGGTTTTGTTTGTACCAATGGCCAAGGTGTTGGTATTGTTTATATAACTCCTCATGGTGTTGTTTTTCAAGCCTCATGCCGACTGGAATATTTTTGCACAAATAATCAAGCCGAATATGAAGCATTGTTATTCGATTTAGAGATGTTGCTCGCTATAGGTGCTACACATGTTGAGGCTTTTGGTGATTCGTTATTGGTAGCGCAACAAGTGTCCCGAATCTTTCAATGTTTAGACGAATCACTTAATGTTTATCTTGATAAGTGTCTATATGCGATTTCTACTTTGGATTATTTTAGCATTGCTCATATATCTAGACCTGATAGTTGGAGAGCAAATGAGTTAGCACAACAAGCATCCGGCTATCATATTGATCATGGCATGTTTCATATTTCTCAAAAGCCGATGTCTTGTCTTGATAATATGGGAGAGGCCGAATTAGAGCCCACTGATTCGTCCATTAACAATAAATCTAGTACAGGTGAAAATAATGACTGGAGGAAGCCCATAATTGATTACTTGTGCGATCCGAGTGAAATGGTGGACAGGGCTATTTGGCGTATGGCTTTCAAATATACAATGAGAGATGATGGTCTTTATCGCCGAACGGTTGAAGATGTTCTTTTGAAGTGTTTGGACGAAGACCAAGCAAGAGTTGCTATGGGAGAGGTACATGAAGGCATATGTGGTACTCATTAGTCGGCACCCAAAATGAAATGGCTCTTGTGCCGTGCTGGATTTTATTGGCTGACTACGATCAATAATTGCTTCAGGTATTATAAAGGGTGCGAAGCTTGTCAAAAATTTGGTGATCTTGAGTTGGCTCCTGCTGCTTTGTTGCATCCTATTATCAAGCCGTGGCCTTTTAGGGGATGGGGTTTAGACTTCATTGGACAAATTCATCCACCTTCTTCAAAGGGGCATGGGTTCGTGTTGGTGGCAACCGATTATTTCACTAAATGGTCTGAAGCAGTACTTCTCAAGAACATGACACATACAGAGGTAATTCAATTCATAACCGAACACATTATTCATAGATTCGGCATTCCTCAGACATTAACTACATATCAAGGTTCATCTTTCATGTCACATCAAGTTAGAGAATTTTACGAATCATACAACATAAAGTTGCTCAATTCATCTCCATATTATGCCCAAGCTAAAGGACAAGCTGAGTTTTGCAACAAAATATTGATTAAACTCATCAAGAAGAAGATTGAGGATAATCCAAGTAAATGGCATGAGTTGTTGTCCGAGACTTTGTGGGCACATAGGATCTCAAGGCATGGTGCTACAAAGGTATCTCCGTATGAGCTAGTATATGGGCAAGAGGTTGTTTTATGAGTGGAGGTAAATTTGAGTGCTTTGAGAATAGCCAAACAAAATGATTTATCGGCAGTGGACTTTTATGATTTGATGATGGACAATATTGATGAGGTTGCTGATAAACGTTTGGCTGCATTAAAGGCCATAGAGAAGGACAAATTGATGGTAGCAAGAGCTTACAATAAAAAGGTCAAGTGGAAAAAAATTTATGTTGGCGATCTTGTGTGGAAAGTGATTCTGCCGATTGGTTCTAGAGATAGAAGATTCGGGAAGTGGTCTCGAAACTGGGTAGGTCCTTTTAGGATTGCAAGAATAGTTCATGGACATTCATATTTAGTGGAATCCATACAAGGAGTATTATTACCTCGAGCTCTCAATGGCAGATATCTGAAGAAGTACCACCCGAGTGGGTCGCAAGAAGCCTAATTAGGCAATGGCCGATATAAGATTATCGCTCTTAGCATAAACATGGACGATACCTAATTATCGCCCTGAGATATATAGATGGCCGATGGAGTGTTGACATCGTCCTTAGAACAAACATAGTGCAAATTATTTTCCGGCATACTAGCTTTGCAAAAAAAACAGGGGGGCATGTGTTGACACCTGATTTTGGCACGGTGCAAAATGCAATAAAGATGGACTCAGAACGAAGTGATCTTTTCTACAAGAAAGTTCATATTGCCGAGTAAAACAACCTTTATATTTAGGCCATCACCATTCGGCATCATTTCAAGGGCCAAATCATACTTGGATTGTCATGTAGATGTTCTGCGTGCTTTTTGGTCAATTACGCCTCCAAGACAACCTCGAATGAAGGAATGTTATACATGTATTGTCTTCGTCTCGTCGAGCTGATCGATTTTTATATATAAATCATATCAATCTAAGTTCATATGCAAAAGTGAGAGCAACCAGAGTGCAGCCCTACCACAAAGCAAAATATGGCGCAGGAGATCACACACATGTCTGATGGGTCACGCGAGTCATTCGGCCCTCAAGACCTACTCGGATGGAAAAACTTACAACATGAAAAAGTTTAGCGTCATCGAGACGATTGATTTTGATATATAAATCTTCTCAATCCGAGGTCGTATGAGACCTGGAGAGGCAAAACAAAATCATCCTGAAGTTTCACTCGGGATTTCCGAGTGAAAGTTTGCACACCGAGGGAAACGTTTGCCGTCCGGTCGAGTGAAAAGTTTTCCATCCGGCCAAGTGAAATTGCCATTTGAGTGAAAATCGCCAGCCGAGTGAGATTGCCGTCCGAGTGAAAATCGCCGTCCAAGTGGAAAGTACCGGTCGAGTGAAAATACTGGCCCGAGTGCAATTGCTGTCCGAGTGAAAATCACCGTCCGAGTGAAAAATATCGGCCGAGTGACAGTTTCGGTTGAGTGAAAGTTTCGGTCGAGTGAAAGTTTAAATGGCCTCGGATGGAAAAGTGTTCAAGATGAGAGTTGTTAGAAACGTCGAAAAGGTCAACTTTGTTTTTAAAGTCATTATCATCTGAGATAGTATACGGCCTGGAGAGACGCTACAACACTCGGACAGTCCAGTCTACTACGTGATCAAGTCCGATTCTAAGTTAAAGATGACCTCGTTGAGTATTCAAGATTGCTTTATTTGGGAAAGTGATCAACATACGGATTGTTGGCCTCATCGAGGCACACAAAACTAATGTTCAGACTGTCTCCATCAGAGGTCATATGGAGATTCTACGGCCCACGCAAGAAGCAAGACAGAAGATTGGGCCAGATTTGTGCTGAATCCGAGTGGAACTAGAACTAGGACTCTAGGACGTGAATCGATGTAATTTTCTTGTAAGGAAAGCCTAGATGAATCATTTGCTTGTACGGGAACTCCATCCGCCTCTTATATATGTTGTGTTGGGTGTAACGTCCGATTGAACAACACACAATCGAACAAATCAATCTATACTACTTTTTCATCTACGTTCTTGGTTTTTTCTCTCTCGTTCCTAGATGTTCTTCGCGTTTGAGAGCTGTGAATCTCGAGGCTCTAGGGGAGAGCGAATCGACCTAGGGCAGTCCATAGCCGCTGTACTCCCTGACGGGGTCCCTCCCGGATGTGCGGGGTTTCGGATCTACAAAAGCGTCCGCCGACTGTCTTGCGTATCGCGCTGCCGGACGGACCTCCCTCGACGTGAGCTGTGGTGCATCACCACTGGCGCTGAGGGTACATGGTGACGTGTTCGTGTGTCAACACATGGACCAATAAAAAATTATTGATATGTTGGAGGCGTATCACGACCCCAACAAGCTAGATGTATGAGATTCTTTCTTTATAATATAATGCAGGTGAAACCCTTTATCATAGAATAATATGATTGCACTACATATAAACCCCAATTAAACATTAATTTCGCATATATATAAACCAAGCTTCCCATGTTTCAACAGAATGCCCTTCGCAACATTTAAGTCCATGATTATAAACTTTCAAATTAAAATTTAAACATAGTATAGGGCTGAAATGCACGAATAAAACATAGGAATCATCATCAATATATAAAATTCAACCAAATGCAATATCATGGAGATATGTCCAACACAAAGATCAGCCACTCCCTCCTTCCGAGTGTGAGGCTCTCTATTCCATCCTTGCTTGTAAGATCACCAACCTCCACATCTCCATAAAGTTCATCGCTTCTTCATCCATCCCTTTTGGATCAATCATCATGAGGCAATTTTCCTTAGCCGCTATCTCTTGACTCAGTTGGTTCTCCTCAAGAAGAATCATACGCTCCTTTGTGCCGGCCCTGTGGATCTCATTCTCTTTGTCCCGTGGACGGGCCAACCATCACCACTTGCTTCCTCTGGTTCATCTAACCTTCAATGAGATGTTGTGGGCATGCGACTATGGAGGAATCCCGAGAATGGCATTGGTGTTGGTGGTAGGGAGTCATGCATGACCTTGGCACCACTCAGTAGGGCACTTGCATCATCTTCGATCGAGCAAACAATGTTAGGGCCGACTTAGTGCTGTGCAACTCGAGATGCGGTGAGATCTTAGGGTTAGAGTGGAAATGGACACATAGTTGGCGTGGTGACCATCGCATCAGCTGCAGTCGTGGTGCCATGTGTCATTAGTAGAAAACAGGGCTTTCATTCGTAGCATTAGTCCAAGTTGGATTTTGGACAGGGACTTACGTGACCACTAGTCTCGGTTCCAACGGCTGGGCTTTATTCCCGGTTCGTTTGTGACCTCTAGTCCCGGTTGTTGTTACCAACCGGGACTAAAGGGGTGGTGACAGGTTGGCGTCAGGCTGGGGCCCCTGCGACCCCCTTTAGTCCCGCTTGGTAAGACCAACTAGGACTAGTGATAGACCTTTAGTCCCGGTTTATATCACCAACTGGGATAAAGACGTTACTATATATAGTGTTCTCTCAAGCTCAATCCCAACCTCTCCTTTTTGTCCTCTGTTCTCTCTTCTTGCTCAAGCTCATCTTCCATTTTTTCCAACATTTGTCAAGATTTGAGGCACTCCATCCATCCAAGTGTTCACAAATGTTAGCATCTTTGTCCTTTCAGCTATCATTGCTAGATTAGCTTGTGCAATGCTCTATAAGTATAGTGATTTGTAGGTATTAGTTTCGGAGTAATCATCTGGCGAGTTTATTTGATTTATATGCAAGTTGAGCTCAGATTAACTTCTTAGTTTGCATATGTGTAGGTGTGGTTTACTTATTGCCTTCCTGTCCCCATCCTAACCACCGTTGATCGCCCACACCGTCCCGTCGCCGGCACCACCTTGGTGAGCCTCTTGTTCTTATCCTTTTTATAAAAAATATCTTATTTGTATGATTTAGATAGTTATTTGTATAATGTTCTTACTTGTATGATTTTTTGTTATACGTAATGCCATGCTTCTGATATCCATTCCCGTCAGCCCTCGTCCAGTTTATGATTCAGATGTGGTACATTTTCTTTTATAATTATTTTTTGCATTTCGTGTTAAAGACAATTATGCCCATCAAGTTGACATGGATAGTTTTATCTAGGAGGTATGTGAAACGTAAATTCCAACCGACCGTATTGTCAAGAAGTCAAATTTAGTTGAAAAAGAAAACGATTATTTGAATGAAAAATTGAAAAGAGTTGAAGAAGAGAAGATGAAATTGGGGTTGTACGTTGCCGATGCCATTGATGATTACAAGATCAAGATGGATGCAACGTGCTTGAAGATTCAAAAGATTAGAAAATATGCCATTAATAAAGAGCTTTGGTATCATTATGCTATTGGATCAATTATTACCTTAGTTGCGCTTTTGATCGCATTTGTTGTTGCATTTAAATGCTTTAGCTAGATAGTTTTATATTTTTTGATGAGAATAAGTGTGTATGAACTTGTATTAATTTGGTCACTTTGATGTTATGTAATGAAGATGAGTTGGCAATGGATGTACGATGATCGACGCTCTCTCTAGTTCATTAATGGCGTGCATAGTTTTCTGCATGCGGCCGAGGCAAACAAGCGCAATGGTTTTATGTGTTGTACATGTTGTGTTTGTAAGAATGATAAGAATTACTATAGCCCAAAAGACATTCACTTCCACCTGTTTACGTCTGGTTTCATGTCCAGCTATAACTGTTGGACCAAGCACAGAGAAAGAGGGGTTCTAATGGAAGATAATGAAGAAGAAGAGGATGATGACAACTATCCTGGGTTCCCTGAATACAATGCTACTACAATGGGGGAAGAGAATGAAGAAGAAGATGATGAAGAAGAGGGGTCATATTAGCCCGCTGATGATCTTGGTCGGGCCATTGCTAATGCAAAGAGAAACTTCAAAAGTGAAAAGGATAAGTTGAAGTTCCAACGCATGTTAGAGGATCACAAAAAATTGTTGTACCCAAATTGAGAAGATGACAAGAAAAAGTTGGGTACCACACTAGAATTGCTGCAATGGAAGGCAGAGAATGTTGAATCTGACAAGGGATTTGATAAGTCGCTGAAAATAATGAAGAATAAGATTCCAAAGGACAACAAATTGCCCGACAATATGTACGAAAAAAAGAAGGTTGTCTGGCCTCTAAGATTAGTGTCATCGTTTTCTCACGACAAATGCCATGGGTAGGCTTATCGAAGGTGGTTTGGGCCGGGGGACGCCGACGGGCTCCGGGTGCGGGATTAGGCACAAGCGGTGATGACACACGATGTACCCAGGTTCGGGGCCCTCCGTGGGAGGTAACACCCCTAGTCCTGCTTCGTCTAGTTAATGGATGGGTCTGTTTACAAGGTTGTTCCTGGAGCTGTGTCTAGAGGAGGAAGAGGGAGCAGCCGGCTCGCCTTCCTATGCTACAAAGTATGAGTGGGAGGGAGGTGTCCCGTAGATGTGTGGGTGTGAGACCTGTTGTCCCTGTTGCATGGGGGCTCGGGGCTTTTTATAGGTCGACCCCCGGCGTACAATATTCTTGAGGTACAAAGTGGAGTGACCCGGCTGGCAGCTTCTCCGGCTGGCCAATGGGTCCCGCCTTGCAAACCGTGTCGTCATCCATAGGGTCCACCGGCTGAGTGGTCCCATCGCCTGCTGGGGCCCGCCAGCCGGCTCCGTGATTGGCCCCCGCCCACCTACTGCGGCACGGGTCTCTTGGGCGACGTCGTCTAGCGCCAGCCGGCCGAAGTCTCCGGTACGGCTGGCTGCACTGTAGCCACACCGGAGCAGGTAATTGAGTGGAGAAGGTGTGACGGCACTGTTGCCCCGCCCGGTCGCGGTCGACCAAGGTCAGCGATACGACCGGCCAGACTATAGCCATGCGCGGCCGTGCATCAGCGACCATTGTGGCTACATTGGCGCCCGTCGTGGGGGTCCCGTCTTGTCAACGTACTTGCCCGCAGTAGGATGGGACGGAAGCTTGTCCGCCCGAGGGTCAACGATGGTGGCGGCTCGAAGGCAGCCGGCCGCGCCCAGACGGTCGGGGGCCAGGCCGGCTCCTCGCCCAGTCGGTCTCGATCCTGCCGGCCACGCGTCTGCCAGCTACGCGCCAGCCGGCCGGAAGCAGCCGGCCACGTGTTAATTTTTCTAACGGGGGAGAGAACCCCGCTAGTTTGGCCTACCCAGGGGTAATAACCCCGTTAGTATTGCCCAAAGCCGGCAGGGGCCCGCGTCTGGCAGACAGAGGGGAGTCGGTGGCTTCTCCCTAGCGGTACCCACCTCTGGTACGAAGCTGGAAGGACGCCCGGGTCGGCCGCCGAACCCGACGCCTCGGGTCCCTACACGACACCCTGGAACCCGGGCCGGCCCACCGCGCGCCACGCGGCGAGTAATGATGTCATGCGGACGTCGCCCTGGGCCTAGCCCACTAGGCCTCGGGTGTAGCCTAATAGGCCTCGGGGCGCGGGCAGGGATCTTCTACGCCCTGAAGCGGCGGTTATGGGACAGGCTGGCCATGCGCGCATGGAGATTCCGGGGGAGTGGGCTCAGTTAATCCCCACGTCCCCCGGTCGTGGCCTCCCCCATTAAAAGGGGAGGGAGAGCAGAGGGCGGAAGCACCCGTGCCCCCTCTGCCCCCTCGTTTCCCATTCTCTTGTCTTCTCCGTTCCCTCGCGCGCCGTAGCTCGCCTCACACACGACCACGCTCGCATGCGACCCCACCACCACGATGGCCAAGGGGCGCCAGGGAAGCTGGCTGGATCCATGGTCACGGAGACCACCATCGCGGAGCTCCGCCGTGCGCGCATGCTGCTGCCAGTGGAGCATGTGACCACCCGCGCACCGGGCGACAACTTGGTGCCCGACCTGCTGGAAGGGGAATTCGTCGTCTTCGCTTGCCATTTCTACCGCAGCTTTGGGCTGCCGGTGAGCCATTTCTTTCATCTGATGATGGATACCTTTTGACCTCCAACCGCATCACCTTGGCCGCAATTCCATCCTCTACATAGCGGGCTTCATGATGCTGTGCGAGGGGTACTTTGGGATGCTCCCCTTCATTGACTTCTTCAAGGCGCTCTTCTTCCTCAAGGCGTTGAAGAGCGCTGCCTGTAGGAGCGCGGCGGTGTGCTGCCGTGGCTCGCGCTTCCTGCACTTCATCCTAATGGACTTCATCAGGGATGGCATTGAACCTTCTTCTACGTGAAGAATACCGACCCGCAACGGGATTACATCCGGCTACCGGCATACGTCGATGCACAGTCCTCCGGGGTGAACTGGTCGGGCCCTGCCCCACGTGGGGTCGCTCTCGCGGAGCTCGGCCGGCTCGTGGAACTGAGGAGCGGGGAGGGGCTCGTTGGCTCCGATCTGGTGGCGGCCTTCATGCGCACCGGGTGCTACCTCTCCAGATGAGGCCGCACCGGATCTGCAACATGTCTGGCCGCTGGGACCCCTGCCGGCTGACGACCGTGGAACTGACACCGGCTCAGGTGGTGAGGCGGGTGAACGCCATCACGACATTCAAGCTGGCACCGGCGTCAAGGACCTTTGGCAAGGAGCTGTATGACCGCCTCAACCAAGCTTCCCTCATACGTTCCGTCGAGGCAGCCTTTTTCGTTCGAATCCCCCCAGCCGGCACCCGTCCTGACTTCTCCGTGCTGACCGCGGTTTCTCATGCCACAGAACATGCCAGATGGCCCCCACCCCCAGATCTTCGAGGCGGAGCACGACCACTCCGACTCTGAGGACTACCAGCAGGGAGGCCCGTCTGAGGAGGGGGTCCATTCCTCAGGGGAGGTCGAGGAGGCGGCCGACCCGGGAGCGGGCGGGCCCGGTGGAGCCGGATTGTCTGGCGTAGCCAGAGAGCCCAAGGGAGCCGCTGAGTATCCTACCGGTCCCACGATCAGGGACTAGATCGATGACGACGATAATGATGGGGAGGAGGATGATGATGTGATGATCCTGAACGCGCCTCCGCACTCAGTTCAGCGGGGCCAACGTGGGCGGAGTGAGGAGCGGCCAGCTCATGCCCCTGTGGCTGGAGCTGCTAGTAGAGGGAAGAGGCCAGCCCACGAGGAGCTGGCAGCCCGGCCGCTTGCCCGTAAGCGGGTGAAAGTGGCTACAAAGAAGCCACCAGCACGCGCCAGGTGGGTTCTGCTCGTCGTTACCGGGTACGTGACCTTTTTTTATTCTTTTTGTGTGTGTTCCATTCCGAGACGTGGGTCGGTGTGTGTTTGACCCTTATGCGCCTCAGGGACCCCATGGAATTCCACGACATGAAGTCGATGGTTGACCAGACGGACGCCACCAGCCGGCTGGCCCGCGAGCATGCGGCCACCCAACGCGAAGAGAAGAGGAGGCTCGCGGAGGTGCGAGCCTCTAAGTCTAAGGTGGGGCCTCGCGCTCTTGGACCTCGAGCGGTGAGAGGCGGAGGAGGTCCGCCGCGGACCCCGCGCGTGCGTCCGACTCGGTAGTGGAGTCGACTCGCCTGTCAAGGCCCCCGTCGAGCGAGCCGCGAGGGGCAGCCACGGAGCCGGCCATGCCCCCGCCTATGGAGGGGGCGACCCGATCGGGGCGGAAGCTGCAGAGCCGTCTCTCGAGGTGACTCGGCCGATGGTGCCGGACGTGACGCCGCCTGTGGGCGAGCCGGCTCGGGTCGACATGCCGGAGGTTCCGGCAACCCCGGAGGTGGTGCAGGAGACGGCGTCGGAGGCTCCAGCCATGGAGACGGAGGCACCATCCACCGCGGTCGTCGCGTCGGGCCGGCAGGAGGAGGAGGCAGCGCCAGCGCCGAGCGAGGGGCAATTGGGGACCGATTCCCGTGACCGGCACCGTGGTGAATGTCAGGATGGGCGGCGACGATAGGTGGACCCAGAGGTCCATGGTCAACGTGATCCAGGACTGGGAGGCACTGGCGCGCGTCCCTATCCCTCCGGCTCCCCCGGTAGGCGGCCCGGTTCCCGCGTTCGGGGAATTGTGGTGCGTCCTGGAGCGGTGCCGCCAGGAGCTGGCCCGGTTCAAGGAGGCGCCGACACCACCCAGCGGCGCGCGGAGGTAAGTGTCATTATCATTTTTCAAATTTTCAGTGGGGGCGCGCAAGCGCACCCACTAGGTGTAGCCCCCGAGATGCGGGCCAGTAGGCCGGCTACGGGGCAGCCAGGCCAGATCTCCTTGAGCGTCTTCTGATTTTGACTTCCTATGGCAGGCGGGGAACACCTGTCGGTAGGAGATGTTTGATGAGGCGGTTTCCATCCATAACCGCGGCAAGCACGGCTTTTACCGGCTGGAGGAGGAGCTGACGGGGGTGCGAGGTACATTTGGTATTGCCGGGGGGCGTAGGCCCCGGGAGCCGGGCCGGCTTCTTGCTAGTCAGTACGGGTCTGGAATGCCCGGCTGACGCCAATTTTGCCTTGCAAAGGAGCTGACCACCCTCCGGGAAGAGAAGGCCAGGGCGATCTCCGAGTGGGACTGGCTGGCGCAGAGCGTCCAGGCGGTTACCCAGGTGAGGGACCAGCTCAGCGCCCAGCTGGTGGATGGGCAGGCGGCCCAAGACCGCCTGAAGGCTGACATGGCACGGGAGGCGACGGCCAAGGAGAAGGCCGTCAAGGAAGCGGCCGAAGCCGCCAAACGCACCGCCGCCCTCCAAACCAAGGTGACCCACCTCAAGAGGACGCTCGAGGAGCGTAGGATGGCCCTTTCCGAGGCGGAGGCGGTGCTTGCTTTGGAGCGGGACTCGTCGCTCCACTTCGCCATCGAGATGGACGACTCCATCGACCGTAAGTACCCGTTTTTCTATTTTCGGTCGGCTGCTTTCTTCTTGCCAGTACTTTTCCTTGATTTTCCCTCTTCTCCTTCTTCCCTTCTTCTTCAGGGCGCTTCCTGGAGACCCAGCGCCGTGCTGAGCGTGCCGTCGAGGAGCATCGGGAGTGTCTCCGGGTGCGCGGGCACTCCATTGAGGAGGAGTCCGCTTGGGATATGGCGGAGCTTGGGGTTGCCATAGAGAACAGGCTGATCCACCTCGAGCGGAGCGTGGAGAGGCTGAAGATGGCTGGCAGGGAGGTCATCGCCACCTTGTGACCGGGCCGTGGAGCTCCGGAGAGCCGCATGGCTTTGTGGTTGGAGCATGCCGTGGCCTGGCTTGAGGTTTGGAAGGCGTCGACGGCTCGAGCCGGCGCATAGATGGCACTCCGGTTCGTCACCTCATGGTACCGCGGCGTTGACTTGGACCGGCTAGTCACTATGCGGGACGAGGCGACCGAGCTCGCGTCATACATCGACCCGGACGAGCTGCTATTGGCCCTTGGCGAGGACGGCAAGCCAGTAGCCAAGGACTCCTTCGACAACCCCTAAGGACCGGAGGACGATGAGGTCACTGATGAGAGCACCGACTCTAGCACCAAGATGGCTGGGACCGTGGAGGTTGCCCCGAAGGTCAAGGAAGCCGACCCGAAGGCCGTGATTACCTCCAAGCCGAGAGTCGAGCCGTCTGGCGATGCGCCGGCTAGTGACGCGCCGGTGGCCTAAGCCACCGGGCGTCTTATCTTGTCTTTTGCTATTTCTCCTACACGTTAGACTCAGGTCCACCCACTGGGGGTGTATTATAATGAATCGTGATGGCTGTGGGCCTCTTTTATTTTAAATTTGTGTGCTGAATGCTTAATGTGTTCGCCTATCATGCGTGCCGGCTCGTCCTTGCCCCCTTTTTCTCCCTTGGTTCTGTCTGCTCGGCCCCTTTTCCCCTTTGGTTTCGTCCCCGCCATCCCGACAGCTAGGAGCCGGTTTGTAGCTGGGTCGGGGCATCCGCTTCAAGGGAGCCGGTTCTGAGCTTAGGAACCGGGAGAGTTTTTTTGGTAGGTTGAGTGGCAGAGGCGAGGCAGTGCTCCGGCTAGACCTAGCCGGCAACCCTTTGCAATCGATTTTTCATGTGCGCTAAGTTTCGTCACCCCGAGGCATTGTTAGCCGGACATCTGGGAGCTGGTCTGTAGCTACGAAGGGTGGGAGGGCTTGCTTAGCTCACACTACTTGGTCAGTTTCGGGGGAGACGACCTAGGACCAGCCGGAGTGCCACCCGGGCCCGGGAGCCGGTGAGTGAGGAGACCTTGGAGGGAAACAAAAAGGGCGTGCCCCGAGAGGCGATCTGGGGCACCCATTACATTCATAAGCCCAAAGGGGGAGGGGTACACACGTACACTAGTTTTTTCAGTAGTAAAATGGACGGAGGAGCGCCACATTCCATGGGCGCTCAGTCACCTCGCCGTAGGCGTCTCTCTTCCGCTTCTACGGCTTCTGGGCGTCTATTAGGTAGTACGTGTTGTTGTGCAGCGCCTTGCATATGATAAACGGGCCCTCCCATGGGGAGGACAGCTTGTGCTGGCCGGTCGTCCGCTGGATCCGCCTGAGCACCAAGTCCCCTTCTTGGAAGGAGAGCGGCCAGATCCGTTTCTTGTGGTAGTGCCGGAGCTTCTGCTGATAGATTGCCGTCCAGCTCAAGGCCAATTCGCAGGCTTCTTCGAGTAGGTCGACACCATCCTCTCTTGCCTCCTTTGTGTCCTTCTCTGTTTATAGGGTGACCCGAGGTGAGTCAAACTCGATATCGATGGGGATGATTCCCTCAGACCCATACACAAGGAAGAAAGGCGCATAACCGGTTGCTCAGTTGGGAGTGGTCCTGAGGCTCCAAAGGACAACCGGTAGCTCGTCGACCCAGCAGTCGGCTGACCTCACCAACGGCGTTACGAGCCGGGGCTTGATGCCCGACAAGATTAGGCCGTTCTCCTTCTCGACGTAGCCATTTTTACTGTGGATGAGCATTGGAGGCTAGGTCGTGCCGGATGCACTGCTTGGAGCAGAAACGCGCGAGCGTGCCCTTGGCGAAGTTCATGCCATTGTTGGTGATGATGCTGTGGAGAACATCGTAGCGAGCCATGATCTCGTCGATGAACGGGACGGTTGTGGGCCCATCTAGCTTCTTGATTGGCCGAGCCTCGTTCCACTTGGTGAATTTGTCAACGGCCACCAATAGATGTGTCATGCCGCCTCATGAGGTCTTGAAGGGACCCACCATGTCCAGCCCCCAGACGGCGAAGGGCCATGAGAGGGGGATGGTCTGGAGGGCCGACGTAGCTAGGTGCCTCTGCGTGCTAAAGCGCTGGCAGCCCTCACACTCATCGACCAGCTTCTTCGCCACCTCCAAAGCGGTGGCCCTATAGAAACCATGGCGAAAAGCTTTGGCCACCAGGGTCCTCGAGGCAGCATGGTGCCCGCACTCGCCTTGGTAGATGTCGAGGAGGATCTCCTGGCCCTTCTTCGGCTCGACGCACCGTTGGAAGATGCTGGTGGTGCTGCGGTGGACGAGCTCGCGATTGATGATACTGTATGCCGAGGCCCGGGGCTGGATTTGTCTTGCCATGGCCTCGTCTTGTGGGAGCTCCCCACGTAGAAAGAATGCCAGTATGGGCTGGGCCCACGAGGGAGCCGAGACAGGGGCCGGCTCGAGAGCCCCCGGGCCTGGTTGATCAGTCATTAGAACCGGCTCGCCAGCCCCCAAGACTGGCTCGCCGGCCCCCGGATTGGGGATGGCAGGAGGGGCGTCGACGGCCATCATGACAGCCGCGGCATCGGAGCTGGCTTCTTCGGACACAGCCGGCTGGGCCGGCTCAGCCAGCACCGGCAGGGCAGCCAGGGTAGGAGGAGCCGGTGGCGATGATGTCGAGGGGGCAGCAGGAACCACCGATAGGCCGGCAATGTCGTCCGGTATGAATATGGACTCCAACTCTGGGGAAGGCTTGATTGATAGTTTGAGCAGCCGCTCGAGTGAGATGCCGGCTGGGATGGCCTACCGGGTGGAGCCGATCTTTGCCAGCTTGTCGACCGCCTTGTTATCCGCCCGTGGGATGTGCTGGAACTCATAGCCCTCGAAGGAGCCGGTGAATTGTTGTACAAGGAAGCGGTAGCTGGCCATGTTGGCATCCCTCGCGTCCCATTCTCCAGATACCTGCTCCACCACGAGGTCGGAGTCACTGAAGCATAGGATGCACCTGCTGCCGATCTCCTTGGCGAGCCGGAGGCCATGGACGATTGCCTCGTATTTAGCCACGTTGTTGGACGTGGTGAAGTGGATCTGGAGGGCGTATTTGAGTTGGTCACCTTTTGGAGACGAGAGGACTATGCCGACACCTAGGCCGGTCCTCATCTTTGAGCCGTCGAAATGCATCCGCCAATGCGTGGAGTTTGGGGGAGGTGGCAAGAACTCGGTCTCCGCCCAGTCGACGAGGCAGTCGGCCAATGCCTGTGACTTGATGGTGGTACGCGGTTCGTACCGGATCTCGTGGTCGGCGAGAGAGATGACCCACTTGGTGATCCAGCCGGTGGGGTCCTAGTCGATCATGATCTCGCCTAGCGGGGCCGTGCTCACCACGGTGATGGTGTGTTCTTGGAACTACTGCTTGACCTTCTTGGCGGCGAAGTATATGCCGTAGCACATCTTCTGGTAATGGGGTTAGTTTTTCTTGGAGGCGGAGAGGACTTCGCTGAGGTAGTAGAATGGGATTTGCCCTCCTCTGGCCGCTCGACCACCAATACGACGCTAATGACGTGAGTGGTCGCCGCGATGTAGGCGAGCAAGGGATCCTTCTCAGCCAGTGCAGCCAGGATGGGCGCGCGGGTGAGAGCCTTCTTGAGGTCGCGAAAGGCCACGTCCACCTCATTGGGCCAATCGAACATGCTTGTCTTCTTGGTGTGACCCGACTCGATCAGAGCCATCTTGCGAAGGAGCCCGTAGAGGGGCAAGGCCTTCTCCCCCAGCCGGCTGATGAACCGGCTGAGCAAGGTGAGGTAGTTGATGAACTTCCAGACGCTGTGGAGCCGGGCCGGCTTGGGCATGCGCTCGATCGCGCTGATCTTCTCCGCGTTAGCTTAGATGCCGCGGGCAGACATGAAGAAACCGAGGAGCTAGCTGGCTGGGACGCCAAAGACGCACTTCTCCAGGTTGAGCTTGATCTTGTACTCGTGCAGGTACGTGAAGGTTTCCTGGAGATCGTTGAGGAGGCTGAAGTGCTTCTTGGTTTTGACGGTGATGCCATCGACGTAGACATGGACGTTCATGTCTATCTGAGGCAGGAGGCACTTGTGCATGCACCGCTGGAAGGTGGCGCCTACGTTCTTCAGGTTGAAGGACATGGTGATATAGCAGCAGGCCCCGAAGGGCGTGATGAAGGAGGTCTTGAGCCGGTCCTCCGGATCCTCCTTGATCTGGTGGTAGACGGGGTAGGCGTCCAGGAAGGACAACAAGTCGCAGCCGGATGTGGAGTCGGTGACTTGATCGATCCATGGCAGGCGAATGGGTCCTTGCAGAACGCCTTGTTCATGTTGGTGTAGTCGATGCACATGCGCCAGGTCTTGTTCTTCTTCAGCACCAGGACTGGGTTGGCCAGCCAGTCCGGGTGGAAAACTTCCATGATGAAGTTGGCTGTGAGCAGCCGGGCAGTCTCTTCTCCTATAGTACGCCGCTTCTCCTCAGAGAAATGACGTAGGGGTTGCTTGACCGGCTTAACGTCCGGCCAGACGTGTAGTTTGTGCTCGGCGAACTTCCTCGTAACACCCGGCATGTCCTCGGGGGACAACGCAAAGATGCCCCGATTCTCACGGAGGAAGTCGACGAGCTCGTCTTCCTGTTAGCTATTGAGGGGGGAGCGGATGCTGACGCACTGAGCGAGGTTGGCCGGGTCGAGCGGGATCTGCTTGGTGTCCTTGGACAACTAGAAGGAGGCCTCACCGACAGACTGCGAGGGAGGAGCCGGCATGACCGGCCAGCTGGTAGCAAGGGCCACGAGCCAGTCAAGCTGCCGCTTTTCCTCGGTTATCTCTAGGGCCTCGGCCAGCCGGCTGCTGTCTCGAGCGCACTCGAGCGACATCTGGTAATCTCCCGCGATGGTGATGATTCTCTTTGGGCCCGACATCTTGAGCTTGAGGTAGGCGTAGTGGGGGACCGCCATGAACTTGACGAGAGCCGGTCGGCCCAGCAGTGCGTGGTAGGGACTCTCGAGGTCCCCGACCTCAAACAACCCCGGCTCGCAGTGGAAGTGGCCGGGTCTGCCGAAGAGGACGTCAAGCGTGATCTTGCCGACAAGGGAGCAGGACTTTCCAGGCACGATGACATGGAAAATCGTCCGGCTCGCCTGCAGGTCTTATATTTTTAGCCCCAGATTGTGCATCGTGTCGAGGTAGAGGATGTTTATGTTGCTGCCACCATCAATCAGCACCCGCGAGAAGCGGCAGGTGTGCTTTTTGGTGGCGATGGTAGGTTCGAGGACTAGGGCATAGCTGTCGGGACTCGGTATCACAGCCGGGTGGTCTGCCCGGCTCCAGGTGACGAGCCTCTCCGAACAATGCATGAACTGGGGAGTGGCCAGCATGGTGGCGTTCACCTCACGATGGAGCCGGCGCTGAGCATGTTTTCTCGTCTCTTCACTGGTGAAGACGACGTAGCAGTCGTCCTGGTTGGGTAACTGGTCATGCAGGCGATCGTCGTTTTGGGCCGGAGCCGGTGCTGGGGCGGCAGGTGGGTCGGGGCCGGCGCGTGGGCAGGCGGCGCAGGAGGAGCCTGGAGGCTATCCCCTCGGGCCAGGCGCTATGAGAAGTTGCAATGCCGGAGCATGTGCGTGGAGGGCTTGGCCCCGGAGTGGTTCTTGTAGGGGAGGTCAAGCATCTGCTCGAAGGTGAGCTTGGGCTACCAGGCACCCTTGCCAGTGCGCTGCCCCTAGCTAGAGGACATAGCAGCCGGCACCTGCTCCTTGATGGTGGCAACCTGTCGGCTCCCGTAGCGGGAGTCGGGCTGGTCATTCTTGCGCTTGTTGTTCTGTGGCTGTCGGTGGTCGGCAGCCGGTCGAGATGCCGCCGGTGTTGGCGTTGCCTTGGCAGGCGGGTTTTTTTTCACCCGAATGGCGGAGTCGGCCGTGGCGTACTTGTCCGCCTTGGTCATGAGCTCGGTTAGCATAGATGGCTCGAAGAACAGGAGCGTGTGCTTGAGGGGGGTGCCGTCGCGACAGCCTTCGATGAACTATTGTATGGCCTGCACATTGTGCACCCCCTCGCAGGAGTTGCGGAGCTCGGTCCACGGGTGAGGTAGTCGCGGAGGGAATCGTCCGGCCCCTGAACGCACATGGCTAGTTTATAGTGGCGGACGGACCGCTTGTAGGTGTCGGTGAAGTTGCGGACAAATTCTTCCTCGAAGTCCGTGCAAGTGTTGATGCTTCTGGCTGCCAGGCTGTTGAGCCAGGTGCGGGCCAAGCCGATCAACATGACGGGAGCATAGCGAACAGCTACGCGCTTGTTCCCCCTGGCGATGCCGACCACGGCGGTGTAGTCGATTATCCATTCCTCGGGTATGGCGGCCCCGTTGTACTTAGGGGTGTCTCGAGGGTGTGTGAAGCCGGTTGGGAACGGCTCGCTGCGGATCCGACGACCGAAGCATGCCGGGACAATCGAGCCCTCCTCCTTGAGGAGGGCCAACTGTGTGAGACGGTCGATACAGAGATGGGCGTCATTCTCGCTGTGGGGGACGCGTGGCCCGAGCCGGGTAGAGAGCTCGGCGTAGATGACAGGCGGAACCGACCATTCCGGCTCGCGCTGCAAGGGTGGCGTATGCCTGCGGTTGCGCTGCTGTCGACTGCAGGCACCCCGTGGTGGCGGCCGCTGCGAGGCGGGTAGTTGGTTGCTTGCCTCGACCCGGCGGCCGGACACGCGAGGGGAGCAGGAGTGCTGAGTGTTGGAAATATGTCCTAGAGGCAATAATAAATTAGTTATTATCATATTTCCTTGTTCATGATAATCGTTTATTATCCATGCTATAATTGTATTGATCAGAGACTTAAATGCATGTGTGGATACATAGACAAAACCATGTCCCTCGTATGCCTCTAATAGACTAGCTCGTTGATCAAAAGATGGTTAAGGTTTCCAAGCCATGGACATGAGATGTCATTTGATAACGGGATCACATCATTAGGGGAATGATGTGATGGACAAGACCCAAACTACAGACATAGCATATGATCGTGTCAGTTTATTGCTACTGTTTTCTGCATGTCAAGTATATGCTCCAATAACCCTGAGATCATGCAACTCACGGATATCGGAGGAGTGCCTTGTGTGTATCAAACGTCGCAACATAACTGGGTGACTATAAAGGTGCTCTATAGGTATCTCCGAGGGTGTCTGTTGAGTTGGCATGGATCGAGACTGGGATTTCTTGCTCCATGTGACGGAGAGGTATCTCGGGGCCCACTCGGTAATGCAACATCACAACAAGCTTTGCAAGCAATGTGACTAAAGTGTTAGCCACGGGATCTTGCATTACGGAATGAGTAAAGAGACTTGCCGGTAACGAGGTTGAACTAGGTATGGAGATACCGACGATGAAATCTCGGGCAAGTAACATAACGAAGAACAAAGGGAACGGTATACGGGATTAACTGAATCCTTGACATAGAGGTTCGACCGATAAAGATCATCTTAGAATATGTAGGAACCAATATGGTCATCCAGGGCCCGCTATTGGTTATTGACCGTAGAGGTGTCTCGGTCATGTCTACATAGTTCTCGAACCCGCAAAGTCTGCACACTTAACGTTTGGTGACATTTCGGTAGTGTAGAGTTATGTATGGTGGTGACCAAAGTTTGTTCGGAGTCCCGGATGAGATCCCGGATGTCACGAGGAGCTCTGGAATGGTCCGAAGGTAAAGATTCATATATAGGAAGTCCCAGTTTGGTTGCCGGAAAAGTTTCGGGCTTATCGGTAGTGTACCGGGAGTGCCGGTAGTGTACCGAGAGACATTCGGGAGGGGTATTTCGACCCAAGAGGCTTCATGGGCTGTGGGAAAGTAATAACCAGCCCTTAGTGGGCTGGTGGAACAACCACAATAGGCTCATGTGGCTGGAAGAAAGAAACCCAAAGGAAAAAGGTGGAAAAAGGCAAAAAGGAAGAGTCCTAGTCCTACTAGGAGTGGAGGAGGAGAGTCCTCCTCCACCTCCCAGTTCGGCCGACTCCTATAGGAGTTTTGGCCCTTGCGCCAGCCTTTCCTCCTCTCCACTTCCTCTTGCTGGACCAAGACGGTAGAGATCGTCATCAAGCTGCACATGTGCTGAACGCGGAGGTGTCGTCCGTTCGGCGGTAGATCGGAAGGACCGTGATCGAGATCGCAACACGGTTCATGATGAGATCGTGAAACGGATCATGATGAGTTCGCGGGACAGATCGTGATCAAGATCGCGGGACGGATCGTGATGAGATTGTGGGACGCTCGGCGATTTGGATGGCGAAGATGTTCGACTTCACCAACCGTGTTTCTTAACGCTTCCCTCTTAGCGATCTACAAGGGTATGTAGATCCACTCTCCCTCTCGTAGATGCTCATCACCATGGATAGATCTACGTGTGCGTAGGAAAATTTTTGTTTCCCATGCGACGTTCCCCAACAGTGGCATCATGAGCTAGGTCTAAGTGTCAATGAGATCTCGAGTAGAACACAAAAGGTTTGTGGGCGTTGATGCTTAGATTGCTTCCTCCCTTGGTCGGATTTTGATTTAGCGGTATTTTGAGATGAAGTGGCCCGGACCAACATTACTCGTACACTTACGAGCGACCAGTTCCCTCAACCGCAACTTTTTGCGTAGATGGCTTGCGGGTGACAGCTTCTCTCACTTTAGTTGGATCGGATCCGACAAAGGCGGTCCTTGAGAAGGTTGAAAAGCAACTAGTGTATCACCGTTGTGGTTTTTGCGTAGATGAGTAATGTTCTTGCTAGATACCCGTAGCGGCCACGTAAAACATGCAACAACAATTAAAGGACGTCTAACTTGTTTTTGCAGGGTATGTTGTGATATGATATGGCCAATTACATGATGTGATATATGTGATGTATGAGATGATCATGTCATGTATAGATTATCACGACTTGCATGTCGATGAGTACGGCAACCGGCAGGAGCCATAGGGTTGTCTTTAATTAATGTATGACCTGTGTGTCAATCATTAAGCACTATGTAATGCTTTACTTTATCGCTACGGTAGCAATAGTAGTAGAAACTTGTTGAGCGCGACAACCCCGATGGCGACACGTTGATGGAGATCAAGATGATGGAGATCATGGTGTCATGCCAGTGACGATGGAGATCATGCCGGTGTTTTCATGATGGAGATCAAAAGCACAATATAATGGCCATATCATGTCACTTATGATTTGCATGTGATGTTAATCTTTTTATGCACCTTGTTTTGCTTAGAACGACGGTAGCATGATAAGGTGATCCCTCACTTAATTTCAGGATAAATTGTGTTCTCCCCGAGTGTGCACCGTTGCGAAAGTTCGTCGTGTCGAGACACCACGTGATGATCGGGTGTGATAGACTCTACGTTCACATACAACGGGTGCAAGCCAGATTTGCACGTGTCGAACACTCGGGTTAAACTTGATGAGCCTAGCATGTACAGACATGGCCTCGAAACACAAGAGACCGAAAGGTCAAACATGAGTCATATAGTAGATATGATCAACATGATGATGTTCACCATTGCAGCCACCTCAACTCACGTGATGATCAGACTTGAGTTGGTGAATTTGGATCATGTATCACTCGAATGACCGGAGGGTTGTCAATTTGAGTGGGAGTTCTTAAGTAATATGATTAATTGAACTCATTATCATGAACATAGTCAATAGTTTATTTGCAAATTATGTTGTAGATTACTAGCTCGCGCTGTATCTCCCTTAATTTTTATATGTTCCTAGAGAAATAGAGTTGAAAGATGATGGTAGCAATATTGCGGACTGGGTCCGTGATCTAAGGATTGTCCTCATTGCTGCACAGAAGGCTTATGTACTTTATGCACCGCTCGGTGCGCCAACCCCTCTAGCGTCGTCTGTATATGTTTTGAACATCTGACAGGCACGTTTTGATGACTACTTGATAGTTTAGTGCGTCATACATTATGGCTTAGAATTGAGGCACCAAAACATTTTGAATGTCACAGAACGTATGAGATGTTTCTAAGAGCTGAAATTAGGATCTCAGACTCGTGCCCGTGTTGCGAGATATGAGATCTCCAACAAGATTCTTTGCCTGCAAGATGAAAGAGAATAGCTCAATCATTGAGCATGTCCTCAGATTGTCTGGGTGCTACAATCGCTTGAATCAAGTGGGAGTTGATCTTCCAGATAAGATAGTGATTGATATAGTTCTCCAAGTCACTGTCACTAAAGTTACTAGAACTTAGTGATGAACTATAAAATGCCAGGGATAGAATTATTGATCCCCGAGCTGTTCGCGATGTTTGACACCGCGAAGGTAGAAATCAAGAAGGAGCGTCAAGTGTTGATGGTTAATCAAACCACTAGTTTCGAGAAGGGCAAGAGCAAGGAGGAAACTTCATGGATAGCAAGTCAGATGCTGCTCCAGTGAAGCAACCCAAAGTTGAACTCAAACCCGAGACTAAGTGCTTCTGTTATGAGGTGAGCGGTCACTGAAGGGGAACAACCCTAGATACTTGGTAGATAAGAAGGCTGGCAACATCGTCAGAAGTATATTTGATATACAAGTTATTGATGTGTACCTTGGTAGTACTCCTAGTAGCACCTAGGTATTGGATACCGGTTCGGTTGCTAAATGTTAGTAACTCGAAATATAAGCTACGGAACAAACGGAGAACTAGCTAAGGGTGAGGTGACGATATGTGTTGGAAATGTTTCCAAGGTTGATGTGATCAAGATCGCACGCTCTCTCTACCTTTAGGATTATTGATGAACCTAAATAAATGTTATTTGGTGTTTTGCGTTGAGCATGGATATGGTTAGATCATGTTTATTGCAATACGATTATTCATTTAAGTTAGAGAATAATGGTTATTCTGTTTACATGAATAATACCTTCAATGGTCATGCACCCAGTGAGAATGGTTTGTTGAAATCTTGATCATAGTAATACACATGTTCATAAGATTGATGTCAAAAGATACAAAGTTAATAATGATAGTACCACATCCTTGTGGCACTGCCGCAAAATGTCATATTGGTATAAAGAGCATGAAGAAACTCCATGTTGATGGATCTTTGGACTCATTCGATTTCGAATGAGTTGAGACATGCTTACCATACCACCTGGGCAAGATGACTAAAGGACCCTGTTGGATGGAGCGGGCAAGTGATTCATTGGAAATGATACATGTTGATGTATGCAATCCAGTGAGTCTTGTAGCGTGTAGTGGATATCGTTATTTTCTTACCATCACTGATGATTTGAGTAGATATAGTGTATCTTTACTTAATGAAACACAAGTCTGAATCATTTGAAAGGTTCAAGCAAATTCAGAGTGAAGTTTAAAGATCATCATGACCAGAAGATAAAAATGACTATGATATGATCGTGGAGGTGAATATCTGAGTTACGAGTTTGGCATACAACTTAAGACAATGTGAAAGTTGTTTCACAACTAAACGCCACATGGAACACCATAGTGTGATGGTGTGTCCGAACGTCATAGTCATGCTCTATTGGATATAGTGCGTGCTATGATGTCTCTTATCGTTTTACTACTATAATTGTGGGGTTATGCATTAGAGACAACTGCATTCACTTTAAATAGGGCACTATCTAAATCCGTTGAGATGACACCGTGTGAATTATGGTTTGATAGAAACCTAAGCTGTCATTTCTTAATGTCTGGGGCTGTGACGCTTGTGTGGAAAATGTTTTCACCTAATGAGCTCGAACCCAAAGCGGACAAATACATCTTCATAGAATACCCCAGGAACAGTTGGGTATAACTTCTATCTCAAATCCGAGTGCAAAGTGTTTGTTGCTAAGACTAGGTCCTTTCTCGAGGAAAAGTTTCTCTCGAAAGAATTGAGTGGGAAGAAGATAGAACTTGATGAGGTTGTTAAATCTTTGTTCAACCAGAGAGTAGCGCAGCCCAGAAAGATGTTTCTGTGAAGCCTACGTTAGTTGAAGAGGAAGTTAATGATGATGATCATGAAGCTTCAGGATCAAGTTACTATCAAACTTCATAGGTTGACAAGGATGCGGTACGACAACCCTGTCTTGGAGGTCATGTTGTTGGACAACGATGAACCTACGAGCTATGGAGAAGTGATGATGGGCCTGGATTTCGACAGATGGTTGGAGGCCATGAAATCCGAGATAGGATCCATGTATGAAAACCAAGTATAGACTTTGGTAGACTTGCTCGTTGGACAGCAGGTCGTTGAGTACAAATGGATCTTTAAAATGAAGACAGACACTGATGGTAAATGTCACCATTTGTAAAGCTCGACTTGTTGCAAAGATGTTTGTGACAAGTTCAAGGAGTTGACTACGATGAGGCTTTCTCACTCGTAGCGATGCAAAAATTCTGTTGGAACTATGTTAGCAGTTGCTGCATTTTCAATTATGAAATCTGGCAGATGGATGTCAAAACATTGTTTCCTTAACAGTTTGCTTGAGGAAAGGTTGTATGTGATACAACCAAAAGGTTTTGTCAGTCCTAAGGATGCTAAAAGGTGAGCAAGCTTCAGTGATCCTTCTATGGACTGAAGCAAGCATCTCGGAGTTGGAATATACGCTTTGATGAGTTGATCAAAGTTTTTGAGTTTATACAAAGTTTACGAGAAACTTGTATTTACAATCAAGTGAGTGGGAGCACTATAGAATTTCTGATATGTATATGTGGATGACATATTGTTGATTGGAAATTATGTAGAATTTCTGGAAAGCATAAACGGTTATTTGAAAGTGATTTTCAAAGTAAAACCTGGATAAAACTACCTAATTATTGAGCATCAAGATCTATAGAGATAGATCAAAGATGACTTGATGAGACTTTCAATGAGTACATACCTTGACAAAGATTTTGAAAGAAGTTCAAAATGGATCAGTCAGAGAAAGAGTTCTCACCTGATTTGTAAGGTGTGAAGTTGAATGAGACTCAAAGCTCGACCACGGCAGAAGAAGGAGAAAGGACGAACGTCGTCCCCTATGCCTTAGCCATAGGCTTTGTACAGTATGCCACGCTGTGTACCGCACCTATGTGTGCCTTGCCATGAGTCCGTCAGGGGGTACAAGAGTGACCCAGGAGTGGATCACTGGACAGCGGTCAAGATTATCCTTAGTAACTAAAAGACTAAGGAGATGTTTCTCGATTAGGGAGGTGATAAAGAGTTCGTCGTAAAGAATTACTTCGATGCAAGCTTTAACACCAATCCGGATGACTAGTAGTAGCAATCTGGATACGTGTAGTGGTGCAGCCATTTGGAAATAGTACCAGGTGGAGTGTGGTAGCAGTGTTTACGGTTTGACATAGAGATTTTCAAGGTACACACGGATCTGAATATCGCCGACCTTAAGACCTCTCTTACATGCAAAGCATGATCGAGCCCCAGAACTCGTTGGGTGTTAGATTCATAACAATGCGAATCACATGGTGATATGAACTAGATTATTGACTCTAGTGCAAGTGGGAGACTGTTGGAAATATGCCCTAGAGGCAATAATAAATTATTTATGATCATATTTCCTTGTTCATGATAATCGTTTATTATCCATGCTATAATTGTATTGATCGGAGACTTAAATGCATGTGTGGATACATAGACAAAGCCATGTCCCTAGTATGCCTGTAATAGACTAGCTCGTTAATCAAAAGATGGTTAAGGTTTCCAAGCCATGGACATGAGATCTCATTTGATAACGGGATCACATCATTAGGAGAATGATGTGATGGACAAGACCCAAACTACAGATGTAGCATATGATCGTGTCAGTTTATTGCTATTGTTTTCTACATGTCAAGTATATGCTCCTATGACCATGAGATCATGCAACTCACGGATATCGGAGGAGTGCCTTGTGTGTATCAAATGTCGCAACGTAACTGGGTGACTATAAAGGTGCTCTACAGGTATCTCCGAGGGTGTCTGTTGAGTTGGCATGGATCGAGACTGGGATTTGTTGCTCCGTGTGACGCAGAGGTATCTCGGGGCCCACTCGGTAATGGAACATCACAACAAGCCTTGCAAGCAATGTGACTAAAGTTTTAGCCACGGGATCTTGCATTACGGAACGAGTAAAGAGACTTGCCGGTAACGAGGTTGAACTAGGTATGGAGATACCAACGATCAAATCTCCAACGATCAAATCTCCACCTCCACTGCAAGTAACATAACGGAAGAAAGGAAGAGTCCTAGTCCTACTAGGAGTGGAGGAGGAGAGTCCTCCTCCACCTCCCAGTTCGGCCGACTCCTATAGGAGTTTTGGCCCTTGCACCAGCCTTTCCTCCTCTCCACTTCCTCTTGCTGGACCAAGACAGTGGAGATCGTCGTCAAGCTGCACGTGTGCTGAACGCGGAGGTGTCATCCGTTCGGCGCTAGTTCGGAAGGACCGTGATCGAGATCGCGAGACGGTTCGTGATGAGATCGTGAGACGGATCGTGATGAGTTCGCGGGACAGATCGTGATCAAGATCGCGGGACGGATCGTGATGAGATCGCGGGACGGTCGGCGATTTGGATTGCGAAGATGTTCGACTACACCAACCGCGTTTCTTAACGCTTCCCGCTTAGCGATCTACAAGGGTATGTAGATCCTCTCTCCCTCTCGTAGATGCTCATCACCATGGATAGATGTGTGTGTGCGTAGGAAATTTTTTGTTTCCCATGCGACGTTCCCCAACATTGGGCCGGCTGATGGCTAGCAGTCCCCATGCCCTCGCGTTCGTGCTGGGGGCCTTCGGAGGCGGCGCCGCCTGTCACGAGCAGATGTTGTTGCATGTCGGCAACGTCAATGAGGTCCTTGATGTGACTCTCGCGGGCAACACGTTCTGTGCCCTCCAAGGTAGCAATATCCTTGTAAGCTACCTTGGCGGCCCGCAGGTTGGCTGCGGGGATGTCGCAGACGGGCATGTTGCCGCCCATGATTTTGGAGACCACGCGACCGTGGTCACGCACGGCCCCATGCCGGCTGGGCTCGGTGCCAGGCGGGGTGAGTCGATAGGAGGAGGCGTATTCCTGCTAAGCGGCCTCCATGCGGCGCCGCCTGGCCAGGAAGGCACTGGCGTCCTCAAACAAGAGGCGACTAGCTGCCTCCAGCTCGGCCATGGCGACGTCGGGGTTAGCCGTTGGGGCAATGGGAGTGCTTAGGCCCCAAAGGGCCACACCGAGCGGATCAGAGGTGCCGACATGGGCCGCAGCAGCGCTGGCCTCAGCCCGCGCGCGACCGGGGGAGGTGGAGGAGATGATGGCCATCGCTCCCACACGGTCGTAGGAGCTATCGGACTGAGTCGCGGCGAGCGCGCCCACAACCATGAGCGGATTGGTGCAGACGAGCACCTGGCTATGGTACTCGTCGGCCACCGGCGCTTCGGCGAGGCTCAGCTTGTAGAAGCGCTTGGTGAGTGCGTCGATGTCGAGTGTGAGGTCAATGATGCTGCCCGTAGGGCCTGTTGGAGCAAGCTCCACGAGCCCGCGGTTTCGCCTGGACATGCGGTAGTGGCGGGGAATGGCGTGGGGTCCCGCGCAGATCATGAATTCGGCAGGCGCCGCATACGGCCCCCCGGTGGGCGCCAACTATCGTAGTTTTCTCACGACAGATGCCATGGGTAGTCATATGGAAGGTGGTTGGGGCCGGAGGACACTGACAGGCTTCCAGTGTGGGGTTAGGCACAAGAAGTGATGACCCACGATATACCTAGGTTCGGGGCCCTCCGTGGGAGGTAACACCCCTAGTCCTGCTTTGTCTAGTTGATGGATGGGTGTGTTTACAAGGTTGCTCCTGGAGCTGTGTCTAGAGGAGGAAGATGGAGCAGCCGACTCGCCTTCCTATGCTATGAAGTATGAGTGGGAGGGAGGTGTCCCGTAGATGTGTGGACGTGGGACCTATCGTCCCCGTTGCATGGGTGGCTCGGGGGTTTTATAGGCCAACCCCCCGGCTTACAATATTCCTGAGGTACAAAGTGGGGGGACCCGTTTGGCATCCCCTCTGGCTCGCCAGGGGTTCCCGCCTTGTGATCCTTTTCATTGTTCGTAGGGTCCACCGGCTAAGCGGTCCCATCGCCTGCTGGGGCCCGCCAGCCGGCTCCGTGATTGGCCCCCTCCCACATACTACGGCACGGATTGCCTGGGCATCGTCGTCCAGCGCCAACCGACTGAAGTCTCCGGTACGGACGGCTGCACTGTAGCCACACCGGAGCAGGTAATCGAGTGCGAGAAGGTGTGTCGGCACTATTACCCTGCCCAGTCGCGGTTGGCCAAGGTCAGCGGTACGATCGGCCGGACTGTAGCCACGCATGCCCGTGCGTCACCGACCACTATGGCTACATTGGCGCCAGTCGTAGGGGTCCCATCATGGCGTCGTACTTCCATGCAGAGGGATGGGACGGAAGCTTTCCCGCCCGAGGGTCAATGGTGGTGGTAGCTTGAAGGCAGCTAGCTGCGCCCAGCCAGTCAGGGGCAGGGCCTACTCCTCGACCAGCCGGACTCGATCCAACCGGCCACGCGTCCTCCAGCTGCGCGCCAGCCGGCCGCAAGCAGCCGGACACGTGTTAATTTTCGTAAGGGGGGAGAGAACCCCGCTACTTTGGCCTACCCAGGGGTAATAACCCCATCAATTAGAGGTGCAGAAGATATATGCATGCCCTAATGACTTCATCCTCTACTGCTGTGGGGAGTATGATAATTTGAATCCGTGCCCCGTATGCGGTGCATTACGCTATAAGATCAGTGGCGGTGACCCCCCCCCCCCCCCCCCCCCCGCTGATGTTGAGGGCGAGTGCCCCAGGAAGAGGATTGTTTCCATGGTGTTGTGGTAAGCTCCTATAATACCACGGTTGGAACATTTGTTCCAAAACAAATTGCATGCCGAGTTGTGGCGATGGCACAAAGATGATCGTAAGAAATACGGGAAGTTTGAAAGCACATTTGCTCCCTTAGTGGTTTTGGTAATTAATAAAAACATATATATCATTGAACTAATATTTCCACTAAGCATATTGCAGGAAAGTTCAATAATGGGTTGGCAAAAGGATTGTGGAGAAACCCCTATATGCAAGAAATGCATTGGCAAAAGCTTGAATAAATTGGACTCTACATTTTACTTTTTGAGAAATCACTTTGATTCCATAGGAAAAGCCAACACTATTAAAAGGGGTTAAGATACTGTTGGTGAACAAGATGCTCAAACGTTCACAAATGATAGTCACCAGAAACACCCCATAAACTCTTCACATATTCTTTCTAATCCAGATACCAAAATCGGTGCCACCAAGAAATTCCATTCGGCCATACCGATTTTCTAGCCTAGACAGAGCCCAGCCAAACCCTACCTATCGGTGAAACCAAACACCGTTTTGGTGGAACCGAGTTATGATGGCAATCTTTCTGTCACGGAGTTATTAGCATCGGCACCACCGAGTCTTGCCATCTAACCGTTGCCCACCCTTCGGTGTCACCGAGATTCCTATATTGGCTTCATCGAGATTCAAAAGTTGTAACCTTTGGATCACTTTGGTACCACCGACATTCACACATCAGTGTCGCCGAGTTGGTCACCTTAGGTGTAACGGTTGGGTTTTTGGAGATGTCGATATATACCCCTCCACCACCACTCACTCGACAAAGAAGCACTCAGAACATATCCCCACTCATACCAACTAATTTTCTGAAAGAGAGCCACCTACTCATGTGTTCGGATCATGCCATTCCATTCCAATCATATGAATCTTGTTCTCTAGCCTCCCCAAGTTTCTTTCCACCCAAATAATCTCTTCGACCAAAGCCAAATCTGAGAGAGAGTGATTAAGTGTTGAGGAGTCTATCATCTTAAAGCATGAGAGCAAGGAGTTAATCGACATTATTGAGCCTATTACCTTGTGGAGGGTGGTGCCTCCTACATTGGTTAGGTGTCGCTTGGGAGCCTCCTATTTTGTGTTTTGGGGTTAACCAAGAAGTTTGTAAGGGCAAGGAGATTGCCGTCTTCATGAAGATCTACCCTCAGTTAGGCTAGTCCTCCGTGGACTTAGGCTATTATGGTATAGTCAAGGTTGCTTCTTTGTGGAACCCTCCGTGGGTAGAGCCATCCGTGGACTCTCGTGACTGTTACCCTCCATGGGTTGAAGACTCCATAAACGTGGACGTACGATAGCACCACCGATCGGAACCATGGGAAAATCATCGTGTCACCAAATTCTGTTTGATCTTCCTACCCTTCCTTTACTACTCATGGTTGTCTTTACTTTTCGGTGCTATACTCGTATACATGCATGTGTAGGATGTGCTTGACTTGCCATGAATGCTAAAATCTAAAAACACTTAAAATTGCGAAAAGGTAGATTTTTATTTGGTCAAGTAGTCTAATCACCCCCCCTCTAGACCTACTTTCGATCCTACAAGTGGTATCAAAACTTTGGTCTCCATTGCATTGAATTGGTTTCACAACCTAGGAGAGTATGGCGTCTAGCAAGGGAAATTATCACCGTAGATGTCCGTACTTTGATGGCACTAATTTTGCTAGTTGGAAGCACAAAATGAAAATGCATATTCTTTGTCATAACCCCGCCATTTAGGTTGTTGTTCGTGTTGGTTTGCAAGGTGAATCCTTTGCAGATGGAAGAGAACCGGATCATGAAGCAACCGCGGAAGAATTTAAGATGTTGCAATGTAATGCTCAAGCATGTGACATTCTCTTCAAATTCCTATGCCCCAAAGAAATCAACAAAATCAGGCGTCTTGAGAATGGAAAAGAGATTTGGGATACTTTGGTTGATATGCATGAAGGTTCTCAATCCGTAAGAGAATCCAAGTTGGATGTTCTTCAAAGTCAGCTTGACAAGTTCAAGTTGAAGGATGGTGAAGGAGTCGCTGAGATGTTCTCTAGGCTATCTCTCATCACAAATGATATTGCCGTCTTAGGAAGCGAAGAAATGACCGGCAAAATCGTCATCAAGAAGATACTTCGAGCTTTGGATGATATATATGCACCGTATGCACATTGATCCAAATGATGCCCAACTACAAAGGTCTCAAATCTATGGAAGTTATTGGAAGGATTGTTGCTCATGAGATGACACTCAAATACAAGGAAGAGCTTCACAACAAGTCTAGCGGTTCTTACAAAGCCACAAGTGATGCCCCCGCAACTCTAAGCGACAACCTTGTCACATATGAAGAGATAAGCCTCATGGTCAAGAAATTCAACAAGTTCTACAAGAATAGCGGCAAAGATCAAAGCTCCAACTCAATATATGAAGAGAAGCGTTCGCCAATTCGTGATCAAAACTGCTACAATTATGGGAAGCTCGGACACTACTCCAATGAGTGGACGACTCCTTACAAATGTAGGTGAGAAGAGTAAGGAAACAACAAGGATGCTCCCAACTCATGGTGATCTTCAGCAACATTGAGCAACCACCAGTACTTCACTGACATTCTGTCTTCATCGACAAAACCCAAGGTTAGTTTATCCCTCCTATGGGGGGTATCATATCTAGACTTGAGTCAAAGCATCTCATAGTATGTGACAACATTAAATGCTTTATGTAAAAGTGGTAACCCCAATCGTGCTTAAACGATGAGTATGGCCTATGATCAAGTATTTTTACTTAGCTCCTATGTCAATGTACTCATATATAGATGACCGCGTCATCGCCAAAGTGCTTGATAGATGCTAGTATTTATGTGCATGTATACCATGATTTCATTTGACATCTTATTGTTGCTATTTGGCTTTTGATTTTTTTCTTTTACCAATTGGATGTACGAGAATGCCTAGGACCGCTCTCTATCTATCTATGCTTTCTCGTCTCAAGTTCTATTCATGCTTCATCACAAAACTTGAACAAGCACATCTTGATCCCTCCGTGTGAGATGCACTCGGAGTTCCATGTCGAAAAGGGCTGCACTCCAAAACCTCCCAAGTGCAACTCGGTGTAACCAACCAACAATTCTTGGTTTCACCGATTGCCTAGGGTCGATCTTGTTTTCCACCTCGGTATCACCAATTCCACTTTCTTGATTACACCGAGTTTCCTTGTCGGCTCACAGTTGAGAAACTCGGTGACATCGAAAACTTAGAACTGGTGTCACCGATAGCATGGGGTATATATGCTATGGACCTGGCACTTTGAAATTAACTCTTCAAACCGTCGCGGCCGAAAACGCTAAGCTGCCAAGAAGGACCCCCTGGTCATCGCCCTTGCCTCGCTATGCTCCTCCATCGCTGGGATCCTCGCCATCAACGGGCATCTTCGCCACCGTCTTCACCGTAGCGTACCATCACCAAGCTAGGGTACGGATCAAACCTTCTATTGCTCTCCATTATCTGATTTGTGTGCATAGAGTTGTTTCTATCTATACACCACTGTATGCGGTCTTCCCTATCCACCAAAAATCTCATAGATTAGCGAACGAAGAAATTTTTAGGGTTAGCTGTCCGAAGGGTGCATCTCGGTAACACCAAGTCGAAAGACTCAGTTCCACCGATTGTGATCTAGGGTTACTAAGAACCATGTCGATGAGACCGAGCCATTCTTTTCGGTTCCACCGAAAAGGGTTGGGAAAGTTTCTGTTGATGCACATGGTCAGTGTCGGTGATTCCGAAAATGAAAACTCAGTGACACCAAAATACCTTCTGAAGAAAGCTGAAACTAATGTTTTCCTTGTTCAAATTTTGGAAACATCTGCATTTTGTGATGACTCAACTCTTCTACTACTCTATACTCTTTTCAGAAGGTCAGAGATGTCAGATGCTGAAGACAGTCAGAATGATCTCAGAGAGCAGAGTGTTGACATGAGTTCTCGCACCAGTCCTAAGGAGATCTATGATGATGTTCCTAGTTCTCCTGATTTTCCCAAGGCTGCTACTAGGACAAGAATAAAACTAAATTCTGATGAGGAAGATGAGGACTTCATACCTGATGAAGTGCCTCCCAAGTCAAAGCAGGACAAGTCAGCCAAGAGCACTACTGCTGCCACTACATCCAAGAAGGCAGTCAAGAAGAAGTCTGCTCTCTCAAGCACTATGAGAGCTCCAGAGGCACCATGACCATTGAGCCTCCCAGGAAATATATGCCCAAGAAGTCAGGAGAGAAGAAGAGGAGGGAGAGGAAAATCTCAGTCCAAGTCACGAGTAAAGTTGCTAGCATGGTGAGGACTCTAAAGCAGAGTGAAGCAGAAGAAGAGGAAGAGCCTGCTGCCATGGCTCCTCCCAACAAGAAGCAGAAGAAATTATTGTCTGATGTTATGCCAAAGAAATCTCCATCCAAGAGCACCAAGTCTGCACCCAAGAAAGTTGCTGCTGAGAAGTCCAAGAGGTTATCCAAAAAGATTCCAACTTCTAAGAAGAACAAGGGATCCACCTCCATATATCTGTTGATTCGTCTGCCTTGATGAAGCTAAGACCACGCTTTCCAGTGCACAATGCCAGCCATCTACAGGCTGAGGTCATGAAGAAGTGGAAGGACTTAGGTATTATAGAATGGAGAGCAATTGATCCAAATGCTAAGAGGAAGACTGTTGTTGACTACAGGTTCCACACCAAAAACAACAAGATTTCTATGATACTGTATTACTTGACAAGAGCCCTGCTCTAAGTGACATGAGGTATGTGGATTGGAAGTATATCAAGGAGAATGAAGACTAGTTCCCACTTGTGCAGGATAACTTTCATTGCATTGGCCTGGATAAGTTTGTTGGCAAGGAATTTACAACATGGAATGATGAGATGATCATGCAATTCTACTCCACTACTCATTTCTATCATGATGGTAGAATTGTATGGATGACTGGAGGTCCAAGATATGAGTCCACAGTTGAGGAGTGGTTTGCCATTTTAGGAGCCCCAGAAGTGCAAAATGGTGATATCAATGTCTATTTCGAGAACAAGGCAAGCCACAAACATGTACAATGAGATTCCTGTTGCACACTTGAAGTCTCATAAGCTTGGATCTATCTACTTCCTTTAGGCTGGTCTTCGCACTACCAGCACCATCTTGAGGCATACCTTGTTGCCTCAGTCTAGAGATGAGAAGATGATACGAGGATACTCCATCAACATGTTGATCCATCTAGATCAACACACCAGATTCAGAGTGATGGACTTGATTGTGGATACTGTGATGGGAGTTTCTGCTGACCAGAAGTGCTCATGTTGCTACGCACCCTATATCCAGATGCTTATCAACTCCAAGATGTAGAGGCACATTTTTGCACTTGACATGCCACATTTTCCACTCTTACCAGAATTCGAGGACAACGTTGGGGTGATGAATGTTGGGGAATGTTGCATGGGTAACAAAAGTTTTCCTATGCACACGCAAGATCTATCCATGATGATGAGCATGTACGAGAGGGAGAGTGGATCTACATACCCTTGTAGATTGATAAGCGGGAAGCGTTAAGAAACTCGGTTGACGTAGTCAAACGTCTTCGCGATGCAGATCGCCGAGTGCCCCGTGATCCAATCACGATCCATCAAGATCTAGCACCGAACGGATGGCACCTCCGCGCTCAGCACACGTACAGCTTGAACGGATGGCATCTCCGCCTTCTTGATCCAGCAAGAGGGAGCGGAGAGGTAGACGAGTTATCTGGTGGTGCGACAGCATTGGGGCGATGATGGTGGAGCTATTCCAGTAGGGCTTCGCCTAAGCACTGCTAAAACCGACATAGAGGAGAAACTACAAACTAGAGGAGAGGTAGCATGTGGCTGTTTTTCTGTGTTAAAAAACCCACAAACCTATAGTATATACAAGAGGAGGGAGGGAGGAGACTTGTCCCTCAAGGGGCCAGCCCTTGCGTTGGCCGAAGTGGTAGGAAGAGGAGTCCTCCTCCAATCCTAGTAGGATTAGAACTCCTTCCCTCCCACTTGGAAAACTCCTTTTCCACCTTTTTCCTTTTGGACTTCTCCTCCCAGCCGCATGTGCCTCTTGTGAGACTTAGGCCGGCCCACTAAGGGCTGGTATACCTCCTCCCACAGCCCATGTAGCCTCTTGGGTCCAAATACCCCTCCCGATGGTCCCTGGCACCCTCCCGACACTCCTGGTACACTACCGATGAGCTCGAAACTTTTCGGACGACCAAAACAGGACTTCCTATATATCAATATTTACCTCCGGACCATTCCAGAGCTGCTCGTGATTTCCGGGATCTCATACGGGACTCCGAACAACCTTCGGTCTCCACCATACATAACTCTATACTAAGGAAACACCACCGAAGCTTAAGTGTGCAGACCCTGGGGGTTCGAGAACTATGTAGACATGACCGAGACACCTCTCCGGTCAATAACCAATAGCGGGACATGTATGCCCATATTGGTTCCTACAAATTCAAAGAAGATCTTTATCATTCGAACCTCTATGCCAAGGATCTAGTTAATCCCGTGTGATGTTCCCTTTGTTCTTCGGTATGTTACCTGCCCGAGATTCAATCGTCGGAATCTGTATACCTAGTTCAATCTCGTTGTCGGCAAGTCTATTTACTCGTTCCGTAATACAAGATCCTGTAACTATCACTTTAGTCCAATTGCTTGCAAGGCTTGTTGTGATGTTGTATTACCGAGTGGGCCCTGAGATACCTCTACGTCACACGGAGTAACAAATCCTAGTATTGATTCCTGCCAACTAAACAGACACTCTCGGAGATACCTGTAGAGCCCCTTTATAGTCACCCAATTACGTTGCGATGTTTGATACAAACAAGGGACTCCCCAGTATCAGTGAGTTACATGATCTCATGGTCATAGTAACAGATACTTGACATGCAAAAAACTGTAGCGATAAACTAACACGATCAAATGCTATGTTTATAGTTTGGTTCTTGTCCATCACATCATTCTCCTAATGATGTGATCCCGTTATCAAATGACATCTCATGTAATTAGCTAGGAAACCTTGACCATGTTTGATCAACGAGCTGGTCTACTAGAGGCACACTAGGGACAAAGTGTTGTCTATATATCCACACTTGCAATGTGTTTCCAGTCAATACAATTATAGAAAGGATAATAAAAAATTATCATGAACATGGAAATATAATAATAACCATTTTATTATTGCCTCTAGGGCATATTTCCAATAGTCTCCTACTTGCACTAGAGTCAATAATCTAGCTCACATCACTATGTGATTTACATTGTAATGAATCGAACACCCATACAGTTCTGGTGTTGATCATGTTTAGCCCTTGGAAGAGGTTTTTTGAACAGGTCTATAACATTCAGATCCGTGTGCACTTTGAAAATATTTATGTCCTCCTCCTTGATGTACTCGCGGATGGAATTGAAGCGTTGCTTTATGTGTCTGGTCCTCTTGTGAAACCTTGGTTCCTTGGCCAAGGCAATGGCACCAGTGTTATCACAAAACAGATCCACTGGATTCAGTGCACTAGGCACTACTCCAAGATCTGTCATGAATTCCTTCATCCAGACACCTTCCTTTGCTGCCTCCGAGGCTGCGATGTACTCCGCTTCGCATGTAGAATCGGCTACCATGCTCTGCTTGGAACTGCACCAGCTTACCGCTCCCCCATTTAGAATAAATACGTATCCTGTTTGCAACTTAGACTCATCCGGATCAGTGTCAATGCTTGCATCAACACAACCCTTTATGACCAGATCTTGATCACCTCCATGAACGAGAAACATCTCCTTAGTCCTTTTCAAGTACTTAAGAATATTCTTGACCGCCATCTAGTGCTCCATTCCAGGATCGCTTTGAAACCTTTCGGCCATACTTATGGCAAGGCTCACATCGGGTCTTGTGCACAGCATTCACTATAGGAAACACATACTTTGCCGTCCGCCATCCCAGACGGAAAAGGCATGAATCCAGGACGGCAAAGGCTTTGCCGTCCGCCAGCGGACGTCAAACCGTCCGGCTGAATGAGCCACGATAAAGGCCTCTTTGCCGTCTGCTGGCGGATGCAAAGACCTTTGAATCTTTGTCGTCTGCCAGCAGACGGCAAAGAGCCTGGACAGCACACGTGGGCACTTAGCTCCGTTAGGGGGCTTATCGACGTGGTTTGCCGTCCGCTGGCAGACGGTAAAGACCTTAGGTTCTTTACTGTCTGCCACCAGACGGCAAAGCACCTTTTTTTGATAGCCTAGTTGGGTTCTTTGCCGTCCGCTGGCACACGGCAAAGAACCTTAGGTCTTTGTCTTCTGCCAGCGGACGGCAAAGAACCCACCTAGGCCAGCCCCAGTTTGCATAGGTAGCTGCCACGTGGCCACTTTGCCGTCTGCTGGCAGACGGAAAAGTGGCTATATAGCCCCTGTTTTTTTTGTTTTTTCTTAAAATCATTCAATTTCACAGAATATTCATATATATCCAACATATACATATCCAGAACATACATATCATTCAACAAGTTCCAACAAGCATACCAAATAAGTTGAAACAAGCATATATATACCAATAATTAAGTTCCAACATATATACAAGTTTCCAACAACACACAATATGGATTCCAACAACATATCCATACATATGTATCCAAAACAAGTTTTCCATAAACATGAAGGTAGCAGAAGTCGAAGAGTACAGTCCACCAATGCACTCTTCCTCATCTATAGCAAATCTGCAAAGTAGGAAAGATATAGTTAGAAGAAGAAGAAGACTAGCTAGAAGAAGATAAGAAAATGAAGAAAAAAAGAAGAAGAAGAATTTATCTTCTATTTCTTTTTCTCCACTCCTCTCCTCTGCTCTTCTCCAAGGTAGTAATGCCATTTTGTAGCTAACTAATCATATCAAGTAATTTTGGTGGAAAAAATGCTAAGTATAGGTCATTTTATAGCTATCCTAGGTAGAATATATCATTTTGGAGATAAGTAAGGTTATTATGTATAGGTCATTTTGGAGGAAAAAATGCTGAGTATAGGTCATTTTGGAGGTAAACCAAGGTTATTATGCCATTTTTTTTACCTAAGTGAGCATATTATGTCATAAAAGAACTAGCTAAGCTAATTATAGATCATTATTGAGCTATCCTAGGTAGTTATGCCATTTTGTACCTAAGAGAGCTAATTATGTCATAAATGAACTAGCTAAGCTAGCTATAGATCATTATTGAGCTATACTAGCTACTAATGCCATTTTCTAGCTAACTAAGCATATCAAGTCATTTTGGAGGAAAAAATGCTAAGTATAGATCATTTTATAGCTATCCTATGTAGAATATACCATTTTCTAGCTAACTAAGCATATCAAGTCATTTTTTATGAAAATAAGCGAAGTATAGGTCATTTTATAGCTATCCTAGGTAGAATATATCATTTTAGAGGTAAGTAAGGTTATTATGTATTTTTGAGGAAAATAAGCTAAGTATAGGTCATTTTGGAGGTAAACGAAGGTTATTATGCCATTTTTTACCTAAGTGAGCATATTATGTCATAAATGAACTAGCTAAGCTAATTATAGATCATTATTGAGCTATCCTAGGTAGTTATGCCATTTTGTACCTAAGTGAGCTAATTATGTCATAAATGAACTAGCTAAGCTAGCTATAGATCATTATTGAGCTATACTAGCTACTAATGCCATTTTCTAGCTAACTAACCATATCAAGTCATTTTGGCAGAAAAATGCTAAGTATAGGTCATTTTATAGCTATACTAGGCAGAATATACCATTTTCTAGCTAACTAAGCATATCAAGTCATTTTTGATGAAAATAAGCTAAGTATAGGTCATTTTGGAGCTAAGTAGTTCATTTCTTAAGCTAAGTATGCATTTGTGAATGAAAACACTTGGGAAAACTTACCATCAACACGGAGGTGAAGGACCGGTAGGGTTTGGGCCAGGGTGAGACGTAGAAGGACTGGTCGGGGTTGTGGCAGACGCAGAAGGATCAGTCGATGCTTGTCGGGAGGCACGCTGCACCAAAGATCATTTGCAATGTATCCTTAGCATGATGCAACTCAAATGTGAATACTAGTAACTAATGACCATTTAAATGAAAATCACCGTGGGTGCTATAGCAATATGGGGCATCGACGGAGGGGTCTGACCATTGTTCTGGCACACGGTCTACACATTTTGTTTTCAGGAGACATTCATATTAGTTAGTGATGAAATGAACATTACGTGCATGATTTTGCTAATAGGCAGGAGAAACTTACCATGAGGAGCTTGTATAGGGCCCGGTGAGACGCGTCGTTCCTGTTCCTCTCCTCCTCCAACAGCCTAGTCGTCCTCTCCTCCATCTCCCTCTCCCTCTGCGCCGCCTGCCTATTTGCCTCCGCCAGAAGCTCCTGGGCCCTAGACTCAATGGCGAGCTCCATTGGCCATGGACGAGGCCTTATCTCAGGATCAGAGCTCTTCTGGCGCTTCTTGATCTCTGGGAGAGTCCTAGGACAACGTATCAGTCCATCCCCAATGGCTATCGAGCCATGGGGCCTCCCACCACCAGATATCATCACGAGCTCTGGATCAAAAGGACTCTGGCTCGGGTTGAAGTCCTCCCCTTTCCTCGCCTTCCCCTCATCTATGTACCTCACAAGCTTGTTGTGGTAGGAGATGTTGCTGAAGCTCTTTGGATGATCGAGGTCATCCTCAGACAATGCCTTGGCATTCTTGTACGAGGCAGTATGGGCATGGCATAGAGGTCGAACAGAGGTGGTACCTCCTTCTTGTTTTCTCGCGCCTAAAAGAGGTGAACAAAATATTAGTTAGGGGCTCAAGCTAGCATGAAGAATGAAATTGCATGAATCATGAATCAAACCACATACCCAGTTATCCCCGTACTCAAATAGGTTGGAGCTCCCTTGATGGTGTGGCACACCTCTCATTTGGGCACGCTTCTCCTTGGCCTTGTTGTGTTCGGCTAGCCATTCAGGAGAGCACCATTCATCCACCAATGCCTTCCAACAGTCCATCCTATCCGCACACCATCTCGAGGGCACCTAAGTTAGACAAGAGAAATTTCAGCGCTACGCCTACGAATCAAATCAAAGAAACTAAGTACAATGCCTTAAGAATAGATAATTACCTTCATAAACTTCTCCTTACTCATATAATTTTTGTGGCACTTATTCTTGGTTATCTTAATGTTACTCGAGGCGTAGTAGTCTCGAATAGCCTGCACCCGAGCCTCATGCCGTAAGTTCTAAAGTAGGCGCTTGCACTCGGCTTCGAGAACAATAGCCGCTCTTGCCTCGTATTCCTCAAGACACCTGTAGAAGGTCTGCAATCAAACAAGACAACACATTAGACACTGATTAGTACAATCACTAGTTATTGTTGAATTTTAATTCTGTAAAGGATAAATTACCCAAAAGCGACGGATCACAATGTCAGCCACCGTCACGCACAAGACACCATCGACCATCTCCTCCGGCTGGGCCGGGGCAGCCTTGTATAGCTCCCAGGTCAGTGCTTCCTATGGAGCCTCACCCTCACCGGGCAACTAGGCCTTCCACGAGAAGTGGTGCCGGAGAAGCACACCAAGGACCTGGTTGGGCCTGCGGACACCACGCTCGTATTTCCAACCCCTGCAGTATGACAAGGCCAACACATTAGATATTAATTTGAACAAACATGAAGGTGAAAGGTTAAAAAGAGTAAATGCACTTACTTCTTCATATTAGGCGCAATCAACCACCTCTGCTCACGAGTCGTCGGCACGGGAGGCAGCTTTGTACAACCAAGCTGGTAGACCTTCTTACCCTCGTCAACCAGCTCGCTCTTGCTATAGGTGTCCTCAGACAAGTAATTGTCCTCACCACCATCAGCATGGCCACTAGCCTCAGGAGTCACGTGGGACGAAGACTCTGGGACCCAAGTCTCCTGGGACAAAGACTTTGGGACCTGAGTCTCCTGGGACGAAGGCTCAGTGACCCAAGGCTCGTCGACCCGAGGCTCGTGGACCGGAGTCCGAGACGGGTCCACCTGAGACGGAGCACTCCTGTGGTCGGGAGAATCAGCTGGGGATGGCGGCGAGGAAGGCGCAGCAGCCTTCCGACCTCTAGCACCTCTCTTCGTCTTCCCCCGACCTCCCCCGGTCGAAGAAGAAGCGCCTGTCGGTGTCTGTGTGCTATGTACCAGCGCTCTCTAGAGTTGCCGGGGTGGAATAATAGCACCCCTCCCAGCACGCGCCGAGGAAGGAGGCTCAGAGCGCTCTCGACCCCCGCCCACCATCTATCAACACCTGCAATGACAAAGAGTGAACAAAATAAGTTCAACATAAAAAAATTGAATACCTAATAACATGAACTAATTAATAATATATATGTACATAATAATAATTGAATACCTCACATTACTAATATTAATCTTTGTCATCTATATATGCTCCGAGATCAATAAATGCATAATCATCATCACTATCAGTAATGACGTGCTCATCGGCATCATCAATAAATGCATCAACATGTGGAAGGCCTCTATGTAATCGGTCAAGCATTGTATGGTCCTTCGCAGCAGTAACCTCTTCTTCTTCTGTCTCTTCTTGTTCCTGCTCAGGGGTGAAGTCGGGTTCACTGTCGCCGTCGACCTCAATGTTCTGGGGTGAAGTAGAGCGGTTGTTGAAGCGTTTTTTGGAAACACGTGTTTCTTGGAAGAATTCTCCTTCATATGTGTCTGGGTTAATGTGAGGTTCATAATCATCTTCATTTAGGGGAGGTGGTCTAAAATGTGGCGGCACATCATAAACGACATCCCAACCTTTCAAATTTGGATCCGTTTGGCTGGCCCATGGGAGATAGAAAACTTGGGTCGCTTGTTGAGCCATAATATAGACATCGGGAACATCCAAATGGGTGATTTGTTTGATTTCGACTAGCCCTATATGTTCATGAGTCCTTCTAGTCTCCTTCGGCTGAACCAATAACATTTGAAGACTACGACATTTGGTGGGTTTTCACCAAAGAATGTAAGTTCATAAATTGCTTCAACTCTTCCATAATACTCGACCTCTCCTTCACCGACAGCGAAGACACAACAATTTGTAGTCTTTCGGTTGGCCATAGATAGCTCTTTGCCAAAAGTACGAAAGTGATACCCATTGATGTCGTATTTGTCAAATGAATAGACCATAAAGTCAAAACCATTAGCGACTTGTCTCAATTCGGAGTCCATAGACTCTGCATTAGCCTACAAGTTTAATACCAAAGGATTGTTGCATTAGCCGCAAACTAGGCGAAGAAATGAAATCGTCTAATTGATGGAAATTATCGTTTGCTTGAACCAAGAGATGAAACCGGGATAGCCGCCTCCATGCTTGGCCAGAAGCTCATACTCTTCGATGGAATCCTTTTGGATCACCGCTCCAGCCGAGAATTTGGCAAAGTCTCGACTGTATCACATATCTGGGAATAAGAGCATTTCAAAGGAATTAGAAGTTGCGAAACAATGTATCGAGAACTTACTCGATGTACGGCCGCACTTCTGTTAGGTTGTTGAGGATATACAACGAAATGGTCTGCCATTCTTCGAGATCCAACCCTATTGATATCGAAGCACCGGCTGGTGCGAGCATCCCTTTGAATAAGCTGAGGTTGGATCAACCTTTTCCACGGTTGCCATCATTGCACCGAGGCTTCGGATTATGCAAATGACGATTTTGGGCTGTGTAGTGTGCTGTCACAAAGTTTGCCACCTCCTTAGTAATGAATGCCTCGGCCATCGATGCTTCAACTCTACGTTTATTTTTACATTTTGCTCGAAGTGTCTTCTGCATCCTCTCAGTTGAGAAGTACCAACGATTTTGCACCGGCCCCCCCAATCTTGCTTCGGTCGGGAGATGCAAAATCAAATGTTGCATTGGATTAAAGAAGCCCGATGGAAAGATCTTTTCTAACTTGCAGATCAACTCCGGCGCCAACTCTTCCAGTTCGTCTAGCACGTCAGGCGATAGTTCTTTCGCACAAAGAGCACGGAAGAAATAGCTCAGCTCTGCCAGTACTAGCCATTCATGCTCAGGGATAAAGCCACGCAACATCACCGGCATTACCCGCTCAAGCCATATGTGCCAATCATGACTCTTGAGACCAAATATTTTCAATTTTTCAAGACTCGCTCCCCTCTTTAGATTCGCTGCATACCCATCGGGGAACATCAGCTGCATTTTCACCCACAAGATCATTTCCCTCATAGCTGGCCTTCCAAGATTGAACCATGCCTTTGGCTTCATCCAGTTCTTCTTTCCATTCGGTTGTCGAATGTTTTGTAACGGTCTATCACATAGAGCCTCCTGGTTGACTCTAGCCTTAGGATTATCCTTCGACTTCCCCTCTATGCCGAACAATGTACCAAAAAGTGCCGCGACATTCTTTTCAGTGTGCATCAAGTCGATGTTGTGTGGGCAAAGGAGGTCTTTGAAGTAAGGCAGATCCCACAAACATATCTTGTGAGTCTAGGCATGTTTCGTATTATACCCTTTGAAATACCCTGGACGATTTGGATCCGGCTCAAGAGCGTTTATCTGATCCAGGATCTGTTGGCCTGTCAACGCAGGTGGTGCAATGTTTTTGACAAATCTACCTTTGATGAAATTCTTCTTGTATTTTCTGAACTTATGGTCAGGATCCAGGAACTGTCTATGCATGTCGAAGCAAGAGAACTTGCGACCCGCCTCCAGCCAACGAAACTGAAGAGCTGCCTTGCATGTGGGGCACGGAAACTTTCCATGCACACACCAGCCACCGAATAGCGCATACGCCGGCAAGTCATGCATCGAGTAGATGTACCACACATGCATTTTGAAGTTCTTTTTTTTAGCGGCATCGTATGTCTTGATCCCATTATCCCCGGCTTCTTGCAATTCATCCTTAAGCAGTTGCATGTACACATTCATATTTTCCCCCGGATATTTGGGCCCTGGAATGACAAATACAGGCCAACAACTATATTGTGCTGCCGTCATACCATACACATTGAACCCATCCGTGTTGAAGGCAACTCGAGGATGCCTTGGTTCTGCCGCTTTATCCTTATGTAATGAATCGAAGTGCTTCCACGCAAAAGCGTCCGAAGTGTGTCCCAACATCGGATTCCCATTTGCATCCAGTTCTGTTCTTTTGCCCAATTTATGCCACGTCATCTGTCTAGCCATCTCTTCGACCATGAAAAGCCGTTGAAGTCTTGGTATGATTGGAAGATACCAAAGAACATTAATGGGGATTTTGGTCTGACTCTTCTCACCCATACCGTTGTCTACCAGAACATACGTGGAAGCATTGCAAATGTGGTAATAGTTCAAGCCCGCATACTGAAGCCTAAATGAGGCACATCCATTCTCACAGGCATCTATCTTCGCATAGGGCATCTTAAGCGCATGCATGATTTTGTCCGACTGGTACAGGTTTGGTGGCAATACATGGCCTTTGGGTAGAAAGCGTCCAAATATCGTCATAATCGCGTCGTAGCATTCTCTGCCCAGGTTGAACTGAGCCATTAGAGCCATTACTTGCGCGATGGCATCCAGCTGACAAAGCTCTGTGTGCTCGTGGAGAGGATGTTTTGAAGACTCCAACATTTCATAAAAGGCCTTTGCAGATTCCTCCATCTCATCGTCCGAATCCCTAACATCATCAAAGTCTTGCACCATGTCTTCGATCCCGGTACCAAGCTCGTCGGTGCGACGACGAAGCACCTCAGCTCTGGCATGTTGGGCAGACTCACCATGAAATGTCCAGACCGTATAACTAGGCGTAAAACCCCACTTCTGTAGGTGTTTGATCATTTCAAACTCTGACTTCTTCTTATAGTTGTCGCAATGGACACAAGGGCACCAGGTTGTTTTCTGTCCATTTGCAAATGCGACTCTCACAAACTCCTTGGTTTTTGTTAACCATTCACGGGTCATGTCTTTCTGACTAGTGTGACCGGTGTACATCCACCCACGATCACTCATCCTACCTAGCTACTAGACACACACAAAATATATACATAATTCAGCAAACCATATTCATTAGTTAATAGAGTTTGTCAGTTTCATTACGTCCATGCAACCAAGATGCTAGTAGGTAAAGATAGGTCCTAATCCCTCCCGAGTATGTGTAGATTGGGTTCATTTTCCCATGCTCTGTTCTGGATCCGATGCAAAATTTCGGCAGCACCTCCCCATTGTTCTCCTGATACACGTCTCGGCAATAAGCAGAGAGGATTTGTACCCGGAGAACAACAGGGAGGCACTGACGATATTCTCCATCGGATCCGGAGTAGAGCGTATGGGAAAACGAACCCAATCCACACATACTCGGGCTGTCCATGGATAACGTTGGACAATTCGAAAGAATCATAGTTATAAATATGCAAATGTATGCATATTTATAGATCTAACCCTTTCGAACGAGAGACGCATAGTGTTCACGCATACTGATGATTCAATCTACCTACAGCTAGCAAGTTTCATCGGCACGAAGACCGGAACAGAGCAAACGAAGGGGGAGGAGGAGATGTCATTTGTGCTCACCCACGAATGCACGGGCGGAGCTCGTCGAACGCACGGGGAGATCGTCGAACACCAAACCCTCGCAGTGACGAAACAACTGCACATTTAAATCCATCCGATTAACAGAAATATATATATGATGTTTTTCATAACAAAATCGGAAATTATATGACCTAACTCATAATACACACATATATGACCCCGTTGGCCTCTGGAAGGCCGAAGAGCACCCTTTCGGTCAACAGGAGGCCGAAGAGGTGTCGGGGGTCGGGGGTGTCGTGTCGTGGTGTCGGGGTGTCGTGTCGGGGTCGATATGTCGTGTCGGGGTCGAGGGTCGGGGGTGTCATGTCATGGTGTCGGGTTAGAGAGTTCCTCGACGTCGATGAAACCCTAAATAGAAAGTATCATTGGTGCAAGATACATGTGGCGCTCGGCGTTGAACACTAGATCCACATCCCACAAGTGATGTCGACACCTGGTGTCCCGCGCGCAGCAATAGTTCTGGGTCGGTCTACATCAGTATAATGTGTGTGTGACTTTCGGTTCGTCGAGGCTTTCCTTAAGTAACTCTCATATCTCATGGTGTGTTGGTGCGCTCTCTCTCACACTGATACGGTGGTGTATATATGTTGGTGGACACTCTCTCACAGTAATAGTTCGACCACTGGTGATGGACTCCTCTTCTCTCCTCTTCTAGCGCAATATATCAACGAGTATATCGCAGAGAAGAGAAAAAAGAAGAGGCGCCCCCCACGACAACAGTCGGGATTTCTCCATCAAGAATGCACATGAAAGTTATTTAAGGAAAGCCTCGACGGACCGAAAGTCACACACTCATTATACCGATGTACATCGACCCACGATCACTCATCTTGCCTAGCTACTGGACACACACAAAATAGTGATGATTGAAGACACGTATAGCTAGCAAGTTTCATCGGCACGAAGACCGGAATAGAGGAAATGATGTTTGGTATAACAAAATCGAAAAATATATGACCTAACTCATAATTCACAAATATATGACCTATGTAGTGTCGGGGTCGGGGTGTCTGGGGTGTCATGTCGGGGTCGGGGTGTCGGGGGTGTCGTGTCGGGGTTGGGGTGTCGAGGGTGTCGTGTCGGGGTCGGGGTGTCGGGGTGTCGGGGGTGTCGTGTCGTGGTCGGGGTGCTGTGTCGTGGTCGTGGGTGACGTGTCGGGGTCGGGGTGTCAGGGTGTCATGTCGGGGTCTGGGTGTCGGGGTAGGGGTGCTGTGTCTGGGTTAGGGGGTTCCTCGACGTCGATGAAACCCTAAATAGCAAGTATCATCGGTGCGAGATACATGTGGCGCTCGGCGTTGAACACTAGATCCACATCCCACAAGTGACGCCGGCGCCCGGTGTCCCGCGCGTAACAATAGTTCTGGGGGCCGATGACGGTCGAACACCTATGCGAATTTGTCTGGGAGCCTCTGCGATGAGGATCAAAGCCAAGTTTTGAAACATCAAACAACCAAACCAACTTGAGTCAGTTAGGGTGTTTCAAGTTTCAACACTTGGCTTTTAATCATCATCGCAAAGGCTGCAAGACAAATTCGCATAGGTGTTCAACCGCCATCGACCCCGAGAACTATTGCTGCGGGACGCCGGACGCCGGCGTAAATTGTGGGACATGGATGCAGTGTTCGACACCGACGGCCACATGTATCTCGCACCAACGATACTTGCTATTTAGGGTTCCATCGACGTCGGGGGTGTCGTGTCGGGATCGAGGTGTCATGTCGGGGTGTGGGGGGTGTTGTGTCGGGGTGTGGGGGGTGTCGTGTCAGGGTCAGGGTGTGGGGGGTGTCGTGTCGGGGTCGGGGTGCCGTGTCAGGGTGTCGTGTCAGGGGTGTCGGGGTGTCGGGGTGTCATGGTGGCGGGGGTGTCGTGGTGTCATGTCGAGGGTTGGGGTCGGTGGCGTCGGGGGTTGAGGATCGGTGGCGTCGGAGGTTGGGGGTTAGTGGCGTCGGGGGTGCCGTGTCAGGGTATCGGGTGCCGTGTCGGGGTCGGCGTGTTGTGGGTGTCATGTCGGGGTTGGGGTGTCGCGGGTGTCGTGTCGGGGTCGGGGTGCTGTGTCGTGGTCGGGGGTGCCGTGTCGGCGTGTCGGGGTCGGGATGTCGGGGGTGTCGTGTCGGGGTCGGGGTGTTGTGTCATGGTCGGGGGTGCCGTGTCAGGGTGTCGAGCTGTCGTGTCGCGGTCGGGGTGTAGGGGGTGTCGTGTCGGGGTCGGGGTGTCGGGGGTGTCGTGTCGGGGTCGGGGTGCTGTGTCGTGGTTGGGGGTGCCGTGTCGGGATGTCGGGGTGTCGTGCCGGGGTCGGGGTGCTGTGCCGTGGTCGGGGGTGCCGTGTCGAGGTGTCAGGGTCGGGGTGGTGTGTAGGGGTCTCGGGGTGTCGGGGTCGGTGTGCCGTGTCGGGGTGTCATGTCGGGGTGTCGGGGTCGGGGTCGGGGTGTCGTGTCGGGGTCGGGGTCGGGGTCGGGGTCGGGGTCAGGGTCGGGGTCTTCTTATTCCCCCTCCTTTCCTTTTCCTCTTCTTCTTCTCCTCCTCTCCTCTTTTTTCTTCTTCTTCTTCTTTTTTCTTCTCCTCCTCCTCCTCTTCTTCTTCCTTTCCTTTTTTCCTCTTCTTCTTCTCCTCCTCTCCTCTTTTCTTCTTCTTCTTCTTCTTCTTTTTTCTTCTCCTCCTCCTCCTCTTCTGTTTCTTCTTCTTATTATTTTTTTTTGTTCTTTTCCTTTCTTATTTTTCCTTTTTTTCTTCTTCTTTTCTTCTTTTTTTCTTCTAGGTTTTTTATTTTCTTCTTTTCTATCTAAGTTTTTTCTACCTAATATGTACTAACTAATATGAACTAATAACTAACTAATATAAACTAACTAATATGAACTAAAAAAATAGAAAAAAACATAAAAAGGGGTAGGGTGGAGCTCACTGAAGGGGCGTCGAGGCGGCGGCGCGGGGCGGTGGAGGGGGAGGGGCGGAGCTGGGTTGTCGGGGGTCGAGGCGGCGCGGCAGGGGGCGGCGGGGAGCGGCGTGGCAGGGGTGGAGGAGGGCCGCGGGGAGGGGGCGGGCGGCGCCGCGGCCTGGCTCCGGCGGTAGTGGAGAAGAGCCGTGGGGAGGGGGCGGCAGTGGGAGGAGGGCTGCGGGGACGGGGCGGCGGCGGGAGGAGGGCTGCAGGGAGGGGGCGGCGGTGGGATGGCGGGGCGGAAGCATTGAGAGAGAGAGGGAGAGAGAGATGTGTGAGAGAGAGAGGCGCGGGGGGCACGGCGCGGGGCCGAAACATATGGTACCCTCTTTGTCGTCTGCCAGTAGACGGCAAAGAGGGCAACCGTTAGTCCGCCCCCCGGCCGTGACATTGTGGGCCCTCCTCATCTCTTTGTCGTCCTCTAGCGGACGGCAAAGAAGTGACAGATTGACCTAGCCAGTGTCGTGCCCCGAGGGGCCCACTATGGTCTTTGCCGTCTGCTGGCAGACGGCAAAAAACTCTTTGTCGTGTGCCAGCAGACGGCAAAGAAGTGCAGATGGCAAAAACCGTCTTTGCCATCAGCTGGTTCTTTGTCGTCTGCTTTGCAAAGATAGATGGCAAACAACCTCTTTGTCGTCCACTAGCGGACGGCAAAGAGCTGGCAGACGGCGAATTGTCTGATTCCAGTAGTGATTGCATACCTTATAGAGCCTATGGCAGAAGCATATGGGATGACACTCTCCTTCTCTTTATCTTCTGCAGTCACTAGGCATTGAGTCTTACTCAACTTCACTCGTTGTAACACAAGCAGGAACCCCTTCTTGGACTGATCCATTTTGAACTTCTTCAAAACTTTATCAAGGTATGTGATTTGTGAAAGTCCTATTAAGTGTCACGATCTATCTCTATAGATCTTAATGCCTAATATGAAAGCAGCATCTCCTAGGTCCTTCATTGAAAAACTCTTGTTCAAATATTCCTTCACGTTTTCCAGCATTTCTATATTGTTTCAAATCAGCAATATGTCATCCACATATAATATTAGAAACACTATAGAGCTCCCACTCACTATCTTGTAAATACAAGCTTCTCTATAAACTTGTATAAACCCAAATGCTTTGATCACCTCATCAAAGCGCTTATTCCAACTCCGAGATGCTTGCACCAGTCCATAAATAGATCGCTAGAGTTTGCGAACCTCGTTAGCATTCTCTAGATCGACAAAACCTTCTGGTTGTATCATATACAACTCTTCCTTAAGGAAACCGTTAAGGAATGCTGTTTTAACATCCATCTACCAAATTTCATAGTCGAAATATGCAGCTATTGCTAACATGATTCTGTCGGACTTAAGCATCGCTACGGGTGAGAAGGTCTCATCATAGTCAACTCCTTGAACTTGTGGAAAACTCTTTGCCACAAGTCGAGCTTTATATACAGTAACATTACCGTCCGCGTCTGTCTTCTTCTTAAAGATCCATTTGTTCTGAATGGCCTTTTGCCCTTTAGGTAATACTTCCAAAGTCCATACATTGTCTTCATACATGGATCCCATCTCGGATTCCTTGGCCTCTGACCATTTCTCAGAATCTGGGCTAATCATTGCTCCTCCATAGCTCGTTGGTTCATCATTGTCTAACAACATGACCTCGAAGAGAGGGTTGCCATACCACTGAGGAGCAGTACGCGCCCTTGTCGACCTACGAGGTTCAATAGTAACTAGATTTGAAGTTTCATGATCATCATCATTAACTTCCTCTTCAACCGTTGTTGGCTCCACAGAAACATCTTTCTGAGCTGCACTACTCTTTGGTTGAAGTAAAGGTTCAATAACCTCATCAAGTTCTCTTTTCCTCCCACTCAATTCTTTCTGGAGAAACTATTTCTCAAGAAGTGTTCCGTTCTTCGCGACAAAAGCTTTGCCTTCGGATCTGAGATAGAAGGTATACCCAACTGTGTCTTTTGGGTATCCTATGAAGACGCATTTCTCCGCTTTGGGTTCCAGCTTTTCAGGCTAAAGCTTTTCGACATAAGCATCACATCCCCAAACTTTAAGAAACGACAACTTTGGTTTCTTGCCAAACCACAATTCATATGGCATCGTCTTAATGGATTTTGATGGTGTCCTATTTAAAGTGAATGTAGATGTCTCTAATGCATAACCCCAAAATGATAGTGGCAAATCGGCAAGAGACATCATCGAATGTACCATATCTAACAAGGTTCGATTACGATGTTCGGACACACCATTACGTTGTGGTGTTCTAGGCGGTGTCAATTGTGAAACAATTCCACACTGTCTTAAGTGACTGCCAAACTCATAACTCAGATATTCACCTCCTCAATCAGTTATCAGGGATTTAATCTTCTTATTATGATGATTCTCAACTTCACTCTCAAATTGTTTGAACTTTTCAAACATTTCAGACTTGTGTTTCATTAAGTAGATATACCCATATCTACTTAAGTCATCAGTGAAGGTGAGAAAATAACGATATCCACCACGGGCAACAACGTCCATTGGACTGCACACATCAGTATGTATGCTTTCCAACAAGTCACTCGCCCGTTCCATTGTTCCAGAGAAAGGCGTTTTAGTCATATTGCCCATGAAGCATGGTTCACATGTGTCAAGTGATTCAAAATCCAGTGACTCCAAAAGTCTATCAGCATGGAGCTTCTTCATGCATTTTGCACCAACATGACCCAAATGACAGTGCCACAAGAAAGTGGTACTATCATTCTCAACTCTACATCTTTTGCCATCAATGTTATGAACATGTGTATCATCACTATTGTCGGGATCCCGATCCTAAGCCATAAGAATCCAGCCGGTAACTCGTCACATCACTTTGCGGTCTCACGCATGGTTATCTCCACGACTGCCACCTTACCTGGGCCGGGAACGTTTGTGTCTTTTGACTCACGTATGTGAATGTATCTCTAGCATTCAAATGTCAAAGAACCCAGGCCAACATGACTAGTCGTAGAACCCAACTGGCACATGTGTACAGGGACAGGCATACGTAACCCAGCAATGAAGGTGTCGATCTCTAGCGTGTGTAGACGAGTCATAGCAAGGTAATAAGACTCCGTTACGCCGTGGGACATAAATGTCATCACTTCACGTAGACGAGTCATAGCAGGCTACAGGGACTCCATTACACCGCGAGACATTTCCCCGAAGGGACAAACACAGTCGAAAAGATGGATACACGCCGGTCAGTCAATGTGTCCGAAGCAGTAGCAAGCTACCAAGGCTCGATGGAAGCACAAAGGGGCATTTCACTGTAAAGTGTACTACTGCAGGCACACTACTAGGTGTCGAATCCCATACATATCATTGCACGTCACACGTACGCACTGTTGTAAATATGCCCTAGAGGTAATAAATAAAGTGTTTATGTATTATATTTCCTTTTCATGATAATCTTTTATTATCCATGCTATAATTGTATTGACTGGAAACACATTACATGTGTGGGTAAATAGACAACACACTGTCCCTAGTATGCCTCTAGTGAACTAGCTCGTTGATCAAAGATGGTCAAGGTTTCCTAGCCATTGACATGAGATGTCATTTGATAATGGGATCACATCATTAGGAGAATGATGTGATGGACAAGACCCAAACTACAAACATAGCATATGATCGTGTCAGTTTATTGCTACTGTTTTCTGCATGTCAAGTATGTGTTCCTATGACCAAGAGATCATGCAACTCACGGACATCGGAGGAGTGCCTTTTGTGTATCAAACGTCGCAACGTAACTGGGTGACTATAAAGGTGCTCTACAGGTATCTCCGAGGGTGTCTATTGAGTTGGCATGGATCAAGACTGGGATTTGTTACTCCGTGTGACGGAGAGGTATGTCACGGCCCACTCGGTAATAAAACATCACAACAAGCCTTGCAAGCAATGTGGCCAAGTGTTAGTCACGGGATCTTGTATTACGGAACGAGTAAAGAGACTTGCCAGTAACGAGGTTGAACTAGGTATGGAGATACCGACGATCGAATCTCGGGCAAATAACATACCGAATAACAAAGGGAACATCATACGGGATTAACTGAATCCTTGACATAGAGGTTCAACCGATAAGGATCTTCATAGAATATGTAGGAACCAATGTGGACATCCAAGTCCCGCCATTGGTTATTGACCGTAGAGGTGTCTCGGTCATGTCTACATAGTTCTTGAACCCGCAAGGTCTGCACACTTAAGGTTTGTTGACGTTTCGGTAGTATAGAGTTATGTATGGTGGTGACCGAAGTTTGTATAGAGTCTCGGATGAGATCCTGGACATCACGAGGAGCTCCAAAATGGTCCGGAGGTAAAGAATCATATATAGGAAGTCCTATTTTGCTCGCCGGAAAAGTTTCGGGCTCATCGGTAGTGTACAGGGAGTGCCGGTACTGTACCGGGAGACCTCCGGGAGGGGTATTTCGAGCCAAGAGGCATCATGGGCTGTGGGAGAGTGAATATCAGCCCTTTGTGGTCTGGTGGAAACTCCCACACAAGGCTCATGTGGCTGGAAGAAAAAGGCCCAATAGAAAAAGGTGGAAAAAGGCCAAAATAGGTGAATCCTAGTCCTACTAGGATTGGAGGTGGACTCCACCTCCTCCACCTCCTTCGGCCGAATCCTTTGGCTTGGGAAGCCAAGGCTGCCTCCTCTCCTCTCTTCCCCTTATATATACTAGAGGTTTTTGGGTTTTTGCACTAGATTTTTCAGCCACGTGCAACCCTACCCTCTAGTGCATAGTTTGTCCTCTAGATCAGATTTCTGCAGTGCTTAGGAGAAGCCCTGCCGGAATTGCTCCACCACCATCGTTGGAGCACCGTCACCCTGCCGGTGAACTCTTCTACCTCTCCGCTCGCTCTTGCTGGATCAAGATGGCGGAGATCGTCATCAAGCTGTACGTGTGCTGAATGCGGAGGTGCCGTCCGTTCGGATTTTGGTTCAGCGGTATTGTGAGATGAAGCGGCCCGTACCAACATTACTCGTACGCTTACGAGAGACCGGTTCCCTCAACCGCAACTTGTTGCATAGATGGCTTGCAGGTGACATTTTCTCTCACTTTAGTTGGATCGGATTCGACAAAGGCGGTCCTTGAGAAGGTTGAAAAGCAACTAGTGTATCACCGTTGTGGTTTTTGCGTAGATGAGAATTGTTCTTGCTAGATACCTCTAGCAGCCACGTAAAACATGCAACAACAATTAGAGGACGTCTAACTTGTTTTTGCAGGGTATGTTGTGATATGATATGGCCAATTACCTGATGTGATATATGTGATGTATGAGATGATCATGTGATGTATAGATAATCACGACTTGCATGTCGATGAGCACGACAACCAGCTGGAGCCATAGGGTTGTCTTTAATTATTGTATGACCTGTGTGTCTATCATTAAGCGCTATGTAATGCTTCACTTTATCGCTACGGTAGCAATAGTAGTAGAAGCATGTTGGGCGCGACAACCCCGATGGCGACACGTTGATGGAGATCAAGATGATGGAGATCATGGTGTCTTGCCAGTGACGATGGAGATCATGCCGGTGTTTTTATGATGGAGATCAAAAGAACAAGATCATGGCCATATCATGTCACTTATGATTTGCATGTGATGTTAATCCTTTTATGCACCTTGTTTTGCTTAGAACGGTGGTAGCATTATAAGGTGATTCCTCACTTAATTTCAAGATAAATTGTGTTCTCCCCGAGTGTGCACCGTTGCGAAAGTTCCGCGTGTCGAGACACCACGTGATGATCGGGTGTGATAGACTCTACGTTCACATACAACGGGTGCAAGCCAGATTTGCACGTGCAGAACACTCGGGTTAAACTTGACGAGCCTAGCATGTACAGACATGGCCTCGGAACACAAGAGACCGAAAGGTCAAACATGAGTCACATAGCAGATATGATCAACATAATGATGTTCACCATTGAAACCAACTTAACTCACGTGATGATCGGACTTGAGTTGGTGAATTTGGATCATGTGACACTCGGATAACCTGAGGGTTATCAATTTGATGCCAAAAGATGTAGAGTTGATAATGATAGTACCACTTTCTCGTGGCACTGCCGTTTACGTCATATTGGTGTAAAACACATGAGGAAGCTCCATGCTGATGGACTTTTAGAGTCACTTGATTTTGAATCACTTGACAAATGTGAACCATGCCTCATGGGCAAGATGACTAAAACATCGTTCTCTGGAACAATGGAACGGGCAAGTGACTTATTGGAAATCATACATACTGATGTGTGCGGTCCAATGAATGTTGCAGCGCGCGGTGGATATCGTTATTTTCTCACCTTCACTTATGGCTTAAGTAGATATGGGTATATTTACTTAATGAAACACAAGTCTCAAACGTTTCAAAAGTTCAAGCAATTTTAGAGTGAAGTTGAGAATCATCGTAACAAGAAGATTAAGTTCCTGCGATCTGATCGAGGAGGTCAATATCTTAGTTATGAGTTTGGCAGTCACTTAAGACAATGTGGAATTGTTTCACAGTTGACACCGCCCGGCACAACAAAGAGTAATGGTGTGTCGGAACGTCGTAATCGAACCTTATTAGATATGGTGCGTTCTATGATGTCTCTTGCTGATTTGCCACTATCATTTTGGGGTTATGCATTAGAGACAGCTGCATTCACTTTAAATAGGGCACCATCGAAATCCATTGAGACGACGCCATATGAACTGTGGTTTGGCAAAAGGCAAAAGTTGTCGTTTCTTAAAGTTTGGGGATGTGACGCTTATGTCAAAAAGCTTCAGCCTGAAAAGCTGGAACCCAAAGCGGAGAAATGCGTCTTCATAGGATACCCGAAAGAGACAGTCGGGTATACCTTCTATCTCAGATCCAAAGGCAAAGTGTTTGTCACTAAGAACGAAACATTTATTGAGAAAGAGTTTCTCTCGAAAGAATTGAGTGGGAGGAAGATAGAGCTTTATGAGGTTATTGAACCTTTACTTCAACCAGAAAGTAGCACAGCGCAGAAAGTTGTTTCTGTGGAACCTACAATGGTAGAAGAGGAAGTTAATGATGATCATCATGAAGATTCGGATCAAGCTACTATTGAACCTCTAAGGTCGACAAGGGCGCGTACTACTCCTGAGTGGTATGGCAACCCTGTCTTAAAGGTCATGTTGTTGGACAACAATGAACCTACGAGCTAAGGAGGAGCAGTGATGGGCCCAGATTCCGGTAAATGGTTAGAGGCCATGAAATCCGAGATGGGATCCATGTATGAAAACAAAGTATGGACTTTGGAAGTATTACCTGAAGGGTGAAAGGCCATTCAGAACAAATGGATCTTTAAGAAGAAGACAGACGCGGACGGTAATATCACTGTCTATAAAGCTCGACTTGTGGCAAAGGGTTTTCACAAGTTCAAGGAGATGACTACGATGAGACATTCTCGCCCGTAGCGATGCTTAAGTCTGTCAGAATCATGTTGGCAATAGTTGCTTATTTCGACTATGAAATTTGGCAGATGGATGTCAAAACGGCGTTCCTCAACGGTTTCCTTGAGGAAGAGTTGTATATGATGCAACCCGAAGGTTTTGTCGATCCAGAGAATGCTGACAAAGTTTGCAAACTCTAGTGATCCATTTATGGACTCGTGCAAGCATCTCGGAGTTGGAATAAGCGCTTTGCTGAGGTGATCAAAGCGTTTGAGTTTATACAAGTTGATGGAGAAGCTTGTATTTACAAGAAAGTGAGTGGGAGCTCTATAGCGTTTCTAATATTATATGTGGATGACATATTGCTGATTGGAAACAATATAGAAATGCTGGAAAGCGTGAAGGAATATTTGAACAGGAGTTTTTCAATGAAGGACCTAGGAGAAGTTGCTTACATATTAGGCGTTAAGATCTATAGAGATAGAACGAAACGCTTAATAGCACTTTCACAGAGCACATACTGTCACAACCCTAGCAAGTGTCTAGGCCAGCACTGTGTTTGCATCATCATCATCATCATCATTGCATCAATATGAAATGGGGAGAAAGAAAGAAACCCTAAGCATTTTATGAATTAAAGGAATTCCAAACAAATGAAATTTCAACAAATCCAAAATGCCCATCAAAAATGTTCCCTATGTCTGATAATTAAGGGCATGGATATACCAGTGACCATTTCAATTATTTGAACATTTGAAATATTTTAAATTATTGAATTAAGTCTCTGAAAATGACAAATAAAAATATTATCATTATCACTGCTTTCAAAATAATCTGAAACTTTTGATACAAGTTAGAAATATTCAAACCTGAATTATAAAAGTTTTTAGAATTATTTGAAGGGGTATTTTGGACCTGCAAGAAATAAACAAATGTCAGAGGAAATCAGAAAATAGAAATAAAGGAAAAAAGAAAAGAGAGAGAGGGAGTTACCTGGTGGCCCATCTGGCCCAGGAGGGTCTTCGTCCTCCTGGCGTCCAGTCGGCATGGCGCGTGGTCGCCACGCGCTCACGCCGGTGGCGCCACACCACCTGCCTGCCTGGCCCCTCCCTTGCCAACGCAACACCGGGGATAAGCATCGACGCGCCTCCCCGCCGCTCTCTCCCTCCGTTCCCTTGCTCTCTACTCTTCTCCTCTCTGCTTCGCCATGGCCGCCCCATAGTTCGCCGCCGTTTGCTCACCTCCGTCCATCCCCCGTGCTGTAGAGGAGGCAGGAGCTCCGCCTCGACCCCCTGGTCCTCCTCGCCGAAGGAATCGCCACCCGGAGCTCCATCGAGGGAACCCTGACCTCTTCTTCCTCGACGGGTCAGAAGGTCGCCGTCGTTGATTCCTCGCCATCAAGCCGTCCCCGAGCTCCAGTTCGTCGCCTCAGCACCCGCAGTGAGCCCCCGATCATTTCCCCTCTTCTTTTGTTCGATTTCGAGGCCCGTAGCTAAGCTCTGGCTCGAGCCCGAGCTCCGGTCGCCGCTGTTCTCGTCGCCGATGACAACTCCGGTGACCAGTAGGTCATTCTGAGGATGTCATCGAGTTCGTAGGGTCCTGTAGGAGTCGTAGGTGCTTAGAGCGTGTGTTGTTGTGGTCTGTAGCCGTGGTTCTGTCGGAGCCCGAGCGCCATCGTCCACCAAGGTCGTCGCCGGCGACGTTCCAGGCCTCCCCAGCCTCGGGATCATGCCCAGATGGACGTGCGCGTGCATGGGTAGCAGTTTGAGCCCATCCGCCGTGCTTTTGGTCACCGGAGGAGGATTTCCGAGCCCCTCCGCCATTCCTAGAGTCGCCGGCGGCTCAACGCCGGTGACCCTGGTCGGTTGACCACGGGGGTTGACCCCTGGCAGGTGGGGCCATCCTCTGGTTAACCTCTGATTAGTAAAAAAATTAATTGTTTTAATTAATTAAGTTAAATAGACAATGACATGTGGGCCCAGGCCTGATAATTAGTTAGGATTAGTGTTAATTTTAATAGTTAAGTAAATGAGTCAATGACATGTGGACCCCACATGTTAGGTTTGACTCTGGGCCGGGTCAGCTGACCAGCTGATGTCATCATGACCTCATGCTGATGCAATAAGTCAATTTCCTATTTGAAAATAATTCCAGAAATAATTTAAAACTTTGAAAAATCATATAAATTAATCTGTAACTCAGATGAAAATAATTTATATATGAAAATTTATTAGAAAAATCCAATGAATCCAACGGTGCTATTCTCATGCATGTTAGAGCAACCTAAATAGGTGAACATGGACATTTTAGCATTAGGTCAATATATAGAATTTGAAATGAGAACAACATTGAACCTATATTCAAATGCATTTCAAATTGACATGATCACTAGTTACATTAGCTCATCCATGCATACTATCATGCCATGATCATGCATCATATTGTTACATCTGCTTGTATTGAATGTTTCATCTGCGTTGCGGTAGGCCCTAATCCGGAGGATACTACTTCGTACCCCTACGAAGGAGAGAACTCTTCCGCAACCCAGCAAGGCAAGCAACCCCATTGATCATTTCAATAACATCCCCTTCTCTCGCTCCTGCTCTTATTTATTGCATTAGGACAAACGATCACGTGTCAGTCATTCACGATAGATGATCCTAATCTTATGCATGACCTGATCTTGTCACGGTAAATAGCTAAACCTTGCAACCTAGCATACCTGGTAGATGCTTGTGCCATGCTGTGCTTAGCTTACCTTGCCTTCTATGGTTGCTATGCTTAGAGTTGTGTCAGGCTGGATTCATCTGGGTGATGAACTGAGTGAAACAGCGTTGTCCGATGTACTGAGCATATAATGAATACGATTTGGTAAAGGGGGCGATGAGAGGCTATGTAGGAGTACATAGCGGGTTGTCTCATTGGAGCCGTCCTTAGGAACTGGGTTCCGTGTTTGTGATCCAAGACGAGATACTACCACACATTGGGTTCCGGTAACTCGACCCCACTCAACTTATCAGTCGCTTAGTCTTTGGTCCAGGTATTGCAAGTAGTTTCTGGTGTTTATAGCATGCTGGAGGCCGTGCGTAGCGCTAACCCTCGGGGTGGGTTACGACGCGGTACGCAGTGGCACGATGTACCAAGGGTCACCCGAATAGTGGGCTTGGGAACCCTACGCACATCGTTTGGGACCGTAGCGGAAACTTTGGTCGGACTTCCATGCAGGTCAGTCTCAAATAGGCGGTAGCCTGGACTAGAGGTCTTATGTGATTGACGGTCGTGGCCGACTTCCTCGCTAGGCATCCGCTTGAAGGTTGCCGAGGTGCATGGTTTATGGCACACAGCGATAAGTGGCGAGAGCGTTTGTGAAGAAGTAAACCCCTGCAGGGTTATGAAACTATTCGAATATCCACGTCCTCGGATATGGACTACTTGGTGAACTTATGATGTTCATAGATAATCAAATGGAGACTTCTAAAAATCTCAAGACAAGTGTGAGTACCGTGGATGGCACTCTTCCGGAAGGGGAAGGTGAGTCCATGGTGGTGTATTGAGATGGTGTTAGTGGACTCGTGTGCGATAATTGAAATTGTAACAAAGAATTTAAAACTGAGTAGTGTAGGTTAGCCATGAGTCAAAGCTGGCTTTCTGCATAAACTCCTCCACCCCTTTGTTGATACATGAGCATAAATAGACTAGGTTTGTTTTAAAGACTTTCTGAGTACGATCGTACTCATCCTTGCTTAATTAATGTTGCAGAAGAAAACCAGGACCCATCAGGTGGGTTTTATCTAGACGTTGACGATGCCGAATAGCTGGTGTCCCAGCTACGATCTTGCCCGTGTGGTGGGTTGTAGATAGTCAGGCCATGTGCCTCTTTTATATTTTGCCGTCTGTACTCAGACAGCTTAAGTTTCCGCTGGTTTGTATGACTATGTTTGTATGACTTGAGTGCCGGGTCGTGTGACCCCTATCTGTAAGAACATATTATGCAAGGCTCGTCTGAGCCTCTTAAATAAAAGTTATGTTGTTGTATGGTTATGTTGTGATGCCATAGTTGTATCTATGCATATCGGGCATGTCGTGCGTACGTGTGACGTGCAACGGTATGTATGGGATCCGACACCTAGTCGTGTGCCTTTAGTAGTACTCTTTACGGGAAACTGCCTCTTTGTGCTTCCACCGAGCCATGGTAGCTTGCTACTGCTCCCGACACATTGATTGACCGGCATGTATCCTTCTTTGCTGCTGTGTCTTTCCCTTCGGGGAAATGTCTCGCAGTGTAATGGAGTCCTCGTAGCCTGCTACGACTCGTCTACGTGTGGTGATGACATCCGTGTCTCGCGACGTAATGGAGTCCTTGTAGCTTGCTATGACTCGTCTACACACGCTTGAGACCGACACCTGCATTGCTGGGTTATGTATGCCTGTTTCCGTACGGATGTGCCACTTGGGTTCTATGACTAGTCATGTCGGCCTGGGTTCTCTGTTGTGTGATTGCCAGCGACATGTTCACATACGTGAGCCAAAAGACGCAAACGGTCCCGGCCAAGGTAAGGTGGCATCCGTGGAGTACCGTGCGTGAGGCCGCAAAGTGATGTGGCTTGTTATTGTATGGAATCATATGATTAGGTTTGGGTACTCTACAGAGTTTTGCACACGTTCCCCACAAGATTTGATCGCCTCCGTTTGATTTCTCGCACTTCGGGGTGTTTGAGAAAAGGATGACCAAAACATGGTCTTCTAAAGGGTTTCCCTGAGACTCTGTCGGTGCCCATCCTTTTCTACCGTCCTTCTACATCTCGTAGCACCGCCTGTCCAGGGTCACCACGGTATCCAACCAAGCCAGAGCCCATAATGGCTTATGGTTGTGCAGGTAAGCCTTTGGTCTTGAAGCATCCATCCATCTCTTTGTGCATGGGTGGACCTTTCCGCGTGAATACTGGCACTTCTCCAGCAACACCTAGGCTAACCACTGGTTTCTCCAGGGTGCCGTTCAACCATCATCCACCCAGAGGTATGTTGAAACCTCGGAGTCTTGAAGTCTTGATCATATTGCAGGGCTTGAAATTATTATCTCACAACTCTCATGAATCACACAACCGACCCCGTCTACTAATAGCATAGCAAAATTTAAATCAACATTTCCCGAGGCCAAGGTGTCAAAGGGGTGAGGGATCCTACCACATGATACTACAACAAGTAACCAAGTTTCCAATTACCTACTTTGCATGCAATTGGGGAGATGGTAGAACCAATGCAAATAAAACATGGGTAAACATGGTCAAAGTGACTTGCCTTGCTGACGATCCTCGTACTCAAGTGACTCTAGATAACAAGCTTCGCACTCCGAATGATCTAACGGATCAAACAAAGCACACAATAAGCATAATCTCCATACAACTCACACAACAGCAAGGTAAAACAAATACTTCAACAAGCAATAGTACAATCAAAAGGAAGAGTCATTCAAAGAAGACTCTAAAAAATTTTAGTGTCAAAATCCTACTAAGACATAACAAGACAAAATTTGTTTTGAACAACTAGCCATTTAGATAACAGAAAAGAACAAATACAAAAATTTTATTAGAAAACAGAATGAATTTCATTATAAAAATTCTTTGCAAAAAAAGTTACTACAAAACATTTTTCTAAACAATATTAATGGTGAAACAAAGTTTTACCTATTTAAACTAGAGCACAAAACAAATTAAAATATTTTTATTTTCTGAAAATAATTCACCTAATGTTGAACAACAGAACTAAATAAACTACTTTGAAAAGTTAAACTAAAATAAAATCAAAGTAAATTAAAATAAAAACAATTCGATTAAACACTAAGAAGAAACGAAACATAATCTGTTTTTACTAAAAATCCTAATCTACCGTATTCTAAAAATTCTCAAACAGTGCTGGATGATAGTCCTAACTAATACAAAACAGTAGCAAAAAGAATCACTCAAAAATAAATTTTTAAACTCATGTTATTCAAGTTTTAGTGTTTTCCTCAATTTTATCAAAATTCAAATTTAAAAGTTCAAATTTGAAATCTAAGCATACAAGCATAAACTACAATAAATTTGCGACATGTTGCAAAAAGAATCAATCAAAAACTCTAAATATTTTAAAAGTTACAATAAAAACAAAAACAGAATACATTCTGTTTTTCTAAAACAGAAAGGAAAAAGAAAAAAATCCTATCGAATGGACAGGGTCTACATGGCATGCTGTGATCGGCTGAGAGATCGTGCATGCGGGAGCTAGCGAGCGGACGACCGAAACTTAACGCGTACCGATTCAGGGTTTTAAGTGATCTAATCTAACGTGTCGGATCTGGATCGAACGGTCCAGGGGGGTGCGGTGGCTTACACCAGTGGGAGTTGGGGTTCCGGCGAGGTCAACGGCGGCTGGACGTCGGAGGTGGTCGGAGACGACAGTGCGGTGGGCGGGTGTGGCGTCCGAAGTGCTCAGGCAACGGCGGCGAAGCTCCGACGTCGATTGGTGGCGTCGGCCGGGGCTGGGGACGACAGAGGCGACGGCCTCATGCTCGGGGAGCTTCAGTCGTCGACCGAACTCCGGCGAGGTGGTGCGGTGGCCTGTGCAGGCGAGGGTAGGAGCGCTCGGGGGTGGAATGGAGAGCGGAGAATGACGGGGCTTTTATAAGCCAGGTGCGGGGTCGCGAGAGGGAGAGAGGAGTGAGATCCACGGGGAGGAATCGTCGGCGACGTCGATGGCGTGGGGAGGAAGACGAGCGCACTGATGGCGTGGTCGGATAGTGGGTCCCGCGTGTCAGTGAGAGAGGGGGCGGGATCTGCGCGTCAGTGGCCGATCCGGAGCGGTTTCGGGACTTAAAGGCTGGTGGGCCGGCCGTTTTCTGTTGAATTCATTTCCTTTTCTATTTCTAGGGCATTTAAAACTCTTTCAAGGCATTTAAAATATTTCCAACAGTAGGGAATATATGTATATAAATGATCAGGGGAATAAATGATATTTAATGAACATTTTTCCTCTGTCATAATGAATACTTTAAAAAAATTATTTTCAGAAAATGCCTAATTGATTTTAAATTCTTATGAGATAAACTTTCAAATAAACCCCTAGTTTTATTGTTCAAATATTTCACCAAGATGCCCCTGGTGTGGAGTGCCATGTTACTCCTCTCTTTTTTGAATATTTCTAGAGGTTTTCAAATAGTAGAAACAAGTGGATGGAAAAGTGAAAGTGGCCTTTCAAAATTTCCACAGATGAACTTCAACAATTCTATTCATTCAAACAATGTGATGATGATGCATAGCTATATTACATAACATTCCAAAATGAAATTTTGGGATGTTACAAACCAACCCACCTTACGATGAATCTCGCCCTCGAGATTCGGGTTGGCTAGAAAATAGGTGCGGGTGGTCTCTATGAAGATCTTCTTCGCGTTCCCAGGTGGCATCTTCCTCGGTGTGGTGACTCCACAGAACCTTACAGAACATGATGATCCTGCTACGGGTAACTCTGTTGGCAGTCTAGAGGATCCTGACGGGCTTCTCCTCGTAAGTGAAATCACTGTCAAGTTGTATGGCCTCTAGGGGCACTGTATCTCTCAAAGGAATATCAGCCATCTCAGCATGGCATTTCTTTAGCTGGGAAACATGGAAAACATCATGAACTCCGGACAATCCTTCCGGCAATTCCAACTTGTATGCAACTTCTCCTCTACGTTCAAGAATTTTGTAGGGGCCTATGAATCTGGGTGCTAACTTTCCTTTAACACCAAACCTCTTGATTCCTCGAAGTGGGGACACACGAAGGTATGCTCGGTCTCCTACTTCATACGTCACTTCCTTGCGTTTGCTATCAGCATAGCTCTTTTTCCGAGATTGAGCTATCTTGAGTCTGTCACGAATCAGTTTGACCTTCTCTTCAGAATCTCGGATAAGATCGGGACCAAAAAGTTTTCGGTCGCCAACACCATCCCACATCAATGGTGTTCTACACCTCCTTCTATATAAAGCTTCGAAAGGGGCCATCTTTAGACTGGTCTGATAACTATTGTTGTACGAGAACTCTGGGTATGGCAAGTTGTCATCCCAACTAGACCCACAGTCTAGCACACAAGCTCTCAACATATACTCTAGGATCTCGTTGACTCTCTCAGTCTGTCCATCGGTCTGCGGATGAAAAGTTGTACTGAACTCCAGCTTCGTACCCAAAGTTTCATGTAACTAATGCCAAAACTTTGAGGTAAATTGTGTTCCTCTATTTGACACGATACTCCTCGGAACTCCATGCAGACACACGATCCTGGTCATTTATATCTTGGCTAACTTAGCACTGGTATAGGTGGTCTTTACTGGGATGAAATGAGCCACCTTGGTCAAGCGATCGACCACTACCCAGATGGAATCATAATCGGAACGGCTCCTGGGTAATCCTGTGATGAAGTCCATACCAAGCTTATCCCATTTCCATTCGGGTATCGGCAAAGGTTGGAGTAACCCTGCTGGTTTCTGATGTTCCGCCTTTACTCGCTGGCAAACATCGCATACAGCAACATGTTCGGCAATATCCTTCTTCATACCTATCCACCAGTAACTTTCCTTCAAATCCAGATACATCTTGGTGTTGCATGGGTGTATCGAGTAAGGTGAATCGTGGGCTTCCTGAAGTATCAACTTCATGAGCTCTGGGTCATTAGGCACATAGATTCGGTTCTCGAGCCACAGAGTTCCTTGTTCATCCTCACGAAAACCTTTAGCTTTTCCACCCTTCATTCTCTGCTTTATATCCGCTATCTCCTTGTCTGACTTCTGGGCTTCACGAATTCTTTCGATCAAGGTGGACTGGATCTCTAGTGTGGCAACTTATCCTCTTGGAACTATCTCTAACCGGAGCTCTCAAAGATCATCAGCTAACTCCTTGGGTAATCCTCCCACTATGAGTGTGTTCACATAACTCTTCTGGCTCAAGGCATCTGCTACAACATTTGCCTTTACTGGATGGTAGTGTAATCTCATGTCATAGTCCTTGATTAACTCTAGCCATCGCCTCTGTCTGAGGTTCAACTCCTTCTACGTGAAGATATACTTCAGGCTTTTATGATCAGTGTAAACGTCACAACTGTTCCCAATGAGGAAATGTCTCCAAGTATTCAGTGCGTGTACTATGGCTGCTAACTCCAAATCATGGGTGGCATAGTTCAACTCATGAGGTCGTAGTTGTCTGGATGCATATGCTACAACTTTTCCCTCCTGCTTGAGTACTCCTCCGAGTCCTTGACGTGATGCATCACAATAAACCTGGAAATCCTTCCGAATATTTGGCAGGATCAACACTAGAGCTGTGACCAAACGTTTCTTCAACTCTTGGAAACTAGCTTCACATTCCTCAGTCCAAATATACTTAGACTCTTTCTTCAACAGCTCCATCATGGGCTTGGAAATCTTTGAGAAATTCTCAATAAACCTCCGGTAGTATCCTGCAAGTCCGAGGAAACTGAGGATCTCTTTAACTGAGGTGGGTGACTTCCACTCGGTGACTGCTTCAACCTTAGCGGGGTCCACTGCTATTCCATCTTCGGAAATAATGTGTCCAAGGAATCCGACTTCCGTCAGCCAAAATTCACATTTGCTGAACTTGGCATATAACTGATGCTCTCTAAGCTTCTCCAGAACTAAACGCAAGTGTTCCTTGTGTTGTTCCTCGCTCTTGGAGAATATCAATATATCATCGATGAACACCACTAAAAATTTGTCCAGATATTCCATAAACACTTGGTTCATCAAGCTCATGAAATAGGCAGGAGCATTAGTCAGACCAAAGGACATGACGGTATACTCATACAAGCCATACCTTGTGGTGAAACTAGTTTTGGGTATCCTGTTCACGAATTTTCAACTGGTGATACCCTGATCGAAGATTGATCTTGGAGAACACTTTGGCTCCTACTAGCTGATCAAACAAGTCATTAATCATCGGCAGAGGGTACTTGTTCTTGATAGTCACCTCGTTCAATGCACGATAATCGACTACCATCCTCAAGGTTTTATCTTTCCTCTCCACCAAAAGATCTGGGGCTCCCAAGGTGAAGAACTTCGGCGAATATACCCCTTGTCCAATAACTCCTTAATCTGCTTCTTGATTTCTACTAAAACATTTGCGGGCATCCGATAGGGTCTCTTGGAAATTGGGGTTGTTCCTGGCAGTAACTCTATCAGGAACTCAATCTCTCTATCTGGTGGCATGCCTGGTAATTCTTCCGGGAATATATCTGGAAAATCTTGTACCACCGGTACTTCTTCCTGAACGACTCCTGTGAGGGAATTTAACCGAGCGCTCATCCGTGTGAGTCAGGATACATACTTAATCCTCTTGTTCTCTGGGGTGGTGAGCAAAATAGACTTGATGGGGCAATCCAGGTTTCCTTCATACTTGGTCATCCAATCCATGCCTAGGATTACATCCAATCCCTGGGACTCTAAGACGATGAGGTCAGTGGGAAAAACGTGTTTTCCTATATTGAGTTTCAATGCGTGGCGTCGTATTCCTGCCATCATCATGCCTCCTGGGGAACTAACCTTAATGGGCTGACTAAGGGTTCTGGTGGGTAAACCATACTTTTCCACAACTACACTTGATATGAATGAATGAGTTGCACCGGAACCAAAAAGTACCATAACTGAACGTGAATTCAATAGAAACTTACCAACCACAGCCTCGGGCTGATCATAGACCTCCTCCACATCAATGTGGTTCACCTGAGCACGGGGAAAAGGGTTGGGCTTCTTAGTTGTTGAGTTGCCGTTGTTGTTGCTGTTCCCATTTCCCGGCTTGTTTTGACGACAATTAGTGGCATAGTGCCCGGCCTTCTGGCACTTGAAGCAGGTGATATGGTTCAGATCCTTCAGAGCTGGGGCAGGACGGTGGTGGTTGCCATTCCCACTTCCATTGCCATTCTTGGAGTTGCCATTGTTGGGACGATTATTCCCATAGCCTCCATGGTTGTGTCTTCCATGGTTGTGTATGGCATGAGTGTGTCCTCCATACTTACCGGTCCCTGGTCCGGTATTTCCTGAGTACGGGGAGTAGCAGGGCTTCTGATGAGCTCCTGAGTTAGACTTCCCATGTGCATACTTCCTCTTGCGGTTCTTGATTTGTTGCTGCTTCCCCTCCAAGATGAGGGCCTTGTCTACCATCTCCTGGTAGTTGTTGAAAGTAGCTACCATCAGTTGCACGCTCAACTCATCGTTGAGTCCTTCCAGGAACTTTTCCTGCTTGGCTGCATCATTGGCCACGTCTCCTGGTGCATAACGTGCCAACGTGCTGAATTCATACACATACTGGGCCACGGAGCGACTTCCCTGGCGTAAGTTGCGAAACTCACGCTTCTTCAGACTCATGGCTCCAGCTGAGACATGAGCGATGTGGAAAGCTAACTTCAACTGCTCCCAAGTCACATCAGCAATGGGGTATGTGGTGGTGTAGTTCTCCCACCATGCAGCTGCGGGTCCCTCGAGTTGATGTGCGGCAAAGCGCACCTTTTCAGCCTCGGTGCATCCAGCGGTGATGAGTTCTCTCTCCATCTTGCGGAGCCAATCATCTGCCACAATGGGCTCAGTGCTGCTAGACAAAGTTGGTGGTCTCAGCCTTAGAAAACGGGCGAGGTTGTCGCCCTGAGGTGGAGGGTTGTTGTTGTGGTTGTTGTTCTGATTGTTGTTTTGATTCTGGATCAATAGATGCATCAGGGCGTTCTGCTGCTGGAGGAGTTGCATGAATTTCGGCGCAAAGGTGAATTCGGGATCACGTCGAGGAGGCATCTTGCTGTTTTCAGGGGGGTGAGAATTAGAATAGAACAAGGGCCTAGAAGAAAATTTCACTACCCATATGCAATGCAACAAACATATCACATCAAACACTCATTCATTTATTCAACTCAAGGTTCAAACATCGAGATACAAGTCTCAAATCAATCTAAGCATCGACCTACGCTTTAACGTTGAAAAAATAAAAAGATACATGGGGGGCATGACTAAAGTTCTCCTGAGAGTACATGGTAGTGGGTCCTCCAGTGGTGCTCTCCTCATAGTCATCATCATTGCTGATCAAAGGAGCCACGTCTCCTTCTGGGTGAAGATTTTCTCCCATGTCCAGCTGTTCCTCCAGAGTTGCAATGCGAGTGTTCAGCTTCTCGATCCTCTCCAAGAAGTCCTTCTCTTCATGCTCATGCTCGTACTTGGCTTCCCGTAGGTCTGCCTCGAGGTCAAGCTCGCGGTTCATCAGCCTCTTGATCGTCTTCGTGTCAGCACGTACCCGAAGCTCTAGAGTCCTGATGTGAGTCTCCAAAGTCTGGATATAGGAAATGTTGGAGTCTTCAGTGGGGGTGTTTATGATATTTCCATTGACATCCATGCGACAAACCATGCTGACTCCTGGTGAAATGGGACCACCCCTGTATTCCTCCTGAATACGTCCGAGGGCACGGTGAATCGCCATGTCCCTACCAAGAATCAAGTTGGGTGCCACAAACTTGAAGTCGAGAGGCTCTGTGCGATAACCAAAAGTCCTTTCGGGAATGTGCACTTCGATCCTGTAGCGATCGTCCTGTGGATAAGACATGATCACAGTCCCGGTGATGGTTGGTAGAGCAGTTCTTACGTCCTTAACGATCCGTGTCAGCTCTTTGCCAAAAGGCATGGTAGCGTCAGGCTGGCAAAACTCCGTGAAGCGAACTGGGGCGAAGGTGGCCATCTAGAAAAGTTGAAATAAAAAGGAGAGGAGTCAGAAATGAGAAGATGAGAATATAAGGATTTTTAAAGACAAAAGAAAAAATATTGATCCTAAGGCTTTTCCAATCCTAGGGGTTACGTCCTATGGTGAACATGTGCTCTGATACAATTTTTGTAGCGACCCGACCTGAAAGGTCGAATCTCTGGTGTTTCCGTACCATCCCAAGATCATGCCGGTACACACACGGTACATCAATGTATATATCAAAGGGAAATCACACAGCATTAATTAATCGAAATCTCATATCGAGTCCTTTATTACAATAAAGTGGCTGAAGGCCAACTCATGAGATAAACTAATCTTGCAGAAGCTTCAAAGGTAGTTGAGTCCATCTGACTCCAAGGGCATCTCACCGAGCGTAGAGTGTATCCTCACTCCTGATCGGAAAAGTACTCTACAACATGATATGTTGCGGCCGTGTAGGTCAGCATATTGAATATGCCGGTAATGTCACAAAAGAGAGGGGTGAAAAGTAATCATCTATTCTATATGCAAATATGGCAGGTGGGGTAGTAAGTTTTTGCGTAAAGCCAATTTTCCTACAACAAGAGAGGGGCTAAGAAAAAGTTACTACTACTATGTTGGTTGATTAATGAGATTGTTCCACCAACCAATTCTCATACCCAAGTTATTAATACCCTCATCAATATAATTCTTGTGTTGAGAATTCCAGATAGTTTCAGTTCCTTTGGCTCAAGTTGTCCATGACCGTGGACACGGCTAATCGATTAGGTTTGGGTACTCTGCAGAGTTTTGCACATGTTCCCCCACAAGATTTGATCGCCTCCGTCTGATTTCTCGCACTTCGGGGTGTTTGATAAACGGATGACCAAAACATGGTCTTCTAAAGGGTTTCCTTGAGACTCTGTCAGTGCCCATCCTTTCCTACCGTTCTTCTACATCTCGTAGCACCGCTTGTCCAGGGTCACCACAGTATCCACCCAAGCCAGAGCCCATAATGGCTTGTGGCTGTGCAGGTAAGCCTTGGGTCTTGAAGCATCCATCCATCTCTTTGTGCCTGGGTGTACCTTTCCGCGTGAATATTGGCACTTCTCCAGCAACACCCAGGCTAACCACTGGTTTCTCCAGGGCGCCGTTCAACCATCATCCACCCAGAGGTATGTTGAAAACTCAGAGTCTTGAAGTCTTGATCATATTGCAGATCTTGAAATTATTATCTGACAACTATCATGGATCACACAACCGACCCCGTCTACTAATAGCATAGCAAAATTTAAATCAACGTTTCCCGGGGCCAAGGTGTCAAAGGGGTGAGGGGATCCTACCACATGATACTACAACAAGTAACCAAGTTTCCCATTACCAACTTTGCATGCAATTGGGGAGATGGTAGAACTAATGCATATAAAACATGGGTAAACATGGTCAAAGTGACTTGCCTTGCTGACGATCCTCGTACTCAAGTGACTCTAGATAACAAGCTTCGCACTCTGAATGATCTAACAGATCAAACAAAGCACACAATAAGCATAATCTCCATACAATTCACACAACAGCAAGGTAAAACAAATACTTCAACAAGCAATAGTATAATGAAAAGGAAGACTCACTCAAAGAAGAAGACTCTAAAAAAATTTCAAGTCAAAATCCTACTAAGACATAACAAGACAAAATCTGTTTTGAACAACTAGCCATTTAGATAACAGAAAAGAATAAATACAAAAAATTTATTAGAAAACAGAAAGTATTTCATTATAAAAATTCTTTGCAAAAAAATTTACTACAAAACATTTTTCTAAACAATATTAATAGTGAAACAAAGCTTTACCTATTTAAACTAGAGCACAAAACAAATTAAAATATTTTTATTTTCTGAAAATAATTCACCTAATGTTGAACAACAGAACTAAATAAACTACTTTGAAAAGTTAAACTAAAACACAATTAAAGTAAAATAAAACAAAAAAAATTCAATTAAACACTAAGAAGAAACTAAACAGAATCTGTTTTTACTAAAAATCCTAATCAAACATATTCTAAAAATTCTCAAACAGTGTTGGATGATAGTCGTAACTAATACAAAACAGTAGCAAAAAGAATCAATCAAAAATAATTTTTTAAACTCATGTTATTCAAGTTTTAGTGATTTGCTCAATTTTATCGAAATTCAAATTTAAAAGTTCAAATTTGAATTCTAAGCATACAGAGATAAACTATAATAAATTTGTGACATGTTGCAAAAAGAATCAATCAAAAACTCTAAATATTTTAAAAGTTACAATAAAAAACAGAATATATTCTGTTTTCTAAAACAGAAAGGAAAAAGAAAAAAATCCTATCGAACGGACAGGGTCTACTAGGCATGCTGTGATTGGCTGAGAGAGCGTGCATGCGGGAACTAGCGAGCGGACGACCGAAACTTAACACGTATCGGTTCGGGGTTTTAAGTGATCTAATATAACGCGTCGGATCTGGATCGAACGGTCCAGGGGTGCGGTGGCTTACAGCGGTGGGGGTCGGGGTTCCGGTGAGGTCGACGGCGGCCGGACGTTGGAGGTGGTGGGAGACGACGGTGCGGTGGTCGGGGGTGGCATCCGAAGTGCTCAGGCGATGGCGGCGAAGCTCCAGCGTCGATTGGTGGCGTTGGCTGGGGCTGGGGACGGCAGAGGCGACGGCCTCATGCTCGGGGAGATTCGGTCGTCGACCGAACTCCGGCAAGGTGGTGCGGTGGCGTGTGCGGGCGAGTACAGTGGCGCTCGGGGGTGGAACGGAGAGCGGAGAAGGCCGGGGCTTTTATAGGCTAGGTGCGGGGTCGGGAGAGGGAGAGAGGAGTGAGATCCGCGGGGAGGAATCGCCGACGACGTCGGTGGCGTGGGGAGGAAGATGAGTGTGCTGATGGCGCGGTCGGACAGTGGGTCCCGCGTGTCAGTGAGAGAGGGGGCGGGATATGCGCGTCGGTGGCCGATTCGGAGCGGTTTCGGGACTTCAAGGCTGGTGGGCCAGCCGTTTTCTGTTTAATTCATTTCCTTTTCTATTTCCAGGGCATTTAAAACTCTTTTAAGGAATTTAAAATATTTCAAACAATAGGGAATATAGATATCAAAATGATCAGGGGAATAAATGCTATTTAATGAAAAAAATTCCTGTGTCATAATGAATACTTTAAAAAAATTAGAAAATGCCTAATTGATTTTAAATTATTTGAGATAAACTTTCAAATAAACCCCTAGTTTTATTGTTCAAATATTTCACCAAGATGCCCCTGGTGTGGAGTGTCATGTTACTCCTCTCTTTTTTGAATATTTCCAGAGGTTTTCAAATAGTAGAAACAAGTGGATGGAAAAGTGAAAGTGGCCTTTCAGAATTTCCACAGATGAACTTCAACAATTCTATTCATTCAAACAATGTGATGATGATGCATAGCTATATTTCATAACATTCCAAAATGAAATTTTAGGATGTTACAGGAACCAACGTTTCACAAGAGGACCAGACACATAAAGCTACACGTCAACTCCATCCGGTATTACATCGAGGAGCAGGACATAAATATTTGCAAAGTGCACACGGATCTGAATGTTGCAGACCCGTTGACTAAACCTCTTCCAAGGGATAAACATGATCAACACCAGAACTGCATGGGTGTTCGATTCATTACCATGTAAATCACATAGCGATGTGAACTAGATTATTGACTCTAGTGCAAGTGGGAGACTGTTGGAAATATGCCCTAGAGGCAACAAATAAAGTGTTTTTTATTATATTTCCTTGTTCATGATAATTGTTTATTATCCATGCCATAATTGTATTGATTGGAAACACATTACATGTGTGGGTAAATAGACAACACACTGTCCCTAGTATGCCTCTAGTGAACTAGCTCGTTGATCAAAGATGGTCAAGGTTTCCTAGCCATTGACATGAGATGTCATTTGATAACGGTATCACATCATTAGGAGAATGTTGTGACGGACAAGACCCAAACTACAAACGTAGCACATGATCGTGTCAGTTTATTGCTACTGTTTTCTGCATGTCAAGTATGTTTTCCTATGACCATGAGATCATGCAACTCACGGACATCGGAGGAGTGCCTTGTGTGTATCAAACGTCACAACTTTACTGGGTGACTATAAAGGTGCTCTACAGGTATCTCCGAGGGTGTCTGTTGAGTTGGCATGGATCAAGACTGGGATTTGTTACTCCGTGTGATGGAGAGGTATCTCAGGGCCCACTCGGTAATACAACATCACAACAAGCCTTGCAAGCAATGTGGCCAAGTGTTAGTCACGGGATCTTGTATTACAGAATGAGTAAAGAGACTTGCTAGTAACGAGGTTGAACTAGGTATGGAGATACCGACGATCGAATCTCGGGCAAGTAACATACCGATTAACAAAGGGAACATCATACGGGATTAACTGAATCCTTGACATAGAGGTTCAACCGATAAAGATCTTAGTAGAATATGTAGGAGCCAATTTCTACATCTAGGTCCCACCATTGGTTATTGACCGTAGAGGTGTCTCGGTCATGTCTACATAGTTCTCGAACCCGCAGGGTCTGCCCCCTTAAGGTTTGCTGACGTTTCGGTAGTATAGAGTTATGTATGGTGGCGACCGAAGTTTTTTCAGAGTCCCGGATGAGATCCTGGACGTCACGAGGAGCTCTGAAATGGTATGAAGGTAGAGATTCATATATAGGAAGTCCTGTTTTGGTCGCCGGAAAAGTTTTGGGCTCATCGATAGTGTACGGGGAGTGCCGGTAATGTACCGGGACACCTCCGGGAGGGGTATTTCGACCCAAGAGGCTTCATGGGATGTGGGAGAGTGAATATCAGCCCTTAGTGGGCTGGTGGAAACTCCCAAATAAGCCCCATGTGGCTGGAAGAAAAAGGCCCAGGAGAAAAAGGTGGAAAAAGGCCAAAATAGGTGAATCCTAGTCCTACTAGGATTGGAGGTGGACTCCACCTCCTCCACCTGCTTCGGCCGAAGCCTTTGGCTTGGGAAGACAAGGCTGCCTCCTCTCCTCTATTCCCCTTATATATACTAGAGGTTTTAGGGTTTTTGCACTAGATTTTTCAGCCACGTGCAACCCTACCCTCTAATGCATAGTTTCTCCTCTAGATCGGATTTCTGCAGTGCTTCGGCGAAGCCCTGTCGGAATTGCTCCACCACCATCGCCAGAGTGCCGTCACGCAGCCGGCGAACTCTTCTACCTCTCCGCTCTCTCTTGCTGGATCAAGACGGTGGAGATCGTCATGAAGCCGTACGTGTGCTGAACGCAGAGGTGACGTCCGTTCGGCGCTAGATCGGAAGGATCGTGATCAAGTTCGTGGGATGGACCATGATCAAGTTCGCGGGACGGACCGTGATTAGATCGCGGGACGGATCTTGATTGGTTCGTAGGACGCACAGCGATTTGGATCGCGAAGACGTTCGACTACACCAACTGCGTTACTTAACGCTTCCCGCTTAGCGATCTACAAGGGTACGTAGATCCACTCTCCCTCTCGTAGATGCTCATCACCATGGATAGATCTGCGTCTGCATAGGAAAAAATTTGTTTCCCATGCCACGTTTCCCAACATGCACGACATGCCCGATATGCATAGATACAACTATGGCATCACAACATAACCATACAACATTACAACATTTATTTAGAAGGCTCGGGAAGAGACAACACAATAGGAAGTTACAAACAGGAGTCACAAGACCCAACATTCAGAGCGTTCAAACAAACAAGCGGAAGTTTAACATGTCTGGGTACAGACATCTACAAAAGTGGCTGGAGGAGCCTGGAAATCTACAATGACCCTACCAAAGGAACCAGACCTCTGTCTGGGATTCCCAAGCTAATCTGGTCAACATAGAACTTCACGTTGTAAATATCACTAATGAGACTGATGTCTCCTCTGCAAAAACATATATTAGGCGAACGTGAGTACAAGGGTACTCAGCAAGAGTTACAACAGATCTAACTACATATGCATCAGTATCAATCAAGGGGGTTGTGGAGTTTATTGCAGCAAGCCAGCTTTGACTCTTGGCTAACCTGTACTACGACTACAAGTAGTATCTTTGAGGTGGGATAGCACACACCTGTACACATATTCACCAATCAATACATGACTATGGATCCACTCCCATCTCCCTACGAGAAGGCCATCCATAGCACTCACACTTATCTTGCGTATTTTACAAGTATCCATTTAAATTATCTATGAACCACATAAGCAATCCAAGTAGTCCATATCCGAGGATGCAGCTATTCGAACAGATTCATAACCCTGCAGGGGTATGCTTCTTCACACACGCTCTCGCTACTTATCACCATATGCACATCATGCATCTCGGCAACCTTCAAGCGGAAGCACTGGCATGGGCGTTGGCCATGACCGTCAATCACACAAGACCCTAATTCAGGTTTATTGCCTATTTGAGACTAAACCCGCACGGAAGTCCGTCCGAACTTTCCGCTACGGCCTCAAACAATGTTCGTAGGGTTCCCGAGCCCACCGTTCGGGTGCCACTTGGTACATCGTGCCACTGTGCCTATACCGCTTCACAGCCCACCCCGTCGAGCAGTGCTATGCACGGCCGCCAACACTTCTCCTACAAACACCAGAAACTAGTTGCAACTCCTGGACATAGGTCTAGGCGACTAATAAGCCGAGAGCGGTCGAGTTACCAGAACCGCATGTGTGGTAGTATCTTGTCTTGGATAACATACACAAAACTCAGTTCTTAAGGACGGTCCCAATGAGACAACCCGCCATGTACTCCTACATGACCTCTCATCGCTACCTTTACCAAATCGTGTTCACACACTTAGCTCTCACATAGTAGGACATGAACACCGCTATTCCGATTCATCGCCCAGATGGATCAGACCTGACATGACATGACTCTAAGCAAAGAAGGCACAGTAAGTAAGCAAGCATGGATGAGAAAGCACAACAAGGCTCAAGCAGTTGCTACTCATGCTAAGTGGTTTCAACTATTTACTGTGACAAAGACAGGTCATGCAAAGGAATGGGTTCAACTATCGCGAACAGGTAACAGTAGAATCGTTGTTGTCCTAATATAGTAAAAGAGAGCAGGAGGAAGAGAGTGGGTTCATATTAGTATGCTCAAGGGGGGTTGCTTGCCTGACATTCCTGAAGATATTACTTCTCTTCATTAGTGTCAACGATCACATCGTTAGAACCATCGTCTACCGAGAAGGAGGAAACAGCGGCAAACAGAAAGAAGGAACACATTCAATGTGATGCAAGAAACATGTCGTATGATATGACAAGTTAAGGTACATAATTGACATAGTGCAATAGCTAGTCATTTTAAGTGAAGTGGAATTTAGTTATATGCTAAATTCCAACTTCAACACTATTTATTATTTTACCCTAATCATGAAATTTCCTACTTGGGGATGTTAACTTGCTCAAACATGCATGAACATCACATAAACAGATTCATTGGATTTTTCTAATCATTTTTCATATATAAATTATTTTTATCTGAGCTATGGTTGAATTTCTATGATTTTTCGAAGTTTTAAACATTTTCTAGAATTTCCTGAATTGATTTTTATTACACAAAATATTAACTGCATCAGCATTATGTCAGGCTGACATCAGTGCGTCAACCGTGCTGGGCCCAGGTCAAACTTGACCGGTGGGGTCCACTAGTCAGTGACCCAGGGGTTAATCCCGTGCTGACCGGGGTTTGACCCACTCCTGCGGCCCGCTGTTAGAGGTTAGGGAGTCATTAGCGGTTAACTAAGCCCTAATGGCCGGCCAGGTCAGCGCTCGCTGGAGATTCGATGGCGGCGACCAAAACCACGGCGGTCGTGCGCCGGAGTTGGCTATGGGGGTCGGTTCGACGCGTGGGTAGCACCAGGGAGTAGCCCTTGGTCGCCCCGATCCATTTGGGACACCAGAGGGGTCGTGGGGTCGTCGAAGCAGTGGCTGGCGACGAGCTGTGCGGTGGCGACGGCTCGGGCATGAGCGGGAGCTAGCTAGGGGCGCGCACGACGGCAAGAAGAGAGGGGAGAGGAAGAGGAGCTCACATGGAACTAGCAGGGAGACCCAGCAGGCTCAGGGAGGCGCTGGGGTGGCTGAATCAACGCTAGCGATCTCCTGCTCCCGATGTTGAGGACGACGACATCAGGGCGTTGCGGTGCTTCCGTCAAAGCTTGGCTCCACGTGGAGGTCATGGGGGTTGTAGGGGAGCTCAGGGCCGCGACTATGGTCGAGGGGGAGGAGCTGGCTATGCGGGCGGCGACGGTGAGCTTGTGGTGCGGTCGGCCATGGTGAGCAGGGTAAGGAAGAGAGACGGGGGCAAATGGTGGCTGGCACGATGACGACAGCTCTCCCGAGCCTATCTCACTGACCAGGGCGGTGGGGAGGCCAAGCAGGCAGGAGGGGTGGTGCCCCTGGCCGTGCGTCGTGCTCGGTCTTTCCTCTGCCAATGGGCAGAGGAAGAAGACGACCCTGTCCCTGGTGGGCTAGGCCTCTTCTACAGGTAAGCCCACGTAACCCTTTCCCCTTCATTTTTCTATTTTTCTATTTTCTTCTTTTTGTTTAATTTTGTTTGGGCAAAAACTACAACGCCAAAATTCCTAAAAATATTTCTGGGGTATATTTGAAATATTTCCAAACTACACAAAAAGTTTGAGAAAATTTGAAGCAACTAAAATATTTATAGTGCTTTATTAGTGATTTTTAGAAACTTTCCTAATTTATTAAATTTGCCAAAATAGTTGTTAAATATAACTCACCCCTCATATGTTGTTTACAACATTTATCAAAGAGGGGGGACATTTTTGAAGTACATTTTGGGAAACATTGGAATTATTTTTAAGTTTGACCTATTTGAATTTATTTGTATTAGAGTTTTGATCATCCCCATTTCAAGTTTCCAGGAAAAGAACATGATTCCATGAATGCCAATGCACCATTTACAAGCATTATTCTAGGGTTGTGACAACTCACCCCCACTAAACAAGAATCTCGTCTCGAGATTCAGGCGTAGGGTATGAGGACAAAGGGGACACAACTACCACAATCTTCAAGATCCAATTTTCCTTCTCGGAGATGTTCCCTCACTTCATCATGTTAACTTTGACATCTTTTCTTTCAAGATCTTCATCCAACACGATGACAAAAGGAAAAGGAAAATTCTACAAGATCCGATCTTTACGAAGATCGAGCGACTCATGATCAACTCATGGAATGAGATGTGATAACATCTCTCGAGCTGAGATATGAAACACACGTCAAGAACAATGAATGATGCAGATGACAGAGGTTCAATTGGTAGGCAGCAATTCCACACTAAAACGGATGGCGACGGGGTTTCAAGGTAGTGAGGTGTTAGTTTCCCTTCATACCATAACAGGCACCTTAGAGAAGGTGATTCATAGGATTAGCCCTTAAGTAGCAAAAAGAATTACTTTTGATACCAAGATCATTGAAACTCTTCATACCAGCCTAAGGCAATTCGACACGATCGTTGGAAGGAATTCAAAGAATGGCATACTCAGATCGGAGGGAAACTAGAGTTATAAAACAACTCAGCAACGGAAGGCACATTCCAATTAATACCGAGAGTATAACCCAGTGTCCGAGCATGCTCTCAAGAACTTGAGCATTTCCATATTCATTAGGGTTTTTCCCAACATCCGTGCCATGGATCCTGGCAACACCACATGCTACCATGATGAATAATGATGGAGGACGCAGATGCAAAGGAAGACAACACTTTCTCAGATTTCACATTAGCTATGCCAAGGGGGCAAAATCTGGATGATCGACCGTGAGACATTGGGCACTCCTCCTCTAACGTTCTCCTTGGTGTACTAGCATAAACCAAATATGTATAATGCTTGATATCTAGCACCCCAAGTATAGGTCGGACTTCAGGATCTCAAAGGGTCCATGAGGAACAACTTCTAATAAGTCATATGAAATCCTCATGGGAAAGTGGCTAAGTTGCTGATACAATATATTATAACAATAGGTCTTCTGGCTAGGTGCGTTAGACACAGCATCACTTTATCGGATTACAAAGAGACCAAAATTATACTTCTTGGGAAATGTGCCAACCATCATATCTGCCCGAGATCCAAATATGGTTGGTGTTCGGATATTCCAGACTCAGCATGTCTGAAAGTGAAAGGTTGCAACACAAATCAAAGATATGATGTTGCGAGATTCTCAAGAAATGAACTGCAGAAGCCAACTCCAAAACATGAGCTGGATTGCAAGACACATGTGAACACGATGTCCAGGACAAGCATGACTACATGGTCTTACAACAAAACACTACCGAGTTCGGGTTGGGAACCATCATTGAAAGATAGCGAAATCCTTGCATAATTTATAATCTTAAGAAGAACTTGTTTTCCTTGATCAACTCAATCAGTGCCTTAGGTGCTAGGGAATGCATATGGGTTGTAGGTTGCAAGGCTATCAAACTTGAGATGATTCTAGAGGAAGCAAAATAACTTTTCCCCAGGTCACGGCGGCAACTTGCACTAAATGCGTGTGAACCTTGAATAAGTCACTTCTTACACCAAACATATAGTACTTCATGTATGGAACACGAAGATATTTCCTACAAAAGTTTCCAACACTAGCTTCCATATAGATGGAATTCCGCAACTATGGAAACAAGGTGATAGCATTGGTCAGACAAGAAGATATAACGGTGCATGCTCGAGGATACATCCACGGGTAAAACAACATTAGGAAGATCTTAGATTTTTATTTTGATTTGACGATAGCCCATACTCAAATCAAAGGTTGAACAAGACTATAGGTGCAACAATTGATCACAAGGATCAATTGATGAAGATATCATCTTTCTTCGACACCCACACAAGATATCCCTTTGGAAATAACTAAGTCGGGCAAACCTTTTATCTTCCAACTCTCCAAGTTGTTCTTTAGCTTAACCAACTAGTTCAGGGGTATCCAACACAGATTCTTGAAGAAGGAATGGTTTATAGAAAAACCATCTTGATCACGATCTCAACATAATGGTCAAGGAACACCTTGATAATACTTCCGAGAGGATATTCAAAAAATCACGATCCACCGGTACGCTATCATGCTCGAGAACAATCTTGCTTTTCAAGGGAAGATGATACGATCAACAGAGCGAAGGATTGACACAATCCTAACTCATTGACCAAAAAGTGCAGCATGAAAAATGGACTAGGTAGCACGATCAATCTTAGTATGACAATTCAATGACCATCACACCAAGAGTGAGATTATTGTCGATTAACTACCAAGCAACAAAGTTGCTAGGAGTATTGATTACGCAGATCACGATTCACTTGTCGGTGTTCTGGTCACAGACAACACAGAGACCGGGGAATGAATGATGTTGGCGAGAAGTATCACTACATCAAGATTTCAAAGGATGGAGTGTAGTTCTCATGATAATCTTGACATGAAGAGTGTAATACCTCAAGGTAGAACAGAGAAAAAGCTGAATTGGCATTTTGATCTACGGAATACAACTGCTTTGACCCAATCCAAAAAATGGATGAGGTACGGGAATTTGCTTCTCCTAGTCATTCTGGAGTAGAATGGCTTGACAGACCACAAGAATAGCCAACATCGATGACACAATGTATGACATACTCTTGACTATCCATTCATAGATAAAGGTCAGAATACAATTGAAGAAGGACAACTCAAGACCACCTGATTTTTCTTGAGTTGTAGATGCATACGTTAACATGTCGAACGAGTTCAACACAATTATTCCGGATAACCCATGCGGAAGAGTAGGATTGGCGGAGTCACAACTATGGAATGGAAAACCAAACCACGAGCACTCATATTGTGATCTTTTGTCCACAAAGAACTTCTACCATAACTGGTTCATGGTATTGGAAGAACGATACACCACGAGCCTTGAAGGCTATAACCAGGTTACTAACCATCCTAAAGGAACAAGCAAATACTATCAACGGGAGTGAGCAGAATGATTCTTGGGTTCAAGAACCCAGATACAGAATACGTATTGACTAGGTAGCATCAAAACATGCTTCAATAATGTCGGGCAGAATTATCACACTAGGAACAAAAGAGACCACTAAATTGTTGGGTGGTTCACTTGAATAACATGGTTTCCTAAGCACCTTCATCAAACACGTCGAGGTAATATAGTACCTCAACTCAACGATTGGTGTTCTTTGTCTGGCCTGAAAGACATTGACTCTAGATGAAAGAGTTTTGCAATTGCATCAGATAATTTAGAAACTTTGGATAACTCGGACGGCATAACGACTATACGGGCATGAAATATGAGGCAACCTGCACAAGAAAACCGACAACATGACAATGAATTCTTATAGAGGCATCAATCTAGAAAGTCAACATCTTTCCTATAGGTCTCCAACATAGTAACTCATCATCCTAATAGATAGATGAGAAGGCCTAGTTCTTAAACCCCATAGAATAAGGAAGAGGGTGACTCAGAATTAGAATGACTCACGGAAAGGAGTAAAAAGAGCCTTACGTTCCCTTCCACAATCAATTCCCTTGTATATAACTCAAGCAGTTCTAGACTCAACATCGACTAGTTTGGCTTCTTAATCCTATAGGAAGTCAAGCTCTGATACCAAAGCTGTCGGGACCCCAATCCTAAGCCATAAGAATCCATCCTGTAACACATCACATCACTTTGTGGTCTCACTCATGGTTATCTCCACGGCTGCCACCTTACCAGGGACGTGACCGTTTGCGTATTTTGACTCACGTATGTGAATGTGTGGCTAGCATTCAAATGTCAAAGAACTCGAGCCCACATGACTAGTCATAGAACCCAAGTGGCACATCCATACAGGGACAGGCATACGTAACCCAGCAATGCAGGTGTCGATCTGTAGCGTGTGTAGACGAATCATAGCAAGCTACAAGGACTCCATTACGTCATGGGACATAAATGTCATCACTGCACGTAGACGAGTCATAGCAGGCTACAGGGACTCCATTACACCGTGAGACATTTCCCTAAAGGGACAGACACAACAGCAAAGAAGGATACACGCCGGTCAATCAATGTGTCCAGAGCAGTAGCAAGCTACCAAGGCTTGGTGGAAGCACAAAGAGGAATTTCCCCGTAAAGAGTACTACTATAGGCACACAACTAGGTGTCGAATCCCATACATACCATTACACGTCACACGTACGCACGACATGCCCAATATGCATAGATACAACTATGGCATCACAACATTACAACATTTATTTAGAAGGCTCGAAAGAGCCAACACAATAAGATGTTACAAACATGGGTCACAAGACCCAACATTCAAACCGTTCAAACAAACAAGCGGAAGTTAAACATGTTTGGGTACAGACATCTACAAAAGTGGTTGGAGGAGCCTGAAAAGCTACAACGACCCTACCAAAAGAACCAGACCTATGTCCGGGATTCCCAAGATAATCGGTCAACATCAAACTTCACGTTGTAAATATCACTAATGAGACTGATGTCTCCTCTACAAAAACATAAAATAGGAAAACGTGAGTACAAGGGTACTCAGCAAGACTTATATCAGAACTAACTACATATGCATCAGTATCAATGAAGGGGGTTGTGGAGTTTATTGCAGCAAGCCAGCTTTGACTCTTGGCTAACCTGTACTACGACTACAAGTAGTATCTTTGAGGTGGGATAGCGCACATGAGTCCACATATTCACCAATCAATACACCACTATGGATCCACTCCCGTCTCCCTACGAGAAGGCCATCCATAGCACTCACGTTTATCTTGTGTATTTTGGAAGTATCCATTTCACTTATCTGTGAACCACATAAGCAATCCAAGTAGTCCATATCCGAGGATGCGGCTATTCGTACAAATTCATAACCCTACAGGGGTATACTTCTTCACACACGCTCTTGCCACTTATCAACATATGCACGTCATGCATCTCGGCAACCATCAAGAGGAAACACTGGCATGGGCGTCGGCCACAACCGTTAATCACACAAGACCCTAGTCCAGGTTTATCCCCTATTTGAGACTGAACCCGCACTGAAGTCCGACCAAATTTTCCGCTATGGCCTCAAACGATGCGCGCAGGGTTCCCAAGCCCACCGTTCGAGTGCCAGTTGGTATATCGTGCCACTTTGCCTATACTGCATCACAGCCCACCCCGTCAGGCAGTGCTATACACGGCCACCAACACTTTTCCTACGAACACCAGAAACTAGTTGCAACTCCTGGACATAGGTCTAGGCGACTAATAAGCCGAGAGTGAACGAGTTACCGGAACCCGATGTGTGGTAGTATCTTGTCTTGGATAACATACACAGAACTCAGTTATTATGGACGGTCCCAATGAGACAACCTGCCATGTACTCCTACATGACCTCTCATCGCTACCTTTACCAAATCGTGTTCACACACTTAGCTCTCACACAGTAGGATATGAACATTGCTATTCCGATTCATCGTCTAGATGGATCAGACCCGACACGATACGACTCTAAGCAAAGCAGGCACAGTAAGTAAGCAAGCATGGATGAGTAAGCACAACAAGGCTCAAGCAGTTGCTACTGATGCTAAGTGGTTTCAACTATTTACTATGACAAAGACATGTCATGCAAAGGAATGGGTTCAACTAGCGAGAACAGGTAACAGTTGAATTGTTGTTGTCCTAATACAGTAAAAGAGAGCGGAAGCGAGAGAGTGAGTTCGTATTAGTATGCTCAAGGGGGTTTGCTTGCCGGAAGATATTACTTCTCTTCATTAGTGACAATGATCACATCGTCAGAACCATCATCTATCGAGAAGGAGGAAACACCAGCAAACAGAAAGAAGGAACACATTCAATGTGATGCAACAAACATGATGTATGATATGACAAGTTAAGGTACAGAATTGACCTAGTGCAATAGGTAGTCATATTAAGTGAAGTGGAATTAAATTATATGCTAAATTCCAACTTTAACACTATTTATTATTTTACCCTAATCTTGAAATTTCCTACTTGGGGATGTTAACTTATTCAAACATGCATGAACATGGCATAAACAGATTCATTGTATTTTTTTGATCAATTTTCACATATAAATTATTTTCATCTGAGCTACGGTTGAATTTCTATGATTTTTGGAAGTTTTAAATATTTTCTGGAGTTTCCTGAATTGATTTTTATTACAAAAAATATTAACTACATCAGCAATACGTCAGGCTGATGTCAGCGGTTCAACCGTGCCGGGCCCAGGTCAAACCTGACTGGTGGGGTCCACTAGTTAGTGACCCAGGGGTTAATCCTGTGCTGACCGGGGTTTGACCCGCTCCTGGGGCCTACTGTCATAGGTTAGGGGGTCATTAGAGGTTAATTAAGCCCTAATGGCCGGCCAGGTCAGCGCTCGCCAGAGCTTCACCAGCGGCGACCAAAACCACGGAGGCTGGGCGCCGGAGTTGTCTACGGGGCTCGGTTCGACGCGCGGGTAGCACCAGGGAGTAGCCCGTGGTCGCGTCGATCCATTTGGGACACCGGAGGGGTCGTGGGGTCGCCGGAGCAATGGCCGGTGACGAGCTGTGCGGCAGCAGCGGCTTGGGCATGAGCGGGAGGTAGGTAGGGTGCGCGCACGATGGCAAGAAGAGAGGGGAGAGGAAGAGGAGCTCACAAGGAACTATCAGGGAGACTCAGCAGGCTCAGGGAGGCGCTGGGGTAGCCGAATCGACGCCTGCGATCTCCTCCTCCCGAGGTTGAGGACGGCGGCATCGGGGCGTTGCGGTGCTTCCGTCAAAGCTTGGCTCCACGGGGAGGTCATGGGGTTTGTAGGGGAGCTCAGGGCCACGACTACGGTCGAGGGCGAGGCACTGGCTATGCAGGTAGCGACGATGAGCTTGCGGTGCGGTCAGCCATGGCGAGCAGGGCGAGGAAGAGAGCTGGCGGGCAAATGGTGGCTGGCGCGATGAGGACAGCTCTCCTGAGCCTATCCCACTCACCAGGGCGGCGGGGAGGCCAAGAAGGCAGGTGGCGTGGCGCCCTTGGCCGTGTGCCGTGCTCGGTCTCTCCTCTGCTAGTGGGCAGAGGAAGAAGACGACCCTGCCCCTAGTGGGTTGGGCCTCTTCTGCAGGTAAGCCCAGGTAACCCTTTCCCCCTTCATTTTTTTGTTTTTCTATTTTCTGCTTTTTCTTTAATTTTTTTTGGGCAAAAACTATCACGCCAAAATTCCTGAAAAATATTTATGGGGTATATTTGGAATATTTCCAAACTACACAAAAAGTTTCAGAAATTTTGAAGCAACGAAAATATTTATGGGGCTTCACTAGCAATTTTTAGAAACTTTCCTAATTTACTAAATTTTCCAAAATAGTTGCCAAATATAACTCAACCCTGATATGTTGTTTACAACATTTATCAAAGTGGGGCAACATTTTTGAAGAGCATTTTGGGAAACGTTGAAATTATTTTTAAGGTTAACCTATTTGAATTTTATTTGTATTAGGGTTTTGATCATCCACATTTCAAGTTTCTAGGAAAAGAACATGATGCCATGAATGCCAATGCACCATTTACAAGCATTATTCTAGGGCTGTGACAGCCCGGCTTAATAGGAATGATAGACTACTCGTATCAACAAGGAATTCCCTCCTTTCCGGGAGCCCACTCGAAAAGAACTCCAAAGTTAAGCGTGTTTGCCTTGGAGCAATTCTAGGAAGTTGGTCCCGGGTGCGCACGAGTGAGGACAAAGTGCGCAGGAAAGACTAGTGTTCGTCTGTGGGGCTAGTCTAGATCCCGCCAGGTGTAACGGGGTGTTACAATTGGTATCAGAGCCGACCCTTGTGGTTACACGGGCATGCACGGGTCAAGTGCACGGGCATGTGGCGCATGGCGTGTGTGGCCCGTCATGGCACACATCATGGCACATGTGCTGCACTGGACGCGGATACGTGTGCCAAAAGGGAACGTTCCTAATGGGCCGACGAGGACGTCGGTTCCTTTCAGTGGGGCTGTATGTGAGATCCTGTCTTAATAGGAATGATAGACTACTCATATAAACAAGGAATTCCCTCCTTTCTGGGAGCCCACTTGAAAACAAGGTGCGCACAAGTGAGGACAAAGTGCGCAGGAAAGACTAGTGTTGGTCTGTGGGGCCAGCCTAGATCCCGCCAGGAGTAACGGGGTGTTACAACTATCAAGATTCAATATGAATAAACCACAAACATTAGGTGCATGAGAATAAAAGATATTACTCATATAAATAGAACAACCATTATTCTCAGATTTAAATGAGTAACCATCTCGCAATAAACAAGATCCAGATATAATGTTCATGCTTAACGCAGGCACTAAATAACAATTATTCAGGTTCATCACTAATCCCGATGGTAGTCAAAGAGCGAGCATGCCGATGGAGATCACATCAACCTTAGAACCATTTCCCACGGGCATCGTCACTTCGTCCTTAGCTAGCCTTCGTCTATTCTGTAGGTCCTGCTTTGAGCTGCAAATGTGAGCAACCGAACTGGTATCAAATACCCAGGCACTATAATGAGAGCTAGTAAGGTACACATCAATAACATGTATATCATATATACCTTGTTTTTTGTTCGCCTCCTTCTTGTCAGCCAGGTACTTGCGGCACTTCCGCTTCTAGTGACCAGTTCTCTTGCAATGAAAGCACTTAGTTTCTGGCTTGGGTCCAGGCTTGGGTTTCTTCACGGGAGCAACTGTTTTGCCACCCTTCTACGAGTTACCCTTCTTGCCCTTACCATTCTTCTTGAAAGTAGTGGTTTTATTGACCATCAACACTTGATGTTCTTTCTAGATTTCAGACTCGGCGACTTTCAGCATCGCAAACAGCTCGGCGACTGACTTGTTGATCTTGTGCATGTTATAATTCAGCACGAAGCTCTTGTAGCTTGGTGGCAATGATTGAAGAACTCTGTCAGTGATCGCCTCTGGCGGAAGGGGCATCCCTAACTCCGCCAGACGGGTCAAATAACCAGACATTCTGAGTATATGTTCACTGATAGACCCGTTCTCCTCCATTTTGCAAGCATAGAACTTATTGGAGGTCTCATACCTCTCGATCCAGGCATTCTTCTTAAAGATAAACTCCAACTCTTGGAACATCTCGTATGCTCCATGATGTTCAAAACGTCTTTGAAGTCCCGGTTCTAAGCCATACAATATTGCACACAGAACTATTGAGTAATCTCCAAAACGTGCCTCGCAAGCGTCCTTAACTTCTTCGGATGACATGTCTGTGGGTTGGTTACCAAGCGGTGCATCAAGGACATATGCCTTCTGGGAAGCCGTGAGGATAATCCTTAGATTACGGGCCCAGTCCACAAAGTTACTTCCATCATCTTTCAACTTAGCTTTCTCTAGGAATGTATTAAAATTCAGGGGTGCTACTGCGCGAGTCATTGATCTACAACATAACTAGCAAAGGTTACTAAGACTATTGTTCAAGATAATGAGTTTAGTTAAACAAATTACTAAAACTCCCACTCAAATTGACATCCCTCGGGTCATATGGGTGATACATGATCAAAATTCACCAACTCAAGTCCGATCATCATGTGAGTTGAGGTGGTTTCAATGGTGAACATCACCATGTTGATCATATCTACTATATGACTCATGTTTGACCTTTCGGTCTTTTGTGTTCCGAGGCCATGTATGTACATGCTAGGCTCGTCAAGTTTAACTCGAGTGTTCTGCACGTGAAACATTGGCTTGCACCCATTGTATGTGAACGTAGAGTCTATCACACCCGATCATCACGTGGTGTCTCGACACGACGAACTTTCGCAATGGTGCACACTCGGGGAGAACACAATTCACCTTTAAATTTAAGTGAGGGGTCACCTTATAATGCTACCGTCATCCTAAGCAAAACAAGGTGCATAAAAGGATTAACATCACATGGAAATCATAAGTGACAGGATATGGCCATGAACTTGTGCTTTAGATCTCCATCTTAAAAGCACCGGCATGATCTCCATTGTCACCGGAATGACACCATGATCTCCATCAACGTGTCTCCATCGGGGTTGTTATGCTAACTGTTGCTTCCCCGACTATTGCTAACTCATAGCGATAAAGTAAAAAACAATGGCGAAAATAATTAAAGACCACCCTATGGCTCCTGCCGGTTGCCGTACTCATCGACATGCAAGTCGTCATATTCTATACAACACATGATCATATCGTACATCGCATATATCGCATCATGTAATTGGCCATATCACATCACAACATACCCTGCAAAAACAAGTTAGGGTCGTCTAATTGTGGTTGCAAGTTTTACGTGGCTGCTACATGTATCTAGCAAGAACAATTCTCACCTACACAAAAACCACACAGGTGATACATAAGTTGATTTTCAACCATCTCAAGGACTGCCTTTGTCGAATTCGATCCAACTAAAGTAGGATAAACAGAGACCCGCTAGCCATCTTTGTGCAACGAAGTTACAAGTCAGTCGATGGAACCGGTCTCTCGTAAGCGTATGAGTAAGGTTAGTCCGGGCCGCTTCATCCCACAATACCGCTGAACCAAAACATGGCCAAGGGAGGAATAAATCTATGATGCGCCCACAAACTCCTTTTTGTTCTACTCGAGATCTCATCTACACATAGAACTAGCTCATGATGCCACTGTTGGGGAACGTTGCATGGGAAACAAAAAATTTCCTACGCACACGCAAGATCTATCCATGCTGATGAGCATCAACTAGAGGGGGAGTGGATCTACATACCCTTTTAGATCGCTAAGCGAGAAGCGTCAAGAAACGTGGTTGATGTAGTCGAACGTATTCGCGATCCAAATCACCGAGCGTCTCGCGATCCAATCACGATCTGTCCCGATCTAGCACCGAACGGACGGCACCTCCGTGTTTGGCACATGTATAGCTTGATGATGATCTCTGCCTTCTTGATCCGGCAAGAGGGAGCGGAGAATTAGACGAGTTCTCCGGCGGCGCAATGGCATTGCAGCGATGGTGGTGGAGCTATTCTAGCAGGGCTTCGCCTAAGCAGTGCTGAAACCGATCTGGAGGAGAAACTACAAACTAGAGGAGAGGTAGCACGTGGCTGTTTTTGTTTGTCGAAAAAACCATCAAAACTCTAGTATATATAGGAGTAGGGAGGGAGTAGACTTGGCCCTCAAGGTACCAGCCCTTGCGTCGGCAGAAGTGGGAGGAGGAGGAGTCCTCCTCCAATCCTAGTAGGATTAGGATTCCTTCTCTCCCACTTGGAAAACTCCTTTTCCACCTTTTTCCTTTTGGAATTCTCCTCCCAGCCGCATGGGCCTCTTGTGGGACTTAGGCCAGCCCACTAAGGGCTGGTATACCTCCTCCCACAATCCCTGTAGCCTCTTGGGTCGAAATACCCCTCCCGATGGTCCCCGGCACCCTCCCGGCACTCTCGATACACTACCGATGAACCCAAAACTTTTTTGGCGACCAAAACAGGACTTTCTATGTATCAATCTTTACCTCCAAACCATTCCGAAGCTCCTCATAACATCCGAGATCTCATCCGGGACTCCGAAAAACCTTCGGTCACCACCATACATAACTCTATACTAATGAATTGTCACCGAACCTTAAGTGTGCAGACCCTGCGGGTTAGAGAACTATGTAGACATGACCGAGACACCTCTCCGGTCAATAATCAATAGCGGGACCTGTATGCCTATATTGGTTCCTACATATTCTAAGAAGATCTTTATCGGTCGAACCTCTATGTCAAGGATTCGGTTTATCCCATATGTCGTTCCCTTTGTTCTTCGGTATGTTACCTGCCCGAGATTCAATCGTCGGAATCTATATACCTAGTTCAATCTCGCTGCGGCAACTCTCTTTAATCGTTCCGTAATACAACATCCCGTAACTAACACTTTAGTCACATTGCTTGCAAGGCTTGTTGTGATGTTGTATTACCGAGTGGGCCCTGAGATACCTCTCTGTCACATGGAGTAACAAATCCCAGTGTTGATCCATGCCAACTCAACAGACACTCTCGGAGATACCTGTAGAGCACCTTTATAGTCACCCAGTTGCGTTGCGACGTTTGATACACACAAGGCACTGCTCAGTGTCAGTGAGTTACATGACCTCATGGTCATAGGAACAGATACTTGACATGCAGAAAACTGTAGCAATAAACTGACACGATCAAATGCTACATTTATAGTTTGGGTCTTGTCCATCACATCATTCTCCTAATGATGTGATTCCGTTATCAAATGACATCTCATGTCAATGGCTAGGAAACCTTGACCATGTTTGATCAACGATCTAGTCTACAAGAGGCACACTAGGGACAAAGTGTTGTCTATATATCCACACATGTACCTAGATCCAGGGCATATTTCCAACAATGAACCCAGAGCATCCCACGTCAGCTGCAGCACAGGCAGAGGCAGCTAGAGCACTTAGTGCTCAAGTCCCTAGATCCAGGAATGAGAAAATGGATCTCTTGATAACCACCGTTCAGGGTATTTAGAAGGACATCAAGGACATATTGGAGAATCATAATGGTCTTGTGAGGATCCTTGACAATAGGATCAAGACACTAAATGACAAGGTTGATGGGCTGACCAAGACCGTGAACAAGCTCAAGAAGGAAGTTGATGTTGTGCCTATCCCACACTCCATGGATGAGGATACTTTAGATGATGAGGATGACTCTCCTTTTAGGGTAGGCACTCAGTTCACTACCCAGGCCAGATCAGCCACAATGCTAGCTCCAGAGTTGAGACCTTCTTCATGAGCACTAGCTACAATCACTTTAGCTCCTTCACCTTTAGTTCCTCCTGCTGCTACACCAACACCGTCTATGACATCAGTCGAAGTATTCGCCAACGCAGTTCTCTCGACTCCAACCTCAGCTACCGGAGGAGATCAGCCCAAGGAGAACGTTTAGCTCTATACCTTTGAACTTTTTGGTAACTTGTTGACAAAGGGGGAGAAGTTGTATAGATCACTAGGGCTTCGAGAGAGGGAGAGCATTTGGTTTTTATCGCTGTTTCAAAAATATTTGCTATCTTTTGTTTGGATGTGTTAAACATTGTCAGTGTTTGATCATAAACTTGATGTGTGTTGCTACTATTTCCTATTTCATGATGCTTATGAGATAATCATTCACCTTTGCTTGATGTGTGTTGTGCTATGATATTTATTCTTATTTCTCTCGCACACCACCAAATTGTTGGCAATAATATATTTGTTATTATTATATTTCCTTGTTCGTGATAATCGTTTATTATCCATGCTATAATTGTATTGATTGGAAACTAAATACATGTGTGGGTATATAGACAACACTATGTACCTAGTATGCCTCTAGTGGACTAGCTCGTTGATCTAAGATGGTCAAGGTTTCCTAGCCATCAACATGAGATGTCATTTGATAATGGAGTCACATCATTAGGAGAATGATGTGATGGACAAGACCCAAACTATAAACGTAGCATATGATCATGTCAGTTTATTGCTACAGTTTTCTACATGTCAAGTATGTGTTCCTATGACCATGAGATCGTGCAACTCACTGACACCGGAGGAGTACCTTGTGTGTATCAAACATCACAATGTAACTGGGTGACTATGAAGGTGCTCTATAGGTATCTTCAAGGGTGTCTGTTGGTTTGGCATGGATCAAGACTAGGATTTGTTACTCCATGTGGTGGAGAGGTATCTCAAGGCCCACTCGGTAATAAACATCACAATAAGCCTTGCAAGCAATGTGACAAAGTGTTAGCCATGGTATATTGTGTTACAGAACGAGTAAAGAGACTTGCCAGTAACGAGATTGAACTAGGTATAGGGATACCAACGATCGAATCTCGGGCAAGTAACATACCGAAGAACAAAGGGAACAGAATACGGCATTACCTGAATCCTTGACATAGAGGTTCAACCGATAAAGATCTTCGTAGAATATGTAGGAACCAATATGGGCATTAAGGTCCCATTATTGGTTATTGACCGTAGAAGTGTCTCGATCATGTTTACATAGTTCTCGAACCCGCAGGGTCTGCACACTTAAGGTTCGGTGACATTTCGGTAATATAGAGTTATGTAGGGTGGTGACCGAAGGTTTTTCGGAGCCCAGGATGATATCCCTCATTTCAAGGGGAGCTCCGGAATGGTCCGAAGATAAAGGTTGATATATAGGAAGTCGTATTTTGGTCACCGGAAAAGTTTTGGGCTTATCGGTAGTGTACCAGGAGTGTCGGGAGGGTACCGAGGGACCATCAGGAGGGGTGTCACGACCCAAGGGGGCACATGGGCTGTGGGAGGAGGCAAACCAGCCCCTAGTGGTCTGGCTTAAGCCCCCACTAAAATCCCATGCGGCTAAGGGGAAGATACTCAAAGGTGGAAGAGGTGGAAGGCTTTTCCAAGTGGGAGAGAAGGAGTCCTTATCCTACTCGGATTGGAGGAGGACTCCTCCTCTCCCCACTTCGGCCGAAGAAAATGGGTAGGCCCTTGGGGGAAAAGCCTCTTCCCTCCATCCTCCTATATATACGAGAGGTTTTGAGGGTTTTGAGACATAGAAAACAGCCACGTGCTACCCTCTTCCTCTAGATCGTTCCGACGGTGCTTGGCGAAGCCCTCCCGGAATAGTTCCAACACCATCACCGCCACGCCGTCGGGCTTCCGGAGAACTCATCTATCTCTCTGCCCCCTCTTGCTGGATCAAGAAGGCGGAGATCATCATTGAGCTGTACGTGTGCTGAACGCGGAGGTGCCGTCCTTTTGGCGCTAGATCGGAAGGACCATGATCAGGAATGCGATACGATTCATGATTTGATCGCGGGACGGATTGTGATGGGATCGCAGGACAAATCGAGATTGGATCTCAAGATGGATCGTGATGGGATCGCAGGACGCTCGGCGATTTGGATCACGAAGATGTTCGACTATATCAACCGCATTTCTTAACTCTTCCCGCTTAGCGATCTAGAAGGGTATGTAGATCAACTCTCCCTGTCATAGATGCTCATCCCCATGGATAGATCTTGCATGTGCGTAGGAAATTTTTTGTTTCCCATGCAACGTTCCCCAACAGTGGCATCGTGAGATAGGTCTATGTGTACATGAGATCACTAGTAGAACACAAAGGAGTTTGTGGGCGTTGATGCTTAGATTGCTTCCTCCCTTAGTCATGGTTTGGTTCAGCGGTATTGTGGGATGAAGCGTCCTAGACCAACCTTACTCGTACTCTTACGAGAGATCGGTTCCATCGACTGACGTGCAACTTCATTGCACAAAGATGGCTAGGTGTCTGTCTACCCTACTCTAGTTGGATCAGATTAAAGAAAGGCGGTCCTTGAGAAGTTTGAATAGAATTTGTGTATCACCATTGTGGTTTTTGCATACGTGAGAATTGTTCTTGGTAGATACGCATAGCAGCCACATGAAACATGCAACAACAATTAGAGGACGTCTAACTTGTTTTTGAAGGGTATGGTGTGATGTGATATGGACAATTACATGATTAGATATATGTGATGTATGAGATGATCATGTTTTGTATAGAATATCATGACTTGCATGTCGATGAGTACGGCAACCGGCAGGAGCCATAGGGTTGTCTTTAATTATTTTCACCATTTTTGCTTTACTTTATCGCTATGAGTTAGCAATAGTCATGGAAGCAATAGTCGGTGCGACAACCCCGATGGTGACACGTTGATGGAGCTCAAGATGATGGATATCATGGTGTCATGCCGGTGACAATGGAGATCATGCCGGTGCTTTGGTGATGGAGATCAAAAGCATAAGTTCATGGCCATATCATGTCACTTATGATTTGCATGTGATGTTAATCCTTTTATGCATCTTATTTTGCTTAGGACGAAGGTAGCATTAAAAGGTGATCCCTCACTAAAATTTCAACATAAAATTGTATTCTCCCCGAGTATGCATCGTTGCGAAAGTTCATCGTGTCGAGACACCACATGACGATCGGGTGTGATAGGCTCTACGTTCACATACAACGGGTGCAAGCCAGTGTTGCACATGCGGAACACTTAGGTTAAACTTGACGAGCCTAGCATGTACAGACATGGCCTCGGAACACGAGAGACCAAAAGGTCGAACATGAGTCATATAATAGATATGATCAACATGAAGATGTTCACCATTGAAACCACCTCAACTCACGTGATGATCGGAGTTGAGTTGGTGTATTTGGATCATGTGTCACTCGAATGACTAGAGGGATGTCAATTTGAGTGGGATTTTGTAAGTAACATGATTAACTAAACTCATTATCATGAACATAGTCAAAATGTCTTTGCAAATTATGTTGTAGATTACTAGCTCGCGTGGTACCTCCCTTGAATTTTTTATATGTTCCTAGAGAAATAGAGTTGAAAGATGATGGTAGCAATAATGCGGACTGGGTTCATGATCTGAGGATTGTCCTCATTGCTGCACAGAAGGCTTATGTCCTTAATGCCCCGCTTGGTGCGCCACCCCCTCTAGTGTCGTCTGTAGATGTTGTGAACATCTGATAGACATGTTCCTGATGACTACTTGATAGTTCAGTGTGTCATGCATTACGGCTTAGAATTGAGGCTCCAAAACGTTTTTGAACGTCGCGAAACATATGAGATGTTCTAAGAACTAAAATTGAGATCTCAGGCTCATGCCCATGTTGTGAGGTATGAGACCTCCAACAAGATTCTTTGCCTGCAAGATGAAGGAGAATAGCTCAATCGTTGAGCATGTGCTCAGAATGTCTGGGTGCTACAATCGCTTGAATCGAGTGGGAGTTGATCTTCCAGATAAGATACTTATTGATATAGTTCTCCAAGTCACTGTCACTAAGCTACTAGAGCTTCATAATGAACTATAAAATACCAGGGATGGAAATACTGATCCCTGAACTATTCGCAAAGTTTGACACCGCGAAGGTAGATATCAAGAAGGAGCATCTAGTGTTGGTGGTTAGTAAAACCACTAGTTTTGAGAAGGGAAAGGGTAAGGAGGGAAACTTCATGGATGGCAACTCAGTTGCTGCTCCAATGAAGCAACCCAAGGTTAAACCCAAACCCAAGACTAAGTGCTTCTATTATGAGGAGAACGGTCGCTGAAGCGGAACAACCCTAGATACTTGGTAGATAAGAAGGCTGGCAATGTCAACATAAGTATACTTGATATATGTGTTATTGATGTGTACCTTGCTAGTACTCCTAGTAGCCCCTGGGTATTGGATACCGGTTCGGTTCCTAATGTTAGTAACTCGAAATAAAAGCTACGGAATAAAATGAGGCTAGCTAAGGGTGAGGTGACGATGTTGGAAGTGTTTTCGAAGGTTGATGTGATCACCATCGCGCGCTCTCTCTACCTTCGGGAATAGTGATGAACCTAAATAAATTTTGTTTGGTGTTTGCGTTAGCATGAACATGATTAGATCATGTTTATTGCAATACAATTATTCATTTAAGTTAGAGAATAATGGTTATTCTGTTTACATGAATAATACCTTCAATGGTCATGCACTCAATGAGAATGGTTTATTGAATCTTGATCATAGGAATACACATGTTCATAACATTGATGCCAAAAGATACAAAGTTGATAATGATAGTACCACATACTTGTGGCACTGCTGCTAAATGTCATATTGGTGTAAAGCGCATGAAGAAACTCCATGCTGATGGATCTTTGGACTCATTCGAATTTGAAATGGCTGAGACATGCGGACCATGCCTCATGGGCAAGATGACTAAGACCCCTCTTTCCGGTATGATGGAGCGGGCAAATGACTTATTGGAAATGATACATGTTGATGTATGCGGTCCAATGAGTGTTGTAGCGTGCGGTGTATATCGTCGTTTTCTTAACTTCACTGATGATTTGAGTATATATGTGTATATTTACTTAATGAAACACAAGTCTCGAACGTTTGAAAAGTTCAAGCAAGTTCAGAGTGAAGTTTGAGATCATCGTGACAAGAACATAAAATGTCTACGATATGATCGTGGAGGTAAATATCTGAGTTATGAGTTATGTATACAAATTAAGACATTGTGAAAGTTGTTTCACAACTCACGCCACCAGGAACGCCCTAATGTGATGGTGTTTCCTAACATCGTAGTTGTGTTGTATTGGATATGGTGCAAACTATGATGTCTCTTATCGATGTGCCACTATCGTTTTAGGGTTACTCATTAGAGACATCTACATTCGCTTTCAAAGGGGCACTATCGAAATTCGTTGATATGACACCGTATGAATTTTGGTTTGATGGAAACCTAAGCTGTCATTCCTTAATGTTTGGGGCTGCCACGCTTATGTGAAAAGTTTTTTTACCTAATGTGCTCAAACACAAAGCGGACAAATGCATCTTCATAGAATACCCGAACGTAATAGTTGGGTAAATCTCTATCTTCGATCCAAGCACAAAATTTTTGTTGCTAAAACGGGTCCTTTCTCGAGAAAGAGTTTCTCTCGAAAGAATTGAGTGGGAGGAAGATAGAACTTGATGAGGTTGTTGACCTTTGTTTCAACTAGAGAGTAGCGCAGCGCAGAAAGTTGTTTCCGTGAAGCCTACGTTAGTTGAAGAGGAAGTTAATAATGATGATCATGAAGCTTCAGATCAAAGTTACCATCAAACCTCATAGGTCGACAAGGGCACGTATTGCTCCTGAGTGGTATGGTAACCCTATCTTAGAGGTCATGCTGTTGAACAGCGATGAGCCTACGGGCTATGGAGAAGCGATGATGGGCCCGGATTCCGACAAATGCCTAGGAGCCATGAAATCCGAGAAAGGGTCCATGTGTGAAAACCAAGTATGGACTTTCGTAGACTTGCTTGTTGAACGGTAGGCCATTGAGTACAAATGGATTTTTAAAATAAGACAGATGATGATGGTGAATGTCACCGTTTATAAAGCTCGACTTGTTGCAAAGAAGTTTCCAACAAGTTCAAGGAGTTGACTACAATGAGACTTCCTCAACCGTAGCGATGCTAAAGTCTATTAGAATTGTGTTAGCAGTTGCTGCATTTTTCAATTATGAAATCTGGCAGATGGATGTCAAAACATCGTTTCCTTCCTTGAGGAAAGGTTGTGTGAGATACAATCAGAAGGTTTTGTGAGTCCTAAGGATGCTAAAAGGTGTGCAAGCTCTAGTGATCCTTCTATGGACTGGAGCAAGGATCTCGGAGTTGGAATATAAGCTTTGATGAGGTGATCAAAGTTTTTGAGTCTATACAAAGTTTATGAGAAACTTGTATTTACAATAAAGTGAGTGGGAGCACTACAGAATTTATGATAAGTATATGTGGATGACATATTGTTGATCGCAAATGTAGAATTTCTGGAAAGCATAAACAGTTGTCTGAAAAATGTTTTTCAAAGGAAGACCTGGATAAAGCTACTTAATTGTTGGACATCAAGATCTATAAGAGATAGATCAAGACGCCTGATTAGATTTTTCAATGAGTGAATAACTTGAAAAGATTTTGAAAGAGTTCAAAATGGATTAGTCAAAGAAATAGTTCTTGCCTGATTTGTAATGTGTGAAGTTGAGTAAAACTCAAAGCTCGACCATGGCAGAAGAAAGAGAAAGGACAATGGTAGTCCCCTATGCCTTAGCCATAGGCTCTTTATAGTATGCCATGCTATGTACCGCACCTGGTGTGTGCCTTGCCATGAGTCTGTCAACGGGTACAAGAGTGATCCGGGAGTGGATCACTGGACAGCGGTCAAGATTATCCTTAGTAACTAAACAAATAAGGAAATATTTCTCGATTATGGAGGTGATAAAGAGTTCGTCGTAAAGAGTTACGTCGATGCAAGCTTTAACACCAATCCGTATGATTCTAAGTAGCAATCTAGATACATATAGGGGAGCAGCAATTTGGAATAGCTCCAAGTGGAGTGTGGTAGCAGTGTCTACAGTATGACATAGAGATTTGCAAAGTACTAACGGTTCTGAATGTTCGAGACCCATTGACTAAAGACCTCCCTCACATGCAAAGCATAATCGAACCCTAGAAGTCATTGGGTGTTAGATTCATAGCAATGTAAATCACATGGTGATGTGAACTAGATTATTTACTCTAGTGCAAGTGGGAGACTATTGGAAATATGCCCTAGAGGCAATAATAAATTGGTTATTATCATATTTCCTTGTTCATGATAATCCATGCTATAATTTTATTGATTGGAAACTAAATACATGTGTGGGTATATAGACAACACTATGTCCCTAGTATGCCTCTAGTAGACAACCTCGTTGATCAAAGATGGTTAAGGTTTCCTAGTGCTACTTCTCGAGCATGCATTGGTTTTCGTGAAGTGGAATGGTTGATGCAGCAAAGTAGATAAGTATTTCACTTAGTTGTTGAGAACCAAGGTATCAACCTAGTAGGAGCTACAAGAAAGTCCCCAATAGATGTACCTACACAAAGAATCAAACACCTGCAACCAACGCTATAAAGGGGTTGCCAATCTCTTCACGGTTACTTGCAAGGATGAGATCTGATAGAGATAGATAAAATAGATTGCTTGAACGGAAAGTAAAACAAAAGGTAAATAAATTGCAGAAAAGTATTTTTTGTATTTTTAGTTTATAGATCTGAAAATAAATTATGGAAAGTAGACCCAGGGGCCATAGGTTTCACTAGAGGCTTCTATCATGATGGCAAGTATTACGGTGGGTGAACAAATTACTGTCGAGCAATTGATAGAAAAGCGAAAAATTATGAAGATATCCAAGTCAATGATTATGCATATAGGCATCACGTCCGTGTCAAGTAGACCAAAACGATTCTGCATCTACTACTATTACTCCACACATCGACCGACTCCTCCCTGCATCTAGAGTATTAAGTTCACGAAGAACAAAGTAACGCATTAGGTAAGATGACACGATGTAGAGGGATAAACTCAAGCAATATGATGAAAGCCACATCTTTTTATCCTCGATGGAAACAATACAATACGTGCCTCGCTACCCCTACTTTGTCACTTGGTGAGGACACCGCAAGATTGAACCCAAAACTAAGCACTTCTCCTATTGCAAGAATTACCAATCTAGTTGGCCAAACCAAACCACTAACTCGAAGAGACTTGCAAAGATATGAAATCATGCATATAAGATTTCAAAAAAGACTCAAATAATATTCATAGATAATCTGAACATAAACCCGCAATTCATTGGATCTCGACAAACACACCGCAAAAGAGTATTACATCGGATAGATCTCCATGAAGATCATGAAGAACATGGTATTGAAGAGCAAAGAGAGAGAAGAAGCCATCTAGCTACTAGCTATGGACCCGAAGGTCTGTGGTAAACTACTCACGCATCATCGGAGGGGCAATGGAGTTGATGTAGATACCCTCCATGATCGAATCCCCCTTCGGCATATTACCGGAAAGGCTCCAAGATTGGATCTCTCCGGAACGGAGGCTTCCGGCGGTGGAAAACTGCTTTCATGGCTCCCCTTGATATACAGGGAACATTCGTGAATTTATAGGCTAGGGAGCTGTCATGGGCCCACAAGCCTCGGGGCGCACCCTACCCCCTAGGCGTGCCCTTGTGGCTTGTGGCAACATGGCGTCTCTCCCGACTTCATCTCCAAGTCTCATGGGTTGCTTCTGTTCCAAGAAAAATTATTCAGATGATTTTATTCCACTTGGACTCCGTTTAATATTCCTTATCTACAATACTCAAAAACAAGGAAAAAAACATAAACTGGCACTAGGCTCTAGATTAATAGGTTAGTCCCAAAAATAGTATAAAATAGAATATTAATGCACATAAAACATCCAAAACAGATAATATAATAGCATTCAACAATCAAAAATTATAGATATGTTGGATACGTATCACCTAGCCATGGACATGAGATGTCATTTGATAACGGGGTCACATCATTAGGAGAATAATGTGATGGACAAGACCCAATCTATAAACGTAGCATATGATCATGTCAGTTTATTGCTACAGTTTTCTGCATGTCAAGTACTTGTTCCGATGACCAATGAGATCATGCAACTCACTAACACTGGAAGAGTACCTTGTGTGTATCAAACTTCGCAATGTAATTGGTTGACTATAAAGGTGCTCTATAGGTATCTTCAAGGGTGTCTCTTGGGTTGGCATGGATCAAGACAGGGACTTGTTACTCCGTGTGACGGAGAGGTATCTCAGGGCCCACTCAGTAATACAACATCACAATAAGACTTGCAAGCAATGTGGCTAAGTGTTAGCCACGGGATCTTGTGTTATGGAATGAGTAAAGAGACTTGCCGGTAACGAGATTGAACTAGGTATAGGGATACCAACGATCGAATCTCGGGCAAGTAACATACCAAAGAACAAAGGGAACACCATATGAGATTAACTGAATCCTTGACATAGAGGTTCAACCGATAAAGTTCTTTGCAGAATATGTAGGAGCCAATATGGGCATCCAGGTCCCGCTATTGATTATTGACCATAGAGGTGTCTCGGTCATGTCTACATAGTTCTCAAACCCGTAGGGTCTGCACACTTAAGGTTCAGTGACATTTCGGTAGTATAGAGTTAAATATCATGGTGACCGAAGGTTGTTCAGAGTCCCAGATGAGATCCCATATGTCACAAGGATCTCCGGAAGTAAAGATTGATATATAGGAAGTCCTGTTTTGGTCACCGGAAAAGTTTCAGGCTTATCGATAGTGTACCGGGAGTGCCGGGAGGGTACCAGGAAACCATCGGGAGGGGTGCCATGACCCAAGGGGCCACATGGGCTGTCGCAGGAGGCAAACCAGCCCCTAGTTGGCTGGACAAATCCCCCACTAAAATCCCATGCGGCTAAGGGGAAGAGACCCAAAGGTGGAAGAGGTGGAAGGCTTTTCCAAGTGGGAGAGAAGGAGTCCTAATCCTACTAGGATTGGAGGAGGACTCCTCCTCTCCCCACTTCGGCCGATGAAAAGGGCTGGCACCTTGGGGTCCAAGACTCCTCCCTCCCTCCTCCTATATATAATAGAGATTTTGAGGGTTTTGAGACACAAAAAACAGCCACGTGCTACCCTCTTCCTCTAGATCATAGTTTCTCCTCTAGATCGTTCCGACGGTGCTTGGCGAAGCCCTCCCGGAATAGTTCCACCACCATCACCACCGCACCGTCGGGATGTCGGAGAACTCATCTATCTCTCCACCCCCTCTTTCTGCATCAAGAAGGCGGAGATCATCATCGAGCTGATTGTGTGCTGAACGTGGAGGTGCCATCCGTTCGGCGCTAGATCGGGAGGACCATGGTCAAGATCACGAGACGATTCATGATTTGATCGCGGGACAGATCGTGATGGGATTGCAGGACGGATCGTGATTGGATCGCGAGAGGGATTGTGTTGGGATCGCGGGACGCTTGGCGATTTAGATTGCGAAGATGTTCGACTACATCAATTGTGTTTCTTAACGCTTCCCGCTTAGCGATCTACAAGGGTATGTAGATCCACTCTCCCTCTCGTAGATTCTCATCACCATGGATAGATCTTGCGTGTGCGTAGGAAATTTTTTGTTTCCCATGCAACATTCCCCAACACAAGTTGTTTGTGACATGGAAGAAGTGCCCCATGAACCTAATCGATTGTGCATTTGCATTCAAACGCAAAATCAAAATAATGCACAAATTTAGGGGGGAGCTCTTGCTTATCAGATACTCCTCAAAGCGACAATTAAATTCCTTTTTTAAATCATATGTCGAAGCTTTGATATATATGATGTCATCAATTACCAAAAGGGGGGAGATTGAAAGCACATTTTCTCCCTTGGTGGTTTTGGTAATTAATAACGACATATATATCATTGAACTAATAATTCCACTAAGCATATTTCAGGAAAGTACAATGATGGGTTGGCAAAAGGATTGTGGAGAAACCCCTAGATGCAAGAAATGCATTGGCAAAAGCTTCAAGCAAGAGGACTCTACATTTTACTTTCTGAGAAATCACTTAAAGTCCATAGGAAAAGCCAATACTATTAAAAGGCGTAAGATACTGTTGGTGAACAAGATGCTCAAACGTGCACAAATGATAGTCACCAAAAACACCCCAGGAACTCTCCACATATTCTTCCTAAGCCAAATATCAAAATCGGTGCCACCAAGAAATTCCGTTAGGACATACCGATTTTCCATCCTAGACAGAGCCCAGCCAAACCCTACCTATCGGTGCAACCGAACATCGTTTCGGTGGAACCAAGTTATGATGGAAATCTTTCTTGTGCCTGGTTGCATCTATTCGGTACCATCGAGTTATTTGCACTGGTGCCACCAAGTCTTGCCATCTGATCGTTTCCCACCCTTCGGTGTCACCGAGATTCCTATATCGAATTCACCGAGATTCAAAAGTTGTCACCTTTGGATCACTTTGGTACCACCGAGATTCACACATTAGTGTCACCGAGTTGGTCACTTTAGGTGTAATAGTTTGATTTTTGGAGATGTCTATATATAACCCTCCACCACCACTCATTCGACAGAGAAGCACTCAACACAGATCAATCCTCACTCATACCAACTGATTTTCTAAGAGAGAGATACCAACTCATGTGTTGAGATCATGCCATTCCATTCCAACCATATAAATCTTGATCTCTAGCCTCCCCAAGTTGCCTTCCACCCAATCAATCTCTTCCACCAAAGCCAAATCTGTGAGAGAGTGATTGAGTGTTGAGGAATCTATCATCTTCAAGCACAAGAGCAAGGAGTTCATTGACATTATCGAGCCTATTACCTTTTGGAGGGTGGTGCCGCCTAGATTGGTTAGGTGTCGCTTGGGAGCCTCCTACTTCATGTTGTGGAGTGAACCAAGAAGTTTGTAAGGTCAAGGAGATCGCCTACTTCGTGAAGATCTACCTCGAGTTAGGCTAGTCCTTCGTGGACGTAGGCCATTATGGTATAGCCAAGGTTTCTTCTTCGTGGAACCCTTCGTGTACTCTCGCGACCGTTACCCTCTGTGGGTTGAAGAATCCATAAACGTGGACGTACGATAGCACCACCTATCAGAACCATGGGAAAAATCATTGTGTCGTCAAATTGTGTTTGATCTTCCTACCCTTCCTTTTTCATGCTTGTCTTTACTTTTCGCTGCTATACTCGTTGACATGCATGTGTAGGGTGTGCTTCACGTACCATGAATGCTAAATTTTACCAACACTTAAAATTGGAAGGTAGATTTTTATTTGGTCAAGTAGTCTAATCACCCCCCTCTAGACCTACTTTCGATCCTACAAAGTTCAGTGTACCCGCTGATGGGTCACAGTGGAGAAAAAATGAGAGATACTAGTCGGACTTTGTAAATGACGCAAGGAACTTATGGTTTGGTATAAGTGCGGATGGCATTAATCCTTTTGGGGAGCAAATCAGCAATCCTAGCACTTGGCCTATGACTCTATGTATCTATAACCTTCCTCCTTGGTTGTGCATAAAGTCGAAGTTCATTATGATGCCAGTGCTCATCCAAGGCCCTAAGCAACCCGGCAATGACATTGATGTACACCTAAGGCCATTAGTTGAAGAACTTTTATAGTTGTGGTATTTAAAAGGTGTACGTTTATGGGATGAGAACGAACTGGAAGAATTTGACCTACGAGCGTTGATGTTTGTAACCATCAATGATTGGCCTCCTCTTAGTAAACTTTCAAGACATACAAAGAAGGGATCCAATGCATGCACCCACTGTTTAGATGAGAGTGAAGGTATATATTTGGATAAATGTAAAAAGGTTGTGTGCCTGGGACATCATCGATTTCTTCCGAGCAAGCATGCCTTAAGAAAGAAAGGCAAGCCTTTCAAAGGTGAGGCGGATAACTGGAAGAAGCCTGGCCACCACACTGGTGATGATATACTTGATATAGTCAAGGATTTAAAAGTAATCTTTGGAAAGGGTGCTGGCGCTCAATCTGTTCCGATTGACGCTGACGGGCACGCACCCATGTGGAAGAAAGAATCTATATTTGGGGAGCTAGAGTATTGGAAAGTCCTAGAGGTCCGTTTTGCAATCGACGTGATGCATGTGGCGAAGAATCTTTGCGTGAACCTGCTAGGCTTTCTGGGCGGGAAGACAAACGATACACCGGAGGCACGGTGGGACCAACAACATAACTTTCAAATGGTACGAGATTAATGGGAATGCATTTTACATGATCGCGCAAGATAAAAACAGGACCAACCAAAACAATGGTGCCCGCTTTGATGCAACAAAGAACAATAGGGAAAAGGACACATAGAGTATATATGGGAACTTGACTATCGACGTGATTTACAGATCCCTTTGTTTTGGTGCAAATGAGTCAATCTGACAGGGGTTAAGGTAGACCCAACGTATGGAATGACAACAGTGGATCGCAACAATCTTGGGTACATAGAGGAACCATTCATCCTAGCCAATGATGTGGCACAGGTTTTCTATGTGAAGGACATGTCTACCAAACTGAGAAAAAGGAAAGATAAGGAAGCGAATACATCATATGGTGAGCCAAAGCGCCACATAGTTCTTTCAGGGAAAAGAAACATCGTGGGAGTGGAGGACAAGACAGACATCTCAGAAGATTATGAAACATTTCATGAAATTCCTCCTTTCATAGTGAAGACGGACCCAAGCGTCCTATTAAATGATGAAGATTATCCGTGGTTACGTTGCAAAGGGACACACGCGAAGAAAAAGAGATAGGTCAGTTTGTACACGAAGTGCATCCAGTTTTTGCCGTAACCCTCTCAAATTTTTAGCACATTCTATGTGTGTGAAATGATGATACCATGCCAAGTTTCATCCTTCTTATAGTTCATTTGTATTGCTTTTCAATTTCATGGTCATTCAGCTCAAAAAATCATTAAATGCATGAAAAATAAAAATGAAGTTAGAAATGGTTGAAATTTCAGGATGTGGCTTTCAATGGTGCATATTGAATGCACAAAAAGTCTGGAGTTGAAATAAGTTAAAAAGATGAAATGCCTTTGTAACACATGAGTTTTCGCCCAAAACCCTCATACTTCGAAGGAGATCGTCCAGTTTGTACACGAAGTGCATCCAGTTTTTGTCATAACCCTCTAAACTTTTTAGCACATTCTATGTGTGTGAAATGATGATACGATGCCGATTTTCAACCTTTTCATAGTTCATTTGTACTGCATTTAAATTTCAGGGTAATTCAGCTCAAAAAATTATTAAATGCATGAAAAATAGTATATAAAGTAAGAAATGGTTGAAATTATTGGATGTGCCTTTGAATGGTGCATATTGAATACATAAAAAGTCTGGAGTTGAAATAACTTCAAAAAATGGAATGCCTTTGTAACAGATGAGTTTTCGTCCGAAACCCTCATACTTTGAACGATATGTTCCAGTTTGTACACGAAGTGCATCCAGATTTTGCCGTAACCGTCTCAACTTATTAGCACATGCTATATGGGTGAAATAATGATACCATTCCAAGTTTCAACCTTTTAATAGTTCATTTGTATTGTTTTTCAATTTCAGGGTCATTCAGCTCAAAAAATCATTAAATGCATGAAAAATAGCAAATGAAGTTATATATGGTTGAAATATGAGGATGCGGCTTTGAATGGTGCATATTGAATGCACAAAATGTCTAGAGTTGAAATAAGTTAAAAAAACGAATTGCATTTATTACTGATGAGTTTTCATCTCAAACCCTCATACTTCGAACGAGATGGTCCAGTTTGTACACGAACTGCATCCAGTTTTTACTGTAACCCTCTCAACTTCTTAGCACATGCTATGTGGGTGAAATGATGATACCATGCCAACCTTTTCAAAGTGCATTTGCACTACTTTTGATTAAAACAAATGAAGGTATAAAACTAAAAGAGTTAAAAATAATCTGGTTTTGATAAAAACACCTATTTAAAATATCCTAAATTTTTTCCAAATTAAACATATGATAAAACACACTAATATTAAACAACAGGAAAAACAATCACTCAAAAATCTATTTTTAAACTAAAATTATTCACAAACTAGTGATTCATACAAATTTCAAAATAACTCAATTTTAAACAATTTAAATTTGAAAATTACTGGCACTAACAGATAGTTTATAACTTTTTTGACCTAAAGAAAAAAGATTCATTCAAAAAATATAAATATTCTAACAGTTATTCCAAATCTAAAAACAGAAAATAGACCTTTAGTCCCGGTTGGAGCCACCAACCGGGACTTAAGGTCCCTTCCCCCGTGGAATTTGGGCTGCCGAAAAGCAGACCTTTAGTCCTGGTTGGTGGCTCCAACCAGGACTAAAGGCCTCTTTAGTCCCGGTTGGAACCAGGACGAAAGGTCCTTCCTATATAACCCCCCGCTCTTCGTGTCCGAGTGCCAACCACCGTCCGGGACATCCAAAACGCCGCTAGGCTGCTCGATCATTGTTCCCATCGCCCTCAGCTCCGTCGTCGAACGCCTACGACACCGGTCGTCCCGTCCAGTCCGGTGCCATCCCCCACACCCACTCCCTCTGCATGCTATGGTGACCTACTCTTCCCCCTGGCGGCGTCCGGCCGACCACCTCTCCCTCCGCGTACGCGCCATCATCATCGTGGAGCCGCTGTTGCCAACCGTCGTGTGCTTCCTCTCGTCGCGGAATAGCCTCTTGCCACCGCTTTGATGATGAAATTTTTGTGCTGCATGTTGTGATTGCAACTCCGATGATGAAATTTTTTGTATTAAGAAGAGACATTTTCTTGTATTAAAAGATATATTTTCTTGTATGTAGATGATTAAGTGTAGATGAGTGTAGATAAGTTGTAGATATGTTGGATTAAAAGACATATTTTCCTTTATGTAGACAAGTGTGTGTATATATATATATATATATATATATATAAAATTAACAACCCAATATATATATGTTGGAAATAATGTAGTCAAGTATCCCCTATGTTTTGTACACACTCATGGACGCAATGGTTATTTCTTTAAGATATTCTCATTATGATGAAAAAAAATCTTAGGGGTACGCGATATCGTGATGAGTCCCCGACGATCGATGGTGAGGATTAAGTCTAAGTAGGAATTTGTTTATAAGTTATAAAAGTTTATTCTCGCATAGGAATTTATTCTCGACGCCGATGATGTTGGGTCACATCCTCGTCGTCGACTCGGAGGCGACAACATGCATGAGAGGTGCCATGTCTGGGACTGGGCTCCACCGGGCTGGCACTGGGAGGTGCTACCTTCCGGGGCGTGTAGCTTGGTGAGAAATCAGGCTCCCGTCGTCGAATCGGAGGTTCTTTGGTGGCGGTTGCCTGGATCACTATCGGTGTGGAGGGAGCCTACCCCCACAGAGGTGGTACGTCGTCGTGTCATGGAGGAGGACGAGCATGTCTATCACTACATGGATGCATTGGATGCCAGGTTCTCCAATACCTGGAAGGTTCTTCCGGGATATCACTCGAGCTATGATCCTATGATGGTTCCTTCTCTTTGGGTGTCCACCACCCTCCGCGTTGCGTTCAAGCTGTATTAGTGATGTTATATGATAATATTCGAGATGTATTAGTGATAATAATCAATAATATTCGATGATGCATTAACTGGATTATTCGAAATGTATTAGTGATATTATATGAGATGTATTCGAGATGTATTTGCTTATTGAATGCATTCTACTTTGAATATTAAATTGTTTTATCTTTCTTCTGGATTCGTTAAGATATGGATGGTAGTGGCATAGACCATGAAGAGGATGTCTTCAAGATAATATGCTCTTCAAACTCAGAGATTGAACTAGATGACGGCTCACAATATCTGAACGAGTCCAGTGTGGGAATTATGGAAGAACCAAGACACGAAGGGCATACAAACAATGATGGCGAAGGAAATGTTCTTCAATTAACAAAGTCTGGAGAGGTATATATATAAATATATATAAGGCCTCTAGTGATCATTACATGTATTAATTGTTTTGTATATGGATATATTAACGAATCTTTCTTCTTTTAGCCCTCCGGATCCAGAAAATCTTCTACGACAAGGGTATTACGAGGCCCGGCCAAAACTTTGGACGTTGGCATAAAGTACAATACTGACAAAATCAGAGAAGATGGAAACCGATTGCTCCTAAAAGGAATGCGGACAAATTTATACATCATTGTGGAGTTATTGCTAGGGACCAAATCTCGATCACCATTCAAGAATGGATTAAGCCAAAGGAAGGTCGAGGGGTTAGTTTTGTCGACGAAAGAGCAAAAAATACACTTTGGGAGACGCTCATGTCACATTTCACCCTACCAAAGAGTTTCACACATCTCCAATGGGAGAAAGTCAAGAAGTGTGCTCTTAAGAAGATGGCCACACAATTCCAGTCTTGGAAGAAAAGATTATTGGCCAAGTACGTCGGCGCAAGAAAGAAGACTTCGGAATTCTCTAGACCACTAGGGAAGGTAAAAGATCAATGGGGCTTATTTGTGTAGTTCAAGGAATCGGAAACAGCAAACGAACGATCGAGAAAAAACAAGATAAATACTGAGAAAAAAGTTCCACCATGTTCTGGGGACAGGTCGCTACAAGACTGGATTGCCTAAGTGGGATGAATTTGAACAAAAGATGATTGTTGCATGGGTCACTCCCAAAATAGTGGGAGGGCCCGAGAGGTGCAGGACTTGGTTTTATGCACATGGGTGAAAGTTGGACCCAAAGACAGGGGAGATTATTGGACCAGCAAGTCTTAAAGAAGCCTCGGATACTTTACTTGAAGCAATAGAAGAGGATCGAGCGGGGGTGTACCAGCCCGAGAGAGAGAACGACGAGCTTACACACGCCCTCAAGAATCCTGAAACCCTGGTACGGACACGAGGCAAAGGCGTTGTTCTGTGGGTTGAGGGGTTTGTGTAGTGGAATGACACTTACAGAAGTAGTGCGAGAAAGAAGAAGCAAGAGGCAGGCCAGATTCAAAACATAGAATCAAAGAACACGGAGTTGGAACACAAATACATGCGGCAGTAGTAGCGGATGAACAAACTTAGCCACCAGCAGGAGCAACAAGCAGATTCGGCATTGGATAGTACCATCCCATATATACCGAAGAGCAGTGTGGTTTCCACAGGGGTCCCGGCTGATGATGCACTGCTGGCTCACTACCCCATGGATGATATCCAAGAGACGACAAACTATGAGCTACACATGTAAATGAAGAACATACCCATGAAGGTGGTGGACGGATTTGCTTTATCGAATGCACCTGAAGCAACCTTCCACGGCAATCCGATTCCACCTGGCTATGCTCGTGTCGGGGTGGATGAAGTTCTGTCGGGATATGACTCAGTATAGCTTGACTTTCCTGGAGTTGAAGGGGAGCAGACACTAGGAGAAGCCATACATTGTCTCATTGTATGGAGAAAGGAATGCATCGTGTTTCAAAACTCGCTGCCAAGGCCATGATGTCTACTGCGCAACTTTATTCTTGTAGACTCGTGTTGGGCCTCCAAGCGCAGAGTTTTGTAGGCCAGTAGAAATTTTCTCTTAAGTGGATGACCTAAGGTTTGTCAATCCATGGGAGGTGTAGGATGAAGGTCGTCTCTCTCAAACAACCCTGCAATCAAATATATTAAATCTCTTGTGTCCCCAACACACCAATTACAATGACAAATTCTATAGGTGTACTAGTTCGGCAAAGAGATGGTGATACAAGTGCAGTAATGATAGTAGATATTGATTTTTGTAATAGTAACAATAAAAAACAGCAAGGTAGCAAGTAACAAAATTGAGCACAAACGGTATTGCAATGCTTGAAAACAAGGCCTAGGGCCCATACTTTTGCAAGTGTAATCTCTCAACAATGCTAATATAATTGGACCACATAACCATCCCTCAACGTGCAACGAAGAATCACTCCAAGGTTCTTATCTAGTGGAGAACATAAGAAGAAATTGCTTGTAGGGTACGAAACCACCTTAAAGTTATCCTTTTCGATTGATCTATCCAAGATTTCGTACTAAAATAACCAAGCTATCTTTTCTGATCGATCTATCCAAGAGTTCGTACTAAAAAACCAACTTATCCTTTCCAATCAATCTATCTAAGAGTTCATACTAGAATAACACCATATGATACGCATCAACCAACTCTAATGTCACCTAGATACTCCAATGTCACCACGAGTATCCATGAGTTAATTATACGATACGCATCAAACAATTTCAGATTCATAATACTCAATCCAACACAAATAACGACAAAGAGTGCCCCAAAATTTCTATCGGAGAACATGGTATGAAAACATGCAATCAACCCCTATGCATAGATTTCCAAGGTTACCGGACTCCGCAAGTTGACGCCATAACATATATCAAGTGAATCACTTGAATACCCCCAATGTCACTACGGGTATCTGCATGCAAGAAATACATCAACTGCTCTCAAAACCATAAAAGTATTCAATCCAACATAACGATATCTCAAAGGGAAAACTCAACTCATAACAACAAGATAGAGAGGGGAAACACCATATGGTCCAACTATATTAACAAAGCCTGTGATACATCAAGATCATGCCATCTCAAGAACATGAGAGAGAGAGAGAGATTGAACGCATAGCTACTGATACAAACCGTCAACCTCGAGGGTGGACTACTCCCTCCTCGTCACTGCCTCCGCCGGGATGATGAAGATGGCCACTGGAGATGATCTACCCTCTCCGTCAGGGTACCGAAATGCCTCCAGATTGGTTTTTCGTCGATACAAAGAGTTGCGACGGCGGAATGAGGAGTCTAGGGCTATTTCTGATGGTTTCTATATTTATAGTGTTTTTGAGCGTTGGTTTCACACGAAGATGGTCCACGAGGTGAGCACGCTCCACCAAGGCGCTGGTAGGGGGCCTGGCGTGCCCTGGTGGGTGGTTCCCACCTCGTGACTCTTATGCCCCTCCCATGAAGCTTCTAGTGCCTCTTTTGTTCCAAAAAAATCATCAAAAAGTTTTGGGCGATTACGAGAACTTTCATTTTCTGCACAAAAAATAACACCATGGTAGTTCTGCTGGAAACAGCATCAATCCGGGTTAGTTCTAAATAAATCATATAAAGTGCATCAAAACCATATAAAAGTATCGTAAACATAGGTGAATATGGCATGAATACTTCATAAATTATAGATACGTTGGAGACGTATCAGCATCCCCAAGCTTAATTCCTACTCATCCTTGAGTAGGTAAATGATAAAAGAAATAATTTATGAAGTGTGAATGCTAGCATAGTGGATAAGTTTGATCAATGCTAATTTGAATCACTTTTCCTAACATCATAACATCAACTCTTTCTCATAAAACTCATCATGATAAAGTAGCAACCAATTCACATGTTATGGTTCAAACAATGAATTCTCTTGAAACTTAACAACCAATGTTCTTAGTCACCAAACAATTGCAATTCAACTTATTCTCAACAAAGTCTAAGTAAGAGCTCCACATACTAAACCGTCATATAGTCTTCTATGATTGCTAGTACTCAAAGCATATTTTTAGAACAAATGGCATCCATCAAACACATAGAAAGATAGGGCTTAATGTTTCGCCTCCCAACTCATTTATCATAGAGCTAATTGTCAACAACAATAAGTCATGATCAAATATATTCGACTGGCCATATGTGCCTAGATCTTTCCCCACCACATGATGCTTGCCAACTAATAGAAGTAGGTTGGAATAAGATGTTGACTCAACATGAAAAGTAAATAACATGAAAGTAAATAGATTGTCCCTTCACAGAGGGAAGCAGGGACTTGCATATGTGCAGAGCTCATTATTTAAAACAGAGATAAATATAATTGTGGGAGGTGCACCCTTCCTATCAACGTTACGACCAAGAGTTATCAATATCTTCCATGTGAAACACATTAGCGGCAGTTCCCAAATGGTAGAAGTAAAGGTTTACTTCCCCTCCACCAACAAAAACACTCCACAGCTAGCCCAATTCACGGGTACCGTCCATACCAACAACATTCCTAGGGGAGTTTTGTTTAATTATTTGCAATTTTTATTTCGGGACTAGGAATCCCTATTATCGCCCCTCTCATGCAAGGATGAGTGAATAAACACAAATCATGAGAATAACTCGCTTAACATGGAAGATACTGACCTCCCCTCGTCGCTCCATGAGCGGTCCAGGCACACAAAATAAATGCTCATTTGAAATTTTAGAGGTGGCACATGCAAATTTACTTGAAACGGAGGGGTAATACCGCATATTGGTAGATATAGTGGACTCTCATGGCAAGATACTGGGTTTAAGGGTTTTTTTATGCACAAGTAGTATCTCTACTTAGTACAAATTTTTGGCTAGCAAAAGATCCTAAGCAAACACCACAAAGTGGAGGATCCATAACAATATAACTTCTATGCAAATATACCCGAACATAACTCATTAGGTTGTATTCCTTGGCCAACTTCAACTAATTTTCTCAAGTTTGAAAATAATTAATGGGTATTCACAATCATAGAATATTTCCAAGATAATATATTTGTATGTGAAAGTCCTCTTCCTTATACTGATCATTCACGAATTGCTTGTATGACCAATACTGTGATTGTCAAACTTCAATAGACTTTACTTTCCAAACCAGATGTGAAGCTACTACTAAGCATAAAGCACATTGATAATTTCAGATTTATGATGTTTCATTGATTCACAATTTACTCATAGGATATAGGTGAAGCTCAAGAGTAAACATCAAAACTACTCTTCAAAAGTTATAAGTGAAGGTTAATGAGTAGGTAAACAATCAAATAGCTATATGAGGGCTCTCTCTAAATAAAGATTTTCAGATCTAAGTATTTTATTAAAATGGCAAGCAAAACAAAAATGGCACTCCAAGAATAGCACATATCATGTGCACAAATAAAAATTTAGGCTCAACATAGGCTAACTGATAATTGTTAATGAAGAGAGGTGGGATGTGTAGCATCCCCAAGCTTAGATTCTTGATACTTCTTACTCAGGGTTCCTTGGGCATCCCCAAGCTTGAGCTTTTGTATCTCGTTCAATCCTCTCATATCCCGGTTTCACCAAAGTATAAAAACTTCATCCACAAAAAACTTGAAAAGAACTCGTGAGATAGGTAAGCACACATAAAAACAAATCAACACTTCATGTACTGCCAAGAAAAGTTGCACAATAATTTTCAAACATCATCTACTTTTTTCTATCGTTTCCACAATTTATATCTACCAATATAGGGTATGGAAAGCATAGGATAAGTAGATAACAAAGCTACAACAGCAATCTGTCCAGACAGAACAGTCTGTAGGAATCTATTAAATCGATGTACTTCTGTAACTCAAAAATATGAACATTTAGTAGGTGCTAAAGAATTATTATGAAAACACTATGCAAAAATTTCAGAAACTTTCCATGTTCTAGTAAAATATGAAAATTCAAAGACTACAACAAAAGTTCCTGTTTTTACACAGCAAATATCAAACATGTAACTCAAGCATCCTAAGAGGCAATTCTTGGAAATTTTTATTGAAAAAAAAGATTATAAATATCATCTAACAGATAAAAACAAATAAAATAACGCTCCAAGCAAAACACATATCATGTGACGAATAAAAATATAGCTCCAAGTAAGATATACCGATAATGTTGGAGACAAAAGAGGGGATGTCTTCCGGGGCATCCCCAAGCTTAGCGACTTGAATCTTCCTTGGATATTACCTTGGGGTTGCCTTGGGCATCCCTGAGCTTAGGTATTTGCTCCTTCTTATTCACCTCATATCGGTATTTCACCCGAAACATGAAAACTTCAATCACACAAAACTTAACGGAACTTCGTGAGATAGGTTAGTATAGTAAATATAGATCTTTCACTTAGGTACTATCAAGACAAGATTCATAATTGATCTCACATAATACATATTTTATTCCATCATTCCAACTATTTATATAACCAAATATAAGCAATGTAAACACTTGAAACTAGCAACCTATGCATGCAAAACAGAATCTGTCAAAAACAGAACAGTCTGTGAAGATATGAGTGATCACCATACTTCCATGGCTCTAAAAATTCTGAAAAATTAGGACAGATCAAGGAATTTCATATAAATGGCTTGTAAAAATTTCAGAATTTTTTCATGCTCTAGTAAAATCAGATAATTCATATACTGGATGCAAAACTTTCTGCTTGTGCACAGAATCAAACAAGCAAGTATCCACACTATACCAAAAGCTTTACTTGGCACTTTATTCAAATAAAAGACAAAAACATATTTATACAGTATCTTAATCATGTGAACATATAAAAAATTAAATTAAAAGTTTTGGGTTTCTCCCAACAAGGGCTTTTCTTTAATGCCTTTTAGCTAGGCATGATGATTTCAATGATGCTCGTATAGGAATAATAGTTGAAACATGCCAGAGAGCATCATGAATCACATTACAAGCACATTTAGGTCTAACCCACTTCCTATGCAAAGGGATTTTTTGAGAAAAAAATTTATGGGAGCAAGAATCAACTTTCATAGGAAGGCAAAACAAGCAGAACTTCAAAACTTTGAACACATAGGGAGGAAACTTGATATTATTGCAATTCCTACAAGCATATGTTCCTCCATCATAATAATTTTCAGTATCATGATGAAGTAATCTCACAATATAATTATCACATAAAGCATTATTTTCATGATCTACAATCATAGAAAATTTATTACTCTCCACATAACCAAAGTCCTTTTCATTCATGGTGGTGGGAGCAAACTCAACAAAATAACTATCATGAGACACTTGATTGGCATGACCACTTTGAATATTAAAATCATGACGACAAGTTTCATGGTGAATATCACTCCTTATAGCATACATATCATCAACGTAATCATCAAATATAGGAGGCATGCGATCATCCAATAATTTTGCTCATCAAAACATGGAGCACTAAAAATATCATCTTCATCAAACATAGCATCCCCAAGCTTGTGGCTTTGAATATCATTAGCATCATGGATATTCAGAGAATTCATACTAACAACATTGCAATCATGCTCATCACTCAAAGATTTAGTGCCAAACATTTTAATAACTTCTTCTTCTAACACTTGAGCACAATTTTCCTTTCCATAATTTTCACGAAAGACATAAAAAAGATGAAGCATATGAGGCAACCTCAATTCCATTTTTTGTAGTTTTGTTTTATAAAACCAAACTAGTGAAAAACAAGAAACTAAAATATTCAATTGCAAGATCTAAAGATATACCTTCAAGCACTCACCTCCCCGGCAACGGCGCCAGAAAAGAGCTTGATGTCTACTACGCAACCTTCTTCTTGTAGACTCATGTTGGGCCTCCAAGCGCAGAGTTTTGTAGGACAATAGCAATTTTCCCTCAAGTGGGTGACCTAAGGTTTATCAATCTGGTGTAGGTGTAGGATGAAGATGGTCTCTCTCAAACAACCCTGCAATCAAATATATGAAATCTCTTGTGTCCCCAACACACCAAATACAAGGGAAAATTGTATAGGTGCACTAGTTTGGCGAAGAGATGGTGATACAAGTGTAGTAATGCTAGTATATATTGATTTTTTTAATAGTAATAATAAAAAACAACAAGGTAGCAAGTAACAAAAGTGAGCACAAACGATATTGCAATGCTTAAAAACAAGCCTAGGGTCTGTACTTTCGCTAGTGTAATCTCTCAACAATGCTAATATAATTGGATCACTTAACCATCCCTTAACATGCAACGAAGAATCACTCCAAGGTTCTTATCTAGCGGATAACATAAGAAGAAATTGTGTGCAGGGTATGAGCCCGCCTTAAAGTTATCACTCCAAGGTTCTTATCTATCCAAGAGTTTGTACTAAAATAACCAAGTTATCTTTTCCGATCGATCTATCCAAGAGTTCACACTAAAATAACCAAGATATCCCTTCCGATCAATCTATCCTAAGAGTTTGTACTAGAATAACACCATATGATATGCATCAACCAACTCTAATGTCACCTAGATACTCCAATGTCACCACAAGTACCCATGAGTTAATTATACGATACACGTCAAACAATTTCAGATTCATAATACTCAATCCAACACAAAGAACCACAAAGAGTGCCCCAAGATTTCTATCGGAGAACATGGTACGAAAACGTGCAATCAACCCCTATGCATAGATTCCCAAGGTCACCGGAATCCACAAGTTGACGCCATAACATATATCAGGTGAATCACTTGAATACCCCAATGTCACTATGGTTATCCACATGCAAGACATACATCAACTGCTCTCAAAACCATAAAAGTATTCAATCCAACATAATGAAACCTCAAAGGGAAAACTCAACTCATCACAACAATATAGAGAGGGGAAAACAGCATATGATCCAACTATATTAACGAAGCATGTGATACATCAAGATCATGTCATCTCAAGAACACGAGAGAGAGAGAGAGGTTGAACACATAGCTACTGGTACAAACCGTCAGCCTCGAGGGTGGACTACTCCCTCCTCATCATGGCCTCCGTCGGGATGATGAAGATGGCTACCGGAGATGATCTACCCTCTCCGGCAGGGTACTGGAACGGCTCCATATTGTTTTTCGTCAATACAGAGAGTTAAGGTAGCGAAGCGAGGAGTTTAGGGCTATTTATGATGGTTTCTATATGTATAGAATTTTTGAGCATCAGTTTCACGCGAAGATCGGCCACTAGGTGAGCAGGCTCGACTAGGGCGTAGGTAGGGGGCCTGGCGCGTCCTGGTGGGTGGTGCCCACCTCGTGACTCTTCTGGCCCTCCCACGAAGTGTCTAGTGTCTATTTTGTTCCCAAAAAAATTGTCAATAAGTTTCGGGCGATTCCTGGAACTTTCATTTTCTGCACAAAAAACAACACCATGGTAGTTCTACTGAAAACAACATCAGTCCGGGTTAGTTCTAAATAAATCATATAAAGTTCATCAAAACCATATAAAAGTATTGTAACATGGGTGAATATGGCATGAATAGTTCATAAATTATAGATACGTTGTAGACGTATCCAGCCACCGACTCCTCCTCCTAGTCCGCCGCGTCAGCCAACTCCAACCCACCTCGAGAAGGAGCGCAATGCGAGTCTGCCATATCGATATCCGCCGCGTGAGCCGAATCCACCCCACCCCGAGATGGAGCTGATAACCCACAAGTCTAGGGGATCAATTGTAGCCTTTCTCGATAAGTAAGAGTGTCGAACCCAATGAGGATCTAAATGTAGGACAAATATTCCCTCAAGTTCTATCGACCACCGATACAACTCTACGCACACTTTACGTTCGCTTTACCTAGAACAAGTATGAAACTAGAAGTACTTTGTAGGTGTGATAGGATAGGTTTGCAAGATAATAAAGAACACGTAAATAAAAACTAGGGGCTGTTTAGATAAAGAAACAATTATGTTAGTTTAATGAGTGTGGAAAAGTGGTGGTAGGAGTTGCAGAATTGTCCCTAAGCAATTGACTATGTTACTAGACCGATAGCAAGTTTTATGTGGGAGAGGCCACTGCTAGCATGTCATCCCTTACTTGGAATTATATGCACTTATGATTCGAACTATTAGCAAGCATCCACAACTACTAACGTCCATTAAGGTAAAACCCAACCATAGCAATAAGATATATTTGTCCCCCTTCAATCCCGTATGCATCAATTTCTATGCTAGGCTGAAGCTTCTATCACCCTTGCCCTCCAATACATAGTCCTATCAACATACAACTAACCCTATGGTGTGATCCACGTGCGCGCTCATATGATGGGAACCAAAGGATAGCAACATAACCACAAGCAATGTAAACCAATCATAGCAATTTATCAATCACCGATAGGACAACGAAAATCTACTCAAACATCATAGGATGGCAACACATCATTGGATAATAATATGAAGCATAAAGCACCATGTTCAAGTAGAGGGTACAGCGGGTTGCGGGAGAATGAACCGCTGAATATAGATGGGGGAAGGTGATGGAGGTGTTGGTGAAGATGACGGAGGTGTTAGTGTAGATCGCCGTCACACGATGATGTCCCGGGCGGCGTTCCGGCGCCGCCGGGAGAGAGGGGGAGAGAGCCCCCCTTATTCTTCTTCTTCCTTGACCTCCTACCTAGATGGGAGAAGGGTTTCCCCTCTGGTCCATGGTCTCCATGGCAACGGAGGGGCGAGAGCCTCTCCGAGATTGGATCTCTCTCTCTGTGTCCTTCTATTTCTGCGCTCCCAGATTCCGGCCTTTCACCGTTTCTTAAATTCCCGGAGATCCGTAACTACGATCGGGCTGAAATTTTGAGGGGATTTTCCTTATAAAATATCTCTTTTGCGGAGAAATAAGGGACCCAACCACCTTAAGGGTTGGTCACGAGCCTGCCAGGCGCGCCTCCTAGGCTCGTGACCCCCTCGGGCATCGTTTCGCATTGATTCTTCTTCCCAAAAATCATAAATATTCCAAAAAAATCCCCGTAGGTTTTTTATTGCGTTTGGACTTCGTTTGGTATGGATATTCTGCGAAACAAAAAACAAGCAACAAACAGGAACTGGCACTAGGCACTGGATCAATATGTTAGTCCCAAAAATAGTATAAAAAGTTGCCAAAAGTATATGAAAGTTGTAGAATATTGGCATGAAACAATCAAAAATTATAGATACGACGGAGACGTATCAGCATCCCCAAGCTTAATTCCTGCTCGTCCATGAGTAGGTAAATGATAAAAAAGATAATTTTTGATGTGGAATGCTACCTAGCATAATCTTGATCATATAATCTAATCATGGCATGAATAATAAGACACGAGTGATTCAAAGCAGTAGTCTATCATTTGACATAAAGACAATAATATTTCAAGCATACTAATAAAGCAATCATGTCTTCTCAAAATAACATGGCCGAAGAAAGTTATCCCTACAAAGCATATGGTCTAGCTATGCTCCATCTTCATCACACAAGGTATTAAATCATGCACAACCCCGGTTTTAGCCAAGCAATTGTTTCATACTTTAGTATTCTAAAAAAATTCAACTTTCACGCAATACATGAGCGTGAGCCATGGACATAGCACTATAGGTGGAAGAGAATATGGTGGTTTTGGAGAGGACAAAAAGGAGGAGATAGTCTCACATCAACTAGGCGTATCAACGGGCTATGGAGATGCCCATCAATAGATATCAATGTGAGTGAGTAGGGATTGCCATGCAACGGATGCACTAGATCTATAAGTGTATGAATGCTCAAAAAGAAACTAAGTGGGTGTGTATCCAACTTGCTTGCTGACGAAGACCTAGGGCAATTTGAGGAAGCCCATCATTGGAATATACAAGCCAAGTTCTATAATGAAAATTTCCCACTAGTATATGAAAGTGACAATATAGGAGACTCTCTATCGTGAAGATCATGGTGCTACTTTGAAGCACAAGTGTGGTAAAGGATAGTAGCATTGTCCCTTCTCTCTTTTCTCTCATTTTTTTATTTTTTTATTTTTATTTTTTTTCTATTTTTTTGGTGGGCTTCTTTGGCCTCTTTTTTTTATTTGGGCTTCATTGGCCTCTTTTATTACTTCCTCACATGGTACAATGCTCTAATAAAGTTTATCATCACACTTTTATTTACTTACAACTCGATGTTTAGAACAAAATATGACTCTATATGAATGCCTCCGGCGGTGTACCGGGATGTGCAATGCTCTAGCGTAGCAATGACATCAAAAAACAGACAAGCCATGAAAACATCATGCTAGCTATCTTACGCTCATGCAAAGCAATATGACAATGATGGTGCGTGTCATAATAAACGGAACGATGGAAGTTGCATGGCCATATATCTCAGAATGGCTATGGAAATGCCATAATAGGTAGGTATGGTGGCTGTTTTGAGGAAGGGTATATGGTGGGTGTAATGCACCGGCGAAAGTTGCACGGTACTAGAGAGGCTAGCAATGGTGGAAGGGTGAGAGTGCGTATAATCCGTGGACTCAATATTAGTCATAAAGAACTCACATACTTATTGCAAAAGTCTATTAGTCATCGAAACAAGGTACTACATGCATGCTCCTAGAGGAAGGGTTGGTAGGAGTTAACCATCGTGCGATCCCGACCTCCACACAAAGGATGACAATCAATAAATAAATCATGCTCCGACTTCGTCACATAACGGTTCACCATACGTGCATGCTACGGGAATCACAAACCTTAACACAAGTATTTATATGAATACACAATTACTCACTAGCATGACTCTAATATCACATCTTCATGTCGCAAAACTATTGCAAGGAATCAAACATATCATATTCAGTGATCTACAAGTCTTATGTAGGATTTTATGACTAACCATGTGAATGACTAACTCCTATTAACTCTCTAAATAGGTATAAGTGAAGCATGAGAGTTTAATTCTTTATACAAAAGATATTCCCTGCTCTAACAAATATAAGTGAAGCAAAAGAGCATTCTACAAATGGCGGTTTTCTATGTGTAGGGAAACAGGCAATCCAAACTTCAAATGATATAAGTGAAGCACATGAAGCATTCTATAAAGCCATACTCAAAAGATATAAGTGAAGTGCAAAGAGCATTCTATAAATCAACCAAGGACTGTCTCATACCAGTATGGTGCATAAACTAAAAAGGAAAAATAAACACAAAAGACGCTCCAAGCATTTGCACATATCATGTGACGAATAAAAATATAGCTTCGAGTAAAATTACCGATAGATTGTAGACGAAAGAGGGGATGCCTTCCGGGGCATCCCCAAGCTTAGATGCTTGAGTCTTCCTTGAATATTACCTTGGGGTGCCTCGGGCATCCCCAAGCTTAGGCTCTTGCCTCCCCTTATTCCTTCATCCATCATGGTCTCACCCAAAACTTGAAAACTTCAATCACACAAAACTCAACAAAACCTTCGTGAGATCCGTTAGTATAATAAAGTAAATCACCACTTTAAGTACTGTTGTGAACTCATTCCAAATTCATATTAGCATTATATCTACTGTAATCCAACTTCACCATGGTTCATACCCCCCGATACTACCCATAAATTCATCAAAATAAGAGAACAATGCATAGAAAACAGAATCTGACATAAACAGAACAGTCTGTAGTAATCTGAACATATACCATACTTATGATTCTCAAAAAATTCTGAAAAAATTATGATAATTAAGTAAATTTGTATATAAATCAGCATCAAAAAGAATCAACTCAATAGCGCTCTCTGTATAGAAATAATAAATGATTTCGTGAGTGCAAAGTTTTTGTCTTTTTCAGCATGATCAAACAACTATCACCCAAACTAATCATAAAGGCTTTACTTGGCACATTATTTTTATAATACAATGGAATTGTACAAGGGGATAATTATTTTTGCGAGAAACTTCCATGAAAAATTCTACATTGTTTCCATGAGCATGAACACAAGTGTTCAAGGTCGACCCTCACTTCCGCAATGCATCACCTTTCAATCGCTTCTCTTTTTGAAAAAGTTTTAAGTTCCCCTCTATATTTTTTGTTTTTAAACTATATAAAAGCACTCAACAGAAATAAATGACTCTCTAAAACTTCCGGGTTGTCTCCCAGGCAGCGCTTTCTTTAAAGCCATTAAGCTAGGCATAAAGTGCTCAAGTAATGGATCCACCCGGATCCCAAGGTATATCAAAGCCAATTTTAATTAACAATGATTTGTAATTTAGTATTGATCACAAGGTAACATATATCATGCAATGAAGAAGTCTAACTCTCTTCCTATGCATTGGCATGTCATAAAAGAACAATTCATGCACATCAAGTAAAGGCCAATACATAGCATAAGCAGTTTCTTGCAATTTTATCGTATTGGAAACATAGAGGGGTGGAGATGTAGTTCCTCTCTCATAATAATTGCAAGTAGGAGCAGCAAGAAAATGCATATTATATTCATCAAAATCATCATGTGTAATATTAGAAGGCAACCCATCAATGTAATCCCTAATAAGAGCAAACTTCTCCGATATAGTGTAGTTGGGAGAATTCAAAAAGATAATAGGACTATCATATGTGGGTGCAATAGCAACAAGTTCATGTTTAACATAAGGACTATAGCAAGTTCATATCCATAAGCATCATTCATATTGGCATCATGGCCACAAGCATAGCAAGCATCAAGTTCGTAAAAAAGGGATATTTCAGACGAATCCAAGGGATCATAGCAATCAACATAGCATTCATCCTTCGGTAAGCACGAAGGGAAATTAAACAATGTATGAGTTGAAGAGTTACTCTCATTAGAAGGTGGGCACAGGTAGCTAGTCCGCTCTTCCTCCTTTTGTTCTTCGCTCTCCTCGTCATCTTTTTCATCTAATGAGCTCACAGTTTCAGCATTTTCTTCTTCCATAGTTTCCTGCAAAATATTAGTCTCTTCTTGGGCATTGGAGAATTTCTCCATAAATTGATAAATATGGGCATTATATTCATAATTAGTATAACAATAACGAAGCATAATCAAATTTTCAGTTCGGTAAAAAGCATCATCATTATCATCACACCTTTTAAACAGAGCTTCAATTTCATAAGCACCCATAAAAGCAACAAACTCTTCTGTTTGTTCCACATCATAGTAATCATATATACCATTAGCATAAGAAGCCAAGGTTTCATTAGCATTAAATTTACAAGAAAACGGAAGGTGTTTAGCCTTCATCCTAGAGCAACAAGTAATATCATATCTCAAGCATAGATCCCAAGCATACCATTTCAACATATGAATTTGATCCCAAATTGTTTCCCCTTTTTAATCAAGCGATAGTCCCTAAAGAATTCATGTTGATCCAATGTGTCTCCAATTATATAATTGAATGGGGTTTTCTCAGCATTATTAAAGAAGTGCATAATATTTTCCACATAGCGAGCATCGAGGGTTCTAGGAGGTTCCCCATCTCCATGAGTAGCAAGTACACCTAATTTTTTTGGTATTTCGTGTTCCATATCCATAACTAAAGATAGAGAACAACTTAGAACAGCAAATAAATCTACTTAGTGATAAAGCAAACAAGCACACACGAGAATATTCACCCCATGCTATTGCTCCCCGGCAACGGCGCCAGAAAAAGGTCTTGATAAGCCACAAGTATAGGGGATCAATTGTAGCCTTTATCGATAAGTAAGAGTGTCGAACCCAACAAGGAGATAAAGGTAGGACAAATATTCCCTCAAGTTCTATAGACCACCGATACAACTCTACGCACACTTTACGTTCGCTTTACCTAGAACAAGTATGAAACTAGAAGTACTTTGTAGGTGTGATAGGATAGGTTTGCAAGATAATAAAGAACACGTAAATAAAAACTAGGGGCTGTTTAGATAAAGAAACAATTACGTTAGTTTAACGAGTGTGGAAATGTGGTGGTAGGAGTTGCGGAATTGTCCCTAAGCAATTGACTATGTTACTAGACCGATAGCAAGTTTTATGTGGGAGAGGCCACTGCTAGCATGTCATCCCTTACTTGGAATTCTATGCACTTATGATTGGAACTATTAGCAAGCATCCGCAACTACTAACGTTCATTAAGGTAAAACCCAACCATAGCAATAAGATATATTTGTCCCCCTTCAATCCCGTATGCATCAATTTCTATGCTAGGTTGAAGCTTCTATCACCCTTGCCCTCCAATACATAGTCCTATCAGCATACAACTAACCCTATGGTATGATCCACGTGCGCGCTCATATGATGGGCACCAAAGGACAGCAACATAACCACAAGAAATTTAAACCAACCGTAGCAATTCATCAATCACCAATAGGACAACGAAAATCTACTCAGACATCATAGGATGGCAACACATCATTGGAAAATAATATGAAGCATAAAGCTGTTGGGGAACGTCGCATGGGAAACAAAAAATTTCCTACGCACACGCAAACCTATCCATGGTGATGAACATCTATGAGAGGGAGAGTGGATCTACGTATCCTTGTAGATCGCTAAGCGGGAAGCGTTAAGAAATGCGGTTGGTGTAGTCGAACTTCTTCGCGATCCAAATGCCGAGCGTCCCGCGATCCTATCACGAACAGTCCCGCGATCTCGTCACGATCCGTCCCGTGATCCAATCACGAACCGTCCCACGATCTTGTCACGATCCGTCCCGCGATAAAATCACAAACCGTCCCGCGATCTCGTCACGATCCGTCCCGCGATCCGATCATGAACGTCCCGTGGCCTTGATCACGATCCTTCCGATCTAGTACCGAACGGACGGCACCTCCGCGTTCAGCACACGTGCAGCTTGATGACGATCTCCACCGTCTTGATCCAGCAAGAGGAGGCGGAGAGGAGGAATACTTCACCGGCAGCGTGACGGCGCTCCGGCGATGGTGGTGGAGTGATTCCGGCAGGGCTTCGCCTAAGCACTGCGGAAAACAGATCTAGAGGAGCACTGGTGGAACGGGTATCACGTGGCCGTAAATTCGGTCCAAAAACCCTCTATTCCACCAGTATATATAGGAGGAGAGGACAGGAAGCCTTGGAGCAAGGTCAAGGCCCTCTAGGAGTCGGCCGAGCCAAGAGAGGAGGAGTCATACTCCTCCTCCACTCCTAGTAGGAGTAGGACTCTTCCTTTTTGCCTTTTTTCCACCATTTTCTTTAGGCCTTTTTCCTCCTGGAGCCATGGGCCTTTTGTGGCTGTTCCACCAGCCCACTAAGGGCTGGTTATTATTCTCCCACAGCCCATGGACCCTCTAGGGTCGAAATACCCCTCCCGGAGGTCTCCCGGTACACTACCGGCACTCCCGGTACACTACCGATGAGCCCGAAACTTTTCCGGCGACCAAACTGGGACTTCCTATATATGAATCTTTACCTCCGGACCATTTCGGAACTCCTCGTGACGTATGGGATCTCATTCGGGACTCCGAACAACCTTCGGTCACCACCATACATAACTCTACACTATCGAAACGTCACCAAACCTTAAGTGTGCAGACCCTACGGGTTTGAGAACTATGTAGAAATGACCGAGACACCTCTACGGTCAATAACCAATGGCGGGACCTAGACGTCCACATTGGTTCCTACAGATTCTACGAAGATCTTTATCGGTCGAACCACTATGTCAAGGATTCAGTTAATCCCGTATAACGTTCCCTTTGTTCTTCGGTATGTTACTTACCGAGATTCGATCGTCGGTATCTCCATACCTAGTTCAACCTCGTTACTGGCAAGTCTCTTTACTCGTTCTGTAATACAAGATCCCGCAACTAACAATTAGTCACATTGCTTGCAAGGCTTATTGTGATGTTGTATTACCGAGTGGGCCCTGAGATACCTCTCCGTCACACGGAGTAACAAATCCCAGTCTCGATCCATGCCAACTCAACAGACACCATCGGAGATACCTGTAGAGCACCTTTATAGTCACCCAGTTACGTTGCGACATTTGATACACACAAGGTACTCCTCCGATATCCATGAGTTGTATGATCTCATGGTCATAGGAACATATACTTGACATGCAGAAAACAGTAGCAATAAACTGACACGATCATATGCTACGTTTGTAGTTTAGGTCTTGTCCATCACATCATTATCCTAATGATGTGATCCCGTTATCAAATGACATCACATGTCAATGGCTAGGAAACCCTAACCATCTTTGATCAACGAGCTAGTTCACTAGAGGCATACTAGGGACATAGTGTTGTCTATTTACCCACACATGCAATGCGTTTCCAATCAATACAATTCTAGCATGGATAATAAACGATTATCATGAACAAGGAAATATAATAATAAACACTTTATTTATTGCCTCTAGGGCATATTTCCAACAGTCTCCCACTTGCACTAGAGTCAATAATCTAGTTCACATCACTATGTGATTTACATGGTAATGAATCGAACACCCATACAGTTCTGGTGTTGATCATGTTTAGCCCTTGGAAGAGGTTTAGTCAACGGGTCTGCAACATTCAGATCCGTGTGCACTTTGCAAATATTTATGTCCTTCTCCTCGATGTAGAACCGGATGGATTTGAAGCGTCGCTTTATGTGTCTGGTCCTCTTGTGAAACCTTGGTTCCTTGGCTAGAGCAATGGCACCAGTGTTGTCACAGAACAGGTTTATTGGATTCAGTGCACTAGGCACTACTCCAAGATCTGTCATGAACTGCTTCATCCAGACACCTTCCTTCGCTACCTCCGAGGCTGCGATGTACTCTGCTTCGCACGTAGAATCAGCTACCGCGTTTTGCTTGGAACTGCACCAGCTTACCGCTCCCCCGTTAAGAATAAATACGTATCCGGTTTCCGACTTAGAGTCGTCCGGATCAGTGTCAAAGCTTGCATCGACGTAACCCTTTACGACGAGATCTTCATCACCTCCATAAGCGAGAAACATTTCCGTAGTCCTTTTCAGGTACTTAAGGATATTCTTGACCGCTTGCCAGTGCTCCATTACAGGATCACTTTGAAACCTTCCGGCCATACTTATGGCAAGGCTGACATCGGGTCTTGTGCACAGCATCGCATACATGATAGAGCCTATGGCTGAAGCATAGGGGATGACGCTCATCTTTTCTTTATCTTCTGCAGTCACTGGGCATTGAGCCTTACTCAACTTCAGACCTTATAACACAGGCAAGAACCCTTTCTTGGACTGCTCCATTTTGAACTTCTTCAAAACTTTATCAAGGTATGTGCTCTGTGAAAGTGCTATTAAGCGTCTTGATCTATCTCTATAGATCTTAATGTCTAATATGAAAACAGCTTCTCCTAGGTCCTTCATTGAAAAACTCTTATTCAAATATTCCTTCACGCTTTCCAGCATTTCTATATTGTTTCCAATCAGTAATTGTCATCCACATATAACACTAGAAATGCTATAGAGCTCCCACTCACTTTCTTGTAAATACAAGCTTCTCCATAAACTTGTATAAACTCAAACGCTTTGATCACCTCATCAAAGCGCTTATTCCAACTCCGAGATGTTTGCACCAGTCCATAAATGGATCGCTGGAGTTTGCAAACTTTGTCAGCATTCTCTGGATCGACAAAACCTTCGGGTTGCATCATATACAACTCTTCCTCAAGGAAACCATTGAGGAACGCCGTTTTGACATCCATCTGCCAAATTTCATAGTCGAAATAAGCAGCTATTGCCAACATGATTCTGACAGACTTAAGCATCGCAACGGGTGAGAAAGTCTCATCGTAGTCAACTCCTTGAACTTGTGAAAAACCCTTTTCCACAAGTTGAGCTTTATAGACGGTGACATTACCGTCCGCGTCCATCTTCTTCTTAAAGATCCATTTGTTTTGAATGGCCTTTCACCCTTCAGGTAATACTTCCAAAGTCCACACTTTGTTTTCATACATGGATCCCATCTCGGATTTCATGGCCTCTAACCATTTCTCGGAATCCGGGCCCATCACTCCTCCTCCATAGCTCGTAGGTTCATTGTTGTCTAACAACATGACCTCCAAGACAGGGTTGCCGTACCACTCAGGAGCAGTACGCTCCCTTGTCGACCTACGAGGTTCAATAGTAGCTTGATCCAAAGCTTCATGATCATCATCATTAACTTCCTCTTCTACCGTCGTAGGTTCCACAGAAACAACTTTCTGCGCTGCGCTACTCTTTGGTTGAAGTAAAGGTTCAATAACCTCATCAAGCTCTATTTTCCTCCCACTCAATTCTTTCGAGAGAAACTCTTTCTCAAGAAATGTTCCGTTCTTAGCGACAAACACTTTGCCTTCGGATCTGAGATAGAAGGTATACCCAACTGTCTCTTTCGGGTATCCTATGAAGACGCATTTCTCCGCTTTGGGTTCCAGCTTTTCAAGCTGAAGCTTTTTGACATAAGCATCACATCCCCAAACTTTAAGAAACGACAAATTTGGCCTTTTGCCAAACAACAGTTCATATGGCATCGTCTCAACGGATTTTGATGGTGCCCTATTTAAAGTGAATGCAGCCGTCTCTAATGCATAACCCCAAAACGATAGTGGCAAATCAGCAAGAGACATCATAGAACGCACCATATCTAATAAGGTTCGATTACGACGTTCGGACACACCGTTACGCTGTGGTGTTCCGGGCGGTGTCAACTGTGAAACAATTCCACATTGTCTTAAGTGACTGCCAAACTCATAACTCAGATATTCACCTCCTTGATCAGATCGCAAAAATTTAATCTTCTTGTTACGATGATTCTCAACTTCACTCTGAAATTGCTTGAACTTTTCAAACGTTTCAGACTTGTGTTTCATTAAGTAAATATACCCATATCTACTTAAGTCATCAGTGAAGGTGAGAAAATAACGATATCCACCGCGCGTTGTTACATTCATTGGACTGCACACATCAGTATGTATGATTTCCAGTAAGTCACTTGCCCGTTCCATTGTTCCAGAGAACGGCGTTTTAGTCATCTTGCCCATGAGGCATGGTTCACATGTGTCAAGTGATTCAAAATCAAGTGACTCCAAAAGTCCATCAGCATGGAGCTTCTTCATGCGTTTTACACCAATATGACCTAAACGGCAGTGCCACAAGAAAGTGGTACTATCATTATCAACTCTACATCTTTTGGCATCAATGTTATGAACATGTGTGTCATCACTATCAAGATTCAATATGAATAAACCCCTAACATTGGGTGCATGACCATAAAAGATATTACTCATATAAATAGAACAACCTTTATTCTCTGATTTAAATGAGCAACCGTCTCGCAATAAACAAGATCCAGATAAAATGTTCATGCTTAACGCAGGCACTAAATAACAATTATTCAGGTTTATCACTAATCCTGATGGTAATCGAAGAGAGAGCGTGCCGACGGCAATCACATCAACCTTGGAACCATTTCCCACGCGCATCGTCACTTCGTCCTTTGCCAGCCTTCGTTTATTCCGTAGTTCCTGCTTTGAGTTGCAAATGTGAGCAACCGAACCGGTATCAAATACCTAGGCACTACTACGAGAGCTAGTAAGGTACACATCAATAACATGTATATCATATATACCTTGTTTGTCGTTGGCTGCCTTCTTGTCAGCCAGGTACTTGGGGCAGTTCCGCTTCCAGTGACCAGTTCCTTTGCAATGAAAGCACTCAGTTTCTGGCTTAGGTCCATGCTTAGGCTTCTTTGTAGGAGTAGCAACTGCTTTGCCATCCTTCTTGGTTTTACCCTTCTTGCCTTTGCCCTTGCCATTTTTCTTGAAACTACTGGTTTTATTGACCATCAACACTTGATGTTCTTTCTGGATTTCAGACTCAGCAACTTTCAGCATCGCAAACAGCTCGGCGACTGACTTGTTCATCCCGTGCATGTTATAGTTCATCACAAAGCTCTTGTAACTAGGTGGCAGTGACTGAAGAACTCTATCAGTGATCGCCTCTGGCGGAAGGGTAATTCCCAACTCAGCTAGACGGTTTGAATACCCAGTCATTCTGAGTATATGCTCACTGATAGACCCGTTCTCCTCCATCTTGCAAGCATAGAACTTATCGGAGGTCTCATACCTCTCGATCCGGGCATTCTTCTAAAAAATAAAATTTCAACTCCTGGAACATCTCATATGCTCCATGACGTTCAAAACGTCTTTGAAGTCCCGGTTCTAGGCCATACAATATTGCACACTGAACTATTGAGTAGTCTCCAGCACGAGCCTCCCAAGCGTTCTTAACGTCTTCGGAGGTCACGTCTTCTGGTTGGTCACCAAGTGGTGCATCAAGGACATATTGTTTCTGGGAAGCCGTGAGGATAATCCTCATATTACGGGCCCAATCAACAAAGTTACTTCCATCATCTTTCAACTTAGCTTTCTCTAGGAACGCATTAAAATTCAGGGGTGCTACTGCGCGAGCCATTGATCTACAACATAAATATGCAAAGGTTACTTAGACTATTGTTCAAGATAATGAGTTTAATTAATCAAATTACTAAACCTCCCACTCAAATTGACATCCCTCAGGTCATCTGAGTGTCACATGATCCAAATTCACCAACTCAAGTCCGATCATCACGTGAGTTAAGTTGGTTTCAATGGTGAACATCATTACGTTGATCATATCTACTATATGACTCATGTTCGACCTTTCGGTCTCTTGTGTTCCGAGGCCATGTCTGTACATGCCAGGCTCGTCAAGTTTAACCCGAGTGTTCTGCACGTGCAAATCTGGCTTGCACCCGTTGTATGTGAACGTAGAGTCTATCACACCCGATCATCACGTGGTGTCTCGACACGATGAACTTTCGCAACGGTGCACACTCGGGGAGAACACAGTTCATCTTGAAATTCAAGCGAGGGATCACCTTATAATGCTACCGTCATCCTAAGCAAAACAAGGTGCATAAAAGGATTAACATCTCATGCAATTCATAAGTGACATGATATGGCCATGAACTTGTGTTTAAGATCTCCATCTTCGAAACACCGGCATGATCTCCATCGTCACCGGCAGAACACCATGATCTCCATCATCTTGATCTCCATCAATGTGCTGCCATTGGGGTTGTGGCGCCAGCCCTGCTTCTACTTTTATTGCTACCGCTTAGCAATAAAGTAAAGCAGTACATAGCGCTTACTGATTGACACGCAGGTCATACAATAACTAAAGACAACCCTATGGCTCCTGCCGGTTGCCGTACTCATCGACATGCAAGTCGTGACATTCTATACATCACATGATCATCTCATACATCACATATATCACATCATGTGATTGGCCATATCACATCACAACATACCCTGCAAAAACAAGTTAGACATCCTCGAATTGTTGTTGCAAGTTTTACGTGGCTGCTACGGGTATCTAGAAAGAACAATTCCCACCTATGCATAACCACAACGGTGATACACTAGTTTGCTTTTCAACCTTCTCAAGGACCGCCTTTGTCGGATCCGATCCAACTAAAGTGAGAGAAACTGTCACCCGCAAGCCATCCATGCAACAAGTTGCGGTTGAGGGAACCGGTCTCTCGTAAGCATACGAGTAATGTTGGTCCGGGCCGCTTCATCTCACAATACCGCTAAATCAAAATCCGACCAAGGAAGGAAGCAATCTAAGCATCAACCCCCACAAACCTTTTGTGTTCTACTCGAGATCTCATCGAACCATCAACCTAGCTCATGATGCCACTGTTGGGGAACGTCGCATGGGAAACAAAAATTTTCCTACGCACACGCAAACCTATCCATGGCGATGAGCATATACGATAGGGAGAGTGGATCTACGTACCCTTGTAGATCGCTAAGCGGGAAGCGTTAAGAAACGCGGTTGGTGTAGTCAAACTTCTTCGCGATCCAAATCGCCGAGCGTCCCGCGATCCAATCACGAACAGTCCCGTGATCTCGTCACGATATGTCCCGCGATCCAATCACGAACCGTCCCGCGATCTCGTCACGATCCGTCCCACGATCCGATCACGAACGTCCCTTGGCCTTGATCACGATCCTTCCGATCTAGTACCGAACGGATGGCACCTCCGCGTTCAGCACACGTGCAGCTTGATGACGATCTCCACCGTCTTGATCCAGCAAGAGGAGGCAGAGAGGAGGAAGAGTTCACAGGCAGCATGACGGCGCTCCGGCGATGGTGGTGGAGTGATTCTGGCAAGGCTTTGCCTAAGCACTACGGAAAACCGATCTAGAGGAGCACTGGTGGAACGGGTAGCATGTGGCCGTAAATTATGTCCAAAACACTCTATTCCACCAGTATATTATATAGGAGGAGAGGAGAGCAAGCCTTGGATCAAGGGCAAGGCCCTCTAGGAGTCGTCCAAGCCAAGAGAGGAGTCCTACTCCTCCTCCACTCCTAGTAGGAGTACAACTCTTCCTTTTTGCCTTTTTTTCCACCTTTTTCTTTAGGCCTTTTTCCTCCTGGCGCCATGTGCCTTTTGTGGCTGTTCCACCAGCCCACTAAGGGCTGGTTATTATTCTCCCATAGCCCATGGACCCTCTAGGGTCGAAATACCCCTCCCGGAGGTCTCCCGGTACACTACCGGCACTCCCGGTACACTACCGATGAGCCCGAAACTTTTCCGGTGGCCAAACTGGGACTTCCTATATATGAATCTTTACCTCCGGACCATTCTCAAACTCCTCGTGACGTCCGGGATCTCATCCGGGACTCCGAACAACCTTCGGTCACCACCATACATAACTCTACACTACCGAAACGTCACCGAACCTTAAGTGTGCAGACCCTGTGGGTTCGAGAACTATGTAGAAATGACCGAGACACCTCTACGGTCAATAACCAATGGCGGGACCTGGACGTCCACATTGCTTCCTACATATTCTACAAAGATCTTTATCGGTCGAACCACTATGTCAAGGATTCAGTTAATCCCGTATAACGTTCCCTTTGTTCTTCGGTATGTTACTTGCCCGAGATTCGATCGTCGGTATCTCCATACCTAGTTCAACCTCGTTACCGGCAAGTCTCTTTACTCGTTTCGTAATACAAGATCCCGCAACTAACAATTAGTCACATTGCTTGTAAGGCTTATTGTGATGTTGTATTACCGAGTGGGCCCTGAGATACCTCTCCGTCACACGGAGTAACAAATCCCAGTCTTGATCCATGCCAACTCAACAGACACCATCGAAGATACCTGTAGAGCACCTTTATATTCACCCAGTTACGTTGCGACGTTTGATACACACAAGGTACTCCTCCGATATCCGTGAGTTGCATGATCTCATGGTCATAGGAACATATACTTGACATGCAGAAAACAGTAGCAATAAACTGACACGATCATATGCTACGTCTCCTAATGATGTGATCCCGTTATCAAATGACATCACATGTCAATGGCTAGGAAACCCTGACCATCTTTGATCAACGAGCTAGTTCACTAGAGGCATACTAGGGACATAGTGTTGTCTATTTACCCACACATGCAATGCGTTTCCAATCAATACAATTCTAGCATGGATAATAAACGATTATCATGAACAAGGAAATATAATAATAAACACTTTATTTATTGCCTCTAGGGCATATTTCCAACAAAAGCACCATCTTCAAGTAGAGGGTACAGCAGGTTGCGGGAGAGTGAACCGCTGAATATAGATGGGGGAAGGTGATGGAGGTGTTGGTGAAGATGACGGAGGTGTTTGTGTAGATCGCCGTCACACGATGATGTCCCGAGCGGCGTTCCGGCGCCGCCGGGAGAGAGAGGGAGAGAGCCCCCCTTCTTCTTCTTCTTCTTCTTCCTTGACCTCCTCCCTAGATGGGAGAAGGGTTTCCCCTCTGGTCCATGGTCTCCATGGCGACGGAGGGGCGAGAGCCTCTCCGAGATTGGATCTCTCTCTCTGTGTGTGTCCTTCTGTTTCTGCGCTCCTAGATCCTGGCATTTCACCGTTTCTTAAATTACCGGAGATCCGTAACTCCGATCAGGCTGAAATTTTGAGGGGATTTTCCTTATAAAAATATCTTTCTTGCGGCGAAAGAAGGTCCCCAACCGCCTTAAGGGGTCACGATCCTGCCAGGCGTGCCTGGAGGGATAGGGCGCGCCTCCTGGGCTCGTGACCCCCTCGGGCATCGTTTCGCGTTGATTCTTCTTCCCAAAAATCATAAATATTCCAAAAAAATCCCCGTAGGTTTTTTGATTGTGTTTGGACTTCGTTTGGTATGGACATTCTATGAAACAAAAAACATGTAACAAACAGGAACTGGCACTAGGCACTGGATCAATATGTTAGTCCCAAAAATATTATAAAAAGTTGCCAAAACTATATGAAAGTTGTAGAATATTGGCATGAAACAATCAAAAATTATAGATACGATGGAGACGTATCAGGAGCCTAGCACGAGTCCGCGGTATCGATCTCTGCCGCGTGAGCCGACTCCAAAGCGGAAGAGAGTTGCACCAAAGAAAAAAGACAAGCCTGTTGGGGAACGTCGCATGGGAAACAAAAAATTTCCTATACACATGCAAACCTATCCATGGTGATGAGCATCTATGAGAGGGAGAGTGGATCTACGTACCCTTGTAGATCGCTAAGCAAGAAGCGTTAAGAAACGCGGTTGGTGTAGTCAAACTTCTTCGCGATCCAAATCGTCGAGCGTCCCGCGATCTCATCACGATCCGTCCCGCGATCCAATCATGATCCGTCCCGCGAACACATCGCGATCCATCCCACGATCTCATCACGATCCGTCTCACGATCTTGATCACAATCTGTCCCACGAACTCATCATGATATGTTCCGCGATCTCATCACGAACTGTCTCGCGATCTCGATCACGGTCCTTCCGATCTAGCGCCGAACGGACGGCACCTCCGCATTCAACACCCGTGTAGCTTGATGACGATCTCCACCATCTTGATCTAGTAAGAGGAGGTGGAGAGGAGAGAGAGTTCACCGGCAGCGTGACGGCGCTCCGGTGATGGTGGTGGAGTGATTCGGGCAGGACTTCGCCTAAGCGCTGCAGAAATCCGTTCTAGAGGAGCACCGGTGAAACGGGTAGCACGTGGCCGTAAACTATGTCCAAAAGCCACTCAATCCACTAGTATATATAGGAGGGAAGGAGAGGGAGGGCTGGCGCACAAGGCACCACCCTTTGGAGTCGGCCAAGGAAAGGTGGGAGAGGAGGACTCTCCTCCTCCAATCCTAGTAGGACTAGGATTGCTCCTTTTTGGCCTTTTCCACCTTTTTCCTTTAGGAAACCTACTCCCTGTGCCATGGGCCTTATGTGGCTGTCTCACCAGCCCACTAAGGGCTGGTTGTTACTTTCCCACAGCCGATGGACCCCTTGGGGTCGAAATACCCCTCCCGGAGGTCTCCCGGTACACTACCGGCACTCCCGGTACACTACCGATGAGCCCAAAACTTTTCCGGCGACCAAACTGGGACTTCCTATATATGAATCTTTACCTCCGGACCATTCCGGAGCTCCTCGTCACGTCCGGGATCTCATCCGGGACTCCGAAAAACCTTCGGTCACCACCATACATAACTCTACACTACCGAAACGTCACCGAACCTTAAGTGTGCAGACCCTGCGGGTTCGAGAACTATGTAGACATGACCGAGACACCTCTACGGCCAATAACCAATGGCAGGACCTGGACGTCCACATTGGTTCCTACATATTCTACGAAGATCTTTATCGGTCGAACCTCTATGTCAAGGATTCAGTTAATCCCGTATAACGTTCCCTTTGTTCTTCGGTATGTTACTTGCCCGAGATTCGATCGTCGGTATCTCCATACCTAGTTCAACCTCGTTACCGGCAAGTCTCTTTACTCGTTTCGTAATACAAGATCCTGTGACTAACACTTAGCCACATTGCTTGCAAGGCTTGTTGTGATGTTGTATTACCGAGTGGGCCCTGAGATACCTCTCCGTCACACGGAGTAACAAATCCCAGTCTTGATCCATGCCAACTCAACAGACACCATCGGAGATACCTGTAGAGCACCTTTATAGTGACCCAGTAACGTTGCGATGTTTGATACACACAAGGCACTCCTCCGATATCCGTGAGTTGCATGATCTCATGGTCATAGGAACATATACTTGACATGCAGAAAACAGTAGCAATAAACTGACACGATCATATGCTATGTTTGTAGTTTGGGTCTTGTCCATCACATCATTCTCCTAATGATGTGATCCCGTTATCAAATGACATCTCATGTCCATGGCTGGGAAACCTTAACGATCTTTTGATCAACGAGCTAGTCTATTAGAGGCATACTAGGGACATGGTTTTGTCTATGTATCCACACATGCATTTAAGTCTCCGATCAATACAATTATAGCATGGATAATAAACGATTATCATGAACAAGGAAATATGATAATGACCAATTTATTATTGCCTTTAGGGCATATTTCCAACAGTCTCCCACTTGCACTAGAGTCAATAATCTAGTTCACATCACCATGTGATTCGCATTGTTATGAATCTAACCCAATGAGTTCTGGGGCTCGATCATGCTTTGCATGTGAGAGAGGTCTTATAGTCAATGGGTCTGCGATATTTAGATCCGTGTGTACTTTGCAAATCTCTATGTCAAACTGTAAACACTGCTACCACACTCCACTTGGTACTACTTCCAAATGGCTGGTCCACTATATGTATCCAGATTGCTACCACTACTCATCCGGATTGGTGCTAAAGCTTGCATCGACGTAACTCTTGATGACAAACTCTTTATCACCTCCAAAATCGAGAAACATCTCCTTGGTCTTTTAGTTACTAAGGATAATCTTGACTGATGTCCAGTGATCCACTCCTAGTTCACTCTTGTACCCCCTGACGAACTCATGCCAAGACACACACATGTGCGGTACACAGCATGGCATACTGTACAGAGCCTATGGCTAAGGCATAGGGGACGACGTTCGTCCTTTCTCTTTCTTCTGCCGTTGTCGAGCTTTGAGTCTCACTCAACTTCACACCTTACAAATCAGGTGAGAACTCTTTCTCTGACTGATCCATTTTGAACTCCTTTCAAAATCCTTGTCAAGGTATGTGCTCATTGAAAGTCTCATCAAGTCATGTTTGATCTATCTCTATAGATCTTGATGCTCAACAATTAGGTAGTTGTATCCAGGTTTTACTTTGAAAGTCACTTTCCAAATAACTGTTTATGCTTTCCAGAAATTCTACATTATTTCCGATCAAAAATATGTCATCCACATATACTTATCAGAAATTCTATAGTGCTCCCACTCACTTTATTGTAAATACAAGTTTCTTGTAAACTTTGTATAAACTCAAAAACTTTGATCACCTCATCAAAGTGTATATTCCAACTCCGAGATGCTTGCTTTAGTCCATGGAAGGATCACCAAAGCTTGCACACCTTTTAGCATCCTTAGGACTGACAAAACCTTCTGGTTGTATCATATACAACCTTTCCTCAAGTAAACTATTAAGGAACCGATGTTTTGACATCCATCTGCCAGATTTCATAATTGAAAACGCAGCAACTGCTAACGTAATTCTAACAGACTTTAGCATCGCTACGAGTGAGAAAGTCTCATCGTAGTCAACTCCTTGAACTTGTCACAAACAACTTTGCGACAAGTCGAGCTTTACAAATGGTGACATTTACCATCAGTGTTTGTCTTTATTTTAAAGATCCATTTGTACTCAACGACCTGCCGTCTAATGAGCAAGTCTACCAAAGTCTACACTTGGTTTTCATACATGGATCCTATCTCGGATTTCATGGCCTCCAACCATTTGTCGGAATCCGGGCCCATCATCGCTTCTCCATAGCTCGTAGGTTCATCGTTGTCCAACAACATGACCTCCAAGACAGGGTTGTTGTACCGCTTAGGAGCAGTACACATCCTTGTCGACCTATGAAGTTCGATAGTAACTTGATCCTGAAGCTTCATGATCATCATCATTGACTTCCTCTTCAACTAACGTAGGCTTCAAAGAAACAACTTCCTGCGCTGCGCTACTATCTTGTTGAACAAAGGTTCAACAACCTTATCAAGTTCTATCTTCCTCCCACTCAATTCTTTCGAGAGAAACATTTCCTTGAGAAAGGATCCATTTAAGCAACAAACACTTTGCACTCGGATCTGAGATAGAAGGTATACCCAACTTTTCTTAGGGTCTTCTATGAAGATGCATTTGTCTGCCTTGGGTTCGACCTCATTAGGTGAAAACATTTTCCACACAAGTGTCGCAGCCCCAAATATTAAGAAATGACAGCTTAGGTTTCTATCAAACCATAATTCACACGGTGTCATCTCAACGGATTTAGATGATTCCCTATTTAAAGTGAATGTAGTTGTCTCTAATGCATAACCCGAAATTTATAGTAGTGAAACGATAAGAGACATCATAGCACGCACCATATCCAATAGAGCATGACTATGATGTTCAGACACAGCATCACACTATGGTGTTCCAGGTGGCGTTAGTTGTGAAACAAATTTCACATTGTCTTAAGTTGTATGCCAAATTCGTAACTTAGATATTCACCTCCACGATCATATCGTAGACATCTTTATCTTCTTGTCACGATGATCTTAAACTTCACTCTGAATCTGCTTGAACCTTTCACACGATTCATACTTGTGTTTCATTAAGTAAATATCCAATATATCTACTCAAATCATCAGTGAAGGTAAGAAAATAACGACATCCACCGCACGTTACAAGACTCATTGGATTGCATTCATCAACATGTATCATTTCCAATAAACCACTTGCCCGCTCCATCAATCCGGAAAACAGGGTCCTTAGTCATCTTGCACAAAAGGCATGGTTCGCATGTCTCAACCGATTCGAAATCGAATGAGTCCAAAGATCCATCAGCATGGAGTTTCTTCATGCGCTTTATACCAATATGACATTTTGCGGCAGTGCCACAAGTATGTGGTACTATCATTATTAACTTTGTATCTTTTGACATCAATGTTATGAACATGTGTATTACTACGATCAAAATTTCAACAAACCATTCTCACTGGGTGCATGACCATTGAAGGTATTATTCATGTAAACAGAATAACCATTATTCTCTAATTCAAATGAATAACCGTATTGCAATAAACATGATCTAATCATGTCCATGCTCAACGCAAAACACCAAATAACATTTATTTAGGTTCGTCACTAATCCTGAAGGTAGAGAGAGCGTGCGATGTTGATCACATCAACTTTGGAAACATTTCCAACACATATCGTCACCTCACCCTTAGCTAGTTCTCCGTTCATTCTGTAGCTTTTATTTCGAGTTACTAACATTTAGCAACCGAACCGGTATCCAATACCCAGGTGCTACTAAGAGTACTAGCAAGGTACACATTAATAACTCGTACATCAAATATAGTTCTATCGATGTTGCTAGCCTTCTTATCTACCAAGTATCTAGGGTTGTTTCGCTTAAGCGACCGCTCACCTCATAACAGAAGCACTTAGTCTCGGGTTTGAGTTCAACTTTGGGTTGCTTCACTGGAGCAGCAACTGACTTGCTATCCATGAAATTTCCCTCCTTGCTCTTGCCCTTCTCGAAACTAGTGGTTTGATTAACCATCAACACTTGACGCTCCTTCTTGATTTCTACCTTCGCGGTGTCAAACATCGCGAACAGCTCAGGGATCAACATTTCTTTCCCTGGCATTTTATAGTTCATCACCAAGTTCTAGTAGCTTAGTGACAGTGACTTGGAGAACTACATCAATCACTATCTTATCTGGAAGATCAACTCCCACTCGATTCAAGCGATTGTAGCACCCAGGCAGTCTGAGCACATGCTCAATGATTGATCTATTCTCTTTCATCTTGCAGGCAAAGAATCTTGTTGGAGATCTCATATCTCATAACATGGGCACGAGCCTGAGATCACAATCTCAGCTCTTAGAACATCTCATATGTTCCGTGACGTTCAAAACGTTCTGGAGCCTCAATTCTAAGCCGTAATGCATGACGCACTAAACTATCAAGTAGTCATCAGAACGTGCCTGTCAGATGTTCACAACATCTACAGACGACGCTAGAGGGGTTAGCGCACCGAGCGGTGCATTAAGGACATAAGCCTTCTGTGCAGCAATGAGGACAATCCTCAGATCACGGACCCAGTCCGCAATATTGCTACCATCATCTTTCAACTCTATTTCTCTAGGAACATATAAAAATTAAGGGAGCTACAACGCGAGCTAGTAATCTACAACATAATTTGCAAAGACACTATTGACTATGTTCATGACAATGAGTTCAATTAATCATATTACTTAAGAACTCCCACTCAAATTGACATCCCTCCGGTCATTCGAGTGATACATGATCCAAATTCACCAACTCAAGTCCGATCATCACGTGAGTTGAGGTGGCTGCAATGGTGAACATCATTATGTTGATCATATCTACTATATGACTCATGTTCGACCTTTCGGTCTCTTGTGTTCCGAGGCCATGTCTGTACATGCTAGGCTCGTCAAGTTTAACCCGAGTGTTCTGCGTGTGCAACAATGGCTTGCACCCGTTGTATGCGAATGTAGAGTCTATCACACCCGATCATCACGTGGTGTCTCAACACGACGAACTTTTGCAACGGTGCACACTCGGGGAGAACACAATTTATCTTGAAATTAAGTGAGGGATCACCTTATAATGCTACTGTCGTCCTAAGCAAAACAAGGTGTATAAAAGGATTAACATCACATGCAAATCATAAGTGACATGATATGGCCATGATCTTGTGCTTTTGATCTCCATCATGAAAGCACCGGCATGATCTCCATCGACACCGGCATGACACCATGATCTCCATCATCTTGATCTCCATCAACGTGTCGCCATCGGGGTTATCACGCCCTGCATGCTTCTACTACTATTGCTATCGTTTAGCGATAAAGTAAAGCATTACATAGCGCTTAATGATTGACACGCAGATCATACAATAATTAAAGATAACCCTATGGCTCCTGCCGGTTGCTGTACTCAACGACATGCAAGTCGTGATAATCTATACATCACATGATCATGTCATACATCACATATATCACATCATGTAATTGGCCATATCATATCACAACATACCCTGCAAAAACAAGTTAGACGTCCTCTAATTGTTGTTGCATGTTTTACGTGGCTGCTACGGGTATCTAGCAAGAACAATTCTCACCTACGCAAAAACCACAACGGTGATACACTAGTTTCTTTTCAACCTTCTCAAGGACCGCCTTTGTCGAATCCGATCCAACTAAAGTGAGACAAACTGTCGCCCGCAAGCCATCTAAGCAACAAGTTGCGTCGAGGGAACCGGTCTCTCGTAAGCGTACGAGTAATGTTGGTCTGAGCCATTTTATCTCACAATCCCGCTAAACCAAAATCCGACCAAGGGAGGAAGCAATCTAAGCATCAACACCCACAAACCTTTTGTGTTCTACTCGAGATCTCATCGAACCATCAACCTAGCTCATGATGCCACTGTTGGGGAACGTCGCATCGGAAACAAAAATTTTCCTACGCACACGCAAACCTATCCATGGTGATGAGCATCTACGAGAGGGAGAGTGGATCTACGTACCCTTGTAGATCGCTAAGCGGGAAGCGTTAAGAAACGCGGTTGGTGTAGTCGAACTTCTTCGCGATCCAAATAGCCGAGCGTCCCGCGATCTCATCACGATCCGTCCCGCGATCCAATCACGATCCGTCCCGCGAACACATCGCGATCTGTCCTGCGATCTCATCATGATCCGTCTCACGATCTTGATCACAATCTGTCCCGCGAACTCATCACGATCTGTTCCGCGATCTCATCACGAACTGTCTCGCGATCTCGATCACGGTCCTTCCGATCTAGCGCCGAACGGACGGCACCTCCGCGTTCAGCACACGTGCAGCTTGATGACGATCTCCACCGTCTTGATCTAGAAAGGGGAGGTGGAGAGGAGAGAGAGTTCACCGGCAGCGTTACGGCGCTCCGGTGATGGTGGTGGAGTGATTCGGGCAGGGCTTCGCCTAAGCGCTGCAGAAATCCGTTCTAGAGGAGCACCGGTGAAACGGGTAGCACGTGGCCGTAAACTATGTCCAAAAGCCACCCAATCCACTAGTATATATAGGAGGGAAGGAGAGGGAGGGCTGGTGCACAAGGCACCACCCTTTGGAGTCGGCCAAGGAAAGGTGGGAGAGGAGGACTCTCCTCCTCCAATCCTAGTAGGACTAGGATTGCTCCTTTTTGGCCTTTTCCACCTTTTTCCTTTAGGAAACCTACTCCCTGCGCCATGGGCCTTATGTGGCTGTCTCACCAGCCCACTAAGGGCTGGTTATTACTTTCCCACAGCCGATGGACCCCTTGGGGTCGAAATACCCCTCCCGGAGGTCTCCCGGTACACTACCGGCACTCCCGGTACACTACGGATGAGCCCAAAACTTTTCCGGCGACCAAACTGGGACTTCCTATATATGAATCTTTACCTCCGGACCATTCCGGAGCTCCTCGTGACGTCTGGGATCTCATCCGGAACTCCGAACAACCTTCGGTCACCACCATACATTACTCTACACTATCGAATCGTCACCGAACCTTAAGTGTGCAGACCCTGCGGGTTCGAGAACTATGTAGACATGACCGAGACACCTCTACGGCCAATAACCAATGGTGGGACCTGGACGTCCACATTGGTTCCTACATAATCTACGAAGATCTTTATCGGTCGAACCTCTATGTCAAGGATTCAGTAATCCCGTATAACGTTCCCTTTGTTCTTCGATATGTTACTTGCCCGAGATTCGATCGTCGGTATCTCCATACCTAGTTGAACCTCGTTACCGGCAAGTCTCTTTACTCGTTTCGTAATACAAGATCCCGTGACTAACACTTAGCCACATTGCTTGCAAGGCTTGTTGTGATGTTGTATTACCGAGTGGGCCCTGAGATACCTCTCCGTCACACGGAGTAACAAATCCCAGTCTCGATCCATGCCAACTCAACAGACACCATCGGAGATACCTGTAGAGCACCTTTATAGTCACCTATTACGTTGCGACGTTTGATACACACAAGGCACTCCTTTGATATCCGTGAGTTGCATGATCTCATGGTCATAGGAACATATACTTGACATGCAGAAAACAGTAGCAATAAACTGACACGATCATATGCTATGTTTGTAGTTTGGGTCTTGTCCATCACATCATTCTCCTAATGATGTGATCCCATTATCAAATGACATCTCATGTCCATGGCTAGGAAACCTTAACCATCTTTTGATCAACGAGCTAGTCTATTAGAGGCATACTAGGGACATGGTTTTGTCTATGTATCCACACATGCATTTAAGTCTCCGATCAATACAATTATAGCATGGATAATAAACAATTATCATGAACAAGGAAATATGATAATAACCAATTTATTATTGCCTCTAGGGCATATTTCCAACAAAGCCTCCTGCCAAAAAGAAGTTAGCTTACGAGATGATTGACAAGGAAACCGTTGCCCAAGTAGATTCTGAATTGAAGGCCCATTTTGCACCAAAACCGCCCCCTCCGCCAGAGGAGAAAATACCTGAGAAGACACTTTGTGGATCTTGCTAAACCGGCTGTGGCTAAACCACGATCAGACTATGAATGCTCTATTAGCAAGCAATATCATCAACAAAAAAGAAGCAGTCGCGGAGTACAGGTAGTAATAAATGTGGGGAAATTGTTTCCCAGCTCGGAGAACAGGCAGTGCAATCGATTCTCCCGCTCAAGGTGAGTACCGATAAGGCCATAATCGACGCTGATAGAGCAAGGGCTAGAGAGTTAGGTATCACTCTTGATCAACTCCTAGGCCAGGAGGAAGTCCCCATGATGAAGGAACTAGCAAGGAAATATGTCCCCGGGACCCTCTGGTCAGTCCTGGCGAGGAGAAGCTTCTATCAACGCAAATACGCAATTTGCATCACTGATACCCGAGAAAAATAAAGTCCGGGTGAGAGAGCCTCATGGTGAAAGTCAAGCCAGAGCATTACTACCAAGGAAATGATGTGTGGATTGATTTTCCAGAAATGTTTCACATTTTCAATCAGAAAGCACTCGACAAATCTCTCGTCAGTTGATATTGTCTGTAAGCGATTTCTTTCTGTAACTTAAGTCACTAGCTCAGCTCGTTCGTTGCCTGTAATTATCCTCACCGTATTCTTTTGTGTGGTATTATGCAGAATGAAGATGTTTGAATTGAAAAGAGATGGAGTCTATGGCATTGGGTTCATTGACCCAAATACCGTTCATGGAAATGGTATAACTATAGATTACTAAAAACAAGACACATAGGATAGCTTGCTAAGGTGTTTGAAGGAACTAAATACCAGACCAGAAATACTTTTTCCTTACAACTTCAGATGAGTGTTACTGTCTTGTACTAAAAATTCTAGTTTTGCTTACTCGGTGTTAAGTGTAGTTGATGAGTTATGCATGTCCGCTTATGCAACGTGTGCGCAGATTTCACTGGATCCTGCTAATCATTATAGTTGACAAGGGAATGGACTCACTAGGTAAAGACCATCAAGAATACAGAAGCCTGGTTTTGATGCTCGGTGGGTAATTTCAATCATTATCGCACTGTGTCGGCCTCTTTAGTTCATTTCCTGATATCAAGTAATTAATAACTCATTTATTCATTTTCTTTGTCGGGTAGGATTTGGACAAAATTCATCAAGAGGTTGTCGATGCATGGACCACAGCTGAAATGGTGATGGTTCAAGGTAATTAAGTAGTACTAGCTACGTCCGCGCATCTCTTTAATTCTAGTTTCATGACCATTATCATGCTTGATTATTATTTGATTGAATTCTATTCTTGTAAAGTGTATGAGTCAGGAATAGGGGACTGATTTATGTGCATACTACGTTTGCGAGAACATTCAATTTATGACCGAAAGGAGGGGAGATAAAGAGATCTATGGGTACGTAAACACGATTCACATTTTTTTATCATGATCTAATATATATACACACAACTGATATATTCATATTGATCTCCTTCTTTAAAGATGGTGGAGATGCGGAATAGGATCCTACCAAAGGACCGCTTACGATCACTTCAAGAGGAAATGACGGGATTTTTGCTTAAGTAGGTCATATCTCTCGACGGATAATACCATTTCACCTAATGTATGCATGTAATGATGTGCAAACTGTAGGAGAAATTGTATATACCAAATTGTATATATGTGTATGCATGCATGGTCGTACGAGAAATTCTATGATATGTGATTGGTTCTACGAGAAATTCTATGATATATGATTGGTTCTACGAGAAATTTTATTATATATGCATAATGTATGTCTACAGTATGTAGTAGAGTAAAATATGTATGAAATAAGAAAGAATGAAAAAGTAAAAATAAACAAAACACGCTAACGCCTAAACCCCTAAACATTTAGTCCCGGTTGGTGTCACCAAGCGTGACTAAAGGTCTCCAACCCCCAATACTAAAGGGTGGGGGGCTTTAGTCCCTATTTATTAGTCCCAGTTGGTGAACCGGGACTAAAGACCCTTTCCAACTGGGACTAAAGGCCGTTTCTACACTAGTGTGTGCGAGGCACATGCACCAAAATGATTTGCAATATGATGCACCATTAATCCCCCTCCCACCCCCTATAAATATTAAGCTAGACCCTAGTTTTTTATATGTCCCTTTAAAATATTTAGGGATAGAGAGAGGTATCGGAAATCTGCTCGGGTGAGATTTTACTCTTTATAATGCTATTTTGGAAGGGGAAACTTTAGTTAAAGAAACAAAATAGGGTTTATGTCAACAACAACTATAGGACAGAAGGGTTTTGAGAAGGGAAGAGACAGAGGAGTACATAAGGATAACAGTGAAGAACACTTTGAAGCGTTCAGATTGGTTGTTTGCGACGCCCTGCCAGTCTTCGTCCCATGTCCAAAGTTGCATGCCTCCTTGTATATTATGGGTTTATCATGGTCACGGGTGTTGGTGTCACTACAATTGATAGAAAATACTTGGTGGCAACAGGGTGAGAGCGCTCGCCCCCGCGTCGCTCCTCTGGGGCGACTCGGGCGGCCCCAACCCTAGAGCGCTGTCGGCCCCCTTCCCCCTCCCTCCAGATCTCGCCGCCACTAGAGATAGCCGCCGGCAAGCCCGCGCGGCATCAAGGAAGGTGGCGATGGGGCTGGCTGTTGCTGCCTCGCGCGGAGGGCTTGGTGTGCTGGGGTGGCGGCCCCGGTCAAGGTGGACGGCGCTTTCCCTAATGGAGGGTGGCTGCGGGTTGGTGGCCGGTATTCCTCGGCTTGCGTGGGCGGCGAGGATCTGGTGGTGGGATCTCATAGCGGCCGTGATCCGTCGGTCGGTCGCCAGATCTAGATGGACCTGTGCCAGCTTCATCTCCCTCACCTTTTCCCGCTCGATCCGGGCTTCGGTGTGGCCTTGCTCGCCGGATCCGGGTGGTGGGCGGTGTTTGGATGGTGGGGCTCTTGGGATCGGGGGAGACCCTTGGCCGGCGATGATGGCCACAACGACGACGATGCCGTGGCGCCGACCCATTCCTTGGAGTCTTCATTGAGATCCCGGCAGGGATGACGGCGGCCCGTGCACGAGAGGTGGAGGTCTTCGATCAGATCTGGGTGAAAACCTGCTATTGGCTATGGCCAAGGCCGGCGACGGCGACGCTGTCTGCGTCATTCCCTTCCTGAAGGCATCGCTGTGGAGAAGTTCAAGGCCACTCTCTGCTACCTCCGGGGGAAACCCTAGATCAGTAGATCGGATGACGGCGGCTCTCTAGTGTTGTTTCCCCTTTGGGGCGTCATTCTTGGGGGTGCACACGGGTTCGAGGGACCGGAGGACGGCGTCTTTGGTGGAGCGGTGCTTCATCTTCCACATTGATGGTGGTGGTGCTCGACGGCGTGGCGCTGTGGAGACTCGGCATCTGATGCGCGGAGATGGACTCGCGTAGGAGGAGGAAGCTGTCTGGCGTGATGGTGACGTTGATGGCAAAGAGGCCAAGCAAGGTTGGTGCATCAGCTATGCTCTGAGGATGGACCGAGAGAAGATGGAGGTGACGGTCCTTGCAGCGTGCGGTGCTCACTGGGAGTGTGCCTAGACCGGTGTGGGACCCAATCCAGATAGTGACTTGGATGGGACACCCGGCTTTAGATGTTAGGTTTTGGTGCGATGTCTGTTTGGTATTAGGCCCGGACTTTCGGCACGCCTTCATCAAGGGGATAGGAGTAGCAACGGTGTTGCCAAGATGGTGGCTTCGGGCTTATTGATGTATCACCTTGTATGGTTTTTATGAATAATTAATAATATAGCTGCATGCATCGTTCAGATGCAGAGGTCGGGGTACACCTCCTTTTCTAAAAAAAACTATAAATCTGAATGTTGTACCAGAAAACAATTAAATCTATGGTTTGCCCTCGCTATATCACTTACGTCAAAGAATTGGGATAGAAGGGCATGCCAAGTACTAGACGTGTAAAGAATAGGGCGTATCACCGACCTGAAAGACTTGAAGTGGAGACGAGAAGATGGCAGTAAGATTCCTTAATGGTTACGAAGAAACAAGTGGAAGGATGAACAAACAGAATCCAGCATGGTGTGCTTCTGCGATGACCCGAACAGGCTAGTCCACCGGAGAAGATGGCATATGCACATGGCGCTGGATGACGAGGAGTTCCATCTCAAATACGGACTTGGCGTACAACATCGTGAGAAATTTGTTTTAAGTTTTCATTGGGGACTTTTCTGTTTGGTTCAAGCACATGGCGCTAGATGACGACGAGTTCAATCTCAAATACGGACTTGGCGTACAACAACGTGGGAAATTTGCTTTAGGTTTTCATTGGGGACTTTTCTGTTTGGTTCGAGCACATGGCGCTAGATGACGACGAGTTCGATCTCAAATACGGACTTGACGTACAACAACGTGGGAAATTTGCTTTAGGTTTTCATTGGGGACTTTTCTGTTTGGTTCAAGATGGCACGGCAGGCACATTTCCCAGTTTAGGATTAGTGTCTTTACCACCCTATCATGGTTCCGTTGATGTGCTTATCACCGTCAGAGGGCCCGTGCTCTTGTGTTTTTGGTTTTGGAATTAACCACGACGTGTGGTACATGTGCGGTTTGTACGCCGACAATAATCATCTAGTAGTAGTAGTAGTATGACTTTTAGTGGACTAGATTAGCATGTATTAGTATTAGCTACTATATATGCCTAGGTATAACCCTGTAAACTGTGCCGTGAGATCGAAAGCAATAGAAAACACATGACCGGTATGACCATTTTTGCATCCAGCATACGCGACAAAAACAACGACACATCGTTTTGCGGTGTCGGTCGGTTGTTTTTGAGCTATTTTATGATGATTTGTTGACTTTTCTTTATTTTTCTACTACTTGCCTTTATCGGCCAAGTCGACAAAATGCCTGCCTTTGGTTAAAAAAATGGAAACGTGGAAAATAAATAAATGCATTTTGAGGTCATCATTTTCTATAAAAGAAAAGGCACACATGCAATTTCCCTCTCTGTTTTTGACCATGGGGCAGCTTCCCATTTCCGTTACTAGAAACCAAAGATTTCTTTCCCTCAAAATCAATGAGTCCTGAACTAAAATAAATAAATAAAGAGGTTCGTTAGTTTTTTTTTGGAAACATAGTTTCACTAGTTCTTGTAGAGACAATCAGGACAATGCATGTGCGTTGCAGAGGGATATGCTAATATGATTGTGTAAAAAAATCTTTACCAAATCCTGCATGTGATTTAACTTATAATCCTTCAGTAAAGTAATATAAGATGTTTTATATCACTGCTTTAGTGATTTATAAAACGTCCTACATTACTTGACAGATGTAGTTCTAGTTTGATGAGAAGTTCAATAAGATGGGATTGGTTCAGAAGGTAAATAAGTTAAGGTACACGTAACAATTCGTAGGCTGTTCGTAGATGTAGGCATTTTTGTTATCGTACATAGGTAAATTTTGACGAAGGGGGGTGGGAAGGGGAAAATGAAACATGAAACCTTACGTTCTTTCGCGTGTGAGGCATCCTCTCGTTTTTGGACGGCCCAGGCCTCTCCTCGCGAGAGCGTGCGTGCATGTCGGCACTCCACGCCACGCAAGCGAGGAAGGCCCAACCGAAAGCACGCGCACCTTTCCGGGGTCGCCACGGAAAAAACACCACGCGCCGCTCACGAGCAAACCGTGGCAGCCAGCCAGATATGGCCGTGGAAGGCACCACGGACCGCACACAGCCACTGAAAACCGCAGCTGCGCTTCCGTCCGTCCGTCCCTCCGCCCGCCCGCCCGCCCGCGCCACTCCACTCGCCTTGCCCCACTCTCTCTCTCTCTCTCTCTCGCTCTCTCTCTCTCGCTCATCACCTCAGCCTCGGCGACGCAGCCGCAGCGCGGGCAGACCCCCCGATCCGCTTTCGCAGGCAGCGTACTAAAACCCCGGGGAGCGCGCCCCGCGGCAGCAGCAGCGCAGGAGAGAGACACAGACCTCGAGTCGAGAGGCGAGGCGCGCCCCGGCCCGCACCGACCGGGGCGATCCACCGCCCGTCCGCGCATCCTCCGCCCGCCTCCTCTTCCCGCGGGCCCACCCCATGTCGGCGACGGGCGTCGGCGCCGGGTGCCTGGCCCCCAGCGTGCGCCTGCGCGCCTATCCGGCGGCACGGGCGTCCGCCTGCGTCGTCCGCGCCCGGCTCCGGCGCGTCGCGCGGGGCCGCTACGTCGCCGAGCTCAGCAGGGAGGGACCCGCAGCGCGCCCCGCGCAGCAGCAGCAGCTGGCCCCGCCCGTCGTGCCCGGCTTCCTCGCGCCGCCGCCGCCCGCACCCGCCCAGTCGCCGGCCCCGACGCAGCCTCCCCTGCCCGACGCCGGCGTGGGGGAACTCGCCCCCGACCTCATACTCGAAGGTACCGCCCTCGGTTCAGTCAATCCCCGGATCACGAAGCAGAGTTGCACATGTGAAGTTTCTGTCGATTTTTTCCTGACGGATGTTCAGTCTTCAATTGTATGCGTGATACGTTCCTTGTTCATCGACCGTGCAGATTTACCAGCGTACTGGTACTTCTAGATAGAAATTGACGCCGATGCGAGTCAATAGTTTTTTCTAGACAATTTATCGGATCCTGGGATGATTGATTGGGGTGGCGTGTCGATAAGATAGCGGTGCACGGCCGAGGTATCGGGGCCTGCGCACGTGGTTGGGTCTCAGCAGACACATCACTGGACTAGCATCGTAATTTATTACAAAAGGCTAGGCCAAGTGCACGCATGTTGGGAACGTAGTTAAATTGACGAGTTTGTCTTTTGCTTGGCCTGGTATTATTACCAAAAACGGTGTGAGTCTCTGTGCTTACTGCGAAAATCTTAACATTAATCCAATAGTATATTCTCACTTTCTGAGCAATCAACTGATTTTACTGATATCATAGTGGAACATGGCACATGAGCACCCCCTCCTTCAAGGAATGCAATGTTTCTTTCTGTTTTATATTAGAGGAACTAGAAGGTGCTTCCACCTTTGAGTACATTAGCGGTATCTAAACTGAAGATCCGTGTGTTACTGTCTTATTTTTCAATGAAATGGGAGGCCCGTGCAGTATGCACCTAGGAAGTCACATGGGCACCTGGGAGGCTGGGGCCATTTGTGCTTTGCAGAGCACTAGACCCAGCTCACTCTATGTTAGATACCTTGTTGGGCTGCTACTTTGTGTTTGCTGTGTACTGGTATATTAGACATCCTGAATTTGGCATCTAGCTGAGAACAGACTGCAGGTTGCACCATTCTTATTATTGCTAAACAGTTATCACACAATTTTTAAAGACTGCAATCTTATGAGGATTAATTAACCATGTTCTGCTAATACCTGTCCTCACTCTGGTCTTGACAAATATACCATATGAATGTTTTCCATTTTGCAACCAGGGATTACTGAGGATTCCATGGACAGCATAATTGTGGCTGCAAGTGAGCAGGATTCTGAGATCATGGATGCCAAGGAGCAACCTCTAGCTAAAGTCACACGTAGCATCGTGTTTGTGACTGGTGAAGCTGCTCCTTATGCAAAGTCAGGGGGGCTGGGAGATGTTTGTGGTTCGTTGCCAATTGCTCTTGCTGCTCGTGGTCACCGTGTGATGGTTGTAATGCCGAGATACTTGAATGGGACCTCTGATAAAAACTATGCAAGGGCATTATACACCGGGAAGCACATTAAGATTCCATGCTTTGGGGGATCACATGAAGTCACCTTTTTTCATGAGTATAGAGACAACGTCGATTGGGTGGGTATACAATCACCTTATTATTTTCTGTTGAATTGAAGTGACTGTTTATCCTTATTTACACTCCTTTTAGCCTTGCAAAGACATATGTGATCTCCATACTTTCTTGTTATTTCCCTTGTAATCTTGCGCATGACAGTCAAAATATGATATATACATGGAAGTCATGCATGTGCATAGTATTTTTTGTTGTCGGTGCCTTTAACTTCCAGGGACTAATGCGTGGAATTTGAAAACTAAACTTTATTTTATTGGAAAAGCAATAGATTGGCTGAGCCCACAGCCACGTAGCGCCGCCACTGCTTGCACATCTGTGGTTAGGATTTTGCATTTCTGTTTGCAGCAAGCACTTCATGTGAATAAGGTGTAAAATCTAACGCGCTGATTTTTATTTTGCCAATTGCACTTATAGTATACAATTTATCTTGGCCTCGATAATGGGAGTACTGCACGTTCAGTGCAGCATCATTGTTGTAAGGAGAAAATGTGAGTGCAAGGAACACACTTTGGTCCCTTGATAAAAGGCTGACCCTCTCCCGTCATATAGGTAGAAAGCAACCAAGTTATTTTTCAAAGAGCTAACAATGGCAGAAGAACCAGAAAAGCAGGTGTGACACCAAAAAGTGAGGGGGGCCTTGAGAATGATGGCACGCCCAACTATTGTCATTGTTTTACTAAATGAAGATGACTTTAGATGCTATCAGGAATTTCTAAAACAGTAGTTTTCGGTCCACATATCTTCTGGTGATGTTTTTGTACAGTGATACCTTTTTTTCTCTAAGTTGGTCAAGTGTTTATTTCTTACTCTTAAGCGGTGATTGTCTAATGCTTGCATTTATTGGCTGTTTACTTTTATTCTCATATCCATTAATACTTTTGTTCAGGTGTTTGTTGATCATCCATCATATCATAGACCAGGAAGTTTGTATGGAGATAATTTTGGTGCTTTTGGTGATAATCAGGTACATTACGCTGCTATACTAAACTCCTAGTTGATCAAGTTGTAGGTTGTATCACCTAAACTGACTGTCTGACCTATGTCGTGCAGTTCAGATACACACTCCTTTGCTATGCTGCTTGTGAGGCCCCACTAATCCTTGAATTGGGAGGATATATTTATGGACAGAGTTGCATGTTTGTTGTGAACGACTGGCATGCTAGCCTTGTGCCAGTGTATGTCTGTGGATCTGAAAGTCCAATCCTTTACTCATTCTCCCCTTTGCAGCGTGCCCATGTTATACTACATTTCTTTTATGCTTCTTTTCATGTCTGTTCTTAAATTGCATATATACTTATGGAGTCTAAAAGTTACCAGAGTGAATAATTTTAAGGATTTCCTTGATCAATCATCTTCAGATTAGGTAACAATTCATTGTGGCAAACATAATGTGTTTTGAGATTTACATGTTCAGAAACCCCGCCCCCAAGAAAAGTCCTAAAGCTTTGTGTCTCGATACATTGATAGAAAAGGAGTTTATGTACAAGGCCAAAGAGGGGCCATACCTGAAATTACAACACCACACCCCTGAGAACTAGGCGCTGCTGGAAGAAGCGATTCAAGCCCCACTGCCCCTGCTTTCGCTCACAACCGGGTCTCAGCCTTGATTGTGTCGAGCAAGCTAGCAATCCTAGACTGTGCAACGTTGATTCGTCAAAGATGACTGTGTTGTTCTGCTTCCAAATCCACCAAGCTATGAGCATGATCACCGGCGATGTACCTTTTCTCATGGCTGAGGGAGTGAACTGGTGGTCTGCTGCCACCAATTTTCAGATAATCTGAAAAATGCATTCCTATGGTTTTAATGATTTTAGTATCTTGCGGACCCTGGGTACCACCTAAGCTTTCACACTGTGTTTTGCAGTTATACCTATAAAAGTAACGGTCAAGACTTTATGAGCATGATATGCATGTGTTTTGGGGAGATCAAGGTGCATGTGTTTTAGGAATAATGTGAGGCTTACAAGGGCAATTCATTTGTTCCATTATACGAGTCACAGATATGGTTCAGCATGTTTGGACACTACTTGTTCCTCTTAACAAATTCAGATGGTGAATTGTAGCTGCTTGATGTCAGCTAGCTGTCTTATCTTGTGCAAGTGTCGATGTTAGATGCAAATATCCTTTTTCTCTTGTGCTGTTTGCCATGCCATGTTCCCCCTTTTGTCACCAGTGTTGCGTTTTAAATTGGTTTTCATTACATAGTCAACTTTCTTGCTGACTTCAGTCATTTTTATCCAGCCTTCTTGCTGCAAAATATAGACCATACGGAGTTTACAGAGATTCCCGCAGCACCCTTGTTATACATAATTTAGCACATCAGGTTTGGATCTATCACTTCTCATTATCTGTAAATGGCTTTAAAAATCAGTTCACTTGTATCGTCATACTGTATGTTATTTCAATGTCATTAGGGTGTGGAGCCCGCAAGTACATATCCTGATCTGGGATTGCCACCTGAATGGTATGGGGCTTTAGAATGGGTATTTCCAGAATGGGCAAGGAGGCATGCCCTTGATAAGGGTGAGGCAGTTAACTTTCTGAAAGGTGCAGTTGTGACAGCAGATCGAATTGTGACTGTCAGTCAGGTGAAATACTCATACTCTTTTTTTGTGAGTTGTTCTTCAGTTCAATTGCGCTGTCTTTCACCCAATTAAGAAACCATTTAATCTTTTGTTTCTAGGGTTATTCATGGGAGGTCACAACTGCTGAAGGTGGACAGGGCCTCAATGAGCTCTTAAGCTCCCGAAAAAGTGTATTGAATGGTAACTATATTTGGATCCACTCATCTTCTTCTTAAACAATCTTTACGGAAATAGATGGATGGACTGCAAGAATTAATTCAGTTTGCTCTTTGGGTATGCAGGAATTGTAAATGGAATTGACATTAATGATTGGAACCCAACCACGGATAAGTGTCTCCCTCATCATTATTCTGTCGATGACCTCTCTGGAAAGGTTTGTGGATACTTCTTTCTTTCTTTGCTAGTTAGCTTCCCATGATGTTATCACTAACTAATCCTATGTGGTTTGGCATACTTGTCAGGCCAAATGTAAAGCTGAATTGCAGAGGGAGCTGGGTTTACCTGTAAGGGAGGATGTTCCTCTGGTTAGATACCAACCACTAAGATTTTTTTTTTAAATCCCTCAAAAAAAAATGGCCAATCATCTCATTACCTTGATTCACAGATTGGCTTTATTGGAAGACTGGATTACCAGAAAGGCATTGATCTCATCAAAATGGCCATTCCAGATCTCATGAGGGAAGACGTGCAGTTTGTAAGTCCATATTCTTTTGCTTGAGACTAGCGTGTGAATCAAACATGTAGGGGTGTGGTAGTATAATGCAGACATAAGTTCCAGTTATTGCTTTCCGTGAGAATTTTAATGCTATTCAGTAAAATGCGGCTGCAAGTTTTGAAACAGAGTTGGAAGCAGTAAATTATATGTGTAGCACTGACCATGCAGTGCCACTATAGCTGGACTATCCTGTAGTCTATGTGATCTAACACACTCAATAACATGTTTTTGCATTCAAACACATGCATGCACACAACAAGCATACTGTATAATAAAATTGGCTTGGTGAACTGTAGCCATGCTCTTATCTCCATTGCAACATTTCCTGTTTCGACATTCGGCTGAACACTAAGAGAAGGGGGACCTAGGGTGGTTTTAGCAGTTTGTAGCCAAGTAGATCCAGTTGATCACTGGTATCTTTTTACTCTTATTCTTACAGGTCATGCTTGGATCTGGGGATCCAGTTTTTGAAGGCTGGATGAGATCTACCGAGTCGAGCTACAAGGATAAATTCCGTGGATGGGTTGGATTTAGTGTTCCAGTTTCCCACAGAATAACTGCAGGGTATGCAGAGAACTTATTAACAAGAACTTTGTTGTCAGCTTAGATATATCGATTTTTTATGTCTCTCTTTTTGTGCAGTTGCGATATATTGTTAATGCCATCCAGATTTGAACCTTGCGGTCTTAATCAGCTATATGCTATGCAATATGGTACAGTTCCTGTTGTTCATGGAACTGGGGGCCTTCGAGTAAGACAGCTGTCCAAAAAATTACACTTATGTTGGATCCAACGCAAATGTTTTAATTGTCTTGTGTATTCAACAGGACACAGTGGAGACCTTCAACCCTTTTGGTGCAAAAGGAGAGGAGGGTACAGGGTACGTACTGCTTGATTTTAGCCAACTTTCAGTGTTCCATTTTCTGGAACCAGTTTAACAGTCGCAATGTCTCCAGGGTACATTCCGCCATAAATCGACATGTAATGTGTTACTGTTCTATACTTGCAGGTGGGCATTCTCACCACTAACCGTGGAAAAAATGTTGTGGGTAAGTTTTTGCTGAACTCTTGTCCGGTTATCGGATCGATCTTGGCTGTAGCTTATCCTGGTACCATGTATATGACCTGACCATGATGGACTCACTTTGTCACTACGAATCGTTTAATTGATTTCCCTAAGGCGTTTGGGTTGGTTTCTTCTAACTTTTGTACCGATGAATTTATTCCATGGTTTGATTCTCTGATGGTAGCGAGAATGACGTCTGTTGCCTATCATTTGTGGAACCAGAAATGCCGGGCTGTTCTGTCAGTAGAATAAGGCTTTTGACCCTTGATTCCTACCGTCTTGCAGGCGTTGCGAACCGCGATTTCGACATTCAGGGAGCACAAGCCCTCCTGGGAGGGGCTCATGAAGCGAGGCATGACGAAAGACCATACGTGGGACCATGCCGCTGAGCAGTACGAGCAGATCTTCGAGTGGGCCTTCGTGGACCAACCGTACGTCATGTAGGACGGGGACTGGGGAGGCCGAAGCGCCAGTCTCCTTGAGCTCTGATGAAGACATGTTCCTCATCCTTCCGTGGCCCGGAAGGAGGATACCCCTGTACATTGCGTTGCCTGCTACAGTAGAGTCGCGACGCGCCTGCTTCCTGCTTGCTTGGTTCGCCGGTTCGAGAGTAGATGACGGTTGCGCTGCTGCTGCGGCGGCTTCGGGTGGATGACAGTTACAGTTTTGGGGAATAAGGAAGGGGGGGTGCTGCAGGAATGGTTAACAGCGAAGCACCGCTCAGCTGGCAGCCTCTCTCGGTGGGTGTTGCAGCTGAAATCAGAAACCAACTGGTGGCTCTTTAGCCGTAGGGATGATGAAGTTTGTTGCCTTTCTGTACATGTTATCTTGTCCTTGGCTGATAATTTTTCATCTGTTGGAGGATTCTATCTTCTGTTGTCGTCCTCCTCGTTGTTGTCGTGGCAATGGTGACTTGCTTTTTTTTTTTTTTTGAGGCAAGGCAATGGTGACTTGGTGAGTAGTGATGGTGAAGGTGCTGCAATGGACCAATGGCGTCGTCGATGAATCTTCCGAGACAGGAGGGGGCGACGGGCCCAGGTCAGGTGTGCCTTGTGCCCCCGGGCACTGCCGGGCTCTGCTCTCATTGGCACACCCTTCCTCCCCTGCAAAACAACCTGCTACCACTACTGGCTTTATGCTTGGCGTGACCACCCTCATATAGGCCTGACCCAACAAGAAAACCAGGGCGGGTCATGTCAACTAGGTATCGATCCTTCCTCGTTGGACGTACGTCGTGACCAACCTCGATTCCTTGTCCCTGGGATCACATGCCGAATTACGTGTGCATCACCGGGTCCTGGAAAAACCAGCCTATAAATCTCTCTTGGCGCCTATCTCTAGCCATCTGACCATCTCATTCTACTTGCCTGGACCAACTGAACCACCAGCGCGCGCGTACGGCAGCTAGCTTAGCCAGCTCGATCGTGTTTGTGTGTCCGTCCGTCCATGGCGCCGTCGGAGACGATGCTGGAGTCAGCGGCGTACAGGCGGATGAAGGCGGAGAACCCGTCCGAGTTCGTGCCGCGGAGCGTCTTCTTCGCGCGCGACGGCGGCAGCGGCATCGACCGCCGCAACAGCCTCTGGGTCAAGGCGGCGCTCGTCTACGAGTCCCTCACCGGCCGCCACGTCGACGACGGCGCCAAGCCCCTCGCCACCAGCCTCCTCCTCGCCCTCGCCCGCGCCTGCGGCTCCCACGCCCACCCACCACCGCAGCAGACCGCGATGACGGACGTCCTCAGCAAAGCAGTCTCGGGCGCCATGGCCATTTCGGCCACGTCTGACGGTACGCAACGCGTGACACCACTAGTTTAGAGGAATAATGTGCACGTACGATTTCTTTCTTCGCGCTGACCGTGCGTGCACGCTCTGGTTTTTAGCCGGCGCGGGCGGCGGCGACGTTGAATCGGAGGAGAAGAAGACGGCCGCGGCGGAGCTGCCCGACGAGGACGACGACGAAGGGACGGACGACGACAAGCGGGTGATCGACGCCGTCTTCCTCGTCGTCGGCTTCCTCACGAGGCTGGTCGAGGCCGCCGCGGGCCTCAGCCGCGACGCCGTCGACGAGGGGTTCAGGTCCACGCACATGCAGGACATCGTCACGGACGTGATCAAGCTGGAGAACCAGCTCCCCCTCGAGCGCATCCTCGCCGTCGTCGAGCGCGTCCAGGACGCGGTGCGCCACGTCGGCGCCACCGACGCCAGGTTCGAGCCGCTCCGGGAGCGCCTCCAGGGGTACCAGCTGGGCTTCACCGCCGCCACCTTCTTCGACGACGTCGTCAGGCCCTTCTGCTGGTACTACTCGCCTTTCTTCAACAGGCAGCTGCCGGCCGTGGACCGCGCCCAACACGACGACGACCACGAGCGCACGCTCCTGGACTTCCTGCACGCCACCGTGGTGCCGACGCCGCCCGGCGCCGAGAAGGGGGCGGCCGGCGGCGGCAAGACGTCCCGCATGCCGACGGCCAGGGAACTGAGCCGCTACGGCGTGCGGATCGCGCCTGGAGAGGACGGCCGCGCGGCGGTGGAGTTCGACGAGGCGTCCGCCAGGCTGCAGCTGCCGGCGCTGGTGTACGACTTCAAGCTGGCCACGGTGGCCAGGAACCTGCTGGCTAGGGAGTACCAGGAGCAGAACAAGCCGGTGACGCGCTACTTCCAGATGATGAACGAGCTCGTCGACGAGGCGGCCGACGCCAAGATCCTCCACCGCGCGGGCGCCGTGCGCGGCGGCGGGGCGTCGGGCGCCGAGGTGCACGAGCTGGTCAAGCGGATCGACGGCTATGCGACGTACCCGTCGGTGTTCATGGCCATGGACGTGCAGATCGAGAAGGTGAGGCGGTTCCACGACAAGAGGATGCAGAACTTCCTCGTGCGCTACCGCCCCGGCGTCATCTGGGCGTCGTCGGTGGCCGCCGTCTCTTTGGTCGCCATTGTTGCCGCCAGGAGACGTGGTTGAAGAAGCCAACAAACGGCTATAAAACGGCTCGTGTATTCACTCATTCGTGATCGAAGAATGTACGTGCATAGTTGAACAATTTGAAGTGTATAATGTTGTGTTTTAAGGTAATGTGACGTGGAATCTGTCTCTAGCAGATCCGAACTCCTCCTCGGCTGCCCTCCAAAATAATTTCGTCCATCCTCCCGTGCAGGCCCTCTCATCTGCCATCTACTGTCCGCCCTCTCGTGCGCCCGCCAATACCCCTACCTTAGGCATCGGCTCAACGCCACCAGACAAGGGTATCACCTCCTCCGCCCTCAAAGCGTTTGACAAATTGCTTAGGTGTGTTTTTTAGCTATTTTTCCTACAATTTGTTGTTCTTGCAATCAAATTTAACCTAGAATATTGCTACCGCGTAGTATAGATTGAGAGGTTGAGGAAGATGTTCTTCGGAGACTCTTTGTCGAACGAGGAGGAAGAAGATGATGATGATTTCGAAATGGCTAGTGGCATGATGGTTAATGAGAACTTTTGGCAATCATGACTAGTATCACAGTTAGGTCGCTTGTACAACAATCGAGATAGAACGGAGGGTCATGAGAAGCTTATGAAGGATTACTTCAACCCCAATGCGACCTATCCGAAGAAGTATTTGTTCAGGAGATTTTGGATGCACTAAAGTCCCTTCCTCACCATTGCAAGAGTTTTGGAGAAGCATGATGAATGGTTTTAGCTGAGGAAGAGTGCATCGGGGGAGATAGTGTAGGATCGAAAGTAGGTCTAGAGGGGGAGGGGTGATTAGACTACTTGACCAAATAAAAGTTTTGCCTTTTTTCCAATTTTAATTCTTGGCAAGTTTTAACATTCATAGCATATCAAGTACACCCTATACATGCATGTCTAAAAGTATAGCAGGGAAAAGTAACAACAATCATGAGTAAAAAGGATAGGGTAGGAAGATCAAACGCAATTGTAGACATGATAATTTTTTCCGTGGTTTCGATAGGTGGTGCTATCGTACATACACGTTTATGGAGTCTTCAACCCACGGAGGGTAACGGTCACGAGAGTCCACGGAGGGCTCCACCCATAAGGGTCCACGAAGTAGCAACCTTGACTATTTCATACGGCTTCCGTCCACGAAGGACTAACCTCACTATGGGTAGATCTTCACGACGTAGCACTAGTAGAAAAAGGCCCATTTGTCCCGGTTCGTAAGGCCCATTTGTCCCGGTTCTGGAACCGGAACTAAAGAGTCGGGACTAAAGCCCAAAACCTTTGGTCCTGGTTCGCTTACCAACCGGGACAGAAGGGGCTCCACGTGGCCGGTGCTGGGAGCCCAGGCAGGAGGACCTTTAGTCCCGGTTGGTAACACCAACCGGGACCAAAAGGCATCCACACGTCAGCATCTAGCAGTTGCTAGGTTTTTTTGAAAGGGGAGGGGGGGGGGTTAGGGGGTTTTGGACGGTTAATTTAGGGGTTTTATATTGTTTTAGCTACCTAATTGATAGAGTGAAGTGTTCTCTCTTTCTCCACCAACCGGGACCAAAAGGCATCCACACGTCAGCATCTAGCAGTTGCTGGGTTTTTTTGAAAGGGGAGGGGGGGTTAGGGGGTTTTGGACGGTTAATTTAGGGGTTTTATATTGTTTTAGCTACCTAATTGATAGAGTGAAGTGTTCTCTCTTTCTCCGTGCTTGGTCGACGCTAGCTACTATAGAGAGAACTCGACACGCTAGCTAGTAAGCAAATGAAGGAACCATTAAGTACAGAAGATCGTCATGAACATATAGAGATAGAAGTGATCGACCTCTCTTTCTCCGAGAGATTGGTCGTATAACAAGTTTTCGTATATATATCCGACGCTACTAGCTACATATATACAATATAAGATCTCTTACAATCCCTAACATCTAATGTCAACTTTCAGATGGTATTCTATGGCTTTATTTATGACGTGGTCAAGAAAAAATCCCGCCAATTCTTCTTGAATTGCTCGTATGCGACCATGTGGTAGGAGTTCATCCCGCATCTGCCACATCTAATTTGAAGAAGGGATCAATACATATATATGGTAATAAAATAAAATTGTGAATATTATTGCTTACGCACTTGAAATTGTTTTTCAGAGTAGCCCCGCTTAGGGGTCGTCGCGTTGTAGATGAACTCGCAAACGTAGTATCCACATAAATTATTTCCAGTTTTCTGCCACAAGCACTTTACGAGAAATAGAGTTCAATCAAACTGATAATCAAGCATGATAAATGGTATTGATGAAACTAGAATCAATGGGAGATGTGCGGAACTAGCTAGTAGTACTTACTTTCGGGTGTGTAAATCACAGCTTCCCCGGCAGTGTCGAAACAATTACTGTGAACTCTTTCCAAACCCTGCCAGACAAAGAAAATAATTACTTGATATCAGGAAATGAACAAAGTTCCCGATATGATGCGATAATGATCGATTGAACTTACTTCTGGAGAATTTCAGTCATGTCCGCATGTTCCTGGGGATCTTTTCGTTTTGAGTCTAAGACGGTTACTACTCCCCGCTCAAGCTGAATCTCTAGCAGAATAAAGTGGAAACTGAGCACGCATGCATAAGTCATCAATTACATTACTATAAACCTCGAGTAATAAGGGAAACCGAATATGCACAAGACAGTAACACTCACTTGAAGTTGTAAGGAAAGAGTATTGTCCTTTTGTTTTGATTTTTAAGCAACGATTGTAGCAAGTTCTCCTTGGTTTGTGTGAGATACTTTTGAAAATTATACTCATGTATGACATTTGGGTTAATGAACCCAATGTCATAGATTTGTGCTTTTTTGCATTCGACGATCTCCAATCTGCATAATATAGTAATGAGGATAATTATATATACATGCAATGAAAGAGCTGAGCTATATACATAGAGAGACTTAATTACAGAAGTAGTACTTACAGACAGTAGCAAGTCACAATTGTTTTGTCGAGGGCCTTTTGATTGTATAACTGGAATATCTCCTCAAATTCAATATTCAAGAGTTCCATTCCAACGAGGTCGTGCTCCTCTTTAACTGACAGTATCAAAGAATCCTTTCCAGACTCGCGGCAGGTTTTCATGTACCATTCATGGAATTTTTGCATCATCGTTTTAGAGGAGGAGGATCAGGTTTGATGAGAGGCTGCCCGTGCCGATAACGGAACTTTTCCACCTCCAACGGCTTAAACTGTACATCATCGCTTAGGTAATCACCAGGTTTGGTACCGGGAACCATCCCCGGATGATTAGCGACGATATCGCTAGACACCTTGAGCGGGGGGCACGATTGGTTCGCCTGTTCGTTGAGCTGGGGAATTTTTTCCCACTTCTTCGTTTTGCTAACCTTGCATCACTCGAAGTACTTCCCGACCGCCGCGCATCTTGATATGTCTTTTTAATACAGCGGTCAAAGTTGGAATCCGGCGGAGGCGGTGGTGGTCGCTTCAGGGCATCGATAGTGCGCATCGCTTTCACGGATCTATCTTCTCATTTGGAGGTGGAGTTTTATTTGCAAAATGGGCCCTCAATTTGGCCTGCATATCTCCTCGTTTTCAGACTCGGTCCTCTCATATGGTAAGTTTTCTAGAGGCTTGAGAGATGGACCGTATCTATATCCCCTCCTGCCTATGCTTGTATTGCTAGCCGCTGGAGCGGCGGCGGCTCCCTTCCGTCGTTGCTTACTAGGCGCCGGAGGAGCCGGAGCGGCGGCGTCTGTCTTCCGCCGTTGCCGACGAGGCTGAGGAGGAGGCGTACTGCTCCGACATGCCGGAGTAGGCGAAGGAGGAGGCGGAGTGCTCCCACGCGTCGGAGGAGCCGGAGAAGGAGGCGGTGTGTCCTGATCACTCATCGTCGTCGTCGTCGTCGGAGGAGGAGCTGGAGTGCCCTGATTCGCATGAGGAGAAGGAGGAGGCGGAGGCGTCCAGTTTGGAAGCTTGATGTACTCCTTCTGCCATAGACATGTACTCCTCAGGGTATGAACCAACTTATTCTCTCCTTCACCTGTACAATGGTCAAGCTCGAGCTCCTCAAATTCCTTCATTACTTCATCCACCATCACAACAACATATCCATGTGGAATCGGACGTCAGTGAAAAGTTCTGTTGGGTTGAGGAGGTGCAACAGAGCCAACACCCGCCTTGAAAGTGAGGTTCCGGCATTTCGTCATAAGCTCGCAATGTTGAGCCTCCGTGATAGTATCCACGGGGTAGCTAGGAGACGTGAAGTCAGGCTGAACGGGCTCCGTGGAAGCAACGCTGCTTCTCCGCTGAGATGGCGGGGTAGCTTCTGGGGTAGCTTCGTGCTGCTGAGATGGTTGGCCGGCAGCTCACTGGCTCTCAACTTCCTCTAGCTTTTGTATTCTTGCATTGAGCTTCTGAATTTCGCTCAGCTCCGCTTTCCTCTTTCTCTCCCGACTTCTGTAACCGCCTGCGTTGGGAAACCCAACCTTCCACGGAACGGAGCTTGGTGTGCCTCGTGTTCTTCCAGGGTGCTCAACATTCCCTAGGGCCTCAGTCAGCTCATCCTTCTCTCTATCGGGAATGAACGTCCCTTGCTGCGCTACAGTGATATACTTCTGAAGCTTGTTCATGGGTATTGCAAGTTTCTCGTCCGTCCAACGGCACTTCCCTGTTTCAGGGTCCAAAGTTCCCCCAACCCCGAAGAACCAAGTCCTTGAACGGTCTGGCCAGTTCGATGTCTGTGGTACGATGTTTTTAGCAATCAGGTCATTCTCAGCTTTGTCCCACAAGGTCCGTGCTTTAAGGTAGCCACCTGACCCCGTGTGATGGTGATACTGCTTCTTTGCAGCATTGACCTTGTTTGTCTCTAACATTTTCTTACTCTTGTCTGATGTCTTGTAGTCCACAAATGCGGGCGAGTAATCTCTTATCTTCTCAAATCGGCCGGTGAATTCTGGAGTCTTCCCTTTGTCGACAAACTTTGATTTCAACTCATTCTTCCACCTCCTGAATAGATCTGCCATCTTCTTAAGAGCACACGCCTTGACCGGTGGCTCTATAACTGGCTTATTCAGATCCTCCTCTGGCGGTAGGGTGAAATTTGCCTTCAGCGCGATCCAAAGATCATCTTTCTGTCTATCGGTGACATAATCACCTTCAGGGGCGCCATCCTTAGGCTTATTCCATTGCTTGATGCTAATCAGGATGTTGTCCCTAACAATAGCTCCGCACTAAGCAGAAAATGCGTTCTTGGTCCGCTTGGGTTCAATCGGATGGCCATCGTTCGCGAGTGCTGTGATCGTGAACTTTTCATCCTTGCGCAACCTTTTCTTCGGACCTCGTCTCGTTTCTGAAGTTTGGCTCGATCCAGAGGGCTATAAAAGAAGAAAAAAGAGTTAATTAATATATGTACATACCAAAATAATTAATGTATCAATTAGCTAGTGAGCACAGGCTTAATTAATATATATACCTCGCCGGACTTGCAACAGCTCCCTCCTCCGATCTGTCACCGGAGCCGTCATCATGGTCTCCTTCTTCCTCTGGTATTCGATCACTAGAGCCATCATGATCATGTCCTTCCTCCTCCATTTTTTGATCATCGGAGCCGTCATAATCCTCTCCTTCTAGATCATCGGTGTCATTGAGAAACGACAAGATATCACGTCCGCCATGGATGATGTCCCCCAACAACTGTTCTTGTTCTTTGTCTCTTGGATCCATAGTTTCTGCAAATATTACAACATGGCAATTAATATACAAACATGAATGTCCGATGTCCGGATCGCCTCTCTCACGAATGTCTGACGTCCGGACCGCCTCTCTCCTGAATGTCAAAGAAGGGATTCTGTTAACCTTTATGGGATTTAATTAACAAAATGGCACCATTCTGAATTTGCAGAAAATGGTCCACATTTTTCCTGATCTCATCTAACCTTCTATATGTCCGTTGTCTAGTGTCAAAGGATTCAAAAAAACCAAGGCTTCATCATTAGCCGGAAGTAACAGACGCATACTGGTACGAAGCTCTCCAAAATTGTTTTGTAACGGAGTCCCGAATAGGATAATTAATTAGCTTTTTGGTACGAAGTTCAACAAGAGCCTTCCGAATATCGCTATTTGGAAGGCCTTTGTTGAAATTCGTACCATAAAGCGAATTATTCTATCCGGGACTCCGTTTCAAAACAACTTTGAAGAGCTTCGTAGCATCATACGCATGTTACTTCCAGCTAATGATGAAGCCATGGATTTCTTCAATACTTTGACAGACAACGTGACATATAGAAGAATATATATATAGATGAGATCAGAAAAAAATTGGATCAACTTGTGCACATCCATAATGGGGGCATTCTTAATAAATCTATGTTACCGGAGTTTTCTTCATTCTACTTGGTAAATTTGGGTGACCTCGACAATGCTTCTAGGGTTTGGGGTGGCCTCGAAAACACTTCTAGGGTTTGGGGTGGCCTCGACAATGCTTTTTCAGTCCCGGTTTGGGTGGCCTCGAGAGTTTATTGGGTAGGGACGGGGTAGATCGACAATGATGCTCTTTCTTCTAGGGTTTGGGTGGCCTCGATAGTTGGTCGGGTGAGTGGACCGCCTCTCTCTCATGCATGTTCGACGTCCCCTCTCATGTCGAAGTTATAGGGGAGGGGGTAGATCGACAACGACACTCTTTATTCTAGGGTTTGGATGGCCTCGATAGTTGGTCGGGCGAGCGGACCGCCTCTCTCACTCATGCATGTCCGACGTCCCCCCTCATGTCAAAGTTATCGGGGAGGGGGTAGATCGACAACGACGCTCTTTCTTCTAGGGTTTGGGTTGCCTCTATAGTTGGTCGGGTGAGCGGACCGCCTCTCTCTCATGCATGTCCGACGTCCCCTCTCATGCCGAAGTTATCAGGGAGGGGGTATATCAACAATGACATACATTCGGGATCTGTTGGAAAGCTCTCTGGGAGCCGAGGCCAACGTGATGATAGGGGGGCAGGGTGCTCCCGTGGCCTTGTTGATAGATAGAGCCGATGCCAACATTTTCATTTAACAAAAAAACTACCTTCAGAAAAAGACTTGCTTTGCCGCGGGCGCTCGGTGCGGCGTGGACTCGGTGGAAAAACTTTATGAAAATGCGGTGGTGGCTGGGCCGGGTGGTTTTCTTTTCCTTGTTCATTTTTTAATTTGTTTTTTCTTATATGTTTTTTTTTCACTCTACATTTTCGTACATATGAAAAACAACAAAGACTTTTACATGAACATATACACACATATACATGAAAAAAACATATACATGAACATATACACACATGACACATATACATGAACATATATACATATACATGAAAAAAAACATATACATGAACATATACGAACATATATATGAAAAAAACATATACATGAAAAAAACATATACATGCGGCTCACTGGGGGCAGCGATGGGGAGGCGACGGGGACGACGATGGCGGGGACAAGGCGACGGGGACGGGGGTGACGGGGAGGCGACGGCAACGGGGAGGCGACGGGGAGGGAGACGATGGGGAGGCGACGAGGATGAGGACGGCGGCAACGGGGAGGCGGCGAGGATGGCGGCGACGGGGCCGGCGGCTCGGGGACGCGATGGGGCCGACGACGGGGAGGCGGTGAGGACAGCAGCTCGGGGAGGCGACAGGGCCGGCGACGAGGATGGCGGCTCGGGGAGGCGACAGGGACAAGGACGACGGCTCGGGGCAACTGGTAGATGAAACCTGCGAAATGTACTATGTGCTTCTTATTACAAGAAGCATTGGTCCTGGTTGGTGGCACCAACCGGGACCAATGCCAACCTTTAGTCCCGGTTGGTACCACCAACCGGGACCAAAGGTCTCTTTTCGGCAGCCCAAAGGGAGGGAAGCAGAGACCTTTGGTCCCGGTTGGTGGCACCAACCCGGACTAAAGGTGGGCATTGGTCCTGGTTGGTGCCACCAACCGGGACGAAATTGCTGCATTGGTCCCGGTTGTAGCCACCGACCGGGACTAAATGGTTGGTCCTGGCTGTGGTGGTAGTTTAGTCCCACCTCGCCAAGCAAGGGGCGCTCGCACCGGTTTATAAGCCCACCCCTCCCTGCCTTGTTGAGTTCCTCTCAAATTGAAAAAAGATGCCCTTATGTGGGAAACTTTGACCTGAAATCAAACTGAATTTCAGTCTGATTTCCGGTCGAATTTTACTTACATAAGCGCATCTGTGTTCATTTTTGTTATTTTTTATGTTATCTAAAGGGATTTCATTTTTTTGAACTTATTTGAACTCCATACTTTTTGTGTGTTCAAAATGCACCATTCAAAGCCACATCATCAATTTTCAACCCTTTTTGGCTTCATGTCGTGGTTTCGTCACGGCAGATGCCATAGGTAGGCTTATCGAGAGGGGTCAAAGGACGCCGACGGGCTCTAGGAGCGGGATTAGGCACAAGCGGTGGGGGACACACGATGTACCCAGGTTCGGGGCCCTCCGTGGGAGGTAACACCCCTAGTCCTGCTTGGTCTAGTTGAGACAATGGTCGGGTTACAATGGCGCTCCTTGAGCTGTATGGATCGTGGAGGAAGAAGGAGCTAGCCTGCTCTTCTGCCTTCCTATGAGTGTGTATGGAGTGGATGTGGAGGAAACTCAGAGATCAGCCGACCCCTTGCATGGGGGTGGCCCGGGGGGTTTCATAGGCCAACCCCCCGGATTACAATACAAATAGAAGGTCAAAGGGCCCCCCAGCCGACAGCCTCTCTGGCCGGCTGCGGGGGCCGCCGGTTGTGGGGCCCTGTCACCGGTAGGTCCCGCCGGCTGAAGGGTCCCGTCAGGAACCGATGGGGCCCGCGCGGCGGGTCCTGACGCCGGTCACGTCACGGCACGGGCCGCCCCTTGTGGAGTCGTCTTGCGGCGGCCGGCCGGGGTCAGCGGTATGGCCGGCCACCCTGTAGCCATGCCGGGGCACGTAATGGAGTGGTTGGGGTGTGCCGGCACTGTTGGAAGCCCGGTCACCATCCGCCAGGGTCAGAGGCCCTGACGCCTTCGCTATGGCCATATCGGCGTTGACCCCCGATGGGATGGGGGCCACTGTTGCCACGCATGCCCTGACGACGGTATCCAATGCGCGGCCGGCTGGGGGGCCAGGCGACAACGCCCTCAGCCAGCCGACACGTCGTAACCGGCGGGGCGTAGCCGACGGGCCGCTTCTGGCAGGGCGTAGCCGGACTGCAGGGGGAGGCGGCCCGCCCTTTGATCGCGTTAGAAGGCTGGGGAAAGGGGGCGCTTGAGGCTAACCCGGGGTCATCCCCCCGTCAGTAGTCCCCGAAGCTGGGGAGGACCCGCCGACGAGCCATGGAGGTCCTCGCCGGCTTGAAGATCGTTCTTGCGCCGCAGGCTGCCTTGAGAGTTGAGCGAAGACGGCAAGCGACGGCCGGCTCCACAGCCGGCCGACGCTTCGCGTGCTGCCTCGGGTTCCCCACCGGTTAGAGGAGACGCGCCACGCGGCGGAAAAGACCAGGCGGCAGGGTGGGGCCCTCCGCGACTGCAGCCTCGGCCCGTGCGCGGGGATCCTTTATGGCGCGGGGCGGACGGTTGGCGTTCCCGAGCACCACAATATCCGCCCCGCATGCCGCAGGAATCGCGGGGGTCGTGCGCAATGAATCCGACCCCCACGATCACCCGCGCAGGGTTAAAATGTCGAGAGTGGGGAGGCAGAACGGCCCATTCGCTCCACCCTGCCATCGCATCGCCTTCGTCGTCTTCCTTCCCCCGCCCTGAGAGAGAGCGAGAGCAGAGAGCAGGAAGCCAGGGCACGCAAGGAAAGCCCGGGCCACCGCCGAGCTCCTACGCCCGTCGTCGCGACTGCACGCCCCCTCGGAGACCATGGCGGGTAAGGGCGCATGGGATGGCACCGACGTGGAGGAAACCTTCATCGAGCACCTCCGCCACCGCAGCAAGCTCCCAGCGGAGGAGCACTTGGAGGCACGCCCAGCCGGGCCGAAGAACTCCCCAGCACCGTGGGAGGGCGAGGTGGTTGTCTTCGCCGATCACTTCCTCCGCGGGCTCAGGCTGCCGGTGAGCGCCTTCTTCCGCCGCTTCCTGACGCGGTTCGGCCTGCAGCCGCACGACCTTCCTCCCAACGCTGTCTTGCAGCTGACAGCGTTCGTCACCCTCTGCGAGGGGTACTTGGGGGTTGAGCCGAGGCTCGACATCTGGTGCCGGCTCTTCTTCCTCAAGCGACAAACGATGAAGGATCCGTTGATGAAACAGATGGTGATGACCGCCTGCGGAGGCGCCATGATCCATATCCGCAAGGGGACCGGCTTTCCGAAACTCCCGCTGCACGAGTCGGTGAGGCGCTGGCAGCGGGGATTCTTCTACGTGAAGAACGCGAAGCCGGAGGAGGACTACATCAACCTCCCCGACTTCGCCAACCACCTGCCGACCACGATGCTGAACTGGCAGGCGGTTGCACCTCCGGCACCCAAGACGGCGAACCGGCTCTGCGAGCGCCTGCTCGTGATGACCGGGTCGGAGGGGCTAAAGGCCACCGATCTGCTAGCCACGATGGTGGCGCGCCGGCCGCACCTCATCTGCCAGATGGGGGGCGCCATGACCCCTGCTGGCTCTCCACCAAGGAGATGAAACCGGCCTACGTGGCGAGGAGGGTGAACACCATCTTGACGGCGAAGATGGCGGAGGGTGAATGGCAATGGGGGAAAACCCCGTACAGCCGGAGCCGCCCGACACCGCGGGTAAGTGTCTAGCCGCCTCCTTCCCTCCATCTTCTTTCAGAGGCAGGACCCCTCCCCCCTTTAGTCTGACAGTGCGCTGCCGGGCCCGCCCGCAGCTTTTCCCGTTGCTGCGGAACTACGGGGAGCCGGCCCCTGACACGGCGTAGTCGGACCCCGAGGAGGACGAGGATGCCGACGACGTGGAGCTGGCTGACTCCGAGCGAGCCGGCACGTCCAAAGCCAGCGACGCGGAGACGGAGACGGAGGGGGCCGAAGAGGCCGAATCGACGGGTGAGTCTCCTCCCAGACGCACCTACGGGACTGGACCGATGATGACGGTGAGGCAGAGACGTCGCGTGTTGCAGAGGCTCCGGGGAAGCCCGAGACTTTGGAGGACGAGGTCACGGCGCCGTGGAGGCACCAACCTTGAGCCGGCGGCGGCTCCAGCCGGGGAGGCCCGGACGCGGACGACAAGGGGAAAAGGCCGGCCGCCACCAAGCCGGCGCCCAAGCGTGCGGCGACCGCGCAGCCGGGCGGCAGCCACGGAGGCGAGGGCAAGAATCAGAAGGTCGGCCAGGCGGGACCCATGAGGAGGGCGGTCCCCGTCGTCACTGGGTAAGTCCATCTCCTCCTCCACCTTGGTCCGTTCTGCCTTCCCCCAGTCCCTTACATCGTCGTTACCAGGGAGGCGCGCGCCCTGGAGAGGACCCTGGGTGGCGGGACGGAGAGGGCGGCGTTGCCGACGGCTACCGAGGAGAGGGAGCACGAGGCGTGGCTCGACCTCGAGGCGGCCGCGCGGGAGCAACGTGTCGAGGAGCTCCGCCCATGGGAGGAAGCGGCGAAGAGGCGAGGGGGAGCCAGCGGGGAGGCCGCTGGCGGAGTGTGGGAGCCGTTCCCCCTCCTCCGAGGAACCAGCGGGGAGGCCGCTGGCAGAGCGTGGGAGCCTTTCCCTCGCGGCCGGGATAAGAGGTCGAAGGGCCACCACGGCTCCGGGCTAAGGGCGGAGGCGAGCGCGAAGGCCGTGGAGGACGAGGCGGACATGGACCGCGACGCCGCCCAGCCGGTGGCGGGCGACGTGCCGCCGGGGGCAGAGGTACCGGCTCCGGAAGTGCCGGCACCGGAGGTGCCGACTTCGGAGGCGCCGGTTCCAGAGGCGTCGGCGCCAGAGGCGCTGGCTCCAGAGGCGTCGGCACCGAAGGTGAGTCGGCCCGAAGCTGCCGAAGGCGGAATGCCGGAGGTGGGGGCCGCGATGGCCGGGGAAACGGCCGCCGCAAGCGCGTCGACGGCGGCCCCAGCGCGATGGCGACAGGAGGGGCCGGTCCTATCGCGGTCTCCAACAAGGGAGCACCCGCAGACGGAGGTCGGCCACAGCAGACCTAGGCGGCGGCCGGGAGCGCGGCCCCTGGCGGACCGTCAAGCGCCCTCGAGGCGGCGGTGGCCGCCGTTGTCGAAGCGTTTGCTGCTTGCCGCGCCCAGGCGACGCAAGACGCTCGGGCCGCCAACGATTGGCTGGTGAGCTTGGAGCAGGCGGTCGTGGTGGGTTTCTTATTTCCTTCTTCTCTTGATTTGCATTTTTTCCGTCTTTTCCAGTGGGGACGTGCCAGCGCACCCACTGGGTGTAGCCCCCGAGGCTCGAGCCGGCTAGGGCGCAGGCGGGTCGAGCCTAAAGCTGTGCACCCTTGGACCCGACATCTTGAGCTTGAGGTAGGCGTAGTGGGGGATCGCCATGAACTTGACAAGACCCGTCCGGCCCAGCAATGCGTGGTAGGGACTGTCGAGGTCCACTACCTCGAACAAGACCGGCTCGCGGCGGAAGTGACCGGCGTCGCCGAAATGGACGTCGAGCTTGATCTTGCCGACAGGGGTGCAGGACTTTCCCGGCACGATGCCGTGGAAGACGGTCTGACTCATTTTCGGGTCCTCCACCTTGAGCCCTAGCTTGATCAGGGTGTCGAGGTAGAGGATGTTGATGCTGCTGCCTCTATCGATCAACACCCGCGAGAAGCGGCACGAGCGTTTCTCGGAGGCAATGGTAGGATCGAGGATGAGGGCGTAGCTGCCAGGGTTCGGCATCACGACCGGGTGGTTCGCCCGACTCCAGGTGACCGGCTTGTCGGACCAATGCATGAACTTGGGAGTCGCGGGCATGGTGGCATTCACCTCGCGGTGGAGCCGGCGCTGGGCGTGCTTGTCCGTCTCTTCGCTGGTGAAGACGATGTAGCAGTCGTCATGTTCGGGGAACCGGTCGTGCAACCGGCCGTCGCTTCGAGCCAGGGCCGGGTCCGCCTGACCCGGACCAGAAGCCGGAGCCCGAGCCGGGGCTGGTGCCGGAGCGCGGGCTGGCTGCACGGGTGGAGCCAGGAGGCCGTCCCCCTGGGCCAATCGCTGTGAGAAGGTGCACTGTCGGAGCGTGTGCGTGGCCGGCTTGGCACCGGAGTGGTTTTTGCAGGGGAGGTCAAGCATTTGCTCGAAAGTCAGCTTGGGCTGCCAGGCGGCCTTACCGGTCTGCTGGCGCTGACCGGAGGCCTGGCCAGCCAGCTGCTCCTCCTCGATGGAGGCGATCTGCCGGCTCCCGTAGAAGGAGTCGGGCTGGTTGTTCTTGCGCTTGCCGTTCTGCTGCTGCCGGTTGTCGGCCGCCACCCGCGGCGCGGCGGGGGGCGTAGCCGGCTTGGCTGGTGCCTTAGCCCTCATCCTCATCGAGGAATCGGCCGTGGCATATTTGTCCGCTTTGGACATCAGGTCCGCCAGGGAGGTTGGCTCGGAGCACAAGAGCTTGTGCTTGAGGGGGGTGCCATGGCAGCAGCCTTTGATGAAGTATTGGATGGTATGTACCTCATGTACTCCTTCGCAGGAGTTGCGGAGCTCGGTCCAACGTGTGAGGTAGTCGCAGAGGGGCTCTTCCATCCCCTGGACGCACATGGCCAGCTCGCGGGGCTGGCCAGGCCGTTTGTAGGTGCCGGTGAAGTTGCGGACGAAGGCCTCCTTGAAGTCTGTCTAGGTGTTGACGCTGCCGGCAGCCAGGCTGTTCAGCCAGGTGCGGGCCGAGCCGATCAGCATGAGGGGGGCGTAGCGGATGGCTATGCGCTTGTTCCCCCTGGCGATGCCGATGGCGGTGGTGTAGTCGATCAGCCAGTCCTCCGCCTTGGCGGTGTTGGAAATATTCCCTAGAGGCAATAATAAATTAGTTATTATCATATTTCCTTGTTCATGATAATCGTTTATTATCCATGCTATAATTGTATTGGTCAGAGACTTAGATGCATGTGTGGATACATAGACAAAACCATGTCCCTAGTATGCCTATAATAGACTAGCTCGTTGATCAAAGATGGCTATGGTTTCCTAGTCATGGACATGAGATGTCATTTGGTAACGGGATCACATCATTAGGAGAATGATGTGATGGACAAGACCCAAACTACAAACGTAGCATATGATCGTGTCAGTTTATTGCTACTGTTTTCTGCATGTCAAGTATATGTTCCTATGACCATGAGATCATGCAACTCACTGACACCGGAGGAGTACCTTGTGTGTATCAAACGTCGCAACGTAACTGGGTGACTATAAAGGTGCTCTATAGGTATCTCCGAGGGTGTTCGTTGGGTTGGCATGGATCAAGACTAGGATTTGTTACTCCGTGTGACGGAGAGGTATCTCAGGGCCCACTCGGTAATACAACATCACAATAAGCCTTTCAAGCAATGTGACTAAGTGTTAGTCACGGGATCTTGTATTACAGAATGAGTAAAGAGACTTGCCGGCAACGAGGTTGAACTAGGTATCGAGATACCGATGATCGAATCTCGGGCAAGTAACATACTGAAGAACAAAGGGAACATCATACGGGATTAACTGAATCCTTGACATAGAGGTTCGACCGATAAAGATCTTCGTAGAATATGTAGGAACCAATATGGGCATCCAGTCCCCACTATTGGTTATTGACCGTAGGGGTGTCTCGGTCATTTGTACATAGTTCTCAAACCCGTAGGGTCTGCACACTTAAGGTTCGGTGACGTTTCGATAGTATACAGTTATGTATGGTGGTGACCGAAGGTTGTTCGGAGTCCCGGATGAGATCCGGACGTCACTAGGAGCTCCGGAATGGTCCGGAGGTAAAGATTGATATATAGGAAGTCCTGTTTTGATCGCCGAAAAAGTTTCGGGCTTATCGGTAGTGTACTGGGAGTGCGAGTAGTGTACCGGGGGACCATCAGGAGAGGTATTTCGACCCAAGAGCCTACATGGGCTGTGGAGGAGGTAAACCAGCCCCTGGTGGGCTGGCCGAAGCCTCCTCTAAGGGCCCATGCTGTTGGAGTGGTTTGAGAAGGAAAAAAAATCCAAAGGTGGAGAGGTGGAAAGAGTTTCCATGTGGAAAGGAGGAATCCTACTCCTAATAGGAATGGAGTAGGACTCCTCCACCTCCAATTTCGACCAAACCTTGAGGGTTTGAGGCTGCCTCCTCCCCTCCCTCCCACCTATGTATATAGAGGATTTAGAGGAAAAACCTAACCCTAATAGCCACGTGCTACCTCTCCTCTAGATCGCAGTTTCTCCTCTAGATCGGTTTTTAGCGGTGCTTAGGCGAAGCCCTGCTGGAATAGCTCCACCACCATCACCGCAATGCCATCGCGCTACCGGAGAACTCATCTACCTCTCCGCTCCCTCTTGCTGGATCAAGAAGGCGGAGATCGTCATCGAGCTGTACGTGTGCTGAACGCGGAGGTGCCGTCCGTTCGGCGCTAGATCAGAAGGACCGTGATCAAGATTGCGAGACGGATCGTGATGAGATCACGGGACAGATCGTGATGAGTTCACGGGACAGATCGTGATTGGATCGCAGGACGGATCGTGATGAGATCGTGGGACGCTCGGTGATTTGGATTGCGAAGACGTTCGACTACACCAACCGTGTTTCTTAACGTTTCCCGCTTAGCGATCTACAAGGGTATGTAGATCCACTCACCCTCTCATAGATGCTCATCACCATGGATAGATCTTGCGTGTGCGTAGGAAATTTTTTGTTTCCCATGCGACGTTCCCCAACAGGTGGCCCCGGTATACTTCGGGGTGTCGCGGGGAGCGTGAAGCCGGGCGGAAAGGGCTCGTTGCGGATCCGCGACCGAAGCAGGCCGGGCCAATCGAGCCCTCCTCCTCGAGGAGAGCCGACTGCGCCAGCCGGTCAAGACGGAGCCGGGTATTGTTGTCGCTGTGGGCGACGCGGGGTCCGAGCCGGGGTGTGATCTCGGGGCGGCCGGCCGGTGGGATGGACCGTGCCGGTTCCTACCGCAGAGGCGGAGTATGCCCGCGGGTGCGCCGGCTGCCGCCAGCTGGCGCCCTGTCATGGCGGTGGCTACCAGCCAGATTGTTGCTGCGCCGGCTGTTCATAGCCGGCTACTCGTTTCCGCGTGACGGGAGGTGCTGAACGTTGCTCTCCCGGGCGTTCCGGCCGGAGGGACGAGGGGTACTGGAGTGCTGAGCCGGCCGGCGGTCAGTAGCCCCAGTGTCCTTGCCCTTGGGACGGGGAAACTTGGAGACGGCCCCACCGGGGGTGAGGACGACCTGTTGCGCGTTGGCGGTGTCGATGAGGTCCTTGATGTGCCGCTTGCGTGCGGCCCGCTCCTCGCCCTCCAAGGTTGCCAAATCCTCGTAGGCAACCTGGCGGCGCGCAGGTTGGCCGTGGGGGTGTCGTAGATGGGGAAGCGGCCGCTAAGGATTTCCCCGATCACGCGGCCGCGTTCTCGCACACCACCACGCCGGATGGGCTCGGGGCCAGCCGGGGTGAGACCATACGTGGAGTTGTATTCCCGCTGCGCAGCCTCCATCCGGCGCTGCTTGGCAACGAGGGCGCCGACGTCTTAGAACAGCAGGCGACGGGCCGCCTCCAGCTCGGCTCTAGCGATGGCCGGGTCCGCCGTCGTAGCAATAGGAGTGCCCAGACCCCGGAGGGTGGTGGCGAGTGGGTCGGAGGTGCCGGCGCGAGCGGCGGCTACGTCGGCCTCGGCCACCCGCACAAGGCCCAAAGTGGTGGAGGAGACGGTGACCATCACTCCCACACGGGTGTGGGGGACGATGGCCTCGCCCGTGGCGAGCGCGCACATGGACGAGGGAGGGTCGGTGCAGTCGAACACCCAACTAGGGTACTCGTCGGCCTCCGGTTCTTCAGCGAGGCTCAGCTTGCTAAACCGCCCAGTGAGCGCGGCGACGTCAGAGATGCCAGACGCGTTTCCCGCAAGGCCAGTCGGAGAAAGCCCCACGAGCACGCGGTTCCGCCCGGACGCGAGGCGGTCGAGGGAGGTGGTGAAGGGTCCCGCGCGGAGCATGACTCCGGCCAGCGCCACGGACGACCCCACGGTGGGCACCAACTGTCGTGGTTTCATCACGACAGATGCCATAGGTAGGCTTATCGAGAGGGGTCAAAGGACGCCGGCGGGCTTCGGGAGCGGGAATAGGCACAAGCGGTGGGGGACACACGATGTACCCAGGTTCGGTGCCCTCCGTGGGAGGTAACACCCCTCGTCCTGCTTGGTCTAGTTGAGACAATGGTCGGGTTACAATGGCGCTCCTTGAGCTGTATGGATCGTGGAGGAAGAAGGAGCTAGCCTACTCTTCTGCCTTCCTATGCGTGTGTATGGAGTGGATGTGGAGGGAACTCAGAGATCAGCCAACCCCTTGCATGGGGGTGGCCCGGGGGGTTTTATAGGCCACCCCCGGATTAAAATACAAATAGAAGGTCAAAGGGGGCCCCCAGCTAGCAGCCTCTCTGGCCGGCTGCGGGGGCCGCCGGCTATGGGGCCCTATCGCCAGTAGGTCCAGCCGACTGAAGGGTCCCTTCAGGAACCGATAGGGCCCGCGCGGCGGGTCCTGACGCCGGTCATGTCATGGCACGGGCCGCCCCTTGTGGCGTCGTCTTGCGGCGTACCAACACTGTTGGAAGCCCCGTCACCATCCGCCAGCGACAGAGGCCCTGACGCCTTCGCTATGGGCATATCGGCGCTGACCCCCGATGGGATGGGGACTACTGTTGCCACGCATGCCCTGACGATGGTATCCAATGCGCGGCCGGCTGGGGGGCCAGGCGGCAACGCCCTCAGCCGGCCGACACGTCGTAACCGGCGGGGCGTAGCCGGCAGGCCGCTTCTGGTAGGGTGTAGCCGGACCGCAGGGGGAGGTGGCCCGCCCTTTGATCGCTTTAGAAGGCTGGGTAAAGGGGGCTCTCGAGGCTACCCCGAGGTCACCCCCCCCGTCACTTCATTTGGTATTTTCATGCACTTACTGATTTTTTTGAGCTAAATAACCCTGAAATTGAAAAGCACTTTAAATGAAATCTAAAACTATTGAAAGTTGGCATGGTATCATCATTTCACCCAGATAGCATGTGCTAACAAGTTGAGAGGGTTACGACAAAAACTGGATGCACTTTGTGTACAAAATGGACAATGTCTTTCGAAGTATCACGGTTTTAGACGAAAACTCATCTATTACAAATCGATTTCATTTTTTGAACTTATTCGAACTCCATACTTTTAGTGTGTTCAAAATGCACCATTCAAAGCCAAATCATCAATTTTCAACCCTTTCTGACTTCATTTGGTATTTTTCATGCACTTACTCGTTTTTTGAGCTAAATAACCCTGAAATTGAAAAACACTTCAAATGAACTCTGAAAAGGTTGAAAGTTCGCATGGTATCATCATTTCACCCACATAGCATGTGATAAAAAATTGAGAGGGTTGCGGCAAAAACTGTATGCACTTCATGTACAAAATGGACAATCTCTTTCGAAGTATCACGGTTTCGGACGAAATGTCATATGTTACAAAGGGATTTCATTTTTTTGAACTTATTTGAACTTAATACCTTTTGTGTGTTCAAAATGCACCATTCAAAGCCACATCATCAATTTTCAACCCTTTCTGACTTCATTTGGTATTTTTCATGCACATACTGATTTTTTTGAGCTAAATAACCCTGAAATTGAAAAGCACTTCAAATGAACTCTGAAAAGGTTGAAAGTTGGCATGGTATCATCATTTCACCCAAATAGCATGTGCCAAAAAGTTGATATGGTTACGGCAAAAACTGGATGCACTTCATGTACAAAATGGACAATCTCTTTCGAAGTATCACGGTTTCGGACGAAAACTCATCTGTTACAAAGGGATTTCATTTTTTGAACTTATTTGAACTCCATACTTTTTGTGTGTTCAAAATGCACCATTCAATGCCACATCATCAATTTTCAACCCTTTCTGACTTCATTTGGTATTTTTCATGCACTTACTGGTTTTAATGAGCTAAATGACCCTGAAATTGAAATGCACTTCAAATGAACTCTGAAAAGGTTGAAAGGCATTTCATTTCTTCACATGTCACTGCAATGATATAGTTGTGGAGAGAAAGTCTTCACTTTTTCTTCGCTTGTGTCCTTTGCTTATTGCGCCATAACCATGGATAATCTTGATCGTTTAATAGGGTGCTTGGGTCAGCCTTGACTTTGAAGGGAGGAATTTCATGAAACTTTTCATAATCTTCAGACATATCTATCTTGCCCTCCAATCCCATAATGTCTCTTTTTCCTGAAAAAACTATGTGGCGCTTTGGCTCATCGTATGATGTATTCGCTTCTTTATCTTTTATTTTTCTCGGTATGGTAGACATGTCCTTCACATAGAAAATCTGCGCCACATCATTGTCTAGGACAAATGGTCCGTCTGTGTACCCAATATTGTTGAGATCCACTGTTGTCATTCCGTACTGTGGGTCTTCCTGTACCCCGCCTCTTAACAGATTGACCCATTTGCAGTGAAACAAAGGGACCTTGAAATCATGTCCATTGTCAAGTTCCCATATGTCCACTATGTAACCATAATATGTGTCCTTTCCCCTCTTGGTTGCTGCATCAAAGCGGACACCGCTGTTTTGGTTGGTGCTCTTTTCATCTTGGGCGATCGTGTAAAATGTATTCCCATTTATCTCGTACCCTTTATAAGTCAATACAGTCGAACATGGTCCCCTGGCCAACAAGTATAGCTCATCAGAAATAGTGTTGTCACCCATGAGACGTGTTTGCAACCAACTGCCGAAAGTCCTGATGTGTTCATATGTAATCCAGTCGTCACACTGCTTCGGGTGTTTGGAGCGCAGAATATTCTTGTGGTCATCGACATACGGGGTCACCAAGGTGGAATTCTAAAGAACTGTGTAGTGTGCTTGACACCAAGAATGCATGTCCCTACATATTATTTAGTCCGCTCCTAGCGTGCCTTTTCCAGTCAGTCTCCCCTCATACCGCGATTGAGGGAGACCAATCTTCTTAAGGTCAGGAATGAAGTCAACACAAAACCCAATGACATCCTCTGTTTGATGGCCCACGGAGATGCTTGCTTCTGGTCTAGCGCGGTTACGAACATATTTCTTTAAGACTCCCATGCACCTCTCAAAGGGGAACATATTGTGTAGAAATACAGGGCCTAGAACGACAATCTCATCGACTAGATGAACTCGGACGTGCGTCATGATATTGAAGAAGGACGGTGGGAACACTAGATCGAAAGTAACAAGACATTGCACCAAATCACTCCTTAACCTTGGCAGGATTTCTGGATCAATCACCTTCTGAGAGATTGCATTGAGGAATGCACATAGCTTCACAATGGCTAATCGAACGTTTTCCGGTGGAAGCCCCCTCAATGCAACTGGCAGCAGTTGCGTCATAATCACGTGGCAGTCATGAGAGTTTAGGTTTTGGAACTTTTTCTCTGCCATATTTATTATTCCCTTTATATTCGACGAGAAGCCAGACGGGACCTTCATACTGAGAAGGCATTCAAAGAAGATTTCCTTCTCTTCTTTGGTAAGAGCATAGCTGGCAGGTCCTTCATACTGCTTTGGATGCATGCCGTCTTTTTCATGCACACGTTGCTGTTCCTCTCGTGCCTCCGGTGTATCTTTTGTCTTCCCATACACTCCCAAGAAGCCTAGCAGGTTCATGCAAAGATTCTTCGTCACATGCATCACGTCGATTGGAGAGCGGACCTGTAGGTTTTCCATTAGGGTAGGTCCCAAAATATATATTTCTTCTTCCACATGGGTGCGCGTTTGTCAGCGTCATTCAGAACAGATAGTCCGCCAGGATCCTTTCCAAATATTACATGTAAATCATTGACCATATCAAGTATGTGATCACCAGTACGGAGGGCGAGCTTCTTCCGGTGATCTACCTCACCTTTGAAATGCTTTCCTTTCTTTCGACATTGATGGTTGGTCGGAAGAAATCGACGATGCCCCATGTACACATTCTTACTTCATTTGTCCAAATATATACTGTCGGTGTCATCTAAACAGTGTGTGCATGCGTGGTATCCCTTGTTTGTCTATCCTAAAAGGTTACTGAGAGCAGGCCAATCGTTGATGGTTACAAACAACAACGCATGTAGGTAAAATTTCTCCTGTTCGTTCTCATCCCACACACGTACACCTCTTCCATTCCATAGCTATAAAAGTTCATCAACTAATGGCCTTAGGTACACATCAATGTCATTTCCGGGTTGCTTAGGGCCTTGGATGAGCACTGGCATCATAATGAACTTCCGCTTCATGCACAACCAAGGAGGAAGGTTATACATACATAGAGTCACAAGCCATGTGCTATGCTGGCTGCTCTGCTCCCCAAAAGGATTAACGCCATCTGCACTTAAACCAAACCATACGTTCCTCGGGTCACCTATAAATTTGCTCCATTTTCTCTCGATCTTTCTCCACAGCGACCCGTCAGCGGGTGCTCTCAACTTCCCGTCTTTCTTACGGTCTTTTTTGTGCCATTGCATCAACTCGGCATGCTTTTTGTTTCTAAACAGACATTTGAACCATGGTATTATAGGAGCATACCACATCACCTTGGCAGGAACCCTCTTCCCGGTCCGCTGGCCCTCAACATCACCAGGGTCATCTCTTCTGATCTTATACCGCAATGCACCGCATACCGGGCATGCGTTCCGTTCCTCGTAGTCACCACGGTAGAGGATGTAGTCATTAGGGCATGCATGTATCTTCTGCACCTCCAATCCTAGAGGGCATAAAACCTTCTTTGCTGCGTACGTACTGTCGGGCAATTCATTATCCTTTGGAAGCTTCTTCTTCATTATTTTCAGTAGCGAACTAAATCCCTTGTCAGATACACCATTGTCTGCCTTCCATTGCAGCAATTCCAGTGTGGTACCGAGCTTTTTGTTGTCATCTTTGCAATTTGGGTACAACCCTTTTTTGTGATCCTCTAACATGCGATCGAACTTCAACTTCTCCCTTTCACTTTTGCATTCTCTCTATGCATCAACAATGATCCGGCGAAGATCATCATCGGGCACATCGTCTGGTTCCTCTTGATCTTCAACTTCCCCCATTGCAGCATCACTGTATTCAGGGGGAGGGTAGTTGTCGTCATCCTCTTCTTCTTTGTTGTCTTCCATCATAACCCCTCTTTCTCCGTGCTTGGTCCAAACATTATAGTGTGGCATAAAACCCTTCTGAAGCAGGTGGAAGTGAAGGGTTTTAGAGTTGGAGAAAGACTTCGTATTCTCACAAACAGTACATGGACAAGTCATAAAACCATTCTGCTTGTTTGCCTCAGCCGCTTCGAGAAAATTATGCAGGCCCTTAATATACTCGGAGGTGCGTCGGTCACTGTACATCCATTGGTGGTTCATCTGCATGCGTTATATAATAAAGTGTATTAAAAACCATTACGACATATCATGAATACAGAAGTGAACAATAATAAAAGTAACAAAATCATATGAGTAAGTATATTTTATTTTAGCAAGAAGATAAGATCAAGAGGCTCACCACGCGCGGGCGATCGACGGCGGTTTTAGGACGGGGACGGGACAGGACGGGCCGCCAAACCTAGACAAATCTTGACGAAAATGGAGTTTGGACAAGGAGCTTCAAGAGGAGAAAGATTAAGTTTGGCTTAGGCATTTCATCAAACACCTCATGTGCATAGGAGGTGAGCTAGAGCACCACAAAGCTCTCCCCTCGCCGGCCAAAAAACAGAGCAGTGTGGAGTGCGCTGCTTGCTGGCGAGGGGGTATATATAGGCATTTCATTGGTCCCAGTTCGTGGCTGGAACCGGGACTAAAGGACCCCCTTAGGTCCCGGATCCAGCCACGAACCGGGACCAATGGTTGTGTGCCAGGAACGAGGCACGTTGGTCCCGGTTCATGTCTGGAACCGGGACCAAAGGTTCCAGACGAACCGGGACCAATGCCCCATGTGGCCTGCCTGGCCCCCTGGCCTCACGAACCGGGACCGTTGCCCCCATTGGTCCCGATTCGTGACTGAATCGGGACTAATGTGCTGTCCCGGCCCGAACCAATGCCCTGTTTTCTACTAGTGTAGGCGATCTCCTTGCCCTTACAAACTTCTTGGTTCACTCCACAACACAAAGTAGGAAGCTCCCAAGCGACACCTAACCAATCTAGGAGGCATCACCCTCCAAAAGGTAATAGGCTTGGTAATGACGATGAACTCCTTGCTCTTTTGCTTCAAGATGATAGACTCCTCAACACACAATCACTCTCTCACAGATTTGGCTTGGTAGAAGAGATGGGATTGGTGGAAAGCAACTTGGGGAGGCTAGAAATCAAGATCCGCATGGTTGGAGTGGAAGATCTTGACCTCAACACAAGGGTAGGTGGTTCTCTCTCAGAAAACTGAGTAGGATAGATATGGAATAGTTCTGAGTGCTTCTCTTTTGAGTGGGTGGTGGTGGAGGGGTATATATAGGCATCCCCAAAAATCCAATCGTTACACACAAAATGACCAACTCGGTGACACCGATGTGTTAATCTCGGTGGTACCGAAGTGACCAAAAGGTGACAACTTTTGAATCTCGGTGAGACCGATATAGGAATCTCGATTGCAACGACAAGGTGACCAATGGTCAGAATTGCCAAACTCGGTGACGCCGATTCAACATTCTCGGACGGACCGAAAGTGTGAACTTGCGTAACAGAAAGTTGGCAACCCAACTTGGTGGCACCGAAAGCAGTGTCGGCTACACCGAAGTGTTAGGGTTCGGTTGAGTCTATCTATGGTTTGGAATCGGTGGCATTGGGATAGGAATGTTGGTGGCACCGATTTTGAATGTTTGGCAAGAGACGGACTTTGGTGGAAGAGGTTGTGGATGTTTTTGGTGACTATCACTTGTGCACGTATGAGCATTTTGTTCACCAACAATACCTTACCCCCTTTTAATAGTATTGGATTTTCTATGGACTCAAATTGATTTCTCACAAATGTAAAATGTAGAGTCCTCTTGCTTGAAGCTTGGCCAACCTATTTCCTTGCATCTTGAGGTACTTCCACAATCTCCACAATCCCTTTTCCATCCCTATCATTGAACTTTTCCTGAAATATACTTGGTGGAAACATTAGTTCAATGACTTATATGTTGTTATTAATTACCAAAACCACAAAGGGAGCAAATGTGCTTTTAGATAGTTCGAGCCCAGTGGTGATGGTTGTTTGAGTGCTTGCCTATGGGTGTTTAGTAATGCTATTGATGACTATGTCCACATTGGGGAAGATTCAATCCCGGAGGCACGTTCGATGATATACACAAGCAATGATTGGGATCTATGGTGGATTACTTTCGGACACCCAATGATGAAGACATCGAGAGACTCTTGGGTTTGAGTGAAGAACAAGGATGGACTAGGAAGCTTGGATCAATTGATATTATGCAATGGAGATAGACGAATTGTCCCAAGGGATGGAAAGGTCGGGACAAAGTGTTGGAAATATGCCCTAGAGACAATAATAAATTAGTTATTATCATATTTCCTTGTTTGTGATAATCTTTTATTATCCATGCTGGAATTGTATTGATCAGAAACTCAAATACATGTGTGGATACATAGACAACACCATGTCCCTAGTATGCCTCTAATAGACTAGCTTGTTGATCAAGGATGGTGAAAGGATCGATATGGTTGACTAGAGGGGGGGTGAATAGGCAACTAACAATTTTTAACTTTTACTTAACAAATTAGGCGTAGCATCAAATAAGTTGGCTAGATGTGCAACTAGGTGAGGAACCTATATGATGCTAAACACGACAAGCACACAAGCAAGCAAGGGATACAACACAATAATAGCTTGCAATAAGTGAAGGTAAGAGATAACCAAAAGTGGAGTTGGTGGAGATGAGGATGTGTTACCGGAGTTCCTTCCCTTGTGAGGAAGTATGTCTCCGTTGGAGCGGTGTGGAGGCACAATGCTCCCCAAGAAGCCACTAGGTCCACCGTATTCTCCTCATGCCCTCACACAATGCGAGATGCCGTGATTCCACTATTGGTGCCCTTGAAGGCGGCGACCGAACCTTTACAAACAAGGTTGGGGCTATCTCCACAACTTAATTGGAGGCTCCCAACGACACCATGAAGCTTCAACATAATGGAATGTGGCTCTGAGGTGACCTCAACCATCTAGGGTGCTCAAACACCCAAGAGTAACAAGATCCGCAAGGGATTAGTGGGGGAATCAAATTTCTCTTGGTGGAAGTGTAGACCGGGGCCTCCTCAACCAATCCCTAGGAAATCAACAAGTTTGATTGGCTAGGGAGAGAGATCGGGCTAAAATGGAGCTTTGAGCAACAATGGAGCTTAGGGAAGGAAGAGGTGATCATCTTAAGGAAGAAGACCTCCTTTTTATAGTGGGGAGGTGGATCCAACTGTTATCCCCACACTCAGCCCGTGCGCGGCGGTACTACCGCAGACGAGCCACGGTACTACCGATGTAGGGTGCGGTACTACCGTTTGCACGGTAGTGACCAGACGTAGGCCGATTGCACTAGGCAGCTAGCGGTAGAACCGCCGGAGCGGTACTACCGCGAGCCCATATGGTACTACTACATGGTCGGTAACAACCTGGCACACGAGATGCACGGAAGTAAAAAATTACTTCCGTGCCTAACTCCGCTGAGGTCGGGGCTGCACAAAAGTCCGGCACGGTAGTACCGGAACCGAATCGCGGTACTACCGCAGGAGGGCGGATGTAAAATTTACATCCGCGCCTACTACCGCACCAGGGCCGAGGACAATGGTACTACCGCGGGCCCCTGCGGTACTACGCTACCTTGAGCGAGACCCCCGCAAGCCACTAAAAGCTAGCACCATGAAGCCTTCACTTTGCACAGAAAGGAAAACGGACTGGAGCTCCATTGAAGCAAAGGAAAGGTGGTGCAAAAGAATAGATGTGTACGTGTTGATTCCACCCAAACCTTTCCGAAGCGGACCCCCTCTTAATAGTACGGCTTTCCTACGACTCAAATCCATCGAAAGGAAACATAGAGAACAAGCGTCTTCGATAAACTCCGCGGGGCACCGAATCGTCTTGTGCCTAGACATGAGATATCTTAAATGCTCAATGCACACGATTAGTCCGCAAAGGCATTGCCATCAATCACCAAAACCACTTAAGGAGAAATATGCCCTTACAATCTCCCCCTTTTTGGTGGATTGATGACAATACAGGATTTGCACAAAAAGATATAAAATGAGCATATGCAAACCCAAGATCTATAAAATATAGACAGGCTCCCCCTAGATGTGTGCACTCTATAGATATGCTTTGGACTGCACACCACACACACTAGGATCAACACTCCCCATATATTTTATAAACAAGGCAATCCTTGTAACAGAATGAATAACATTAAGTACGGAAACAAGGCATAGCATGCAGGCATGAAGATAAGGGTACACATAAGATATAGATTCACAAGCTATGAATCATACTGGATAATAATAAGATAAGAGTGATAACATATGTCTCACACCATGTGATAGAAGAAGTCTCCTGGTCTCACACACAAACGACATCAACCAAAGTTCAACGAAAGCAAAGAGACGATGAAAAACAACGCAAACACTCGCAAATCCTACACTCTCCCCCCTTTGGCATTGAGACGCCAAAAAGGCAGAGAGGACACCTAACACATAGGTGGTAGCTCCCATGCAGAAAGATCAGTCATGAGGCTCCTCCTCTGATGCAGCTGGAATGGACTCCTCATCTGAATCAGCCCACGAGTACTTCTGCTTCGCCATCCAAGTAGCCTCAGGAGTAATGTCCTTCTCAGACCCACTCGAGATGGTCTCGCCAAGGTTCCTCAGAATGCGCTTGTCACGCTGGCGACTCTCCTTCTGAGCAACGTGAGTCTGATATTGTCCCTTGGCCTGCATGCAGAACTGAGTCTTCATCCTGTGTGAGAGCTTCTTGGCCCAAGATGGCTCAGAAGACGGTGGCACATACATCTCAGAGCTGTCATCTTCCTGCTCTTCGATCCCATCCTCATCAACCTCCATATGAGCAGGAGCTGGCTTAGTGGTGGTGTTGGCCCACTTGTCCTTCATATGCAGTCGAATGGGCTCATGAAGAAACCAGTGAGCCTAAAAGTCCTCATCCGAAAGGGTCTTCTCCCAAGTTGTACGAATCAAGAGGAACAAGTAGGCCCATAAATGGGGACCTCACGGTGAAACACAACAATGTGAAGCTCAGTTCACATAATGTGAGAAACATCAAGGGGGTCAAGTTCTTCAGTTCGTCCTTTTTCACAGAGTTGCAACATATCCACCAGATAGGAGTGCACCTTGTCCTTGTCTCCCATGCAAGGAAACAGAGTGTTGCGGAAGATCCAGTGCATGACATCCAAGAATGGGTTGAGCATAGAAACTTGCTAACCAGAGGGTAAGGTCTTTAGAATATAGTAGGGCATGAGCTTCTCCTTACATCCAGGATGGAGGTTGCCGTGAGGGCGCAAACCAATGGGCTCCTCAAGCCCCTCATCACGAACATGCAATAGATCCATGAACTCCTTCCAGGTAGCAAACAACCTCTCTCCATTGGTCATCCAAATCATGGTCCGTTGCACATCAGAGTGGAAATGGACAGAAGCAAAGAACCGACGCACAATCTCGGGATCTGATACATCCATTTTGCATCATGATTTTATACTGATATTTATTGCATTATGGGCTGTTATTACACATTTTGGTACAATACTTATGCCTTTTCTCTCTTATTTTACAAGGTCTACATGAAGAGGGAGAATACCGGCAGCTGGAGTTCTGGACTGGAAAAGGAACAAATCTGAGAACCTATTCTGCGCAACTCCAAAAGTTCTGAAAATGTACGGAGAATTATTTTGGAATATATAAAAAATACTGGGCGAAATAAATAGATCAGGAGGCCCACCAGGGAGCCACAAGCTTGCTGGCCATGGCCAACCCCTGGCCACGCCTAGCGAGCTTGTGGCCCACCTGGCAGCCCTCCGGTGCCCATCTTCTTCTATATTGAAGGTTTCGTCGAGGAAAAAATCATAAGAAACCTTTCGGGACGAATCGCCGCCGTCTCGAGGCGGAACTTGGGCAAAACCAATCTAGAGCTCCCTCTGGGAGGGGCAAATTGAATCCATCGTAATCAACAACGATCCTCTCATCGAGAGGGGGTCAATCTCCATCAACATCTTCATCATCACCATCACCTCTCCAAACCCTAGTTCATCTCTTGTATCCGATGTTTGGCTCAACACCTCAGATTGGTACCTATGGGTTGCTAGTAGTGTTGATTACTCTTTGTAGTTGATGCTAGTTGGTTTACTTGGTGGAAGATTATATGTTCAGATCCTTGATCATCACTTATACTCCTATGATTATGAACATGAATATGTTTTGTGAGTAGTGACATTTGTTCCTGAGGACATGGGATAAGTCTTGTTATAAGTAATAATGTGAATTTGGTATTCGTTCGATATTTTGATGAGATGTATGTTATCTCTCCTCTAGTGGTGTTATGTGAACGTCGACTACATAACACTTCACCATTGTTTGGGCCTAAAGGAAGGCATTGGGAAGTAGTAAGTAGATGATGGGTTGCTAGAGTGACAGAAGCTTAAACCCTAGTTTATGCGTTGCTTCGTAAGGGATAATTTGGATCCACACATTTCATGCTATGGTTAGATTTATCTTAATTCTTCTTTCGTAGTTGCGGATGCTTGCGGGAGGGGTTAATCATAAGTGGCAGGATTTTCCAAGTAAGACAGCACCCAAGCACCGGTCCACCCACATATCAAATTATCAAAGTAGCGAACGCGAATCGAATGAGCATGATGGAAACTAGCTTGACATAAATTCCCATGTGTCCTCGGGAGCGCTTTGCTTTATATAAGAATTTGTCTAGGCTTGTCCTTTGCTATAAAAAGGATTGTGCCACCTTGCTGCACCTTTGTTACAATTGTTACTTGCTACCCGTTACGAATTATCTTATCACAAAACTATCTGTTACTAATAATTTCAGTGCTTGGAGAGAATACCTTACTAAGAACCGCTTATCATTTCCTTCTGCTCATCGTTAGGTTTGACACTCTTACTTATCGAAAGGACTAGGATAGATCCCCTATACTTGTGGGTCATCAAGACTCTTTTCTGGTGTTGTTGCCGGGGAGTGAAGCGCCTTTGGTGAGTGGAACTTGGTAAGGAAAAATTTATATAGTGTGCTGAAATTTACTGTCACTTGTTACTATGGAAAGTAATACTTTGAGGGGCTTGTTCGGGGTATCTTCACCTCGACCGGAAACAAAAAGAGTTTTCCCTAAACCTACTGAACCTACTGAAAATATTTATTATGAAATTCCTTCGGGTATGATAGAGAAACTGCTAGCTAATCCTTATGCAGGAGATGGAACACTATATCCTGATTTGCATCTAATCTATGTGGATGAAGTTTGTGGATTATTTAAGCTTGCAGGTCTGCCCGAGGATCACGTCAAGAGTAAGGTATGTCCTTTATCTTTGAAGGAGAAGGAATTGACATGGTATAGGCTATGTGATGATATTGGATTATGGAGCTACAACCGGTTGAAAATGGAATTTCATCAGAAGTTCTATCCTATGCATCTAGTTCATCATGATCGGAATTATATTTATAATTTTTGGCCTCGTGAAGGAGAAAGAACCGTTCAAGCTTGGGGGAGGCTTAAGTCAATGTTATATTCATGCCCCAATTATGAGCTCTCGAGAGAAATTATTATTCAGAATTTTTATGCTTGGCTTTCTCGTAATGATCAATCCATGCTCGATACTTCTTGTGCTGGTTCTTTTATGAAGAAAGACATTGTATTCAAATGGAATTTGTTTGAAAGAATTAAATGCAACTTCAAAGATTGGGAACTCGACGAAGGTAAGGAGTCAGGTATAAATATTAAGTTTGATTGTGTTAAATCCGTCGTGGACACCGATGCTTTTCATGAATTTAGCACTAAATATGGACTTGACTCTGAGATAGTAGCTTCTTTGTGTGAATCTTTTGCTACTCATGTTGATCTCCCTAAGGAGAAGTGGTTTAAATATCATCCTCCCATTGAATTGAAAGTAATGGAACTTATTAAATTTGAAGAGAAAATTATTACTTACAATGTTGATCCTATTATCCCTACTGCTTACATTGAGAAACCACCTTTCCCTGTTAGGATAAAGGAACATGCTAAAGCTTCAACTGTGGTTCATAATAGTTGTATTAGAGCACCTACACCCCTTGAACAAATCAAAGTTGAACCTAGTACTGCTATGGTTAAAGATCTCTTGGTTTATAAAATTGATGGGCATGTTATTCATTTCTGTGATGAAGCTGCTAGAATTGCTAGACCTGATACTAAGCATAAACATAGACCAGTTGTTGGCATGCCTGTTGTTTCTGTAAAACTAGGAGATCATTGTTATCATGGCTTTTGTGATATGGGTGCTAGCGTAAGTGCAATTACCCATTCCTTATACAAAGAGATCATGCATGATATTGCACCAGTTGAATTAGAGGATATTGATGTTACTATTAAGCTTGCTAATAGAGACACTATCGCACTGATAGGGATTATTATAGATGTTGAAGTCTTGTGTGGGAAAGTAAAGTATCCGACTGATTTTCTTGTTCTTGGTTCCCCACAAGATAAATTTTGTCCCATTATATTTGGCAAACCCTTCTTGAATACTGTTAATGCTAAGATTGATTGTGAGAAGGAAATAGTTACTCGGAGCTTTGGGGATGTGTCCCATGAGTTTAATTTCTCTAAATTTCATAGACAACCCCATGACAAGGAATTAACTAGTAAAGTTGAAATTATTGGTCTCGCTTCTATTGATATGCCTCCTACTAATCCTTTAGAACAATATTTGCTAGGCCATGAAAATGATATGCATATGAATGAGAGGAATGAAATAGATGAAATTTTCTTTGAGCAATAGCCTAATTTGAAACATAACTTACCTGTTGAAATACTTGGGGATCCTCCTCCACCCAAGGGTGATCCCGTGTTTCAGCTCAAGCAATTACCCGATACGTTGAAATATCCTTATCTTGATGAAAAGGAGATATATCATGTTATTATTAGGCCTAAACTTTCAGAGCATGAAGAAAAGAGATTATTGAAAACTCTGAGGAAGCACCGTGCTACTATTGGTTATACTCTTGATGATCTTAAGGGCATTAGTCCCACTCTAAAGTGGTAAGAAAAGAAGTACTAAAGCTTCTGGAGGCAGGTCTAATTTATCCTGCTACTAATAGTAGATGGGTTAGTCCCGTCCATTGTGTCCCTAAGAAGGAAGGTATTACCGTTGTTCCTAATGATAAAAATGAATTGATCCCGCAAAGAATTGTTATAGGTTATAGAATGGTAATTGATTTTAGGAAATTAAATAAAGCTACTAAGAAAGATCATTATCCTTTACCTTTTATTGATCAAATGCTAGAAAGATTATCCAAACATACTCATTTTTGCTTTCTAGATGGTTACTCTGGTTTCTCTCAAATACCTATATAAAGCCAGGATCAAGAAAAAATCACTTTTACTTGCCCTTTTGGTACCTTTGCTTGTAGACGTATGCCTTTTGGTTTATGCAATTCACCTGCTACCTTTCAAAGATGTATGATGGTTATATTATCTGACTTTTGTGAAAAGATTCTTGAGGTTTTCATGGATGATTTTTCCGTTTACGGAACTTCATTTGATGATTGTTTGAGAAACCTTGATCAAGTTTTGCAGAGATGTGAATAAACTAATCGTGTCTTGAATTGGGAAAAGTGCCACTTTATGGTTAATGAAAGGTATTGTCTTGGGGCACAAGATCTCCGAAAGAGGTATTGAAGTTGATAAAGCTAAAGTTGATGCTATTGAAAAAATGCCATGCCCTATGGATATAAAAGGTATAAGAATTTTCCTTGGTCATGCTGGTTTCTATAGGAGGTTTATCAAAGATTTCTCTAAGATTTCTAGGTCTCTCACAAACCTTTTCAAAAAGATGTTCCATTTGTTTTTGATGATGATTGAGTAGAAGCATTTGAAATTCTTAAGAATGCCTTGATTACCGCACCTGTTGTTCAACCAACCGACTGGAACCTACCTTTTGAAATTATGTGTAATGCTAGTGATTATGTTGTTGGTGCTGTTCTAGGTCAAAAAGTCGATAAGAAATTAAATGTTATCCATTATGCTAGTAAAACTCTAGACAGTGCTCAAAGAAATTATGCTACTACTGAAAAGGAAGTTTTAACGGTTGTGTTTGCTTGTGATAAGTTTAGACCTTATATTAATGATTCCAAAGTAACTGTTCACACTGATCATGCTACTATTAAGTAGCTTATGGAGCATAAAGATGCTAAACCTAGACTTATTAGGTGGGTCCTTCTGCTACAAGAATTTGATTTGCATATCATTGATAGAAAGGGTGCTGATAACCCTATGGCAGATAACCTGTCTAGGTTAGAAAATGTTCTTGATGACCCACTACCTATTGATGATAGCTTTCCTGATGAACAATTAGCTGTCATGAATACTTCACATAATGCTCCTTGGTATGCTGATTACGCTAATTACATTGTTGCTAAATTTATACCTCCTAGTTTCACATACCAACAAAAGAAAAAGTTCTTCTATGATTTAAGGCATTACTTTTGCGATGACCCACATCTTTATAAAGAAGGAGAAGATGGTATTATTAGACGTTGTGTACCTGAGCATGAACAGGAACATATCTTACACAAGTGTCACTCCGAAGCCTACGGGGGACATCACGTTGGAGATAGAACCGCACACAAGGTACTACAATCTGGGTTTTATTGGCCTACTCTATTCGAGGATGCTCATAAGTTTGTCTTACCCTGTGATGAATGTCAAAGAATTGGTAATATTAGTAGATGTCAGGAAATGCCTATGAATTTCTCTCTTGTTATCAAACCATTTGATGTTTGGGGCTTTGATTATATGGAGCCTTTTCCACAATCTAACGGGTACACTCATATTCTTGTTGATGTTGATTATGTCACTAAGTGGGTAGAAGCTATTCCAACTAGTAGCGATGATCATAACACTTTTATTAAAATGCTTAAAGAAATTATTTTCCCTAGATTTGGAGTCCCTAGATATTTGATGACTGATGGTGGTTCACATTTTATTCATGTTGCTTTCCGTAAATTGCTCACTAAATATGATGTTAATCATAGAGTGGCATCTCCTTATCATCCTGAGTCTAGTGGTCAAGTAGAATTGAGCAATAGAGAGATTAAATTGATTTTGAAGAAGATTGTTAATAGATCTAGGAAGAATTGGTCTAAGAAACTCGATGATGCATTGTGGGCTTATAGAACTGCTTAGAAAAACCCTATGGGTATGTCTCCGTATAAGATGGTTTATGGTAAAGCATGTCACTTACCTTTAGAGCTAGAACATCAGGCTTATTGGGCAATCAAAGAGCTCAATTATGATTTCAAACTTGCTGCTGGGAAGAGGTTATTTGACATTAGCTCACTTGATGAATGGAGAACCCAAGCCTATGAGAATGTTAAGTTGTTTAAAGAAAAGGTTAAGAGATGGCATGATATAAGGATACAAAAGCATGAATTTAGTGTACGTGATCATGTCTTGCTATACAATTCTTGTTTAAGATTTTTTGCAGGAGAACATCTCTCTAAATGGGAAGGTCCTTACGTCATCGAAGAGGTAAACCGTTCCGGTGCCATCAAGATTAACAACGTCGAAGGCACAAACCCGAAGTTGGTGAACGGTCAAAGAATCAAATACAATAGCTTAGGTACTCCCACAAATGTTGAAACCAGTATCATCAATACCATAACTCTGGAGGAGTACATTAGGGAGCCTTACCAGAACGTTTCAGACTCCAAAAAGGAATAGGTATGTGGTACGGTAAGCAAAAAGACTCCAAAACTTTTTCAATGGAAAATTTATCTGTTTTGGAATATTTAAAAAATTAGGAAGATTTAAAGTATTTCAAATAGTGCACGAGGAGGCGACAAGCCTGCTCGGCACGGCCACCCCCTGGCCGTGCCCCTGGGATTTGTAGCCACCTCGTGCACCACCCGGATTCCCTTTTCTTGTGGCACACTCCTTCGGGTCGGTAAAAAATCATTATATAATCTCCCTAAGGTTTTGACTCTCGTATCATGACAATGCCTCCTGTTTTCTTTTTTGAGCTGTTTCTGCAGCATATTTAGATCAACATGGCGTCCCCAAGTGTTTCGAAGGGAAAGTTCTCCGAGAAGGCCATCAGCCCCTACCTTGCGGAGGTGCTGCAACACCCTCAAACCATTGAGGTGTATGAGGGGGTGCTGCAAATATGTGATGTGGAGGGGCCAAAGAAAACCAGAAGCATGGAGACAAGCCTCGAAGAAATGGAGCGGCAAGTCTTCAAGTGCCAAGGGATGGTGGAACGGGGACTCGATGCTAATCAGATGTTGATCGCGGAATTTGCCCACAAACATAAGTTGGACGCCAAGGACATTGTGGATCACATCTTTAAGCTTTATGATAGAATCGAGCACCTCCAAGCCCGGATCTATGACCTGTAAAACCAAAACTGTGAGTATGGATACAGATTTAAGAGAATGAGTTTGGCTGCAAAATTGAGGATTCCGGAGACTCGTTCATCTTTTTATGATAGTGAGCCTATGCCTTGGAAGATGGAGGACAAGCTTCCAACCTCATCAACAACTCCCACATCATCACCTCCGAAGCAAGACAACTAAACACATGGGTATGGGCACTCCCCTTGGCTTTTGCCAAGCTTGGGGGAGGTGCCCCGATATCGTATCACCATCACATATTTTGTTTATATTTTTAATTTATATTTTTATTTTATATCTTTATTTTCATCATCTTTTCTTAGTTAAATCCTTTTGGTTATATCTTTATCTAGTAGAATAAAGTTTTCGTGTGATCTAGTTTTGAGTCTTTGCTTTATGATTCCTCCTATGTAAGCAAGTCCGTGAGTTATATAATAAAAAGTGCTTTTGAGTTGAGGGCTTTGCTTGTTTGGTATGATCTTAATATGGAGAAAGATAAAGTAGAAAGAAGCGTAGAATAAAAGCAAAGAGTACATATGAAAATCTTATGGGGAGTGATGACTTCACATATAAAAAGGTATGATGATTGAAACCTGTTGTGAGTTGACAAACATAGCTGTTGGTCACTCGGGCAATTAAAAGGAAGTAATAAAGAAAGAGAGGTTCACATATAAATATATTATCTTGGACATCTTTTATGATTGTGAGCACTCATTAAAATATTATATGTTAAGAAGTTGATGTTGGACAAGCAAGACAACATAATGGTTTGTGTTTGCTTATTTACGAATAGAAGTTATGTTGTTATAGATCCCTCAGCATGTGTCGCTTGCTTCCACCTCATATCAGCCAAAACTTCCGCACCAAATAGAGATACTACTTGTGCATCCAAACACCCTTAACCCAGTTTTGCCATGAGTGTCCACCATACCTACCTAAGGATAGAATAAGATCCTTCAAGTAAGTTGTCATCGGTGCAAGCAATAAAAATTGCCCCCTAAATATGTGTGATCTATTAGTGTGAGGAAAATAAACTTTATACAAACTTGTGATAGGAAAGAAATAAAAGCGACGGACTGCATAATAAAGTTCTCTATCACAAGGGGCAATATAAAGTGACGTTCTTTTGCATTAAGAGATTGTGCATCCAATTATAAAAGCGCATGACAACCTCTGCTTCCCTCTACGAAGGGCCTATTTGTTACTTTTATTTTCTAGTACTTACCTTTATGCAAGAGTCGTGGTGATCTCCATCACCTTCGCTATTTTCGCCTTTATCTTCTGGCAAGTGTCACGTGTTGGGGAATGGTCTAGGAACATATATCTACTCGGAAGTGGATGAGCATGAGTTATTACTGTTGACATTACCCTTGAGGTAAATTGTTGGGAGGCAACACTATAAGCCCCTATCTTTCTCTATGTCCAATTGAAACTTTGAACTCATAGGTACCTCATGAGTGTTAGCAATTGTGGAAGACTAAAAGATGATTGAGTATGTGGGTTTTCTCTACAAGCTCTTATATTGACTCTTTCCTACGTTATGATAAATTGGAATTGCTTGAATGACTGAGATCATAGTTTGTCAGTTCTCAGTAGAGTTCTTGATTCATACTTTGCCCTAGTGAATGAATTATTACTTTATCATAAGAATTATATGAAAATATATGTTGCTATTCTAAAGATGACCATCATGCCTTCATGTCCGTATTTGATTTTATCAACACCTCTATCTCTAAACATGTTGGCATATTTATTGATTTCGGCTTCCGCTTGAGGATAAGCGAGGTCTAAGCTTGGGGGAGTTGATACGTCCATTTTGCATGATGATTTTATATTGATAGTTATTGCATTATGGGCTGTTATTACACATTTTGGTACAATAGTTATGCCTTTTCTCTCTTATTTTACAAGGTCTACATGAAGAGGGAGAATGCCGGCAGCTGGAGTTCTGGACTGGAAAAGGAGGAAATCTGAGATACCTATTCTGCACAACTCCAAAAGTCCTGAAAATCTACAGAGAATTATTTTGGAATATATAAAAAATACTGGGCGAAAGAAATACATCAGGAGGCCCACCAGGGAGCCACAAGCCTGCTGGCCGCGGCCACCCCCCTGGCCGCGGCTAGCGAGCTTGTGGCCCACCTAGCAGCCCTACGGTGCCCATCTTCTGCTATATTGAGGGTTTCGTCGAGGAAAAAATCATAAGGGACCTTTCGGGATGAAGTTCTGTCGTCTTGAGGCGGAACTTGAGCAGAACCAATCTAGAGCTCTGGCAGGGCGATCCTGCCGGTGAAACTTCTCTTAGGGAGGGGGAAATCGAAGCCACCGTCATCACCAACGATCCTCTCATCGAGTGGGGGTCAATCTCCATCAACATCTTCATCATCACCATATCCTCTCCAAACCCGAGTTCATCTCTTGTATCCGATCTTTGTCTCAAAACCTCAGATTGGTACATGTGGGTTGCTAGTAGTGTTGATTACTCCTTGTAGTTGATGCTAGTTGGTTTACTTGGTGGAAGATTATATGTTTAGATCCTTGATCATCACTTATACTCCTCTGATTATGAACATGAATATGTTTTGTGAGTAGTTACGTTTGTTCCTGAGGACATGGGATAAGTCTTGTTATAAGTAATCATGTGAATTTGGTACTCGTTCGATATTTTGATGAGATGTATGTTGTCTCTCTTATAGTGGTGTTATGTGAACGTCGACTACATAACACTTCACCATTGTTTGGGCCTGGAGGAAGGCATTGGGAAGTAATAAGTAGATGATAGTTTACTAGAGTGATAGAGGCTTAAACCCTAGTTTATGCGTTGCTTCATAAGGGGCTGATTTGGATCCACACGTTTCATGCTATGGTTAGATTTATCTTAATTCTTCTTTCGTAGTTGAGGATGCTTGTGGGAGGGGTTAATCATAAGTGGGAGGCTTGTCCAAGTAAGGATAGCACCCAAGCACCGGTCGACCCACATATCAAATTATCAAAGTAGCGAACGCGAATCAAATGAGCATGATGAGAACTAGCTTGACATAAATTCCCATGTGTCCTCGTGAGCGCTTTGCTTTATATAAGAATTCGTCCAGGCTTGTACTTTGCTATAAAAAGGATTGGGCCACCTTGCTGCACCTTTGTTACAATTGTTACTTGCTACCCCTTACGAATTATCTTATCACAAAACTATCTGTTACCAATAATTTCAGTGCTTGCAGAGAATACCTTACTGAGAACCGCTTATCATTTCCTTCTGCTCCTCGTTGGGTTCGACACTCTTACTTATCGAAAGGACTACGATAGATCCCCTATGCTTGTGGGTCATCAAGACTCTTTTCTGGCGCCATTGCCGGGAAGTGAAGCGCCTTTGGTGAGTGGAACTTGGTAAAAAAAAATTAAATAGTGTGCTGAAATTTACTGTGACGTGTTACTATGGAAAGTAATACTTTGAGGGGCTTGTTCGGGGTATCTTCACCTCGACCGGAAAAAAAAGAGTTGTCCCTAAACCTACTGAACCTACTGAAAATATTTATTATGAAATTCCTTCGGGTATGATAGAGAAACTGCTAGCTAATCCTTATGCAGGAGATGGAACACTACATCCCGATTTGCATCTAATCTATGTGGATGAAGTTTGTGGATTATTTAAGATTGCAGGTCTGCCAGAGCATCAAATCAATAAGAAGGTCTTTCCTCTATCTTTTAAGGAGAAGTCACTGACATGATAAAGGCTATATCATGATATTGCATCATGGAGCTACAACCGGTTGAAAATGGAATTTCATCAGAAGTTCTATTTTATGCATCTAGTTCATCGTGATCGGAATTATATTTATAATTTTTGGCCTCGTGAAGGAGAAAGAATCTCTCAAGCTTGGGGGAGGCTTAAGTCATTGTTATATTCATGCCCCAATCATGAGATCTCGAGAGAAATTATTATTCAGAATTTTTATGCTCGGCTTTCTCGTAATGACCAATCCATGCTCGATATTTCTTGTGCTGGTTCTTTTATGAAGAAGGATATTGTATCCACATGGAATTTATTGCAAATAATAAATGCAACCCTGAAGATTGGGAACTCAACGAAGGTAAGGAGTCAGGTATAAATATTAAGTTTGATTGTGTTAAATCCTTCATGGACACCGATGCTTTTCGTGAATTTAGCACTAAATATGGACTTGAATCTGAGATAGTAGCTTCTTTCTGTGAATATTTTTCTACTCATGTTGATCTCCCAAAGGAGAAGTGGTTTAAATATCATCCTCCCATTGAAGTGAAAGTAATGGAACCTATTAAAGTTGAAGAGAAAATTATTACTTACAATGTTGATCCTGTTATCCCTAGTTCTTACATTGAGAAACCACCTTTCCCTGTTAGGATAAAGGAACATGCTAAAGCTTCAACTGTGGTTTGTAAGAGTTGTATTAGAACACCTACACCCCCTGAAAAAAAATCAAAGTTGAACCTAGTATTGCTATGGTTAAAGATCTCTTGGTTGATAATATTGATGGGCATGTTATTCATTTCTATGATGAAGCTGCTAGAATTTCTATACCTCATACTAAGCATAAACATAGACCAGTTGTTGGCATGCCTGTTGTTTCTATTAAAATAGGAGATCATTGTTATCATGGCTTATGTGATATGGGTGCTAGCGTAAGTGCAATTCCCCATTCCTTATACAAAGAGATCATGCATGATATTGCACCAGTTGAACTAGAGGATATTAATGTTACTATTAAGCTCGCTTATCATTTCCTTCTTCTCCTCGCTGGGTTTGACACTCTTACTTATCAAAAGGACTACAATAGATCCCCTATAATTGTGGGTCATCAGGATTAAAGTCAAGATGGAATGATATGATGTCCTCGATAGCAAACTGATCCACCATACTCAGAGCCTCACCAAAGTATGCCTGGTTCTTCCTCATATGAGCCATGTCAATCCATTGGACAGGAACATAGAGATTCTTATTGCCCTTGATCATATTGATATGAATGAGATTTTGTTGCTTGGTCCAAAACAACTCATTGGCCCTGGAATGTTCCCTAGGTTTGATATAGGGGTCGATCAACCGACGAGACATAAACTCAGCTTGAGGCATGTCTTCCCAATTGTCAACTAGCTCCTTGAGCTTCGATGTGATTCTCTTGAAACAGCGTTGTGAGGCATTGGACCCCTCAGGAGCATCTGGATTGCAAAGTCGCTTTGAACTTGTGTCACGAGAAGGATTCGAGCGTCTTGCACCAGAACCGGAACCAGAACCACCGACTATGACACACAATGCAAACACAAGAGACGATCGAAAAGGAGTCAATGCAAAGACCAAAGTAGACACGAAAACAATATATATGTGAGAATGAACAGGACAGAATGAGGTAGGTTTTGATCGAGCAGTCGTACCGGAGGTTCACGTGGAAGTAAAAAATTACTACCGCTCTTGACGCGGTAGTACTACTTTGAGTGGTAGTACCGGGGCAGGAGCGGAAGTAAAATTTTACTTCCGCCCGACAAGCGGTAGTACCGCACCAGGTGCGGAGTATCGCACGGGGCAGAGTTCACATGAACATGGATCTAAAAACCAGATCGTTACTACCATGGATCAACAGCTATCACGTTCTATCCTATCAATAAGCACTTCTACGACACACACACACTCTCAAGACATCCCCTCATGCACATATTTGGCCAAAAATCACTAGATCCACTCATATTTCCCCTAAACCTATATTAAAAAATAGGGAAGCAAAAAGAGGAGAGCTCGGGGGAATACCAGGGTCCATGGCAAGAGGACGAGGTGGGGAACGATCCCACTAGTGGGAATGAAGGGAGAGTGGCCGGAGACGGAGATCCGACGAGGTCCTCCGGCGCCGGTTGTTAGGAGGAGAGAGAGATGTGACGGGAAGAAATAATGGGTATGGGGGAGTTTGAACTCCCCCTGCCGGCTCTTAACCCCCATGCAGACTTGACAACACAGTAGTACTGCAGGTCATTGCGGTAGTACCGCTCAACGAGCGGAAGTAATTTTTTACTTCCGTGCGATAAGCGGCAGTACCGCTCTGGGAGTGGAAGTAATTTTTTACTTCTGTGTTTTGGGGTGGTAGTACCATGTCGGGGACACACGTGTGCAAGCACAGAGGCAGTCCAACTCCAGCGGTAATACCGTGGACTACCACGGTAGTACCATGCTGCCCACAAAATGCAAGATTTCAGAGAGAAAAGAGCAGAGAAAAACTTTGTCGCACAAAACGAGAGACACAAGAATACAACAATGCAAGTCAAAACAAGAGCATGGTCAAACGGAGTAGAAAGTAGAAATGAGGACCAAACAATGAACCACTACTTCGCATGAAGATAGGGTGGTGGCCCAGAGCCACCTATGTCTGAGTCAAATGGTATGGCACCGCGAAGAATTATCCTTGGGCCCATGACCAAGACTCATCTTTTGAAGCACAGTAACCATTAGAAAAATGGCGGATGTGAAAGACTTTGATTAGTTTATGCATAATAAAGGGAGGGATAGTTCATTGAGAGAACTAGACCCCCCCTAAATCCATGCTTACACCTAGACAAGACATAATGATGACTGTGGTGAGGTGTGCACTAAGTCAATCCACATTGCTCGAATTAATGATATTTAGCTCATGCCTTAACTCGCGAAATCTTGCTTCATCCAATGGCTTCCTAAATATATCTGCAAGTTGTTCATTAGTGCTCGGATGGATAAGATTGATGTCTCCTCGCTTGACGTGTTCCCAGAGGAAGTGATGACGAATATCAATATGCTTCGTCTTGCAATGTTGAACTGGGTTGCTGGAGATCATAATGATACTTTCATTATCATAGTAAAGAGGCACTTTGTCACAATTGACACCATAATCCTTTAAAGTTTGCCTCATCCAAAGAATTTGTGCACAACAACTGGCAGCAGCTACATACTCGGCCTCGGTGGACGAGAGAAACACAGTTTTGTTTCTTTGAAGACCAACTTACCAAAGATCGACCAAGAAATTGGCAGCCTCTAGAAGTGGACTTTCTATCCACACGGTCTCCCGCCCAATCCGAGTTAGTATATCCAACGAGATCAAACGAAGCCCCCTTGGGATACCATAAGCCAAAGTTTGGGGTATGAGCCAAATATTGAAAGATTCGCTTGACAACCACATGGTGACTCTCCTTAGGTGCGGATTGAAATCATGCACAAATACCCACACTTAACATGATATTCGGACCATATGCACAAAGGTAAAGCAAGGATCCAATCATGGAGCGATATACCTTTTGATCCATCGCTTTACCATTGGGATCACTGTCAACATAGCATTTGAGTGGCATGGGAGTGTTGGCCTTGGGAGGATAGAGCTCATCCATCTTGAACCTCTTGAGCATGTATTGAGTGTATTTAGCTTGATTGATGAAGGTACCTTCACTTATTTGTTTGACTTCGAAACCAAGGAAGAACATCATAGACATCTCAAACTTATTTTTCATCAAAGTGGCAAATTCTTCATTGAAAGATTTGTTAGGAGAACCAAATATAATATCATCAACATATAGTTGGCATATGAACAAGTTCCCGTTGACCCTCTTCATAAAAAGAGTGGGATCGATTTTCCCAATTTCAAACCCACGGTCTTGCAACATCTCAGTAAGGTGCTAATACCATGCGCGTGGGGCTTGCTTAAGGCCATAGAGAGCCTTATCAAGAACGTATACAAGATTGGGGAACATGGGATCCTCGAACCCTAGGGGTTGCTTGACATATACCAACTCCTTAAGAGTACCATTAAGAAAAGCACTCTTGACATCCATTTGATATAATTTAAAGTTATGATGAGAAGCATATGCAAGAAACATGTGAATAGATTCAAGGCGAGCAATAGGAGCAAAGGTTTCACTGTAGTCGATACCCTCGACTTGGGAGTAGCCTTGTGCCACCAATCTTGCCTTGTTGTGAATGATGATACCATTTGCATCTTGCTTGTTTTTGAAGATCCATTTAGTTCCAATAACATTGTGGTTGTCCTGAGGTCTTGGCACCAATCGCCATACTTGGTTGCCCTCAAAGTTGTTGAGTTCATCGTGCATAGCTTCAATCCACTCCATATCCTTTTGCGCATCTTGTACCTTAAGGGGCTCAATGCAAGCAAACGCGTGATGTTCACAAAAGTTTGTTAATTTTTTATGAGTGGTTACCCCTTTTGCAAGTCCCCATACACATTTTCCAAAAAATGTTGTTTAAGTTTGAGCTTGGCAGCATTCTTGGTGGCTCGTCTCTCTAAGATTTCCTCCATGGAAGGTTGAGGGACAACATTCTGAGAGTCATCTTCTTGATGATCTTGAGCGCCTTCGTGAGCTTGCTCTTGATCTTGAAGAAGATCTTGAGCTTGAGCTTGCTCGGTGACGTGAACTTGATCTTGGGCATTATTTGGTGAAACACCATCATCAGTAGATTGATCTTGCCCTTGATCTTGTCCATGTGGTAGAGGACCTTAATTTTGTTCTTCAGAAGTGTGTGGGTCTTGCGTCGGTGATGGTTCCATTTGATTGGAACATTGTCCTTCTCCTTCGGCCACAAGGCATTCCTCAACGGGTAGGAAGTATCCCACACCCATTCTTCTTATGGCTTGGGGAGGAATTTCATCACCTACATAACAAAGACCACTTTGCTCCACTTGGGAGCCATTATTTTCATCAAACGCTATGTTACTCGTCTACTCAATGAGTCCCGTGGACTTGTTGAGGACACGGTAAGCATGAGAGTTTGCAGCATAACCAACAAATATTCCCTCATGGGCTCTAGATTCAAATATAGACAAACGAGCACCTTTCTTGAGAATGAAACACTTACAACCGAACACCCGGAAGTATTTTAGGTTGGGCTTGTTCCTAGTAAGAATCTCATAAGGAGTCTTGTTCAAGCCTTTGTGGAGATAGAGCCGATTTGATGCATCACACGTTGTGTTGATGGCCCAAAAGTTGTACGGAGATTTAAACTCCGCCATCATGGTTCTTGCCACATCCATCAATGTCCGGTTCTTCCTCTCCGCAACACCATTTTATTCAGGGGTGTAAGGTGTGGAATATTGGTGCTTTATCCCTTCATCACTAAGAAACTCATTTAGGGTGTAGTTCTTGAACCGAGTGCCGTTGTAACTTCTGATCATCAGAATCTTTGCATCATGTTGATGTTGGACTTCATTTGCAAAGTCGATGGCGGTCTTTTGGGTTTCACTCTTCCTCTTGAAGAAATATACCCAAGTATATCTCGAGTAATCATCCACAATCACCAAGCAATATCTTCTTCCACCAAGACTGTCAAAAGATGGTCGCCCGAAGAGATCCATGTGAAGGAGCTCTAAGGTCCTCTTTGAGTAGATTGTTGTAGTCGGACGATGAGCCTTTTCATGTAGCTCTCCTTCGATACAAGCACTGCAAGCACGATATTTGGCAAAACTCATGTTTGTAGTCCAAGAATGTGATAACCTTTGAGGAGACTTTGCAAAGATCTCATATTGACATGGGCTAGTTGGCGATGCCAAAGCCAACCCACATCAACTTTAGCCGATAGACATGTCGCGGTCTTAGTGGGTCGCTCAGAGAAGTTAATCACATAGAGACCGTTTTTGACATGTCCAACAAAGGGTCACAGTATCAATGCCAAAGAAAGTACTAAAACCCATGATTGCAAGTTGGCGAATGGAAAGTAAATTGTATGCAAGGGTTTCAACAAGCATGAGTCTCTCAATAGTTGTAGTCGGAGACATAACCACCTTACCAAGACCCAATACCTTTGAGATTGCATCATCTCCAAATGAGACTTGGGTGGCCATAGATTCATCGGGTTGAACATCCACCACCAAGTCCTTGCTTCTGGTCATATGATTTGTTGCTCCGCTATCGAGCAACCATAAGACTCACCCGGAAGCAAAGTCCTACAAGAGATCAATGTTTGGCTTTAGGTACCCATTCTTTAATGGGTCCTTTCATGTAAGCAACCTAGGTCTTAGGAACCCAAATACACCATTCAATGTAGTCATAAGAAGAACCAACATATTTGGCATAAACATGCCCATCACTAGCACGACACAAAACATAAGAGGGGTTAAAGTCGCCAGTCTTGTTGGGGTGGGTGATCTTGCCCTTCTTGGCATTACCAACCAAAACTTTGTCCTTCTTCTTATCATTAGAACCATCTCCTGCTCTTACAAAGGTTTTCTTGAGAAGTGGAATTTCCTTGGTGTTCACCATCTTCTTGTTCTTGCTTTTGGGTGCAAACCCAACTCCTTCTTTTGCCACAACTTCCTTATAATTACTCAAGAGACCATTGAGCGTCTTCTCACCTTGGATACACGTCACCAAGCCCTTTTCAAGCTGCTCTTTTAGCTTAGCATTTTCCTCCACAAGATTTGCATGCTCACAACATGGGTTAGTAGAAGATGCATTATGAATTAGAACAAAAGGAGGACACATGGCAATTTCCTTAGTGTGTTTTATTTGGACTTGATCATGCGACTCGTTAAGAGAGGCATGAGCACACTTCAATGCCTTGTGAGCATTGTCAACTGTGTCAAACTCAACCTTGAGTCGATCATGGCCAACTCCAAGCACAACCTTTTCAGACTTGAGCACACGGTTAAGAACAATAACATGATCAGAATCTTTACGTAATTTAGCAAGGTCATCATTTTGTGACTCCTCAAGAGTCATACGAAGACCTCGCTCTTCCTCAAGAGCAATTGATAGATCTGCTATCTCGTCGGCATAATCACGACTATGGCCTCTAAACTCCTCAAGAGATTCTTCTTGAGACTCAATAGTGTCATGGGCCTCACCAACTTGTTCCAAGAGAGCAACGAAGTGCCTCTTGGACTCTCCCTTGAGTTTATGCATGAATTTGTCAAACTCATTTTTATCCTCTTTTGCCTCCTCAAGTTCATCAACACATTCTAAAGATGGAGTGGAAGAAATAGAAGTCTTAATGTTTGAGGTTTTGGCGTTGGAGGTTACCTTGGTGATACCTTTAGCCATGAGGCACCTCGCGACGATGTTCTCATTGGGGGAGTCGAAGAGTGACACCTTTGTTGGGGTATAGGAAGCAATTTCCATAGATGCCATTGACATTCCTTCACTGCTTGTGTCTTCGTCATCAACATCATCATCCGAGGAATACTTTTCTTGAGCCACCAATACTTTGTGAGGAGCCTTCTTGGTGAAGTTGGTTTTTTTGGGGAAGGACTTGGCCTTATCTTTGCGAATGAGCTTTCCACCATTGTCTTCCCTCTTCTTATGTGGGCAATCCACAACAAAGTGACTCACATTACCGCAGTTGTAGCATGTTCTCACATGTTGCTTGCCCTTTGACCCATTTGAGTTGTTCTTGGATAAGTTGGGCCTTGTGTTCCTCTTTTTGCCCCCAAATTGTCTGGATGCAAGAGCCATGTGCTCATGATAAGCATATTTGGTGTCCTCAGGGCAACCCTCTTCTTCTTCTTCCTCTTGACAGACCTTGGCCTTCAAAGCAAGAATGGGAGATGATTTGTTTGACCGTTGCATGCGAGCGAGAGCATTGTCAGCTGTTGTGTTCAGGATGAAAGTCCAGCCTCTGACGAATGACAGTGGACACGGCCTTGTTGTAGGGCATGATGGCCTTCAAAAACTTACTCTTGATCCAAGTATCATCCACATCCTTGCCACCATGATCCTTGAGGGAAACGGCGAGAGCGGTCACCCTTCTATAGAGCTCATGCGGTTTCGCATCCTCTATCATCACAAACTCATCTGACAGATCAAGGACAACTTCATAGTTTGACCGTTGAATGCTTGAACTGCCCTTGTACATGGAGATAATGTGTTCCCAACACTCATTAGCAATAGTGAAGGGCCGCGGGTGAGGTTGGTCTTCAGTAGGAACAGCAGCTTGGAGTATGAACAAGGCAAAGGAATTTAGCTGTTTATCCGCTTGTTCTCTTGGAGTAAGATTGCATGGATCATGAGGATTGACGGGGCTCATACCCCAGGGTAGGCCAAGGCGACGGGGTCCTCCCACTCCGCTTCGAAGAAAAACCAAGCGACCGACTGGACGAGGCCGGCTGGGGACATGCCACACGAGCCGTCTCCGCCTAGCGCCTCGCCCGGCCGGCCTAGCGACCGGGTGAGCTCTCGCCCGGCCAGCCTAGCGACCGGGCAAGCTCTCGCCCGGCTGGCCAAGCAGATGGCCGTCCACGAGTCGGGCAGCCCATTGACTTGGTGACGGACATGCCCTGTCCCGTCTCCCTGACCGCAGGTACGGTAGCACAATGTGACTGACGGGACGTGCGGCCCTGTGGCCACAGTGGTCACCGACGCGCCGTCCCGCATGGCTACAGTCCATTCGTCCGGCCCGCTAATCTCGGTGCGAGCGACCGGATGGGGAACAGTTCCTGCACGCCCCCACCACTCGAGTACCTGCCTCGGCGTGGCTACAGTGCCGCCGGCCGTACCGACGACCTCGGCCGGCTGGCGCTAGGCCCCGCCTCCCCGGGCGGCCCGTGCCGGGGCAGGTGGGGGAAGGCCTATCGCGGCACCCGTCGGCGGGTCCCAGCAGGGAGGGGACCGCTCGGCCGGCGGGCCCTGCCCTCGACGAGACGATACAAGCCGCGGGACCCCGTGGCCCGGCGGAGAGGCTGCCAGCCGGGTCCCTCCACCCTCGTACCTAAATCTTATTGTAAGAGCCGGGGGTTGGTCTATAAAACCCCCCGAGCCCCCCATGCAACGAGGACAGAACCCCGGAAGAGAACACAGACATAGAGAGCCCCCATACTCTTCCCAGTGGTAGAGGAAGACGAGCCGGTTGCTGCTTTCTCCCTCCTCCGAACACAGCTACAGGAGCACCTTTGTACACCTATCCATCCATCCAACGAATCCAAGCAGGACTAGGGGTATTACCTCCCACCGAGGGCCCCGAACCTGGGTATGTCGCATGTCTCCACCTTCTCATACCCAATACCGCACCCGGAGTCCACCGGCGTCCAATGGCCCCAACGCCACCGATAAGCCACCCTATGGCATCTGCCGTGGGAAAACGACGACAGTAGGCGCCCACCGTGGGGCCATCCGCGACGCCGTTCGGGTTCATGCTCTGGGAGGGACCTCTCGCCATTCCCCGCCGCCGCCGCTCGGCCCGGCAAAACCGTGGGAGGCTCGTGGGGCTTGCCACGGCACGCCCTGCGGGCGACTCCGACGGCCTAGCGGCTGACATCGATGCGCTCATCGAGCGCTTCGGTAGGATCAGCCTTGCAGAGGCTCCGGCCTCGGGTGAGTACCCCGCGGGTGTACTCGTCTGCGTGGACCCGCCCACGGCTGTGGGAGTACTCGCTGCGGCCCGCCCCAGCGGGTCCCACCACTATGAGGGGGTGATGGCCATCACCTCCTCCACTGCCTCCGAACGGGCGTGGGTAACGGCCCCCGATGCTGTCGCCCGCGTCGGCACGTCTGACCCGCTTTGTGCGGCCCTCCGGAGCTTGAGCACCCCGATTTCCCCGACGGCAAACCCCGATACCGCCACTGCCGACCTCGAGGCGGCTCGTCGCATCCTCTTTGAGGACGCCACCGCCCTCGCTGCCACGCGCCGCCTCATGGAAGCGGCGTAGCGGGAATATGACTCCGCTTATGGCTTTACCCCGGCTGGCGCCGAGCCCAGCCGGCGTGGGGCCGCGCGCGGCCGCGTGGTCACCGAGATCCTCGGCGGCAAAATTCCGTCTACAACACCCCCGCAGCTAACCTGTGGGCCCTAAAGGTGTCCTACAAGGAACTGGACACCTTGGAGGGCGAAGAGCGTGCCTCCCACGAGCGCCACATCAAGGAGCTTATCGATGCTGCTGAGGCACAGCAGCATCAGCTCGCGGCAGGCGCCACCGCCGCCGAAGGCCCCCGGCCCGAGCGCGAGGGCACGAGAACTGCCAGCCGCCAGCCAGCGTAGCACTCCTGCTCCCTGCACGTCTCCGATCGTCGGATCAAGACGCACGACTCCCGGCCCTCTCAGCCACCGGGGAGTGAGCAGCCGGCGCACCAGCGAGCTGCCTCATAGCGGCCGCTACCGCGAAGCACCGGCATCCGACAGCCGGCGCAGCTGGGAGCACACCCCGTCCCCGCGATGCAGGTCGCGGCAATCGACGCCGCCCATCATCCGCCCCGAGCTTTCAGCCTGGCTCGGGCCACGCGTCCCCCGTAGCAAGGACGATGGTCGCAACCGCATCGAGCAACTCGCGCAATCTGCCCTCCTCGAGGAGGAGGGCTCGATTGGCCAGGCTTGCTTTGGCCCCCGGATCCGCACCGAGTCATTCCCGAAGGGCTTCACACTCCCTAGGGACACCCCAAAGTATAATGGGGCCGCCAAGCCAGAAGACTTGCTAATCGATTACACCACCACAGTGGGCATCACAAGGGGAAACAAACATGTGGCCGTCCGCTGCGCCCCCCTCATGCTCATCGGGTCAGCCTGCACCTGGCTCAACAGCCTGGCGACCAGCAGCATCAACACGTGGACGGACTTCGAGGACGCCTTCGTTCACAACTTCACTGACACCTACAAGCGGCCGGGCCGGCCCCGTGAACTTGCTATGTGCGTTCAGGGGCCAGACGAATCCCTCCGCGACTACCTCACCCGATGGACTGAGCTCCGCAACTCCTGCGAGGGGGTGCACGAGGTGCAGGCCGTGCAATACTTCATTGAGGGTTGTCGAGACGGCACCCCTCTCAAGCACAAGCTTCTGTTCTCCAAGCCGGCCACGCTGGCCGAACTCATGACCAAGGCGGACAAATATGCCACGGCCGATTCGGCCATCCGGGTCAAGATGGCCCCGCCAGCCAAGGCGACAACGACGTTGGCCGCGGCCCGGCCGGCTGCCGACAACCGGAAGCCGCACAGCAACAAGCGCAAGAACGAACAGCCGGATCCCCGCTACGGGAGCCGGCAAGTCAACACTGTCGAGAATCAGGAGCCGGTTGCCCAGCCTTCCAGCCAGTGCTAGTGCACCAGCAAGGCTGCCTGATAGCCGAAGCTCACCTTCGAGCAGATGCTCGATCTTCCATGCAAGAATCACTCGGGGGCCAAACCCTCCACACACACGCTCCGGCTGTGCAGCTTCTCACAGCGATTGGCCCGGGGGGAGGCCTTCCGGCCCCTCCCGCGCCGCTAGCCCGTGCGCCGGCCCCGGCCCACGCTGCCGCCCCGGCGCCGTCAACGGCCCCGAACGACGGTCGCCTGGTCGACCAGTACCCCAACCAAGACGGTTGCTACATCGTCTTCACCAGTGAAGAGACGGGCAAGCACGCGGAGCGTCGTCTCCGTTGTGAAGTGAACGCCACCATGCCGGAGACTCCCCAGTTCATGCACATGGAGCCAGGCTGATCGTCTTGCGGTGATGCCCCATCCTGGCAACTACGCCTTAGTCCACGACCCCACCATCGCTACCAGGGATCGATCCTGCCGCTTTACGCGGGTGCTGATAGACGGTGGCAGCAGCATCAATATCCTCTACCTTGACACGATGCACAAGCTGGGACTAAAGACAGAAGACCTGCAGGCGAGCCGGACGGTTTTCCACGGCATCGTGCCTGGGAAGTCCTACTTCCCTGTAGGCAAGATCATGCTCGACGTCCTCTTCGGCGGACCTGGCCATTTCCGCCACGAGCCAGTACTATTCGAGGTCGTGGACCTCGCAAGCCCCTACCACGCGCTGTTGGGTTGGCCGGCTCTAGTTAGTTTCATGGTGGTCCCACACTACACCTACCTCAAGCTCAAGATGCCAGGTCCCAAGGGAATCATTACCGTCAAGGGGGACTACAAGATGTCGCTCAAATGCACTCGAGACGGTAGCAGCTCGACCGGCTCGTGGCCCTCGCCGCAAGCCAGCCGGCCGTGCCGGCTCCCCCCGTGCAATCCACTGGCGAGGCCTCCTTCCAGCCGTCCAAGGACACCAAGAAAATCCCGCTCGACCCGCTAACCCGGCTCAGTGCGTCACGATCGGCTCCCGCCTCGACAGCAAATAAGAAGGCGAGCTCGCCGACTTCCTCCATGAGAATCGGGACATCTTCGCATGGTCCCCCAAGGACATGCCGGGTGTTCCGAGGAAGTTCGCCGAGCACAAACTACACGTCCGACCGGACGTCAAGCTGGTCAAGCAACCCCTACGCCGCTTCTCCGAGGAGAAGCGGCGCACTATAGGAGAAGAGATCGCCCGGCTGCTCACGGCCGGGTTCATCATGGAAGTTTTTCACCCAGACTGGTTGGCCAACCCAGTCCTGGCGCTGAAGAAAAACAAGACCTGGCGCATGTGCATCGACTACACCAACCTAAATAAGGCATGTCCCAAGGAGCCATTCACCCTGCCACGGATCGATCAAGTTATCGACTCCATGGCCGGCTACGACTTGTTGTCCTTCTTGGATGCCTATTCCGGCTACCACAAAATCAAGCTAGACCCAAAAGACCGCCTCAAGACCTCCTTCATCACACCCTTTGGGGCGTACTTATACATCACCATGTCCTTCGGCCTGAAGAACGCATGCACCACTTTCCAATGGTGCATGCAAAAGTGCCTCCTGCCCCAGATAGGCAAGAACGTCCATGTCTACGTCGACGACATCGTCATAAAAACCAAGAAGCACTTCAGCCTCCTCGACGACCTCTGGGAGACCTTCACGAACTTGCGCGAGTACAAGGTCAAGCTCAACCCGGAGAAATGCGTCTTCGGCGTCCCCGCCGAACAACTTTTGGGTTTCTTCGTGCCCGCCCGCGGCATCGAGGCTAACCCCGAGAAGATCTGCGCGATCGAGCGCATGCCAAAGCCGACCCGGCTCTGCGACGTCTAGAAGTTCACTGGCTGCTTTGCCTCATTCAGTCGGTTCATCAGCCGGCTGGGGGAGAAGGCTCTGCCCCTCTATGGGCTCCTTTGCAAGATGACTCTCATCGAGCCGGGTCAAACCAAGAAGCCGGGCACCTTCGACTGGCTCGACGAGGGGGACGAGGCCTTTCGCGGCCTCAAGAAGGCTCTCACCCGCGCACCAATCTTGGCGATGCCAGCTGAGAAGGAACCACTGCTCGCGTACATCACCGCGACAACCCGGGTCATCAGCATCATGCTGGTGGTCGAATGGCCGGAGGTGGGCAAGGCCCTGCCGGTTTAGCGGCCCGTCTACTACCTCAGCGAGGTCCTCTCCGCGTCCAAGCAGAACTACCCCCACTACCAGAAGATGTCTTACGGCATATACTTTGCTGCCAAGAAGGTCAAGCAATACTTCCAAGAGCACACCATCACCGTGGTGAGCACGGCCCCACTCGGCAAGATCATGGGCGGTCGGGACTCCATCGGCCGGATTGCCAAGTGGGTGATCGCCCTCGCCGATCACGAGATCCGGTACGAGCCAAGAACCGCTGTCAAGTCGCAAGCACTGGCGGATTTCCTCGTCGACTGGGCGGAGACAGAGTTCGTCCCGCCTCCCCCGGACTCCACGCATTGGAGAACGCACTTCGACGGCTCGAAGATGAGGACCGGCCTAGGTGCCAGCATAGTCCTCTCCTCCCCGAAAGGTGATCATCTCAAGTACGCCCTCTAGATCCACTTTGCCGCCTCCAACAACATGGCGGAGTACGAGGCCGTCGTTCATGGCCTCTGGCTCGCCAAGGAGATCGGCATCAGGCGCATCCTCTGTTTCGGCGACTCTGACCTCGTGGTGCAGCAAGTTTCGGGCGAATGGGATGCCAGGGATGCCAACATGGCCAGCTACCGTTTCCTCGTGTAGCAACTCACCGGCTCCTTCGAGGGTTGCGAGTTCCACCATATCCCCCGAGCGGATAACGAGGCGACGGACGCGTTGGCAAAAATCGGCTCCACCCGACAGTCCATCCCAGCTGGTATCTCCCACGAGCGGCTGCTCAAGCCATCGATCAAGCTCTCCCCAGGGTCGGAGTCAATCTTCGTGCTGGCAAGCGCCGCCGGCCCATTGACGGCGCTGGCCGCTTCCACAGCAACTTAGTCATCGGCTCTTGAACCGTCGGTTGCTCAGCCGGCCCCGGCCGAACTGGCGGCGCCCGGGGCGGACGGACCCGAAGACGCGACCGCCATAATGGTCATCGACCCGCCGGCTCCATGGGTCGGCGACCCGGGCCCGGGGGCTAACCAATCAGCCTCGGGGGCTCCCGGGCAGGCCCTGGGGGCTGGCGAGCCGGTCCTGGGGACTATCCAACCAGCCTCGGGAGCTCTCCAGCCAGCTGCTGTCACAGCTCCCTCATGGGCCCAGCCCATCTTGGCATTCCTTCTACGGGGCGAGCTGCCCCCGGACGAGGCTCTGACTAGGCAGATCCACCGCCGGGCCTCGGCTTACAGCATCGTCAACAGCGAGCTCGTCCATCACAACACCACCGGCGTTTTCCAGCGGTGTGTCGAGCCGGGAAAAGGCCAAGAGATCCTCCTCAACATCCACCAGGGCGAATACGGTCACCACGCCGCCTCCCGGGCCCTGGTGGCCAAGGCTTTCCGCCACGGCTTCTATTGGCCCACGACTCTCGAGGCGGCCAAGAAATTGGTCGACGAGTGCGAGGGCTTCCAATGCTTCAGCACGTAAAGCCACCTACCGGCAACAACCCTCCGAACCATCCCCCTCTCGTGGCCCTTTGCCATTTGGGGACTGGAGATGGTGGGCCCCTTCAAAACTGCCCAAGGCGGCATGACGCACTTGCTGGTGGCCGTGAACAAATTCACCAAGTGGATCGAAGCGTGGACCATCAAGAAGCTGGACGGCCCCACGGCCGTCCGGTTCATCAATGACATTACAATACGCTATGGCGTCCCCCACAGCATCATCACCGACAACGGCACCAACTTCGCCAAAGGCGCGCTCGCGCGTTTCTCCTCCAGGCAAGGGATCCGGCTCGACCTGGCCTCCATCGCCCATCCGCAATCAAACGGCCAGGTCGAGAGGGAAAACGGCCTCATCCTATCCGGCATCAAGCCCCGGCTCGTGACCCCGCTGGTCAGGTCGGCCGGCTGCTGGGTTGACGAGCTGCCGGCCGTCCTTTGGAGTCTTAGGACCACCCCTAACCATTCAACCGACTACACCCTGTTCTTTCTCGTGTATGGATCCGAGGCGATCATCCCCATTGACATCGAATTCGACTCGCCTCGGGTCGCCCTATACACAGAGAAGGATGCCAAGGAAGCGAGAGAAGACGGCGTCGACCTGCTCGAGGAGGCTCACGAACTAGCCTTGAGTCAGATGGCAATCTACCAACAGAAGCTCTGGCATTATCACAGCAAGAGGATCCGGCCGCTCTCATTCCGCTAGAGGGACCTGGTCCTCAGACGGATCCAACGAACCGCCGGTTAGCACAAGCTATCCTCCCCATGGGAGGGCCCGTTCATCGTCAGCAAGGCGCTACACAACAACGCGTACTATCTAATAGCCGCCCAGAAGCCACAGAAGCACAAGAGAGACGCCTCCGGCGAAGAAACGGAGTGTCCGTGGAACGCGGCACTCCTGCGCCCGTTTTACTGCTAAGGAAAAAACCAATGTATGTATGTATCCCCGTCCTTTTGGGCCTATGAATGGAATGGGCGTCCCAAGCCGGCTCTTGGGGCGTGCCCCATTTAGTTTATCTCAAAGCTTTCCACACTCACAAGCTCCCCGGTCCAGCTCCCGGGCCCGGGGGCCAGCCGGCTGGGCCTAGAGGTGTCTCTCCGCAGAAAAGACTAAGTAAATGTGAGCCGTCCAAGCCTCCCCACCCTTACCAGCTGCAGACCGGCACCCGGCTGTCCGGCTGACGGGGCCTCGGGGCAGCGAGGCTCGGCTCACACCAAAGGTCAAAACGGGTTGGGACCTTTTCTAGGCCCGGCCGGACCCTTGCCGCGTCTCTAGCCGCTTCACTTCCCCGAAAAAAACCTCCGCGTTTCCGAAGTTTTTGAAACGGCTCCCTCGAGGTGGACGGCCCAACCCAGCCATAGACCGGCTCCCGGCTGTCAGGCTGGCGAGGAAGGCCAAAGGGGAAACGGAGTAGAAATGCAAGGGGGCGTAGCGGGTGAAAAAGGGGTAAGGTGGAGGCGACAAGATTCATGAGGCATAAAACACAAAGTATTCATAACATAAAGCAAAACGGCCCACGGCCGGCGTTCAATTCATTACATACACACCCCAGTGGGTGGATCGAATCCAAGTTCAAAGTACAGGAAAGAAGAAGAAAGTGCAAAACTGGAGGATGCCCGGGGGCTCAAGCCACTGACGCATCGCCAGCCGGCGCGTCGCCAGCTGGCATGATCAGAGGCGGCTCGGTCCCCATCCCGGAGGTGCTCGTGGCCTTTGAGTCGGCCGCCTTGCCCTTCACAGTGGCCTCCTCGGTCTCTGCCGTCTCGCCACTCGAGTCAGTGCTCTCGTTGGCAACTTCGGCGTCGTCCGGGCCCTGGGGGATGCTAAAGGAGTCCTCGGGCAGCGGCTCGCCGTCTTCTCCAAGGGGCGGCAGGAACTCATCCACTTCGACATACGACGTGAGCTCGTTCGCCCGCAAGACAAGGGCCAGCTCGTGAGCCTCCCGCTCTGCGGCCGGCACGTCCCGCATAGTCGCTAGCCAGGCGAGGTCCACCCCCCGGTACCACGAAGTGACGAACCGAAGCGCCATCTGCGCTCCGGCTTGGGCGGCCGAGGCTTTCCAGGCCTCGAGGCAAGAGAAAGCATGCTCAAGCCACATCACCACACGATGCATCGGAGCTCCTCCGCCGCCCGGCCACAGCGCGGCGATGACCTCCTTCCCGGCAGTCTTGAGCCGCTCCATGCTTTGTTCGAGATGGGTCATCCGCATCTCGACGGCGAGCCTGATTTTATCCACAACCCACGGGGCATTCTCATCAATGGAGCGGCCGTACCCCCGGAGATGCTCCTGATGCTCCTCAACGGCCTGCGCGGCGCAGCGATGGGTCTCCGGGAACCGCACTGGGGGGAAAGAGGGAAGAAGAAAAGAAAGACCAGATGAGGCGCAAAGAGGTGGCAAGCGAAAGGCAACCAATCGAAAAAAGAAAGAAACAAGCACTTACCTTCGATCGCATCATCCACGCTGATGGAGAAGTTGAGCGCCATCGCCCTCTCGGCCGCACGAGCCGCTTCCGAGGCAGCAAGAGAGCCCTTGGCCTCCTTGAGCGACTTCTCGAGGTGGGTCACCTTGCCTTGGAGGGAGGCAGTCTTCAAGGTGGCGTCAGCCGCCTCTTTGACGGACGCCTCCCGTGCCGCCGCATCCTTCGCCTCCTCGGCTTTGAACCGGTCGCGGGCCGCCTCGTCGTCAACCAACAGCGCGGCCAGCCGGTCCGTCTCCCGTGCGGCCGCCTGGACATCCCGCGCCAGCCGGTCCTGCTCGGCGGTGAGTCCGGTCTTTTCCTCCCGAAGGGCGGCCAGCTCGCGTGCATAACAAGGATAGCATCGGTAAGACAGGTGTGAAGCCGCCGACCCTCGGGGGCTACACGCCTCCACCCGCAAAACGCAACTCACCTTGCACACTGGCCAGCTCCTCCTCTAGACGGTAGAAGCCGCGCTTGCCGTGGTCGTGGATGGCGACTGCCTCCGCGAAGAGCCTCTACCGAAGGGAGGCCCCCTCCTGTTGCAAAATGGGGAGAACTTCAAAAAATGCGCTCGAAGGAGATCCGGCCCGGCTGCCCGTCAGCCGGTCAGCCGGTCCGCATCTCGGTGTTGGGGAACATTGCATGGGAAACAAAAAATTTCCTACGCACACGCAGATCTATCCATGGTGATGAGCATCTACGAGAGGGAGAGTGTATCTACGTACCCTTGTAGATCGCTAAGCGGTAAGTGTTAAGAAACGCGGTTAGTGTAGTCGAATGTCTTCACAATCCAAATCGCCGAGCGTCCCGCGATCTCATCACGATCTGTCCCGCGATCCAATCATGATCCGTCCCGTGAACTCATCCCAATCCGTCCCGCGAACTCACCACGATCCGTCTCGCGGTCTTGATCACGATCCGTCCCGCGAACTCATCACAATCCGTCCCGCGAACTCAGCATGATCCATGTCGCGATCTTGATCACGGTCCTTCCGATCTAGCGCCGAACGGATGGCACCTCCGCGTTCTGCACGCGTACAGCTCGATGACGATCTCCGCCTTCTTGATCCAGCAAGAGGTAGCGGAGAGGTAGAAGAGTTCTCCGGCAGCGTGAAGGTGTTCCGGCGATGGTGGTGGAGCTATTCCGGCAGGGCTTCGCCTAAGCACTTCAGAAATCCGATCTAGAGGAGAAACTATGCACTGGAGGAACGGGCAGCACATGGCCAAAAATTCTGTGCCAAAAACCTAAAATTCTCTAGTATATATAGGAGGAGAGGAGGAGGAAGCTTGGATGCCAAAGAGGCAGCCCTTGGGTCGGCCGAACCTAGTGGGATTGGAGGATTCCTCCTCCAATCCTAGTAGGACTAGGACTTCTCCTTATTTTTGCCTTTTTTTGCCTTTTTCCACCTTTTTCTCTTTGGGCTTTTCTTCCCAGCCGCATGGGCCTTGTGTGGGACTTCCACCAGCCCACTAAGGGCTGGTATTCATCCTCCCACAGCACATGTAGCCTCTTGGGTCGAAATACCCCTCCCGATGGTCTCCCGGTACACTACCGGCACTCCCGGTACACTACTGATGAGCCCGAACCTTTTCCGGCAACCAAAACATGACTTCCTATATATGAATATTTACCTCCGGACCATTTTGTAGCTCCTCGTGACATCCGGGACTCCGAACAACCTTCGGTCACCACCATGCATAACTCTATATTACCGAAACATCACCGAACCTTAAGTGTGCAGACTCTGCGGGTTCGAGAACTATGTAAACATGACCGAGACACCTCTACGGTCAATAACCAATAGCAGGACATGGATGCCCATATTGGTTCCTACATATTCTACAAACATCTTTATCGGTCGAACCTCTATGTCAAGGATTCAGTTAATCCCTTATGATGTTCCCTTTGTTCTTCGGTATGTTACTTGCACGAGATTCGATCGTCGGTATATTCATACCTAGTTCAACCTCGTTACCGGCAAGTCCCATTACTCGTTCCGTGATACAAGATCCCATGACTAACACATAGTTACCGGCAAGTCTCCGATCAATACAATTATAGCATGGATAATAAACGATTATCATGAACAAGGAAATATCATAATAACTAATTTATTATTGCCTCTAGGGCATATTTCCAACAGTCTCCCACATGCACTAGAGTCAATATTCTAGTTCACATCACCTTGTGATTCGCACTGTTATGAATCTAACACCCAGTGAGTTCTGGGGCTCGATCATGCTTTGCATGTGAGAGAGGTCTTATAGTCAACGGGCCTTCAACATTCAGATCCGTGTGTACTTTGCAAATCTCTATGTCAAACCGTAAACACTGCTACCACACTCCACTTGGTACTATTCCAAATGGCTGCTCCACTATATGTATCCAGATTGCTACTATGGGTCATCCGGATTGGTGTTAAAGCTTGCATCGACGTAACTCTTTACGACGAACTCTTTATCACCTTCATAATCGAGAAACATCTCGTTAGTCTTTTAGTTACTAAGGATAATCTTGACCGTTGTCTAGTGATCCACTCCTGGATCACTCTTGTACCCCTTGACGGACTCATCACAAGGCACACACAGGTGCAGTACATAGCATGGCATACTATACAGAGCCTATGGCTAAGGCATAGGGGACGACATTCGTCCTTTCTCTTTCTTCTGCCGTGGTCGAGCTTTGAGTCTCACTCAACTTCACACCTTACAAAGCAGGCGAGAACACTTCTCTCTGACTAATCCATTTTGAACTCTTTCAATATCTTGTCAAGGTATGTACTCATTGAAAGTCTTATCAAACATCCTGATCTATCTTTATAGATCTTGATGCTCAACAATTAGGTAGCTTTATTCAGGTCTTCTTTTGAAAAACACTTTTCAAAGAACTGTTTATGCTTTCTAGAAATTCCACATTATTTCCGAATAGCAATATGTCATCCACATATACTTATCAGATACTCTATGGTGCTCCCACTCACTTTATTGCAAATACAAGTTTCTCATAAACTTTGTATAAACTCAAAAACTTTGATCACCTCATCAAAGTATACATTCCAACTCCGAGATGCTTGCTTCAGTCTATAAAAGGATCACTGAAGCTTGCACACCTTTTAGAATCCTTAGGACTGACAAAACCTTCTGGTTGTATCACATACAACCTTTCCTCAAGTAAACCGTTAAGGAAACGTTGTTTTGACATCCATCTACCAGATTTCATAATTGAAAGTGCAGCAAGTACTAACATAATTTCAACAGATTTTAGCATCGCTACGAGTGAGAAAGTCACATCGCAGTCAACTCCTTGAACTTGTCGTAAACTTCTTTGCAATAAGTCGAGCTTTACAAATGGTGCCATTTACCATCAGCGTCTGTCTTCATTTTAAAGATCCATTTGTACTTAACGACCTGCCGTCCAACGAGCAAGTCCACCAAAGTCTATACTTGGTTTTCATACATGGATCCTTTCTCGGATTTCATGGCCTCTAACCATTTGTTGGTTTTCGGGCCCATCATCGCTTCTCCATAGTTCGTAGGTTCATCGTTGTCCAACAACATGACCTCCATGACAGGGTTGTCATACCGCTTAGGAATAGTACACGTCCTTGTCGACCTATGAGGTTCGATAGTAACTTGATCTGAAGCTTCATGATCATCATCATTAACTTCCTCTTCAACTAACATAGGCTTCACAGAAACATCTTCCTGCGCTGCGCTACTCTCTGATTGAGCAAAGGTTCAACAACCTCATCAAGTACTATCTTCCTCCCACTCAATTCTTTCGAGAGAAACTCTTTCTCGAGAAAGGACCCAGTTTTAGCAACAAAGATTTTATGCTTGGATCTCAGATAGAAGGTTTACCCAACTGTCTTTAGGGTATTCTATGAAGATGCATTTGTTCGCTTTGGGTTCGAGCTCATTAGGTGAAAACCTTTTTCACATAAGTGTTGCAGCCCCAAACATTAAGAATGACAGTTTAGGTTTCTATCAAACCATAATTCACACGGTGTCATCTCAATGGATTTAGATGGTGCCCTATTTAAAGTGAATGTAGTTGTCTCTAATGCATGACCCCAAAATTATAGTAACAAAACAATAAGAGACATCATAGCATGCACCATATCCAATAGAGCATGACTATGACGTTCGGACACACCATCACACTATGGTGTTCCAGGTGGCATGAGCTGTGAAACAATTTTGACATTGTCTAAAGTTGTATGCCAAACTCGTAACTCAGATATTCATCTCGACGATCATATCATAGAAATTTTTATCTTCTTCTCACTATGATCTTAAATTTCACTATGAATCTGCTTGAACTTTTCAAACGATTCAGACTTGTGTTTCATTAAGTAAATATACACTATATCTACTCAAATCATTAGTGAAGGTAAGAAAATAACGATATCCACCGCACGCTACAAGACTCATTGGATTGCATACATCAACATGTATCATTTCCAATAAATCACTTGCCCGCTCCATCAAACCAGAAAATGGGGTCCTTAGTCATCTTGCCCAAGAGGCATGGTTCTCATGTCTCAACCGATTTGAAATCGAATGAGTCCAAAGCTCCATCAACATGGAGTTTCTTCATGCACTTTTACACCAATATGACATTTAGCAGCAGTGCCACAAGTATGTGGTACTATCATTATTAACTTTGTATCCTTTGGCATCTATGTTATGAACATGTGTACTGCTACGATTAAGATTCAACAAACCATTCATTGGGTGCATGACCTTTGAATGTATTATTCATCTAAACATAATAACCATTATTCTCTAACTTAAATGAATAATCATGTTGCAATAAACAAGATCTAATCACATTCATGCTCAACGCAAACACCAAATAACATTTATTTAGGTTCGTCACTAATCCCGAAGGTAGAGAGAGTGTGCGATGTTGATCACATCAACCTTGGAAACATTTCCAACACACATCGTCACCTCACACTTACCTAGTCTCCGTTTATTTCGTAGCTTTTACTTCGAGTTATTAAAATTTAGCAACCGAACCGGTATCCAATACCCAGGTGCTACTAGGAGTACTAGCAAGGTACACATCAATAACACGTATATCAAATATACTTCTGTCGATGTTGCCAGCCTTCTTATCTACCAAGTAGCTAGGGTTGTTCTGCTTCAGTGACCGCTCTCCTCATAATAGAAGCACTTAGTCTCGGGTTTGGGTTCAACTTTGGGTTGCTTCACTGGAGCAGCAACCGACTTGCCATCCATGAAGTTTACCTCCTTGCCTTTGCCCTTCTCGAAACTAGTGGTTCTACTAAACATCAACACTTGATGCTCCTTCTTGATTTCTACCTTCGCGATGTCAAACATTGCGAACATCTCAGGGATCATCATTTCCATCCCTGGCATAATTATAGTTCATCACGAAGTTCTACTAGCTTAGTGATAGTGACTTGGAGAACTATATCAATCACTATCTTATCTAGAATATCAACTCCCACTCGATACAAGCGATTGTAGCACCCAGACAATCTGAGCACATGCTCAACGATTGAGCTATTCTCCTTCATCTTGTAGGCGAATAATCTTGGTGGAGATCTCATATCTCACAACACGGGCATGAGCCCGAGATCCCAATTTCAGCTCTTAGAACATCTCATATGTTCCATGACATTCAAAATGTTTTTGAGCCTCAATTCTAAGACGTAATGCATGATGCAATAAACTATCAATTTGTCATCGGAACGTGCCTGTCAGATGTTCGCAACATCTACAAACGACGCTAGAGGGGGTGGCGCACCGAGCGGTGCATTAAGGACATAAGCCTTCTGTGCAACAATGAGGACAATCCTCAGATCACGGACCTAGTCCGCAATATTGCAACCATCATCTTTCCACTCTATTTCTCTAGGAACATATAAAAATTCAGGGCAGCTACAATGTGAGCTACAACATAATTTGCAAAGACACTACTGACTATGTTCATGTTAATGAGTTCAATTAATCATATTACTTAAGAACTCCCACTCAAATTGACATCCCTCCGGTCATTCGAGTGATACATGATCCAAATTCACCAACTCAAGTCTGATCATCACGTGAGTTGAGGTGGTTTCAATGGTGAACATCATCATGTTGATCATATCTACTATATGACTCATGTTCGACCTTCCAGTCTCTTGTGTTCCGAGGCCATGTCTATACATGCTAGGCTCGTCAAGTTTAACCCGAGTGTTCCGCATGTGCAACACTGGCTTGCACCCGTTGTATGTGAACGTAGAGTCTATCACACCCGATCATCACATGGTGTCTCAACACGACGAACTTTCGCAACGGTGCACACTCGGGGAGAACACAGTTTATCTTGAAATTTAAGTGAGGGATCACCTTATAATGCTACAGCCGTCCTAAGCAAAAAAGGTGCATAAAAGGATTAACATCACATGCAAATCATAAGAGACATGATATGGCCATGAACTTGTGCTTTTGATCTCCATCTTGAAAGCACCGGCATGATCTCCATTGTCACTGGCATAACATAATGATATCCATCATCATTATCTCTATCATTGTGTCGCCATCGGGGTTGTTGCGCCCACCATGCTCATACTACTATTGCTATCGTTTAGCGATAAAGTAAAGCATTACATAGCGCTTAATGATTGACACGCAGGTCATACAATAATTAAAGACAACCCTATGGCTCCTGCCGGTTGCCGTACTCATCGACATGCAAGTCGTGATATTCTATACAATACATGATCATCTCATACATCACATATATCTCATCATGTAATTGGCCAAATCACATCACAACATACCCTGCAAAAACAAGATAGATATCCTCTAATTGTTGTTGCAAGTTTTACGTGGCTGCTACGGGTATCTAGCAAGAAAAATTCTCACCTACGCAAAACCACAACGGTGATACATAAATTGCTTTTCAATCTTCTCAAGGACCGCCTTTGTCAAATCCGATCCAACTAAAGTAGGAGAAACAAACACCCGCCAGCAATCTTTGGGCAATGAAGTTGCACGTCAGTGGATGGAACCGGTCTCTCATAAGCGTGCGAGTAAGGTTGGTCCGGGCCGCTTCATCCCACAATACTGCTGAACCAAAACACGACCAAGGGAGGAAGCAATCTAAGCATCAACGCCCACAAACTCCTTTGTGTTCTACTCGAGATCTCATCTACACATAGACCTAGCTCATGATGCCACTAATGGGGAACATTGCATGGGAAACAAAAAAATTCCTATGCACACGCAAGATCTATCCATGGTGATGAGCATCTACGAGAGGGAGAGTGGATCTACATACCCTTGTAGATCGCTAAGCGGGAAGCGTTAAGAAACGCGGTTGGGGTAGTTGAATGTCTTTGCGATTCAAATCGTCGAGCGTCCCGCGATCTCATCACGATCCATCCCGCAATCCAATCATGATCTGTCCCGCGATCTCATCATGATTTGTCTCGTGATTCAACCATGAATCTTCTCGCGATCTTGATCACGGTCCTTCCGATCTAGCGCCGAACGGATGGCACCTCCGCGTTCAGCACATGTACATCTTGATGACAATCTCCACCTTTTTGATCCAGCAAGAGGGAGCGGAGAGGTAGATGAGTTGTCCTGCAGCGTGACGGTGTTGCGGCGATGGTGGTGGAGTAATTCTAGGAGGGCTTCATTTAAGCACTAGTGAAACCGATGTAGAGGAGAAACTACGGACTAGAGGAGAAGGTAGCACGTGGCTATTAGGGTTAGCTTTTTCCTCTAAATACTCTAGTATATATAGGAGGGAGGGAGGGGAAGAGGAAGCCTCAAACCATCAAGGTTTGGTTGAAATTGGAGGTGGAGGAGTCCTACTCCAATCCTATTAGGAGTAGGATTCCTCCTTTCCACTTGGAAACTCTTTCCACCTCTCCACCTTTGGATTTTTTCCTTCTCAAACCACTCCAGCCGCATGGGCCCTTAGTGGAGGCTTCGGCCATCTCACCAGGGGCTGGTTTAAATCCTCCCACAGCCCATGTAGCCTCTTGGGTCGATACACCCCTCCCGGTGGTCCCTCGGTACCCTCCCTGCATCCCGGTACACTACCGATGAGCCCGAAACTTTTCTGGCGACCAAAAAATGACTTCCTATATATCAATCTTTATCTCCGGAGCATTCCGGAGCTCCTCGTGACGTCCGGGATCTCATCTGGGACTCCGAACAACCTTCCTTCACCACCATGCATAACTCTATACTACCGAAACGTCACCAAACCTTAAGTGTGGAGACCCCGCGGGTTCGAGAACTATGTAGACATGACCGGGACACCTCTACAGTCAATAAACAATAGCGGGACCTGGATGCCCATATTGGTTCCTACATATTCAACGAAGATCTTTATCGGTTGAACCTCTATGTCAGGGATTCAGTTAATCTCGTATGATGTTCCCTTTGTTCTTCGGTATGTTACTTGCTCGAGATTCGATCGTCGGTATCTCTATACCTAGTTTAATCTCATTACCGGCAAGTCTCTTTACTCGTTCCGTAATACAAGATCCCGTGGCTAATGCTTTAGTCACATTGCTTGCAAGGCTTATAATGATGTTGTATTACCGAGTGGGCCCTAAGATACCTCCCCGTCACACGGAGTAACAAATCCCAGTCTTGATCCATGCCAACCCAACAGACACCCTCGAAGATACCTATAGAGCACCTTTATAGTCACCCAGTTACGTTGCAACGTTTGATACACACAAGGTACTCCTCCGGTGTCAATGAGTTGCACAATCTCATGGTCATAGGAATAGATACTTGACATGCAGAAAACTATAGCAATAAACTTACACGGTCATATGCTACGTTTACAGTTTGGGTCTTGTCCATCACATTATTATCCTAATGATGTGATCTCATTACCAAATGACATGTCATGTCTATGGCCAGGAAACCTTGACCATCTTTGATCAACGAGCCAGTCTACTAGAGGCATACTAGGTACATGGTGTTGTCTATGTATCCACACATGTATCTGAGTTTCCGATCAATACCATTCTAGCATGTATAATAAATGATTATCATGAACAAGGAAATATGATCATAACTAATTTATTATTGCCTCTAGGGCATATTTCCAACACCGTGGTACTACCGCAAGGGGTTGTGGTACTACTGTTGTAGGGTCCGGTACTACCGTTTGCACGGTAGTGATAGGACGTAGGCCGATTGCACTAGGCAGCTAGCGGTAGAACCGCTGGAGCGGTACTACCGCGATCCCATACGGTACTACCTCCGCTGAGGTCAGGGCTGCACGAAAGTAAAAAAATAGTTCCGTGCCTACCTCCGCTGAGGTCGGGGCTGCACAAAATCCCGAAACGGTAGTACCGGAACCGAATCGCGGTACTACCGTAGGAGGGCGAATGTAAAAAATTACATCCGCGCCTACTACCGCACCAGGGCTGAGGACAGCGGTACTACCACGGGCCCCTGCAGTACTACCGCTACCTTGAGCGGTACTACCGCAAGCCACTGAGAGCTAGCACCACGAAGCCTTCACTTTGGACAGACAGGAAAATGGACTAGAGCTCCATTGAAGCAAAGGAAAGGTGGTGCAATAGAATAGATGTGTACGTGTTGATTCCACCCAAACCTTTCCGAAGCGGACCCCTTCTTAATAGTATGGCTTTCCGACGACTCAAATCCACCAAAAGGAAATGTAGAGAACAAACGTCTTCGATAAACTCCGAGGGGCACCGAATCGTCTTGTGCCTAGGCATGAGATATCTAAAATGCTCAATGCACACGATTTGTCCGCAAAGGCATTGTCACCAATCACCAAAACCACTTAAGGAGAAATATAACCTTACAATCTCCCCCTTTTTGGTGGATTGATGACAATACGGGATTTGCACAAAAAGATATAAAATGAGCATATGCAAACCCAAGATCTATAAAATATAGACAGGCTCCCCCTAGATATGTGGACTCTATAGATATGCTTTGGACTGCATAGCACACACACTAGGATCAACACTCCCCCTATATTTGATAAAGAAGGGAGTCCTTGTAACATAATGAATGACATTAAGTACGGAAACAAGGCATAGCATGTTAGCATGAAGATAAGGGTACACATAAGAGATAGACTCACAATCTACGAATCATACTGGACAATAATAAGATAAGAGTGATAGCATATGTCTCACACCATATGAAAGAAGAAGTCTCCTGGTCTCACACACAAACGACATAAACAAAAGTTCAACAAAAGCAAAGAGACGACGAAAAACAACGCAAACACTCGCAAATCCTACACTCTCTCCCCCTTTGGCATCGAGACGCCAAAAAGGCAAAGAGGACACCTAACACACAGGTGGTAGCTCCCATGCAGAAAGATCAGTCATTAGGCTCCTCCTCTGATGCAGCTGGAATGGACTCCTCATCTGAATCAGCCACCAGAACTTCTGCTTCGCCATCCAAGTAAAATAAGGAGTGATGTCCTTCTCAGACCGACTCGAGATGGTCTCGCAAAGCTTCCTAAGAATGCGCTTGTCATGCTAGCAATGTGAGTCTGATACTGTCCCTTGGCCTACATGCGAAATAGAGTCTTCATCTTGTGTGAGAGCATCTTGGCCCAAGATGGCTCAGAAGACGGTGGCACATACATCTTAGAGTCCTCATCCTGTATAGTTGAGTTATTATGTTGGTGACGGAAAGTTTTTCGGAATTCCGGATGAGATTCCGGACATGACGAGGAGCTCCGGTATAGTCCGGAGGTAAAGATAGATATATGGGATAATAGTGTTTGGTCTCCGGAAGGTTTCAAAATTCACCGAAAAGGGTTTCGGATGTTTCGCGAAATGTTCGGGTACAAGAACACTTTATTTGGTCCAAGGGGTAAAGCCCACGAGGATTTAAGGAAGGTGCAAAAGGAGTTTTGCGGAGGCCACGGGCCAGACGCCAGGGACCCTAACGTCTGGGGCCAGATGCCGAGGACCCTGGCGTCTAGTCCTGGAGTTCGAGGAGGACTCTTGCCTAGCGGGCTAAACTGACTTTGAGGAGGCTCATTCTCCAAGTTTCGACCCCAGGGCTCAACATATAAATAGAGGGGTAGGTCTAGCACCCAGAGCACATCAAGAATTCCCCAAGCCGTGTGCTGGCAACCTAGCCTCTCTAGTTGATCCTCCGTCATAGTTTCCATTGTGCTTGGCAAAGCCCTGCGGAGATTGTTCGTCACCACCACCGTCACCACGTCGTCGTGCTGCCGGAACTCATCTACTACTATGCCCCTCTTGCTGGATCAACAAGGGGAGGACGTCATCAAGTTGTACGTGTGTTGAACGTGGAGGTGCCGTCCGTTCAGTGCTAGATCGTGATTGGATCACGGGACAATTTGCGATTTGGATCGCGAGACGTTCGACTACATCAACCGCGTTTCTTAACGCTTCCGCTTAGCGATCTACAAGGGTATATAGATCCACCCATGGTTTTTTCTTGACTCAGCGGTATTGTGCGATGAAGCGGCCCAGACCGACCTTACTCGTATGCTTACAAAAGACCGGTTCCATCAGTTGACATGTGACTTTGTTGTATAAATATGGCTGGCGGGTGTCTGTCTCTCCTACTCTAGTTGGAGCGGATTCGACAAAGGCGGTCCTTGAGAAGGTTGAATAGAAATTTGTGTATCATCATTGTGGATTTTGCTTAGGTAAGAATTGTTCTTGCTAGATACCCGTAGCAGCCACGTAAAACATGCAACAACAATTAGAGGACGTCTAACTTGTTTTTGCAAGGTATGTTGTGATGTGATATGGCCAATTACATGATAAGATATATGTGATGTATGAGATTATCATGTTTTGTATAGAATTTCACGACTTGCATGTCGATGAGTACGGCAACCGGCAGGAGCCATATGGTTATCTTTAATTTATTTTTGCCATTTTTGCTTTACTATATCGCTATGAGTTAGCAATAGTCATGGAAGCAACAATTGGCATGACAACCTCATGGCGACACGTTGATGGAGATCATGGTGTCATGCCGGTGACGATGAAGATCATGACGGTGCTTCGAGAAGATGGAGATCAAAAGCACAAGTTCATGTCCATATCATGTCACTTATGATTTGCATGTGATGTTAATCCTTTTATGCATCTTATTTTGCTTAGGACGATAGTAGCATTATAAGGTGATCCCGCACTAAAATTTAAAGATGAAATTGTGTTCTCCTCAAGTGTGCATCGTTGCCAAAGTTCCTCGTGTCGAGACACCATGTAATGATTGGGTGTGATGGACTCTACATTCACATACAATGGGTGCAAGCCGGTATTGCACGTGCAGAACACTCGGTTTAAGCTTGACGATCCTAGCATGTACAGACATGGCCTCAGAACACAAGAGACCAAAAGGTCGAACATGATTAATATAGTAGATATGATCAACGTGGAGATGTTCACCATTGACACCACCTCATCTCACGTGATGATCGGACTTGGGTTGGTGAATTTGGATCATGTAACACTCGGATGACCGGAGGAATGTCAATTTGAGTGGGAGTTCTTAAGTAATATGATTAATTGAACTCATTATCATGAACATAGTCAAAGTGTCTTTGCAAATTATGTTGTAGATCAATAGTTCGCGTTGTAGCTCCCCTATGTTTATTATACGTTCCTAGAGAAAATAGAATTGAAAGATGATGGTAGCAATTATGCGGACTGGGTCCGTAAACTGAGGATTGTCCTCATTGCTGCACAGAAGGCTTATGTCCTTAATGCACCGCTCGATGCGTGATACCTCTCCAACGTATCTATAATTTTTTAATCTTCCATGCTATTATATTATCTGTTTTGGATGTTTTATATGCATTAATATACTATTTTATATTATTTTTGGGACTAACCTATTAATCTAGAGCCTAGTGCCAGTTTCTATTTTTTCCTTGTTTTTGAGTTTCGCAGATAAGGATTATTAAATGGAGTCCAAACGGAATAAAACCTTTGGAATGATTTTTTCTGGAACGAAAGGAAACTACGAGACTTGAGAACCAAGGCAGAGGAGCCACCGTGGGGCCACAAGCCCTAGGGGCACGCCTAGGGGGTAGGCCGTGCCGGACAGGTAGGTGGGCCTACGACAGCTCCCCTAACCCTAATCTTCGGCTTATAAATTCCCAAATATTCCATCATTATCAGAAAGATCCACAAAAACACTTTTCCGCCGCCAGAAACCTCCGTTCCCAAGAGATCCAATCTTGGAGCCTTTTCCGGTAATCTGTCGGAGGGGGATTCAATCACACAAGGCATCTACATCAACTCCATTGCCCCTTCGATGATGCGTGAGTAGTTCACCATAGACCTACGGGTCCATAGCTAGTAGCTAGATGGCTTCTTCTCTTTCTTTGCTTCTCAATACCATGTTCTTCATGATCTTCATGGAGATCTATCCGATGTAATACTCTTTTGCGGTGTGTTTGTCGAGATCCGATGAATTGTGGGTTTATGTTCAGATTACCCATGAATATTATTTGAGTCTTTCCTGAATTATTATATGCAGGATTTCATATCTTTGCAAGTCTCTTCGAGTTATTGGTTTGGTTTGGCCAACTAGATTGGTAATCTTGCAATAGGAGAAGTGCTTAGTTTTGGGTTCAATCTTGCGATGTCCTCACCCAGTGACAAAGTAGGGGTAGCGAGGCATGTATTGTATTGCTACCATCAAGGGTAAAAAGATGGGATTTTCATCATATTGCTTGAGTTTATCCTTCTACATCATGTCATCTTACTTAATGCATTACTCTGTTCTTCATGAACTCAATACTCTAGATGCAGGCAGGAGTCGGTCGATGTGTGGAGTAATAGTAGTAGATGCAGAATTGTTTTGGTCTACTTGACACGGGCATGATGCCTATATGCATAATCATTGCCTTGGATATCTTCATAATTGTTCGCTTTTCTATCAACTGTTCGACAGTAAATTGTTCACCCACCGTAATACTTTCCATCAGGAGAGAAGCCATCTAGTGCAACCTATGCCCCTCGGGTCTATTTTCCATATTATACTTTCAGATCTAAAACCAAAAATACCAAAAATACTTGTTGCATTATTTTTAACTTTATTTTTGCTTTCCGTTCAAGCATCCTATTATATATATCTCTATTAGATCTCATCCTTGCAAGTAACCGTGAAGGGATTAACAACCCCTTTATAGCGTTGGGTGCAAGAGTTTGATTATTTGTCCAGGAACATCTATTGGTGACTCGCTTGTATATCCTATTGGATTGATACCTTCGTTCTTAAAAACTGAGGGAAATACTTATCTACTTTGCTGCATCAAATTGTTCCTCTTCATGGGAAACCACCGCATGCTCGAGAAGTAGCACGAAGGATTTCTGGCGCCATTGCCGGGGAGATACATAGCAAGTCAAGATAAGAACTCTCTCGTCAACTTGCCAATTTATGGTTTGGTTGCGGGGAGATCTACATCAAGCCTACCAAGTACCCATCACAAACTCATCTCTTGCATTTACATTATTTGCCATTTGCCTCTCATTTTCCTCTCACCCACTTCTAAAACGATATTCAGAAAATACCAAAATAATTGCCTTTTTATTCGCCATTTTTCGTTCGTCTTTTCGTATGCTTTTGCTTGCTTTTGTGCTTGATTGCTTGCTTTGTCACGATGACTCAAGAGAATACCAAGTTGTGTGACTTTTCCCATACTAATAATAATGATTTTATTAGTACTCCTATTGCTCCCGCCACTAGTGCAGAATCTTATGAAATTAATGCTGCTTTGCTCAATCTTGTTATGAAAGAACAATTTTCCGGCCTTGCTAATGAAGATGTCGCATCCCATCTAAATACTTTCGTTGAGTTGTGTGATATGCAAAATAAGAAAGATGTGGATAATTATATTGTTAAATTGAAGCTATTCCCGTTCTCACTATGAGGTCATGCTAAAACTTGGTTTTCATCTTTGCCTAAAAATAGTATTGATTAATGTGATAAGTGTAAAGATGCTTTTATTTCCAAGTACTTTCCGCCCGCTGCGATCATCTCCCTTAGGAACGATATAATGAATTTTAAGCAACTTGATCATGAGCATGTTGCACAATCTTGGGAGAGGATGAAACTTATGATTAGGAATTGCCCCGTGCATGGTTTGAGTTTATGGATGATTATACAATTTTTTATGCTGGATTGAATTTTGCTTCTAGGAATCTCTTAAATTCCGCCGTGGGTGGCACTTTTATGGAAATCACATTAGGAGAAGCTACTAAATTCCTAGATAATATTATGGCAAATTACTCTCAATGGCACACCGAAAGATCTCATACTAGTAAAAAAGTGCATGCTATTGAAGAGATTAATACTTTGAGTGAAAAGATGGATGAATTGATGAAATTGTTTGCTAGTAACAATTCTCCTACTGATCCTAATGATATGCCTTTGTATTCATTGATTGGAAATAATAATGAATCTATGGATGTGGATTTTGTTGGTAGGAACAATTTTGGTAATAACGCTTATAGAGGTAATTTCAATGCTAGACCGTTTCCTAGTAACTCCTCTAATAATTATGGTAATTCCTACAGAAATTCTTATGGAAATTATGATAAAATGCCCTCTTATTTTGAGAGTAATATTCAAGAATTCATTAGTACGCAAAAAGGTTTCAATGCTATGATTGAAGAAAAATTGCTCAAGATTGATGATTTGGCTAGGAACATTGATAAAATTTCTCTTGAGATTGATTCTTTAAAAATTGGATCTATTCCACCCAAGTATTATATTAATGAGTCTTTAAAATCTATGAGAATTTATATTGATGGGTGTAAGGAAAGAATCGCTAGATTACGTGCTAAACGTGAATGGCTTTAAAAAGTATGTTCTCATGATAATATTGATGAAGATCTTAAAGTGATTGATGTAAATCCTATTGAATCTTTGTTTTCCAAATGCTAATCTTGATAAGTATGGGACTGGAGATGAGTCCACTTTAGTTAAAAGGCGTCCCAATGATTCGGAGTTTATAGATCTTGATGCTAAGATTGACGAAAGTGGAATTAAAGAGATCAAAACATTAAATAGCAATGAACCCACTCTTTTGGATTTGAAGGACTTTAATCATGATAGCTGATCCTTAATTGATTGTATTTCCTTGTTGCAATCCATGTTGAACTCTCCTCATGCTTATAATCAAAACAAGCCTTTTACTAAACATATTGTTGATGTCATGATGAAAACTTTTGAAGAAAAACTTGAGTTAGAAGTTTCTATACCTAGAAAGCTATATGATGAGTGGGAAGCTACTATTAAGATTAAGATTAAATATTACGAGTGCCATGCTTTGTGTTATTTGGGTGCTAGTGTTTCTACGATTCCAAAAACTTTATGTGATGTGTTAGGTTTCCGTGAATTTGATGATTGTTCCTTAAATTTGCATCTTGCGGATTCCACTATAAAGAAACCTATGGGAAGAATTAATGATGTTCTTATTGTTTCCAATAGGAATTATGTGCCTGTGATTTCATTGTTCTGGATATAGATTGCAATCCTACATGTCCTATTATTCTTGGTAGACCTTTCCTTAGAACGATTGGTGCAATTATTGATATGAAGGAAGGGAATATTAGATTCCAATTTCCATTAAGGAAGGGCATGGAACACTTTACTAGAAATAAAATAAAATTACCTTATGAATCTATCATGAGAGCTACTTATGGATTGCATAACAAAGATGACAATACCTACATCTATTGCGTTTTGCCTATCTAGGGGCGTTAAACAATAGCGCTTGTTGGGAGCAACCCAATTTTATTTTGCTTTATGCTCTATGCTTATGTTTTGGTGTGTTTGTCACATTATTACTTCTGTAGTAAAAAAAAATTTTGTTTTGATTAGTGTTTGAGCCAAGTAAAACCTTTGGGGTGATCTATGGTAGTTGTTGATTTGATCTTGCTGAAAAACAGAAACTTTTGCGCTCAGTACAGGTATTTTCAAAAAAATTCAGAGAGTCGAACTGATCTGAAAGTTTTGCACAAGATTAATATACAAATTTCCCTAATTGTACTAATTTTTCATAATTGTTAGAGTTCCAGAAGTGTTCGAAGTTTACAGATTGGTATAGACTGTTCTATTTTTGACAGATTCTGTTTTCTTTGTGTTGTTTGCTTATTTTGTTGTATCTATGGGTCGTATCGGGGGGTATGAGTAATGGAAAAGTTAGATAAAGTAGGTATGACACAAATATAAATAAATAATGAGTTTACAACAGTACCTAAAGTGGTGATTTATTTTTCTTATACTAACGGATCTCATGAGTTTTCTGTTGAGTTTTGTGTTGTGAAGTTTTCAAGTTTTGGGTGAAGATTTGACGGACTATGGAATAAAGAGTGGAAAGAGCCTAAGATTGGGGATGACCAAGGCACCCCAAGTCATATTAAAGGATACAAAAAATACTAAGCTTGGGGATGCCCCAGAAGGCATCCCCTCTTTCGTCTTCCATCCATCGGTAAATTTACTTGAGGCTATATTTTTATTCACCACATGATATGTGTTTTGCTTGGAGCGTCTTGTATGATATGAGTCTTTGCTTGTTAGTTTTCCACAATCATACTTTATGCACATATCTTTTGAGAGAGACACGCTGAATCGCGAATTTGTTAGAATACTCTATGTGCTTCACTTATATCTTTTGAGCTAGGAAATGTTGCTCTAGTGCTTCACTTATATCTTTATAGAGCATGGTGGTGTTATATTTTATAGAAATAATTGAAATCTCATTCGTCACTTATATTATTTTGAGAGTTTCTTAAAAAAGCATGGTAATTTGTTTAGGTTATAAATTTAGTCCTAATATAATGGGCATCCAAGAGGGATATCATAAAAACGTTCATATTAAGTGCATTAAAAACTATGAGAAGTTTGATTCCTTGCATATAGTTTTGAGATAATAGGGATGGTAATATGAGAGTCATGCTAGTGAGCAGTTGTGAATTGGAAGATATATGCGTGTTAAAGCTTGTGATTCCCGTAGCATGCACGTATGGTGAACCGTTATGTAACGAAGTCGGAGCATGATTTGTTTAATGGTTGTCGACCTTTGTGTGAGGGTCGGGAGCGCGCAATGGTTAACTCCTACCAACCTCTCCCCTAGGAGCATGCGTCTAATGCTTTGTTTGATAACTAATGGACTTTTGCAATAAGTATGTGTGTTCTTTATGACTAATCTTGAGTCCATGGATTATACACACTCTCACCCTTCCAACTTTGCTAGCCTCTCTAGTACCGCGCAACTTTCGCCGGTACACCAAACCCTCCTTCCTCAAAACAGCCACCATACCTACCTATTATGGCATTTCCATAGCCATTCCGAGATATATTGCCATGCAACTTCCACCATGTAGTTTTTTCTATGACTTGCATCATCACTTCATATTGCATATAGAGTCATATCTTGTCATAGGAATCGAGTTGTAATTTCTTTTTCTTTGAGTTATAAGTGAATAAAAGTGTGATTATTTTTAATTAATAGAGCATTATCCCATGATAGAAAAGGATGATGAAGGCTATGACTCCCTCACAAGTTGGGATGAGTATCTAGACTTTACAAAAAATAAAAGAGGCCAGCGAAACCCAAACAAAAACATAAAAGAGGCCAAAGAAGCCCACAAAAAAATATAAAAAATGAGATAAAGAGAGAAGGGACAATTGCTACTACCTTTTTACACACTTGTGCTTCAAAGTAGCACCATGATCTTCATGATAGAGAGTCTCCTATTTTGTCACTTTCATATAACTAGTGGATATTCATTATGCACGACCACTAAGTTTTCTTTTTGAGCTTTCATACACTTATAGCTCTAAGTGCATTTGTTGCATGGAAATCCCTACTCACTCACATTGATATCTATTGACGGGCATCTCCATAACCCGTTGATATGCCTAGTTGATGTGAGACTATCTTCTCCTTTTTCCCTTGCACCTCCTCCATATTCTATTCCACCTATAATGTTATATCCATGGCTCACACTCATGTATTGCGTGAGAGTTGAAAAGGTTTGAGAACACGAAAGTGTGAAACAATTGCTTGACTTGTTCATCGGGGTTGTGCATGATTTAGATACTTTGTGTGGGGAAGATGGACCATAGCCAGACCATATGATTTTGTAGGGATAACTTTCTAAGGCCATGTTATTTCGAAAGGACACGACTACCTTGTTGGTGTGCTTGAAGTATTATTGTTTTTATGTCAATATTAGACTATTGTTTTGAATCATACGTATCTGAATATTAATGCCACAATAAAGAATATTACATGGATAAATATGTTAGGTAGCATACCACATCAAAAATTCTGTTTTTATCATTTACCTACTCGAGGACGAGCAGGAATTAAGCTTGGGGATGCTGATACGTCTCCAACGTATCTATAATTTTTGGTTGTTCCATGCTAGTATATATCTGTTTTGGATGTTTTATATGCATTAATATGCTATTTTATATTATTTTTGGGACTAACCTATTAATCTAGAGCCTAGTGCCAGTTTCTGTTTTTTCCTTGTTTGTGAGTTTCGCAGATAAGGGATATTAAATGGGGTCCAAACGGAATAAAACCTTCGGAATGATTTTTTTTCTGGAACGAAAGGAAACTATGAGACTTGAGAACCAAGGCAGAGGAGCCACCGTGGGGCCGCAAGCCCTAGGGGCACGGCTAGGGAGGTAGGCCGCGCCGGGCAGGTTCTTGGCCCATGGCAGCTCCCCTAACCCTAATCTTCAGCCAATAAAATGCCCAAATATTCCATCATTATTAGAAAGAGCCATGAAAACACTTTTCCGCCGCCAGAAGCCTCCGTTCCCGAGAGATCCAATCTTGGAGCCTTTTCTGGTAATCTGTCGGAGGGGGATTCGATCACGGAAGGCATCTACATCAACTCCATTGCCCCTCCGATGATGCATTAGTAGTTCACCACAGACCTATGGGTCCATATCTAGTAGGTAGATGGCTTCTTCTCTCTCTTTGCTTCTCAATACCATGTTCTTCATGATCTTCATGGAGATATATCCGATGTACTACTCTTTTGCGGTGTGTTTGTCGAGATCCGATGAATTGTGGGTTTACGTTCAGATTATCCATGAATATTATTTGAGTCTTTCCTGAATTCTTATATGCATGATTTCATATATTTGCAAGTCTCTTCGAGTTATTGGTTTGGTTTGGCCAACTAGATTGGTAATTCTTGCAATAGGAGAAGTGATTAGTTTTGGGTTCAATCTTGCGGTGTCCTCACCCAGTGACAAAGTAGGGGTAGCGAGGCACGTATTGTATTGTTGCCATCAAGGGTAAAAAGACGGGGTTTTCATCATATTGCTTGAGTTTATCCCTCTACATCATGTCATCTTACGTAATGTGTTACTCTATTCTTCATGAACTTAATACTATAGATGCAGGCAAGAGTCGGTCGATGTGTGGAGTAATAGTAGTAGATGCAGAATCATTTTGGTCTACTTGACATAGACATGATGCCTATATGCATAATCATTGCCTTGAATATCTTCATAATTATTCTCTTTTCTATCAATTGCTCGACAGTAATTTCTTCACCCACCGTAATACTTGCTATCATGAGAGAAGCCATCTAGTGAAACCTATGGCCCCCGGGTCTATTTTCCATATTATACTTTTAGATCTAAAACCAAAAATACCAAAAATACTTGCTGCATTATTTTTTACTTTTAGTTTTACTTTCCGTTCAAGTGTCCTATTATATCTATCTCTATTAGATCTCATCCTTGCAATTAACCCTGAAGGGATTGACAACCCCTTTATAGAGTTGGGTGCAAGAGTTTGATTCTTTGTGCAGGTACATCTATTGGTGACTCACTTGTATCTCCTACTGGATTGATACCTTGGTTCACAAAAACTGAGGGAAATACTTATCTACTTTGCTGCATCAAACAAGTTCCTCTTCACGGGAAACCAACACATGCTCGAGAAGTAGAAGTGCACCACCCCCCTCTAGTGTCATTTGTAGATGTTGTGAACATCTGATAGGCACGTTGTGATGACTACTTGATAATTTAGTGCGTCATGCATTACGGCTTAGAATTGAGGCTACAAAGAAGTTTTGAACACCATAGAGCATATAAGATGTTCCAAGAGCTGGAATTGAGATTGCAGGCTTGTGCCTGTGTTGAGAGGAATGAGATATCCAATGAGATTCTTTGCCTGCAAGATGAAGGAGAATAGCTCAATCAGTGACCATGTACTCAGCTTGTCTGGGTGCTACAATCACTTAAATCGAGTGGGGGTTAATATTCCACATAATATAGTGATTGATATAGTTCTCTAAGTCACTACCGCCAAGCTGCTAGAGCTTCCTAATGAACTATAACATGCCAGGGATGGAGAAGATGATCCATGTGTTGTTCGCGATGTTTGACACCGTGAAGGTAGAAATCAAGAAGGAGCATCAAATGTTGATGGTTAGTAAAACCACTAGTTTCAAGAAGGGCAAGGGCAAGAAGGGGAGTTGCCACTCCAATGAAGAAACCCATGGTTGAACCCAAACCCGAGACTGGGTGCTTCTATTATGAGGAGAACGGTCGCTGAAGCGGAACAGCCCTAGATACTTCGTAGATAAGAAGGCTGGCAACGTCGACAGAAGTATATTTGATATACATATTATTTATGTGTATCTTTCTAGTACTCCTAGTAGTACCTGGGTATTATATACCGGTTCAATTGCTAAATGATAGTAACTCAAAACAAAAGCTACGGTATAAACGGAGACTAGCTAAGGGCGAGGTGACGATGTGTGTTGGAATTGTTTCCAAGGTTGATGTGATCACCATCGCATGCTCTCTCTGCTTTTGGGATTAGTGATGAACCTAAATAAATGTCATTTGGTGTTTGCGTTGAGCATGAACGTGATTAGATCATGTTTATTGCAAGACGGTTATTCATTTAAGTTAGAGAGTAATGGTTATTATGTTTACATGAATAATACCTTCAATGGTCATGAACCCAATGAGAATTGTTTATTGAATCTTGATCGTAGTAATACACATGTTCATAATATTGATGCCAAAAGATACAAAGTTGATAATGATAGTACCACATACTTGTGGCACTGCCGCTAAATGTCATATTGGTGTAAAGCGCATGAAGAAACTCCATGTTGATGGATCTTTTGACTCATTCGATTTTCGAATCGGTTGAGACATGCGGACCATACCTCATGGGCAAGATGACTAAGACCCCGTTTTCCGGTATGATGGAGCGGGCAAATGACTTATTGGAAATGATACATGTTGATGTATGCGGTCCAATGAGTGTCGTAGCGTGCGGTGGATATCGTTATTTTCTTACCTTCACTGATGATTTGGGTAGATATGGGTATATTTACTTAATGAAACACAAGGCTGAATTGTTTGAAAAGTTTGAGATCATCGTGACAAGAAGATAAAATGTCTATGATATGATCATGGAGGTGAATATCTGAGTTACGATTTTGGTATACAACTTAAGACAACGTGGAAGTTGTTTCACGACTCACGCCACCTGGAACACCATAGTGTGATGGTGTGTCCGAACATCATAGTCATGCTCTATTGGATATGGTGCGTACTATGATGTCACTTATCGTTTTGCCACCATCGTTTTGGGGTTATGCATTAGAGACAACTACATTCACTTTGAATAGGGCACCATCCAAATCTGATGAGATGACAATGTATGAATTATGGTTTAGCAGAAACATAAGTTGTCATTTCTCATAATTTGGGAATGTGACACTTATGTCTGATAAGCTCGAACCCAAAGCGGAAAAGTGCATCTTCATAGGATACCCTAAGGAAACAGTTGGGTATACCTTCTATCTCAGATCCAAGGGCAAAAGTGTTTGTTGCTAAAAACGGGTCCTTTCTCGAGAAAGAGTTTCTCTCGAAAGATTTCAGTGGGAGGAAAGTAGAAGTTGATGAGCTTGTTGGACCGTCACTTCAGTTGGATAGTACCACGATGCAGAAAGATATTTTTGCGACGCCTACAACAAGAGAAGAGGGATCAAATGATGATGATCACGAAGCTTCGGATCAAGTTACTACCGAACCTCGTAGGTCGACAAGGACTCGTACCGCCCCTGAGTGGTACGTCAATCCTCTCTTGGAGGTCATGTTGCTAGACAACAGTGAACCTACGAGCTATGATGAAGCGAGGGTGGGCCCGGATTCCAACAAATGGCTAGGAGCCATGAAATCCAAGAAAGGATCCATGTATGAAAACCAAGTATGGACTTTGGTAGACTTGTCCATTGAACGGCAGGTCGTTGTGTACAAATGGACCTTTAAGAGGAAGCTCGACTTGTGGCAAAGGGTTTTTCACAAGTTCAAGGAGTTGACTAGAATGAGACCTTCTCACCCGTAGTGATGCTTAAGTCCGTCGGAATTACGTTAGCAGTTATTCCACTTTTCAATTATTAAATCTGGCAGATGGATGTCAAAATATCGTTTCCTTAACGGTTCTCTTGAGGTAAGGTTGTATACGATACAACCAGAAGGTTTTGTTAGTCCTAAGGATGCTAAAAATGCAAGCTCCAGCGATCCTTCTATGGGCTGAAGCAAGCATCTCGGAGTTGGAATATACGCTTTGATGAGATGACCAAAGTTTTTGGGTTTATACAAAGTTTATGAGAAACTTGTACAAGAAAGTGAGTGGGAGCACTATAGAATTTCTGATAAGTATATGTGGTTTACATATTGTTGATCAGAAATAATGTAGAATTTCTGGAAAGCATGAACAGTTGTTTGAAAAGAGTTTTTCAAAGGAAGACCTGGATAGAGCTACTTGAATAGTGAGCATCAGGATCTATAGAGATAGATCAAGACGCGCGATAAGATTTTTCAATGAGTGTATACCTTGACAAGATTTTGAAAGAGTTCAAAATGGATCAGTCAAAGAAGGAATTCTTGCCTGATTTGTAAGGTGTGAAGTTGAGTAAGACTCAAAGCTCGACCACGACAGAAGAAAGAGAAAGGACGAAGGTCGTCCCCTATGCCTTAGCCATAGGCTCTATATAGTATGCCATGTTGTGTACCGCACATGTGTGTGTCTTGCCATGAGTCTATCAAGGGTAGAAGAGTGGTCCAGGAGTGGATCATTGGACAGCGGTCAAAATTATCCTTAGTAACCAGAGGACTAAGGAAATATTTCTCGATTATGGAGGTGATAAAGAGTTCATCGTAAAGGGTTACGTAGATGCAAGCTTTAACACCAATCTGGATGACTCTTAGTAGCAATCCGGATACGGATAGTGGGACAGCCTTTTGTAATAGCTCCAAGTGGAACATGGTAGCAATATATATAGTATGACAGATATTTGCAAAGTACACACGGATATGAATGTTGCAGACCCGTTGACTAAAACCTCTCTCACATGTAAAACATGATCAAACCCCAGAACTCATTGGGTGTGAGATTTTTAAACAATGTAAATCACATAATGATGTGAGCTAGATTATTAACTCTAGTGCAAGTGGGAGACTGTTGGAAATATGCCCTAGAGGCAATAATAAATTACTTATTATCATATTTCCTTATTCATGATAATCGTTTATTATCCATGCTAGAATTGTATTGATCGGAAACTCAGATACATGTGTGGATACATAGACAACACCATGTCCCTAGTATGCCTCTAATAGACTAGCTCGTTGATCAAGGATGGTCAGGGTTTCCTAGCCATGGACATGAGATGTCATTTGATAATGGGGTCACGTCATTAGGATAACGATGTGATGGACAAGATGATGGGGAATGTTGCATGGGAAACAAAAAAATTCCTACGCACACGCAAGATCTATCCATGGTGATAAGCATGTACATACCCTTGTAGATCGCTAAGCGGGAAGCGTTAAGAAATGCGGTTGGTGTAGTCGAACGTCTTCGCGATCCAAATTGTCGAGCATCCCGTGATCTCATCACGATCTGTCCCGCAATCCAATCACGATCCGTCCCGCGAACTCATCACGATCCGTCTCACGATCTCATCACGATCCGTCTCGCGATCTTGATCACGGTCCTTCTGATCTAGCGACGAACGGCCGGCACCTCCGCGTTGAGCACACGTACAGCTTGATGACGATCTACTCCTTCTTGTTCCAGCAAGAGGGAGCAGAGAGGTAGACGAGTTCTCTGGCAGCATTACGGCGCTGCGGCGATGGTGGTAGAGTAATCTCAGCAGGGCTTCGCCTAAGCACAGTTGAAACCGATCTAGAGGAGAAACTACGAACTAGAGGGTAGGGTTGCACGTGGCTGAAAATCTTGTGCCAAAACCCTAAAACCCTCTAGTATATATAGGAGGAGAGGAGGAGAAGGCTTGGCGTAAGGGCCATCCCCTCTAGGCTTCGGCTGAAGTGGGAGAGGAGGAATCCTCCTCCTCCACTCCTAGTAGGATTAGGACACCTTCCTTATTTCCACCTTTTTGCCTTTTTCCACTTTTCTCCTTTGGAATTTCTTCCCCGATCGCATGGGCCTTGTGTGGGACTTTGGCCAGCCCACTAAGGGCTAGTATTAGTCCTCCCACATCCCATGTAGCCTCTTGTATCGAAATACCTCTCCCGATGGCCCCCGTTATACTACTGGCACTCCCAATACACAACCGATGAGCCCAAAACCTTTCCGGCGACCAAAAAAGGACTTCCTATATATCAATCTTTACCTCTGGACCATTCCTGAGCTCCTCGTGACGTCCAGTATCTCATTCGGGACTCCAAACAACCTTCGGTCACCACCATGTATAACTATATACTACCGAAACGTCACCAAACCTTAAGTGTGCAGACCCTGCGGGTTCGAGAACTATGTAGACCTGACCGAGACACCTCTACGGTCAATAACCAATAGCAGGACCTGGATTCCCATATTGGTTCCTACATATTCTATGAAGATCTTTATCGGTTGATCCTCTATGTCAAGGATTCAGTTAATCCCGTATGATGCTCCCTTTGTTCTTCGGTATGTTACTTGCCTGAGATTCGATCGTCAGTATCTCCATACCTAGTTCAACCTCGTTACCGGCAAGTCTCTTTACTTGTTCTGTAATACAAGATCCCGTGACTAACACTTAGTCACATTGATTGCAAGGCTTGTTGTGATGTTGTTATACCGAGTGGGCCCTGAGATACCTCTCCGTCACACGGAGTAACAAATCCCAGTCTTGATCCAGTTAACTCAATAGACACCCTCGGAGATACCTGTAGAGTACCTTTATAGTCACCCAGTTGTGTTGTGACGTTTGATACACACAAGGCATTCCTCCGGTGTCCGTGAGTTGCATGATCTCATGGTCGTAGGAACATATACTTGACATGCAGAAAAATGTAGCAATAAACTGACACGATCATATGCTACGTTTGTAGTTGGGTCTTGTCCATCACATCATTCTCCTATTGATGTGATCCCGTTATCAAATGACATCTCATTCCATGGCTAGGAAACCTTAACCATCTTTGATCAATGAGCTAGTCTATTAGAGGCATACTAGGGACATGGTGTTGTCTATGTATGCACACATGTATCTGAGTTTCCGATCAATACAATTCTAGCATGGATAATAAAAGATTATCATGACCAAGGAAATATGATAATAACTAATTTCTTATCGCCTCTAGGGCATATTTCCAACACTCTCCCACTTGCACTAGAGTCAATAATCTAGTTCACATCACCATGTGATTCGCATTGTTGTGAATCTAACACCCAATGAGTTATGGAGCTCGATCATGCTTTGCATGCGAAAGAGGTCTTATAGTCAACGGGTCTGCGACATTCAGATCCATGTGTAGTTTGCAAATCTCCATGTCATACTATAGACACTGCTACACTCCACTTGTAGTCATTCCAAATGGTTCCTTCACTATACGTATCCGGATTGCTACTCAGAGTCATCTGGATTGGTATTAAAGCTTGCATCGACGTAACTATTTACGACGAACTCTTTCTTACCTCCATAATCGAGAAACATTTCCTTAGTCTTTTAGTTACTAAGGATAATCTTGACCGCTGTCTAGTGATCCACTCCTGGATCACACTTGTACCCCTTGACGGACTCATGGCAAGGCACACACAGGTGCGGTACACAGCATGGCATACTATACAGAGCCTATGGCTAAGGCATAGGGGACGATGTTCGTCCTTTCTCTTTCTTCTGCCATTGTCGAGCTTTGAGTCTCACTCAACTTCACACCTTACAAATCAGGCGAGAACTCTTTCTTCGACTGATCCATTTTGAACTCTTACAAAATCTTGTCAAGGTATGTACTCATTGAAAGTATCATCAAGCATCTTGATCTATCTTTATAGATCTTGATGCTCAACAATTAGGTAGCTTTATCCAGGCCTTCCTTTAAATAACTCTTTTCAAACAACCCTTTACGCTTTCTAGAAATTCTACATCATTTCCGATCAACAGTATGTCATCCACATATGCCTATCAGAAATTCTATAGTGCTCCCACTCACTTTATTGTAAATACAAGTTTCTCATAAACTTTGTATAGACTCAAAAACTTTGATCACCTCATCAAAGCATATATTCCAACTTCGAGATGCTTGCTCCAGCCCATATAAGGATTGCTCGAGCTCGCACACCTTTTAGCATTGTTAGGACTAACAAAACCTTCTCGTTGTATCACATACAACCTTTCCTCAAGTAAACTGTTTAAGGAAACGATGTTTTGACATCCATCTGCCAGATTTCAGAATTGAAAAATGCAGCAACTGCTAACATAATTCCAACAGACTTTAGCATCGCTACGAGTGAGAAAGTCTCATTGCAGTCAACTCCTTGAACTTGTCGGAAACTTGTTTGCGACAAGTCGAGCTTTATAAATGGTGACATTTACCATTAGTGTCTGTCTTCATCTTAAAGGTCCATTCGTACTCGATGACCTGCCATCCAACAAGCAAGTCTAGCAAAGTCTATACTTGGTTTTCATACATGGATCCTTTCTCGGATTTCATGGCCTCTAATCATTTGTTAGAATCTGGGCCCATCATCACTTCTCCATATCTCGTAGGTTCATCGTTGTCCAACAACATGACCTCCAAGACAGGGTTGCCGTACCACTCAGGAGCAGCACGCGTCCTTGTCGACCTACGAGGTTCGATAGTAACTTGATTGAAGCTTCATGATCATCATCATTTACTTCCTCTTCAACTGACGTAGGTTCCACAGAAACATCTTTCTGCGCTGCGCTACTCTCTGGTTGAAACAAAGGTTCAACAACCTCATCAAGTTCTATCTTCCTCCCACTCAATTCTTTCGATAGAAACTTTTTCTCGAGAAAGGACACGTTTTAGCAACAAACACTTTGTACTCAGATCTAAGATAGAAGGTATACCCAACTATTCTTAGGGTATCTTATCAAGATGCATTTTTCCGCTTTGGATTCGAGCTTATTAGACATAAGTGTCGCATTCCCAAACTCTAAGAAATGACAGCTTAGGTTTCCGCCAAACCATATGGTGTCGTCTCAACGGATTTAGATGGTGCCCTATATAAAGTGAATGTGGTTTGTCTCTAATGCATAACCCAAAAATAATAGTGGCAAAATGATAAGAAATATCATAGTATGTACCATATCCAACAGAGCACAACTATGATGTTCGAACACACCATCACACTATGGTGTTCCAGGTGGCATGAGTTGTGAAACAACTTTCACATTGATTAAAGTTGTATGCCAAACTCGTAACTCAGATATTCACCTCCACGATCATATCGCAGACATTTTTATATTCTTGTCACGATGATCTTAAACTTCACTCTGAATTTGCTTGAACTTTTCAAATGATTCAGACTTGTGTTTCATTAAGTGAATATAGACCATATCCACTCAAATTATCAGTGAAGGTAAGAAAATAACGATCTCCACCGCACGCTACAAGACAAAATGGATTGCATACATCAACATGTATCATTTCCAATAAATCACATGCTCGCTCCATCAAACCAAAAACGGGGTCCTTAGTCATCTTGCCCAAGAGGCATGGTTCGCATGTCTCAACCGATTCGAAATCAAATGAGTCCAAAGATCCATCAGCATAGAGTTTCTTCATGCGATTTATACCAATATGACATTTAGCGGCAGTGCCACAAGTATGTGGTACTATCATTACTAACTTTGTATCTTTTGGCATTAATGTTATGAACATGTGTACTACAACGATCAAGATTAAACAAACCATTCATTGGGTGCATGACCAGTGAAGGTATTATTCATGTAAACAGAATAACCATTATTCTCTGACTTAAATGAATAACCGTATTGCAATAAACAAGATCTAATCACGTTCATGCTCAGCGCAAACACCAAATAACATTTATTTAGGTTCGTCACTAATTCCGAAGGTAGAGAGAGCGTGCGATGTTTATCTCATCAACCTTGGAAACATTTCCAACACACATCGTCAACTCACACTTAGCTAGTCTCCATTTATTCTATAACTTTTACTTCGAGTTACTAACATTTAGCAACCGAACCGGTATCCAATACCCAGGTGCTACTAGGAGTACTAGCAAGGTACACATCAATAACACGCATATCAAATATACTTCTGTCAACGTTGCCAGCCTTCTTATCTACCAAGTATCTAGGGTTGTTCCGCTTCAGCGACCGCTCTCCTCATAATAGAAGCACTATCACATCCCTAGCTAGATGTCATAGGACAGCATGTGTGTGCATCATGTTTCAATTTTGCATCAACATGAAATGGGGACTAAAAGAAACCCCAATCTCACATTTGAATCAAATTAATTCAAAGTTGTGAAAACTCAACAAATTCAAAATGCCCTTACAAAATGTTCCCTATGTCTGATAAATATGGACATGATTATAACAGGGGCCATTTTAAATATTTGAACAACTATAGCAATTTAAAAATAAATGATAAAGCCTCTAAAAATGCCAAATAAAGCATTATCATTATTTAAAATTTCAAAATATCCTGAAACTTTTTATGGGAGTTTGAAATATTCAAACTTGATTATATAAAATAATTGGGATATTTTATAATAGCATTGTACCTGCAAAAGAAATAAACAAATGTCAGATTTATTATCAGAAAGTAAAAAAAAGAGGAGAAGCCAGGAGAAGCCGGCCCACTGGCCCATTGCCAGTCATCCATCTTCTCTTGCCAGGAGGATAGGGGCACGCGCTCACCACGCGCGGGCATGCGCCGGCCAGCTCCTTCCTGCCTGGCTGTTGGCCTGGAGGGCACGGAGAGCGCCAGCACGAGGCCTCCTCGCCATGGCCTCTTTCTTCTCTCCCTCTCTCCCTTGCGAGCTCTCTCTCTCCCTCGCTCTCCCCCTCTCTGCCCGCCATGGCCGAGCTCGTCGCCGCCTTGCCAGCCACCCCCGTGCCTTTCTGAGCCCACCAAAAGCCTCGCCACGACCTCCTCATCCTCCCCGTGAAGCAAGTCGATGCCGGGAGCCCTCCACAACGTTCCATCGCCATTTCTTCCCTGCCGGCCGCCGAAGCTTCCCTCCAACGATTCGAGGTCGTCTGTGCATCCCCAAGCTCGCCGTCTCCCCCAGCAACCCCGTCGTGAGCCCCTGCTCCGTTTCCCCCTCCTCTAGCGGCATGTCCCTCATCATAGGCGCCATTCCCCTTGCTTCTCGAAGCTCGCCGCCGCTCAGGTCGTCGCCGGCCGTAGCTCCGGTGGCCCCCGAGCCCCCTCTGCCGCAGCGTTGGATGCGCGCGTGCACGGGCTACCTCCCGGTGCCCTCCACGTGCCAAATGGTCGCCGGAGGCACAACTCCGGCAAGTCGCCGCCGCACTTTTGGTCGCCGTCGGCCCTGCTCCGGTGGGCGCCGACGTGGCTAACCATCAAGGGCTAATCCTCCTGATTAATTAGGCCACAGCCACTGGCCAATGGGCCCTGAGGTGGGTCAAACCCCTGGTCAGCGCGGGGATTAGGCATGTGTCACTGACGTGCGGGCCCTGCACGTCAGGTTTGACCTGGCCTGGTCAGCCGACCAGCTAACGTCGTAGTGACGTCAAGCTGACGCCATAATTCTATTTTTTCTAGTTTTAAATAATTCCAGAAATTGTTTAAAACTTTAGAAATTCATATAAATTAATCTGTAAATCAGATGAAAATAGTTTATATATGAAAATTTATCAGAAAAATCCAATGAATCCAATGGTTCTATTATCATGCATGTTAGATCCATCTATGTAGATGAACATTGACATTTATTAATAGGTTAACTTATGGAATTTGAAATGAAGAACGATTTTGAACCTATATTCAAACTCACTTCAAATTAACTAGGACAATAGTTGCATTAGCTCATCCATACATGCTGCCATATCATGATCATGCATCATATTGTTGCACTTGCGTGTATTGATTGCTATTTATCTGCATTACGGTAGGCCCTGCTTCTGAGGATACCCCCGAGTATTCCAACGAAGGAGAAAACCTTCCCGCTACCCAGCAAGGCAAGCAACCCCCTTGATCATTCCAATAACATCCCACTCTCTCGCTCCTGCTCTTGTTTATTGCATTAGGACAAACGTTCACTTGTCTATCATACACGGTAGATGAACCTATTCTTTTGCATGACCTGTCATTGTCACAGTAAATAGCTAAACCTTGTAACCTAGCATACCTGGTAGATGCTTGTGCCATGATGTGCTTAGCTTACCTTGCCTGCTATGCTATCTATGCTTAGAGTTGTGTTAGGTCAGTTTCATCTGGGTGATGAACTAGAGTGAAACCATGTTGTTCCGATGTGATAAGCTTATGATGAACCCGATTTGGTTAAGGTAGCAATGAGAGGCTATGTAGGAGTACATAGCGGGTTGTCTCATTGGGACCGTTCTTAGGAACCGAGTTCCGTGTTTGTGATCCAAGACTAGTTACTACCACATGTTGGGCCCTAAAATATGACCCCGCTCGACTTATCATTCGCTTAGTCCTTAGTCCAGGTGTTGCAAGTAGTTTCTGGTGTTTATATCATGCTGGAGGCCGTGCGTAGCGCTGACCCTAGGGGTGGGTCACGACGCGGTAGGCAGTGGCACAGTGTACCAAGGGTCACCCGAATGGTGGGCTTGGGAACCCTGCGCACATCGTTTGGGGCCGTAGCGAAAACTTTGGACGGACTTCCGTGCGGGTTTAGTCTCAAATAGGCGATAGCCTGGACTAGAGGTCTTATGTGATTGACGGTCATGGCCCACTCCCTCGCTGGGCTTCCGCTTGAAGGTTGCCAAGGTGCATGGTTTTATGGCACACAGCGATAAGTGGCGAGAGCGTGTGTGAAGAAGTACACCCCTGCAGGGTATGAAACTATTCGAATAGTTGCGTCCTCGGATATGGACTATTTGGAGAACTTATGTTGTTCATAGATAATCAAATGGATACTCATAAAAATATCAAGACAAGTGTGAGTATCGTGGATGGCACTCTCCCAGGAGAGGGAAGTGAATCCATGGTGGTGTATTGTCATGGAGTTAGTGGACTCGTGTGTGATATCTAAAATTTAAACAAAGAGTTAAAATTGTGTAGTGTAGGTTAGCCATGAGTCAAAGTTGGCATTGCTACATAAATTCCCTCACCCCCATTGTTGATACATGAGCATGAATAGACTAGGTCTGTTATAAAGACTTGCTGAGTACATTTGTACTCACGTTTGCTTAATAAATGTTGCAGATGAGACCCAGGACCCATCAGGTGGGTTCTTTCTAGATGTCGACGATGCCGAATAGCTGGTGTCCCAGCTACGACCTTATGCCCTATGGCGGGCTGTAGATAGTCAGGCCATGTGCCTTTTTCCCCTTTCATCTATCTGTACTCACACAACTTGATGCTTCTGCTTGGTTTGTATGAACTTGTTTGTATGACTTGAGTGTCGGGTCATGTGACCCCTATCTGTAAGAACATATTATGCAAGGCTCGTCTGAGCCTCTTAAATAAAAGTTGTGTTTTTGTATGGTTATGTTGTGATGCCATAGTTGTATCTATGCATATCGGGCATGTCGTGCGTACATGTGACGTGCAACGGTATGTATGGGATCCGACACCTAGTCGTGTGCCTTTAGTAGTACTCTTTACGGGAAACTGCCTCTTTGTGCTTCCACCGAGCCATGGTAGCTTGCTACTGCTTCAGACACATTGATTGACCGGCATGTATCCTTCTTTGTTGTTGTGTCTGTCCCTTCGAGGAAATGTCTCACATTGTAATGGAGTCCTTGTAGCCTGCTACGACTCGTCTACATGCAGTGATGGCATTTATGTCTCACGGCGTAATGGAGTCCTTCGAGCTTGCTATGACTCGTCTACACACGCTTGAGGCCGACACGTGCCTTGCTGGGTTACGTATGCTTGTTTCCATACGGATGTGCCACTTGGGTTCTATGACTAGTCATGTCGGCCCGGGTTCTCTGTCGTTTGATTGCTAGCGACATGTTCACATACGTGAGCCAAAAGACGCAAACGGTCCTGGCTAAGGTAAGGCTGCAGCCGTGGAGCTTACCGTGCGTGAGGCCGCAAAGTGATGTGATATGTTACAATCTGGATTCATATGACTTAGGATCGGGGTCCCGACAAGCACTTAGTCTTGGGTTTGGGTTCAACTTTGGGTTGCTTCACTAGAGCAGCAACTGACTTGCCATCCATGAAGTTTCCCTCCTTCCCCTTGCCCTTCTCGAAACTAGTTGTTTTACTAACCATCAACACTTGATGCTCCTTTTTGATTTCTACCTTCGCGGTGTCAAATATCGCGAAAATCTCGGGGATCATCATTTCCATCCCTCGCATAATTATAGTTCATTACGAAGTTCTAGCAACTTAGTGATAATGACTCAGAGAACTGTATCAATCACTATCTTATCTGGAAGATCAACTCCCACTTGATTCAAGCGATTGTAGCACCAAGACAATCTAAGCACATGCTCAACGATTGAGCTATTCTCCTTCATCTTGCAGGCAAAGAATCTTGTTGGAGATATCATATCTCACAACATGGGCACAAGCCTGAGATCACATTCTCATCTCTTAGAACATCTCATATGTTCCGAGAAGTTCAAAACATTTTGGAGCCTCAGTTCTAAGTCGTAATGCATGACGCACTAAACTAACAAGTAGTCATTGGAACGCGCCTGTCAGATGTTCACAACATCTACAGACGACGCTAGAGGGGGTGGTGCACTGAGCGATGCATTAAGGACATAAGCCTTCTGTGCAGCAATGACTCAGATCACGGAACCAAGTCCGCAATATTGCTACCATCATCTTTCAACTCTATTTCTCTAGTAACATATAAAAATTCAAGGGAGCTATAGCATGAGCTAGTAATCTACAACATAATTTCCAAAGACACTACTGACTATGTTCATGATAATGAGTTCAATTAATCATATTACTTAAGAACTCCCACTCAAATTGACATCCCTCCGGTCATTCGAGTGATACATGATCCAAATTCACCAACTCAAGTCCGATCATCATGTGAGTTTAGGTGGTTTCAATGGTGAACATCATCATGTTGATCATATCTACTATATGACTCATGTTCGACCTTTCGGTCTCTTGTGTTCCGAGGCCATGTATGTACATGCTAGGCTCGTCAAGTCTAACCTGAGTGTTTCGCATGTGCAACACTGGCTTGCACCCGTTGTATGTGAACGTAGAGTCTATCACACCCGATCATCACGTGGTGTCTCGACATGACGAACTTTTGCAATGGTGCACACTCGGGGAGAACACAATTTATCTTGAAATTTAAGTGAGGGATCACCTTATAATGCTACCGTCGTCCTATGCAAAACAAGGTGCATAAAAGGATTAACATCACATGCAAATCATAAGTGACATGATATGCCCATGAACTTGTGCTTTTGATCTCCATCTTGAAAGTACCGGCATGAACTCCATCGTCACCGGTATGACACCGTGAGATCCATCATCTTGATCTCCATCAACATGTCTCCATAGGGGTTGTCGCGCCCACCATGCTTCTACTACTATCGCTACCGTTTAGCGATAAAGTAGAGCATTATATAGTGCTTAATGATTGACGCGCAGGTCATACAATAATTAAAGACAACCCTATGGCTCCTGCCGGTTGTCGTACTCATCGAATGCAAGTCGTGATATTCTATACAACACATGATCATCTCATACATCACATATATCTTATCATATAATTGGCCATATAACATCACAACATACCCTGCAAAAACAAGTTAGACATCCTCTAATTGTTGTTGCTTGTTTTACGTGGCTACTACAGGTATGTAGCAAGAACAATTCTCACCTACGCAATAACCACAACGGTGATACATAAGTTGCTTTTCAACCATCTCAAGGACTGCCTTTGTCGAATCCGATCCAACTAAGGTAGGAGAAACAGACACCCGCCAGCCATCTTTGTGCAACGAAGTTACACGTCAGTTGATGGAACCGGTCTCTCGTAAGCGTACGAGTAAGGTTGGTCCGGGCCGCTTCATCCCACAATACCGCTGAACCAAAACACAACCAAGGGAGGAAGCAATCTAAGCATCAACGCCCACAAACTCCTATTTGTTCTACTCGAGATCTCATCTACACATAGACCTTGCTCATGATGCCACTGATAGGGAACGTTGCATGGGAAACAAAAATTCATACGCACACACAAGATCTATCCATGGTGATGAGCATCTATGAGAGGGAGAGCGGATCTACATACCCTTGTAGATCGCTAAGCGGGAAGCGTTAAGAAACGCGGTTGGTGTGGTCGAACGTCTTCGCGATCCAAATCGCCGAGCATCCCGCGATCTCATCATGATCCGTCTCACGATCCAATCACGGTCCGTCCTGCGAACTCATCACGATCCGTCCCATGATCTCATCATGATCCATCTCGCGATCTTGACCATGGTCCTTCCGATATAGCGTCGAACGGACGGCACCTCCGCGTTCGGCACATGTACAGCTTGATGACGATCTCCGCCTTCTTGATCCAGCAAGAGGGAGAGGATAGGTAGACGAGTTCTCTGGCAACGTGACGGCGCTGCAGCAATGGTGATGGAGTAATCTCAGTAGGGCCTCGCCTAAGCACAGCTGAAACAGATCTAGAGGAGAAACTACGAACTAGAGGGTAAGGTTGCACGTGGCTGAAAATCTTGTGCCAAAACCCTCTAGTATATATACGAGCAGAGGAGAAGGAGGCTTGGCACAAGGTCCAGCCCCTCTAGGCTTCGGCCGAAGTGGGAGAGGAGGAATCCTCCTCCTCCACTCCTAGTAGGATTAGGACTCCTTCCTTATTTACACCTTTTTGCCTTTTCCCACCTTTTCTCCTTTGGAATTTCTTCCCCAGCTGCATGGGCCTTGTGTGGGACTTTGGCCAGCACACTAAGGGCTGTTATTAGTCCTCCCACAGACCATGTAGCCTCTTGGGTCGAAATACCTCTCTCGATGGTCCCCCGGTACACTACCGGCACTCCCAGTACACTACCAATGAGCCCGAAAACTTTGTGGCGACCAAAAAAGGACTTCCTATATATCAATCTTTACCTCCGGACCATTCCGGATCTCCTCGTGATGTCCGGGATCTCATCAGGGACTCCGAACAACCTTCGGTCACCACCATGTATAACTCTATACTACTGAAACGTCACCAAACCTTAAGTGTGCAGACCCTGCGGGTTCGAGAACTATGTAGACATGACCGAGACACCTCTACGGTCAATAACCAATAGCGGGACCTGGATGCCCATATTGATTCCTACATATTCTATGAATATCTTTATCGGTCGAACCTCTATGTCAAGGATTCAGTTAATCCCGTATGATGTTCCCTTTGTTCTTCGGTATGTTACTTGCCCGAGATTCGATCGTCGGTATCTCCATACCTAGTTCAACCTCATTACCGGCAAGTCTCTTTACTCATTCTGTAATAAAAGATATCGTGACTAACACTTAGTCACATTGCTTGCAAGGCTTGTTGTGATGTTGTATTGCCGAGTGGGCCCTGAGATACCTCTCCATCACAAGGAGTAACAAATCCCAGTCTTGATCCATGCCAACTCAACAAACACCCTCGGAGATACCTGTAGAGTACCTTTATAGTCACCCAGTTACGTTGTGATGTTTGATACACACAAGGCATTCCTTCGGTGTCCGTGAGTTGCATGATCTCATGGTCGTAGGAACATATACTTGACTTGCAGAAAACTGTAGCAATAAACTGAGACGATCATATGCTACGTTTGTAGTTGGGTCTCGTCCATCACATCATTCTCCTAATGATGTGATCCCGTTATCAAATGACATCTCATGTCCATGGCTAGGAAACCTTAACCATCTTTGATCAACGAGCTAGTCTATTAGAGGCATACTAGGGACATGGTGTTGTCTATGTATCCACACATGTATTTGAGTTTCCGATCAATACAATTCTAGCATGGATAATAAACGATTATCATGACCAAGGAAATATGATAATAAATAATTTATTATTGCATCTAGGGCATATTTCCAACACAAGACCCAAACTATAAACATAGCATATGATCGTGTCAGTTTCTTGCTATAGTTTTCTGCATGTCAAGTGTTTGTTCCTATGACCATGAGATCATGCAACTCACTGACACTGGAGGAATACCTTGTGTGTAGCAAATGTCGCACCGTAACTGGGTGACTATAAAGATGATCTACAGGTATCTCCAAGGGTGTATGTTGAGTGGATATGGATCAAGACTAGGATTTGTTACTCCATGTGATGGAGAGGTATCTCATGGCCCACTCGGTAATACAACATCACAACAAGCCTTGTAAGAAATGTGACTAAAGTGTTAGTCACGGGATCTTGTATTACATAACGATTAAAGAGACTTGCCGGTAATGAGATTGAACTAAGTATAGAGATACCGACGATCGAATACTCGGGCAAGGAACATACCGATAAACAAAGGGAATAACATACGAGATTAACTGAATCCTTGACATAGAGGTTCAACCGATAAAGATCTTCGTAGAATGTGTTGGAACCAATATGGGCATATAGGTCCCGCTATTGGTTATTGACCTTAGAGGTGTCTCGGTCATGTCTGCATAGTTCTCGAATCCGCAGGTTCTACACACTTAACGTTTGGTGACGATATAAGTATAGTTGAGTTATTATGTTGGTGATGAGGAGCTCCGAAATAGTCCGGAGGTAAAGATTGATATATGGGATAATAGTGTTTGGTCTCTGGAAGGGTTCCGGGATTTGGGCCAAGGGGTAAAGCCCACGAGGCTTTAAGGAAGGTGCAAAAGGAGTTTTGCAGAGGCCAGGGGCCAGACGCCAGGGGCTAGACGCCGAGGACCCTAGCTCCGTTCCTAGAGTCCGAGGAGGACTCTTGCCTTGCGGGCTAAACCGACTTTGAGGAGGCTCTTTCTCCAAGTTTCGACCCTAGGGCTCAACATATAAATAGAGGGGCAGGGCTAGCACCCGGAACACATCAAGAATTCCCCAAGCTGTGTGCTAGCAACCCAGCCCCTCTAGTTTATCCTGCGTCATAATTTCCATTGTGCTTGGCGAAGCCCTGCGGAGATTGTTCTTCATCACCACCGTCACCACGTCGTCGTGCTGTCAGAACTCATCTACTACTTCACCCCTCTTACTAGATCAAGAAGGCGAGGACGTCATCAAGCTGTACGTGTGTTGAACGCGGAGGTACTGTCCGTTCGGCGCTAGATCATGATTAGATCGCGGGATGGCTTGCGATTTGGATCGTGAAGACGTTCGACTACATCAATCGCGTTTCCTAACGCTTCCGCTTAGCGATCTACAAGGGTATGTAGATCCACTCTCCCTCTCGTAGATGCTCATCACCATGGATAGATCTTGCGTGTGCGTAGGAAATTTTTTGTTTCCCATGCATCGTTCCCTAACACAAAGGGCACTCTAAAGATCTGGAAATCAATCATGAGGTTGTTGCATTGGAGGATCTGTGCATTTTCCATTCATGCTTTGGATTGCCTGGTTCTCATAATGATATGAATGTGTTGTCGAGATCACCACTATTTCGAAGGCTCGTTGATGAAGATACTCAGCCTTGCAACTGTCTTGTCAATGGTCATCAGTACATGATGGGCTACTACCTTGTAGATGATATCTATCCTCCATGGGCCACATTTGTGAAGACAATCTCACATCCTCAAGGCAACAATATATATTCCACTATGCGATGCATCATGAGTATCGAAGGATGTCGAGAAAGCTTTCAGTGTGCTTCAGAAGAGCTTTGCCATTATTCGTGGCCCTTATGAGTATTTAAACCCACAGGTCATGTGACAAATAATGGCATTTTGCATCATTGAAGATCAGAGACGCATGGCAGAGAACTTGATGAGTCCAATTTCTATGATGTTTTACACCTCTTGTTTCGTTCCATAGCTACATGATTCTTCAGACTTAACCGTGTTCACAGACCACTTTTATATCTTTTTGCCACACATCATGTATGCATGTGTTTTGGAGTTTAAGTAAAGAGTGCCAATTTATGGTGGTAAAATCACCCCCATTAACGTGATAGAACATTGCCATAAAAGATAAAATAACTGGGAGAATAAATGGCTCACACACAAGCATCCAGAACGCAAGATGGCGCTTGGTATGAGTGCACGTGCTCGTACCATTGGTCGTAGCGCTTGCCTTTGCCTCTGCTCGGTTAACTACTTCACCCCCGTGCAAACGGATCGGAGATCATAGACGCTTAGCCACTAGAAAAGCATCCTAAACGAAGAACACTAGCCTCCAAGAGGATTCCGGAAGGGGAATTGATCCAAGGACTCCATCGTTGCATCATTGCATCAAGAGGGCATCATCACCACCCGTCTTTGTCATCACCATCCCATATCCATCTCTTTGTAATACATTAGTTAGTGTGGATTCACTTTTATATTACTTAGGCACTATCACCATGTTCATCATGATCCTCTCCACGATGTTTACGGCCTCCATGTGCGAGTAGTTTCCCTAGTTCTTAAGGATATAGAGGTACCCTAGTATGTTCATGACTGAATGATAATAGGTTTCTCATAATCTTTATATGCTTATGTTAATGATATTTTTATGTTGGGTGAACTCGACCATCCAACATATGCCTCTTTTAGACGTAAGATTATTACTATTGGTATGAAGGTGGGATGCGGAGGTCGGTGTGACAATGCTTATCTCCCTGCTTCCCGAATCATTGCAATTGGGGATAAAAGGAGACCCCCTTAGTTAAGTCCATTGGGAAACCCTTAATTACCATTGGGTAACCAGAATGGGAATTTATGGTAGTGGTGTATGGGATACGGGTTGCTACGTGTATGCATTTAACTATACTTAGCTCCGCCCACTTATAGAAAAATATAAAGTGACTTAGGATCCGAATTAGAATTATGCTTAGGCAACGGTGATGACCTGCAAGTGCACAAAGCTGATGTAGCTCTTTCGTGATAAGTAAATGTCGAACCCATGGAGAGTGGAAAGGAAGGCACCACAGACCCCACAACTATGATTCGTACACATCAAAACTGGAGTTTGGAAATAATCTACTCCATCGGTTGCTAGGGAAACGGAATTTAAGGATTTTACTACACTATGAACTAGAAGGTAAAAAACAGGAAATAAAAATATACTATGTTAGAATAGAAGGTGCTTGAGCAGTAAGGTGTTCTCTAGAGTTCTGAAATATACTACAAATATGATCTGCGCATGGAGAAAATCTCTCTGTCATATCCTTAATCCATTTTCATATGCATAAGTGGGTGCTCCTCAGTACAGAACATGTTATACTCTCAGGCGGACTTCATGCCACATACACCACTACCGTAGTTTCCCTCCGCCGGTTCCCACTACGATAATTAAGGGTTTCCTCGTGGACGCAGTCATATGTAGGCTAACCTGTTACTCTCCTATCAATTACAAAGGCGCAAACTTCAAAGATAATTGTCTAATTATCCGGTACAACCGGCCCTCTATGATGGGTTCCACCGTAGGTGGATCGCATGCAAATTAAAAATTTGCTGCGCACAGAACATCTTAGAACATGCTAGAGAGATGGATCACAGATCGTTACCACTAGACGATCTATGACATCACCAGAGAATGACAAGTGCCAACCATCAGAACCTAAGTTCGCCGGAACCATAGACCGACGAGACGACTGAGCTGATTGCTCCCCGGCGTCACCGATTGGAGAACCACCAAGTTGGAGAAAGAACAACGACAATTTATTCCGACGCGACATCGTCCTCTCCACTGCAACAATGCCCCCAGGAAACAATAATCCTCCCCTAGCTACATGTCGGATTGTAAATGCTAGGGTCCCCTCCCCCTCCCGTCGCCGGAGTGACAAACAGAGGAGGCGGGGACCCCCAGCCTCATTGACGGAGGGAGGGGCAGAGCTTTTCGCCTCTCTAATCGCCACAAGAGCAGTTAGGAGCAAAGCCGGAAGCATGATTGTTGACAAGGGATCCTTAGAGCATCTCCAACGGACGCCCTAGACAAGCCACGCGCTGAAAAAAACAGCATTATAGTGCGCGCAACCAAAACTAGGGCTCCAACAACTGCACTAAAATCCCGCGCGCGTTAAACAAAGTTCAGTGCCTAGGGGAAAACAGCCTCACGCGCTGCATATTTGGTGCGCCCACTTGCGCGAGCTGCAAAAACTAGGCTGCTGCAGATGAGTCCGTCAGATTGGACGCGCGCGGCCCCATATTTTGAGGCACCTCTTGGAGCAAACGCTCTCCCGCGCATTAAAAAATGCTATTTTAGCGCTGCATTTTTTTTTTTTGCGCGTCGAGCCAACATGCGTCTGTTGAAGATGCTCTTAAGTGTAAAAATGGAAGTCAGTTTTTTAAGTTCTAACAACAATAATACTTTTCTGATTCCATCAGATAAAGATAGTTCGTTTGCACATTTCCGATGGTGTTATATGGCTGAAGCATGTTATAAGGTATTTTGCTTTTCTGTATTTGTGTAGATATAAGTTTGTTGTATTAGCAGTTTTAACTTGTTTACACTTCTACATTGGTTGGATTTTAGATGAAAGGTCTCTGTCCGATTTTAAATTAATAAAGTCACCGAGTGTGACAAGATTCAGCAAGCATCCAACATACAGAACACAGAACAGCTAGAAGGTACTAGGAAGGCCACAACCGACTGTACATTGGTTGGTTTCCCCTTCAATAGGAGTAATAAGTAATTTGTACTGGCGGCAAAGAAAAGAATCACTAAATATGAGCAATATTTAGCTCTAGTCTTGATCCTGGACTTTAGTAGCTCAAATGTTTCCGTCTAGCTAACATAAACCTAAATAGCTTTGGAGACCAACATCATCTGACAATATACTAATAGCACCAAAGCCACATGAGCCCATGGCAGATTCCAAGGATCAATGTATTAGTACTTTTGAGGACTTCAGATGTAACCATGTAGCAAAACTGTGGTATCATGTAAGCTCCGAACATGATAACCAGTACAATGGAAGGCGAAAATCACATTATGGAAATATTTCTAATATACACCTTTATCTGAATACGATACTTTTAGGAGAGAAGTGCGCTTATTTCACGTATGTGAGACCGGGTATCATAGGCAAGTATGCGAGATCCTATTGGATGATTGACACGTGGCCTCTAATCTTGAAGCATCTAATCCCATTCCCAACAGTTTTGAATCCCGATTACCTATTCCTGATTGTAATCCTAGGTTTGCTTCATGGGCCTTCCCTTGAAAAAGGTACTTGACTTCAAAAAATTACTGCCTCTCTTTCATAATGTAAGATGTTTTTTAACACTATACTAATACTAGTGTTAAAAAACGTTTTACATCATGGGACGAGAGAGTAGGTTTTTACTTTTCTTGTTCACGTACATGACGGTGACGCCCAGAACTTTGGCAGCAACAGCCGCGCGGCACAACGTCGTGATGATTTATCACCTACGCGGGCCGTGCGCCAAGACGTCGTGGGGACGGCTGGACCAAGTCAGCGTTGGCGGCGGCCATGCACCAAGACGTGTCATGCAATTCGTTGCAAATTATATACCAATTTCATGTTAATTTGGAGCTGATGTTTATCACTTGTAGCAAAGTTTGTTTGGTCTTGAAGTACAAGAACAGAAATGGAAAATGTCTTTAAGCGGAGCACCATGGAAATATGATGGTTCAGTGCCACATCGAATTTTCTTTTCCATCAACAAAAAAGTTCTACAGAGACACAATACAAAGAAGAACACTCCAGTGCGAACATTTGTGCAATGTATCGGATGCACAATCCATCCTACACCGTCGGCTCCCTCCAGTCCAGTATACCGACTGTGATGCATAGAAGGGAATGTGCTCTCTGTCGTTTGAGCTGAATCTTCCTTGCAATTTGAATATTGTATGGACCGAGCAAACAATGACGGAACAGAACAAAACAAAATGCGAAATTACAGATGAAAACTACATTAATATTTTAATGGAGTATAAAATTATTCCGACTTCAACCAAATTGGCCAGCCGCATGATCTCGTATATAAAATACCTTGATCTCGACATTTTTGCTCAACCAGACTTCACAAAATAACCATCATCGACTTATACATATACTAAGTTGAAATAATGAATTTGATCTATACATACAGGTGATTTACTCCTGACCAATCATAGCTCTCTAAGCGGTGAGGCAGAAAAAGTATCTTCAAAAAACTCATCCACCTCTCGCCACATCGGAAGTTCTCCAATGTCCAATAAACTCACCGGCTCGATAGGAGATGCATAGCCCTCAAGGTGTGATGACATTAATGCATCATCGTCGAAAATCAGCGGTGTGGCAAATGACAGACCAGGAAACATGCAGTCCTCGTCCTCTGGTGGCAAGATGACATTGGCGCTGCAAAATGGAGAGTAGTCGCCGCCTCTGCGGCACGTGTCCGTTGGAATCTTCAAACTCACCGGAATGGTGGTCTCATCAGACTTGCCAGCATTGACAGTGGATGATGCAGCAACCTCGAGCGGCCTGAGGACAGAGACCGGCGAGCCAAGAAACTGCGACTCATCGCTGGACTCCTCATAAGTGGACGCCACCAGGAGATGACCGACATCACCACCGTCGGCATCCGCCAAAACAGCAGGATCAGGATCGGTGGCAGAAGGGGACGGTGAACTAGGAAAATTTGTGGTCGCCGATGGACCACGAAGCCGGAGGGCGGCACTGTCATAGACCATGGCAGCCTCCTCGGCAGTGTCGAAGGTGCCGAGCCAGACCCTGACGCCTTTGTTAGGATCGCGGATCTCCGCCGCGTACTTACCCCACGGGCGTCTACGGACCCCGCGGAATTTGGGCTCCTCCGCCGCCGTGTCGGCCCTCCTCTTGGCGCCGTGGACGGCCCCTCTCCGGAAAGGAGAAGCATGCGGCTGCGGCGACGCCGTCATCCTCGGCGGCTGCTCGAGGTGTATTTCCTCAACGAAGCGGCGTCCCTGCCGCGGCGAGTCGTCGCTGGAGGAGTCGGTGGCGTCCCGATCCTCGCACGAGACGCGGAGGACTCTCGGCAGCGGCACGTCCACGGCCTCTTCCGCTTCCTCTTCCTTGACGATCCTCCGGCGGTGCTGGTCCCCTGTCTTCCCACCGGCAACGATGACTTGCACCATTGGTGCCCTCCTCGTGGACTGATCGAGAGAGTGAGAACAAGTCCTGGAAGACGAAGGGAGGGGGAGGGGAGGTGGAAAGGGAGAGGAGGAGGTGGATCGGCCAAACCGAAGCTTTGGGAAGGGGAGAAGACGTACTCAACCCGTTTATAGGATCTCCCAGCGTAATAGGCAACTGTTTAACAGATTGATCTGCGACGGGGATATTTTTATTTTTGGATGGTTGGATCGGATGGAGGGAATCGCGCTCCCGTAACGCTACCAAGAATCAAGCAATGTAGACTCACGTGCCTGCGTGTCCATGACACACGGGGCCCGACGCCTCCCCCATTTACGTACACGATCGCCCCGTTGCCTTCTCTGCCGGGTGACGATGATTAAGATTAAGTAAGTAATGATAATCAGATCGATTTAGATGGACGGCGCGGTCAAGTTCTAGTTTTATTTTGGGAAACGAGAGATCCTTGAAAATCTCTACCAGACCAACCGATCCACCGTATGTATGGCCGCAGCCTTTCTCCGCGTACGTATCTACCGCCCATGCATGCACGTATCATCCTCGGTCGGTCAATTTGTACGTAGGATTCGATGCAATAACAAAAAAATCTACGTAGGAAGAATTGATTGGGCAGTGTCTCCAGGATACGGTGGACACGATACGTACGTACGTGATCTAAGTGTCTAGCTGAGTGTAGGGCCAGTAGTAAAATTCTGGGGTCAAACGTAACAGCTCGTTCTGGTCCAAGGGGTCGTCAATCTAAGCTGAGCAGGCCAGGACAACGCAAGAGGCCAAACCAAGCAGGGGAAGCTAGCGAACAACGGCGGCTCGACGACGACGCAAAGATGCCGAGGCGCAGGGGGGCGAGAGATACCGGACAGGAACGGGCCGGCGGCGGGCGCAGACGGCGGAAGGGACAAAGCGAGGGGCGTGGAAAGGTGCAAACTGTCGTTACGCTGTGTTTGGACGTGCGTGAGAGCGTGACAGGAGCTGAGAGGGACGCGACGATCGATGATGGGACTGCTGTTGGGGTAGCAAGTGGAAGTGGAAGGCAACAAAACTGGACTGGCCTGGCCCGGCTGGCTCCGGTGGGACGAGCTTTGAATTGGAACGGGAGGGGCATCGTCATCGGGCTAATGAGACGAACGGGCTGCTGTTTCTAGTCTAGCAATGTACACCTGGGGATTTAGTAGATTATTAACGTGCGGTGGTGGTGTGTGGTGGCTGCTTTTCTTCCTTTTTCTTGAACGTGGAATGTTTTATGTTTATATCTCCAATGATTGAGGATTTAGACGGCAATTGGGCACCTATCATTACGGGACTGAGTTTATATGCCGACGGCCGACCACCATCGGCGTAGGCCCCAAAGCCGTCGGCTTAGGTCTACGTCGACGGCAGCCGGCGGCGTATAGCCGTCGGGGAAGATTTCCCTCGGGCTTGCCCCAGTAGCCGTCGGCGTAGAGGGATAAAGCGACGACTCGTCGTGGTCGTCGGCGTATCTCATGTGGGCCCCGCGCAGGGCATAACGACCGTTAGGCCTGGTTGTCCGCTACGCCGACGGCCGGGCCGTCGCCCTAGCTTACCGCCAGGGACGCCACGCTGCAGGTCTTGAAGGCATCTATGCTTCGGGCCTACGCCGACGGCCAGGCCGTCGGCGTAGGCTTCCGTCCAGGTAGGCCACGCAGCAGCTCGTAAGCTCATCTGGATGTCAGACCTACGTCGACGGCCAGGCCGTCGGCGTAGGCTGTGCCATTTGGCACAGGACAAGGCCTACGCCGACGGCCAAGGTCCTGACAGGTTTTCTTCTTTTTCATTTCTGGTTCATTTCCTGCATATTTAAAATTCTCATAAGCATACATGCATTATAGTATTCATACCCAGATCAGAGCCAGGCATTATAGGCACTTATATAGCACATGCACATTGACAAAGACCATAATAACCAAACATCTTATACATACATAGCATAACAAGTTCCAAACATGCAAAATAAGAGATATAGTATGGATACAAAGTATAACAACATCCCAAACATTGTATCGGTACAAACGAGACCTCTACACGTCCGGGGTAGCATCATCATCAACTCATCGCATCCGGAGAGGGAATCGAGCCAGAGAAACCCAGGTCTCCGTGCGTGAAGATAGGCGATTGACGGCACGAAGGCGCCGTCGAATCAGCACCGGAAGCAGGTGATCCCGCGCCACCATGAACCGGTGTGCTCTCGCGCGAGGCACCACTACCACCGGGGCCAGGTTGCACCGGTGTGACCGCGCGGGACGACGACGGCGAGGCAGCAGCACGACCAAAGGGTCCAGTCCCGGAGGCTCCCGTTCCCTACACGTTTGAGCAATAATTAGCAACCGCCAAGGCACATGAAAGCGGTAACAAGTGATTGGCAAGTGAGTTACCGAGGTTAAGCCGGTGTAGTAGAAGTTCTGGGCGAACTCTTCCTTCGATACAAACTCTGGCTTAAGCCCGGCTTGAGGAGGTCGTGGCGGTATATCGACCAGCACTCCCGTAAGCCGAGCCCTCTCTTGAGCCTGCAAGATAGTTAACATGTCAGGCATTGCACAAAAGTATGAAAAGTGAGACTTGTCATCTTTTGCAAAAAGAAAGGTTGGAACTTACATCTTCTTTTGCCTCTTTCCACGCCTCGTGTACTTCTGCTCTCTGCCTCCACTACGCAAGCTCCACCAAATAGGCGTCGTTGTGGGCCTTGTAGGCCGCCTCGAAAGTAGCCTACAATAACAAAAATTGAACCATCTCATCAACTAAGCCACTGAGGAAGTAGTATTGTTAGAGAAAGGATGGAAATGAGAGAAACTTACATCGTAGCCAGGCTGGGAAGGTCGTCGTCGAGGAGGCGGTGCGGGGTCGTCGGTGCTGAGGTTAGCCTTGATTCGCGTGAAGCTCAAAGTGGGAGTGCGCGGGGTCATCTTATCCATATCACGTAGACGGCCGTGCTGAAGGCCTCCCCCAGACATGACCAACGCTCTCTCGTCGGGATCCGCACTTCTAGGGTCATCCACCTCTGGATTAAAAGCGACTAGCGTCTCGAGGTACTTAGCACCGTCCTCCTGGGCAGTGTCGAAGTACTCGGGAAGCTAAGGCTGAGGTTGGGAGAGATCGGGCGCCTTCATCCTCATCGAGTCCCATGACTCATAATCGCTGACATGCCTCCCTAGTTTCTCCTCCTGCACCGCCAAATAGATGTTATGAGTACCAAGTAGGAACATGCATGAGGGGAAATAAATGAAGGTTGTTCCATGTATGTGTATACCATCCTGGTCTTGTAGCGCTCACTGCCGAGGTTTCCCACCCGATGTGTCCCTTTGCATTAGGACTGGGGGAGGGAGATTGAGCGGAATAACAAACACCGCCAAACAGCTGTACGAGGAACTCGACATGCCATATGGATTGAATCCATCCAAAGATATGGCAATTCTGTAGTGTCGGGCCTCTGCCACCAGATCGGGGTGGTCTTCATCGAACTTCTTCCATGCCCTGCCATCAGATGGATGTCCCATTGTTTCTCGTCCGTGCTCGTCAGGGTATCTCTTCCCGTCCTTGTGCCATGTCATCTGTTTGGCAGACTCCAAGGTCATGTAAAGCCGCTGGATTCTTTTTATGAATGGGAGATAACGAAGAATTGAAGCGGGGATCTTTGTCTGCACCTTGGGCTCACCATCAGCTCCCTTGGACTCAAGATACCTAGAGGCCCCACACAAGCTATAGTACTTGTCATCCGCAAACTGTTTCCAAAACAGAAGGCAAACTTTTGGACAACAATCTATCTTTGTGTAGTCCATGCTAAGCGCTCGCGTGATTTTCTTGCATTCGTACAAGATTTTAGGCAGACAATGCCCTTCGGGCAACGTGTTACCATGTTTTACCAGATTGGCTTCAAAGCATGAACGGGTCATGTTGAACTGGAGCTTTGTGGCTAGTGCTTGCGACATGGTATCGAGATGAGAAACATTTGCACCCGGGTATAGAGGCCTCATAGTTGATTCCATCAAATCATAGAACGCCTTAGCGGATGGCTCGGGATCTTGTGGTTCAGGCGGTTGCTCCAGTTCTGGCGGTCCCTCTGGTTCAGCAGAAGCTGGAGACTCCGGCATGGCATCACGAAAATCCTCCAGCAAGTTTTGCATGCCATCGTACTCTATGCCATCGATCCGCTGCCGCATCAAGTAACCTCTGTCACGTTCGTTGTGAGTAAAGTCGACCGTCGTCACGAAGCTCGGCATATACCCAGAAGCCCAAAGGTGTTGTTTCATAATCTCCTTTTTAGCGCGCTGACAGTTCCTACAATGGGAGCAAGGGCAACGAGGATCAAGTGTCTTTGGACCACGGGCTATCTCCTGCACTACCATTTCGGTCTTCCATGCCCACTCATCTATTCTGTCAACAACACTAAGTACGGCCACTATACATCCACCCATTATCAGTCATCCTCTTCTGCTTTATTGAGAGTCAAACAACAAACATAGCATTTCATATCAAACAGGAGATTAAAATGCTTCATTTTTTACGCATGCATCAACCTACATGTCTAATAGGAAAGTGGGTCCTAACCAGCCGCCGGATTCGTAGATTGGGTAAGTTCTCCCTGGCTCTACCCCGATCCGAGCAGAATTTCGGCAGCACCTCCCCGCTGCTCTCCCGATACACGTCTCGACAAAAAGCCGAGAGAATGTGCATCCGGAGAACAACGAGGAGGCACCACCAAAATCCTGTCTCGGATCGAGGAAGAGCCAGCGAGAACCATACCCAACTACGAATCCGCCGACTGCCCGATAAAAGCCATAAGTGTTACGGTTCAAAATATCCGAGACCACTAATGCACATTTATCCGCGTAACGCTTACAGTCGGGATGACGCCTAGGTGACGCGACTTGACTTGGTGATCTAGACACGAAAATAAACCTAGGTACACAAGAGGGGTGAACGAATTCTCACCCTTGAAGCGTGATCGACGATGGGGGGTGCAAGGCGACGGAGGGGGCTCCGAGACGATGGCGGCTCCAAGATAGTCTGTAATTAGATCGTGAACATGTGATCAAACCTAAATTTTTTATCTTTTCGGTCTTGTCTCTTTTGATCAACCATAATATTATTACAATTACAATTATACTTCATTTTTAATAACATTTTTCTGTTTTGAAACCCCTAAAACGTATATTTGTATGATACGATAAGATTTTTTAAAATGAATTTGTAATTAAAATTATCTTAGTAAAATATCATGTCACATCAAAATATGTATATTTCTATGGATTTTAAAACAAAAAATCTAAAAAATGGAGAAGAGAGTGGGGGGAGCAACTTACTACCGAGGTGGGGGTCGGCTTGGGGTCGGGTCGGCGTCGGGGTCAGGCCGGAGGTGGGGTCCGGCTCAAGTGGTGGCGGGCTCGGGCTCGGGCTCCGGCGGCGGCGGGGTCCGGCCGGCGACCGGTTGAGGGATGAAGGAGGAGCAGGGGAGGGGCGGGCAGGCGGCGGGGGCAGGAGGGAGCTCCCGGGAGGGGCGGGCAGGCGGCAGGGGCGGGAGGGAGCTCGTGGGAGGGGCAGGCCGGCGGTAGGGAGCTCACGGGAGGCCGGCCGGTGGCGTGAGGCGCGAGGGTCAGTGCGGCCGATAGCGGGACGGGAGGCGCTCACGGGAGGGGCGGGCCGGCAAGAGGGAGCTCGCGGGAGGGTGGGATGGGAGGGGCAGTCGGTGGCGTGTGGCGCGGTCGGCGGCTGCGGGACGGGAGGGGGCAGCGCTGCCGGCGGCGGGGTCAGGGGAGCGTGGGGCACGGGGGAAGTGGGGGGAGTGGGGCGGGTTTCGGATAATGTTCCCTCGGGCGTGTGTCCGAATCTAGGGGACGAGGACCTACGCCGACGGCCTGGCCGTCGGCTTAGGTCTATTTAATTGTTTTTAATTCGATATACGCCGACGGCCTGACCGTCGGCTTAGGGCCATTTACATTTTTGTATTTTCTTATTTCTCTATTATTTTATGTTTTCAAGCATATAAATCTTTTTTACTTTTTTACACCATTGTTTTTAATTGTTTTCAAGCTTAGGTCTATACCCCTTCGCAGACATCCTCTGTCACCTAGCTACGGAGGTTCCAGTGTTTAATTATTAGGGGGAAACTCCCCGTTTTCGGTGGAACGGGGTAGGATCTTATGACAGCTTGGGCTCAAACATGGTTTGTAATGACCCTATGACCTAACCAAACACAACCCAAGACAAATGTCCACCAGGCTACCCCCATCCGGAGAATATATAGGGGGGTAGACGATACAGGGCTTTCTCCCATGCACATGAAGAGGTCACATTCGGGATCTATGTCTTGCATCTATGGGTTTTCCATCACACTTGTGCACATACCCTAGGTCCACATGCAGGTTTTTGTGGGATTCCGGCGCTCCGCCGGTCATTCACCTCCGAAACCCTAGATCGGGGTGACCCGCAGATCTACCCCTATAAATTTCTCCATACGAGAGTTGACCAATGGATTTTTTTCTCTATCTATGTTTTTTTAGCACATATGTACATGGAGAACCAAGGTTGGACACATTTCACCATATTATTCACACCGGTTGACCCGTACCAAAAGTTTCGACATACAGATCCAGGATTTTACTAAGTGTTAGCCCATGTCTGTGAACAACGTCAGACACATGACCTGGATATGCCATCTACCAACATTATATCAGACTTCTACACGTATGTTAGGGACACATGCAGGTTTTCGAATGATTCCGACGCTTCGGCGGTCATTCACCTCCGAAACCCTAGATCGGGGGGACCCGCAGATCTACCCCTATAAATTTCTCCGTATGAGGGTTGACCAATGGACTTTTTTCTCTATCTATGTTTGTTTAGCACATATGTACATGGATAACCAATGTTGGACACATTTCACCAAATTATTCACACCGGTTTACCCGTACCGGGAGTTTCGACATACAGATCTAGGATTTTACTAAGTGTTAGCCCATGTCTGTGAACAACGTCAGACACATGACCTGGATATGCCATCTACCAACATTACATCACACTTCTACACATATGTTAGGGACACATGCAGGTTTTCGAGTGATTTCGACGCTCTGGCGGTCATTCACCTCTGAAACCCTAGATCGTGGGTACCCGCAGATCTACCCCTATAAATTTCTCCGTACGATGGTTGACCAATGGACTTTTTTCTATATCTATGTTTGTTTAGCACATATGTACATGGAGAACCAAGGTTGGACACATTTCACCAAATTATTCACACCGGTTGACCCGTACCGGGAGTTTTGACATACAGATCTAGGATTTTACTCAGGTTGATCCTGAGTTTGGAAGTGGAGACAATTTGGATTTGGGTAAACCTGATTTTGACAAGGAAGATGAATTGCTTGGGCTACCTAAAGATTGGGCCCTTGATGGTAAAGAAGAGTTTACTTCCACTGGTGAAAAGAAAAAAGAAGAAGAAAACAAGGAGCTTGCAAATGGTGAGGAGGTAGGCGAGAAAAGAAAGGGTAAGATTTCTCTCAAGGACAAGGTGGAGCTTGAGAAGGAGCTTGAAGAGTATTATAATCTAGACTACGAGGACACCATTGGAGATCTCAAGACACGGTTCAAGTATAGGCAAGTTCAGGCAAACAGTTTTCATTAATCTACCCCTACAGTGATTCCGACGCTCCGGCGGTCTTCCTCCGGCGAAACCCTAGATCGGGGGACCCGCAGATCTACCCCTATAGCTTTCTCCGTACGAGGGTGGACCAATGGACTTTTTCTCTATCTATGTTTTTTTAGCACATATGTAATGGAAAACCAAGGTTGGGCCTATTTCAGCGCTCCGACGGTCATTCACCTGCGACATCCTGCTCCGGAGGGGGGAATGTGGGCCCGACGTTGTACCCCCTATAGCTTTCTCCGCACGAGGCTCCACCAATGTACTTTTTCATTGGCTTTGGTTTGTTTACTCCATAGCTACATGGAAAACTAGGTTTGGGACCTTGTAACACATCGTAGCCTCCGGTTAAGCCGAACCGGGAGTATTCCGTCTACACGTGCACGAATGTCTCTAAGTGTTATCGCATTCATGTCTGAAGAAGCTAGGTCACACCCGGGATCCATGTCTTGCATCTATGGGCCTTCAACCACACTTGTACACATAACCTAGGTCCACGTGCATGTTTTTGTGGGATTCTGACGCTCCGCGGCGGTCATTCACCTGCAACATCCTGCTCCGGAGGGGGAATGTGGGCCCGACAATGTACCCCCTATAGCTTTCTCCGCACGAGGCTCCAACAATGTACTTTTTCATTGGCTTAGTTTTGTTTACTCCATAGCTACATGGAAAAATAGGTTTGAGACCTTTGTAACACATCGTAGCCTCCGGTTAAGCCGAACCGAGAGTATTCTGTCTACACGTGTGCACAAATCTCTCTAAGTGTTATCACATTCATGTGTGAAGAAGGTCACACCCGGGATCTATGTTTTGCATCTATGGGCCTTCCACCACACTTGTACACATACCCTAGGTCCACATGCAAGTTTTTGTAGAATTCCGACGCTTTGGCGATAATTCACGTGCGACATCCTACTCCAGAGGGGGGCCTGGCGGTCTACCCCTATAGCTTTGTCCGCACTATGTTCAAACAATGTACTTTTTTGTTTGTTGAGGTTTTTTAGGACATAACTACATGGAAAACAAGGTTGAGACCTTGTAACACATCGTAGCCCCCGGTATACCCGCAAACGGGTGTATTCCACCTACATGTCCATGACTTTGCATAGTGTTATCGCATGAATGTGAAGATGGTCACACCAAGGAGCTAGACATTGCATCTATGGATCTTACAGCACACTTGGACACATACTGACGGGGATATACCCCATGGTATGACCCGGCCTGGCGACTCATAGGAGACCCGGCCAAAGACATGACATCTTATTAATGACCCGGCCAGGCAACTCACAGGAGACCCGTTAAAAAGATGACATCTTATTTATGACCCGGCAAGCGGGTCACAGAATGACCAAGCCTAAGACCTGGCGGGTGAGCCGGCGCCAGGCGGCTCACAAGAGAAGGTCCACAGGAGAAGGCCCACAAGAGAGAAGGATTCCCTTAACGGAAATAAAGACCCGGAGTAGGATTCGTGAGAGGCTAGTCCTAATCCTACTCCTAGTAGGACTCTATTTGTAAACCTACCCTCTCCACTTATATAAGGAGGGGTAGAGAACCCCTAGAGGGACAAGTTCTCAAGATACACAAGCCTACAAGTTTAGACAACGCAAGAGATTAGAGGCTCTCGTGATTAGAGGTAGCAATTAGCACCCTTGTAACCGAGAGATCTTCATCGTCATCAATACCAGACAAGCAGGACGTAGGCTTTTACCTCCATCGGAGGGGCCGAACCTGGGTAAACCTCCGTGTCTTCTCGATTCCGATCAACCCCTTCAAGCTGCCACTTAGTTGCGTCTTGCCCCGAACCTAAGTCCGTTGACCCGGACATTTGCCGTGACAAAACCACGACAGTTGGCGCCCATCATGGGGCTGCACAATGGTGTTATGTTCTTGAAGGGAGCTCTTCAGGGATCGAGAAGTTCGCAATGGATCAGATGAAGAAGACCTGACAACGATTGTGTCCGGAGATTCAGATGTTTTCAGATAAAAGAGCCAGCGCGGACAAAAAAACATGACACACGATGGCCTGACATGCAACAACCTTGGTCAGATCCGACAATGAGATTAGATCGAGTTTGAAAAATTAGGGTTGCAGATTATTTCGCCACTTTCGTTCAGAAAAGTTGCCAAAACCGACAGGATTCTCATCGCGCACGACCGCGTCCGAGACTGACAAGACTTGCCCTGTCTCTGCGTCATGGCTTCCCGGATGCTCCACGAGGCAGCCGCTTCACCTTGCCTCGCCCGTCCGCCTCGGCCGAGGCCACGCCTTGTGCAGTGCGTGCAACCCATTTTGGCCGCTGCTTCGCCTCACCTCCGACTCGCTGCGCCCTGAGACGCCACTCCGGCGGCTCTGATTCGCTGCCCCCTTCGACAACCGGCCGCCTCACTATGCCTCTGCCTTGTGGAGCCGCCGCATCGAGCCGCCGTCGGCCTCCTTGAATCGCCACCATGTGCTGAGCCGTCGCCGTCGTGCCTACGTGCTGAGCCGCTGCCGTTGTGCCTGCGTGCGGAGCCGCCCATCCATAAAGCCGCCAGCCAGCTCCGCGCGATGCCTCCGCTGCGCGCCGTCGCCTTGCTCCGCACCGCCGGCCGCTGGCTCCCTGCCGCTGATAGCTCCTAGCCGCACCTCCCCTGCACACCGTCGTCGTGCACCTGCCGGCCGCCGGCTCCCCGCCGCCGTCAGCTTCGCCCTCGCCTCCACCTCTGACCTCCAGCGCGCATACACATCGTCGCCGCGCCTGCCGGCCACCATCGGCCGGTACCACTACCGCGCCTGCGGTTGGGGATAGGATAAGGAAAGGGGGTGGGGGCTGGTCGTAAAGAAATGAACACAATCACCCGGAAGGGTCCGTTTCGAGCCACTCTGCTCTCACCCTGGTGCGATCGCGTTTCATGTCGCCCCGCTGGACTTCTTTTGACGAAAACACCATCACTACCGAACCGCCCCGGTCTAGCGCCGTCTCCGAGCCGCCGTGGCCGAGTTGCCACCTCCGCTGCGGTTTCGAGAGTGGTTCAATCGCTGTTGAAATTACGATATGACTCAACTCATCGTCGAGATGAAACAGGTGTTATCCACCTAATTTATTTTATCTATACTTTTTGGATTCTATCGAAGAACAATTACTTTGTCTTTGTAATATTTTTTGACACAGGACAATTAGTCATTGCCAAAGTGTCACTATACCGCAGTGATGGAGGAGTGCCAAAGGTGGTGGTGCGTGTCACGTTATTCAAGGGACTACCTCGCCATTGCACCGGCTTACAATGCCGCGACCGTCTCTTGCCACTGCGCCGGCTTACAAAGCCGCGGCCGTCTCTCGCCACTGCGTAGGCTTACAACACCGTGGCCGACTCTCGCCACCGCGCCGGCTTACAAACGCCGTGACTGTCTCTCGCCACCCGCGCCGGCTTACAACGTCGTGGCGTCTTTGACAACAGTACTAGCTTACAAATGTCGCGGGTGACCCTGGGCGACTCACGGATTGCACCAGCTTACAACGCCACGGTCAACCTCAAACTTCCAGTAAAGATCCTCAAGCCGCCTCTTCGAGTCAAGTTAAGGCTCGGGGGCTACAAACATGGCAAGACACATTTGGTCGTTTTCAATGAGAAGCCTGGGTCTTTGCAAGATGAAATTTTCCGGCACAGAAATTTGAGTTGAAGGGGTTTGTTCGCCGTCAAAATGGATGGTCTACTCTCCAGCTTTGTGCCCTATCAAGCGTTGTGGCAAGGAGGCTTCTTGCCTTCGGGTATAGCTTACTTCTCCCTTGCACAGCCGGCAATATGACCAATTAAGCACTGTTGCAAAGAGGCTTCTTGCCTTCTGGTATAGCTTACTTCTCCTTTGCACAGCTAGCTGTCATTAACTATTGCAAGGAGGCTTCTTGCCTCTGGGTATAGCTTACTTATCCCTTGCATAGTTGGCTTTATGCCTAGTTTGGGTACATTAAGCGCTGTTGTTGATGGAGGCTTCTTACCTTTGGTATAGCTTACAGTACCCTAAGACAGCAGCATGTACACCAAATTCCAGTTGCTTATCAACTGCGGCCATCGAAGGGGGCTTCTTACCGATGGGTATCGCTTATCTCACCCTAATGGTCGGCTTTATGCCACTTCCGGTTACCTATTAACCGCGGTTGTCGAAGGGGGCTTCTTACCGACGGGTTCGCTTATCTCACCCTAACAACCAGCGTTTACGCCAAAATTCAGTTGCTTATCAACTATAGCTGTTGAAAGAGGCTTCTTGCCTTCGGGTATAGCTTACTTCTCCTTTCAAACAGCCGGCTTTATGCCGTCTCAGGCTAATTATTAGCCGCGGCTGTCGATGGAGGCTTCTTGCCTTGGGGTATAGCTTACATCTCCCATCGACAGCCGGCATTCGCTGTACTCTTACCAGTCAATCTCGCCTAGAGACCCTGAGCCGGTTCAAGAAATTGATGGCCAATCTCGCCTAGAGACCTTGAGCCGGTTCAAGAAATTGACGACCAATCTCGCCTAGAGACCCTGAGCCGGTTCAACGGCCAATCTCGATAGAGACCCTGAACTGGTATGAGTTCAAGCATCGAGTCCACCCAGAAGAACCATCATATGAGTTTTTTGAGGAAATCAAGATCATCATCACATATTGCATCATGCCGGCTTATCAAACCGGATCAGAGCAAGACTATGAGAAAGGAGCAATGTTATAGGTATGAACAGCTCCGGGTTGAGCTTCTTCAAGCCGCCCTCACAACAATGCAGAATATATTCTGTCTTGTTTATTTTTTGCAGGTATTATCTCTTAAGATGAGCCGCCATTAAGTGTTTGGCAAGAGCAAACGGATCTTTTAATAACCAACATGGCTGGATCTTCATGGTTATCATAACCAGTTGGGGTTTTTCAAACCAGCTCGGAGAAATTATTATTTGTCAGATGTAATGTCGTGTCATCTAATTGGCCAGTTCTTGGATTTCTTTAATTGTGCTTTGTAGTAATCTACAACACTCATGGATTTCTCAAAACTTATATTTGCCGGGTTGCACCGCAACCACGAGCAGGAATTTAATGACAAAGACTAAGGAATTATTCCAGGATATTTATTCCAGGTTACATTACGACCATGGTCAAAGATTCATTCAACAAATTATGGTGAGACGTATTATTTTCACATAGTCCCGAGTCGCCGCAGGCAGACGACCCGGCACTTGGGGGCTACATTATCCAAGTCCAAGTTTATATCGATTATGCAAGTCCCATGTCGCTGCAAGCATGCACCATGGCACTTGGGGGCTAATGCAAGCCGGTTTTCAAACCATTACATTGTCAGCAAGACCATATTATCTCAAGGATATGAGCCGACCCTTCTATATTTTTCTAAAAGTCCCAGCCCAGTAATTCTTACTGACCAGGCACCTGGGGGCTACAGTATTCAGCTGTTCCAACAGATTAAGAAGATTCAAATTTGAAGACCCGGCGCATCACATTCTGATGAGCCAGCCCTTGGGGGCTACACCCGCCGAAGCATTATAAGATATAAGGCAATTATAAGTCCCAGGTTGCTGCAGGCAGGACAACCCGGCACTTGGGGGCTACACAGTCCAAAATTTTATTTGCAAAGCACCAAGTTATCATGGATAATCTCGGAGCTTGGGGGCTACAGATAATATGGACATATCAAAAACTTTGAGGAGAATTTTCAAGATATTAAATATGGAGTTCAGTTGTTAGACCCATGTCACCAGCACTTATGGTCCGGTGTTATCAAAAGATCATAACCCACCAGAGTTTATATAAGCCGCCCTGATTCACAACAATGGAAGTCCGGCTTTACATCAGATGGATTTTCATCCCAATATTTATCAAGTCAACAAGATTCTAGTTATTTAACCCGGAGTCACCAAAGATTATGACCCAGCGGAGATGACCCACCAAAAATATTGGAAGCCGAATCAATGGCATATGGGTGTTCTATTCTATATATTTTTCAAAAGACATTGACAAGCAAGATGATTATCAAGACGACTCATTCATATGGAGAAAAGACCCGGATTTTTGAGAAGCCATTTTATAAGCCGGCCAAAGGAGCGAGCCGGCCACTTAACATATTTGTAACTCTTATTTTAGGAGCTTACCATGAATAAATTCAAGCTAACCTGGGGGCTAATGACGGGGATATACCCCATGGTATGACACGGCCTGGCGACTCATAGGAGACCCGGTCGAAGACATGACATCTTATTAATGACCCGGCCATGCAACTCAGAGGAGACCCGTTAAAAACATGACATCTTATTTATGACCCGGCAAACGGGTCACAGAATGACCAAGCCCAAGACCCGGAGGGTGAGCCGGCGCCAGGCGGCTCACAAGAGAAGGCCCACAGGAGAAGGCCCACAAGAGAGTAGGATTCCCTTAAAGGAAATAAAGACCCGGAGTAGGATTCGTGAGAGGCTAGTCCTAATCCTACTCCTAGTAGGACTCTATTTGTAAACCTACCCTCTCCACTTATATAAGGAGGGGTAGAGAACCCCTAGAGGGACAAGTTCTCAAGAGACACAAGCCTACAAGTTTAGACAACGCAAGAGATTAGAGGCTCTCGTGATTAGAGGTAGCAATTAGCATCCTTGTAACCGAGATATCTTCATCGTCATCAATACCAGACAAGTAGGACGTAGGCTTTTACCTCCATCGGAGGGGCCGAACCTGGGTAAACCTCCGTGTCTTCTCGATTCCGATCAACCCCTTCAAGCCGCCACGTAGTTGCGTCTCGCCCCGAACCTAAGTCCGTTGACCCGGACATCTGCCGTGACAAAACCACGGCACATACCCTACAATCACATGCAAGTTCATGCGGTACTACGGCGCTCCGGTGGTCTTTCTTCATCGAAACCCGGCCTAGTCCGGGCGTGAGGGGGGCGGGGAGGGGGCGGCGGTTTACCCTTATAGCTTTCTCCGCACGAGGTTCAACTGTGGAGCATACATATTAATATAGTAATAGTAGCATAATATATTTTAATTTAGTAGCATAAATATTATAATTTATTAATATATTATTTTATGTATTAATTAGTAGACACAAAAATAATAAAGAGGCGTATATCGAGGGTTGAAATGAGATGATATATATTATAATCCAATTTCCAATATTATTTTATGTGTTAGTAATATAAGATTAAACGGTTAAACAAAAGAAAATAAAAATGAAAACAAAAAATAAAAACGGGGTCTATGCCGACGGCCAAAGGCCGGGGCCGTCGGCGTAGCCTCTACTGGGCTAACGGCGTTACCGCTCGAACGTCACCGAGGCCCACCTGGCAGTCCTACGCCGACGGCTGGCGATATGCCGACGGCAGCCCTCGGCCTAAAATGAACCTACGCCGACGGCCTTTATACGCCGATGGCGACCCTCGGCCTAAAGCGGCCTACGCCGACGGCTCGCGGACGCCGACGGCCCGCTGTCAGGGCTAACGAGGTGGGCCATCTACGCCGACGGCCCTAACATTTTGTTGTCAGCGTAGCCGCCGGCCGTCGGCGTCTATGATCAGTCCCGTAGTGTATAGGAAAATTGCAAGACATGTGTAGTCTTTGAAATTTTTCTAGTCTAGACCTCGCGACCTCGCGCGCCCATATTTGCAAGTTATGCGACCGGACATCACACCATGGCTTTCAACACTTGAGATTGATCCCTTGTGGGCTATTTGATCAGAAAGAGCGAGCGGCGATGGGAACTGAGGGGACAATGAAGGAGAAGGGGGTGACCTTGTGGCAATGAGCGAACCTGGTGGCTGAACTGGGAATGAGCTCATAATGTGTTCGTTTGTGCCTTGACTTGGCATCGCATAGACTCATCAAAACCGTATACGAATTATAAGGAGCATATCTCCCAATAATAAAAATTGATAATACGGAATCATCCACGGGCATAATCGTCCTCGGGTTTGATCATGCTCAGAACCGGCACACTCCGTCAATCACAAGAATCCCAACAACTTGACCACAGCAACAACTCTGGCTCAACCTACACTATTATAAACTTTCTACTTGAAACATAATATAAAGCCTCAAGATCGAACTGAAAACAAGCACCAAGTCCCTACGGGCTTCACTTGGTAGACCGACTTCATCTTGAAAGAAGACAGTAATACACAATACCTCCAATTGATCGCCAATGGTCGACGTAGGAAAAGCGTATTTTTGGTCTCCAACAAGGTAAGGGGTCGAAGGTCAGATAAAACTCAAAAGTTCTATAACCAAATACAACAAATCTACGTACCGGATGAAGGGAATTTCATCCTTAACAAGAATCAAACCGATGATATTCTACAAGTCATGATAGAAGAGAAAAATATTCTCACGATGCCTTTTCTAAAGAGGAGATAATAACTTTGGTGTTCCAAATAAAATATAACAAAGCTTCAGACCCTAATGGCTTCCCCGTAGAATTCTATTAGAACTTTTGGGATGTCATCAAGACTAGCCTACTGGAATTGTTAAATTGTCTTCATGTCGGCAAACTTGATCTATTCAAAGCTTAATTGTGGTGAGATTGTTTTATTGCTGAAAATTACGGAGGCTGAGTGGATCCAGTAATATAGACTCATGTGTCTCCTTAATGTCGGCTACAAGAGTTTTGCCAAAGTGGCTACTAATATGCTCAACGTGATTGCTGACCATGTCGCCTATCCATGTCAAACAACTTTCATGTAAGAAAGAAATATACTCAACGAAGTAGTGATCTTACATGAGATTGTGCACGAGATGTACCAAAAGAACATAAGTGGAGTAATTTTTAAGATTGACTTTGGAAAGGACTATGAAAAGGTCAAATGGTCATTTCTCCAACAAGCACTAAGAATGAAAGGAATCTCCAATAAATGGCGCCACTAGATCCAATTTTTTGTTACAGGAGGTAGTGTGGTTATCAAAGTCAATGATGGTGTAGGCCATTACTTTCAAACAAACAAAAGACTATGCCAGGTGACCCCATATCTCCAATGTTATTTAACATTGTTGCTAACAAGTTGGCAATTCTGATTGATCATGCCAAGTAGGACTGTCAGGTTGCATGAGTGGTGTCACATCTCGTGGATGGCGACCTCTCCATTTTACAATATGTCGATGGTACCATTCTTTGTATGGAGCATGGCCTCAATAAGGCTCGAAACATGAAACTCTTGCTTTCGGCGTTTGTGCAAATGTCGGGTCTTAAAATTAACTTTCATAAGAGCGAATTGTTCTGCTTTGGGGAAGCTTGTGAGGCGACGACTGATTGTGCTAATCTGTTTGGTTGTGCGCAAGGCCAATTCCCGATTAAAACATTTGGGAATTCTGATTCATTGTAGACATCTCACTAATGTGGAGTGGAAACATGTAGAGGAGTTAGAGAAATAGTTGAGCAGTTGCAAAGGCAAGTTGCTCTCCGTTGGAGGATGGCTGGTTTTGATCAATTCTGTTCTCACAAATATGGTTTTCTATATGCTTTATTTTTTTCCAACTCACAAAAGGGGTCTTGCAAAGAATGGATTACTTGGGATCTAGGTTATTTTGGCAAGGAGACATTGAATAGAAAATATACAACCTGGCCAAGTGAAGCGTGATTTTTAGGCCAAAAGATCAAGGTAGTCTTCGCATTCATGACATGCATGTCAAGAATGATGCCTTGCATAGTAAATGGTTGTTTAAACTACTTACTAAGGATGGCGTTTGGTAAATCCTGCTAGGCAATAACTATCTTGGTCAAGAAGCAGTGCCCCAGGCCTATTGGAAACCTAACAACTCTCACTTTTGGGTTGATCTAATGGCGGCAAACAAAACATATTTCCCAATTTGGATGCTTCGCGATAAGAGACGGGTCGGAAATTCATTTTTGGGAGGACAAATGGCTTGGCAATGCTAGCCTCCTAGCAGGACTATTTGAAACCTGGCGACTCTCACTTTTGGGTTGATCTAATGGCGGCAAACAAACAAATTTTACTCTTTGTATCCTTGGCAATAGAAGACGCAGAGATTCTTTTGGGGAGGATAAATGGCTAGGGAATGCCAGCCTTTGAGAACAATATCTAGCTTTGTATCGCATTGTTAGCAATAAGAATGATACTCTTGTGCATATGCTCAGTTCCTTCCCGGTGGATATTTCTTTCCGGCGGGATTTGATTGACCTTCGTAATATGTTATGGCAAAATATGTTATCACGATTGGACTCAATTAACCCGATACAAGAAGGATGTTGATACGTCCATTTTGCATCAAGTTTTCCTACAGTTATTTATAAAAAAATTATGCACAATAATGCTTTGGGGAGTAATTTCAATGCCTTTTCTCTCATAATTTGCAAGGTTTACACAAAGAGGGAGAATACCGGCAACTAGAATTCGAGACCTGAAAAAGCATATCAGACATACTTATTCTGCACATCCCCAATGGAGCTGAAACTTTATGGGGAATTTTTATGGAATAAGTGAAAAATACTGGAGCAGAAAACTACCGGAGGGGGGCCACCTGGTGAGGAACATAAACCAGGGCGTGCCAGGCCCCCCAGGCATGCCCTGGTGGGCGGTGCTTACCCTGGCCCAACTTCGGAGCCCATCTTCTTGTATAAATCGCGATTTAACCTAGAAAAATCAAGAGAGGACTATCGAGACAGAACGCCCCAGTCTCGAGGCGGAACTTGGGCATGAGCACTTTTGCCCTCCGGCGGAGCGATTCCGTTGGGGGAACTTCCCTCCCAGAGGGGGAAATCGAAGCCATCGTCATCACCAACAACCCTATCATCTTTGGGAGGCCATTCTTCATCAACATCTTCAATAGCACCATCTCCTCTCAAACCCTAGTTCATCTCTTGTGTTCAATCTTTGTGCCGGAACCTCAGATTGGTACCTGTGGGTGACTAGTAGTGTTGATTACCTTGTGTACTTGATTACTATATGGTTTATTAGGTGGAAGATTATATGTTCCAATCCATTATACTATTCAATACCCCTCTGATCTTTAGCATTCATATTATTTGTGAGTACTTACCCTTGTTCTTGAGGTCACGGGACAAGTCATGTTGCAAGTAATCATGTGAATTTGATATGTGTTCGATATTTTGATGATATGTATGTCGTGATTCCCTTAGTGGTGTCATGTGAACGTCGACTACATGACACTTCACCATCCTTGGGCCTAAGGGAGTGCATTGTGGAGTAGTTATTAGCCGATGGGTTGCTAGTGACATAAGCTTAAACCCTAGTTTATGCGCTACTTCGTAAGGGGCTGATTTCGATCCATATGTTTAATGATATGGTTAGATGTTATCTTAATAATTTTCTTGTAGTTGCAGATGCTTGCGAGGGGGTTAATCATAGGTAGGTTGTTAGTTCAAGTAAGAACTGCACCTTAGCATCGGTCCACCCACATATCAAATTATCAAAATAGCTAACACGAATCAAACCAACATGATGAAAGTGACTAGATGAAATTTCCATGTACCCTCAAGAACACTTTGCTTATCACAAGAGATTGTTTTGGCATGTTATTTGCCACAAAATGATTGGGATACCATGCTGCGCCTTACATATTATTACCGTTACTTGCTCGTTACAAATGACCTTGCCATCAAACTACTTGCTATTTACAATTTTAGTGGTTGCAGAAATTACCTTGCTAAAACCCGCTTATCATTTCCTTCTGCTCCTCTTTGGGTTCGACACTCTGATACGTCTCCATCGTATCTATAATTTTTGATTGTTTCATGCCAATATTCTACAAATTTCATATACTTTTGGCAAATTTTATACTTTTTTTGGGACTAACATATTGATCTAGTGCCCAGTGCCAGTTCCTGTTTGTTGCATGTTTTTTGTTTCATAGAATATCCATACCAAACGAAGTCCAAACACAATCAAAAAACCTACAGGGATTTTTTTGGAATATTTATGATTTTTGGGAAGAAGAATCAACGCGAAACGATGCCCGAGGGGGTCACGAGCCCAGGAGGCGCGCCCTATCCCTCCAGGCGCGCCTGGCAGGATCGTGACCCCTTAAGGCGGTTGGGGACCTTCTTTCGCCGCAAGAAAGATATTTTTATAAGGAAAATCCCCTCAAAATTTCAGCCCGATCGGAGTTACGGATCTCCGGTAATTTAAGAAACGGTGAAATGCCAGGATCTAGGAGCGCAGAAACAGAAGGACACAGAGAGAGAGAGAGAGATCCAATCTCGGAGAGGCTCTCGCCCCTCCGTCGCCATGGAGACCATGGACCAGAGGGGAAACCCTTCTCCCATCTAGGGAGGAGGTCAAGGAAGAAGAAGAAGAAGAAGAAGAAGGGGGGCTCTCTCCCTCTCTCTCCCGGCGGCACCGGAACGCCGCCCGGGACATCATCGTGTGACGGCGATCTACACAAACACCTCCGTCATCTTCACCAACACCTCCATCACCTTCCCCCATCTATATTCAGCGGTTCACTCTCCCGCAACCTGCTGTACCCTCTACTTGAAGATGGTGCTTTTGTTGGAAATATGCCCTAGAGGCAATAAATAAAGTGTCCAGTGCCCAGTGCCATATTTTATACTTTTTATACTTTTTTTGGGACTAACATATTGATCTAGTGCCCAGTGCCAGTTCCTGTTTGTTGCATGTTTTTTGTTTCATAGAATATCCATACCAAACGAAGTCCAAACACAATCAAAAAACCTACGGGGATTTTTTTGGAATATTTATGATTTTTGGGAAGAATAATCAACGCGAAACGATGCCCGAGGGGGTCACGAGCCCAGGAGGCGCGCCCTATCCCTCCAGGCGCGCCTGGCAGGATCGTGACCCCTTAAGGCGGTTGGGGACCTTCTTTCGCCGCAAGAAAGATATTTTTATAAGGAAAATCCCCTCAAAATTTCAGCCCGATCGGAGTTACGGATCTCCGGTAATTTAAGAAACGGTGAAATGCCAGGATCTAGGAGCGCAGAAACAGAAGGACACACAGAGAGAGAGAGATCCAATCTCGGAGAGGCTCTCGCCCCTCCGTCGCCATGGAGACCATGGACCAGAGGGGAAACCCTTCTCCCATCTAGGGAGGAGGTCAAGGAAGAAGAAGAAGAAGAAGAAGAAGGGGGGCTCTCTCCCTCTCTCTCCCGGCGGCGCCGGAACGCCGCCCGGGACATCATCGTGTGACGGCGATCTACACAAACACCTCCGTCATCTTCACCAACACCTCCATCACCTTCCCCCATCTATATTCAGCGGTTCACTCTCCCGCAACCTTCTGTACCCTCTACTTGAAGATGGTGCTTTTGTTGGAAATATGCCCTAGAGGCAATAAATAAAGTGAAAGTGACTAGATGAAATTTCCGTGTACCCTCAAGAACACTTTGCTTATCACAAGAGATTGTTTTGGCATGTTATTTGCCACAAAATGATTGGGATACCATGCTGTGCCTTACATATTATTACCGTTACTTGCTCGTTACAAATGACCTTGCCATCAAACTACTTGCTATTTACAATTTTAGTGGTTGCAGAAATTACCTTGCTAAAACCCGCTTATCATTTCCTTCTGCTCCTCTTTGGGTTCGACACTCTGATACGTCTCCATCGTATCTATAATTTTTGATTGTTTCATGCCAATATTCTACAAATTTCATATACTTTTGGCAACTTTTTATACTTTTTTTGGGACTAACATATTGATCTAGTGCCCAGTGCCAGTTCCTGTTTGTTGCATGTTTTTTGTTTCATAGAATATCCATACCAAACGAAGTCCAAACACAATCAAAAAACCAATATGTTTTTTGTTTTGCAGAAAATCCATATCAAACGAAGTCCAAATGGGATAAAAACTTACACAGATTTTTTTGTGGAATATATGTGAATTTTTGGAAGTGGAGTCAATAGAAGGCGATGCCCGAGGGGCCCACAAGCCTGCCAGCTGCACAATGGGGGGTAGGGCGCGCCCTGAGGGCTTTTGGCTACCCCTTAGGCCAGTTGGAGTTGTCCTTAGGCCGCAAGAAAGATATTTTTATAAGGAAAATCCCCTCAAAATTCCAGCCCGATCGGAGTTACGGATCTCCGGATATTTAAGAAACGGTGAAAGGCCAGAATCTGGGAGTGCAGAAACAGAAGGAAACAGAGAGAGAGATCCAATCTCGGAGGGGCTCTCACCCCTCCGTCGCCATGGAAGCCATGGACCAGAGGGGAGACCCTTCTACCATCTAGGGGAAGGTCAAGTAAGATAATAAGGATGGGGCTCTCTCCGCCTCTCTCCCGATGGCGCCAGAACACCGTCGGGGTCATCATCGTGACAGCGATCTACTCCAACAACTCTGTCATCTTCACCAAAACCTCCATCACCTTCCCTCATCTATCTACAGCGGTCCACTCTCCCGCAAACCACTGTACCCTCTACTTGAACATGGTGCTTTATGCTTCATATTATTATCCAATGATGTGTTGCCATCCTATGATGTCTGAGTAGATTTTTGTTGTCCTATTGGTTGATTGATGATCATGATTGTTTTGAGTTGCATGTTTTATTATTGGTGTTGTCCTATGGTGCTCTCCGTGTCGTGCAAGCGTGAGGGATCCCCACTGTAGGGTTTGCAATATGCTTATGATTCGCTTATGGTGGGTGACGTGAGTGCTAGAAACACACACCCGAGTAAGTAGGTTGTTTGCGTATGGGAATAAAGAGGACTTGATACCTTATAATGCTATGGTTGAGTTTTACCTTAATGATCTTTAGTAGTTGCGGATGCTTGCTAGAGTTTAAATCATAAGTGCATATGATCCAAGTAGAGAAAGTATGTTAGCTTATGCCTCTTCCTCATATAAAATTGCAATAATGATTATCGGTCTAGTTATCAATTGCCTAGGGACAATTCCGCAACTCCTACCACCACTTTTCCACACTCGTTAAACTAACTTAGTTGTTTATTTATCTAAGCAGCCCCTAGTTTTTATTTACGTGCTCGTTATTATCTTGCAAACCTATCCTATCAGACCTACAAAGTACTTCTAGTTTCATACTTGTTCTAGGTAAAGCGAACGTTAAGCGTGCGTAGAGTTGTATCGGTGGTCGATAGAACTTGAGGGAATAATTGTTCTACCTTTAGATGCTCGTTGGGTTTGACACTCTTACTTATCGAGAAAGGCTACAATTGATCCCCTATACTTGTGGGTTATCAAGACCTTTTTCTGGCGCCATTGCCGGGGAGCAATAGCGTGGGGTGCATATTCTCATGTGTTCTTGTTTTCTTTATCACTAAGTAGATTTTATTTGCTGTTGTAACTTGTTATCTATCTTTAGTTATGGATATGGAACACGAAATACCAAAAAAATTAGGTGTACTTGCTACTCATGGAGATGGGGAACCTCCTAAAACCCTCGATGTTCGTTATGTGAAAGATATTATGCACTACTTTGATAATCCTGAGAAAACCCCATTCAACTTGATAATGGGATACACGTTGGATCAACGTGAATACTTTAGGGATTATCTCTTCTCTCAAAAAGGGAAACTATTATGGGATCAAATTTATAGGTTGAAATGGGTATGCTTGGAATCTATGCCAGAGATATGATTATACTTGTTGCTCTAGGATGAAGGCTCAACACCTTCCTTTTTCATGTAAATTTAATGATAATGAAACCTTGGATTCTTATTCTAATGGTATCTATGATTACTATGATGTGGAATGAAAAGAAGAATTTGTTTCTTTTAAGGGTGCTTATGAAATTTAATCTTTGTTTGAGAAGTGCGAAAATTATGATGATGCTGTTTATAGACTTGGAAATTTTGCTATACTTAAATATTGCTATGAGAATTATGAATATTATTCCTATATTGATGCATTTATTGATAGAATGATCGCTTCTTTGGAAGTGACTAACATTTTGCAGGAATCTATGGAAGAAGAAATTGCTGAAACTGTGAGCTCATTAGATGAAACAGATGAGGAGGAGAGCAAAGAACAAAAGGAGGAAGAGCGGATTAGCTACCCGTGCCCACCTTCTAATGAGAGTAACTCTTCAACTCATATATTGTTTAATTTCCCTTCTTGCTTACCAAAGGATGAATGCTATGTTGATTGCTATGATCCCTAGGATTCGTTTGAAATATCCCTTTTTGATGAACTTGATGCTTGTTATGCTTGTGGCCATGATGCCAATATGAAAGATGCTTATGGAGATGAAATTTCTATAGTTCCTTATGTTAAGAATGAAATTTTTGCTATTGCACCCACGCATGATAGTCCTATTATCTTTTCGAATTCTCCTAACTACACTATATCGGAGAAGTTTGCACTAATTAAGGATTATATAGATGGGTTGTGTTTTACCATTACACATGATTATTTTGATAGATATAATATGCATGTGCTTTCTTATCCTACTTTCAATTATTATGAGAGAGGAACTACATATCCACCTCTGTATGTTTCCAATATGATAAAATTGCAAGAAACTGCATTTGCTATGTATTGGCCTTTACTTTGTGTGCATGAATTGTTCTTTTATGGCATGCCGATGCATAGGAAGAGAGTTAGACTTTGTTGTTGCATGATATATGTTACTTTGTGCTCAATAATAAATTAAAAATCATTTTTAATCAAAATTGGCTTTGATATACCTTGGGATCCGGGTGGATCAATTACTTGAGCACTTTATGCCTATCTTAATGGCTTTAAAGAAAGCGCTGCCAGGGAGACAACCCGGAAGTTTTAGAGAGCCATTTAATTCTTTTGTGTGCTTTTATATAGTTTAAAAAAAGAGGGGAACCTAAAACTTTTTCAAAAAGAAAAGTGAAAGTGAGAGAGACGAGCATTGTCAAAGTGGGAGCTAGCCTTGAACTTTGTTCATGCCCATGGAAACCTTGTGAATCTTAATTACAAAAACTTTTCAACAAAAATAATTATACCCTTGTATAAATACATTGTATTATAAAAATAATGTGCCAAGATATGCCTTTAGGATGATTAGATTGCTTGTTTGGTGTGTGCAGTGCAAAAACAGAAACTTTGGCTGTAGTGCGTGAATTTACATTCTTTACTCGAATGTCAAAAGTTTTTGAAATTTTTACACAGTACGCTATGAAAATTGTTTATTTTTTCCTAATTTTTAAGAATTTTTAGAGTTAAATAAGTATGGTGAATGTTTAGATTGCTACAGACTGTCCTGATTAAGGCAAATTCTGTTTTAGATGCATTGTTTTGCTCGTTTTGTTGAAACTATCAATTGTATCGGTGGTATAAGCCATGGAAAAATTATAATACAGTGGCTACAATGCAAAAATAAAATATGAATTGGTTGGCAACATTTCATAAATTTGTGATTTGCTTTATTATACTAACGGATCTCATGAGGGTTTTGTTAAGTTTTGTGTGATTGAAGTTTTCAAGTTTTGGGTGAGATCACGATGGATAAAGGAATAAGGAGTCAAAAGAGATTAAGCTTGGGGATGCCCAAGGCACCCAAGGTAATATTCAAGGACTCCCAAGAAACTAAGCTTGGGGATGCCCTCCGGGGCATCCCCTATTTCTTCTAACAACCATTGGTAATTTTACTTGGAGCTATATTTTTATTCGTCACATGATATGCGTAAATCTTGGAGCATCATTTGCTTTTTATTTCTATTTTAATAATGCACCATGCTGGAATGAGAAAGCTCTTGGTTGATTTATAGAATGCTTCATGCACTTCACTTATATCTTTTGAGTATGGCTTTATAGAATGCTTCATGCGCTTCACTTATATCATTTGAAGTTTGGATTGCTTGTTTCTCACACATAGAAAACCGCCAGAATGCTATTTTGCTTCACTTATATTTTTTAGAGCGTTGGCATATATTTTGTAGAAAGAATTAAACTCTCATGCTTCACTTATATCTATTTAGAGAGTCAACAGGAGTTGGTCATTCACATGGTTAGTCATAAAATCCTACATAAAACTTGTAGATCACTGAATATGATATGTTTGATTCCTTGCAATAGTTTTGCGATATAAACATGGTAATATGAGAGTCATGCTAGTGACTAATTGTGAATTGGAGAAATACTTGTGTTGAAGTTTTTGATTCCCGTAGCATGCACGTATGATTAACCGTTATGTAACGAAGTCGGAGCATGATTTGTTTAATGATTGTCAACCTTTGTGTGAGGGTCGGGAGTGCGCGATGGTTAACTCCTACCAACCTCTCCCCTAGGAGCATGCGTCTAATGCTTTGTTTGATAACTAATAGACTTTTGCAATAAGTATGTGAGTTCTTTATGACTAATGTTGAATCCATGGATTATACGCACTCTCACCCTTCCACCTTTCCTAGCCTCTATAGTACCGCGCAACTTTTGCCGGTGCATCAAACCCACCTTCCTCAAAACAGCCACCATATGTCTTCCTCAAAACAGCCACCATATATTTTCCTCAAAACATCCACCATACCTACCTATTATGGCATTTCCATAGCCATTCCGAGATATATTGCCATGCAACTTCCACCGTTTTGTTTAGTATGACATGCACCATCATTTTCATATTTCTTTGCATGATTGTAAGACAGCGTGCATGATGTTTTCATGGCTTGTCTGTTTTTTGATGTCATTTGCTAGGCTAGATTTTGCACATCCCTGTATCCTACCAGAAGCATTCATATATATTCATATTTTTGTTCTAGGTATCGGGTTGTAAGTAAATAAAAGAGTGATGATTTTTATTATTAGAGCATTGTCCCGTGTGATAAAAGAATGATGGAAGCTATGATTCCCTCACAAGTTGGGAGGAGTCTCCAGACTTTACAAAAAAATAAAAGAGGCCAGCGAAGCCCAAATAAATAAATAAAAATAGGCCAAAGATGCCCAACAAAATAAAAGAAAAAAGAAAAAAAATAAGAGAAAGAGAGAAGGGACAATTGCTACTATCTTTTTCCACACTTGTGCTTCAAAGTAGCACCATGATCTTCATGATAGAGAGTCTCCTATTTTGTCACTTTCATATAACTAGTGGAATTTTTTTGCACGACCACTTAGTTTTCTTTTTGAGCTTTCATACACTTATAGCTCTAAGTGCATTCGTTGCATGGCAATCCCTACTCACTCACATTGATATCTATTGATGGGCAACTCCATAGCCCGTTGATACGCCTAGTTGATGTGAGACTATCTTCTTCTTTTTCCTCATCACCTCCACCATATTCTATTCCACCTATAATGCTATATCCATGGCTCACGCTCATGTATTGCATGAGAATTGAATACGTTTGTGAACATAAAAAGTGTGAAACAATTGCTTGACTTGTCATCGGGGTTGTGCATGATTTAGATACTTTGTGTGGGGAAGATGGAGCATAGCCAGACCATATGATTTTGTAGGGATAACTTCCTAAGGCCATGTTATTTTGAAAGGACACGATTTCATTGTTGGTGCGCTCGAAATATTACTGTTTTTATGTCAATATAGACTATTTCTTTGAATCACTCGTATGTTAATATTCATGCCATGATTAGATTATATGATCAATATTATGCTAGGTAGCATTCCACATCAAAAATTATCTTTTTTATCATTTACCTACTCGAGGACGAGCAGGAATTAAGCTTGGGGATGCTGATATGTCTCCATCATATCTATATTTTTTTATTGTTTGATGCCAATATTCTACAACTTTCATATACTTTTGGCAACTTTTTATACTATTTTTGGGACTAAGATATTGATCCAGTGCCCAGTGCCAGTTCCTGTTTGTTGCATGTTTTTTGTTTCACAGAAAATCCATATCAAACGAAGTCCAAACGGGATAAAAACTTACAGAGATTTTTTTGGAATATATGTGAATTTTGGGAAATGGAATCAACAGAAGGCGGTGCCCGAGGGGCCCACAAGCCTGTCAGTCGCGCCCTGGGGGGTAGGGCGCGCCCTGAGGGCTTGTGGCTACCCCTTAGGTCCCTTGGAGCTGTCCTTCGGCCGCAAGAAAGATGTTTTTATAAGGAAAATCCCCTCGAAATTTCAGTCCGGTCAGAGTAACGGATCTCCGGATATTTAAGAGATGGTGAAAGGCCAAAATCTAAGAGCACAGAAATAGAAGGAAACACAGAGAGAGAGAGAGAGAGAGAGAGAGATCCAATCTCGGAGGGTCTCTCGCCCCTCCGTCGCATGAAGGTCGTGGACCAGAGGGCAAAACCTTCTCCCATCTAGGGAGGAGGTCAAGGCAGAAGAAGAAGGAGGGGGGCTCTCTCCCCCTCTCTCCCGGTGGCGCCAGAACGCCGCCAGGGCCATCATCGTGATGACGATCTACTTCAACAACTCCGTCATCTTCACCAACACCTCCATCACCTTCCCCCATCTATCTATTGCGGTCCACTCTCCTGCGACCCGATGTATCCTCTAATTGAACATGGTGCTTTATGCTTCATATTATTATCCAATGATGTGTTTCCATCCTATGATGTTTGAGTATATTTTTGTTATCCTATTGGTTGATTGATGATCATGATCGGTTTGAGTTGCATGTTTTATTATTGGTGCTGTTCTATGGTGCTCTGTGTGTCGCACAAGTGTGAGGGATCCCCGTTGTAGGTTTTGCAATATGCTTATAATTGTCTTATGGTGGGCCGCGTGAGTGATAGAAACACACACCCGAGTAAGTAGGTTGTTTGCGTATGGGAATAAAGAGGACTTGATACCTTATAATGCTATGGTTGGGTTTTACCTTAATGATCTTTAGTAGTTGCGAATGCTTGCTAGAGTTCCAATCATAAGTGCATATGATCCAAGTAGAGAAAGTATGTTAGCTTATGACTCCCCCTCATATAAAATTGCAATAATGATTACCGGTCTAGTTATCAATTGGCTAGGGACAATTCTGCAACTCCTACCACCACTTTTCCACACTCGTTAAACTAACTTAGTTGTTTCTTTATCGAAGAAGCCCCTAGTTTTTATTTACGTGCTCGTTATTATCTTGCAAACCTATCCTATCACGCCTACAAAGTACTTCTAGTTTCATACTTGTTCTAGGTAAAGAGAACGTTAAGCGTGCGTACAGTTGTATTGGTGGTCGATAGAACTTGAGGGAATATTTGTTCTACCTTTAACTCCTCATTGGGTTCGACACTCTTACTTATCGATAAAGGCTACAATTGATCCCTATACTTGTGGGTTAACACACTCTTACTTATCGAAAGGACTACAATTGATTCCCTATACTTGTGGGTCATCATGACTCTTTTCTGGTGCCGTTGTGGAGGAGTGAAGTGCTCTTGGTAAGTGGAAACCCGTAAGGAAAAAACGTATACTACGTGCTGAAATTCACTGTCACTTGTTACTATGGAAAGCAATGCTTTGAGGGGTTTGTTCGGGCTATCTTCACCTCGACCGGAACCACAATTAGTTGTACCTCAACCTACAACACCTACTGAAAATATTGGTTATGAAATTCCTTCGGGTATGTTAGAACAACTGCTAGCTAATCCATATGCGTGAGACAGAACTGAACATCCTGATATGCAGCTAATACATGTGGATGAAATTTGTGGATTATTTAATGTTGTAGGTTTATCTGGAGATGGAGTTAAGAAGAAGGTTTTCCCTTTATCTTTGAAGGGAAAATCATTGACATGGTACAGGCTATGTGATGATATTGGATCATGGAACTGGAATCGGTTGAAATTGGAATTCCACCAAAGGTTTTATCCTATGCATCTAGTTCATCATGATCGGAGTTACATATATAATTTTTGGCCTCGTGAAGGAGAAAGCATCGCTCTAGATTGGGGGAGGCTTAAATAAATGTTATATTCATGCCCCAATCATGATATCCCGAGAGAAGTTATTATTCAGAATTTTTATCCTCGACTTTCTCATAATGATCAATCCATGCTCGATACTTCTTGTATTGGTTCTTTTATGAAGAAGACTATTGAATTCAAGTGGGATCTCTTGGAAATAATTAAATGCAACTCTGAAGATTGGGAACTCGACGAAGGTAATGAGTGAGGTATTAAGCTTGAATTTGATTGTGTTAAATCTTTTATGACTACCGATGCTTTTCACAAGTTTAGCACTAAATGTGGACTTGACTCAGAGATATTAGCCTCTTTTTGTGAATCATTTGCTGCTCATGTTGATCTCCCTAAGGAGAAGTGGTTTAAATATCATCCCCATATTAAAAATAAATTAAAGAACCGGTCATAGCTAAAGAAGAAACTATCATTTACAATGTTGATCCAGTTGTGCCTACTGCTTATATTGAAAAACCACTTTTCCCTGTTAGGATAAAGGAACATGCTAATGTATCAACTATGGTTCGCAAGAGTAATATTAGAGCACCTAAGCCCTCTAAACAAATTAAAGTAGAACCTAGTGTTGATATGGTTAAATATCTCTTGGTATAAAATATTGATGGGCATGTTATTTACTTCTATGATGAAGCTGCTAGAATTGCTAAACCTGATGAGAAAGACAGACATAGACCCGTGATCTCTACTACACAACCTTCTTATTGTAGACTCGTGTTGGGCCTCCAAGCGCGAATTTTTGTAGGACAATGGCAATTTTTCCTCAAGTGGATGACCTAAGGTTTATCAATCCGCAGGAGGTGTAGGATGAAGATGGTCTCTCTCTAACAACCCTGCAATCAAATAGCAAAGAGTCTCTTGTGTCCCCAACACACCCAATACAATGGTAAATTGTATAGGTGCACTAGTTCGGCGAAGAGATGGTGATACAAGTGCAATATGGATGGTAGATATAGTTTTTTTTTAATCTGAAAATATAAAAACAGCAAGGTAACAAATAGTAAACGGCGAGCAAAATGTTGTATAAATGCTTGGAAACAAGGCCTAGGGTCCATACTTTCACTCGTGCAATTTCTCTCAACAATATTGGCATAGTTGAATCATATGTAAATACCTCTCGCGAGACAAAGAGTTCGCTCCAAAGTCACAAATAGCGGAGAACTAATGAAGAAATTATTGTAGGGTACGAAACCACCTCAAAGTTATCTTTTCTGATCAATCTTATGAGATGTCCCTATTGTTGGAAATATGCCCTAGAGGCAATAATAAATTGGTTATTATCATATTAATCCATGCAATAATTGTATTTATTGGAAACTCATATATATGTGTGGATACATAGACAACACCATGTCCCTAGTATGCCTCTAATAGACTAGCTCGTTGATCAAAGATGGCTATGGTTTCCTAGTCATGGACATGAGATGTCATTTGATAATGGGATCACATCATTAGGAGAATGATGTGATGGACAAGACCCAAACTACAAATGTAGCATATGATTGTGTCAGTTTATAGCTATTGTTTTCTACATGTCAAGTATATGTTCCTATGACCATGAGATCATGCAACTCACCGATGCCGGAGGAGTACCTTGCATGTATCAAACGTTGCAACGTAACTGGGTGACTATAAAGGTGCTCTACAGGTATCTCCGAGGGTGTCTGTTGGGTTGGGATGGATCAAGACTGAGATTTGTTACTCCGTGTGACGGAGAGGTATCTCAGGGTCCACTCGATAATACAACATCACAATAAGCCTTGCAAGCAATGTGACTAAGTGTTAGTCACAGGATCTTGTATTACGGAACGAGTAAAGAGACTTGCCGGTAACGGGATTGAACTAGGTATGGAGATACCGACGATCGAATCTCGGGCAAGTAACATACCGAATAACAAAGGGAACATCATACAGGATTAACTGAATCCTTGACAAAGAGGTTTGACCGATAAAGATCTTCATAGAATATGTAGGAACCAATATGCGCATCCAGGTCCTGCTATTGGTTATTGACTGTAAAGGTGTCTCGGTCATGTCTACATAGTTCTCGAACCCGCAGGGTCTGCACACTTAAGGTTCGTTGATGTTTCGGTAGTATAGAGTTATGTATGGTGGTGAACGAAGGTTGTTTGGAGTCCCGGATGAGACCCCGGATGACACGAGGAGCTACGAAATGGTCTGGAGGTAAAGATTGATATATAGGAAGTCCTGTTTTGGTCGCCGGAAAAGTTTCGGGCTCATCGGTAGTGTACCGGGAGTGCCGAGAGGGTACCAGGGGACCATCGGGAGGGGTGTCTCGACCCAAGAGGCTACATGGGCTGTGGGAGGAGGTAAACCAGCCCCTGGTGGGCTGGCCGAAGCCTCCTCTAAGGGCCCATGTGGCTGGAGTGGTTTTAGAAGGAAAAACTCCAAAGGTGGAGAGGTGGAAAGAGTTTCCAAGTGGAAAGGAGGAATCCTACTCCTAATAGGATTGGAGTAGGACTCCTCCACCTCCAATTTCGGCCAGGTTTGAGGCTGCCTCCTCCGCTCCCTCCCTCCTATATATACTAGAGGATTTAGAGGGAAGAGAAAAACCTAATAGCCACGTGCTATCTTTCCTCTAGATCGCAGTTTCTCCTCTAGATTGGTTTTCAACGGTGCTTAGGCGAAGCCCTGCTAGAATAGCTCCACCACCATCGCTGCAACGCTGTCGCGCTGCCAGAGAACTCATCTAACTCTCCGCTACCTCTTGCTGGATCAAGAAGGCGGAGATCGTCATCGAGTTGGACGTGTGCTGAACGCGGAGGTGTCGTCTGTTCGGCGCTAGATCGGAAGGACCGTGATCAAGATTGCGAGACGGATCGTGATGAGATCGCGGGACGGGTCGTGATGAGTTCGCAAGACAGATCATGATTGGATCGCGGGACGGATCGTGATGAGATCGCGGGATGCTCGGCGATTTGGATCGCGAAGACGTTCGACTACACCAACCGCGTTTCTTAACGCTTCCCGCTTAGGGATCTACAAGGGTATGTAGATCCACTCTCCCTCTCATAGATGCTCATCACCATGGATAGATCTTGCATGTGTGTAGGAAAAATTTTGTTTCCCATGCAATGTTCCCCAACAGTGGCATCATGAGCTAGGTCTATGTGTAGATGAGATCTCGAGTAGAACACAAAAAGTTTCTGGGCGTTTGTAACATCCCAAAATTTCATTTTGGGAAAATTATGAAATATAGCTATGCATCATCATCATGTTGTTTGAGTGAAATGAATTGTTGAAGTTTCCCTTTTGGATTTCTGAAAGGCCAGCTCTATTTTTTTTCTTCCATCACTTGTTTTTCCTATCTTGCAAAACCCTGAAATATTTCAATTGTGAGAGGAGGAACATGACACTCCATATCAAGGGTATTTTTGTGAAGTATTTGAACCATAAAACCCAGGGGTTATTCGAAAATTTATTGCAAAAAGAATCAAAATCAATTTAGGCATTTTCTAAAAATAATTTTTTTAAGTATTTATTTTGGGCCGTGGAAAAATGTTCATTAAATTGGATTTATTCCCCTGGTCAATTTAGTATATAAATCTTCATTTTTGGAAATGTTTTGATTGCCATAAAGTAGTTTCCTTTCTATATAAATTAGAAAAAAGGAAAAAACTCGCGTATTAGGAAAGTCCACCGGCCCACCACACCCACGCCAGATCCGAATTTAATTCGGATCGGCCATCGACGCCGCAAACACCGCTCCCCTCTCTCTGTCGCGTGGGACCCACCGACCGACCGCGCGATCCCCGCGGTCACCCCCTTCCTTTCGCCCCCACCTCGCCGGCGAGATCCACTCCTGCCCGGATCTCCCTCCTCCTTCCATTTCCCGACCCCTCGAGGCCCCTATATAAAGCCCCTGCCTCGCCGTGTTCCATTCCCCCCCCCAAAACCCTACCTCCCCTCGCCAGAGCACCGCCCCTGCACCTCGCCAAAGCTTGGCTCCCCACCGAAGCTCCCTGAGCTCGTGGCCGTCGCCCCCTTCACCCCCACACCCCATCGTCACCACCAATCGTTGCCCGAGGCCCACCGCCTTCGACTGCTCCTTTCGGACGCCGCCCTCGACCATCGTGACACCGCCCCCGACCACCTCCGACGATCTGCCGTCGTCGACCGTCGCCGGAGACCCCCGACCCTCTCTGTAAGCCACCGCCCCCCTAGACCGTCCGATCTAAATCCAACGCCTAGGTTAAGATCATTTAAATCCCCGAACCGGTATCCCCTAAGGCTCGGTCGTCCGCTCACTAAAACCCGCACGCACATCGCCTCGGCCAATCACAACATGACACGTAGCACACTGTCCGTTAGTTTATTTTTTCCTGTTTTTGTTTTAGAAAAACAGAATAGTTTCTGTTTTTGTTTTTGTTATATCTTTTAGGATATTTAGAGTTTTTGATTGATTCTTTTTGCAACATGTCACAAATTTCATGTAGTTTCTGTCTGTAGTTTTAGTTTTCAAATTTGAACTTTTCAATTTGAATTTTGTTAAATTTGAGAAAATCACTAAAATTTGAATAACTTGAGTTTAAAAACTTATTTTTGAGTGGTTCTTTTTGCCACTGTTTTGTATTAGTTAGGTTTATCATCCTGTTTTGTTTGAAAAATTTTAGGATACTTTAGATTAGAGTTTTTAGCAAAAACAGATTATGTTTAGTTCTTCTTAAGGTTTAATTAAATTGTTTTTATTTTAGTTTATTTTGATTCTGTTTTAGTTTAACTTTTTGTTGTAGTTCTTTTAGTTTTCTATTGTTCAACATTAGGAGATTTATTTTCTGTTAATAAAAATATTTTGTTTTGTTTTGTGTTCTATTTTAATAGGTAAACATTGTTTTCACCATAAGTATTGTTTAGTAAACGGTTTTGTAGTAATTCTATTGCACAAAAGTTTTATGGTGAAATACTTCTTGTTTTCTAATAAAATTTTAGTATTTATTTTCTGTTATGTATTTATTAGTTGCTGAAAACAATTTTTGTCTTGTTATGTCTTAGTAGAAGTCTTGCCACAAAAAGTTGAGAGGTTTTCTACTTTGTTTGATTTCTTTCTTTTGATTGTGCAATTGATTGTTGTAGTATTATTAGTTTACTTGCTGTTGTGTAAATGGTATTGTGGTTATGCTTATTGTGTGCTTTGTTTGATTCGTTAGATCTTCCAGAGTGCGAAGCTTGTTACCTAGAGTCACTCGAGTACGAGGATCGGCAGCAAGGCAAGTCACTTTGATCATGTTTTACCCATGTTTTTATTGCATTAGTTCTACCATCTCCCCATTTGCATGCAAAGTAGGTATTTCGAAATTTGGTTACTTGATGTAGTATCATGTGGTAGGCACCCCTCAACCCTTTGACACTTTGGCCCCGGGAAATGTTGATTTAATTTTTGCTATGGTATTAGTAGACGGGGTTGGTTTTGTGATTCATTAGAGCTGTGAGATAATAATTACAATACCTACATGATGATCAAGACTTCAAGACTCCAAGTTTTCAACATACCTCTTGGTGGATGATGGTTGAACGACGCCCTGAAGAAGCCAGTGGTTAGCCTAGGTGTTGCTGGAGAAGTGCCAGTATTCACGCGGAAAGGTCCACCCAGGAACAAAGAGATGGATGGATGCTTCAAGACCCAAGGCTTACCTGCACAGCCACAAGCCATTATGGGCTCTGGCTTGGTTGGATATTGTGGTGACCCTGGACAGGTGGTGCTACGAGATGTAGAAGAACGGTAGGAAAGGATGGGCACCGACAGAGTCTTAGAGGAACCCCATAGAAGACCATGTTTTGATCATCCGTTCCTCAAACACCCTGAAGTGCGAGGAATCCAACGCAGGCAATCAAATCTTGTGGGGAACGTGTGCAAAACTCTGCAGAGTACTCAAACCTAATCGATTAGCCGTGTCCACGGTCATGGACAACTTGAGCCAAAAGAACTGAAACTATCTGGAATTATCAACACAAAGAATTATAATTATGTGGGTATTTAATGACAACTTGGGTATGAGAATTGGTTGGTGGAACCATCTCATTAATCAACCAACATTGTAGTAAAAAAATCTGTTTTGCCCCTCTCTTGTTGTAGGAAAAATTGGCTTTACGCAAAACTTACTACCCCCACCTGCCATATATGCATATAGAATAGATGATTATTTTCACCCCTCTCTTTTGTGACATTGCCGGCATATTCAATATGCTGACCTACACGGCTGCAACGTATCATGTTGCAGAGTACTTTTCCGACCAGGAGTGAGGATACGCTCTACGCTCGGTGAGATGCCCTTGGAGTCAAATGGACTCGACTACCTTTGAAGCTTCCACAAGATATTGGTTTAGTTTATCTCATGAGTTGGCCTTCATCCACTTTATTGTAATCCTTATTGTAATAAAGGACTCGATATGAGATTTCAATTAATAAAGTTGTGTGATTTTCCCTTTGATTTATACATTGATGTACCGTGTGTGTACCAGCATGATCTTGGGATGGTACGGAAACACCGGAGATTCGACCGTTTCAGGTCGGGTCGCTACAGAAATGGTATCAAAGCACACGCTGACCGTAGGACGTAACCTCTAGGATTGGAAAAACCCTAGGAGAAAAATCATTTTCTATTGTATTTCAAATTCTTATATTCTCATCTGATCATTTCTGACTTCTCTCCGATTTTTCCAACCTTTCTAGATGGCCACCTTCACCCCAGTTTTGTTCATGGAGTTTTGCCAGCCTGACGCGACGATGCCCTTTGGCAAAGAGCTGGTGAAGATCATCAGGGACGTAAGGATCGCTTTGCCAAGCATCACCGGGACTCCTATCATGTCTTTTCCACAAGACGGTCGCTATAGGATCGAGGTGCACATCCCCGGAAAGACCTTTGGAAATCGTAAAGAACCCATCGACTTCAAGTTTGTGGCACCCAGCTAGATTCTTGGGAGGGACATGGCGATTCACCGTGCCCTCAGACGTATTCAGGAGGAATACAGGGGTGGTCCTATTTCGCCAAGCCTCGGCATGGTTTGTCGCAGAGATGCCAATGGAAATATCATAAACACCCCCACTGAAGATTCCATCATTTCTTATATCCAGACTTTGGAGACTCACATTAGGACTCTAGAGCTTCGGGTACGCGCAAACACGAAGACGGTGAAAAAGCTGATGAACCGCGAGCTTGACCTTGAAGCTGACATACGAGAAGCCAATTACGAGCATGAGCATGAAGTGAAGGACTTCTTGGAGAGGATCGAGAAGCTGAAGACTCGCATTGCAAATCTGGAGGAACAACTGGATGTGGGAGAAAATCTTCACCGAGAAGGAGACATGGCTCCCTTGATCAGCAACGATGATGACTATGAGGAGAGCGCCACCGGAGGAGGCCACATCACCATGGAATTTTGAGGAGAACTTTAGCAATGCCCTCCATGTATCTTTTATTTCATCGTTAAAACGTAGGACGGTGTCTAGTTTTTTTTGGAGACTTGTATCTCGATGTTTGAACCATGAGTTGAATAAATGAATGAGTGTTTTGGTGTGATATGTTTGTTGCATTGCATATGGGTAGTGAAATTTTTTTCCTTTAGGCCCTTGTTCTATTCTAATTCTCACCCCTCTGAAAATAGCAAGATGCCTCTGCAACGTGAGCCCGACTTCACCTTCCCGCCGGAACTCACACAACTCCTCCAGCAGCAAAATGCCCTGATGCAGCTATTGATCCAGAACTAGACCAACAACAACAACAACCGCCCTCCACCTCAGGCCGACAACCTCACCCGTTTTCTGAGGCTAAATCCACCGACCTTCTCTAGCAACACTAAGCCCATTGTGGCAGATGATTGGCTCCGCAAGATGGAGAGGGAACTCATCACCACTGGATGCACTGAGGCTGAAAAGGTGCGCTTTGCCGCCCATCAACTTGAGGTGCAAGCAGCTTCATGGTGGGAGAACTACACCACCATGTACCCCATTGCTGGTGTGACTTGGGAGCAGTTCAAGCTAGCTTTCCGCACCGCTCATGTTTCAGCTGGAACCATGAGTCTGAAGAAGTGTGAGTTTTGTAACTTGCGCTAGGGGAATCGCTCAGTGGCCCAGTATGTGCATGAATTTAGCATGTTGGTCCGTTATGCACCAGGAGATGTGGCCGATGATGCAGCCAAGCAGGAGAAGTTCCTAGAAGGACTCAACGATGAGTTGAGCGTGCAGCTGATGGTGGCTACTTTCAACAACTACTAGGAGATGGTAGACAAGGCCCTCATCTTGGAGGGGAAGCAACAGCAAATTGAAAACCGCAAGAGGAAGTATGGAGAGGGGAAATCTAACTCTAGATCTCAACAGAAGCCCCGCTACTCCCTGTACTCAGGGATACCGGATCAGGGACCGGTAAGTATGGAGGACACACTCATGCCGTGCACAACCATGGAGGCCACAACCATGGGGGAAATGGGAATAATCGTCCCAACAATGGAAACTTCAAGAATGGCAATGGAAGTGGAAATGGAAACCAGCACCGTCCCGCTCCAGCTCAGAAGGATCTGAGCCATATCACCTGCTTCAAGTGCCACAAGACAGGGCACTATGCCACTGAATGTCCCCAGAACAAGCAGGGAAATGGAAACGGCAACAACAACGGCAACTCATCGGCCAAGAAGCCAAATCCTTTTCCCCGTGCTCAGGTGAACCACATTGATGTGGAGGAAGTCTATGATCAGCCCGAGACTGTGGTTGGTAAGTTTTTATTGCATTCACGTCCAGTTATGGTACTTTTTTATTCCGGTGCAACTCATTCATTCATATCAAGGGTAGTTGTGGAAAAGTATGGTTTGCCCACCAGCACCCTTAGTCGGCCCATTAAGGTCAGTTCCACAGGACGCATGATGATGGCAGGGATAGGATGCCACGCATTGAAACTCAATATAGGAAACCATGTTTTTCCCACCGACCTCATCGTCTTAGAGTCCCAGGGATTAGATGCAATCCTAGGCATGGATTGGATGACCAAGTAGGAAGGAAACCTTGATTGCCCCAGCAAGTCTATTTTGCTCACCACCCTAGAAAACAAGAGGATTAAGTATGTATCCTGACGCACACCAAAGAGTACTCGGGTGAATTCCCTCATAGGAGTTGTTCAGGAGGAAGTGCCGGTTGTACAAGACTTTCCAGATGTATTCCCGGAGGAATTACCAGGCATGCCACCAGATAGAGAGATTGAGTTCCTGATAGAGTTACTGTCAGGAACAGCCCCAATTTCCAAGAGACCCTATTGCATGCCCGCAAATGATTTAGAAGAAATCAAGAAGCACATTAAGGAGTTATTGGACAAAGGGTATATTCGCCCAAGTTCTTCACCTTGGGGAGCCCTAGTTCTTTTGGTGGAGAAGAAGGATAAAACCTTGAGGATGGTAGTCGATTATCGTGCACTGAACGAGGTGACTATCAAGAACAAGTACCCTCTGTCGATGATTAATGACTTGTTCGATCAGCTAGTGAGAGCCAAAGTGTTCTCCAAGATCGATCTTCGATCAGGGTATCACCAGTTGAAAATTCATGAACAGGATATACCCAAAACAGCCTTCACCACAAGGTATGGCTTATATGAGTATAGAGTCATGTCTTTTGGTTTGACTAATGCTCCTGCCTATTTCATGAGTATGATGATAAAGTTTTTATGGAATATCTGGACAAGTTTGTCATGGTGTTCATCAATGATATATTGATATTCTCCAAGAGCGAGGAAGAACACAAGGAACACTTGCGTTTAGTTCTGCAGAAGCTTAGAGAGCATCAGTTATATGCCAAATTCAGCAAATGTGAATTCTGGCTGACGGAAGTCAGATTCCTTGGACATGTTATTTCTGGAGATGGAATAGCAGTGGACCCTGCTAAGGTTGAAGCAATCACCAAGAGAAAGTCACCCATCTCAGTTAAGGAGATCCACAGTTTTCTCGGACTTGCCGGATATTACCGAAGGTTTATTCGGAATTTCTCAAAGATTGCGAAGCCCATGACGGAGTTATTGAAGAAAGAGTCTAAGTATATTTGGACTGAGGAATGTGAAGCCAGTTTCCAGGAGTTGAAGAAATGTTTGGTCACAGCCCCAGTGTTGATTTTGCCAAATATTCGGAAGGACTTCCAAGTTTATTGTGATGCTTCACGTCAAGGACTTGGAGGAGTACTCATGCAGGAGGGAAAAGTTATAGTCTATGCATCCAGACAGCTACGACCTCATGAGTTGAACTATGCCACCCATGATTTGGAGTTAGCAACCGTAGTGCACGCACTCAAGACCTGGAGACATTTCCTTATCAGAAATAGTTGTGATGTTTACACTGATCATAAGAGCCTGAAGTATATCTTCACGCAGAAGGAGTTGAACCTCAGACAGAGGAGATGGCTAGAGTTAATCAAGGACTATGACATGAGATTGCATTACCATCCAGGGAAGGCAAATGTTGTAGCAGATGTCTCGAGTCGGAACAGTTATGTGAACACACTCATAGCGGGAGGATTACCCCAGGAGTTAGCCGATGATCTCAGAGAGCTCCGGCTAGAGATAGTTCCAAGAGGATATGTTGCCACACTGGAGATCCAGTCCACCTTGACCGAAAGAATTCGTGAAGCCCAGAAATCGGACAAGGAGATAGCTGAGATAAAGCAGAGAATGAAGGATGGAAAAGCTAAAGACTTTCGTGAAGATGAACAAGGAACTCTGTGGTTTGAGGACCGAATCTATGTGCCCAATGACCCAGAGCTCAGGAAGTTGATACTTCAAGAAGCCCACGATTCACCTTACTCGATACACCCAGGCAACACCAAGATGTATCTGGATTTGAAGGAAAGTTACTGGTGGACAGGTATGTAGAAGGATATTGCCGAACATGTTGCGGTATGTGATGTTTGTCAGCGAGTAAAGGCGGAACATCAGAAACCAGCAGGGTTACTCCAACCTTTGTCGATACCCGAGTGGAAATGGGATAAGCTTGGTATGGACTTCATCACAGGATTACGCAGGACCCGTTCCGGTTATGATTACATCTGGGTAGTGGTCGATCGCTTGACCAAGGTGGCCCATTACATTCCAGTGAAGACCACCTATACCAGTGCTAAGTTAGCCAAGATATATATGACCAGGATCGTATGTCTGCATGGAGTTCCGAGGAGTATCATGTCAGATAGAGGAACATAATTTACCTCAAAGTTTTGGCGTCAGTTACACGAAACTTTGGGTACAAGGCTGGAGTTCAGTACAGCTTTTCATCCGCAGACCGATGGACAGACTGAGAGAGTCAACCAGATTCTAGAGGACATGTTGAGAGCTTGTGCGCTAGACTATGGGTCTAGTTGGGATGACAACTTACCCTACGCAGAGTTCTCGTACAACAATAGTTATCGAACGAGTCTGAAGATGGCCCCTTTCGAAGCTTTATACGGAAGGAGGTGTAGAACACCATTGATGTGGGATGGTGTTGGAGACCAAAAGCTTTTTGGTCCCAATCTTATCCGAGATTCTGAAGAAAAGGTCAAGCTGATTCGAGGCCGACTCAAGATAGCCCAATCTAGGCAGAAGAGCTATGCTGATAGCAAACGCAAGGAGGTGACATATGAAGTGGGAGACTGAGCATACCTTCGTGTGTCCCCACTTCGAGGAATCAAGAGGTTTGGTGTCAAAGGAAAGTTAGCACCCAGATTCATAGGCCCCTACAAAATTCTTGAACATAGAGGCGAAGTTGCATACAAGCTAAAATTGCCGGAAGGATTGTCCGGAGTTCATGATGTTTTCCATGTTTCCCAGCTGAAGAAATGCCACGCTGAGATGGTTGATATTCCTTTGAGAGACACGGTGCCCCTAGAGGCCATACATCTGGACAGTGATCTGACTTACGAAGAGAAGCCCGTCAGAATCCTCGAGACTACCAACAGAGTTACCCGCAGAAAGATCATCAAGTTCTGTAAGGTTCTGTGGAGTCACCACACCGAGGAAGAAGGCACCTGGGAACGAGAAGAAGATCTTCGTCGAGACCACCCGCACCTATTTTCTAGCCAACCCGAATCTCTAGGGCGAGATTCATCTTAAGGTGGGTAGGTTTATAACATCCCAAAATTTCATTTTGGGAATGTTATGAAATATAGCTATGCATCATCATCATGTTGTTTGAGTGAAATGAATTGTTGAAGTTTCCCTTTTGGATTTCTGAAAGGCCAGCTCTATATTTTTTTCTTCCATCACTTGTTTTTCCTTTCTTGCAAAACCCTGAAATATTTCAATTGTGAGAGGAGTAACATGACACTCCATATCGGGGGCATTTTTTTGAAGTATTTGAACCATAAAACCCAGGGAGTTATTTGAAAATTTATTGCAAAAAGAATCAAAATCAATTTAGGCATTTTCTGAAAATAATTTTTTTTAAAGTATTTATTTTGGGTCGTGGAAAAATGTTCATTAAATTGCATTTATTCCCCTGGTCAATTTAATATATAAATCTTCATTTTTGGAAATGTTTTGACTGCCATAAAGTAGTTTCCTTTCTCTGTGAATTAGAAAAAAGGAAAAAAAAAACTCGCGTATTAGGAAGGTCCACCGGCCCACCACACCCACGCCAGATCCGAATTTAATTCGGATCGGCCATCAATGCCAAAACACCGCTCCCCTCTCTTTGTCATGTAGGACCCACAGACCGACCGCGCGATCCCCGCAGTCACCTCCTTCCTTTCGCCCCCACCTCGCCGGCGAGATCCACTCCTGCCCGGATCTCCCTCCTCCTTCCATTTCCCGACCCCTCGAGGCCCCTATATAAAGCCCCTGCCTCGCCGCGTTCCATTCCCCTCCCTGAAACCCCACCTCCCCTCGCCAGAGCATCGCCCCCGCACCTCGCCGGAACTCGGCTCCCACCGAAGCTCCCTAAGCTCGTGGTCGTTGCCCCCTTCACCCTCACACCCCACCGTCGCCACCAATCGTCGCCGGAGGCCCGCCGCGATCGACTGCACCTTTTGGACGCTGCCCTCGACCACTGTGACGATGTCCCCGACCACCTCCGACGATCTGTCGCTGTCGACCGTCGCCGGAGACCCCCGACCCTCTCTGTAAGCCACCCCCCTAGATCGTCCGATCTAAATCCAACGCCTAGGATTAGATCATTTAAATCCCTGAACCAGTATCCTAAGGCTCGGCCGTCCGCTCACTAAAACCTGCACGCACATCGCCTCGGCCAATCACAGCATGACACGTAGCACATTGTCCGTTAGTTTATTTTTTTCTGTTTTTGTTTTAGAAAAAAAATAGTTTCGGTTTTTGTTTTTCTTATATCTTTTAGGATATTTAGAGGTTTTGATTGATTCTTTTTCCAACATGTCACAAATTTCATGTAGTTTCTGTCTGTAGTTTTAGTTTTCAAATTTGAACTGTTAAATTTGAATTTTGTTAAATTTGAGCAAATCACTAAAATTTGAATAACTTGAGTTTAAAAACTTATTTTTGAGTGATTCTTTTTGCCATTGTTTTGTATTAGTTAGGTTTATCATCTTGTTTTGTTTGAGAATTTTTAGGATATTTTAGATTAGAGTTTTTAGCAAAAACAGATTCTATTTAGTTCTTCTTAGGGTTTAATTAAATTGTTTTTATTTTAGTTTATTTTGATTCTGTTTTAGTTTAACTTTATTTTGTAGTTCTTTTAGTTTTCTATTGTTCAACATTAGGAGATTTATTTTCTGTTAATAAAAATATATTTTTTGTTTTGTGTTCTATTTTAATAGGTAAACATTTTTTTCACCATAAGTATTGTTTAGTAAAAGGTTTTGTAGTAATTATTTTGCACTTTTATGGTGAAATACTTCCTGTTTTCTAATAAAATTTTAGTATTTATTTTCTGTTATGTATTTGTTAATTGCTGAAAACAATTTTTGTCTTGTTATCTCTTAGTAGAAGTCTTGCCACAAAAAGTTGAGAGGTTTTCTACTTTGTTTGATTTCTTTCTTTTGATTGTGCTATTGATTGTTGTAGTATTATTAGTTTACTTGTTGTTGTGTAAATCGTATTGTGGTTATGCTTATTGTGTGCTTTGTTTGATTCGTTAGATCATCCGGAGTGCGAAGCTTTTTACCTAGAGTCACTCGAGTACGAGGATCGGCAGCAAGGCAAGTCACTTTGATCATGTTTTACCCATGTTTTTATTGCATTAGTTCTACCATCTTCCTATTTGCTTGCAAAGTAGGTATTTGGAAATTTGGTTACTTCATGTAGTATCATGTGGTAGGCACCCCTCAACCCTTTGACACTTTGGCCCCGGGAAACGTTGATTTAATTTTTGCTATGCTATTAGTAGACGGGGTTGGTTGTGTGATTCATGAGAGTTGTGAGATAATAATTACAAGACCTACATGATGATCAAGACTTCAAGACTCCAAGTTTTCAACATACCTCTGGGTGGATGATGGTTGAACGGCGCCCTGGAGAAGCCAGTGGTTAGCTTAGGTGTTGCTGGAGAAGTGCCAGTATTCACGCGGAAAGGTCCACCTAGGAACAAAGAGATGGATGGATGCTTCAAGACCCAAGGCTTACCTGCACAGCCACAAGCCATTATGGGCTCTGGCTTGGTTGGATATTGTGGTGACCCTGGACAGGCGGTGCTACAAGATGTAGAAGAACGGTAGGAAAGGATGGGCACCGACAGAGTCTCAAAGGAACCCCTTAGAAGACCATGTTTTGATCATCCGTTCCTCAAACACCCTAAAGTGCGAGGAATCCAACGAAGGCGATCAAATCTTGTGGGGAACGTGTGCAAAAGTCTGTAGAGTACTCAAACCTAATCGATTAGCCGTGTCCACGGTCATGGACAACTTGAGCCAAAGGAACTGAAACTATCTGGAATTCTCAACACAAAGAATTATAATTATGTGGGTATTTATTGACAACTTGGGTATGAGAATTGGTTGGTGGAACCATCTCATTAATCAGCCAACATTGTAGTAAAAAAATCTGTTTTGCCCCTCTCTTGTTGTAGGAAAAATTGGCTTTACGCAAAACTTACTACCCCCACCTGCCATATATGCATATAGAATAGATGATTATTTTCACCCCTCTCTTTTGTGACATTGCTAGCATATTCAATATGCTGACCTACACGGCTGCAACGTATCATGTTGCAGAGTACTTTTCCAACCAGGAGTGAGGATACGCTCTACACTCGGTGAGATGCCCTTGGAGTCAGAGGGACTCGACTACCTTTGAAGCTTCCGCAAGATTTTGGTTTAGTTTATCTCGTGAGTTGGCCTTCACCCACTTTATTGTAATCCTTATTATAATAAAGGACTCGATATGAGATTTCGATTAATAAAGTTGTGTGATTTTCCCTTTGATATATACATTGATGTACCGTGTGTGTACCAGCATGATCTTGGGATGGTACGGAAACACCAGAGATTCGACCGTTTCAGGTCGGGTCGCTACAGCGTTGATGCTTAGATTGCTTCCTCCCTTGGTCGTGTTTTGTTTCAGCGGTATTGTGGGATGAAGAGGCCCGGACCAACCTTACTCGTATGCTTACGAGAGATCGGTTCATCGACTGACGTGTAACTTCATTGCACAAAGAAGGTTGGTGGGTGTCTGTTTCTCCTACTTTAGTTGGAGCGGATTCGACTAAGGCGGTCCTTGAGAAGGTTGAAAAGCAACTTATGTATCACCGTTGTGGTTTATGCGTAGGTGAGAATTGTTCTTGCTAGATACCCATAGCAGCCACGTAAAACATGCAACAACAATTAGAGGACGCCTAACTTGTTTTTGCAGGGTATGTTGTGATGTGATATGGCCAATTAAATGACAATATATATGTGATGTATGAGATGATCATGTGTTGTATAGAATATCTCGACTTGCATGTCGATGAGTACGGAAATCGGCACGAGCCGTAGGGTTGTCTTTAATTATTGTATGACCTGCATGTCAATCATTAAGCGCTATGTAATGCTTTACTTTATCGCTAAATGGTAGCAATAGTAGTAGAAGCATGGTGGGCGCGACAACCCCGATGGCGACACGTTGATGGAGATCATGGTGTCATGCCGGTGACGATGGAGATCATGTCGGTGCTTTCAAGATGGAGATCAAAAGCACAAGTTCATGGACATATCATGTCACTTATGATTTGCATGTGATGTTAATCCTTTTATGCACCTTGTTTTGCTTAGGATGACGGTAGCATTATAAGGTGATCCCTCACTTAAATGTCAAGATGAATTGTGTTCTCCCCGAGTGTGCACCGTTGCGAAAGTTTGTCGTGTTGAGACACCACGTGATGATTGGGTGTGATAGACTCTACGTTCACATACAACGGGTGCAAGCCAGTGTTGCACATGCCGAACACTCGGGTTAAACATGACGCGCCTAGCATGTACAGACATGGCCTAGGAACACAAGAGACCGAAAGGTCGAACATGAGTCATATAGTAGATATGATCAACATGATGATGTTCAGCATTGAAACCACCTCAACTCACGTGATGATCGGACTTGAGTTGGTGAATTTGGATCATGTATCACTCGAATGACCGGAGGGATGTCAATTTGAGTGGGAGTTCTTAAGTAATATGATTAATTGAACTCATTATCATGAACATAGTCAGTAGTGTCTTTGCAAAATTATGTTGTAGATTACTAGCTCACGTTGTAGCTCCCTTGAATTTCTATATGTTCCTAGAGAAATAGAGTTGAAAGATGATGGTAGCAATATTGCGGACTTGGTCCGTGATCTGAGGATTGTCCTGATTGCTGCACAGAAGGCTTATGTCCTTAATGCACCGCTCGGTGCGCCACCCCCTCTAGCGTCGTCTGTAGATGTTGTGAACATCTTACAGGCACGTTCTGATGACTACTTGATAGTTTAGTGTGTCATGCATTATGTCTTAGAATTGAGGCTCCAAAACATTTTGAACGTCATGGAACATATGAGATGTTCTAAGAGCTGAAATTGGGATCTCAGGCTCGTGCCCATGTTGTGAGATATGAGATCTCCAACAAGACTCTTTGCCTGCAAGATCAAAGAGAATAGCTCAATCGTTAAGCATGTGCTTAGATTGTCTGGGTGCTACAATCGCTTGAATCGAGTGGGAGTTGATCTTCCAGATAAGATAGTGATTGATATAGTTCTCCAAGTCACGGTCACTAAGCTACTAGAACTTGGTGATGAACTATAAAATGCCAGGGATAGAAATAATGATCCCTGAGTTGTTCGCGATGTTTGACACCGCAAAGGTAGAAATCAAGAAGGCGCATCAAGTGTTGATGGTTAGTAAAACCACTAGTTTCAAGAAGGGAAAGGGCAAGGAGGGAAACTTCATGGATGGCAAGTCAGTTGTTGCTCCAGCGAAGCAAACCAAAGTTGAACCCAAACCCGAGACCAAGTGCTTCTATTATGAGGTGAGCGGTCGCTGAAGCGGAACAACCCTAGATAAGAAGGCTGGCAACATCGACACAAGTGTATTTGATATACGTGTTATTGATGTGTACCTTGCTAGTACTCCTAATAGTACCTGGGTATTGGATACCGGTTCGGTTCCTAAATGTTACTAACTCAAAGTAAAAGCTACGGAATAAACGGATACTAGCTAAGGGTGAGGTGATGATGTGTGTTGGAAATGTTTCCAAGGTTGATGTGATCGACATCGCACGCTCTCTCTACCTTCGGGATTAGTGGCGAACCTAAATAAATGTTATTTGGTGTTTTGCGTTGAGCATGAACGTGATTAGATCGTGTTTATTGCAACATGGTTATTCATTTAAGTTAGAGAATAATTGTTATTCTGTTTACATGAATAATACCTTCAATGGTCAAGCACCCAGTGAGAATGGTTTGTTGAATCTTGATCATAGTAATACACATGTTCATAACATTGATGCCAAAAGATACAGAGTTAATAATGATAGTACCACATACTTGTGGCACTGCTGCTAAATGTCATATTGGTATAAAGTGCATGAAGAAACTCCATGTTTATGGATCTTTGGACTCATTCGATTTCGACTCGGTTGAGACATGCGAACCATGCCTCTTGGGAAAGATGACTAAGGACCCCATTTTCCGGATTGATGGAGCGGGCAAGTGATTTAGGGGAAATGATACATGTTGATGTATGCAATCCAATGAGTCTTGTAGCGTGCGGTGGATATCGTTATTTTCTTACCTTCACTGATGATTTGAGTAGATATAGTGTATGTTTACTTAATGAAACACAAGTCTGAATCGTTTGAAAAGTTCAAGCAAATTCAGAGTGAATTTAAGATCATCATGACAAGAAGATAAAAATGTATGCGATATGATCGAGCAGGTGAATATCTGAGTTACGAGTTTGGCATACAACTTTAGACAATGTGAAAGTTGTTTCACAACTCACGCCACCTAGAACACCATAGTGTGATGGTGTGTCCGAATGTCATAGTCGTTTTCTATTGGATATGGTGCGGGCTATGATGTCTCTTATCATTTTGCTACTATAGTTTTGGGGTTATGCATTAGAGACAACTACATTCACTTTAAATAGGGCACCATCTAAATCCGTTGAGATGACACCGTGTGAATTATGGTTTGATAGAAACCTAAGCTGACATTTCTTAATGTTTGGGCCTGCGACGCTTGTGTGGAAAAATGTTTTCACCTAATGAGCTCAAACCCAAGCGGACAAATGCATCTTCATAGATTACCCTAAGAACAGTTGGGTGAACCTTCTATCTCAGATCCAAGCATAAAGTGTTTGTTGCTAAAACGGGTCCTTTCCCGAGAAAAAGTTTCTCTCGAAAGAATTGAGTGGGAGGAAGATAGAACTTGATGAGGTTGTTGAACCTTTGTTTCAACCAGAGAGTAGCATAGCGCAGAAAGATGTTTCTGTGGAACCTACGTCAGTTGAAGAGGAAGTAAATGATGATGAGCATGAAGCTTCGGATCAAGTTACTATCGAACCTCGTAGGTCGACAAGGATGCGTACTGCTCCTGAGTGGTACGACAACCCTATCTTGGAGGTCATGTTGTTGGACAACGATGAACCTACGTGATATGGAGAAGCAATGATGGGCCCGGATTCCGACGAATGGTTAGAGGCCATGAAATCTGAGAAAGGATCCATGTATGAAAACCAAGTATAGACTTTGGTAGACTTGCTTGTTGGACGGCAGGTCGTCGAGTACAAATGGACCTTTGAGATGAAGACAGACGCTGATGGTAAATGTCACCATTTATAAAGATCGACTTGTCACAAAGAAGTTTCTGACAAGTTCAAAGAGTTGACTACGATGAGACTTTCTCACTCGTAGCGATGCTAAAGTCTGTTGGGATTATGTTAGCAGTTGCTGCATTTTTCAATTATGAAATCTAGCAGATGATGACAAAATATCGTTTCCTTAATAGTTTACTTGAGGAAAAGTTGTATGTGATACAACCAGAAGGTTTTGTCAGTCCTAAGGATGCTACAAGGTGAGCAAGCTTCGGTGATCCTTCTATGGACTAAAGCAAGCATCTCGGAGTTGGAATATACACTTTTATGAGGTGATCAAAGCTTTTGAGTCAATACAAAGTTTATGAGAAACTTGTATTTACAATAAAGTGAGTGGGAGCACTATAGAGTTTCTGATAAGCATATGTGGTTGACATATTGTTGATCGGAAATGATGTAGAATTTCTGGAAAGCATAAAGGGTTGTTTGAAAGGAGTTTTTCAAAGGAAGACCTGGATAAAGCTACCTAATTGTTGAGCATCAAGATCTATAGAGATAGATCAAGATGCTTGATGAGACTTTGAATGAGTACATACCTTGACAAGATTTTGAAAGAGTTCAAAATGGATTAGTCAGAGAGAAGTCTTCTCGCCTGCTTTGTAAGGTGTGAAGTTGAGTGAGACTCAAAGCTCGACCACGGCAGAAGAAAGAGAAAGGACGAATGTCGTCCCCTATGCCTTAGCCATAGGCTCTGTATAGTATGCCATGTTGTGTACCGCACTTGTGTGTGCCTTGCCATGAGTCCATCAAGGGGCACAAGAGTGATCCAGGAGTGGATCACTGGACAGCGGTTAAGATTATCCTTAGTGACTAAAAGACTAAGGAAATGTTCCCCTATTATGGGGGTGATAAAGAGTTCGTCGTAAAGAGTTACGTCGATGCAAGCTTTAACACAAATCCGGATGACTCTTAGTAGCAATCGGGATACGTATAGTGGAGCAGCCATTTGGAATAGCTCCAAGTGGAGTGTGGTAGCAGTATTTATAGTTTAACATCGAGATTTGCAAAGTACACATGGATCTGAATGTCGCAAACACGTTGACTAAAAGACCTCTCTCACATGCAAAGCATGATCGAGCCCCAGAACTCATTGGGTGTTAGATTCATAACAATGCGGATCACATGGTGATGTGAACTAGATTATTGAGTCTAGTGCAAGTGGGAGACTGTTGGAAATATGCCCTAGAGGCAATAATAAATTAGTTATTATCATATTTCCTTGCTCATGATAATCGTTTATTATCCATGCTATAATTATATTGATCGGAAACTCATATACATGTGTGGATACATAGACAACACCATGTCCCTAGTATGCCTCTAATAGACTAGCTCGTTGATCAAAGATGGCTATGGTTTCCTAGTCATGGACATGAGATGTCATTTGATAACGGGATCACATCATTAGGAGAATGATGTGATGGACAAGACCCAAACTACAAACGTAGCATATGATCGTGTCAGTTTATTGCTATTGTTTTTTGCATGTCAAGTATATGTTCCTATGACCATGAGATCATGCAACTCACTGACGCCGGAGGAGTACCTTGTGTGTATCAAACGTTGCAACGTAACTGGATGACTATAAAGGTGCTCTACAGGTATCACCGAGGGTGTCTGTTGGGTTGGCATGGATCAAGACTGGGATTTGTTACTCCATGTGACGGAGAGGTATCTCAGGGTCCACTCGGTAATACAACATCACAATAAGCCTTGCAAGCAACGTGACTAAGTGTTAGTCACGGGATCTTGTATTACGGAACGAGTAAAGAGACTTGCCAGTAACGAGATTGAACTAGGTATGGAGATACCGACGATCGAATCTCGGGCAAGTAACATACCGAATAACAAAGGGAACATCATACGGGATTAACTGAATCCTTGACATAGAGGTTCGACCGATAAAGATCTTCATAGAATATGTAGGAACCAATATGGGCATGTAGGTCCCGCTATTGGTTATTGACCATAGAGGTATCTCGGTCATGTCTACATAGTTCTCGAACCCGCAGGGTCTGCACACTTAAGGTTCGTTGACGTTTCGGTAGTATAGAGTTATGTATGGTGGTGACCGAAGGTTGTTTGGAGTCCCGGATGAGATCCCGGACACCACGAGGAGCTCCGGAATGGTCTAGAAGTAAAGATTGATATATAGGAAGTCCTGTTTTGGTCGCCGGAAAAGTTTCGGGCTCATCGGTAGTGTACCAGGAGTGCCGGGAGGGTACCGGGGGACCATCGGGAGGGGTATCTCGACCCAAGAGGCTACATGGGCTGTGGGAGGAGGTAAACCAGCCCCTGGTGGGCTGGCCGAAGCCTCCTCTAAGGGCCCATGTGGCTGGAGTGGTTTGAGAAGGAAAGGTGGATAGAGTTTCCAAGTGGAAAGGTGGAATCCTACTCCTAATAGGACTGGAGTAGGACTCCTCCACCTCCAATTTTGGCCAGGTTTGAGGCTGCCTCCTCCCCTCCCTCCCTCCTATATATACTAGAGGATTTAGAGGTAAGAGAAAACCCTAATAGCCACGTGCCACCTCTCCTCTAGATCGCAGTTTCTCCTCTAGATCGGTTTTCAGCGGTGCTTAGGCGAAGCCCTGCTAGAATAGCTCCACCACCATCACCGCAACGCCGTCGCGCTGCTGGAGAACTCATCTACCTCTCCTCTCCCTCTTGCTAGATCAAGAAGGCAGAGATCGTCAAAGAGTTGGACGTGTGCTGAACACGGAGGTGTTGTCCGTTCGGCGCTAGATCGGAAGGACCGTAATCAAGATCGCGAGACGGATCGTGATGAGATCGCGGGACGGATCGTGATGAGTTCACAGGATAGGTCGTGATTGGATTGCAGAATGGATCGTGATGAGATCGCGGGATGCTCGGTGATTTGGATCGCGAAGACGTTTGACTACACCAACCGCGTTTCTTAACGCTTCCCGCTTAGCGATCTACAAGGGTATGTAGATCCACTCTCCCTCTCGTAGATGCTCATCACCATGGATAGATCTTGCATGTGGGTAGGAAAATTTTTGTTTCCCATGCAACGTTCCCCAACACCTATAAGTGTCACAAACAGCCCTAGAGTTCGTACTAAAATAACACCTTAAGATACACATCAACCAAAACCCTAATGTCACCTAGATACTCCAATGTCACCACAAGTACCCGTGGGCTTGAGTATACGATATGCATCACACAATTTCAGATTCATTATATTCAATCCAACAGAAAGAACTTCAACGAGTGCCCGAAAGTTTCTACCAGAACGTCAAGATAAGAACGTGTGCCAACCCCTATGCATAGATTCCCAAGGTCACGGAACCCGCAAGTTGATCACCAAAACATACATCAAGTGGATCAATAGACACTAGTGGAAAAAGTCCCATTTGTCCCGGTTCGTAAGGCCCATTTGTCCCGGTTCTGGAACCGGGACTAAAGGGTCGGGACTAAAGCCCATGACCTTTAGTCCTGGTTCGCTTACGAACCGGGACAAATGGGGCTACACGTGGCCGCTCCACCGAGCCCAGGCAGGAGGGCCTTTGGTCCCGGTTGGTAACACCAACCGGGACCAAAGAGCGTCCACGCCTCAGCAGCTGAGGAGCTGTTTTTTTTAAAGAGGGGGAGTTTTGAGGGTTTTGGAGGGTTAATTTAGGGGTTTCATATATTTTGTTAGATAGCTAATAGAGAGAAGTGATCTCTCTTATCTCTGTGCTTGGTCACGACGCTACGTACTATACTTATAGATAGAACATATAACACAATTTAATCATCATTTTCGTCAATGAGACATCATATAACAAGTTGGTCACTAGTCATAATCACAACTCCTCCTCCTCATCATCATCATCAACTCTAACACATTGTAGCACATAATAACACATTGTACCTAGGACCTATGTACTCCTATCTTGTAGGACCTACTCTACCCTCTCTTAGGTACAATATCATAAAACAAGATAGGCCCTGACTCTCCATTATGGAGAACGGAGATCATCCTGGCTCCCATTCTTGTCCTATGCACAATGTTTCTTCCAAGTAGCTCTCTACGATTGAGCATACATTTTTTCCAATCTTTGATTGTCATGACTCCATCGGTTTTAGAAATCCGGTATGGACAGGAGTGATGCTTAGGCTAACCTGGCCGTGGTGGCCCTAAGCTCGTAACAACAACGCGACCTCTCGGCAACATCAGATGAGGCACACAATCCTTCGAGATTTTCTGTTGAAAAACATAGTAATAACTTTGTAGTTAGCAATGTAGTTTAGTTTTAGAAGAATTTATGCAAAAGATGCACGGTTGTCGTAATAGTAGAATTAAAATCTTACCATGCAATCTCCATGGATGTTACCGTAGTTCACCACGTGCACTAGTGGCACGTATTGACCATAATGTGCAGGAGTTTGATAATAGCTATTGTAATTCTCAAGATGACTAAGAAATGCGGTAAGATGATCTTTCTCCTTATAAGTTAGTTTTGCTTCATCATTGTAGTAGTAGGTTCTGTCTACCATCTTCCGTACACTTTTTGAAGAATGAAAATAAGTTGTCAATGCAAATAAGTTGTCAACTATTTTTGAATAAACAATATAATTACTTAATAAATATGGTTGAGAAACTCACATAATGGTCGAACTGGAGGCGTCTGCACATCGACCCATATGTCGATATTACCTTCAATTTCATCTTCCGGATGAATATCAAAGGTGATAAGCATATTAGGCTCAAATGCATAAGCTTTGCATAGTGCTTTCCAATTTTTGCATTCAAAATAGCAATAGGTGTCTGCATGGTACAATTTTACCGCAAAAGTAAAACCATGCTCGGTCCTCAAGTGAACTATCTTTACCTCCATATCTTTTTTAGTATTGAAACCAATCTTATCCAAGACAACAATTCTTGCATGGAAGGGGATACGCTAGTAGAACAGTAAAAAATTAAAATTAATTATAAGTTGAAGCAAAAGAGGCAGAAGTCATGCTTAATTGCGAAAAAAGACTTGTCATTCTGACTTACTGTATCCACTTCGAAGTTCTCATCCAGCATGATGCTGAAGCGCCTACCATCAACTAGGAAAGTCTTGTTACACAGGTCACGCTCGTCTTCGCAGTATTCGCACATACCGAATTCACTTTTGTCGTCAGACATTTCCTATGTTCATAGTTGAAACATTTAAAATCGATCGAAGGAAACTACGAGAAAACTGATCAACACACAGATCACTATTACTCAATATGCAATAGGTTGACTTTAGGTCTGTCGAGTCTTTCCTTCCTAAACCCTCGTCTCACGTATATGGTGGGCACTCCCTCTGATATTGCGACCGTCGGTTATGGTGGCTCCTCCATTCATCTCAGAGTGCATTACACCAAAATGTCTAGCACACTGGAACAAAGGAGAAGCGACCCCCACGACAACAGTCGGGATTCTTCCTCTCTCATATATATATATATGTTGGACACTCTCCCTCACTGAAAGACACACAAGGAGCCGAAACAGACCTAAAGTCAACCCGTTTCATCTATCGAACAATGACATAGAAAAAATTCCCTATGTTTTACCGGAATGACTTGCAAATCACAAATACATTTATAATGAACTCGAATATAATATCACCAATACATCATCCCGAATAAGCCAGTTCAAGAATTACGGCACGCTTTGGATCCTAATGCGTGTGTACTTTCGGTCCGTCGAGGCTTTCCTTAAGTAACTCTCATACCTCATGGTGTGTTGGTGCGCTCTCTCTCACACTGATATGGTGGTGTACATATGTTGGTGGGCACTCTCTCATAGTAATAGTTCGACCGCCGATGATGGACACCTCCCCTCTTCTCTTCTTGCGCAATATATAGACGAGTATATCACAAAGAAGAGAAAAAAGAGGAGGCGCCCCCCACGACAATAGTCGGGATTCCTCCATCAAGAACACACATGAAAGTCACACAAGGAGCAACGACAGACCAAAAGTCACACACGCATTATACCGATAAAAGATCACAAATACATAAATATTTATAATGACCTCGAATATAATATCACTAATACATCGTTCCGAATAATCCAGTTAATGTATCATCAAATATTAACTAATACATCTCGAATATTATCATATAAGATCACTAATACAGATCGAATATCCTAGAATCCAAAGTGGAGGACAGTGAACTCGGTTCACTAGCGGTCTCTGAGTTGTCGGCGGTGGACACCCAAAGATAAGGAACCATCACGGGATCATAACTCAAGTGAGATCCCTGAAGGATCTGCCAGGTATTGTCGAACCGGACGTCCAACGCCACTATGTAGCGACGGACGTGCTCGTCCTCCTCCCTGACACGGCGACGTACCACCTCTGCGGGTGCCCGCTCCCTTCGCACCGAAAGTGGCCCACGTGACCGCCACCACAGAAGGTCCGGGTCGATGACGATACCTGCATTCCTCACCAACCTCCGAGCCCGGGAAGGTAGCACCTCCCAGTGCCAGCCCGGCGGAGCCCAGTCCCGGACATGGCGCCTATCAAGCAGGCTCTCGCAAACTACTCGACGACGAGGATGCGGGTCAGGCATCGTCGACAAATTCCTATGAGAACGTTTTCTTATCGTTTAATCACTAATTTTCATAAAACCCAAGAAAATTCATCATTAACATACTAATCTAACATAAACATTCATCATAAACATACTAATCTAACATAAACAATCATCATAAACATACTAATCTAACATAAACATTCATCATTAACATTCATCATAAAAAAATTGCAATCTAAAATACACATACTAATCTAACATAAACATTCATCATATAAAAAAATCAACATATATTTTAAAAAGAATTGCAAGGAGCCGGGGTGGCGGCGGCTCATAGCGGGGGCGGCGACGGGGGCGGGGCGGCGACGGGGAGGGGTGGCGACGGGGGCGATGGGGGCGGCAGGGGAGGGGCGGCGATGGGGGCGGTGGGGGCGGCGACGAGGGCAGGGTGGCGATGAGGGCGACGGGGGAGATGGCGACGGGGGAGGGGAGGCGACGGGGCGGCGGGGGCGGCGACGAGGGCGGGGCGGTGACGGGGGAGACAGGGGAGGCGACGGGGGCGGCGACGGGACGGGGACGTCAACGGCGGGCTCGGGGCAGCAAGCGGCGACGGGGACGAGGACGGCGGGCTCGGCGAAGTGGCAATGAAACTGCGAAATTTCCTAAGTGCTTCTTATATAGAAGAAGCATTGGTCCCGGTTGGTGGCACCAGCCACCAACCGGGACCAATGCCCACCTTTAGTTCCGGTTGGTGCCACCAACCGGGACCAAAGCCCTATTTTCAGCAGCCCAAAGGGCGGGAAACAGGGACCTTTGGTCCTGATTGGTGGCACCAACCGGGACCAATACCAACCTTTGGTCCCGATTGGAGCCACCAACCGGGACCAAAGCCCTGTTTTCAGCAACCCAAAGGGCGGGAAACAGGGACCTTTGGTCCCGGTTGGTGGCACCAACCGGGACGAAAGGGGGGCATTGGTCCCGGTTGGTGGCACCAACCTGGACCACTGGTCCCTTTTCGTCGGCCGGCGGGAAAGCAGCAGATATTTAGTCCCACCTCGCTAGTCGAGGGGAGACAGGACCTGTTTATATGCCCCGATGCGCTTGACCTATCAAGCTCCTCTGATAGTGAAAATAGATGCCCTTATACACGAAATTTGATCTAAATTCAAAATGCTAGTTAGGTGCCTAACTAGAACCTTGAATTTAGGTTGAATTTCAGTGTAAACACATCTATTTTCACTTTTGCTATTTTTTATGTTATTTCTTTGCTATTTTTCCTGCTATTTATTATTACTTTGTTTTAACATTATATTCAATTTGGTAATTTCTAGGTTTTATATAATTTTAGTTTCAAAAATACTAGAGGTTTATAATTTTAGTTATTGATTTTTTTGAGCTAAATGACCCTGAAATTAAAAAGCGCTACAAATGAACTCTAAAAAGGTTGAAAGTTGGCATGGTATCATCATTTCACCCACATAGCATGTGCTAAAAAAGTTGAGAGGGTTACGGCAAAAGCTGGATGCACTTCGTGTACAAAACTGACAGTCTCTTTCGAAGTATCAGGGTTCCGGACGGAAACTCATCGGTTACAAAAGGCATTTCATTTTCTTGAACTTATTTGAACTCCAGTCTTTTTGTGTGTTCAAAATGCACCGTTCAAAGCCACATCATCAATTTTCAACCCTTCCTGACATCATTTGTTATTTTTCATGCAGTTATTGAATTTTTTGAGCTAAATGACCCTGAAATTGAAAACCACTACAAATGAACTCTGAAAAGGTTGAAAGTTGGCATGGTATCATCATTTCACCCACATAGCATGTGCTAAAAAGTTGAGAGGGTTACGGCAAAATCTGGATGCACTTCGTGTACAAAACGGACAGTCTCTTTCGAAGTATCAGGGTTCCGGACGGAAACTCATCGGTTACAAAAGGCATTTCATTTTCATGAACTTATTTGAACTCCAAATTTTTTGTGTGTTCAAAATTATGCAGGCCCTTAGTATACTCGGAGGTGCGTCGGTCACCGTACATCCATTGCCGGTTCATCTGCGTGCGTTATATAATAAAGTGTAGTAAAAACCATTACAACATATCATGAATCGAGAAGTGACCAAATTAATAGAAATTCATCATCACATTAAAGCCAAAGTACAATAATGACCAAAATAAATACGTACAGTTCATACATAGTTGTCATTATTGAACAACATATAGCTCTCTAGAGCATCTAATTAAAACATATAGTGAAACTACATAAAAAATTTAAATGCAACAACAAACGCAATCATAACCGCTACTAAGGTACCAATTGATCCAACGGCATAATGATACCAAGCCGCGGTATGAATGGCATATTTTCTAACTTTCAGCTTCAAGCGCATTGCATCCATCTTGGTCTTGTGATCGTCGACGATATCGGCAACATGCAACTCCAATCCCATCTTGTCATCTTCAGTTCTTTTCAATTTTTCTTTCAAATGATCGATTTCTTTTTCATCTTCTGTTAACTTCTTGAGCAGAATTGCATAGTCGGTTGGAACTTCTGGTTCAACTACTTCCTATAGATAAAAACATCTACATCAAGTTGGTGGCATAATTAATTGTCATAGACATTAGATATGTGAAATAGTTATATAAAAGATAATATACCACATCTGAATCATAGACTGGACCAGGGCTGACGTGGGCGGATACCATAACCATGGCACTATATAATGACAAACAATAATAAAATTAAGAAAATCATACGAGTAAGTATATTTTCTTTTAGCAAGAAGATAAGATCAAGAGGCTCACCACGCGCGGGCGATTGATGGCGGTTTCAGGACGGGGACGGGACAGGACGGACCGCCAAACCTAGACAAATCTTAACGAAAATGGAGTTTGGACAAGGAGCTTCGAGAGGAGAAAGCTTAAGTTTGGCTTGGGCATTTCATCGAACACCTCATGTGCATAGGAGGTGATCTAGAGCACCACAAAGCTCTCCCCTTGTCGGCCTGAAAAACAGAGCAAAGTGGAGTGCTCTGCTCGCTGGCGAGGGGGTATATATAGGCATCTCATTGGTTCCGGTTCATGGCTGGAACCGGGACTAAAGGACCCCCTTTGCTCCCGGATCCAGCCACGAACTGGGACCAATGGTTGTGGGCCAGGAGCAAGGCACATTGGTCCCGGTTCGTGTCTGGAACCGGGACCAAAGGTTCCAGACGAACCGGGACCAATGCCCCACGTGGCCTGCCCGGCCCCCTGGCCTCACGAACCGGGACTATTTCCCCCATTGGTCCCGGTTCGTGACTGAACCGGGACTAATGTGCTGGCCCAGCCCGAACCAATGCCTTGTTTTCTACTAGTGAGAACATCCCATTGTCACCACAGATATCCCATCGCAAGACATACATCAAGTGTTCTCAAATCCTTAAAGACTCAATCCGATAAGAAAACTTCAAAGGGAAAACTCAATTCATCACAAGAAGATAGGGAGGGGAAAACTCTATATGATTCAATCTATATCAATAAAGCTCGCGATACATCAAGATCGTGCCATCTCAAGAACACGAGAGAGAGAGAGAGAGAGAGAGAGAGATCAAGCACATAGCTACTGGTACATACCCTCATCCCCGAGGGTGAACTACTCCCTCCTCGTCATGGAGACCGCCGGGATGATGAAGATGGCCTCCGGTGATGGTTTCCCCCTCCGGCAGGGTGCCGGAACGGGCTCCCGATTGATTTTTCGTGGCTCTGGAGGCTTGCAGCGGCGGAACTCCCGATCTAGGTTCTCCGTTGGGGTTTTTTGGTATTTATAGGAATTTATGGCGTTGGAAATAAGTCAGGATGGGCCACGAGGGAGTCACAAGCCTGCAGGGTGCGTATAGGGGGGTGGTCGCGCCCCTAAGGCTTGTGACTGCCTCGTGGGTCTTCTGGCCCAACTTCGATGCTCTATGGGTCTCTTCTGGTCCAAAAAAATCACCATAAATTTTTATTCTGTTTGGACTCCGTTTGATATTCCTTTTCTGTAAAACCCCAAAACACGGAGAAAACAGGAACTGGCACTAGGCTCTAGGTTAATAGGTTAGTCCCAAAAATAATATAAAGTTGTTGTAAAATGATTGTAAAACATCCAAGAATGATAATATAGCAACATGAAACAAGCAAAAATTATAGATACGTTGGAGACGTATCAGCATCCCCAAGCTTAATTCCTGCTCGTCCTCGAGTAGGTAAATGATAAAAACAGAATTTTTTGATGTGGAATGTTGCCTAACATATTTATCCATGTAATATTCTTTATTGTGGCATGAATTTTCAGATCCGTGAGATTCAAAACAATAGTCTAATATTGACATAAAAATAGTAATACTTCGAGCACACCAACAAGATAGTCGTGTCCTTTCAAAATAACATGGCCTTAGAAAGTTATCCCTACAAAATCATATAGCCTGGCTATGCTCCATCTACCCCACACAAAGTATCTAAATCATGCACAACCCCGATGAACAAGTCAAGCAATTGTTTCACACTTTTGGTGTTCTCAAACCTTTACAACTCTCATGCAATACATGAGCATGAGCCATGAATATACCATTATAGGTGGAATAGAATATGGAGGAGGTGCAAGGGGAAAAAGGAGAAGATAGTCTCACATCAACTAGGCATATGAACGAGCTATGGAGATGCCTGTCAATAGATATCAATGTGAATGAGTAGGGATTGCCATGCAACAAATGCACTTCGAGCTATAAGTGTATGAAAGCTCAAAAAGAAAACTAAGTGGTCGTGCATAATGAATATCCACTAGTTATATGAAAGTGACAAAATAGGAGACTCTCTATCATGAAGATCATGGTGCTACTTTGAAGCACAAGTGTGGAAAAAGGTAGTAGCAATTGTACCTTCTCTCTGTCTCTCATTTTTTTATTTTTCTCTTTTTTTTATTTTTTTATTTTGGTGGGCTTTTTTGGCCTATTTTTTTGTATGGGCTTCGCTAGCCTCTCTTTTTTGTAAAGTACGGATACTCATCCCAACTTGTGAGGGAGTCATAGCCTCCATCATCCTTTTTTCTCACGGGACAATGCTCTATTAATGAAAAATCATCATACTTTTATTTACTTATAACTCAAAGAAAAATAAATTACAACTTGATTCCTATGACAAAATATGACTCTTTATGCAATATGAAGTGATGGTGCAAGTCATGAAAAACTACATGGTGGAAGTTGCATTGCAATATATCTCAGAATGGATATGGAAATGCCATAATAGGTAGGTATGGTGGCTGTTTTCAGGAATATATGGTGGCTGTTTTGAGGAAGGATGGTTTGGTGTACCGGCGAAAGTTGGGCGGTACTAGAGAGGCTAGCAAAGATGGAAGGGTGAGAGTGCGTATAATCCATGGACTCAACATTAGTCATAAAGAAATCGCATACTTATTAGAAAAGTCTATTAGTTATTAAACAAAGCATTAGATGCGTGCTCCTAGGGGAGAGGTTAGTAGGAGTTAACCATCGCGCGCTCCCGACCCTCACACAAAGATCGACAATCATTAAACAAATCATGCTCCGACTTTGTTACATAATGGTTCACCATACGTGCATGCTATGGAAATCACAAGCTTTAACACATGTATCTCTTTCAATTCACAACTACTCACTAGCATGACTCTCATATTACCATCCCTATTATCTCACAACTATATGCAAGGAATCAAACTTCTCATAGTTTTTAATGCACTTAATATGAAAGTTTTTATTATATCCCTTGGATGCCCATTATACTAGGACTAAATTCATAACCTAAACAAATTACCATGCTGTTTTAAGAAACCCTCAAAATAATATAAGTGAGGAATGAGAGTTAAATAATTTCTATAAAATATAACACCAACATGCTCTAAAAAGATATAAGTGAAGCACTAGAGCAACTGACAAGCTACTCTCAAAGGATATGAGTAGTCAAACAATTAAAGAGCTATGTGAGGACTCGCTCTCTCTCAATAAATATTTTAAGATCTTAAGTACTTTATTCAAACAACAGTCAAAAGAAAAATAGCACTCCAAGAATAGCATGCATGATGTGAACGAATAAAAATTTAGACTCAACATAGGCTGATCGATAATTGTTGATGAAGAGAGGTGGGATGTGTAGCATCCCCAAGCTTAGATGCTTGAGAGTTATTGAAATATTTACTTGGGGTGCCTTGGTCATCCCCAAGCTTGAGCTTTTGTATCTCGTTCAATCCTCTCATACCACGGTTTCACCTATTTTCAAAAACTGCATCCACACAAAACTCAAAAAGAACTCGTGAGATAGGTTAGTACGCATAATAAAAAATCAACTCTTTATGTACTGCCAAGAGAAGTTGCATAATAATTTTCAAACATGAGGTACTTTATACTATCATCTTCTATATCTAAATAGGAGCACCTCACTAGCTGATTTTCTTAGCTCCTCATGAAGCCACGTCATCCGAATTATCGTAGCCGTTGATAGAACGTACCTGAGCAGTCTGCAGCCGTTCGATCCAGAGTTCATGGAATTTACTGGGACTTGCCACCGCTAAGTGAAAAAACCGATTCACAGCGCCCTCTATTCTTCAGCTTGCACTGTCGTGCTCGATGTCTCGGCTATCAGTCACATTTTTTTGTACTTTTCAAAAAAAAGAGTCACATTTTTGTACATGGGCTATAGAGCTGGGCTCTTTTGACACGTTCTAAGCCCATGGAAGCCCGGCGCTTTCTCGGCCAGCCGCCGCCGCCGCGAGCGACGCCCCTCCGCCTGCTACTGCCGCCGCCGCCGCCGTGAGCGACGCCCCTCCGCCTGCTACTGCCGCCGCCGCCGTGAGCGACGCCCCTCTGCCTGCTACTGCCGCTGCCGCCGCGAGCGATGCCCCTCCGCCTGCTATTGCCGCTGCCGCCGCGAGCGATGCCCCTCTGCCTGCTACTACCGCCCCAGCCGCAATCTTCCATGTCCATCACTACCGCTCCACCTCCATGACGTATGCTATCCCATCCTTAATGCATCCACAAATGCACATGAAACGGACTCAGGCATCACCTAATTCATTACCCTCCATTAACCTGCAAATTTAGAGGAAAGTGGGTTTAAATACCCCTATGTAAAGCCATCGTCATCCATCACAGACGCCTTCTCGCGTCCCGTCGGAAGTGGCCTCCGGCCTGGTGGCTACACACCCTATTTCCAGCTGCCTATGAATCTTTTCAGGTTGCACTACGGATCAAACGTGCTTTGCTCCACATTATGATTCAGACATCCATTGCTGCTGGGAATTGTTTCATTACTTCACACGTCCTTGCATTTGTTCCAGATTGTGCTTTACTCTCACTTTGTCATGTGCAGCAAAATTCTCCTTGAGGCGTCCGCTGATTCCAACGTGCACTACAGGTCTGGTTCTAAATTCTTGGACTGCATCATGCAATTGTCTTCTGTTTGAGGCGTGCCATTGTCTTTCTTCTCTTGGAAATTCCATGCCTTGGCCGATGCAAAGCTTGATGCGATCTAGCTGTTGTACAGAAGCATAACGAAATATTGCTCTCAAATTTTGAATGTCCCAATATACCAACACATTGTGTTCCTTAGCTGATTTTCCCCGTATATTTCTATTACAGATTGTCATTGGTTTATTGCTATATGTATGAATTTTAAGTTTTGATATATAATATTTGTCTCCCATGCAATCCGAGTGCTATCTATACATCATTAAGCTGTTGGTTGAACCGAATCACATACCTGAGAAGAATTAAAAGATATAGTTTATTAGAGGTGTAGACTAGCAGCACGAACATTATAACTACATCTATAAATTGGAGGCAGAGAGGAGTTATTCTACATGAATTATAACTACACACAACAAATAGACATGTGTAGGCTCTGCTAGCCTGGTGGACTATATGTATATCTTGGAAACAATACACTTGAAAGGTCTACATGTGTTCTTGCTTCAAACTTTAACTCAACAGTATGAATTATCTATAAGGTACATATAGTTTACTGTAAATGTTAGATAAGTGAATTGATAAAAATAATAAGAGAAGTGTAAAAAACGGAAAAGGTATACAACCACAGATTAAGCAGGAGAAAACTTGGGCTCAACTTGCTTGGTTTATAGAACTTTTTTGTATTTTTTTAAGACGTATGGAGTCACCTTTAGAAGGGTACCAGTGATGTATTATAATATTTGTACTAAAGGATAAACATGTGTTAGGTTGACTGATGCCCAGTTAAAAGACGGAAAATTATTATTCAACATAATTAGTCCCCTTAATTTGGTTTCCGTCTAGAAATGCAGACTCGGGTGTATTAAAACTTCTACTTACTATTTTGTCAGTAGTTTTGTGTACTGATAATGAAAACACAGACTTGGAGCAATGCAATGAGATTTGTGCATTTTTGGTAGTACCATATATTTGAAAATATTTCTTAAATATTCTAGCATGTTCACCATTTTCTGTTTTGTCGATTTAATAAATTTTTCCTTCTATCATATTGAAAATCATGAATGTACACCATATGTTAAATTTTCAGCAGCTATGGGCAAAGTAAGTGTGCATTTTATTTAGCTGGTAAGCAGCAAGAGTTAGTTTTATTTAGCCTCATTTGGTAATCAGAAAAACGTCTTACTCCTATAACACACACATGTATATAACATAATTTTGTCGAGATGCCTCATAGTTCTGCAAACAATAATGTGCTAACCACCATTTCAATAAGAAAAGCTCAGAAGAAATACACAGATGTAATTGCAAAGATGAAGAGCCCAAAAGACCCTGTGTTTATAACTTTTAAATGGAAGTCCAAGCCTCGACACACCACTACTCCAATGTATGGCGACCATCCATTCACATATGTTGGATACATTGTTGAGAATGAAAAGAATGGGATACCATACGTCCAGGTCGTAGTAACTGCAGAAGGCACATCAACAAACTACATCAAATATATCCTGTAAGTATATGGTTCATGCGACAAACTGCTATGGTTAAGTCATGTGGTACGTATTCGTACTAACAATAAATTTCAATCTTGCCTATATAAGAAATCTATCATTTTATTAAATCAAATTACATTCTTTTTTACCCTAAAAAATTATGTTAGATGTCGATGCTACTCTAAAAATCCACAACAATTTCCGCAGCAACGCGCGGGGTATCACCTAGTTTCCACAATTTATATCTACCAATATAGGCTATGGAAACTATAGGATAAGTAGATAACAAAACTATGATAGCAATCTGCCCAAACAGAACAGTCTGTAGAAATTTATAAAAACAGTGTACTTATCTAACTCAAAAAATTATGAAAATTTAGGAAATGCTATAAAATTTATGTGACAACACTGTGTAAAAATTTCACAAACTTCCCACGTTCCAGCAAATTATAAAAATTCAAACGCTACAGCCAAAGTTTCTGTTTTTACACAGCACTCATCAAAACATGCAATGCAAGCATCCTAAAGGCAATTCATGAAAATTTTTATTGAAAAACAAGATTATAAATAACATCTAACAGAAAGTAAAAAAATATAATGACGCTCCAAGCAAACCTCATATTATGTGACGAATGAAAATATAGCTCCAAGTAAGATATACCGATAGTGTTGAAGACGAAAGAGGGGATGCCTTCCGGGGCATCCCCAAGCTTAGACACTTGAGTCTTACTTTAATATTACCTTGGGGGTGCCTTGTTAATCCCCAAGCTTATGTTCTTGTCACTCCTTATTCTTCTCATATCGGTGTCTCACCCAAAACTTGAAAACTTCAATCACACAAAACTTAACGGAACTTCGTGAGATGGGTTAGTGTAGTAAATATAGATCATTCACTTAGGTACTGTCAAGACAAGATTCATAATTGTTCCCACATGATACCTACTGTATTACATAATTCCCACAATTTATATTACTCAATATAAGCTATAGGAACACTTGAAACAAGCAAGCTATGCATGCAAAACAGAATCTGTCAAAAACAGAACAGTTTGTAAAGATCTGAATGATCACCAAACTTCCCTGACTCTAAAAATTCTGACACAATTGAAAAACTCAAGGAATTTTCATATAAAGTTTTTGTTAAAACTTTAGAATTTTTGTACGCTACAGTAAAATCATATAATTCATATACTGGACGCAAAACTTTCTGTTTTTGCACAGAATCAAACAAGCAAGTATCCATACTATCCCAAAGGATTTACTTGGCACTTTATTGAAATAAAAGACACAAAACATGATTAATACAGTATCTTAATCATGCGAACACATCAAAACAGAAGGTAAAAGTGTTGGGTTGTCTCACAACAAGAGCTTTTCTTTAATGCCTTGTAGCTAGGCATGATGATTTCAATGATGCTCACATAGGAATAGTAATTGAAACATGCAAAAGAGCATCATGAATCTCATGACAAGAACATTTAAGTCTAACCCACTTCCTATGCATAGGTATTTTGTGAGCAAAAAATTTATGGGAACAAGAATCATCTAGCATAGGAATACAAAACAAGCACAACTTCAAAACTTTGAACACATAGAGAGGAAACTTCATATTATTGCAATTCCTACAAGCATATGTTCCTCCCTCATAATAATTTTCAGTAGCATTAAGAAGAAATTCCACAATATAACCAGCACATAAAGCATTCTTTTCATGATCTACAAGCATAGAAATTTTACTACTATCCTCATAAGCAATTTTCATCTCATTCATAATAGTGGGAGAAAACTCAACAAAATAACTATCATGAGATACTTGATTTACATAACCACTTTGAATATTAAAATCATGATGACAAGTTTCATGGTTGTCATTACTCTTTATAGCATACATATCATCACAATAATCATCATAAATAGGAGGCATGTCATAATCATAACAGTTTTTCTCAATAAAACTTAGGGGACTAATAATATCTTCTTCATCAAACATAGCATCCCCAAGCTTGTGGCTTTGCATATCATTAGCATCATGAATATTCAGAGAATTAATACTAACAATATCACTATCATGCTCATCACTCAAAGATTTAGTGCCAAACATTTTAATAACTTCTTCTTCTAGCACTTGAGCAAAAATTTCCTTTCCATCATTTTCATGAAAAACATTAAAAAGATGAAGCATATGAGTCAACCTCAATTCCATTTTTTTGTAGTTTTATTTTATAAAAACAAACTAGTGAAAAACAAGAAACAAAAATATTTGATTGCAAGATCTAAGGATATACCTTCAAGCACTCACCTCCCCAGCAACGGCGCCAGAAAAGAGCTTGATGTCTACTACACAACCTTCTTCTTGTAGACTCGTGTTGGGCCTCCAAGCGCAGAGTTTTGTAGGACAATGGCAATTTTCCCTCAAGTGGATGGCCTAAGGTTTATCAATCCGCGGGAGGTGTAGGATGAAGATGGTCTCTCTCAAACAACCCTGCAATCAAATAGCAAAGAGTCTCTTGTGTCCCCAACACACCCAATACAATGGTAAATTGTATAGGTAAACTAGTTCGGCGAAGAGATAGTGATACAAGTGCAATATGGATGGTAGATATAGTTTTTTGTAATCTGAAAACATAAAAACAGCAAGGTAACAAATAGTAAATGGCGAGAAAAATGTTGTATAAATGCTTGGAAACAAGGCCTAGGGTCCATACTTTCACTAGTGCAATTTCTCTCAACAATATTAGCATAGTTGAATCATATGTAAATACCTCTCATGCGACAAAGAGTTCACTCCAAATTCACAAATAGGAACTAATGAATAAATTATTGTAGGGTACGAAACCACCTCAAAGTTATCTTTTCTGATCAATCTTATGAGTTGTCCCTATAAGTGTCACAAACAACCCTAGAGTTCGTACTAAAATAACACCTTAAGATACACATCAACCAAAACCCTAAGGTCACCTAGATACTCCAATGTCACCACAAGTACCCGTGGGCTTGATTATACGATATGCATCACACAATTTCATATTCATTATATTCAATCCAACACAAAAAACTTCAAAGATTGCCCCAAAGTTTCTACCGGAACGTCAAGATAAGAACGTGTGACAACCCCTATGCATAGGTTCCCAAGGTCACGGAACCCGCAAGTTGATCACCAAAACATACATCAAGTGGATCAATAGAACATCCCATTGTCACCACAGATATCCAATCGCAAGACATACATCAAGTGTTCTCAAATCCTTAAAGACTCAATCCGATAAGAAAACTTCAAAAGGAAAACTCAATTCATCACAAGAAGATAGAGAGGGGAAAACTCCATATGATTCAATCTATATCAATAAAGCTCGTGGTACATCAAGATCGTGCCATCTCAAGAACACGAGAGAGAGAGAGATCAAACACATAGCTACTGGTACATACCCTCAGCCCCGAGGGTGAACTACTCCGTCCTCATCATGGAGACCGTCAGGATGATGAAGATGGCCTCCGATGATGGTTTCCCCCTCCGGCAGGGTGCCGGAACGGGCTCCCGATTGGTTTTTCGTGGCTCTAGGGGCTTGCAGCGGCGGAACTCCCGATCTAGGTTCTCCGTTGGGTTTTTTTGGTATTTATAGGAATTTATGGCGGTGGAAATAAGTCGGGATGGTCCAGGAGGGAGTCACAAGCCTACAGGGCGCGGCCAGGGGGGTGGTCGCACCCCTAAGGCTTGTGACTGCCTCGTGGGTCTTCTGGCCCAACTCTGATGCTCCGTGGGTCTCTTCTGGTCCAAAAAAATCACCATAAATTTTTATTCTGTTTGGACTCCATTTGATATTCCTTTTCTGTAAAACCCAGAAACACGGAGAAAAGAGGAACTGGCACTGGGCTCTAGGTTAATAGGTTAGTCCCAAAAATAATATAAAGTTGTTGTAAAATGATTGTAAAACATCCAAGAATGATAATATAGCAGCATGAAACAAGAAAAAATTATAGATACGTTGGAGACGTATCAACCCGTAGTTGGCATGCTTGTTGTCTCAGTTAAAATAGGAGACCATTGTTATCATGGCTGATGTGATTTGGGTGCTAGCGTGAGTACTATTCCTTTTACCTTATATCAAGAAATTATGAATGACATAGCACCTGCTGAAATAGAAGATATTGATGTTACTATTAAACTTGGTAATAGAGACACCATCACACCACTTGGGATTTTTAGAGATGTTGAAGTCTTGTGTGGAAAAATAAAATATCCTACTGATTTTCTAGTTCTTGGTTCCGCACAAGATGATTTTATCCCATTATCTTTGGTAGACCTTTCATTGTGTCCCTAAAAAGGAGGTATTACTGTTGTACCTAATGATAAAAATGAACTTATCCTACAAAGAATTGTTACTGGTTATAGGATGGTAATTGATTTTAGAAAACTAAATAAAGCTACTAGAAAATATCATTACCCTCTGCCTTTCATTGATCAAATGCTTGAACGATTATCTAAGCACACACACTTTTGTTTCCTGGATGGATCTTCTGGTTTCTCTCAAATACCTATGTCACAATCTGATCAAGAGAAAACCACCTTTACTTGTCCTTTTGGAACTTATGCTTATAGACGTATGCCTTTTGGTTTATGCAATGCACCTGCTATCTTTCAAAGATGTATGACTGCTATATTCTCTGATGTTTGTGAAAAGATTGTGGAGATTTTCATGGATGGTTTTTCCGTTTCCGGAACTTATTTTGATGATTGCTTAAGCAACCTTAATCGATTTTTGCTGAGATGTGAACAAACTAATCTCGTCTTGAATTGGGAGAAGTGCCACTTTATGGTTAATGAAGGTATTGTCTTGGGGCATAAAATCTCCGAACGAGGTATTGAGGTGGATCAAGCTAAAGTTGATGCAATTGAGAAAATGCCATGTCCTAAAGATTTTAAAGGTATTCGAAGTTTTCTTGGTCATGTTGGTTTCTGTAGGAGGTTTATTAAAGACTTCTCAAAAAAGTCTAGGCCTCTTACTAATCTTTTACAAAAGGATATTCCCTTTGTTTTTTATGATGATTGTGTAGAAGCCTTTGAAACACTTAGGAAAGCCTTAAGCATTGCACCTATTGTTCAACCACCTGATTCGAACTTGCCTTTTGAAATTATGTGTGATGATAGTGATTATGTTGTTGGTGTTGTTCTAGAACAAAGAGTTGTTAAGAAATTAAATGTTATCCATTACGCTAGCAAAACTCTAGACAGTGCTCAAAGAAATTATGCCACTACTGAAAAAGAATTTTTAGCAGTTGTGTTCGCTTGTGATAAATTTAGATCTTACATTGTTGATTCCAACGTTATTGTTCACACCGATCATACTGCTATTAAATATCTTATGGAAAAGGAAGATGCTAAACCTAGACTCATTAGGTGGGTTCTCCTGCTTCAAGAATTTGACTTACATATCACTTATAGGAAAGGAGTTGAGAACCCCGTAGTTGGTAACTTGTCTAGGTTAGAAAATATTCTTGATGACCCACTACCTATTGATGATAGTTTTCTTGATGAACAATTATCTGCAATAACTGTTTCTCAAAACACTCCTTGGTGTGTTGATTATGCTAATTACATTGTTGTTAAATATATACCACCGCGTTTCACATACCAACAAAAGAAAAAATTCTTCTATGATTTAAGACACTACTTTTAGGATGACCCACATCTTTATAAAGACAGAGTAGATGGTATTATTAGGTGTTGTGTACCTGAGCATGAACAAGAACAAATCCTACAGAAATGTCATTCTGAAGCTTATGGAGGACATCATGCGAGAGATAGAACTACTCACAAGGTATTGCAATCTGGTTTTTATTGGCCTACTCTCTTCAAGGATGCTCGTAAGTTTGTCTTGTCTTGTGATGAATGTCAAAGAATTGGTAATATCGGTAAGCGTTAGGAAATACCTATGAATTATTCACTTGTTGTTGAACCATTTGATGTTTGGGGTTTTGATTATATGGGACCTTTTCCTTCCTCTAATGGATACACTCATATTTTGGTTGTTGTTGATTATGTCACTAAGTGGGTAGAAGCTATTTCAACTAGTATCGTTGATCATAACACTTCCATTAAAATGCTTAAAGAAGTTTTTTTCCCGAGGTTTGGAGTCCCTAGATATCTAATGATTGATTGTGGTTCACATTTTATCCATGGTGCTTTCCGTAAAATGCTTGTTAAATATGATGTTAACCATAGAATTGCGTCACCTTATCATCCTCAATCTAGTGGTCAAGTTGAACTTAGCAATAGAGAAATAAAATTAATATTACAAAAAATGTCAATAGGTCTTGAAAGAATTGGTCAGAGAAATTAGATGATGCACTTTGGGCCTATAGAACAGCTTATAAAAATCCTATGGGTATGTCTCCATACAAGATGGTGTATGAGAAAGCTTGTCATTTGTCTCTAGAGTTAGAACATAAAGCATTTTGGGCAATTAAATAACTCAATTATGACTTCAAACTTGCCGGTGAAAAGTGGTTATTTGATATTAGCCCATTAGATGAATGGAGAACCCAAGCTTATGAAAATGCCAAGTTATTTAAAGAGAAAGTTAAAAGATGGCATGACAAAAGAATACAAAAGCGAGAATTCAAAGTTGGAGAATATGTTCCTTTGTGAAATTTCCCTTTTAGATTTTTTGCTGGAAAACTTCTCTCTAAGTGGGAAGGACCATATGTCATCGAAGAAGTTTATTGCTATGGAGCTATCAAGATTAATAATGCCGAAGGTACTAACCTGGAGGTGGTGAATGGACAAAAATTAAACACTATATCTCAGGTAGGCGTATTAATGTTGAAAGCAATGTTATCCAAAACATGACACCGGAGGAACACATAAGAGAAACCTTTCGGAACACTCCAGAATCATGAAAAAGAAGAGGTACGTGATACGATAAGTAAACGGACTCCGAAAAATCCGCAAAAATATTTTTTATCAGTTTTGGAATATTTTAAAATTTTGGAAAATAAGAAATAAACCGGAAGGCAACCGAGGTGAGCACGATACACTAGGGCGCGCTTACCCTCCCTGGCGCGCCCTGGTGGGTGGTGCCCACCTCGGGAACCTTCCCGACTCCATTTTCCTTGTGTTTGCTTGATTTCCAAGAATAAAAATTCCCTATATATATCCCCGATTGTTTTGACCACCGCATCGCGGAAATATTATCTGTTCTTGTTTCATGCTATTTTCTTGTCAGATCTAGATCTCCATGGCTTCACCAAGTTCTCTCAAGGACAAGTTCTTCAAGAAGGTTACCAATCTGTACTTGCCGGAGATGATGAAGCACCCTCAAACCATTTAGATGCGTGAGGGGGTGCTCCACATCCGGGATGTTCAAGGGCCCAAGAAGACAGGAAGCATGGAGCTAGGCTGGAAGCAGTGGAACAAGAGATCTTCAAGTGCAAAGGGATGACAGAGCATGGACTTAGTGCCAATAACTCCATGATCACGGAATTCACCCATGATCACATGGTGGATGGCCAGTCCATGAAATACATCGTCTTCACCTTCAATGAGCAAATCAACTTTCAGTAGAGTCAAATTTATGATCTCCAAAATCAAGTTTTTGAATATGAAGCAAGATTTAAAGGTATGAGTTTAGTTGCTAGTTGTAGGACTCCAGGGACTGGTGCATCAAATTTTGATGGTGAGCCCTTCCCTGGAAGCCGGAGGACAAACCTATTGCGGCTTCATCACCACAACCTTCATCATCATCACCACCAAAAGAGACTTGAGTACACGGGTATGGGCACTCCCCTTGGCTTGAGCCAACCTTGGGGGAGATGCCCCGGTATCGTATCACCATCACTTTTTACCTTTGCTTTTTATTTTGATCCTTAGCTTTTTCATGATTTAGTTGAATAAAAGTTTAGTATGATCTATTTTCGAGTGCTAGTTTTGTGATATATCTATCTATGTAATCGAGTGAGAGTTATATAATAAAGTTTAGTTTGAGCTTTTGCCCCTTTACTTTATTGTTGCAATCATAATAAAAGAAAATAAATGAAAAAGATCATATGCTAATCTTATGGTGAGTAATGACATCACATAAAGAAAAGTATAAGTGGTAAAATTTATTGGAGATTGGCAAACATAGCATTAGTCAATGATGCAATTTACGAAAGAATTAATTAGGTAAGAGAAGATTCACATGCAAATATACTATCATGGATATCTTTTATGATTGTGAGACCACATTAAATATTATTTTCCAAAATTGTTGACATTGGACAAGGAAGACAATGTAATGATTTATGTTTGTTCATATTCACATGGAAGTTATATTGTCATAGATCCTTTAACATGTGGTGCTTGTTCAATATCTTTGCTAGCCAAAAATTCCGCACTAAGTCGAGATACTACTTGTGCATCCAAAAACCCCAAACCCAAACTCATGTTTGAGAGGTCACCATACCTACCTATGGATTGAATAATATCCTTCCAGTAAGTTGTCATCGGTGCACCAAGGCAATAAAATTGCTTATAAAAGTGTTGGATCAATTAGTGTAGAGAAAACTGAGCGTTGCACGAACTTGTGGTGGCAAAGTAATAAAAGCGACAGACTGCATAATAAAGGTTGCTACCACAAGCGGCAATACAATGTGACATTCTTTTACGCTAAGGGATTTGGCATACAAACTAAAAAGCGCATGACAACGTCTGCTTCCCTTTCCGAAGGGCCTATCTTTTAAGTATTTACTTTTATGCAAGAGACAAAGTATTCTTCCCTACTCCTTTTTATTTCTCTCCTTCTGCAAGCATCATGTGGTGAGGAAAGATCTAGGCACATATATCTAGTTGGATATGAGTGAGCATGAGTTATTATTGTTGCATCACCCTTGAGGTGAATACGTTGGGAGGCGAAACTATAAGCCCCTATCTTTCTATGTGTCCGGTGGAAACTTTTTGCTCATGGGTATGTTGTGAGTGTTACCAATCATAGAAGACTAAATGATGGTTGAGTATGTGGACTTGCAAAAAGGCTCCTACATGAGACCCTTCCTGAATATATGATGAATTGTAGTTGCAAAATTGACTGAGAACATAGTTTGTTGGTTTCCAATAAGGTTTATGCTTTATACTTCCACGTTGTGACGAATTTTTACTTGATCATAAGAAGTTATATGATATGGTTATGAAATAAAATTTATATCAAAAAGTTAAATGTTAAAGTTTGTTGCTATTATGATAATAATCATGATGCTACTATGTCCATATTTTGTTTTTATCCACACCTCTCTATCAAACCATGTGGACATGTTCTTCGATGTCGGCTTTCGCTTGAGGACAGCGAGCTCTAAGCTTGGGGGAGTTGATACGTCCATTTTGCATCATGTTTTCCCACTGTTATTTATAATGTTTTTTGTTGGGGAACGTTGCACGGGAAACAAAAAATTTCCTACGCGCACGCAACATCTATCCATGGTGATGAGCATCTACGAGAGGGAGAGTGGATCTACATACCCTTGTAGATCGCTAAGCGGGAAGCGTTAAGAAACGCGGTTGGTGTAGTCGAACGTCTTCGCGATCCAAATCGCCGAGCATCCCGCGATCTCATCACGATCCATCCCATGATCCAATCACGATCCGTCCCGCGAACCCATCACGATCCGTCTCGCGATCTTGATCACGGTCCTACCGATCTAGCGCCAAACGGACGGCACCTCTGTGTTCAGCACACGTACAGCTTGATGACGATCTCCGCCTTCTTGATCCAGCAAGAGGGAGCGGAGAGGTAGAAGAGTTCTCCGGCAGCATGAAGGCGCTCCGGCGATGGTGGTGGAGCTATTCCGACAGGGCTTTGCCTAAGCACTGCAGAAATCCGATCTAGAGGAGAAACTATGCACTAGAGGAACGGGTAGCACGTGGCTGAAAATCTTCTGCCAAAACCCTAAAACCCTCTAGTATATATAGGAGGAGAGGAGGAGGAGTCTTGGATCCCAAGGAGCCAGCCCTTGGGTCGGACGAACCAGGAGGGAGGAGTCCTCCTCCTCCACTCCTAGTAGGATTAGGACTCCTTCCTAATTTAGCCCTTTTGCCTTTTTCCACCTTTTTCCTTTTGGACTTTTTCTTCCCGGACGCATGGGCCCTTTGTGGGATTTCCTCCAGCCCACTAAGGGCTGGTATTCATCCTCCCACAGCCCATGTAGCCTCTTGGGTCAAAATACCCCTCCTGATGGTCTCCCAGTACACTACCGGCACTCCCGGTACACTACTGATGAGCCCGAAACTTTTCCGACGACCAAAATAGGACTTCCTATATATCAATATTTACCTCCGGACTATTCTGAAGCTCCTCGTGACGTCCGGGATCTCATCCGGGACACCAAACAACCTTCGGTCACCACCATACATAACTCTATACTACCGAAACCTCATCGAACCTTAAGTGTGCAGACCCTGTGGGTTCGAGAACTATGTATACATGACCGAGACACCTCCACGGTCAATAACCAATAGTGGGACCCGGATTCTCATATTGGTTCCTACATATCTACGAAGATCTTTATTGGTCGAACCTCTATGTCAAGGATTCAGTTAATCCCGTATGATGTTCCTTTTGTTCTTCAGTATGTTACTTGCCCGAGATTCGATCGTCGGTATCTTCATACCTAGTTCAACCTCGTTACCGGCAAGTCTCTTTACTCGTTCCGTAATACAAGATCCCGTGACTAACACTTAGTCACATTGCTTGCAAGGCTTGTTGGGTTGTTGTATTACCGAGTGGGCCCTGAGATACCTCTCTGTCACATGGAGTAAAAATCCCAGTCTTGATCCATGCCAACCCAACAGACACCCTCGGAGATACCTGTAGAGCACCTTTATAGTCACCCAGTTACGTTGCAACGTTTGATACACACAAGGCACTACTCCGGTGTCAGTGAGTGGCATGATCTCATGGTCATAGGAACTGATACTTGACATGCAGAAAACGGTAGCAATAAACTAACACGATCATATGCTATGTTTGTAGTTTGGGTCTTGTCCATCCCATCATTCTCCTAATGATGTGATCCCATTATCAAATGACATCTCATGTCAATGGCTAGGAAACCTTAATCATCTTTGATCAACGAGCTAGTCTATTAGAGGCATACTAGGGACATGGTTTTGTCTATGTATCCACACATGCATCTAAGTCTCCGATCAATACAATTATAGCATGGATAATAAACGATTATCATGAACAAGGAAATATGATAATAACTAATTTATTATTGCCTCTAGGGCATATTTCCAACAGTCGCCCACTTGCACTAGAGTCAATAATCTAGTTCACATCACCATGTGATTTGCATTGTTATGAATCTAACACCCAATGAGTTCTGGGGCTCGATCATGCTTTGCATGTGAGAGAGGTCTTATAGTCAACGGGTCTGCGACATTCAGATCCGTGTGTAATTTGCAAATCTCTATGTCAAACCGTAAACATTGCTACCACACTCCACTTGGTACTATTTCAAATGGCTGCTCCTCTATACGTATCCAGATTGCTACTACGAGTCATCCGGATTGGTGTTAAAGCTTGCATCGACGTAACTCTTTACGACGAACTCTTTATCACCTCCATAATCGAGAAACATCTCCTTAGTCTTTTAGTTACTAAGGATAATCTTGACCGATGTCCAGTGATCCACTCCTGGATCACTTTTGTACCCCTTGACAGACTCATGGCAAGGCACACACCAGGTGCGGTACACAACATGGCATAATATAGAGCCTATGGCTAAGGCATAGGGGACGATGTCCGTCCTTTCTCTTTCTTCTGCCGTTGTCGAGCTTTGAGTCTCACTCAACTTCACACCTTACAAATCAGGCGAGAACTCTTTCTCTAACTGATCCATTTTGAACTCTTTCAAAATCTTGTCAAGGTATGTACTCATTGAAAGTCTCATCAAGCATCTTGATCTATCTCTATAGATATTTATGCTCAACAATTAGGTAGCTTTATCCAGGTCTTCCTTTGAAAAACTCTTTTCAAATAACCATTTATGCTTTCCAGAAATTCTACATCATTTCCGATCAACAATATGTCAACCACATATGCTTACCAGAAACTCTATAATGCTCCCACTCACTTTATTGTAAATACAAGTTTCTCATAAACTTCGTATAGACTCAAAAACTTTGATCACCTCATCAAAGTGTATATTCCAACTCCGGGATGCTTGCTTCGGTTCATAGAAGGATCACTGAAGCTTGCACACCTTTTAGCATCCTTAGGACTGACAAAACCTTCTGGTTGTATCTCATACAACCTTTCCTTAAGGAAGGAAACGATGTTTTGGCATCCATCTTCCAGATTTCATAATTTAAAAATGCAGCAACTGCTAACATAATTCCAACAGACTTTAGCATTGCTACGAGTGAGAAAGTCTCATCGCAGTCAACTCCTTGAACTTGGTGGAAACTTCTTTGCGACAAGTCGAGCTTTATAAATGGTGACATTCACCATCAGCGTCTGTCTTCATCTTAAATGTCCATTTGTACTCAACGACCTGCCATCCAACGAGCAAGTCTACCAAAGTCTATACTTGGTTTTCATATATGGATCCCTTCTCGGATTTCATGGCCTCTAACCATTTGTCAGAATCCAGGCCCATCATCGCTTCTCCACAACTCGTAGGTTCATCGTCGTCCAATGACATGACCTCCAAGACAGGGTTGTCGTACCGCTCAGGAGCAGTACACATCCTTGTCGACCTACGAGGTTCGATAGTAACTTGATCCGAAGCTTCATGATCATCATCATTTACTTCCTCTTCAACTGACGTAGGTTCCACAGAAACATCTTTCTGCGCTGCGCTACTCTCTGGTTGAAACAAAGGTTCGATAACCTCATCAAGTTCTATCTTCCTCCCACTCAATTCTTTCGAGAGAAACTTTTTCTTGGGAAAGGACCCGTTTAGCAACAAACACTTTATGCTTGGATCTAAGATAGAAGGTTCACCCAACTGTTCTTAGGGTATTCTATGAAGATGCATTTGTCCGCTTTGGGTTCGAGCTCACTAGGTGAAAACATTTTTCCACACAAGCGTCGCAGCCCCAAACATTAAGAAATGATAGCTTAAGTTTCTATCAAACCATAATTCACACGGTATCATCTCAACGGATTTAGATGGTGCCCTATTTAAAGTGAAAGTAGTTGTCTCTAATGCATAACCCCAAAATTATAGTAGCAAAATGATAAGAGACATCATAGCACGCACCATATCCAATAGAGCACGACTATGACGTTCGGACACACCATCACGCTATGGTGTTCTAGGTGGCGTGTGTTGCGAAACAACTTTCACATTGTCTAAAGTTGTATGCCAAACTCGTCACTCAGATATTCACCTCCATGATCATATCGCAGACATTTTTATCTTCTTGTCACGATGATCTTTAAATTTCACTCTGAATTTGCTTGAACCTTTCAAACGATTCAGACTTGTGCTTCATTAAGTAAATATACATTATATCTACTCAAATCATCAGTGAAGGTAAGAAAATAACAATATCCACCGCACGCTACAAGACTCATCGGATTGCATACATCAACACGTATCATTTCCAATAAATCACTTGCCCGCTCCATCAATCCGGAAAACGGGGTCCTTAGTCATCTTGCCTAAGAGGCATGGTTCACATGTCTCAACCGATTCGAAATCGAATGAGTCCAAAGATCCATCAGCATGGAGTTTCTTCATGCGTTTTATACCATATGACATTTAGCGGCAGTGCCACAAGTATGTGGTACTATCATTATTAACTTTGTATCTTTTGGCATCAATGTTATGAACATGTGTATTACTACAATCAAGATGCAACAAACTATTCTCACTGGGTGCATGACCATTGAAGGTATTATTCATGTAAACAGAATAACAATTATTCTCTAACTTAAATGAATAACCGTGTTGCAATAAACACGATCTAATCACTTTCATGCTCAACGCAAGACACCAAATAACATTTATTTAGGTTCGTCACTAATCCCGAAGGTAGAGAGAGTGTGCGATGTCGATCACATCAACCTTGGAAACATTTCCAACACACATCGTCACCTCACCCTTAGCTAGTTCTCCGTTCATTCCATATCTTTTATTTCGAGTTACTAACATTTAGCAACCGAACCGGTATCCAATACCCAGGTGCTACTAGGAGTACTAGCAAGGTACACATCAATAACATGTATATCAAATATACTTTTGTTGATATTGCCAGCCTTCTTATATACCAAGTATCTAGGGTTGTTCCGCTTTAGCGACCGCTCTCCTCATAATCGAAGCACTTAGTCTTGGGTTTGGGTTCCACTTTGGGTTTCTTCACTGGAGCAGCAACTGACTTGCCATCAATGAAGTTTCCCTTCATGCCCTTTCCCTTCTCGAAACTAGTGGTTTTTCCTAACCATCAACACTTGACGCTCCTTCTTGATTTCTACCTTCATGGTGTCAAACATCACGAATAGCTTAGGGATCATTATTTCTATCCCTAGTATTTTATAGTTCATCACCAAGTTCTAGTAGCTTAGTGACAGTGACTTGGAGAACTATATCAATCACTATCTTATCTGGAAGATTAACTCCCACTCGATTCAAGCAATTGTAGCACCCAGACAATCTGAGCACATGCTCAACGATTGAGCTATTCTCCTTCATCTTGCTGACAAAGAATCTCGTTGGAGATCTCATATCTCGCAACACGGGCACGAGCCTGAGATCCTAATTTCAGCTCTTAGAACATCTCATATGTTCCGTGACGTTCAAAACGTTTCGGAGCCTTAATTCTAAGCCATAATGCATGACGCACTAAACTATCAAGTAGTCATCAGAACATGCCTGTCAGATGTTCACAACATCTACAGACGACGCTAGAGGGGTTAGCGCACCGAGCGGTGCATTAAGGACATAAGCCTTCTATGCAGCAATGAGGACAATCCTCAGATCACTGACCCAGTCTGCAATATTTCTACCATCATCTTTCGACTATATTTCTCTAGGAACATATAAAAATTCAAGGGAGCTACAGCACGAGCAAGTAATCTACAACATAATTTGCAAAGACACTACTGACTATGTCCTAATGAGTTCAATTAATCATATTACTGAAGAACTCCCACTCAAATTGACATCCCTCCGGTCATTCGAGTGATACATGATCCAAATTCACCAACTCAAGTCCGATCATCATGTGAGTTGAGGTGGTTTCAATGGTAAACATCATCATGTTGATCATATCTACTATATGACTCATGTTCGACCTTTCGGTCTCTTGTGTTTCGAGGCCATGTTTATACATGCTAGGCTCGTCAAGTTTAACCCAAGTGTTTTGCATGTGCAACACTGGCTTGCACCCATTGTATGTGAACGTAGAGTCTATCACACCTGATCATCACGTGGTGTCTCGACACGACAAACTTTCGCAACGGTGCACACTCGGGGAGAACACAATTTATCTTGAAATTAAGTGAGGGATCACCTTATAATTCTACCGTCGTCCTAAGCAAAACAAGGTGCATAAAAGGATTAACATCACATGCAAATCATAAGTGACATGATATGGCCATGAACTTGTGCTTTTGATCTCCATCTTGAAAGCACCGGCATGATCTCCATCATCACCGGCATGACACCATGATCTCCATCATCTTGATCTCCATCAATGTGTCGCCATCGGGGTTGTCGCGCCCACCATGCTTCTACTACTATTGCTACCATTTAGCGATAAAGTAAAGCATTACATAGTGCTTAATGATTGACACGCAGGTCATACAATAATTAAAGACACACCTATGGCTCCTGCCGGTTGCCGTACTCATCGACATGCAATTCATGATATTCTATACAAAACATGATCATCTCATACATCACATATATCTCATCATGTAATTGGCCATATCACATCACAACATACCCTGCAAAAACAAGTTAGACGTCCTCTAATTGTTGTTTCATGTTTTACGTGGCTGCTACGGGTATCTAACAAGAACAATTCTCACCTACGCAAAAACCACAACGGTGATACATAAGTTGCTTTTCAACCTTCTCAAGGACCGCCTTTGAAAAATCCGATCCAACTAAAGTAGGAGAAACAGACACCCTTCAGCCATCTTTGTGCAACGAGGTTACACGTCAGTTGATGGAACCGGTCTCTCGTAAGCGTATGAGTAAGGTTGGTCTGGGCCGCTTCATCTCACAATACCGCTGAACCAAAACACGACCAAGGGAAGAAGCAATCTAAGCATCAACGCCCACAAACTCTTTGTGTTCTACTCGAGATCTCATCTACACATAGACCTAGCTCATGATGCCACTATTGGGGAACATTGCATGGGAAACAAAAAATTTCCTATGCACACGCAAGATCTATCCATGGTGATGAGCATCTACGAGAGGGAGAGTGGATCTACATACCCTTGTAGATCGCTAAGCGGGAAGCGTTAAGAAACGTGGTTGGTGTAGTCGAACGTCTTCGCGATCCAAATCGCCGAGCATCCCGCGATCTCATCACGATCCGTCCCGCGATCCAATCACGATCCGTCCCGCGAACTCATCACGATCCGTCCCGCGATCTCATCACGATCCGTCTCGCGATCTTGATCACGGTCCTTCCGATCTAGCGCCGAACGGACGGCACCTCCGCGTTCAGCACACTTACAGCTTGATGACGATCTCTGCCTTCTTGATCCAACAAGACGGAGCAGAGAGGTAGAAGAGTTCTCCGGCAGCATGACGACGCTCCGGCAATGGTGGTGGAGCTATTCCGACAGGGCTTCGCCTAAGCACTGCAGAAATCCGATCTAAAGGAGAAACTATGCACTAGAGGAACGGGTAGCACGTGGCTGAAAATCTTGTGCCAAAACCCTAAAACCCTCTAGTATATATTGGAGGAGAGGAGGAGGAGGCTTGGCTCCCAAGGAGCCAGCCCTTGGGTCGGCCGAACCAGGAGGGAGGAGTCCTCCTCCTCCACTCCTAGTAGGATTAGGACTCCTTCCTAATTTAGCCCTTTTGCCTTTTTCCACCTTTTTTCCTTTTGGGCTTTTTCTTCCCAGCCGCATGGGCCCTTTGTGGGACTTATTCTAGCCCCTAAGGTCTGGTATTCATCCTCCCACAGCCCATGTAGCCTCTTGGGTCGAAATACCCCTCCCGATGGTCTCCCGGTACACTACCGGCACTCCCGGTACACTACCGATGAGCCCGAAACTTTTCTGGTGACCAAAATAGGACTTCTATATATCAATCTTTACCTCCGGACCATTTCGGAGCTCCTCGTGACTTCCGGGATCTCATCCGGGACTCGAAACAACCTTTGGTCACCACCATACATAACTCTATACTACCGAAACGTCATCAAACCTTAAGTGTGCAGACCCTACGGGTTCGAGAACTATGTAGACATGACCGAGACACCTCTACGGTCAATAAACAATAGCGGGACCTAGATGCCCATATTGGTTCCTACATATTCTACGAAGATCTTTATCGGCCGAACCTCTATGTCAAGGATTCAGTTAATCTCGTATGATGTTCCTTTTGTTCTTCAGTATGTTACTTGCCCGAGATTCGATCGTAAGTATCTCCATACCTAGTTCAACCTCGTTACCGGCAAGTATCTTTACTCGTTCCGTAATACAAGATCCCGTGACTAGCACTTAGTCACATTGCTTGCAAGGCTTGTTGTGATGTTGTATTACCGAGTGGGCCCTGAGATACCTCTTCGTCACACGGAGTAACAAATCCCAGTCTTGATCCATGCCAACCCAACAGACACCCTCGGAGATACCTGTAGAGCACCTTTATAGTCACCCAGTTACGTTGCAACGTTTGATACACACAAGGCACTCCTCCGGTGTCAGTGAGTTGCATGATCTCATAGTCATAGGAACAGATACTTGACATGCGGAAAACAGTAGCAATAAACTGACACGATCATATGCTACGTTTTTAGTTTGGGTCTTGTCCATCCCATCATTCTCCTAATGATGTGATCCCATTATCAAATGACATCTCATGTCAATGGCTAGGAAACCTTAATCATCTTTGATCAACGAGCTAGTTTATTAGAGGCATACTAGGGACATGGTTTTGTCTATGTATCCACACATGCATCTAAGTCTCCAATCAATACAATTATAGCATGGATAATAAACGATTATCATGAACAAGGAAATATGATAATAACTAATTTATTATTGCATCTAGGGCATATTTCCAACATTTTTATGCATAATAATGCTTTGGGAGTAATTATAATGCCTTTTCTCTCATAACTTGCAAGGTTTACGCAAAGCGGGAGAATACCGACATCTAGAATTCGGGACCGGAAAAAGCATATAAGAGATACCTATTTTGCACATCCCCAATGGAGCTGAAACTTTACGGGGAATGTTTATAGAATAAACAAAAAATACTGGAGCAGAAAACTACCGGAGGAGAGGCATTTGGTGAGGAACATACACCAGGGCACGCCAGGCCCCCCAAGCGCGCCCTGGTGGGTGGTTCTCACCCTATCCCACCTTCGGAGCCCATATTATGGTACAAATTGTGGTTTAACCTAGAAAAAATCAAGAGAGGGCTTTTGGGATGGAACGCCGCCGTCTCGAACCGGAACTTGGGCAGGAGCACTTTTGCCCTTCGACGGAGCGATTCCGTCGGGGGAACTTCCCTCCCGGAGGGGGAAATCAAAGCCATCGTCATCGCCAACAACCCTCTCATCTTTGGGAGTCCATTCTTCATCGACATATTCAACAGCACCATCTCCTCTTAAACCCTATTTCATCTCTTGTGTTCAATCTTTGTACCGGAACCTCAGATTGGTACCTGTGGGTGACTAGTAGTGTTGATTACCTTGTGTAGTTGATTACTATATGGTTTATTGGTGGAAGATTATATGTTCAGATCCATTATGCTATTCAATACCCCTCTGATCTTGAGCATGCATATTATTTGTGAGTACTTACCTTTATTCTTGATGTCACAGGAGAAGTCATGTTGCAAGTAATCATGTGAATTTGATATGTGTTTAATATCTTGATGATCTGTATGTTGTGATTCCATTAGTGGTGTCATATGAACGTCGACTACATGATACTTCACCATCCTTGGGCCTAAGGGAATGCATTATGGAGTAGTTATTAGATGATGGGTTGCTAGAGTGACAGAAGCTTAAACCCTAGTTTATGCGCTACTTTTTTTGACCAAAGTTTATGCGCTACTTCGTAAGGGGCTGGTTTAGATCCATATGTTTAATGCTATGGTTAGATGTTATCTTAATATTATTCTCGTAGTTGTGGATGTTTACGATGGGGTTAATCATAAGTAGGTTGTTAGTTCAAGTAAGAACATCACCTTAGCACCGGTCCACCCACATATCAAATTATCAAAGTAGCAAACACGAATCAAATCAACATGACGAAAGTGACTAGATGAATTCTTGTGTACCCTCAAGAACATTTTGCTTATCATAAGAGATTGTTTTGGCCTGTCCTTTGCCACAAAACGATTGTGCTACCTTGCTGCACCTTACCTATTGTTACTGTTACTTGCTCGTTACAGATTACCTTGCTATCAAACTACTTGCTACTTACAATTTCAGTGCTTGCAGAAATTACCTTGCTGAAAACCGCTTATCATTTTCTTCTACTCCTCGTTGGGTTCGACACTCTTACTTATCGAAAGGACTACGATTGATCCCCTATACTTGTGGGTCATCAGATGTGCTTCACTGAAACCTGGCTACATCTAGGTCTTTCACAGTTGACTCTATGTAAGCTGATGCATTCATGGATCCTAGTGGATAATAACAAGAAAAATTGGAAATCAAAGATTCCTCTAAAAAATAAAATCTTCATGTGGTATCTTCGGAGGGAAGTTGTGCTAACCAAAAATACAACCTCGCCAGTCAAAATTGGCAAGGAAGCCAAAATTGTAGCTTTTGTACATGCAATGAGATAATCGAACACCTTTTTAATGCAAGTTTGTACATTCTACATGGTCAGTCATCCAAATAGTGTTTAATTTGTATATGCCCACAAGTGTTGCCAAAAAAAATTGGCCATTGGTTCTACCACTGTTGGAAAAGATAGTGCCTAGGAGGCACTTAGGCACGCCTAGGCGCTAGGCGATGGCCAAACGCCTCGCATTGGACATAAGCAAAGTCTAGACATGGCAAACATGAAATTATTTACCCAAGAGATAAATCATGTCATATTACACTGATATGCGAACGCGCCCTATTTCAATGATAGTAGTTGATAGTTAACTTATCTATATGCCCTGAATTAAGATAATACACATATAATAACCATATATACACCCTAATAGTATGAACTATTTTACCGCCTAGGCCGGGCCTAGGGCGCTTAAGCACCGCTTAGGCACCTGGCGGAGGCCAACTGTCTCGCTTATGCCTACCGCCTTTTCTAACCTTGGGTTCTATGGTGTTTCAAATAGATTCGGAATGCTAATAAGGGTGGGAGCATATGTGTTGTTATGGTCGCTTTGGTTATGTATAAATGATTTGGTATTTGAAGACAAAAACTCTTCACCATTGCGGTTTATTTTCTGTTGTACGCACTCGCTTCTTGCATGGTCTGCATTACACCGAATGGAGTACCAACCATTGTTTAAGGGAGCGTGTATGCGGTTGGAGCGGATGGCCACGGAGGTTTAACCTAGCATGGGTGGCAACATAATCTTCGGATTAATCCACCAACTCCTTCGACATAGGCATAGTGTCGGTTCTATATGACTCTAGTATTGCCAATATGGCAGGGGTTTTATTTTATTTTGTCAGACTGTTAGTGTTTGATTATGTGCATCTTAATTATGAACATGTCGGATGTTGCTCGTCATGCTTTGTATCCGCTTGATGCTACATTTTAAGTTAATAAAAACGCCCTTTATTAGAGAAAAAAACCTTCAGGGCTTATCCGACAATATGCAACACCAACGGAGCCCACCCTTTTCTCCGGTTGTATATATAAGCTGCAATGTAAAAGCAGTTTTACTCCTTTGACTTGCAACCCTCGTATTTTCTGTTTATGTAAACCAGATCAAGACTTTAACCAGTAATCAAATCGAATAAGTACACTACTAGGATTATAAGGATAAATTTCCGATACTGAAAATTGACACATCCCTGGATAGGTTTGCTCATGGGATGGAGGCCTCATAACAAGGAGAGGGGCCTAGTCCATAGTCGGGCCCTGAGGTCGGTCTGGTGATCGACTTCCCGGGAGGTCGGATACATCCGTTGTTTTCACCATCATAAATGTTGTTAAAGCAAGCATGTAGCCTAAATTACGGCTATCACTCACACGGCTACTAAAGATTTGTATTTGCCATGAAAAAACATAATCCATACACATATTTCTCTAAGCACAACTAACTACCCCCCCCCCGCCACCGCCACACGCACACATATGTGTAGCCAAACAATAATATGTAGTCGAGTGATCCAAAGTTTCCTCGTTGTCACAAATTTACATTTCCTGCTGCTACACAACCCCTTTTTAACAAGTTGTCTTTAGAAAGGATACTATTTCTAAAGATCAACCACAAAAAGACTTTCCTCTTCAAATTACTTTTATAAACCTTTGTCACCTAAATGGGCACTTCACTTGTAGAGCTTTTAACATAAAATGCTTGGGTTTAACAAAGAAATTACTAGAATTATTAAAATCCAAACACATTTATCATTTTCCTCATTTAACACTACTCCAACACACAAGTCTTGTGGTTGCTTCCATGATTTAGTTAATTCACCCCTAATGTTTCTCCTAAAATTAATATTATTCCATCTCTCCTCAAAATGTTACCTATTGTCATGTTAAAACTAACACTAACAATATAGAATCTAGGAAATGTGTTACATAGAGCATAATCATCCAACCATTTATCATCGGAGAGCCTTATGATCTTACCATTCCCAATTTTTTCCTAGTAAATTTATAAAAGCTATTTCTATAACAAGAATTCCATGCATAAAAATGGGATTGTTCTGGTTTTCTGTTAACATACGCAAGTAAAATTGTACCATAATATTCGTTCTTAATAACTTCCACATCGTTTACCCTCCTCATTTTCCAGTCTCCACAACCATTTGCTTAATAAACATACATTCATAATTCCAAGATGCACTGTCCCCGAACCTCCCTGATCTACATCTTGACATGCTTCCTCACATTTAACTAAAGCATATTTATGAGAATTATCACTATCTTTCCATAGTAATCTCTTCACGCACAAAATTGCACTATGGAAAGAGCCTTTAGGAATAGGGAACATTGACATTAAGCAAAATCAGCCTAGCACCATAGTACATCAACCTCCACTGCCAAGTTACTAACATATTATACATGTTATGTTCTACTTTCTTACAATCCATATTCCTAAGCTTAGCATTATACATTAGTGTACCTAAGTAAGACATAGGTTGTACCCCAGCAGCACAAGTGGAAATATCACTTGTACATACTTTTCTAGTGCAACTAAATCCTAGTCATCAGTCAGTAACACAAAAAACAAGACGGTCTCTTACTCCCACTTCATGTCCTTTCATCTTCATAAACACCGCCCTCGAACACCCTCTCCAAACAATCTAACAAAGTAAGATTCACACTTCCGGGTTGAATCAAATAGGTAGGTTAGGCGGTCTTATTGATGCCAAAGTCACCGAAGTTGTGTATTTGGTAGCATGTGGGGTGTTTTTTGACATGGAACCACGTCAACTCGGTCTTGAGGAATCTTGCACTACCACTCGAGATGATATGATATTATTTGTCATGACGCATGGGTGCTAAAACTAGTCAAGGCACCATGTGATGGCGAAGAATGCTATGTATGTTGGTCATGAGATCTGCATGAAGGAGACGATACGAGGACACAACTTCCATGGTAGGTGGGTGCATGGGTGGCTCCAAATGAAGGCAAGTTTCCATGTGTGTCGATGCCAACTTATGATACAACATATTGTTGCAAAACAAGATGCTCGCTTTTCCTAGGCCCTTTGTCTTAGTAAAAATTGAGTTGATGGGATGGATATCGAGACATATCCAGGACCATATGAATATGTTAGACGGTACATGTCAGAGATGTTTGGATGCGTTTGGAGTCAATGGTGGGCATACATAACATTGGGATTTTGGTTTGACTAAATGGGTAATTAGCTCAAGGTGGGTTTATTCGTGCCTTGACTTAATGTAGGCGATAGCGAAGCAATAGCAAGAGTAGTGCAGAGTTGAAGTGGGTGTGGGGGAGAAACTAGGACATACATTAGCTACGATCATTCAAAAGGAAGACAAGATGAGGGGTGTGGGAGTTTTGTTTGTAGTCTTAGAGCATCCATCACATCATAGTCGTAGTCCTTTTGTTTGTAGGTTAGTAAAAACAAGTTAGGTGAAACCAACAAAAATTATACATAAGGGTGCAGCAACAACACCCTCTTGCTTGGCGAAAATCCATAGAAGGAAATATGTAGCCGAAGAGAGTCAAGAGTGTCGCCGGCCTAGAAAAACATGGACCTTGAACATAATCTCTATCATAGGATGACCCCGAGCATTGCGGTATGGTCTCACCTGCATCATCAAAGAGAGTTGACACTCAAAAATGATATGATCACAAAGAATGTCTTAAACCCAAAGGAAGATGAGGTCAGTTTTAGGACAACAATTATCCCGGTATAGTCGGACCCTCGAGAGGGAGCAGCATATTGTTAGGTTTTAACCCATCCGACTTGATTTGTTCGTGGAAGTTATATTGACACGATGGGGCATTTTCTGCATCAACACGACCTCAAGTTGCAAAGTGTTCTGGATGAAAGTTCTTTATGTCGTCAAATAAGAGGACTTGGCTTTTGGAATCATATCCATCCAAGACATGGGCAAGTCACCAAACAAAGAATCCGAGCTTGCCCGATACGTTAACACTCCATAGCCTCTCTCCATCTTGAGCGCTCCGCTAACGGGTCCAAAGCATGTGGTCTCTTCTACTCAATTCTTTCATCTCTTCTTTGTTTCAATCATCATACAGAATGCATAACGAATCTAGATCACTCTCGTACTCATAAATGTCGTGTATAGAAAAAAGCAAAAAGAATCATCTATTATGGGTGCACTACAACCCCTTGACCGAGGACAACAACTCGAGGGGGGGGGGGGCACATGTCCCATGGACACAAGAGAACCGCCGCACTTTGCTTGGGGCAGAGTGCGTGAAGGACCTTTGATAGGGAGCTCTTGTTTGACGCTTACTATGTCAAATAGACCCCATTTCGCGAAGAGTGGGTCGACCAGTTTAATGGTTAGTGACTCTACAAAGGTAGTGAGGCGCCCTAAAAAAAATTCTTCTATCAGGTTTTTTTATTATGTGATTTTTCCGTTTCACACTTCTAGAAATAAGGAAAATACTATTAAAAATCTGAAACTTTGAATTTTTTTAAAAGCCACGCAATTCATGTATTTTATTTACATAAATCAAAAGGTATATGATTTCTAAAATTAAAATTCTATTCTTTTTGGGAAATGGCTACATTTTTTAATTACTTTCATAAATCATAAACAGTTTTTATGATGGAATTTTATTGGGGACGAAAACACTTTATGTATTTGTGAATAAATTTAGAAAAGGCGAACAATTTTTTTAAATGCAAATACTTTGTCAAATTCCCAAACATCCTTCGAAAACACAAACATTTTTTGAAATTTCTAAATATATTTTGGAAACATCAATGTTTTTATAAAAATCTGGAAGATTTTCTGAATTCATGAACAAAATTTGAAAATGTGAACATTTTTTGAAATTTCAAAAGATTATTGGAAATGCGCAAAATTGTGATCTTGTGAACAATTTTTAAAACAAAAAGATTTGTAAACTCCCGAATATTTTTAAAATACATGGTAAATCAAATGTTTTTCATGGCAATTTATATTGGAGAAAGGATGGCAAATTTAATTTACAACTACTGAAATTTTTGGAAAAACATAAAGTGAAAGATTTTTCATGCTCGCCAGCTAAACTCGCCATCCTCGGCGAACATAATATGCCATGAAAACATTCCATTTGCCATGCTTAAAATCTGATGCTCGCTGGTTATTCGGCTCATTTCAAAAATGTGGACATCTTCTGAATTTACGAAAAAATATATAAAAACAGGAACATGATTTAAATTGCAAACAAATATTTTTCAATATGAGTATTTTCTAAACTTAAAGAAAAAATATAAAAAAACATGAAGGGAACACCAAAAAACAGAGAGAGAGAAAGAATAGAGTAGAATCTTCTGCAAGGTTCCTAAAATTGATGAAAAACAGGAGCCTTGTAGAAAGTTTCCAAAACCGGATCTGTAGAATGCACAAAAAAGATTAAATGGGCCGGCCGTCTTCAGTTGGAACGAGCGTCCAATAGTTTTGCGCTCTCGATGAGCCGCCCGGGCGGGCCGCTACCGTCAGCACCGCGCGCCTGGGTCCGTATACACTTTTTTTCTTTAAAGTAGTTCCGTAGTATACGCTTTCTTTCTTCCCCGACCGACGAAGACGAACACGACTCCGCTCCGTCGCTAGCCCCCTCCAAACCGCGTGCCCCGCGGCCGATCGCCCGGCGACCCCACCACCACCACCCCCCGCGCCGGCGCCGATGGACTACGAATTCCGCAGCCGGTCGGGCTCCGGCTCCTACGGCGGAGCCGGCGGGGGCGGGGGCGGCTCGTCCATCTACCCGCGCGTCGGCCAGCCCACCCACGGCGCCGCCGGCCCACCGCCGCAGCGGGCCGCGCCCTACCTCCACGCCACGGCAGCCCCCTCGTCCCCCGCTGCCCCGCCCCCCGCTCCTTCCTCCTCCTCCTCCTCCTCCACATCGAGTAATCCCCTCTTCCCCTACTCCGTACTGGTTCGATGCTGTACGGTCGATTGGTGCCCTGGTTGGTGGGCTGTTCGGTAGCCGAGAACCCGCGTGCTGTTTCGAGTAGGGCTCACCAGATCGTTCGTTCGATCGATTTGAGAGTGGTTTCGTGCGCGTTAGGTCAGCGGATCTCTTAGTTGAGTTCTGATTTAAGAGCTCCTGATTGGAAAGTGGAATTGAACAATCTAGACCTAAAACCGAGCTAGTTTTACCTGAGTTTGTCCACTGGTCTTTTAACTCCTGTGCTTAAACTTGCTTAGCTAGTAATTTCCCCCAAATTGACCATTACATCTGTGTAACTTAATTTAGCTTGTCAGGGCATGCTTCCTTGTGAAGAAGGGATTCATGCTGAAAATTGAAAAATATTGGGAGACATTGGTTGGACTTTGAATTGATATACAGAGAAGGGAGTTCCTGCTTGTTTCTAACAAACTGCTCAATATCGTGCCCTTTCTGTACTGTTATTGAGAACATTTCTTGGTTTACTAACATAATTCATGGTTTCGATGCAGTGGGCATACAAGTTGTTATAAAGCCAGAATATCGGATAACCCCTCCTGTAAGTTATATGATTTGTTTTTCAATCCCTACTTTCCTGTTCTCTTGTGCAAGAGCTGTTGGTCGACTTTCATACCAAACAAATTCTATTGATGACTGAGTTTGATTTTCATTCTGCATTATTAAGAGTGTTACTCCAAACAGAGAGATCTCTTGTCTTGGTTACAGGCTTTTAAGCAAAAAATAAATGTTGTTTCGTATTTAAATGGGTGTGTTTAGCTTCTGTGCACTGGCTAGACTGGACATAGACCATACCACCATGGGTGTTTAGTTTTCTATTGTCGTTCATTCTCCTTGGGCTTGTGAAAAGGAATGAATAGCTTGTGATGCATTCGGACCTTTTATTTAATAACTCGTCAATCTTCCTGTTTGTTTCTGTCCTCATATAGCGCATGGCTATACACCAGAAATATACAGATGATGAATTATTAGCATCCTACGATCCACCAGGAGTCAGCTTTAGCTGTCCAATTAGCGCCCTTTGTCATCGCTGATTAATGGTAATTTATCCTTCTTACCCCTAGGCTATCCGTCACATGTGGGTCTGGACCCACATATAATGGGCAGGGTGCAGGTTTTGATAAGTTTGCGGCATCTCAGTTTCTCCTGATGGACCATTTCATCGTTAGTAAACTACTGGAAATATAAATGGTGCAGCTTGCTCCATACTGATGGCATTTCTAAACAGTGGATGCAAAGTATGTCTACATGAAAATGTCTAAGGAGCACATGGGAATAATGAGTGTGTTCTACTTGTTATGGTTTACAGTAGATGAGTGGAAGAACTTGCATGTGACTTGTGTTAGATAATTTTATTTTAGTTGGCTGGCCACCCTTGCCATTGTCACTACTTCAGACTTTGATCCTAGAATGTTGGTGTGATAGTTGATACTTGATTGTATGAGTTGAAATGTATGAGGACGTGATTCTCAACACTCGTTATATTCTGTTCGTTTTCTAGAGAAGCATCCCACCATTCTGCAAACTTGTACAGTTATGCAATGCATAAATTATTTATTACAAAGTCATTCGCTGTTTTTTTATTTACCCTTCTCTTCACAGTGTTTGGAAAATTTTGCACCTTTTAATTAGTGTTATCTGGTATACATTTTCAGCCTCAGTTGGCGCCACAGATGGTAGAAGTTCCCCGCAGCACCTTTAATTTTGATTTTGAGTATGAAAGGAAGATTCTTGCGGAGGCAGAGAAGGAAAACCCCAACTGGGGGAAGTTTGTAATCGAAAGGCAGACACCACCACCACCACCACAGCAGCAACAACAACAACAACCACTGCCGCCAAGAGGGCCAAGACACTCAACTTCCACTACTTCTATGGTAAACAATATCTCTCGCTCCCGCGCCCTCCCTCTCTGCCAAAGCAGCAGTACATTAATATGGTGAAATCATGTATTGTAATTACAATAATCTTTGCAGTCTGGTCTAGCAACACCTCTTATGTTGGTCCTCTTTATGCCCTTTTCTGTTAGAACCAACATGGATCCACTTTCTCATGTGCATCTAAGTTATGTTTTGCTTGGAGTTTCTATTAGCTCTGACTCGATGCCACTTTTAACCTTAAGCAGGGATAGAGACTTGCCTGGGGCTGCCATGGCTGTTGCCCTGGACTATGACTGAAAATCCATTTAAATCTCCATTGAAAATTACAAGAAAATCATGAGGGTGTACTGGCTAAACTAGTTTAGCCTCAGACTTATGGCTGTGCTGCTTGTTCTATCCATTCTAAGTTCTAACTTGTTGAGATAGTTGTCTCTATGGCAGAAAATGCCTGCCTACTTAGAACATTGCAAGAAAATTATGTTGTTAAGCCCACAACCTTAAGTTATATAGTGAAGTCCAGGCTATCCATTACCAAGGTTCTGCTACTTCAGAAAAAAAGATTGGTTCTACTCCCTCTGTTACAAATTATTTGAAGTCCTAGCTTTGCCCTAAGTCTAGAGAAATCTACAACATGAAATAAGTTTCATTAGATTCATCATAACTACAGTATATTTTTGTAGTATATATATTTGATGTTGTGGATATTTACTCCCTCCGATCCATATTAATTGTTGCTGATTTAGTAAGAAGACTAAATCAGCGACAATTAATATGGATCGGAGGGAGTAACACATTTTTTTGTGGTCTATTTTATGACTCTGCTAGAGGCTCCTCACCTCCTTTGCATCCCTAACTTAGCTGCATCACTGCACATGATAAATGCACGCCAGATGTTTATAACAGTTGGGTATATTCATCGAAGTCTACTAGTGTAATAGTGTATCTCTGAATGCTTATTTTCTTTCTGTTTTGTCCTTTTTTCAGGCTACACCAGGGGATCCACTTGTGGAGAAGTATATGGCGATGGGGCTTGGACGCGAAGCTGTTTCATTTGCTGTGCTAAATTATGGAGATAATCCAACAAAGGCATGCTCTTTCTCCTCTTTTACCTTTATCAATATACTATCTTCCATCATCATCAGTTACAAAAACCAATGCTCTGCTGTACTGTGGCTGTATCAGTAAACTAATACTATCTTTCATTATGGTCAATCACATCGGTACAAACAGCGGATGGCTGTTACATTTTGCAGTTAACTTGGTCCACTTATCTTTTGTGCCACACACTAATTGATAGGAGAACTGTACTGTGCTTGCCGTTTATCCAGTCTAAGTTCAAACTTGTTGAAGTAGTTGTCTCTATGGGAGAAAATGCTTGCCTAGCTAGAATTCCTCTTACCAATTACTCCCTCTGTCCCATAATATAAGATGTTATTACATCCAATATATGCGGGAGTATTGTTATGTACATTTAGCCCAAAAAAGAAAATAGTGAGTACAGTGCTTTCCAATCTGGGTAAAGGTGTCATAAATCACATGGTTTAACTTGTAACAGTTGTATAGTAGTCGAACCTAGGGATGCAAGCGGCATCCCACAAAACCAGCAAACTAGTTCATTTCTGGCCAGAAGATTAACACTAAACTAAAGATGGATTTGTCCTAGGATGTAGCCCGCAAATCCGTCCGATCTGCATCCCCTTCCCCTTGGAAGATTTTGTATTGTGTCCATCATTCATTCATTCATTCATTCGATAGTACGTGGTTCCGCCTCTGCCGTTTATCTTCTGTGTTGTGCAATTTTCTCCTGGCGTTTCATTTTTGGCAAAACTCACAAGTAGGGAGTATAAACCTGGTGGTTTGTTGACCTTGTCCCGCAGGTGAAGGAGTTTGTGAAAGCCTACAACGCCCTCCACGAGATGGGGTTCACCTCGCGGAACGTCCCCGAGCTGCTGGCGATGCACGACAACGACCCCGACAAAGTTATCCAGCACCTGCTCAGCATAACATAGCATTGTCCACGCTTCTAGCCAACATATGTACAGTGAGACAGGTCCCGCTTCTAGCCGACATTATAGTACTACATTGTACCTGCAACTTGTAATGGAGTTCTGGAGTGGCTCAGTGTGCCTGTCAGCTGCGACGGCCATGATTGGCGTGTCACTATATTTCATCACATTACGTTATTTTCCAGATATGTGTGTATGTATTGCTGAGAAGATCTCTCGTGTGGGACTTCCTGCCAGCGTGAAGCTTATCATCCAGGCCTTGAGCTGCCCACCGTGCCAGCTCCAAAGAAACGTCAGGACCCAGTACTACACGTATGTATCTGTCCATTTAGCTTAGTTCGTGTAGCGACGTGCTTCCAAAGCAGAAGTGCACCAGCGAGTGGCAAGTCCCCGGCCTAACCATATGCAGTGCGAAACGAAACGCAATCAAATCTCTACCCCCGGCACCGCTGTATAAGCATGGCAAGCCTAGCCACTCCACCCCGTCTTGTACGCACACCAAGACAACGCTGCTGTGGGCTCGCTCGCTCGCACGTTGTTTTACTCCCCGGGATGAGGATCGCGTCGGCGTGGCAGCTGCTCCTGCCGGCGGCGCTGTGCTGCTGCTGCTACATCGGCGCCGCGGCCGGCGAGGGGCGGCGGTGCAGGTTCCCGGCCCTGTTCAACTTCGGCGACTCCAACTCCGACACGGGCGGTTTCTGGGCCGCCTTCCCGGCGCAGCCGCCCCCGTTCGGCGTCACCTACTTCGGCCGCCCCGCCGGCCGCGCCTCCGACGGCCGCCTCGTCATCGACTTCATAGGTAGGCACCGACGCGCGCGCCACTACTCGCAGCTCTATTCTATCCGGCCGTTGGTTCGATCGATTCTGACGACTTGACGGCGGTGATCAGCCCAGGCCATGGGGCTCCCGCTGCTGAGCCCCTACCTGCGGTCCGTCGGCTCCGACTTCCGGCACGGCGCCAACTTCGCCACGCTGGCCTCCACGGCGCTGCTGCCCAACACGTCGCTCTTCGTCACCGGCGTCAGCCCCTTCTCCCTCGCCATCCAGCTCCGGCAGATGAAGGAGCTCAGCAGCAGAGCCATCGCCTCCAGCGGCACCACCGGTAAAAGGATAACCTCCTGACAAAAAAAAAAGTACTCCTGGTGCAGCACGGTCTGAATTTTACTCCTGGCTCTTCATTGGCTTGAGTTTCAGGCCAACTTCCTCCGCCCGACGTTTTGGGCGACTCTCTGTACACGATCGACATCGGCCAGAATGATTTCACCTCCAACCTAGGGTCGCAGGGCATCGATAGTGTCAAGCAAACGCTTCCTTCAGTCGTCAACCAGATCTCAGGGGCAATGCAGGTAATTCTGGACAGTCCAAACAAAAAATGGTGGTTAGTACAACTCGAAATGATCAAAATAATTGGCCATTCTGATGGACTTCATCATGTGTGGCACCTTCTCAACTATTTGCAGGACTTGTACAGCATCGGGGCCCGCAAATTCATGGTGTTCAACATGGCGCCGATCGGCTGCTACCCGGCCTTCCTCGTGGAGCTCCCCCATGGCAGCGACGATCTGGATGACTATGGCTGCATGACAAGTTACAATGGCGCGGTTGTCTACTACAATGAACTGCTGAATAGCACCTTGGCCGAGGTTCGGAAGACACTGCGGGATGCGTCGATCGTGTTGGTCGACAAATACTCTGCCATGCTCCAGCTGTTCAGGCATCCAGAAGATCATGGTGAGCTTTCTCTCCAATCTTTTTCTGCCATCCAACGAGTACATGAATCGGTTTGGTTCATAAGTCATAACCATGTCTGAAACTACAGGTATAGGGTAGTACTGAAGCTGGTCTGCTGATGATGATTTCAGGGCTCGAGTATGGGACCAAGGCTTGCTGCGGGTACGGTGGCGGAGCATACAATTTTAACCCAGATCTGTACTGTGGCACCAGCAAGATTGTGAAGGGCGAAATAGCAACTGCGACGGCCTGCAAAGACCCGCAGAACTACGTGAGCTGGGATGGAATCCATGCCACCGAAGCTGCAAACAATATCATAGCATCTGCGGTGATGAGTGGCTCCTACTCGTATCCACCTTCCGATCTTTCAAAACTTTGTCAGGCGTAGTCTCCTAGGCTGATCACAGCGCAAGTTTACTCGGAGATAATACTGCTTGCTCAAACCAAGTTATCCCGCTGTGCTGTCAGATAACAGCGCAAGTTTAGTCAGAGACAGTGTTGCTGTTACCAAATTACTCAGTATGTCAGTTAACAGCTGCGATGATTACAGAAAATAAGAGCTTCATTGTAAGTGTGTCATGTTATGTTTCTGCTATAATGCACCATTACATGTAGTGCTGAAAGATTAGACAAAAAATATTGTGGTCTCTACTGTAATCATCAACTGCAAATTTCTTGATGTTTTGCACAAGAATCATCATGAAGACATGAACAATCACAACCATAAAAACTACAGCGCAAGAATCATCCCCAGGATGATATCATTCACCGTACAAAACATCAAGCACAGAACTTAGTTAACAAGATCTGAGAAATAGAGATAAAGTAAAGCAGATCCATTGCAAGCTTCGAACTAGCAGAGGGTGCATAATTCAGAAGCACATCGTATGTAGCCGCTTCACATTCAGATAGTTCACATCAACCAACCCAACCATAATTCAGAATCACATCGAATAGAGCAGAAAGCCAAAATGAGTTCACCAATTCCCTGTACAAACATCTAAAAAACAGAATAACACAGCCAGAACACAAAGATAACAGAGCACGCCAGCAAAATCAGAGCGCCCATGGGACAGCGCGTCATGCATTGTCCAATGCCATCACTGCAACACCATGCTACATGTGGCAAGAACACATAGCAGAATCATGGAGCAATTGAGTGGCAAACAGTGGCATTGGAAAACATAATTAGCATCAGATGATAACTGGACTCTTGCATTGCAATTTCATTCGAGCATCATGATACATAGGACCAGATGACACAATCATATCAACACCAACAAACAGAAGCACTCGACACACATCTGGATCACAAGACAAGAACACCTCCTGCCAGTATTTCCGGCAACCCCAAACCTAGGCGCGCGCCCCGCGGATGCAGCATGCAAGCTGGATGTCCTTGGGCATGATGGTGACGAGCTTGACGTCATATCACAAATCTAAGACAAGATTTTCAGGACGGAGGGAGTACTTGTTTCTATTATAATGTATCACTACATGTTGTTAACTTGTTAGATTAAATGGATAGTACTGAAAGGATCAAAGAAAAATATTGCAGTCTCTACTGTAATTGTCAGCTACAATTTCTTATGCACAAGATGAAAATCACAACCACAAAAATTCCAGCACAAGAATCGTTCTTGGGATGATGCCATTCCCCAATCATAACGTCCAAGCACATGACTTAGTTAATAAGATCTGAGAAAGACAAATAGACCACATCTGTATTCCGTTGAAAATTTCGAACCAGCAGACAACACATAATTCAGAATCACATCACATATCGCCACCTCACCTTCAGCTAATCCACATCAGCCAACCAAAACATAGTTCAGAGTTACATCAAACAGAGCTGAAAGCCCAAATGAATTCACCAATTCCCTGTACAAATGTGCACAAAAGATGCAAGAAAACTGAATCACACAGCGACGAAAGAAGAATAACAGGGCACCCCAGCAAAATCAACAAACCCATGGGACACTGCACCATGCATTGTCCAATTCCATCACTGCAACGCCATGCTACATGTGACGAAATCATGGAACAGTGAAGTAGCAAACAATGGCATTGGAGAACAAAATTAGCATCAGATGATAACTGAACTTGCCATTGGCATTTCATTCAAGCATCACGGGAACAAACGACAGATAATCTCAACACCAACAAACAGAAGCACCAGAAGTTGCAAACAATGTCACTGAAATCTGAATCAGATGATAACTAAACTTTTCCATTGTCATTTCATTCAAGCATCACGACACATAGCGACAGATCATATCAACACCAACAAACAGAAGCATCGGACAAACATCCGGATCACAGGACAAGAACAGCTACTGCTCGGTATTACCGGCGACCCGAAACCTAGGCGCGCTCCCCTCGGATGCGGCGGGCGAGCTGGATGTCCTTGGGCATGATGGTGACGCGCTTGGCGTGGATGGCGCAGAGGTTGGTGTCCTCGAACATCCCGACGAGGTACGCCTCGGCGGCCTCCTGGAGCGCGGAGACGGCGGAGGACTGGAAGCGGAGGTCGGTCTTGAAGTCCTGCGCGATCTCGCGGACGAGGCGCTGGAAGGGGAGCTTGCGGATGAGCAGCTCCGTGCTCTTCTGGTACTTGCGGATCTCCCGGAGCGCGACGGTGCCGGGGCGGAAGCGATGGGGCTTCTTCACGCCGCCGGTGGCCGGGGCGGACTTGCGCGCCGCCTTGGTCGCCAGCTGCTTCCTCGGCGCCTTGCCGCCGGTGGACTTGCGCGCCGTCTGCTTCGTGCGGGCCATCGGAGGTAGGGGGTCGGCGGCGTGGGTGGGCGAGCGAGCGAGCGAGCGGCGGTGTCTTCTTGGGAGATCGGGTGCGGCGGCGGTGTGAGTTGTGAGGATTTGGGGCGGAGGTGGAGGGGTTAAGTAGGGGTGGGAAAATTTTGGAGGATGGTGGGCGGCTGGAGCATTTCGGGAGGGAATTCCTGGTTTCGGACGGATTCTTGGCGCCACGGCAGAGGAGCGTGCGGGGCCAGGTGAGCCGTTGGATCGGGCGGAATGGACGTTGGAGATGTGTTTGTGCGGGTTGGCCATGGACCGTGATCCGTGGAGTAGCATTCCTCGCTTTGTGTGTGCTTTGAAGCGTGCCAAACGTTTTAAAACCTTTTCTTTCTCGTTTGATTTGCTAATGTTTCATCGGATTATGCAGAAAGAATGTTGGTTTTCTCTTCTCTGGCTTCAAGGTGAGATGTCTAGATTACATTAGTCATCATTTATGTTCGGTTTATATATATGGCCGAGACAACCATGTTTTGGATTAATGCCATCCGACAATATAATGGATCGGAGAAAGGCAAATGTTTTTTGAATTTTCATAGATTGTGACTCTTCTCGTCAGAGCATATACACCCACGTACTTCTAATTCGACAATTTAAACGTTCATCGACGTGCCCGACCAATGATCGGGCATGTCCGTTTTGAGCCTTTATATGTCTGTTCGTGGAGCCACGGTCCTTGTTTATTACTCATATGTCCATTCACTTGCACGCGATTGGTAGAGATGAATAGAGAGAAATAAAAGAATGAATAAAAAAGAAAAAAAGTGATTCAGGGTGGAGCCGTGTTCTACGTGGCGGACTGACCGGGATGCTGTCCGCGAGCCCTCGTATCCCAGTGGCGGAGCCAGGAATTTGCTCCTGTGTATTCTTGTAAAAAAAGATTGCCAAAGCAATATAATAGAACAATAAATGTAGAAGATGAGAACATCAATGACTCAATGACCATACATTGATAGTAGTAGCGAAGTATCATTGTGACAATATCTCTAGGAATTAAGAAAGATTACAAATAGCAATGGAATTACAGTATAACTTTGCGGCCTCCTTTTTGGAAGAGATTGGTGACATCCTCCTCTATCACTTGCTTGAAGAACTCTCTCTCTCAACAAATGTAACCAAGCAATTGTTCAAGTATTCATCACCCATTTTGTTTCTTAGTAAATTCTTCACATATTTCATTGAGGAAAATACCCTCTCAACACTGGCAATGGCTACCGAAAGAATGAGCACCAACTTTAAAAGTCTGTAAACAATATAATGTTGTTCATTCTTTCTTGTCTCAACCATCAAAACTGAAAGCTCACAGAGATTCTTTAAATTGCTAAAACCTTTTATCCATATGCACATGAGATATGTACATGCTTAATTGTCATGGAAGTCTTGACAATTCATCATTTGTGAAATCCTTAGCATAAAACTTTCTAGCAAGCCTAACCAGCTTCTCTTTATCATAAGCAGCAAATGAATCACGTGTACTGAATGCTGCCATGCAAGTAAGTAGTTCAGTGTTTATCTCATCGAATCTTCATCCAGCTCTTGAAGTTGCCTATCAATGACACCCACAAACATTTCAACTTTGAAGTGGTGGTAATTCCTTGCGCCATTAAAGAACCCTCTTTTTGGCCTCCCAACACAATAGTAAGGAGCCTCCATGTCGACAACTTTGATCTTGTGCTTTACACGAAAAGAAATGACATTCTAAAGAAAATCATTCCACCCTTCATCTTTTTGCAAGCATTACATGTGTAGCTTTGTGAGATCAACAATCTTCGTAGCATTAACAATATCTTGATATTTCTTTTGCAAAGCTATACTCAAGTCATCGGTGTATTAATACATTTCTCGCATCAAGTGTGTCATGAAAACGAATTCAAATGTCTGAAATGATGTCAACATAGTCACTATTGCTACTGCCTCTTTGTCGTTATACTCTTTTGCAATCTTGACGAGAACACGCCTCATTGTGGGATACATAGAGATAACATGGCTGCGTCCGCTCGATACATAGAGATAACATGGCTGCATCCGCTCTTCAATACCGGCGGCGCCCTTAGCCGGCGAGCCGCTTCAATACCGGCGCTAGAGGTTGCATCCGCTCTTCAATGGAGAGCGGCTACTCTACAACGGCATGAATGCGGGCATATGGCGTCAGGAGGGAAGTGCGTGCGGGAGGGGGGTTACGGGCCAGGTCGTTCAAAATCAGACGAAGTAGCGGTTCTGGCTCCCGCAAACCTCCCCCACGTTGGTTTCCGCTTTGTGGGAGAAACTGCGTTTGAACCACTCCGCGGACCGATACAAGACCACATTGGATGGCTGTCGTGTTGGGGAACGTTGCATGGGAAACAAAAAATTTCCTACGCACACGTAGATCTATCCATAGTGATGAGCATCCATGAGAGGGAGAGTGGATCTACATGCCCTTGTAGATCGCTAAGCGGGAAGCGTTAAGAAACGCGGTTGGTGTAGTCGAACGTCTTCGCGATCCAAATCGCCGTGCGTCCCGCGATCCAATCACGATCCGTCCCGCGATCCGATCATGATCCGTCCCACGAATTTGATCACGATCCGTCCCACGAACTTGATCACGATCCTTCCGATCTAGCACCGAACGGACGACACCTTCGCGTTCAGCACACGTTCAGCTTGATGACGATCTCCACCGTCTTGGTCCAGCAAGAGGGAGTGGAGAGGGAGAAGAGTTCTCCGGCAGCCTGACGGTGCTCCGGCGATGGTGGTGGAGCAATTCCGGTAGGGCTTCGCCTAAGCACTGCAGAAAACCGATCTAGAGGAGAAACTATGCACTGGAGTAACGGGTAGCACGTGGCTGAAAAAACTAGTGCAAAAACCCAAAACCCTCTAGTATATATAGGAGGAGAGGAGGAGAGGAGGCAGCCTTGGACTCCAAGGCTATCTGGTTCGGCCGAACCTACTAGGAGAGGAGGATTCCTCCTCCAATCCTAGTAGGACTAGGATTGCTCCTTTTTGCCTTTTTTCCACCTTTTCCTATTGGGTTTTTTCCTCCAGCCACATGGGCCTTGTGTGGGAGTTTCCACCAGCCCACTAAGGGCTGATATTCACTCTCCCACAGCCCATGAAGCCTCTTGGGTCGAAATACCCCTCCCGGAGGCCTCCCGGTACACTACCGGCACTCCCGGTACACTACCGATGAGCCCGAAACTTTTCCGGTGACCAAATCAGGACTTCCTATATATGAATCTTTATCTCCAGACCATTCCGGAGCTCCTCGTGACGTCCGGGGTCTCATCCAGGACTCCGAACAAACTTCGTTCACCACCATACATAACTCTATACTACCGAAATGTCACCAAACCTTAAGTGTGCAGACCCTGCGGGTTCGAGAACTATGTAGACATGACCGAGACACCTCTACGGTCAATAACCAATGGCGGGACCTGGATGTCCACATTGGTTCCTACATATTCTACGAAGATCTTTATCGGTCGAACCTCTATGTCAAGGATTCAGTTAATCCCGTATGATGTTCCCTTTGTTCTTCGGTATGTTACTTGCCCGAGATTCGATTGTCGGTATCTCCATACCTAGTTCAACCTCGTTACTGGCAAGTATCTATACTCGTTCCGTAATACAAGATCTCGCAACTAACACTTAGTCACATTGCTTGCAAGGCTTATTGTGATGTTGTATTACCGAGTGGGCCCTGAGATACCTCTCCGTCACACGGAGTAACAAATCCCAGTCTTGATCCATGCCAACTCAATAGACACCCTCGGAGACACCTGTAGAGCACCTTTATAGTCACCCAGTTACATTGCGACGTTTGATACACACAAGGTACTCCTCTGATATCTGTGAGTTGCATGATCTCATGGTCATAGGAACATATACTTGACATGCAAAAAACAGTAGCAATAAACTGACACGATCATAAGCTACGTTTGTTGTCTGGGTCTTTTCCATCGCATCATTCTCCTAATGATGTGATCCCGTTATCAAATGACATCTCATGTCCATGGCTAGGAAACCTTAACCATCTTTCGATCAACGAGCTAGTTCACTAGAGGCACACTAGGGACATTGTGTTTGTCTATATATCCACACATGTATCCATGTTTCCAATTAATACAATTATAGCATGGATAATAAACGATTATCATGAACAAGGAAATACAATAATAAACACTTTATTTATTGCCTCTAGGGCATATTTCCAACAGTCTCCCACTTGCACTAGAGTCAATAATCTAGTTTCACATCACTATGTGATTTACATTGTAATGAATCGAACACCCATGCAGTTCTGGTGTTGATCATATTTAGCCCTTGGAAGAGGTTTAGTCAACGGGTCTGCAACATTCAGATCCGTGTGCACTTTGCAAATATTTATGTCTTACTCCACGATGTAATTGCGGATGGAGTTGAAGCGTCGCTTTATGTGTCTGGTCCTCTTGTGAAACCTTGGTTCCTTGGCCAGAGCAATGGCACCAGTGTTGTCACAGAACAGGTTCATTGGATTCAGTGCACTGGGCACTACTCCAAGATCTTTCATGAACTGCTTCATCCAGACACCTTCCTTCGCCGCCTCCGAGGCTGCGATGTATTCCGCTTGGCACGTAGAATCAGCTACCACGCTTTGCTTGGAACTGCACCAGCTTACCGCTCCCCCGTTAAGAATAAATACGTATCCGGTTTGAGACTTAGAGTCGTCCGGATCAGTGTCAAAGCTTGCATCAACGTAACCCTTTATGACGAGCTCTTCATCACCTTCATAAACGAGAAACATTTCCTTAGTCCTTTTCAGGTACTTAAGGATATTCTTGACCGCTTGCCAGTGCTCCATTCCAGGATCACTTTGAAACCTTCTGGCCATACTTATGGCAAGGCTAACATCAGGTCTTGTGCATAGCATTGCATACATGATAGAGCCTATGGCTGAAGCATAGGGGATGACACTCATCTTTTCTCTATCTTCTGCAGTTACTGGGCATTGAGTCTTACTCAACTTCACACCTTGTAACACAGGCAAGAACCCCTTCTTGGACTGTTCCATTTTGAACTTCTTCAAAACTTTATCAAGGTATGTGCTCTGTGAAAGTGCTATTAAGCGTCTCGATCTATCTCTATAGATCTTAATGCCTAATATGAAAGCAGCTTCTCCTAGGTCCTTCATTGAAAAACTCTTGTTCAAATATTCCTTCATGCTTTCCAACATTTCTATATTGTTTCCAATCAGCAATATGTAATCCACATATAATACTAGAAATGCTATAGAGCTCCACTCACTCTCTTGTAAATACAAGCTTCTCCGTAAACTTGTATAAACTCAAACACTTTGATCACCTCATCAAAGCGCTTATTCCAACTCTGAGATGCTTGCATCAGTCCATAAATGGATCGCTGGAGTTTGCAAACTTTGTCAGCATTCTCTAGATTGACAAAACCTTCGGGTTGCATACAACTCTTCCTCAAGGAAACCGTTGAGGAACGCTGTTTAGACATCCATCTGCCAAATTTCATAGTCGAAATAAGCAGCTATTGCTAACATGATTCTGACAGACTTAAGCATCGCTACGGGTGAGAAAGTCTCATCGTAGTCAACTCCTTGAACTTGTGAAAAACCCTTTGCCACAAGTCGAGCTTTATAGACAGTGACATTATCGTCCGTGTCTGTCTACTTCTTAAAGATCCATTTGTTTTGAATGGCCTTTTGCCCTTCAGGTAATACTTCCAAAGTCCACACTTTGTTTTCATACATGGATCCCATCTCGGATTTCATGGCCTCTAACCATTTCTCGGAATCCGGCCCATCACTGCTCCTCCATAGCTCGTAGGTTCATTGTTGTCCAACAACATAACCTCCAAGACAGGGTTGCCGTACCACTCAGGGGTAGTACGCGGCCTTGTCGACCTACGAGGTTCAATAGCAGCTTGATCCGAAGCTTCATGATCATCATCATTAACTTCCTCTTCTACCATCGTAGGTTCCACAGAACATCTTTCTGTGCTGCGCTACTTTCTGGTTGAAGTAAAGGTTCAATAACCTCATCAAGCTCTATTTTCCTCCCACTCAATTCTATCGAGAGAAACTCTTTCTCAAGAAATGTTCCGTTCTTAGCGACAAACACTTTGCCTTCGGATCTGAGATAGAAGGTATACCCGACTGTCTCTTTCGGGTATCCTATGAAGACGCATTTCTCCGCTTTGGGTTCCAGCTTTTCAGGCTGAAGCTTTTTGACATAAGCATCACATCCCCAAACTTTAAGAAACGACAACTTTAGCTTCTTGCCAAACCATAGTTCATATGGCGTCGTCTCAACGGATTTTGATGGTGCCCTATTTAAAGTGAATGCAGCTGTCTCTAATGCATAACCTCAAAACGATAGTGGCAAATCAGCAAGAGACATCATAGAGCGCACCATATCTAATAAGGTTCGATTACGACGTTCGGACACACCATTACGCTGTGGTGTTCCGGGCGGTGTTAACTGTGAAACAATTCCACACTGTCTTAAGTGACTGCCAAACTCATAACTCAGATATTCACCTCCTCGATCAGATCGCAGGAACTTAATCTTCTTGTTACGATGATTCTCAACTTCACTCTGAAATTGCTTGAACTTTTCAAACGTTTCAGACTTGTGTTTCATCAAGTTAATATACCCATATCTACTTAAGTCATCAATGAAGGTGAGAAAATAACGATATCCACCATGCGTTGTAACATTCATTGGACCACACACGTCAGTATGTATGATTTCCAATAAGTCACTTGCCCGTTCCATTGTTCCAGGGAACGGCATTTTAGTCATCTTGCCCATGAGGCATGGTTCACATGTGTCAAGTGATTCAAAATCAAGTGACTCCAAAAGTCCATCAGCATGGAGCTTCCTCATGCGTTTTACACCAATATGACCTAAACGGCAGTGCCACAAGAAAGTGGTACTATCATTATCAACTCTACATCTTTTGGCATCAATGTTATGAACATGTGTATCATCACTATCAAGATTCAATATGAATAAACCCCTCACATTGGGTGCATGACCATAAAAGATATTACTCGTACAAATAGAACAACCTTTATTCTCTGATTTAAATGAGTAACCGTCTCGCAATAAACAAGATCCAGATATAATGTTCATGCTTAACGCAGGCACTAAATAACAATTATTCAGGTTCATCACTAATCCCGATGGTAATCGAAGTGAGAGCGTGCCGACGGTGATCACATCAACCTTGGAACCATTTTCCACGCGCATCGTCACTTCATCCTTCGCCAGCCTTCGTTTATTCCGTAGTTCCTGCTTTGAGTTGCAAATGTGAGCAACCGAACCGGTATCAAATACCCAGGCACTACTACGAGAGCTAGTAAGGTACACATCAATAACATGTATATCATATATACCTTGTTTGTCGTTGGCCGCCTTCTTGTCAGCCAGGTACTTGGGGCAGTTCCGATTCCAGTGACCAGTTCCCTTGCAATGAAAGCACTCAGTTTCTGGCGTGGGTCCATGCTTGGGCTTGTTTACAGGAGTAGCAACTGTTTTCCATCCTACTTGGTTTTACCCTTCTTGCCCTTGCCCTTGACTTTGCCATTTTTCTTGAAACTAGTGGTTTTTATTGACCATCAACACTTGATGTTCTTTCTGGATTTCAGACTCAGCGACTTTTAGCATCGCAAACAGCTCGGCGACTGACTTGTTCATCCCGTGCATGTTATAGTTCATCACAAAGCTCTTGTAACTAGGTGGCAGTGATTGAAGAACTCTGTCAGTGATCGCCTCTGGCGGAAGGGCAATTCCCAACTCCGCTAGACGAGTTGAATACCCAGACATTCTCAGTATATGTTCACTGATAGACCCGTTCTCCTCCATCTTGCAAGCATAGAACTTATCGGAGGTTTCACACCTCTCGATCGGGGCGTTCTTCTGAAAGATAAACTTCAACTCCTGGAACATCTCATATGCTCCATGACGTTCAAAATGTGTTTGAAGTCCCGGTTCTAAGCCATACAATATTGCACACTGAACTATTGAGTAATCTCCAGTACGTGCCTCCCAAGCGTTCTTAACGTCTTCGGAGGTCATGTCTTCTGGTTGGTCACCAAGCGGTGCATCAAGGACATATGATTTCTGGGAAGCCGTGAGGATAATCCTCATATTACGGGCCCAATCAACAAAGTTACTTCCATCATCTTTCAACTTAGCTTTCTCTAGGAACGCATTAAAATTCAGGGGTGCTACTGCGCGAGCCATTGATCTACAACATAAATATGCAAAGGTTACTAAGACTATTGTTCAAGATAATGAGTTTAGTTAATCAAATTACTAAACTCCCACTCAAATTGACATCCCTCAGGTCACCTGAGTGTCACATGATCCAAATCCACCAACTCAAGTCCGATCATCACGTGAATTGAGGTGGCTTCAATGGTGAACATCATTATGTTGATCATATCTACTATATGACTCATGTTCGACCTTTCGGTCTATTGTGTTCCGAGGCCATGTCTGTACATGCTAGGCTCGTCAAGTTTAACCCGAGTGTTCTGCGCGTGCAACACTGGCTTGCACCCATTGTATGTGAACGTAGAGTCTATCACACCCGATCATCATGTGGTGTCTCAACACGACGAACTTTAGCAACGGTGCACACTCGGGGAGAACACAATTTATCTTGAAATTTAAGTGAGGGATCACCTTATAATGCTACCGTCGTACTAAGCAAAACAAGGTGCATACAAGGATTAACATCACATGCAATTCATAAGTGACATGATATGGCCATGAACTTGTGCTTCAAATCTCCATCTTGAAAGCACCGGCATGATCTCCATCGTCACCAGCACGACACCATGATCTCCATCATCTTGATCTCCATCAACGTGTCACCATCGGGGTTATCACGCCCTGCATGCTTCTACTACTATTGGTACCGTTTAGTGATAAAGTAAATTATTGCATAGCGCTTAATGATTGACACGCAGGTCATACAATAATTAAAGACAACCCTATGGCTCATGCCAGTTGCCGCACTCATCGACATGCAAGTCGTGAAATTCTATACATCACATGATCATCTCATACATCACATATATCACATCATGTAATTGGCCATATCACATCACAACATACCCTGCAAAAACAAGTTTGACGTCCTCTAATTGATGTTGCATGTTTTACGTGGCTGCTACGGGTTTGTAGCAAGAACGATTCTCACCTACGCATAAACCACAACGGTGATACATAATTTGCTTTTCAACCTTCTCAAGGACCACCTTTGTCGAATCCGATCCAACTAAAGTGAGAGAAACTGCTACCCGCAAGCCATCTAGGCAACAAGTTGCGTCGAGGGAACCGGTCTCTCATAAGCGTACGAGTAATGTTGGTCCAGGCCGCTTCATCTCACAATACCGCCGAACCAAAATCCGACCAAGGGAGGAAGCAATCTAAGCATCAACGCCCACAAACCTTTTGTGTTCTACTCGAGATCTCATCTACGCATAGACCTAGCTCATGATGCCACTATTGGGGAACGTTGCATGGGAAAAAAATCCTACGCACACGCAGATCTATCCATGGTCATGAGCATCTACGAGAGGGAGAGTGGATCTACATACCCTTGTAGATCGCTAAGCGGGAAGCGTTAAGAAACGCGGTTGGTGTAGTAGAACGTCTTCGCGATCCAAATCGCCGTGCGTCCCGCGATCCAATCATGATCCGTCCCGTGATCCGATCACGATCCGTCCCACAAACTTGATCACGATCCGTCCCACGAACTTGATCACGATCCTTCCGATCTAGCACCAAACGACGGCACCTCCGCGTTCAGCACACGTACAGCTTGATGACGATCTCCACTGTCTTGATCCAGCAAGAGGGAGTGGAGAGGAAGAAGAGTTCTTCGGCAGCATGACGGCGCTCCGGCGATGGCGGTGGAGCAATTCCGGCAGGGCTTCGCCTAAGCACTGCAGAGAACCGATCTAGAGGAGAAACTATGCACTGGAGGAACAGGTAGCACGTGGCTGAAAAAAACTAGTGCAAAAACCCAAAACCCTCTAGTATATATAGGAGGAGAGGAGGAGAGGAGGCAGCCTTGGCCTCCAAGGCTAGCTGGTTCGGCCGAACCTACTAGGAGAGGAGGATTCCTCCTCCAATCCTAGTAGGACTAGGATTGCTCCTTTTTGCCTTTTTTCCCACCTTTTCCTATTGGTTTTTTTACTCCAGCCACATGGTCCTTGTGTGGGAGTTTCCACCAGCCCATTAAGGGCTTATATTCACTCTCCCACAGCCCATGAAGCCTCTCGGGTCGAAATACCCCTCCCGGAGGCCTCCCGGTACACTACCGATGAGCCCAAAACTTTTCCGGCGACCAAAACAAGACTTCCTATATATGAATATTTACCTCCGGGCCATTCCGGAGCTCCTCGTGACGTCCGGGATCTCATCCGGGACTCCGAAAAAACTTCGGTCACCACCATACATATCTCTATACTACCGAAACGTCACCAAACCTTAAGTGTGCAGACCCTGCGGGTTCGAGAACTATGTAGACATGACCGAGACACCTCTATGGTAAATAACCAATGGCGGGACCTGGATGTCCACATTGGTTCCTACATATTCTACGAAGATCTTTATCGGTCGAACCTCTGTGTCAAGGATTCAGTTAATCCCGTATGATGTTCCCTTTGTTCTTCGGTATGTTACTTGCCCGAGATTCGATCGTCGGTATATCCATACCTAGTTCAACCTCGTTACCGGCAAGTCTCTTTACTTGTTCCGTAATACAAGATCTCGCAACTAACACTTAGTCACATTGCTTGCAAGGCTTATTGTGATGTTGTATTACCGAGTGGGCCCTGAGATACCTCTCCGTCACACGGAGTAACAAATCCCAGTCTTGATCCATGCCAACTCAACAGACACCCTCGAAGACACCTGTAGAGCACCTTTATAGTCACACAGTTACGTTGCGACATTTGATACACACAAGGTACTCCTCCGATATCTGTGAGTTGCATGATCTCATGGTCATAGGAACATATACTTGACATGCAGAAAGCATTAGCAATAAACTGACACGATCATAAGCTACATTTGTTGTTTGGGTCTTGTCCATCACATCATTCTCCTAATGATGTGATCCCATTATCAAATGAAATCTCATGTCCATGGCTAGGAAACCTTAACCATCTTTCGATCAACGAGCTAGTTCACTAGAGGCACACTAGGGACATTGTGTTTGTCTATATATCCATACATGTATCCATGTTTCCAATTAATACAATTATAGCATGGGTAATAAACGATTATCATGAACAAGGAAATAAAATAATAAACACTTTATTTATTGCCTCTAGGCATATTTCCAACATGTCGTGGTCCAAATCATTTCCGGAGGTTTACTGATTTGCCTTGAAGATACCCTCAACATACTTTTGCACGAGAGTATTGTCGTCGTTTTCTCATGACAGATGCCATGGGTAGGCTTATCAAAGGTGGTTGGTGTCAGAGGACGCCGATGGGCTCTAGGAGCGAGATTAGGCACAAGCGGTGACTGACACACGATGTACCCAGGTTCGGGGCCCTCCGAGGGAGGTAATACCCCTAGTCCTACCTGATCTAGTTGATTGATGAGGAGAGGTTACAATGGCGCTCCTTGAGCTGTGTATAGAGGTGGAAGAAAGAGCAGCCAGCTCCCCTTCCCTTGCTACGAGGGTAGCTATGGAACGAGGTGTTCCTGTGGGTGTGTGTGTGTTCTGGTCTATCTCTTGCTCTGCTTTCTTGCCTTCTGCATGGGGGGCTCCGGAGGGTTTTATAGTCCAATCCCCCGGATTGCAATGTGGATGGAAAGTCACGGGAGGGCCCCAACAGGCAGCCTCTCGAGCCGGCCATGGGGCCCCTGGCTGTATGGTCTCGTCGCTGGTAGGGCCCGCCGGCTGGGAGGTCCCGTTGTGAGCCGGAGAGGCCCGCACGGTAGGTCCTAGCAACGGTCACTTCACGACACAGGTTGTCCTTCGGGGCGTCGCCTTGTGGTAGCCCGCTGTAGTCAACGGTATGGCCGGCTGCTTTGTAGCCATGTCGGGGCAGGTAATGGAGTGGTTGGAGGCGTGCCAACACTGTTGGAGGCCCGATCACAGTCAGGCAAAGTCAGCGGAACTATTGTCTCCATTGTAGCCATACGGGCGCTGACCCCCGTCAGGATGAGGGCCACTGTTGCCACGCATGCCTTGGCAGTGGGATCCAAGGCACGGCTGGCTAGGGGGTTGTTGGGGAACATTGCATGGGAAACAAAAAAATTCCTACACCCACAAGATCTATCCATGGTGATGAGCATCTACGAGAGGGAGAGTGAATCTACATACCCTTGTAGATCGCTAAGCGGGAAGCGTTAATAAACGCGGTTGATGTAGTCGAATGTCTTCGCGATCCAAATCGCCGAGCGTCCCGCGATCCAATCACGATCTGTCTCGATCTAGCGCCGAACGGATGGCACCTCCGCGTTCAGCACACGTATGGCTTGATGTTGATCTCCGCCTTCTTGATCCGGCAAGAGGGAGTGGATAGGTAGAAGAGTTCTCCCGCAGCGTGACGACATTGCCGCGATGGTGGTGGAGCTATTCCAGCAGGGCTTCGCCTAAGCACCGCTGAAAACCGATCTAGAGGAGAAACTACGATCTAGAGGAGAGGTAGCACGTGGCTGTTTTTCTGTCTCAGAAAACCCTCAAACCTCTAGTATATATAGGAGGAGGGGAGGGAAGAGGCTTGTCTCCCAAGGGAGCCAGACCTTGTTCGGCCGAAGTGGGGGGAGGAGTCCACCTCCTCCAGTCCTAGTAAGATTAGTACTCCTCCTTTTTCCCACTTGGGCCTCTCTTCCCACCTTAGGATTTCCTTTCCAACCGCATGGGCTTCCCGTGGGGCTTCGGCCAGCCCACTAAGGGCTGGTATACCTTCTCCCACATCCCATGTAGCCTCTTGGGTCGAAATACCCCTCTCGATGGTCCCCCGGTACCCTCCCGGCACTCCCGGTACACTACCGATGAGCCCGAAACTTTTCCGGCGACCAAAACAGGACTTCCTATATATCAATCTTTACCTCCAGACCATTCCGGAGCTCCCCGTGATGTCCGGGATCTCATACGGGACTCTGAACAACCTTCGGTCACCACCATACATAAATCTATACTATCGAAACGTCACCGAACCTTAAGTGTGCAGACCTTGCGTGTTCGAGAATTATGTAGACATGACCGAGACACCTCTCCGGTCAACAACCAATAGCGGGACCTAGATGCCCATATTGGTTCCTACATATTCTACGAAGATCTTTATCAGTCAAACCTCTATGTCAAGGATTCAATTAATCCCGTATGTCGTTCCCTTTGTTCTTTGGTATGTTACTTGCCCGAGATTCGATCGTCGGTATCTGTACACCTAGTTCAATCCCTTTTCCGGCAAGTCTCTTTACTCATTCCGTAATACAAGATCATGTGGCTAACACTTAGTCACATTGCTTGCAAGGCTTGTTGTGATGTTGTATTACCGAGTGGTCCCTGAGATACCTCTATGTCACACGGAGTAACAAATCCTAGTATTGATCCATGCCAACTGAACAGACACCCTCGGAGATACCTGTAGAGCACCTTTATAGTCACCCAGTTACGTTGCGACGTTTGATACACACAAGGCACTCCTCCGGTGTCAGTGAGTTGCATGATCTCATGGTCATAGGAACAGATACTTGACATGCAGAAAACTGTAGCAATAAACTGACACGATCAAATGCTACATTTATAGAGCCTAGGGCTGAAGCATAGGGGATGACACTCATCTTCTCTCTATCTTCTACAGTCATTGGGCATTGAGTCTTACTCAACTTCACACCTTGTAACACAGGCAAGAACCCCTTCTTACACTGATCCATTTTGAACTTCTTCAAAACTTTATCAAGGTATGTGCTCTGTGAAAGTCCTATTAAGCGTCTTGATCTATCTCTATAGATCTTAATGCCTAATATGAAAGTAGCTTCTCCTAGGTCCTTCATTGAAAAACTCTTGTTCAAATATTCCTTCACGCTTTCCAGCATTTGTATATTGTTTCCAATCAACAATATGTCATCCACATATAATATTAGAAATGCTATAGAGCTCCCAATCACTTTCTTGTAAATACAAGCTTCTCCGTAAAGTTGTATAAACCCGAACGCTTTGATCACCTCATCAAAGCACAGATTCCAACTCCAAGATGCTTGCACCAGTCCATAAATGGATCGCTGGAGTTTGCAAACTTTGTCAGCATTCTCTGGATCGACAAAACCTTCTGGTTGTATCATATACAACTCTTCCTTAAGGAAACCGTTAAGGAACGCTATTTTGACATCCATCTGCCAAATTTCATAGTCGAAATATGCAGCTATTGCTAATATGATTATGACGGACTTAAGCATCGCTATGGGTGAGAAGGCTCATCATAGTCAACTCCTTGAACTTGTGAAAAAACCTTTGCCACAAGTCGAGCTTTATAGACGGTGACATTACCGTCCGCGTTCATCTTCCTCTTATAGATCTATTTGTTCTTAATGGCCTTTCGCCCTTCAGGTAATACTTCCAAAGCCCATACTTTGTTTTCATACATGGATCCCATCTCGGATTTCATGGCCTCTAACCATTTCTTGGAATCCGGGCCCATCATCACTTCTCCATAGCTCGTAGGTTCATTGTTGTCTAACAACATGACCTCCAAGACAGGGTTGCCATACCACTCAGGAGCAGTACGCGCCCTTGTTGACCTACAAGGTTCAATTGTAACTTGATCCGAAGTTTCATGATCATCATCATTAACTTCCTCTTCAACCGTCGTTGGCTCCACAGAAACATCTTTCTGCACTACGCTGCTCTCTGGTTGAAGTAAAGGTTCAATAACCTCATCAACTTCTATTTTCCTCGCACTCAATTCTTTCGAGAGAAACTCTTTCTCAAGAAATATTCCCTTCTTAGCGACAAACACTTTGCCTTTGGATCTGATATAGAAGGTATACCCAACTGTCTCTTTAGGGTATCCTATGAAGACACATTTCTCTGCTTTGGGTTCCAGCTTTTTAGCTTGAAGCTTTTTGACATAAGCATCACATCCCCAAACTTTAAGAAACGACAACTTTGGCTTCTTGCCAAACCACAGTGCATATGGTGTCGTCTCAATGGATTTCGATGGTGCCCTACTTAAAGTGAATGTAGATGTCTCTAATGCATAACCCCAAAATGATAGTGGCAAACCGGCAAGAGACGTCATAGAACGCACCATATCTAATAAGGTTCGATTACGACGTTCGGACACACCATTACGTTGAGGTGTTCCAGGCGGTGTCAATTGTGAAACAATTCCACACTGTCTTAAGTGACTGGCAAACTCATAACTCAGATATTCACCTCCTCGATCAGATCGCAGGAATTTAATCTTGTTGTTATGATGATTCTCAACTTCACTCTAAAATTGCTTGAACTTGTCAAACGTTTCAGACTTGTGTTTCATTAAGTAAATATACCCATATCTACTGAAGACATCAGTGAAGGGGAGAAAATAACGATATCCACCGCACGCCTCAATGTTCGTCGGTCCACACACATCAATATGTATGATTTCCAACAAGTCACTCGCCCGTTCCATTGTTCCACAGAACGGCGTTTAAGTCATCTTGCCCATGAGGCATGGTTCACATGTATTAAGTGATTCAAAATCAAGTGACTCCAAGAGTCCATTAGCATGGAGCTTCTTCATGTGTTTTACACTAATATGACCCAGACGGCTGTGCCACAAGAAAGTGGTACTATCACTATTTGTTGGGGAACGTCGCATGGGAAACAAAAAATTTCCTACGCACACGCAAACCTATCCATGGTGATGAGCATCTACGAGAGGGAGAGTGGATCTACGTACCCCTGTAGATCGCTAAGCGGGAAGCGTTAAGAAACGTGGTTGGTGTAGTCGAACATCTTTGCGATCCAAATCACCGAGCGTCCCGCGATCTCATCACGATCCGTCCCGCGATCCAATCACGATCCATCCCGCGAACACATCATGATCCATCCTGCGAACTCATCACGATCCATCTCATGATCTTGATCACGATCTGTCCCGTGAACTCATCACGATCCGTTCCGTGATCACATCACGAACCGTCTCGCGATCTCGATCACGGTCCTTCCGATCTAGCGCCGAACGGACGACACCTCCGCGTTCAGCACACGTGCAGCTTGATGACGATCTCCACCGTCTCGATCTAGCAAGAGGAGGTGGAGAGGAGAGAGAGTTCACCGGCAGCGTGACGGCGCTCCGGTGATGGTGGTGGAGCAATTACGGCAGGGCTTCGCCTAAGCACTACGGAAACCGATCTAGAGGAGAAACTATGCACCGGTGGAACGGGTAGCACGTGGCCGAAAATTCTGTCCAAAAACCAGCCAATCCACTAGTATATAAAGGAGGAAGAGAGAGGAGGGCTGGCGCAAGGAGAAACTCCAATAGGAGTCGGCCAAACTAGAGGGGGAGGAGTCCTACTCCTCCTCCACTCCTAGTAGGAGTAGGACTCTTCCTTTTTAGCCTTTTTTCCACCTTTTCCTTTAGGACTTTTGATTCCTGCGCCATGGGCCTTGGTGTGGCTGTTTCTCTAGCCCACTAAGGGCTGGTTATCACTCTCCACAGCCCATGGACCCTCTGGGGTCGAAATACCCCTCCCGGAGGTCTCCCGGTACACTACCGATGAGCCCGAAACTTTTCCGGCGACCAAACTGGGACTTCCTATAAATGAATCTTTACCTCCGGACCATTCCAGAGCTCCTCGTGACATACAGGATCTCATATGGGACTTCGAACAACCTTAGGTCACCACCATACATAACTCTACACTACCGAAACATCACCGAACCTTAAGTGTGCAGACCCTACGGGTTCGAGAACTATGTAGACATGACCGAGACACCTCTACGATCAATAACCAATGGTGGGACCTGGACGTCCACATTGGTTCCTACATATTCTATGAACATCTTTATCGGTCGAACCTCTATGTCAAGGATGCAATTAATCCCGTATAACGTTCCCTTTGTTCTTCGGTATGTTACTTCCCCGAGATTCGATCGTCGGTATCTCCATACCTAGTTCAACCTCGTTACCGGCAAGTCTTTTTACTTGTTCCGTAATACAAGATCCCGCAACTAACAATTAGTCACGGTGCTTGCAAGGCTCATTGTGATGTTGTATTACCGAGTGGGCCCTGAGATACCTCTCCGTCACACGGAGTAACAAATCCCAGTCTCGATCCATGCCAACTCAATAGACACCATCGGAGATACCTGTAGAGCACCTTTATAGTCACCCAGTTACGCTGCGACGTTTGATACACACAAGGCACTCCTCTGATATCCGTGAGTTGCATGATCTCATGGTCATAGGAACATATACTTGACATGCGGAAAACAGTAGCAATAAACTGACACGATCATATGCTACGTTTGTAGTTTGGGTCTTATCCATCACATCATTCTCCTAATGATGTGATCCCGTTATCAAATGACATCTCATGTCCATGGCTAGGAAACCTTAACCATCCTTTGATCAACGAGCTAATCCATTAGAGGCATACTAGGGACATGGTTTTGTCGATGTATCCACACATGCATTTAAGTCTCCGATCAACACAATTATAGCATGGATAATAAACGATTATCATGAACAAGGAAATATGATAATAACTAATTTATTATTGCCTCTAGGGCATATTTCCAACAGTCTCCCACTTGCACTAGAGTCAATAATCTAGTTCACATCTCCATGTGATTCGCATTGTTATGAATCTAACACCCAATGAGTTCTGGGGCTCGATCATGCTTTGCATGTGAGAGAGGTCTTATAGTCAACGGGTCTGTAACATTCAGATCCGTGTGTACTTTATAAATCTCTATGTCAAACCGTAAACACTGCTACCACACTCCACTTGGTACTTTTCCAAATGGCTGCTCCACTATATGTATCCAGATTGCTACTACGAGCCATCCGGATTGGTGTTAAAGCTTGCATCGACGTAACTCTTTACGACGAAATCTTTATCACCTCCATAATCAAGAAACATTTCCTTAGTCCTCTGGTTACTAAGGATAATTTCGACCGCTATCCAGTGATCCGCTCCTGGCCACTCTTGTACCCCTTGACAGACTCATGGCAAGGCACACACAGGTGCGGTACACAGCATGGCATAATATAGAGCCTATGGCTAAGGCATAGGGGACGACGTTCGTCCTTTCTCTTTCTTCTGCCGTTGTCGAGCTTTGAGTCTCACTGAACTTCCACACCTTTCAAATCAGGCGAGAACTCTTTCTCTGACTGATCCATTTTGAACTCTTTCAAAATCTTGTCACGGCATGCACTCATTGAAAGTCTCATCAAGCATCTTGATCTATCTCTATAGATTTTGATGCTCAACAATTAGGTATCTTTATCCAGGTCTTCCTTTGAAAATCACCTTTCAAACAACCATTTATGCTTTCCAGAAATTCTACATTATTTCCGATCAACAATATGTCATCCACATATACTTATCAGAAATTCTATAGGGCTCCCACTCACTTTATTGCAAATACAAGTTTCTCGTAAACTTTGTATAGACTCAAAAACTTTGATCACCTCATCAAAGTGTATATTCCAACTCCGAGATGCTTGCTTCAGTCAATAGAAGGATCACTAAAGCTTGCACACCTTTTAGCATCCTTAGGACTGACAAAACCTTCTGGTTGTATCACATACAACCTTTCCTCAAGCAAACTGTTAAGGAAACGATGTTTTGACATCCATATGCCAGATTTCATAATCGAAAAATGCAGCAACTGCTAACATAATTCCAACAGACTTTAGCACCGCTACGAGTGAAAAAGTCCCATCGTAGTCAACTCCTTGAACTTGTCACAAACAACTTTGCAACAAGTCGAGCTTTACAAATGGTGACATTTACCATCAGTGTCTCTCTTCATTTTAAAGATCCATTTGTACTCAACAACTTGCCGTCCAACGAGCAAGTCCACCAAAGTCTATACTTGGTTTTCATACATGGATCCTATCTCGAATTTCATGGCCTCCAACCATTTGTCGGAATCCGGGCACATCATCGCTTCTCCATAGCTCGTAGGTTCATCGTTGTCCAATAACATGACTTCCAAGACAGGGTTGTCGTACCACTTAGGAGCAGTACACATCCTTGTCGACCTACGAAGTTCGATAGTAACTTGATCCTGAAGCTTCATGATCATCATCATTAACTTCCTCTTCAACTAACGTAGGCTTCACAGAAACATCTTTCTGCGCTGCGCTACTCTCTGGTTGAACAAAGGTTTAACAACCTCATCAAGTTCTATCTTCCTCCCACTCAATTCTTTCGAGAGAAACATTTCCCCGAGAAAGGATCCATTTAAGCAACAAACACTTTGCACTAGGATCTGAGATAGAAGGTTCACCCAACTGATCTTAGGGTATTCTATGAAGATGCATTTGTCCGCCTTGGGTTCGACCTCATTAAGTGAAAACATTTTCCACACGAATGTCGCAGCCCCAACTATTAAGAAATGACAGCTTAGGTTTCTATCAAACCATAATTCACACGGTGTCATCTCAACAGATTTAGATGATGCCCTATTTAAAGTGAATGTAGTTGTCTCTAATGCATAACCCCAAAATTATAGTAGTAAAATGATAAGAGACATCATAGCACGCACCATGTCAATAGAGCATGACTATGATGTTCGGACACACCATCACACTACGGTGTTCCAGGTGGCGTTAGTTGTGAAACAAATTTCACATTGTCTTAAGTTGTATGCCAAACTCGTAACTCAGATATTCACCTCCACGATCATATCGCAGTTATTTTTATCTTCTTGTCACGATGATCTTAAACTTCACTCTGAATTTGCTTGAACCTTTCAAATGATTCAGACTTGTGTTTCATTAAGTAAATATACACTATATTTACTCAAATCATCAGTGAAGGTAAGAAAATAACGATATCCATTGCATGCTACAAGACTCACTGGATTGCATACATCAACATGTATCATTTCCAATGAACCACTTGCCCGCTCCATCCAACGGGGTCCTTTAGTCATCTTGCCCAAGAGGCATGGTTCGCATGTCTCAACCGATTCGAAATCGAATGAGTCCAAAGATCCATCAACATGGAGTTTCTTCATGCGCTTTATACCAATATGACATTCTGCGGCAGTGCCACAAATATGTGGTACTATCATTATTAACTGTGTATCTTTTGACATCAATGTTATGAACATGTGTATTACTACAATCAAGATTTCAACAAACCATTTTCACTGGGTGCATGACCATTGAAGGTATTATTCATGTAAACAGAATAACCATTATTCTCTAACTTAAATGAATAATCGTATTGCAATAAACATGATCTAATCATGTTCATGCTCAACGCAAAAACACCAAATAACATTTATTTAGGTTCGTCACTAATCCTGAAGGTAGAGAGAGCGTGCGATGTTGATCACATCAACCTTGGAAACATTTCCAACACATATCGTCACCTCACCCTTAGCTAGTTCTTCGTTTATTCCGTAGCTTTTATTTCGAGTTACTAACATTTAGCAACCGAACCGGTATCCAATACCCAGGTGCTACTAGGAGTACTAGCAAGGTACACATCAATAACTCGTATATCAAATATACTTCCGTCGACGTTGCCCGCCTTCTTATCTACCAAGCATCTAGGGTTGTTCCGCTTCAGCGACCGCTCACCTCATAACAGAAGCACTTAGTCTCGGGTTTGAGTTCAACTTTGGGTTGCTTCACTGGAGCAGCAACTGACTTGCTATCCATGAAGTTTCCCTCCTTGCTCTTGCCCTTCTAGAAACTAGTGGTTTTACTAACCATCAACACTTGATGCTCCTTCTTGATTTCTACCTTCGCGGTGTCAAAACATTGCGAACAACTCAAGGATCAATATTTCTATCCCTGGCGTTTTATAGTTCATCACCAAGTTCTACTAGCTTAGTGACAGTGACTTGGAGAACTATATCAATCACTATCTTATCTGGAAGATCAACTCCCACTCGATTCAAGCGATTGTAGCACCCAGACAATCTGAGTACATGCTCAACGATTGAGCTATTCTCTTTCATCTTGCAGGCAAAGAATCTTGTTAGAGATCTCATATCTCGCAACACGGGCACGAGCCTGAGATCACAATCTCAGCTCTTAGAACATCTCATATGTTCCGTGACGTTCAAAATGTTTCGGAGCCTCAATTCTAAGACGTAATGCATGACGCACTAAACTATCAAGTAGTCATCGGAACGTGCGTGTCAGATGTTCACAACATCTACAGACGACGCTAGAGGGGGTGGCGCACCGTGCGGTGCATGAAGGACATAAGCCTTCTGTGTAGCAATGAGGACAATCCTCAGATCACGGACCCAGTCCGCAATATTGCCACCGTCATCTTTCAACTCTATTTCTCTAGGAACATATAAAAATACAAGGGAGCTACAGCGTGAGCTAGTAATCTACAACATAATTTGCAAAGACACTTTGACTATGTTCATGTTAATGAGTTCAATTAATCATATTACTTAAGAACTCCCGCTCAAATTGACATCCCTCAGATCATTCGAGTGATACATGATCCAAATTCACCAACTCAAGTCCGATCATCACGTGAGTTGAGGTGGCTGCAATGGTGAACATCATCATGTTGATCATATCTACTATATGACTCATGTTCGACCTTTCGGTCTCTTGTGTTCCGAGGCCATGTCTGTACATGCTAGGCTCGTCAAGTTTAACCCGAGTGTTCTGCTTGTGCAACACTGGCTTGCACCCGTTGTATGTGAACGTAGAGTCTATCACACCCGATCATCACGTGGTGTCTCAACACGAGGAACTTTCGCAACGGTGCACACTCTGGGAGAACACAATTTATCTTTAAATTAAGTGAGGGATCACCTTATAATGCTACCATCGTCCTAAGCAAAACAAGGTGCATAAAAGGATTAACATCACATGCAAATCATAAGTGACATGATATGGCCATGAACTTGTGCTTTTGATCTCCATCTAGAAAGCACCGGCATGATCTCCATCGTCACCGGCATGACACCATAATCTCCATCATCTTGATCTCCATCAATGTGTCGCCATCGGGGTTGTCACGCCCTGCATGCTTCTACTACTATTGCTACCGTAGCGATAAAGTAAAGCATTACATAGTGCTTAATGATTGACATGCAGGTCATACAATAATTAAAGACAACCCTATGGCTCCTGCCGGTTGCCGTACTCATCGACATGCAAGTCGTGATAATATATACATCACATGATCATCTCATACATCACATATATCTCATCATGTAATTGGCCATATCACATCACAACATACCCTGCAAAAACAAGGTAGACGTCCTCTAATTGTTGTTGCATGTTTTACGTGGCTGCTACGGGTATCTAGCAAGAATGATTCTCACCTACACATAAACCACAACGGTGATACACTAGTTGCTTTTCAACCTTCTCAAGGACCGCCTTTGTCGGATCCGATCCAACTAAAGTGAGAGAAACTGTCACCCGCAAGCCATCTAGACAACAAGTTCCGTCGAGGGAACCGGTCTCTCGTAAGCATACGAGTAATGTTGGTCCAGGCCACTTCATCTCACAATCCCGCTGAACCAAAATACAACCAAGGGAGGAAGCAATCTAAGCATCAACGCCCACAAACCTTTTGTGTTCTACTCGAGATCTCATTGAACCATCAACCTAGCTCATGATGCCACTGTTGGGGAACGTCGCATGGGAAACAAAAATTTTCCTACGCACACGCAAACCTATCCATGGTGATGAGCATCTACGAGAGGGAGAGTGGATCTACGTACCCTTGTAGATCGCTAAGCGGGAAGCGTTAAGAAACGCGGTTGGTGTAGTCAAACATCTTCGCGATCCAAATCGCCGAGTGTCCCGCGATCTCATCACGATCCGTCCCGTGATCCAATCACGATCCGTCCCGCGAACACATCATCATCCATCCCGTGAACTCATGACGATCCGTCTCACGATCTTGATCACAATCTGTCCCGTGAACTCATCACGATCCGTTCCGTGATCACATCACGAACCGTCTCGCGATCTCGATCACGGTCCTTCTGATCTAGCGCCGAACGGACGGCACCTCCGCGTTCAGCACACGTGCAGCTTGATGATGATCTCCACCGTCTCGATCCAGCAAGAGGAGGTTGAGAGGAGAGAGAGTTCACCGGCAGCGTGACGGCGCTCCGGTGATGGTGGTGGAGCAATTCCGGCAGGGCTTCGCCTAAGCACTGCGGAAACCGATCTAGAGGAGAAACTATGCACCGGTGGAACGGGTAGCACATGGCCGGAAATTCTGTCCAAAAACCACCCAATCCACTAGTATATAAAGGAGGAAGAGAGAGGAGGGCTGGCACAAGGAGAAACTCCAATAGGAGTCAGCCAAACTAGAGGGGGAGGAGTCCTACTCCTCCATTCCTAGTAGGAGTAGGACTCTTCCTTTTTAGCCTTTTTTCCACCTTTTCCTTTAGGACTTTTGCCTCCTGCGCCATGGGCCTTGGTGTGGCTGTTTCTCCAGCCCACTAAGGGCTGGTTATCACTCTCCACAGGCCATGGACCCTCTGGGGTCGAAATACCCCTCCCGGAGGTCTCCCGGTACACTACCGATGAGCCCGAAACTTTTCCGGCGACCAAACTAGGACTTCCTATATATGAATCTTTACCTCCGGACCATTCCAGAGCTCCTCGTGACGTCCAGGATCTCATCTGGGACACCGAACAACCTTCGGTCACCACCATACATAACTCTACACTACCGAAACATCAACGAACCTTAAGTGTGCAGACCCTCCGGGTTCGAGAACTATGTAGACATGACCGAGACACCTCTACGGTCAATAACCAATGGCAGGACCTGGACGTCCACATTGATTCCTACATATTCTACAAAGATCTTTATCAGTCGAACCTCTATGTCAAGGATTCAATTAATCCCGTATAACGTTCCCTTTGTTCTTCGGTATGTTACTTCCCCGAGATTCGATCGTCGGTATCTCCATACCTAGTTCAACCTCGTTACCGGCAAGTCTCTTTACTCGTTCCGTAATACAAGATCCCGCAACTAACAATTAGTCACATTGCTTGCAAGGCTCATTGTGATGTTGTATTACCGAGTGGGCCCTGAGATACCTCTCCGTCACACGGAGTAACAAATCCCAGTCTCGATCCATGCCAACTCAACAGACACCATCAGAGATACCTGTAGAGCACCTTTATAGTCACCCAGTTACGTTGCGACGTTTGATACACACAAGGCACTTCTCCGATATCCGTGAGTTGCATGATCTCATGGTCATAGGAACATATACTTGACATGCGGAAAATAGTAGCAATAAACTGAGACGATCATATGCTACGTTATCAAATGACATCTCATGTCCATGGCTAGGAAACCTTAACCATCCTTTGATCAACGAGCTAGTCCATTAGAGGCATACTAGGGACATGGTTTTGTCTATGTATCCACACATGCATTTAAGTCTCCGATCAACACAATTATAGCATGGATAATAAATGATTATCATGAACAAGGAAATATGATAATAACTAATTTATTATTGCCTCTAGGGCATATTTCCAACACTATCAACTCTACATCTTTTGGCATCAATGTTATGAACATGTGTATCATCACTATCAAGATTCAACATGAATAAACCCCTCACATTGGGTGCATGACCATAAAAGATATTACTCATATAAATAGAACAACCATTATTCTTTGATTTAAATGAGTAATTTTCTCGCAATAAACAAGATCCAGATATAATGTTCATGCTTAATGCAGGCACTAAATAACAATTATTCAGGTTCATCACTAATCCCGGTGGTAATCGAAGAGAGAGCGTGCCGACGACGATCACATCAACCTTAGAACCATTTCCCACGCGCATCATCACTTCGTCCTTCGCCAGCCTTCGTCTATTTCGTAGTTCCTGTTTTGAGTTGCAAATGTGAGCAACCGAACCGGTATCAAATACCCAGGAACTACAACGAGAGTTGGTAAGGTACACATCAATAACATGTATATCATATATACCTTGTTTGTTGTTGTCCGCCTTCTAGTAAGCCAGATACTTGGGGCAGTTCCGCTTCCAGTGACCAGTTCCCTTGCAATGAAAGCACTCAGTTTCTGGCTTGGGTCCAACCTTGGGTTTCTTCACGGAAGGAGCAACTGCTTTGCCACCCTTCTTGGAGTTACCCTTATTTCCCTTGCCATTCTTCTTGAAATTAGTGGTTTTATTGACCATCAACACTTGATGTTCTTTCTGGATTTTAGACTCAGCGACTTTTAGCATCGCAAACTGCTCGGTGACTGACTTGTTCACCCCCTTCATGTTATAGTTCATCCCGAAGCTCTTGTAGCTAGGTGGCAACGACTGAAGAACTGTATCAGTGATCGCCTTCGGAGGAAGGGGCATCCCTGACTCTGCCAGACGGGTCGAATACCCAGACATTCTGAGTATGTGTTCACCGATAGACCCGTTCTCCTCCATCTTTCAAGCATAGAACTTATTGGAGGTCTCATACCTCTCATCCAGGCATTCTTCTTAAAGATAAATTGCAACTCTTGGAACATCTCATATGCTCCATGACATTCAAAATGTCTTTGAAGTCCCGGTTCTAAGCCATACAACATTGCACATTGAACTATTGAGTGATCTCCAGAACGTGTCTCCCAAGCGTTCTTAACATCTTCGGACGACACGGGAGCGGGTGGGTCACCAAGCGGTGCATCAAGGACATAAGCCTTCTGGGGAGTCGTGAGGATAATACTCAGATTACGGGCCCAGTCCACAAAGTTACTTCCATCATCTTTCAACTTAGCTTTCTCTAGGAACGCATTAAAATTTAGGGGTGCTACTGCGCGAGCCATTGATCTACAACATAAATATGCAAAGGTTACTAAGACTATTGTTCAAGATAATGAGTTTAGTTAATCAAATTACTAAAGCTCCCACTCAAATTGACATCCCTCAGGTCATCTGAGTGATACATGATCCAAATTCACCAACTCAAGTCCGATCATCACGTGAGTTGAGGTGGTTTCAATGGTGAACATCATCATGTTGATCATATCTACTATATGACTCATGTTCGACCTTTTGGTCTCTTGTGTTCCGAGGCCATGTCTGTACATGCTAGGCTCGTCAAGTTCAACCCGAGTGTTATGCACGTGCAACACTAGCTTGCACCCGTTGTATGTGAACGTAGAGTCTATCACACCCGATCATCACGTGGTGTCTCGAAATGACGGACTTCCGCAGTGGTGCACACTCGGGGAGAACACAATTCACCTTGAAATTTAAGTGAGGGAGCACCTTATAATGCTACTGTCGTCCTAAGCAAAACAAGGTGCATAAAAGGATTAACATCAAATGCAAATCATAAGTGACATGACATGGCCATGAACTTGTGCTTTTCAACTCCATCTCCAAAGCACCGGCATGATCTCCATCGTCACCGGCATAACACCATGATCTCCATCAACATGAGGTCCATCATTGTGTCGCCATTGGGGTTGTCGCACCCACCATGGTCTTACTACTATTCCTACCGCTTAGTGATAAAGTAAAGCCTTACATAGTGCTTAATGATTGACATGCAGATCATACAATAATTAAAGACAACCCTATGGCTCCTGCCGGTTGCCGTATTCATCGACATGAAAGTCGTGATATTCTATACAACACATGATCATCTCATACATCACATATATCTCATCATGTAATTGGCCATATCACATCACAACATACCCTGCAAAAACAAGTTAGATGTCCTCTAATTGTTGTTGCAAGTTTTACATGGCTGCTACGGGTATCTAGAAAGAACAATTCTCACCTACACAAAACCACAACAGTGATATATAAGTTGCTTTTCAACCTTCTCAAGGACCGCCTTTGTCGAATCCGATCCAACTAAAGTAGGAGAAATAGACACCCGCCAGCCATCTTTGTGCAACGAAGTTACACGTTAGTAGATGGAACCGGTCTCTCGTAAGTGTACGAGTAAGGTTGGTCCGGGACGCTTCATCCCACAATACCGCTGAACCAAAACACGACCAAGGGAGGAAGCAATCTAAGCATCAACGCCCACAAACTCCTTTGTGTTCTACTCGAGATCTCATCTACACAGAGACCTAGCTGATGATGCCACTGTTGGGGAACGTTGCATGGGAAACAAAAAATTTCCTACGCACACACAAGATCTATCCATGGTGATGAGCATCTACGAGAGGGAGAGTAAATCTACATACCCTTGTAGATCGCTAAGTAGGAAGCGTTAAGAAACGCGGTTGATGTAGTCAAACGTCTTCGTGATCCAAATCGTCGAGCATCCCGCGATCCAATCACGATCCATCCCGATCTAGCGCCGAACGGACGACACCTCCGCGTTCAGCACATGTATGGCTTGATGATGATCCCCACCTTCTTGATCCAGCAAGAGGGAGCGGAGAGGTAGAAGAGTTCTCCGGCAGCGCAACGGCGTTGCGGCGATGGTGGTGGAGCTATTCCAGCAGGGCTTCGCCTAAGCACCGCTGAAAACCGATCTAGAGGAGAAACTACAGTCTAGAGGAGAGGTAGCACGTGGCTGTTTTTCTGTCTAAAAACCCTCAAACCTCTAGTATATATAGGAGGAGGGGAGGGAGGAGGCTTGGCTCCCAAGGGAGCCAGCCCTTGTTCGGCCGAAGTGGGGGGAGGATTCCACCTCCTCCACTCCTAGTAGGATTAGTACTCCTCCTTTGAGGTACTCCTCCTTTGAAGTTAAGCTCCCACGCCCGCCGCCGCACCCTCTAGCCCTTTGAGGTGCCATGGCAAGCAAGGGGGCATGAGACGACATCATCGTCGATGAGCAGTTCATCGAGCATCTCCGCCACCGCCGAAAGCTGTCGTCGGAGGAGCACGTGGAGGCTCGCATCGTGGGGCCGGAAAATTCCCCGGCTCCGCGAGACGGCGAAGTGGTCGTCTTCGCCGAGCATTTCCTCCGCGGGCTCGGGCTGCCGGCAAGCACATTCTTCCGGCGGTTCTTGACGCGGTTCAGCCTGCAGCCGCACCACCTCGCGCCCAACACCGTCCTGCAGCTGACGGCCTACGTAACCCTCTGCGAGGGGTACCTAGGTGTGGAGCCGAGGCTTGACCTCTGGTTCCACCTCTTATTCCTTAAACAACAGACAACAAAGGACCCAGTGATGCAGAAGGTGGCCATGACCGCTTGCGGGGGCGCTCTGATCCATATTCGCCAGGGAGCCGGCTTCTCGAAGCTCCCGCTACAGGAGTCGATGAAGAACTAGCAACGGGGATTCTTCTAAGTGAAGAACGTGAAGCCGGAGGAGGACCACATAAACCTCCCCAACTTCGTCAACATGCCGCCGGTGGCGATGCTGAACTGGCGGATGGCTCCATCTCAGGCCCCGGAGATAGCGGTCCGGCTCTGCGAGTGGGTGCTGCATATGACCGGGTCGGAAGGCCTGAAGGCATCCGATCTGCTAGCGATGATGGTGGCGCGCCGGGTGCAACCACTGCAGAGCCGGCCGCACCTCATCTGCTAGATGGGGGCTGGCATGACCCTTGCCGGCTCTCCACTAGGGAGTTGAAGTTCGCTCATGTAGCGCGATGGGTGAACGCCATCTCCACGGCGAATTTGAAGAAGGGGAGTTGGTAGTGGGGGAAGACCCCGTACAGCCGGAGCCATCCAGCGTTGCTGGTAAGTGATTCAGTCGGCTCATCCCACATTTCACCACCAGGGGTGCCGCCTTGATTTGATGGTGAAAAGAGCTTCCCCGCTCGCAGGTTTTCCCGCAGCTGGAGGAGTACGGGGAGCCGACCGCCCACGTGGTGGATTCAGACCCCGAGGAGGTGGAGGACGTCTGTCATAGGCCTAGCTTAGGCACTGCTTGTCATTGCATGTGCATCATGTCATCATGTTTAAATTCAAATAAATATGAAATGGGGATGACAAACTCTAACACTTCATTGAACAAACAAATTCCAATAATTGAATTTTCCATTTATTATAAAATGCTCTTAAAAAATGTTCCCCCTCTTTGATAAATGTTGGCAACAACATATCAGGGGTGAACTATATTATCAAAACTATTTTGACAAATTCAATAAATCATCAAAGTTTCTGAAAATGACTAATAAAGCACTATAAATATTTTAGTTGTTTCAAAAATGCTGAAACTTTTTGTGGGACTTTGTAATATTCTAGTTATATCCCATAAATTGTTTCAGGGATTTTGGCTATATGATTTTTGCCCAAACAAAAACAAAACAAATAGCAGAAATTAGAAAAGATAAAACAAATAAATAGAAAACCCCACCTGGACTTACCTGGAGTCGGCCCAGCTGCAGCCCAGCCCACACCGTCGCTCCCTTGTCATCTTCCTCGCGCCAGGAGGACGAGCGCATGGCCGAGGCACGCCGGCACACACCCAGGCCACCTCCAGCCTACCTGCCCGCTCTGGACATCGTCTAGGAACGCCACGTGACCCCGTGCATGTCTCGCTCTCCTCCCCGTGCTCATCCACTCCCCTATCTCTCTCTCACGCGCACAACTGAAGGTGTTCATCGCCGCTGCTCGCAGCCACCATTGCTGCCGGCCATTCCGTGCCTTGTTGTCGTGCTCAGGAGATCCGCGACGTCGACCCCGACCTCCTCACCAAGCCAAGCAACCGGAGGAGCCCTCTGTCGTCTCCATCGACATCGTCCTCAAGATCCGGCTCCAGCACACCTCTCCAGTGATTCGCGGCCATCTGCGCCTCCCCGAGCTCGCCGTCTACCTCAACCGACCCATTGTGAGCTCCTGTGTTGATTCCCCTAACCCCGTGGCCTGTCCCTCGCCGTAATCGTCGCCCCCTTGTTGTCCGAGCCATTGCCGTCGCATAGCTCGTCGCCGGCCACTGCTCCGGCGACCCCATGACCCCTCTGGTGTCCCAAATGGATCGGCGCGACCAAGGGCTATCCCCTGGTGCTACTCGCATGTTAAAACAAGCTCCATAGCCAACTCCGGCGCCCGGCCGCCGTGGTTTTGGTTGCCGCCGACGAAGCTCCGGCGAGCGCTGACCTGGCTGACTATTAGGGCTTAATTAACCGCTAATGACCCCCCTAACCGCTGACAGTGCGCCCTAGCCTGAGTCAAACCTCGGGCCAACTCGGGATTAATCCCTGAGTCACTAACCATAGGGTCCCACCTGCCAGTGACTCTAGCTAGCCCTGGGAGACTGACCAGTGGGTCCCACTAGTTAGGTTTGACCTTGGACGGCCCTGTTGACCTGCTGATGTCATCCTGACATCAGGTTGACGTAGTAAAGCTTTTTCTAGAAATTTAAATAAATCTAAATGATTTATTTATTTTCAGAAAATGTTTAAAACTTCTAAAAATCATAGAAATTCAACCGCGACTCAGATGAAAATAAATTATATATGAAAAATGATCAGAAAAATCCAATGAATCTATTTATGCCATGATCATGCATGTTTGAAAAAGTTAACATCACCAAGTAGGACATTTCATGATTAGGGCAATATAGGAAATATCATTTGGAGTTGGAATTCAAACTTGTTTGAATTCCACTTCAACTAACTTGGCTAATTATTCCTCTAGGTTAATTCAGTACCTTAACATATAATATCATGCATGATGGTTGTTGCATTGCATTGAATGTGTTCCTTTCTTGTTTGCCGGTGTTTGTTCCTTCTCGGTAGACGATGGTTCCGACGATGTGACCGTTGACACTAATGAAGATAAGTATTATCTTCAGGAGTGTCAGGCAAGCAAACCCCCTTGAGCATACTGATATGAACCCACTCTCTCGCTCCTGCTCTCTTTTACTGCATTAGGACAACAACGATTCAACTGTTACCTGTTCTCGGTAGCTGAACTCATTCCTTTGCATGACTTGTCCTTGTCACAGTAAATAATGGAAACCTCTTAGCATGAGTACCAACTATTTGAGCCTTGTTGTGCTTACCCATCCATGCTTGCTTACTTAATGTGCCTGCTATGCTTAGAGTCCTGTCGTGTCAGGTATGATCCATCTGGACGATGAATCGGAATGGTAGTGTTCATGTCCTACTGTGTGAGAGCTAAGTGTGTGAACACGATTCGGTAAAGGTAGCGATGGGAGGCCATGTAGGAGTACATGGCCGGTTGTCTCATTGGGACCGTCCTTAAGAACCGAGTTCTGTGTTTGTGATCCAAGACAGTTACTACCACACGTTGGGCCCTGAAATATGACCCCGCTTGACTTATTAACGACCTAGATCTCTGTCCAGGATTTGCTACTAGTTTTTGGTGTTTGTAGGAAAAGTGTTGGCGGCCGTGCATAGCGCTACCCGACGGGGTGGACTGTGATGCGGTATAGGCCCAGTGGCACGGTGTACCAAGTGGCACCCAAACGGTGGGCTTGGGAATCTTGCACACATCGTTTAAGGTCATAGCGGAAACTTCGGTCGGACTTCCGTGCGGGTTCAGTCTCAAATAGGCGATAAATCTGGACTAGGGTCTTGTGTGATTGACAGTTGTCGCCGACTCCCTCGCTGGGCTTCCACGTGAAGGTTGCTGAGGTGCCTTTTATGTGCACATGGCAATAAGTGCCGGGAGCATGGGTGAAGAAGTACACCCCTGCAGGGTTATGAATCTGTTCGGATAGCCGCGTCCTCGGATATGGACTACTTGGAGAACTTATGTGGTTCATAGACAACTTAAAGTGGATACTCTAAAATACGCAAGATAAGTGTGAGTGCTATGGATGGCCTTCTCGTAGGGAGACGGGAGTGGATCCATAGTGGTGTATTGATTTGGTGAATATGTGGACTCGCGTGCGCCATCCCACCTCAAAGAAAGCACTTGTAGTCGTAGTATATGTTAGCCATGAGTCAAAGCTGGCTCGCTGCAATAAACTTCACAACCCCCTTCATTGATACTGGTGCATATGTAGTTAGTTCTGATGTAAGTCTTGCTGAGTACCCTTTTACTCACGTTTGCTTAATTTGTGTTTTGTAGAGGAGACGTCAGTCTCATTAGTGATCGTTCAACTTGAAGTTTGATGTTGACCGGATTAGCTTGGGAATCCCAGACAGAGGTCTGGCTCCTTTGATAGGGTCGTTGTAGCTTTTCAGGCTCCTCCAGCCACTTTTAGTAGATGTCTGTACTCAGACTTATTTCTGCTTCTGCTTGTTGCTTGTATGACTTGAGTGTTGGGCCATGTGACCCCTGTTTGTAATATCATACTGTGTTGGCTCCTATGAGTCATTAATGAATACTTGAGTCTTAGAGTTATGTTGTGATGCCATGTTGTATCTACACATGTCGTGCATATTGCGTGTATGTTTGAAATGCATTATGTGTGGGATTCGACACCTAGTTGTTTGCCTTTAACAGTACTCTTTATGGGGAAATGCCTCTTTGTGCTTCCACCGAGCCTTGGTAGCTTGCTACTGCTCCAGACACATTGATTGACCGACATGTATCCTTCTTTGTTGCTGTGTTTGTCCCTTCGGGGAAATGTCTCGCAGTGTAATGGAGTCCCTGTAGCATGCTACGACTCGTCTACGTGAAGTGATGACATTTATGTCCCATGGCGTAACATAGTCCTTGTAGCTTGCTTTGACTCGTCTACACATGCTAGAGATCGACACCTGCATTGCTGGGTTACGTGTGCCTGTCCCTGTACGGATGTGCCACTTGGGTTCTACGACTAGTCATGTCGGCCTGGGTTCTTTGACATATGAATGCTAGCGACACACTCACATACGTGAGCCAAAAGACGCAAATGGTTCTGGCCCAAGTAAGGTGGCAGCCGTGGAGGTAACCGTGCGTGAGGCCGCAAAGTGATGTGATGTGTTACAGGCTGGATTCTCATGGCTTAGGATCGGGGTCCCGACAACTTTGGTATGAGAGCTTGACTGCCTGTAGGATTAACAAGCCAAACTGGTTGATGTTGAGTCTAGAACTGCTTTAGTTATATATAAGGGAATTGATTGTGGAAGGGAACATAAGGCTCTTTTTACTCCTTTCCTTGTGTCATTCTAATTCTGAGACACCCTCTTCCTTATTCTACGGGGATTAAGAACTAGGCGTTCTCATCTATCTATTAGGATGACGAGTTATTATGCTAGAGACCTATAGGAAAGTTGTTGTCTTGCTGGATTGATGTTTCTATAAGAATTCATTGTTATGTTGTCAGTTGTCTTGCAGGTTGCTTCATATTTCATGCCCGTACAACCGTTATGCTGTCCGAGTTATCTAAGGTTTCTAAATTATCTGATGCAGTTGCAAAACTCTTTCATCTTGAGTCAATGTCTTTTAGGCCAGAGAAAGCACACTAATTATTGTGTTAGGGTACTCCATTACCTCGACGTGTTTGATGAAGTGATAGGAAACCAGGTTATTCTAGTGAACCACCCAACAGTCTAGTTGTGTCTTTTGTTCCCGGTGTGATAACTCTGGCCATCGTTATCGAAAGCATGTTGTGATGCTACTTAGTCAGTAGTACTCTATTTTTGGGTTCACGAACCCAAGGATCATTCTGCTTACTCCTGTTGATAGTAGTTGCTTGTTCCTTTAGGATATTAGTAAACTTGTTATAGTCTTCAAGCTTCGTGGTATATCATTCTTCCAATACCATGATCCATTATGACAGGAGTTCTTTGTGAACAAAAGATCACAGCATGAGTACTCTTGATGAGTTCTCCATTCCATAGTTGTGACTCTGCCAATCCTACATTTATGCATGGATTATCTGGAAGAAACATGTTGAACTCCGTTTGACATATTCAATCCATGCATCTACAACTTAGGAAAAATCAGGTGCTCTTGAGTTGTCCTTCTTCAATTGTATTCTGACCTTTATCTATCAATGGATAGTCAAGGGTATGTCATGCATTGTGTTATCAATGTCGACTATTCTTGTGGTCAGTCAAGCCATTCTATTTCAGAATGACTAGGAGAACCAAACTCCCGTACCTCATCCATTTCTTGGATTGGGTCGAAGTAGTTGTATTCCGCAGCTCAAAATGCCAATCGAGCTTTTGTTCTGTTCGACCTCGAAGTATTACCCTCTTCATGTCAGGATTGTCATGAGAATTGCACAACCTCTTATGACTCCCTGGTACAGTGATACTTCTCGCCATCATCATTCATTCCTCGGTCTCTATGTTGTTTGCAACCAGAATACCGACAAGAGAATCATGATGTGTGAAATGAATACTCCTAGCAACTTTGTTGCTTGGTAGTTAATGGACAATAATTTCATTCTTGGTGTGTTGGTTTTTAAACCACTAGTCTAAGGATTGATCGTGCTACCTAGTCCATTTTTCATGGTGCACTTTTCGATCAACGAGTTAGGATTGTGTCAATCCTTCACTCTGTTGATCATATCGTCTTGCCTTAAAAAGATAGATTGCTCTCGAGCTTCATAACATACCGGTGGATTGTGATTTTCCGAATATCTTCTCGGAAGTATTACCAAGGTGTTCCTTGATCGTTATGTTAAGTTCGTGATCAAGATGGTTTTCCTATAAACCATCCCTTCTCCAAGAATCTGTGTTGGATACCCCAAACTAGTTGGTTAAGCTAAACAACAACTTGGAGAGTTGGAAGATAAAAGCTTTGCCTGACTTAGTTATTTCCAAAGGGATATCTTGTGTGGGTGTTTAAGAAGGATGATATCTTCATCAATTAATCCTTGTGATCAATTGTTGCCTCTTTTGTCTTTTTCAACCTTTGATTTGAGTTTGGGCTATCGTCAAATCAAAATCAGAACTAAAGATTTTCCTAATGTTGTCTTTACTCGTGGATGTATCCTCGAGCATACACTGTTATATCTTTTGATCTGACCAATGCTATCACCTTGTTCTCATAATTGTGGAATTCCATCTATATGGATATCTCAATGAATTGTTGTTGGGCCCATCGACAACATTTTGATCTGTTCCATGATTCATGATGAACAATAAGCTGGTGTTGGAAAATTTTGTAGGCAATATCTTCGTGTCCTGTACATGAAGCATATGTATGGTGTAAGAAGTGACTTACTCTTAGTTCATGTGCATATGGTGCAAGTTGCCGCCGTCAACTTGAGAAAGGTCGATTTGTTTCTTGGAATCATCCCAAGTCAGTCATGCCCGTGCGAAGTATTCTAATGGTTTGATAGACTGATCATCTCCATTCCATATGCAACCCCTAGCACACCAAGTCACTGATTGATTTTTTTAAGGAAAAGAAGTTAAGTGTTACTCCTGAAGGTACCTGACGGACTTGCACCCGACTTCGTTATCCGCCATGATGGTTCCTAACCCGAACTCAATAGTGTTTTGTTGTAAGACCATGTGGTCATGCTTGTATTGGACATCGTGTTCACATGTAACTTATAATCCAAGTCATGTTTTAGAGTTGGCTTCCGTAGTTCATTTCCTGAGAATTTCGCAACGTCATCTCTTCGATTTGTGTTGCAACCTTTCACTTTGAGACATGCTGAGTCTGGAATATCCTGACGCCAACCATATTTGAATCTCAGGCAGATATGATGGTTGGGTAGTTGCCCAAGAATTATAATATTGGTCTTACTAAACTGATGAAGTGTATGTTGTGGCCAACACACTTTGTCGGAAGATCTACAAATATAATATCCTGTATCAGCAATTTAGCCACTTCCCCATGAGGATTTCATATGACTTATTCATAAGTTGTTCCTTATGGACCTCTTTGATCCCCCAAAGTCCGACCTTTACTTGATGTTATAGATATTGAGCATTTCCGGTAAATGGTTATGCTATTTCATCAAGGAGAATGTTAGAAGCAGAGTGCTAAATGTCTCTCGGTTGATCATCCAGATTTCGCTTCCTTGGCATAGCTAATGTGAAATCTGAGAAAGTGTTGTCTTCCTTTGCATCTGCATCCTCCATCATTATTCATCATGGTGGTATGAGGTGTTGCCAGGATCCTTGGCACGGATGTTGGTAAAAACCCTGATGAATATGGAAATGCTCAAGTTCTTGAGAGCATGCTCAGACACTGGGTTATACTCTCGGTATTAATTGGAATGTGCCTTCCGTTCCCGAGTTGTTTTATAACTCTAGTTTCCCTCCGATCTGAGTATGCCATTCTTTGAATTCCTTCCAACGATCGTTTGCGAATTGCCTTAGGCTGGTATGAAGAGTTTCAATGATCCTTGTATCAAAAGTAATTCTTTTTGCCACTTAAGGGATAATCCTACGAGTCACCTTCCTTAAGGTGCCCGTTATGGTATGAAGGGCAACTAACTCCACGCTACCTTGAAACCCCGTCACCATCTGTTCTAAGCGTGTAATTGTTACCTACCTATTGAACCTCCGTCATCTGCCTCATTCATTGTTCTCGACGTGTGTTTTGTGTCCCAGCTCGAGAGATGTTACTACGTCTCATTCCATGAGTTGATCATGATTCCCTCGATCTTCGTAAAGATCGATTCTCGTAGAGCTCTCTATCCCTGTTGTCTTTCTGTTGGATGAAGATCCCGAAGACAAAGATGTCAAGATCAGCATAATGCAATGAACAAAAGCTGCAAGGAGGGCACGTGGATTAAGAAGGTTGTGGTAGTTAGTGTTCACTCTATTCTCTTACCCTACGCTTGAATCTCGGGACGAGATTGTTGTTTACTGGGGGTGAGTTGTCATAGCCTTAGCTTAGGCTCTGCTTGTCATTGCTTGTGCATCATGTCATCATGTTTAAATTCAAATGAATATGAAATAGGGATGACAAACCCTAACACTTCACTAAACAAACAAATTCCAATAATTGATTTTTCCATTTCTTCTAAAATGCACTTCAAAAATGTCCCCCCCCCTCTTTGATAAATGTTGGCAACAACATATCAGGGGTGAACTATATTATCAGAACTATTTTGGCAAATTCAATAAATCATCAAAGTTTCTGAAAATGACTAATAAAACACTATAAATATTTTAGTTGTTTCAAAAATGTTGAAACTTTTTGTGGGACTTTGTAATATTCTATTTATATCCCATAAATTGTTTCAGGGATTTTGGCTATATGATTTTTGCCCAGACAAAAACAAAACAAATAGCAAAAATTAGAAAAGAAAAAAAGAAAAAAATAGAAAACCCCACCTGGACTTACCTGGAGTCGGCCCAGCTGTAGCCCAGCCCACACCGTCGCTCCCCTGTCGTCTTCCTCATGCCACGAGGACGAGCGCATGGCCGAGGCGCGCCGGCACATGCCCAGGTCACCTCCAGCCTGCCTGCCCGCTCTGTACGTCGTCTAGGAATGCCTTGCGACCTCGTGCATGTCTTGCTCTCCTCTCTGTGCTCATCCCCTCCCCTATCTCTCATGTGCACAGCCAATGGTGTTCGTCGCCGCCGCTCGCAGCCACCATAGCCGCTGGCCATTCCGTGCCTTGCTGCCGTGCTCAGGAGATCCGCGACATCGACCCCGACCTCCTCACCGAGCCAAGCAGCCGAAGGAGCCCTCTGTCGTCTCCATCAACATCATCCTCAAGCTCCGGCTCCGGCGCACCTCTCCAGCGATTCGCGGCCATCTGCGCCTCCCCGAGCTCGCCGTCTACCTCAACCGACCCGCTGTGAGCTCCTACGTCGATTCTCCCTAACCCCATGGCCTATCCCTCGCCATAGTCGTCACCCTCTTGTTGCCCGAGCCACTGCCGCCGCACAGCTCGTCGCCGGCCACTGCTCCGGCGACCCCACGACCCCTCCGGTGTCCCAAATGGATTGGCGCGACCAAGGGCTACCCCCTGGTGCTACCTGCGCGTCGAACAAGGCCCCGTAGCCAACTACGGCGCCCGGCCGCCATGGTTTTGGTTGCCACCGACAAAGCTCCGGCGAGCGATGACCTGGCCAACTATTAGGGCTTAATTAACCACTAATGACCCCCCTAACCACTAACAATGGACCCTGGCCTGAGTCAAACCCCGGATCAACTCAAGATTAATCCCTGAGTTGTTGACCACAGGGTCCCACCTGCCAGTGACTCTAGCCAGCCCCGAGAGACTGACCAATGGGTCCCACTGGTCAGGTTTGACCTTGGACGGCCCTGTTGACCTGCTGACGTTATCCTGACATCAGGCTGACGCGGTAAAGCTTTTTATGGAAATTTAAATAAATCAAAATGATTTATTTATTTCCAGAAAATGTTTAAAACTTCTAAAAATCATAAAAATTCAACCGTGACTCAGATGAAAATAAATTATATATGAAAAATTATCAGAAAAATCCAATGAATCTATTTATGCCATGATCATGCATGTTTGAAAAAGTTAACATCACCAAGTAGGACATTTTATGATTAGGGCAATATAGGAAATATCATTTGGAGTTGGAATTCAAACTTGTTTGAATTCCACTTCAACTAACTTGGCTAATTATTCCTCTAGGTTAATTCAGTACCTTAACATATCATATCATGCATCATGGTTGTTGCATTGCATTGAATGTGTTCCTTTCTTATTTGCAGGTGTTTGTTCCTTCTCGGTAGACGATGGTTCTAACGATGTGACCGTTGACACTAATGAAGAGAAGTATTATCTTCACGACTGTTAGGCAAGCAAACCCCCTTGAGCATACTGATATGAACCCACTCTCTCGCTCTTTCTCTCTTTTACTGCATTAGGACAACAACGATTCAACTGTTACCTGTTCTCGTTAGCTGAACCTATTCCTTTGCATGACCTATCCTTGTGAGAGTAAATAGTAGAAACCACTTAGCATGAGTAGCAACTGTTTGAGCCTTGTTGAGCTTACTCATCTATGCTTGCTTACTTACTATGCCTGCTATGCTTAGAGTCATGTTGTGTTGGGTCTGATCCATCTGGACGATGAATCAGAATGGTAGTGTTCATGTCCTACTTTGCGAGAGCTAAGTGTGTGAACATGATTCGGTAAAGGTAGTGATGAGAGGCCATGTAGGAGTACATGGCGGGTTGTCTCATTGGGACAGTCCTTAAGAACTGAGTTTTGTGTTTGTGATCCAAGACAGTTACTACCACACGTTGGGCCCTGAAATAAAACCCCGCTCGACTTATTAATCGCCTAGATCTGTGTCCAGTAGTTGCAACTAGTTTCTGGTGTTTGTAGGAAAACTGTTGGCGGCCGTGCATAGCACTGCCTAACGGGGTGGACTGTGATTTGGTATAGGCACAGTGGCATGGTGTATGAAGTGGCACCCGAACGGTGGGCTTGGGAACCCCGCGGACATCATTTGAGGCCATAGCGGAAACTTCGGCCAGACTTCCGTGCGGGTTTAGTCTCAAATAGGCGATAAACCTGGACTAGGGTCTTGTGTGATTGACGGTCGTGGCCAACTCCCTCGCTGGGCTTCCGCTTGAAGGTTGCTGAGGTGCCTTTTATGTGCACATGGCGATAAGTGGCAGGAGCATGTGTGAAGAAGTACACCCCTGCAGGGTTATGAATCCGTTCAAATAGCCGCGTCCTCAGATATGGACTACTTGGAGAACCTATGTGGTTCATATACAACTTGAAGTGGATACTCTAAAATACGCAAGATAAGCATGAGTGCTATGGATGGCCTTCTCGTAGGGAGACGGGAGTGGATCCATAGTGGTGTATTGATTTGGTGAATATGTGGACTCATGTGCGCTATCCCACCTCAATGAAAGCACTTGTATTCGTAGTATAGGTTAGCCATGAGTCAAAGCTGGCTTGCTGCAATAAACTCCACAACCCCCTTCATTGATACTGGTCCATATGTAGTTAGTTCTGATGTAAGTCTTGCTGAGTACCCTTGTACTCACGTTTTCTTAATTTGTGTTTTGTAGAGGAGACGTCAGTCTCATTAGTGATCGTTCAACTTGAAGTTTGATGTTGACCGGATTAGCTTGGGAATCCCAGACAGAGGTCTGGCTCCTTTGATAGGGTCGTTGTAGCTTTTCAGGCTCCTCCAGCCACTTTTACTAGATGTCTGTACTCAGACTTATTTTTGCTTCCGCTTGTTGCTTGTATGACTTGAGTGTTGGGCCATGTGACCCCTGTTTGTAATATCATACTGTGTTGGCTCCTATGAGTCATTAATGAATACTTGAGTCTTAGAGTTATGTTGTGATGCCATGTTGTATCTATGCATATCGTGCATATTGCGTGCACGTTTGAAATGCATTGGTATGTGTGGGATTCGACACGTAGTTGTTTGCCTTTAGTAGTACTCTTTACGGGGAAATGCCTCTTTGTGCTTCCACTGAGCCTTGGTAGCTTGCTACTGCTCCAGACACATTGATTGACCGATATGCATCCTTCTTTGCTGCTGTGTCTGTCCCTTCGGGGAAATGTCTCGCAGTGTAATGGACTTCCTGTAGAATGCTATGACTCGTCTACGTGCAGTGATGACATTTATGTCCCACGGTGTAATGGAGTCCTTGTAGCTTGCTATGACTCGTCTACACATGCTAGAGATCGACACCTGCATTGCTGGGTTACGTATGCATATCCCTGTATGGATGTGCCAGTTGGGTTCTACGACTAGTCATGTCATCCCGGGTTCTTTGACATTTGAATGCTAGCGACACATTCACATACGTGAGCCAAAAGACGCAAAAGGTCTCGACCCAGGTAAGGTGGCAGCCATGGAGGTAACCGTGCGTAAGGCCGCAAAGTGATGTGATGTGTTACAGGCTGGATTCTTATGGCTTAGGATCGGGGTCCCGACAACGTCAATGACGTGGAGCCGGCGGACTCGGATCGAGCCGATGCATCCGAAGCCGGCTAGGCGGAGACGGAGATGGAGGCGATCGAGTTGACGGGTTAGTCCTCCCTGCTGAATTTATGGGATTGGACCGACGACGATGCTGAGTTGGAGGAGCCGGGCGGTGCAGAGGCTCCGGAGGACCTCGAGCCTCAGAGGATGAAGCCACGACGCTGCCGAGGAGGCGCCTTCGTCGTGTCGGTGACGAGCCAGACCGAGTCGACGCGGCAGCCGTTGGCAAGGGGAAGCAGGTGGCCAGCTCCAGGCCGACACCTAAACGGGCTGCCCTCGAGCAGCCGGGCACCAGCCGCAAAGGCGGTGGGAAGAAGACGCGGGTTGTCCCGACGGGCCCCGCAAGGAGGGCGGTTCCCGTCATCATCGGGTAAACCATGCTCCCCACAATTTTGTTTCATTAGTTCCTTCTTCTCCCCTCCCCTTCTTATCCTGCTCGCCCAGGGAGGCACGCGCCCTAGGGAGGACCCCGGCGAGCGACGCCGCGAGGACGGCGCCGTCGAACACCGTCGAGGAGAGTGAGCGCGAGGCCTGGCGCAACCTGGAGGCGGCCCAACGGGCATTGCGCACCGAGGAACACTGCCCGTGGGAGGAGGCGGCGAGGAGACGGATGCCGTCGGGAGGAGCCGACGGGGAGGAGTCCAGCCAGTCGTAGGAGCCATTCCCCACGAGCCGAAAGAGGCAGTCCAAGGACCGTCAAGACCCATGGGGCGGGCGGAGGCAGGCACGAAGGCGGTGGAGGACGCACGTGCGGCAGCGGGTGCCGGGGCGGCTCATGTCGATGGCGAGGATGAGGAGGCAGATCGTGGCACGGATCTGCCCGGGGCAGGCAAGGTGCCACCAGGGGCGGGGGTCCCGGGAGGTGGAAAGAACGACCTTGGGAGCGCCTGCCCCCGACATGCCGTCTTCGGAGGTGGCGCCTCCGGAGGTTTCGGCCCTAGAGATGCCAACTCCCGACGAGCCAGCTCCAGAAATGCCAGCGCCCAGGTTGAGCTGAGCGGGAGAAGCCGGAGGCGACAAACCAAGGTGGGAGGCCGAGGTGCCCGAGGGGTCGAGCTATGCGGGCTCCTCGTCTAGGGCCCCTGGTATGATGGTGCCGGGAGGAGCCGGCCCCATGGCAACCTGTGGCAAGGGAGGGCCAACAGATGGGGCCCGACCACAACAGAGTTGGGCTACAGCTAGCCGCCTGGTTGCCGGGGACCCACTGAATGCTCTTGGGGTGGCGGTGTTCACCGCGGTTGAGGCGTTCGCCCCTGTCATGCCTAGACGACATAAGATGCCCGGGAGGCCAACGACCGACTGGTGTAGCTAGAGCGGACAGTCGCGGTAAGCTTCCATCTTTTCTTTCTTTTGTTCTCGGCGTTTTCTCTAGTGGGGGCACGCTAGCGCACCCGCTGGGTGTAGCCCCCGAGACTCGAGCCAGTTGTGGTGTAGGCAGGTCGAGTCTGATGCTGCCTCGTGTCTTTGTTGTTTGTAGGCAGTGCATGACCGTCGGGTGATCGCGTACAACTCCTTCCTGAGCTTGTACCGGGAGAACGAGGGCCGGCTGGCCATCCTGTCTCGGGACCTGCGAGGTGAGACCTTCACGACTTTTAGGGCGGGGGCGTAGCCCTCGGGATTTAAGCCGGTCGCTGCGGAGGAGGGCCGAATCCCCTTCTTCTCTTATCTTCTAATCGAGGTTTCTCCGTCTTGGGCAGACACCAACGCCGAGATGGTCGACCTCCGACACCAGGTCGTGGATCTCGGCGATCAGCGGAGCACATGACCACGGAGTGCGAGCGGCTCCGCTAGGAGGTGGATCGGATGCAGGCGGAAGAGGCCGAGTGCGAGACAGCCCACCGCCAGGAGCTGACGGACCACGAGGCGGCCCTTCGCCAGCAGGCGGAGGAGTGGGAGTGCGCCCATCACCAGGAGGAGCTAGAGGCCAAGGACGTCGCACTAGCGAAGGCAGCTGACGAGGTGCAGACGGCCTGGAGCGGGCACGAGCATCGGCTCCAGGAGTGGTCCACCAGGGAGTCGGAGCTGCAGGAGCAGGGGCAGGGGATAGACCGCATGCTGCACGTTAAGTCCCTGTCATCACGTCCTTTCTGCGTGCTTGCTTCTAGTTTTTTTAGCCTCTTCGTTCATCCTTCTCTTTCTTTTTCTCTTCTCGGGGCTCTTCCCTGGTACGCAGGAGGCCGCTGAGGCAGCCGTGGCGGCCCACCATGAGGGCCAGCAGGAGCAGGGGGTTGCCATTGGGACGCATGCCCCCTGGACCCTGAACAAGGTGGGGATCGCCGCCAGGGCGAGGTTGGAGGTGGTGGTTTGCGCCTTGAAGCCACTTCAGGCGGCCGGCAAGGCGTTGGCCCGTGTGCTCTGGCCGGGCGCAGTGGATCCGGCTTCGATGAGGCGGCCATCGCGGTAGCTAGAGTTCGGGACTGCGCGGGTGAACGCTTGGAGGGCCTCCGCGGTGCGAGCTGGTGCAGGCATGGCCCTTCGCATTGCAAGGTCATGGTACCCCGAGTTGGACCTGATCCTGCTCACGGCCCAGCGTGCCGGCACCGACGTGGATCTGGAGGCAGTGGCCGACACGCTGGCCGTGCGAGCCAATGACCTCGCGTCCTTCGCCATATGGGACGAATATGTCCTTAAGCACCAGGCGTACGACATGGTGATCCCAAAGGACCAATATGCACTCATGCTGGGCGACCCGGAGGGAAGCGATGCCGAGACGGACAGTGAGGATGCCGGCTCCAACACCGACGACTACACTGACTTTGAGCCGGCTCGGGACCCAAAGACGGGAGCTGCCATGGGCGGTGATGGAGAAGACGAAGCGGCTATAGCTAGAGCTCTTTTTTTATCCCTGTGCTTTTTGTTAGAAATTCAAGTCCACGCACTAGGGGTGTAAGTGTAATGAACTTGTGGCCATGGGCCTTTTAAGCTTTATGAAGTTTCTGGTTGTTGCAATGTTTGTTTTTATGCGTGCCGACTTGCCCTTCCCCTTGTTTGTACCTTTGGTTCCATCTGCTCAAACTCTTTTCCCCCTTAGCTTCGGCCCTGCCAGCTCGACAGTTGGGAGTCGGTCTATAGCTGGGACGGGGCATCCGCTTCGAGGGAGCCGGATCTGAGTTTAGGAACCGCGAGGGCTTTTCCGGTAAGGCAAGTGACAGAGGCAAGAAAGTGATCCGGCTAGACCTAGCTGGCTGCCCCCTTGCGATCGGTTTTTCGTGTGTGCTAAGCTTCGCCGCCCTTGGACCCTGTTAGCCGGACAGTTGTCAGCCGGTCTATAGCTAGGAGGGGTGGGAGGACTTTACTTAGATCACACTACTTGATCTACCTCGAGGGAGGACGTTAGGACTAGCCGGCGAGCCCCCGAGACCGGGAGCCAGATTCAGGAGTCAGCGAATTGAATTGAAAAACTTTGGAAGGAAGTGAAAAGGGGTGTGTCCCAAGAACCGGCTTAGGGCACCCGTTGCATTCATAATCCCAAAAGGGAAGGGTTCATACATACATTGGTTCTTAGCAGTAAAACGGGCGGAGGAGCGCTGCGTTCCATGGATGCTCCGTCTCCTTGCCAGAGGCGTCTCTCTTGCGCTTCTACGGCTTTTAGGTGTCTATCAGGTAGTACGTGTTGTTGTGCAGCACCTTGCTGATGATGAATGGGCCCTCCCATGGGGAGGACAACTTGTGCTGGCCGGCTATTCGCTGCATCCGCCTAAGCACCAAGTCTCCCTTGCAGAAGGAGAGTGGACGGATCCGCTTGCTATGGTAGTGGCAGAGCTTCTGCTGGTAGATGGTCGTCCGGCTCAAGGCCAGATCATGTGCTTCTTCAGGTAGGTCGATGCGGTCTTCTCTTGCCTCTCTTGCGTCCTTCTCTGTGTACAAGACGACCCAAGGCGAGTGGAACTTGATGTCGATGGGGATGATTGCCTCGGACCTGTACACGAGAAAGAAAGGAGTGTAGCTGGTCGACTGGTTAGGTGTGGTCCTGAGGCTCCAAAGGACAGCCGACAGCTCCTCGATCCAGCAGCCGACCGACCTGACTAGTGGTGCCACGAGCCGGGGCTTGATGTCGGCTAGGATTAGGCCATTTGCTCTCTCGACCTAGTCGTTCGACTATGGATGTGCGACGGACGCCAAGTCGAGCCGGATGCCTTGCTTGGCACAGAAATGTGCTAGCACGCCTTGGCAAAGTTTGTGCCGTTGTCGGTGATGATTCTATGGGGGACGCCATATCGGACCGTGATGTCTTCGATGAACCGTACGGTCGTGGGGCCGTCTAGCTTCTTGATCGGCCTGGCCTCGATCCACTTTGTGAACTTATCGACGGCCACCAGCAGATGCGTCATGCCGCCTCATGCGGTCTTGAAGGGTCTAACCCCCAGACGATAAAGGGCCATGAGAGGGGGATGGTCTGGAGGGCCGTAGCCGGTAGGTGGCTCTGTGTGCTGAAGCGCTGGCAGCCCTCACACTTGTCAACCCTTGGCCTCCTCCAAAGCGGTCAGCCAGTAGAATACATGGCGGAAATCCTTGGCCACCAAGGTCCTGGAGGCGGCGTTGTGCTTGGACTCACCCTAGTGGATGTCACGGAGGATCTCCTGACCCTTTTCCGTCTCGACGCACCATTGGAAGGTGCCGATGGTGTTGCGATGAACGAGCTCGCGGCTGATGATGCTGTAGGCCAGAGCCCGGCACTAGATTTGCCTCGCTGTGGCCTCGTCAGGAGGGAGCTCACGGCATAGAAGGAACGCTAGGATGGGTTGGGCTCATGAGGGAGCCGAGAGGGGGGCCGGCTTGGGAGCCCCCGGGCCTGGGTGATCAGCCCCCTGGACCGGCTCACTAGTCCCCAGGGCTGAGACAGCGAGACGGTTGTCGATTGTCAACATGACCACCGCAGCGTCGTTGGAGTCGGCGGCTTCGGAAGCGGTCGACTCGTCAGTTGGTGCCGTTGACACCGGCTGGTTAGTCGACAGTGATGTGGCCGACATGACAGCCGGAGTCGATGGTGTTGGAAATATGCCCTAGAGGCAATAATAAATTGTTTATTATTATATTTCCTTATTCATGATAATCATTTATTATCCATGCTATAATGGTATTGGTTGGAAACACATTGCATGTGTGGATACATAGACAAAACTATGTCCCTAGTATGCCGCTAGTAGACTAGCTCGTTGATCAAAGATGGACAAGGTTTCCTAGCCATTGACATGAGATGTCATTTGATAACGGGATCACATCATTACGAGAATGATGTGATGGACAAGAGCCAAACTATAAATGTAGCATTTGATCGTGTTTGTTTATTGCTACAGTTTTCTGCATGTCAAGTATTTGTTCCTATGACCATGAGATCATGCAACTCACTGACACCGGAGGATTGCCTTGTGTGTATCAAACGTCACAACGTAACTAGGTGACGATAAAGGTGCTCTATAGGTATCTCCGAGGGTGTCTGTTGAGTTGGCATGGATCAATATTGGGATTTGTTACTCCGTGTGACGGAGAGGTATCTCAGGGCACACTCGGTAATACAACATCACAACAAGCCTTGAAAGCAATGTGACTAAGTGTTAGCCACGGGATCTTGTATTACAGAACGAGTAAAGAGACTTTCCAGAAATGGGATTGAACTAGGTATACAGATACCGACGATCGAATATCGGGCAAGTAACATACCAAAGAACAAAGGGAACGACATACGGGATTAACTGAATCGTTGACATAGAGGTTCCACCGATAAAGATCTTCGTAGAATATGTAGGAACCAATATGGGCATCCAGGTCCCGCTATTAGTTATTGACCATAGAGGTGTCTCGGTCATGTCTACATAGTTCTCGAACCCGCAGGGTCTGTACACTTAAGGTTCGGTGACATTTCGGTAGTATAGAGTTATGTATGGTGGCGACCGAAGGTTGTTCTGAGTCCCGGATGAGATCTCGGATGTCACATCCCTAGCTAGATTTCTAAGGACAACATGTGTGTGCATCATGTTTCACTTTTTGCATCAATTTGAAATGGGGATTAACAGAAACCCCAAACACCTCACTTGAATCAATCCAATTTAATGATTGTGAAAAACCAACAAATCCAAAATGCCCATCTAAAATGTCCCCTATGTCTGATAAATGTGGACATGAATATACCAATGGTCATTCTAAATATTTGAATATTTATAGCATTTCAAAAATAAATATTAAAGGTGCTGAAAATGCCAAATAAAGCATTATAAATATTTCAGTTTTCAAAATATTCTGAAACTTTTTATAGAAGTTTGAAATATTCAAACTAAGTTCTATAAAATATTTGGGATATTTTATGCCTAGCATTTGTGCCGAAAAATAAATAAAAAAATGTCAAAAAAAATAAAATAGAAACTGGAATTCTAAAAAAAGAAAAGGAGGAAGCCACCAGGGCCGGCCCAGTTGGCCCAACACCATCATCGTCCCTGGCGGCCAGGAGGACGAGCGTGTGCTCGCCGTGTGCCCGCGTCGGTGCTTCCATGCAGCTCCCTGCGTGCTTGTATCCCCCGCCGCGCTGGTGAGAGGATGAGGACGCCGCTGCCGTCCCCATTGCTCTCTCTCGCCCATTCGCCCCTGCCTCTTCCCTCTCCTCTGCCTGCCATGGCCGCTGCCTTCTTGCCGTTGTAGTTGCCGCTCCAGTCACTCCCTCTCGCCCCTGAGCCCCCCTATAGCTCTGCCTTGACGTGCTGGTCCTCTCCGCCGAAAGAATCAAGCTCAGAGGCCCCCAGCATCGACCTCGACGCCTTATTCCTCCTCGGTCGCCCGAGACCGCCGCCGTCCGTTCGTCGCAAGCAAGGCCTCCCCGAGCCCGCTCTCATCGCCGTCGCATCCATTGTGAGCTCCTGCTCCTTCTCCCCCCTTTTCCCTTCGCTAGCGCATTCTAGAGTCGGATCCCCTCGGGTTCGAGAGCTCCTCACAACTGGCGAGGACGTGGCCATTGCTGCGGCGGCCCAAGCTCACACCTGAGCATGTAGTCGTGCTCAGGAGGAACCTAGGTAGCCTTAGGAACCCGTAGTTGGGTCATTCGAGCTCCGGCTCGATGAGCCCATGCTCGCCTGAGCTCCGTAAGCCGCCGTGCTCATCGCCAGCCCCGATTCCGGCCATCGCAGCCCATGGGAGGTGTCGGGCTCGACGTGCGCGAGCACGCATAGCCGATTGGTGCCTCCGCCGTCCTTTTGGTCGCCGGAGGAGGAAACCCGATCCCCTCCGCCGTCTCTGGAGCCACCGGCGGCTCAACGCTGGTGGGTCTAGCCGAAGTTGACCACGGGGGTTTGACCCCTGGGTCACTGGCAAGTGGGGCCGGGTTGTGCTAATTTTAGGATTAGTTAAGTTAAGTTAATTAATTAATTTAATTAAGCTAATGACCCACTGACCAGTGGGCCCTACCCTAACTATTAGTAATTAGTGTTTTAATTAACTTTGTTAGTAGCTGGGTCACTGACCAGTGGACCCCACTGGTCAAGTTTGACCTGCCAACGGTGTGTTGAGCAGCTGACATCATGATGATGTCATGCTGATGCAATGAAGAATTTCCTGGATTAAATTAATTTCAAAAACTTTTTAAAACTTAGAAAATTCATAGAAATTAATCTATAACACAGATTGAAATAATTTATATATGAAAATTTATCAGAAAAATCCAATGAATCCAATGGTGCTGTTATCATGCATGTTAAAGCAACCTATGTAGATGAACATTGCCATTTACTAATAGGTTAACATATGAAATATGAAATGGAGAATGATTTTGAACCTATATTCAAAGTCACTTCATTTAACTTGGACAGTAGCTGCACTAGCAGATACATACATGCTGCCATGTTATCATGCATCATATTGTTGCACTTGCCGTGTATTGATTTCTACTTATCTGTATTACGGTAGGCCCTGCTTCTGAGGATACCTGCGAGTATTCCAACGAAGGAGAAAACCTTCCTGCTTCCCAGCAAGGCAAGCAACCCCATTGATCATTCCGATAGCATCCCATTCTCTTGATCCTGCTCTTGCTCATTGCATTAGGACAAACGTTCACTTGCCTGTCATACACGGTAGATGAATCCATTCCTTTGCATGACCTGTCATTGTCACAGTAAATAGCTAAACCTTGCAACCTAGCGTACCTGGTAGATGCTTGTGCCATGATGTGCTTTGCTTACTTTGCCTGCTATGCTTGCTATGCTTAGAGTTGTGTCAGGTCTGATTCATCTGGGTGATGAACTGGAGTGAAACAATATTGTTCTGATGTATTAAGCTTATGATGAACCCGATTTGGTAAAGGTAGCGATGAGAGGCTATGTAGGAGTACATAGCGGGTTGTCTCATTGGGACCGTTCTTAGGAACTGAGTTTCGTGTTTCTGATCCAAGGCTATTTACTACCACATGCTGGGCCCTGAAATATGACCCCGCTCGACTTATCAATCACTTAGTCCTTGGTCCGTGAGTTGCAAGTAGTTTCTGGTGTTTATAGTATGCTAGAGGCCGTGCGTAGTGCTGACCCTAGGGGTGGGTTACGATGCGGTTGGCAATGGCACGGTGTACCAAGGGTCACCCGAATGGTGGGCTTGGGAACCCTGTGCACATCGTTTGGGGCCATAGCGGAAACTTCGGCCGGACTTCCGTGCGGGTTCAGTCTCAAATAGGCGATAGCCTGGACTAGAGGTCTTATGTGATTGACGGTCGTGGCCGACTCCCTCATTGGGATTCCGCTTGAAGGTTGCCGAGCTGCATGGTTTTATGAGCACACAACAATAAGTGGCGAGAGCATGTGTGAAGAATTACACCCCTCGAATAGCCGAGCTGCAGGGTATGAAACTGTTCGAATAGCCGCGTCCTCGGATATGGACTACTTGGAAAACTTATGTTGTTCATTGATAATTAATGGATACTCATAAAAATATAAGGACAAGTGTGAATATCGTGGATGGCACTCTCGTAGGAGACGGAATTGAATCCATGGTGGTGTATTGATGTGGAGTTAGTGGACTCGTGTGCGATATCTAAAATCTAAACAAAGAGTTAAAATGGTGTAGTATAGGTTAGCCATGAGTCAAAGCTGGCATTGCTGCATAAACTCCACCACTCCCCTTGTTGATACTTGAGCATGAATAGTCTAGGTCTACTTTAAAGACTTGCCGAGTACGTTTGTACTCATGTTTTCTTAATAAATGTTGCAGATGAGACTCATGACCCATTAGGTGGGTTCTATCTAGATGTCGACGACGCTGAATAGCTGGTGTCCCAGCTGCGACCTTATGCCCTGTAGCGGGCTATAGATAGTCAGGCCATGTGCCTTTTTACCCTTTCAACTGTCTGTACTCAGACAACTTTATGCTTCTTCTTGGTTTGTATGAACTTGCTTGTATGACTTGAGTGTTGGGTCATGTGACCCCTACCCGTAAGAACATATTATGCAAGGCTCTTCTGAGCCTCTTAAATAAAAGTTGTGTTGATGTATGGTTATGTTGTGATGCCATAGTTGTATCTATGCATATCGGGCATGTCATGCGTACGTGTGACGTGCAACGATATGTATGGGATCTGACACCTAGTCATGTGCCTTTAGTAGCACTCTTTACGAGAAACAACCTCTTTGTGCTTCCACCGAGCCTTGGTAGCTTGCTATTGCTCCGGACACATTGATTGACTGACATGTATCCTTCTTTGCTGCTGTGTCTGTCCCTTCGGGGAAATGTCTCGCAGTGTAATGGAGTCCCTATAGCCTGCTACGACTCGTCTACGTGCAGTGATGACATTTATGTCCCATAGCGTAATGGAGTCCTTGTAGCTTGCTATGACTCGTCTACACATGCTTGAGGCCGACACCTGCATTGCTGGGTTACGTATGCATGTTTCCGTACGGATGTGCCACTTGGGTTCTATGACTAGTCATGTCGGCCTGGGTTCTCTGTCGTTTGATTGCCAGCGACATGTTCACATACGTGAGCCAAAAGACGCAAACGGTCCCGACTAAGGTAAGGCTACAACCATGGAGTTTACCGTGCATAAGACCGCAAAGTGATGTGATATGTTACAGCCTGGATTCCTATGACTTAGTATTGGGGTCCCGATAGCGTTGGTATCAGAGCCTGACTGACTGTAGGACTACCAAGCCAAACCGGTCGAAGTTGAGTCCAGAAACACTATAGAAAAGTAGGGGAATTGATTGTGGAAGGGAACATAAGGCTCTTTTTACTCCTCTTGCCAAGTTATTCTATTCTGAGTCACTCTCATCTTTTCTACGGGGTTAAGAACTAGGCTTCTCATCTATTGCTTAGGATGACGAGTTACTAACCATGGACTATTTGCTAGCTTGTTCGTAAGTGAACTTCGGTACTCGAGTATTGTTGGTGTGACAAACAGTTGGAGAAGAGATTTGAGTCTAGATAGTCAAGTGGTTATGCTTTCCAATCTTTTGCAGTTGTCTCAAAATCCTTTTTGAGCAATTGCAGCCGTTATGATGTCCAATTTCTGATAGAATCTCTAATGTCTTTGCATCATTCTCTGTTTCAGATGCCCCCTCGTCCTTCCCGTCAGGTGGTCCGTCTGACCAGGTGCATCGATGTACCGGGCCACACGACCATGTTGGTTAGAGTTATGATGGAGGATGGTTACCATTGGTACCCAGAGTACACAGTGGAGGAGCAGTATCAAGATTTCAACCAGAGCCAGTATCTGTGTACTGTTAAGATATATCCATCATATCCTGGAGCTGCAGAGCCGCTTCATTGGACTTATGGATTAGGTGTCACCATAGACATGGCAGTTCAGGAGGCCGCCTATACCATGCTGACTATCATGAGGTTTCACCATGGTCTGCTTCAGAACACAGAGTTTTATTATGTTCTTGCTTCTCTGGGAGGAGAGGATAGTTATCTTAGCGCAGCCTACTATGATCATTCTCATGAGGACCCTAGGCTGCAGGTGACCGCTCAGATGTTGGAGAACAGGGATCGTGATGCACGCGCCCTTCGCATGGAGCTATATGCTACCCGTGCACGTCTTTGGACAGCCCTGACGCAACTAGCACCTGTTGTGTAGACATGCTATGGAGATTTGGAGATGCTGAACCCATCGCGGACTCATCTGCCAGCACACGTAGACTGGCCTGATGTTGGAGGCATCACTCCTCTTCGAGGACCGCCGTTGCCACCAACAAGGGGACCGAGGACACATCCGTTTCCTTACGGTTTTCAAGGATCACAGGCTAGGGTGTTTCCAGATCCTCAGGTTCAACTCCCGGGCCATGGGGGTAACCTATATGAGGCATTCTACGGCGATGCTTGAGTACGTGGATGTTAGTACTAGTATGGTAGTAGTCGTATTGCCTCAGTCCTGCGTGTCTTGTAGGATACTGAGGTTGAGAGCCGAGTTCCGGAGGTGTAGATAGATAATGTATAGGAAGCTTGTAATGCCTCCGATGAGTTGTGTCATCTCTCTGTAGTTTGTATTTCAGCTCGGGCTTGTACTGAAGTATGTCATGGTGTGTATGAATCATGGTGTTCATATGGCAGTTTGTTATTACCATGTTGATCGGGTGTTTACCCATACATGCCATGTTGTCCAGTACATTCCTTATCTCATTCCTTAGAGTTGGTGTCTTCCTTGTGTAAGCCATGGGTTTGTTTTCCCAGGATGGTAACAACTAGGAATAACCCCGTGCCTGCCCCCGAGCAGGGCGAGGAAAGCCATCCAAGGCAAGAGAACCTGCCACAGGCGCCCTCCCTAGTAGAAGTGATGCTCAAAGGTGAGAGGAATAAAAGGGAGACCAACAGGCTGTTGGAACATATTGAGCAGAACGCAGTGCGTCCTCCCTGCAATGATCACAATGAAGGTATGTCCCTCAATGACTTCGTCAAGTTGTGCCCACCTAAGTTTCATCATTCGGTCGACCCGCTCGATGCGGATGACTGGCTGACCAGCATGTCCCACAAAATCCGAGCTGCCAATGTATCTGAGGCCAACAAGGTGACCTTTACTGCATACTTTTTGGAAGGACCTGCCAATATGTGGTGGGAAAATTATGAAGCTATCTGTCCCGCAGGCCCCGCACCAACTTGGGCAGATTTCAGCGAGGCATTCCGTACCCATCACATTCTGGAAGGGCTGATGGATCCCAAGAGAGAGGAGTTCTGTGCTTTCACCCAGGGCAGAATGACAGTGGATGCCTATAGCCGTGAGTTCGGAAATCTTGCTTGTTATGCTCCGGAGGAAGTGTCAACCGATTCCAAGAAACATGCTAGGTTCCGCAAGGGACTTAGTCCTGAGCTCCGTGAAGATCTGCATCTGCATGAGTGCAACTCTTTCCAGGCTCTCGTCAACAAGGCTATCAATGCCGAAACTGGACAGACTGACTATGAGGCAACTAAGAAACACACCCGTGACTTCAGCCCCGCATGTGGCTCAGGCTCCAACAAACGCCGGGTGTGGGTGCCCAACGCAGCTCTGCCGCCGAGGTACACCACGAGGCCATCCTTCCAGGCGCCTCGCCCAGCTCAGCCCAACCCTCCAGTCAGGACATTCGGAGGTCCTCCTGCCAATGCTGCTCCCCGTGCCACCGTTGTCTGCTACAAATGTGGAGAACCAGGACACTACTCCCGTGAGTGTCCTCAGAACAATGCTAAGCCGGCTGGACGTGGGAAGCCAGGAAAAGCCTTCTATGTAAAGCCATCTCCTACTCGTGGTTGAGTGAACTATGTTTCTACTGAAGAAGCCCTTGAGGATCCTGATGTTATCCTAGGTATGCTCCTTGTCAATAGTCATCCAACATCTGTTCTATTTGATACTGTAGCATCTCATTCATTCATCTCAGAAAGTTATGCACAGTTGCATAACATGTCTTTTTGTGATATGCCTACTCCTTTAGTAGTTCAGACTCCTGATTCAAAATGGCAAACTTCTAGAGTAAGCCCTAACAATGAGATTCTTGTGGATAGGCTAGTCTTCCTAGCACTTTGATAGCCCTCAAGTCTTCGGACATCAATATCATCTTAGGCATGGACTGGATGAAAGCCCACTATGCTAAGATTGATACTCATACTAGGAATGTTCAACTTACACATCCCTCGGGTGAGATAGTTAATGTCTCCACTCGAGCAGCCAAGCGCCAACTCTATTCTCCCAATGCTAGCCCTCTTCCAGAATTAGAAGATATTCCGGTAGTCCGAGACTTTCCGGATGTCTTTCCAGAAGAACTGCCAGGAATTCCACCTGTCAGAGATGTTGAGTTTGTGATAGAGCTCATCCCAGGGACAGTTCCAATAGCCAGAAGACCCTATAAGATGGCACCCTTAGAACTAGCCGAACTTAAGAAACAACTCGATGAGGCTTTGAAGAAAGGTTTCATCTGTCCTAGTTCTTCTCCTTGGGCTTGCCCCGTCCTCTTCGTTAAGAAGAAGGATGGAACAGATCGGATGGTTGTGGATTACCGGCCAGTGAATTTGGTCACCATAAAGAACAAGTATCCGCTCCCCAAGATCAATGATTTGTATGATCAACTCGCTGGATCGTCTTTCTTTTCCAAAATGGACTTGAGGTTGGGATACCATCAAATCAGAATTAGAAACGGGGACATTCCAAAAATGACTTTTGTTACTCGTTATGGCCAATACGAGTACACCGTCATGTCCTTCGGTTTAACCAATGCCCCAACCACCTTCTCTCGCTTGATGAATTCGATCTTCATGGAGTATTTGGATAAATTCGTCGTGGTCTACCTCGACGATATACTCATCTACTCAAAGAACGAACAGGAACATGCCGAGCATCTAAGGCTAGTATTGATGAAACTTCGAGAGCATCGTCTATATGCCAAATTCTCCAAGTGTGAATTTTGGTTACCAGAAGTGACCTACCTAGGCCACGTGATCTCTAGTAAAGGTATTGTTGTCAATCCTGAGAGAGTTCAGGCCGTCCTTGATTGGACTCAACCTGAATCGGTTAAGCAAGTTTGGAGTTTCCTTTGCTTAGCAAGCTATTGTCGCCGCTTTGTCGAGAATTTCTCCAAGGTTGCAAAGCCTCTGACTCAACTCGTCAAGAAAGATAAAAAGTTTGAGTGGAATCCACAATGCGAGCACAATTTTCAGGAGTTGAAAAGACGCCTGACCTCTGCTCCCGTTCTGGTGCCACCAGACTTCTCTAAGGACTTTGTTATCTATTGTGACGCCTTGCGACAAGGATTAGGTTGCATTCTCATGCAAGATCGTCATGTGATTGCATACGCATCCCGACAGTTGCGTCCACATGAGGATAATTATCCAACACATGATCTTGAGCTTGCAGCTGTGGTCCATGCACTGAAAACATGGCGACATTACCTTCTGGGTATCCGTTGCGAAATTTACACTGATCACCAAAGTCTGAAATATATCTTCACCCAGGCAGATTTGAATCTCACACAAAGACGGTGGGTTGAGTTGATTATAGATTACGACTTAGGGATAACTTACACCCCGGGGAAAGCCAATGTCATGGCTGATGCACTAAGTCGTAAGTCTTATTGTAACAACCTGATGTTACAACAAGGTCAACCACTTCTCTATGAGGAATTTCGGAAGTTGAACCTCCACATTAAGGATCAACCTGGTGGCGAAACCTACTCTTAAGGATCAAATTATAGCTGGCCAAAAGCGTGATAAGGGTATTCCCGGATCAAAGAGAACCTCGTTAGCGGTATCACTAAGGATTTCTCTATCGATGATCAAGGTGTGGTGTTCTTTCAGAACCATTTGGTGGTTCCCAAGAACCAACATCTTCGGTAGCTGATCCTTAAGGAGGCTCATGATTCTCCTCTCACAATTCATCTGGGTAGTACCAAGATGTATCAGGACCTACGCCAGAGGTTCTGGTGGACTAGGATGAAGAGAGAAATTGCTCAGTTCGTTGCTAACTGTGATGTTTGTCATCGCTTAAGGCAGAACATCAAAGGCCTGCTGGCACCCTTCAACCTTTAGCTATTCCTGAATGGAAATGGGATAGGTCGGTATGGATTTCATTACCAGATTTCCCAGGACTAAGAGAGGGAATAATGCTATCTTTGTGGTCATAGACCGCCTTTCCAAAGTGGCTCATTTTCTTCCTGTTCGGGAGAGTATAACTGCTAGCCAGCTAGCGGAGTTATATGTTTCTCGAATAGTTTCTCTTCATGGTGTTCCATTGGAGATTAACTCAGACCACGGAAGTATCTTTACTTCCCAATTTTGGGAAAGTTTCCAAACCACTATGAGGACTCATCTATCCTTTAGCACTGCTTTCCACCCGCAATCAAGTGGTCAATTTGAGCGAGTCAATCAAATCCTCGAAGTCATGCTCCGAGCTTGTGTTATATCCTCCGGTGTGAATTGGGAGAAATAACTTCCATTTGCCAAATTTGCTTATAAAAATAGTTATCAATCAAGCTTGGGCAAAGACCCTTTTGAAGTTCTCTATGGACGAAGGTGTCGAACACCTCTTAACTGGTCAGAAACCGGAGAGAGGCAACTCTTTGGCCCGGATATGATCCAAGATGCAGAGGAGCAAATTGAAAATAGCCCAATCTCGTCAAAAGAGCCAATATGATCGTCATCATAAGGCTGTGACCTATGAAGTTGACGAGAAGGCTTATCTTTGGGTTACACCTCTGAAGGGTACCCACCGATTCGGTATCAAGGGCAAGTTGGCTCCTCGTTACATTGGAACTTTTCACATTCTTGCTAAACGAGGAGAGGTTGCCTACCAAGTGGAAATTCTGCCGCATCTTTCCAAGGTTCATGATGTCTTCCACGTCTCGCAACTCAGGCATTGCTTCTTAGACCCTGTCCGTGAAGTAAACCACGAGGCGCTTGATCTCCAAGATGACCTTACATATCGAGAATACCCTGTTCGTATTCTTGATCAAGCTGAGCGTACCACTCCGCATCAAAACATCAAGTTTATCAAGGTTAAATGGTCACACCATTCTGAGAAGGAGGCCACATGGGAAAGAGAGGATCGTCTTCGACTAGAGTACCTCGTGCTCTTCCCGACGACTTCCAAATCTCGGGATGAGATTCTTTTGAGTGGGGCTGAGTTGTCACATCCCTAGCTATCTTTCTTAGGACAGCATGTGTGTGCATCATGTTTCACTTTTTGCATCAATTTGAAATGGGGATTAACAGAAACCCCAAACACCTCACTTGAATCAAACCAATTTAATGATTGTGAAAAACCAACACATCGAAAATGCCCATCTAAAATGTCCCCTATGTCTGATAAATGTGGACATGAATATACCAGGGGTCATTCTAAATATTTGAATATTTATAGCATTTCAAAACTAAATATTAAAGCTGCTGAAAATGCCAAATAAAGCATTGTAATTATTTCAGTATTCAAAATATTCTGAAACTTTTTATAGAAGTTTGAAATATTCAAACTAAGTTCTATAAAATATTTGGGATATTTTATGCCTAGCATTTGTGCCTAAAAATAAATAAAACAAATGTTAGAAAAATAAAACAGAAACTGGAATTTCTAAAAAAAGAAACGGAGGAAGCCACTTGGGCCGCCCCAGCTGGCCGAGCACCATCGTCATCCTCCTAGCGGCCAGGAGGACGAGCGTGTGCTCACCGTGCGCTTGCGCCAGTGCTGCCACACAGCTCCCTGCGTGCCTGCATCCCCCGCCGTGCTGGCGAGAGGATGAGGACGCCGCTGCTGTCCCCATTGCTCTCGCTCGCCCATTCGCCCCTGCCTCTTCCCTCTCCTCTGCCTGCCATGGCCGCCGCCTTCTCGCCGCTGTAGCTACCGCTCCAGTCACTCCCTCTTGCCCCTGAGCACCGTGTAGCTCCGCCTTGACGTGATGTCCTCTCCGCTGAAAGAATCGAGCTCGGAGGCCTGCAGCGTCGACCTCGAAGCCTTCTTCGTCCTCGGTCGCCCGAGACCGCCGCCGTCCGTTCGTCGCAAGCAAGCCCTCCCCGAGCCCGCTCTCATCGTCGTCGCATCCGTTGTGAGCTCCTGCTCCTTCTCCCCCCTTTTCCCCCTTCGCTAGCGCGTTCTAGTGCCGGATCCCCTTGGGTCCGAGAGCTCCTTGCCGCTAGCGAGCCCGCAGAGCCGATCGGTGCCCCTCCGCCGTCCTTTTGGTCACCAGAGGAGGAAACCCGATCCCCTCCGCCGTCTCTGGAGCCACCGGCGGCTCAACGCTGGTGGGTCTAGCCGGAGTTGACCACGGGGGTTTGACCCCTGGGTCACTAGCAAGTGGGGCCAGGCTATGCTAATTTTAGGATTAGTTAAGTTAAGTTAATTAATTAATTTAATTAAGTTAATGACCCACAGACCAGTGGGCCCTACCCTAACTAATTACTAATTAGTGTTTTAATTAACTTTGTTAGTAGCTGGGTCACTGACCAGTGGACCCCACTGGTCAGGTTTGACCTGTCAATGGTCAGTTGACCAACTGACGTCATGATGATGTCATGCTGATGCAATAAAGAATTTCCTGGATTAAATTAATTTCAGAAACTATTTAAAAATTAGAAAATTTATAGAAATTAATCTGTAACTCAGATTGAAATAATTTATATATGAAAATTTATCAGAAGAATCCAATGAATCCAATGGTTCTGTTATCATGCATGTTAAAGCAACCTATGTAGATGAACATTGCAATTTACTAATAGGTTAACATATGAAATATGAAATGGAGAATGATTTTGATCCTATATTCAAAGTCACTTCATTTAACTTGGACAGTAGCTGCACTAGCAGATACATACATGCTGCCATGTTATGATCATGCATCATATTGTTGCACTTGCCGTGTATTGATTTCTACTTATCTGTATTACGGTAGGCCCTGCTTCTGAGGATACCTGCGAGTATTCCAACGAAGAAGAAAACCTTCCTGCTTCCCAGCAAGGCAAGCAACCCCATTGATCATTCCGATAGCATCCCATTCTCTTGATCCTGCTCTTGCTCATTGCATTAGGACAAACGTTCACTTGTCTGTCATACACGGTAGATGAATCCATTCCTTTGCATGACCTGTCATTGTCACAGTAAATAGCTAAACCTTGCAACCTAGCGTACCTGGTAGATGCTTGTGCCATGATGTGCTTTGCTTACTTTGCCTGCTATGCTTGCTATGCTTAGAGTTGTGTCAGGTCTGATTCATCTGGGTGATGAACTGGAGTGAAACAATATTGTTCTGATGTATTAAGCTTATGATGAACCCGATTTGGTAAAGGTAGCGATGAGAGGCTATGTAGGAGTACATAGCGGGTTGTCTCATTGGGACCGTTCTTAGGAACTGAGTTTCGTGTTTCTGATCCAAGGCTATTTACTACCACATGCTGGGCCCTGAAATATGACCCCGCTCGACTTATCAATCGCTTAGTCCTTGGTCCAGGAGTTACAAGTAGTTTCTGGTGTTTATAGTATGCTAGAGGCTGTGCGTAGTGCTGACCCTATGGGTGGGTTATGATGCGGTAGGCAGTGGTACGGTGTACCAAGGGTCACCTGAATGGTGGGCTTGGGAACCCTACGCACATTGTTTGGGGCCATAGAGGAAACTTCAGCCGGACTTCCGTGCGGGTTCAGTCTCAAATAGGCGATAGCCTGGGCTAGAGGTCTTATGTGATTGACGGTCGTGGCCGACTCCCTCGTTGGGATTCCGCTTGAAGGTTGCCGAGGTGCATGGTTTTATGCGCACACAGCGATAAGTGGCGAGAGCGTGTGTGAAGAAGTACACCCCTGCAGGGTATGAAACTGTTCGAATAGACGCGTCCTCGGATATGGACTACTTGGAAAACTTTTGTTGTACATTTATAATTAATGGATACTCATAAAAATATCAAGACAAGTGTGAGTACTGTGGATGGCACTCTCGTAGGAGACGGAAGTGAATCCATGGTGGTGTATTGATGTGGATTTAGTGGACTGGTGTGCAATATCTAAAATCTAAACAAAGAGTTAAAATGGTGTAGTATAGGTTAGCTATGAGTCAAAGCTGGCATTGCTGCATAAACTCCACCACTCCCCTTGTTGATACTTGAGCATGAATAGTCTAGGTCTGCTTTAAAGACTTGCGAGTAAGTTTGTACTCATGTTTGCTTAATAAATGTTGTAGATGAGACTCAGGACCCATTAGGTGGGTTCTATCTAGATGTCGACGACTCTAAATAGTTGGTGTCCCAGCTACGACCTTATGCCCTGTAGTGGGCTGTAGATAGTCAGGCCATGTGCCTTTTTACCCTTTCAACTGTCTATACTCAGACAACTTTATGGTTCCGCTTGGTTTGTATGAACTTGCTTGTATGACTTGAGTGTCGGGTCATGTGACCCCTAGCTGTAAGAACATATTATGCAAGGCTCTTCTGAGCCACTTAAATAAAAGTTGTGTTGATGTACGGTTATGTTGTGATGCCATAGTTGTATCTATGCATATCGGGCATGTCGTGCGTACGTGTGACGTGCAACGATATGTATGGGATCCGACACCTAGTCATGTGCCTTTAGTAGTACTCTTTACGGGAAACTGCCTCTTTGTGCTTCCATCGAGCCTTGGTAGCTTGCTACTCCTCCGGACACATTGATTGACCGGCATGTATCCTTGTTTGCTGCTGTGTCTATCCCTTCGGGGAAATGTCTCGCAGTGTAATGGAGTCCCTATAGCTTGCTACGACTCGTCTACATGCAGTGATGACATTTATGTCCCACGGCGTAATGGAGTCCTTGTAGCTTGCTATGACTCGTCTACACACGCTTGAGGCCGACACCTGCATTGCTGGGTTACGTATGCCTGTTTCCGTACGGATGTGCCACTTGGGTTCTATGACTAGTCATGTCGGCCCGGGTTCTCTGTCATTTGATTTGCCGGCGACATGTTCACATACGTGAGCCAAAATACGCAAACGGTCCCGTCTAAGGTAAGGTTGCAGCCATGGAGTTTACTGTGTGTGAGGCCGCAAACTGATGTGATATGTTGCAACCTGGATTCCTATGACTTAGGATCGGGGTCCCGACACCGGACGTCACGAGGAGCTCTGGAATGGTCCGGACGTAAAGATTGATACATAGGAAGTCCTGTTTTGGTCGTCGGAAAAGTTTCGGGCTCATTGGTAGTGTACCGGGAGTGCCGTGAGGCTAACGGGGGACCATCAGGAGGGGTATTTCGACCCAAGAGGCTACATGGGCTGTGGGAGAAGGTATACCAGCCCTTAGTGGGCTGGCCGAAGCCCCAAAGGAATCCCATGCGGATGGGGTGGAAAAATCCAAGTGTGGAAGGAGGCCCAAGTGGGAAAGGAGGAGTCCTAGTCCTACTAGGATTGGAGGAGAAGGACTCCTCCCACCCCTTCGGCCGAAGAAAGGTTGGCTCCCTTGGAAGCCTAGCCTCCTCCCTCCCCTTCTCCTATATATACTAGAGGTTTGAGTTTTTTTGACACAGAAAAAGAGCCACGTGCTACCTCTCTTCTAGATTGTAGTTTCTCCTCTAGATAGCAGTGCTTAGGCGAAGCTCTGCTAGAATAGCTCCACCACCATCATTGCAACACCGTCGTGCTGCCAGAGAACTCTTCTACCTCTCCGCTCCCTCTTGCTAGGTCAAGAAGGCGGAGATCGTCATCAAGCCGTACCTGTGCTAAACGCGGAGGTGCCGTCCATTCGGCGCTAGATCGGGATGGATCGTGATTGGATCGCGGGATGCTTGGCAATTTGGATAGCGAAGACGTTCAACTACACCAACTGCGTTTCTTAACGCTTCCTGCTTAGCGATCTACAAGGGTATGTAGATCCACTCTCCCTCTCGTAGATGCTCATCACCATGGATAGATCTTGTGTGTGTGTAGGAATTTTTTTGTTTCCCATGCAATGTTCCCCAATAGATGGAGACGGCGGTGAAGATGCCGGTAAAGCAACCGGAGATGCTGACGGGCTGGCGACATTGGACGACACAAAGATGGAGTCCGATTCGGAGGAGGGCTTGATTGACGGCTTGAGCAGCCATTCGAGTGAGATGCCGGCTGGGATGGCCTGCCGGGTGGAACCGATCTTTGCTAGTGTATCGGCCGCCTCGTTGTCCGCCCACGGGACATGGTGGAACTCACAACCCGCGAAGGAGCCGGTGAGCTGCTGGACGAGGAAGCGATAGCTGGCCATGTTGGCGTCTCTGGCGTACCATTCTCCAGAGACCCTCTGCACCACGAGGTCGGAGTCGCCGAAGCATAGGATGCGCCTGATGCCGATCTCCCTGGCGAGCCGGAGGCCGTGGACGAGCGCCTCGTACTCGGACACATTGGTGGAGGTGGCAAAATGAATCTGGAGTGCGCACTTGAGTTGGTCACCCTTCGGAGAGGAGAGGACTCTGCCGGCACCCAGGCCGGTCCTCATCTTCGAGCCATCGAAATGCATGTGCCAACGCATGGAGTCTGGAGGAGGCGGCACGAATTATGTCTCCGCCTAGTCGACGAGGAAGTCGGCCATCGTCTGTGACTTGATGGCGGTACTGTTGGAAATATGCCCTAGAGGCAATAATAAATTAGTTATTATCATATTTCCTTGTTCATGATAATCGTTTATTATCCATGCTATAACTGTATTGATCGGAGACTTAAATGCATGTGTGGATACATAGACAAAACCATGTCCCTAGTATGCCTCTAATGGACTAGCTCGTTGATCAAAGGATGGTTAAGGTTTCCTAGCCATGGACATGAGATGTCATTTGATAACGGGATCACATCATTAGGAGAATGATGTGATGGATAAGACCCAAACTACAAACATAGCAAATGATCGTGTCAGTTTATTGCTACTGTTTTCTGCATGTCAAGTATATGTTCCTATGACCATGAGATCATGCAACTCACGGATATCGGAGGAGTGCCTTGTGTGTATCAAACGTCGCAACGTAACTGGGTGACTATAAAGGTGCTCTACAGGTATCTCCGATGGTGTTTGTTGAGTTGGCATGGATCGAGACTGGGATTTGTTACTCCGTGTGACGGAGAGGTATCTCAGGGCCCACTCGGTAATACAACATCACAACAAGCCTTGCAAGCAATGTGGCTAAGTGTTAGTCACGGGATCTTGTATTACGGAACGAGTAAAGAGACTTGCCAGTAACGAGGTTGAACTAGGTATGGAGATACCGACGATCGAATCTCGGGCAAGTAACATACCGAAGAACAAAGGGGACGTTATACGGGATTAACTGAATCCTTGACATAGAGGTTCGACCGATAAAGATCTTCGTAGAATATGTAGGAACCAATGTGGACGTCCAGGTCCCGCCATTGGTTATTGACCGTAGAGGTGTCTCGGTCATGTCTACATAGTTCTCGAACCCGCAGGGTCTGCACACTTAAGGTTCGGTGACGTTTCGGTAGTGTAGAGTTATGTATGGTGGTGACCGAAGGTTGTTCGGAGTCCCGGATGAGATCCCGGACGTCACGAGGAGCTCCGGAATGGTCCGGAGGTAAAGATTCATATATAGGAAGTCCCAGTTTGGTTTCCGGAAAAGTTTCGGGCTCATCGGTAGTGTACCGGGAGTGCCGGTAGTGTACCAGGAGTGCCGGTAGTGTACCGGGAGACCTCCGGGAGGGGTACTTCGACCCCAAGAGGTCCATGGGCTGTGGGAGAATAATAACCAGCCCTTATTGGGCTGGGAAAACAGCCACAAAGGCCCATGGCGCAGGAGAGAAAGTCCTAAAGCAAAAAGTGGAAAATCAGCCAATAGGAGGCAATCCTACTCCAACTAGGATTGGAGGTGAAGTAGGATTGCTCCCACCTCCTATTTCGGCCGACCCAAAGGCCTTGGCTGCCTCTCCTCTCCTCTCCTCCTATATATACTAGTGGATTGGGTGGTTTTTGGACAGAATTTCCGGCCACGTGCTACCCGTTTCACCGGTGCACAGTTTCTCCTCTAGATCGGATTTCTGCAGCGCTTAGGCGAAGCCCTGCCGGAATTGCTCCACCACCACCATCACCGGAGCGCCGTCACGCTGCCGGTGAACTCTCTCTCCTCTCCACCTCCTCTTGCTGGATCAAGATGGTGGAGATCGTCATCAAGCTGCACGTGTGCTGAACGCGGAGGTGCCGTCCGTTCGGCGCTAGATCGGAAGGACCGTGATCGAGATCGCGAGACGGTTCGTGATGTGATCACAGAACGGATCGTGATGAGTTCGCGGGACAGATCGTGATCAAGATCGTGAGACGGATCGTGATGTGTTCACGGGACGGATCATGATGTGTTCGCGGGACGGTTCGTGATTGGATCACGGGACGCTCGGCGATTTGGATCGCGAAGAAGTTCGACTACACCAACCGCGTTTCTTAACGCTTCCCGCTTAGCGATCTACAAGGGTACGTAGATCCACTCTCCCTCTCGTAGATGCTCATCACCATGGATAGGTTTGCGTGTGCGTAGGAAAATTTTGTTTCCCATGCGACGTTCCCCAACAGTGGCATCATGAGCTAGGTTGATGGTTCGATGAGATCTCGAGTAGAACACAAAAGGTTTGTGGGCGTTGATGCTTAGATTGCTTCCTCCCTTGGTCGGATTTTGGTTCAGCGGTATTGTGAGATGAAGCGGCCCGGACCAACATTACTCGTACGCTTACGAGAGACCGGTTCCTGCGATGCAACTTGCTGCTTAGCTGGCTTGCGGGTGACAGTTTCTCTTACTCTAGTTGGATCGGATCCGACAAAGGCGGTCCTTGAGAAGGTTGAAAAGCAAACTAGTGTATCACCGTTGTGGTTTTGCGTAGGTGAGAATTGTTCTTGCTAGATACCCGTAGCAGCCACGTAAAACATGCAACAACAATTAGAGGACGTCTAACTTGTTTTTGCAGGGTATGTTGTGATATGATATGGCCAATTACATGATGAGATATATGTGATGTATGAGATGATCATGTGATGTATAGATTATCACGACTTGCATGTCGGTGATTACGGCAACCGGCAGGAGCCATAGGGTTGTTTTTAATTATTGTATGACCTGCGTGTCAATCATTAAAGCGCTATGTAATGCTTTACTTTATCGCTACGGTAGCAATAGTAGTAGAAGCATGCAGGGCGTGACAACCCCGATGGTGACACGTTGATGGAGATCATGGTGTCGTGCCGGTGACGATGGAGATCATGCCGGTGTTTCGAAGATGGAGATCTTAAACACAAGTTGATGGCCATATCATGTCACTTATGAATTGCATGAGATGTTAATCCTTTTATGCACCTTGTTTTGCTTAGGACGACGGTAGCATTATAAGGTGATCCCTCACTTAATTTCAAGATAAATTGTGTTCTCCCCAAGTGTGCACCGTTGCGAAAGTTCGTCGTGTTGAGACACCACGTGATGATCGGGTGTGATAGACTCTACGTTCACATACAACGGGTGCAAGACAGATTTGCACATGCGGAACACTCGGGTTAAACTTGACGAGCCTAGCATGTACAGACATGGCCTCGGAACACAAGAGACCGAAAGGTCGAGCATGAGTCATATAGTAGATATGATCAACATAATGATGTTCACCATTGAAGCCACCTCAACTCACGTGATGATCGGACTCGAGTTGGTGAATTTGGATCATGTGACACTCAGATGACCTGAGGGATGTCAATTTGAGTGGGAGTTCTTAAGTAATATGATTAATTGAACTCATTATCATGAACATAGTCAGTAGTGTCTTTGCAAATTATGTTGTAGATTACTAGCTCGCACTGTAGCTCCCGTGTGTTTTTATATGTTCCTAGAGAAATAGAGTTGAAAGATGATGGTAGCAATATTGCGGACTGGGTCCGTGATATGAGGATTGTCCTCATTGCTGCACAGAAGGCTTATGTCCTTAATGCACCGTTCGGTACGCCACCCCCTCTAGCGTCGTCTGTAGATGTTGTGAACATCTGACAGGCACGTTCTGATGACTACTTGATAGTTTAGTGCGTCATGCATTACGACTTAGAATTGAGGCTCCAAGACGTTTTGAACGTCATGGAACATATGAGATGTTCTAAGAGCTGAGATTGTGATCTCAGGCTCGTGCCCGTGTTATGAGATATGAGATCTCAAACAAAGATTCTTTGCTTGCAAGACGAAAGAGAATAGCTCAATAGTTGAGCATGTGCTTAGATTGTCTAGGTGCCACAATCGCTTGAAACGAGTGGGAGTTGATCTTCCAGATAAGATAGTGATTGATATAGTTCTCCAAGTCACTATCACTAAGCTACTAGAACTTGGTGATGAACTATAAATTGCCAGGGATAGAAATGATTCCTGAGCTTCTCGCGATGTTTTGACACCGCGAAGGTAGAAGTCAAAAAGGAGCATCAAAGTGTTGATGGTTAGTAAAAACCACTAGTTTCGAGAAGGGCAAGGGCAAGTAGGGAAACTTCATGGATGGCAAGTCAGTTGCTGCTCCAGTGAAGCAGCCCAAAGTTGAACCTAAACCCGAGACTGAGTGCTTCCATTATGAGGAGAACGGTCACTGAAGCGGAACAACCCTGGATACATGGTAGATAAGAAGGCTGGCTAAGTCGACAGAAGTATATTTGATATGCATGTTATTGATGTGTACCTTGCTAGTACTCCTAGTAGCACCTGGGTATTGGATACCGGTTCGGTTGCTCGAAATAAAAGCTACGGAATAAATGGAGAACTAGCTAAGTGTGAGGTGACGATGTGTGTTGGAAATGTTTCCAAGGTTGATATGATCAAACATCGCACGCTCTCTCTACCTTCGGGATTAGTGACGAACCTAAATTTTATTTGGTGTTTTGCATTGAAGCATGAACGTGATTAGATCATGTTTATTGCAACACGGTTATTCATTCAAGTTAGAGAATAATGGTTATTCTGCTTACATGAATAAATACCTTCAATGGTCATGCACCTAGTAAGTGTGGTTCATTGAATCTTGATCATAGTAATACACATGTTCATAACAATGATGCCAAAAGATGCAAAGTTAATAATGATAGTACCACATACTTGTGGCACTGCCGCTAAATGTCATATTGGTATAAAGCGCATGAAGAAACTCCATGTTGATGGATCTTTGGACTCATTCGATTTTGAATCGGTTGAGACATGCGGACCATGCCTTTTGGTAAGATGACTAAACCCCGTTTTCTGGCTTGATGAAACGGGCAAGTGACTTATTGGAAACAATGCATGTTGATGTATACGATCCAATGAGTGTTTATAGCTTGCAGTGAATATCATTGTTTTCTTACCTTCACTGATGATTTGAGTAGATATAGTGTATATTTACTTAATGAAACACAAGTCTGAATTGTTTGAAAGGTTCAAAGCAAAGTTCAGAGTGAAGTTTAAAGATCATCGTGACAAGAAGATAAAAATTTCTACGATATGATCGTGGAGGTGAATATCTGGGTTACGAGTTTGGCATACAAATTTAGACAATGTGAAAGTTGTTTCACAACTCATGCCACCTGGAACACCATAGTGTGATGGTGTGTCCGAACGTCGTAGTCATGCCTTATTTGATATAGCACATACTATGATGTCTCTTATCGTTTTAATACTATCGTTTTAGGGTTATGCATTAGAGACAACCGCATTCACTTTAAAATAGGGCACCATCTAAATCCGTTGAGATGACACCGTGTGAATTATGGTTTGATAGAAACCTAAAGCTGTCATTTCTTGATGTTTTGGGCTGCGAAGCTTGTGTGGAAAATGTTTTCACCTAATGAGCTCAAACCCAAAGCGGACAAATGCATCTTCATAGAATACGCCAAGAACAGTTGGGTATACCTTCTATCTCAGATCCGAGTGCAAAGTGTTTGTTGCTGGAATGGATCCTTTCCTGAGAAAAGGTTTCCCTCGAAAGAATTGAGTGGGAGGAAGATAGAACTTGATGAGGTTATTGAACCTTGTTTCAATCAGAGTAGCGCAGCGCAGAAAGTTGTTTCTGTGAAGCCTATGTTAGTTGAAGAAAGAAGTTAATGATGATGATCATGAAGCTTCGGATCAAGTTACTATCGAACCTCGTAGGTCGACAAGGACGTGTACTGCTCTTGAGTGGTACAACAACCCTGTCTTAAAGGTCATGTTGTTGGACAGCGATGAACCTACGAGCTATGGAGAAGCGATGATGGGCCCGGATTCCGACAAATGGATGAGACCATAAAATCCGAGATAGGATCCATGTATGAAAACCAAGTATAGACTTTGGTAGACTTGCTCGTTGGACGGCAGGTCGTTGAGTACAAATGGATCTTTAAAAATGAAGACAGACGCTGATGGTAAATATCACCATTTGTAAAGCTCGACTTGTTGCAAAGTTGTTTGTGACAAGTTCAAGGAGTTGACTACGATGAGATTTTCTCACTCGTAGTGGTGCTAAAGTCTGTTGGAATTATGTTAGCAGTTGCTGCGTTTTCAATTATGAAATCTGACAGATGGATGTCAAAACATCATTTCCTTAACGGTTTACTTGAGGAAAGGTTGTATGTGATACAACCAGAAGGTTTTGTCAGTCCTAAGGATGCTAAAAGGTGTGCAAGCTTTGGTGATCCTTCCATGGACTGAAGCAAGCATCTCGGAGTTGGAATATACACTTTGATGAGGTGATCAAAGTTTTTGATGTTTATACAAAGTTTACGAGAAACTTGTATTTGCAATAAAGTGAGTGGGAGCACTATAGAGTTTCTGATAAGTATATGTGGTTGACATATTGTTGATCGGAAATAATGTAGAATTTCTGGAAGGCATAAAAGGTTGTTTGAAAAGTGTTTTTCTAAGGAAGACCTGGATAAAGCTACCTAATTGTTGAGCATCAAAATCTATAGAGATAGATCAAGATGCTTGATGAGACTTTCAATGAGTGCATACCTTCACAAGATTTTGAAAGAGTTCAAAATGGATCAGCCAGAGAAATAGTTCTCGTCTGATTTGTAAGGTGTGAAGTTGAGTGAGACTCAAAGCTCGACAACGGCAGAAGAAAGAGAAAGGACGAACGTCGTCCCCTATGCCTTAGCCATAGGCTCTATATTATGCCATGCTGTGTACCGCACCTATGTGTGCCTTGCCATGAGTTTGTCAAGGGGTACAAGAGTGGTCCAGGAGTGGATCACTGGACAGCGGTCGGAATTATCCTTAGTAACCAGAGGACTAAGGAAATGTTTCTTGATTATGGAGGTGATAAAGAGTTCGTCGTAAATAGTTACGTCGATGCAAGCTTTAACACCTATCCGGATGACTAGTAGTAGCAATCTGGATACGTATAGTGGAGCAGCCATTTGGAAATAGTACCAAGTGGAGTGTGGTAGCAGTGTTTACGGTTTGACATAGAGATTTGCAAAGTACACACGGATCTGAATATCGCAGACCCGTTGACTATAAGACCTCTCTCACATGCAAAGCATGATCGAGCCCCAAAACTCATTGGGTGTTAGATTCATAACAATGCGAATCACATGGTGATGTGAACTAGATTATTGACTCTAGTGCAAGTGGGAGACTGTTGGAAATATGCCCTAGAGGCAATAATAAATTAGTTATTATCATATTTCCTTGTTCATGATAATCGTTTATTATCCATGCTATAACTGTATTGATCGGAGACTTAAATGCATGTGTGGATACATAGACAAAACCATGTCCCTAGTATGCCTCTAATGGACTAGCTCGTTGATCAAAGGATGGTTAAGGTTTCCTAGCCATGGACATGAGATGTCATTTGATAACGGGATCACATCATTAGGAGAATGATGTGATGGATAAGACCCAAACTACAAACATAGCAAATGATCGTGTCAGTTTATTGCTACTGTTTTCTGCATGTCAAGTATATGTTCCTATGACCATGAGATCATGCAACTCACGGATATCGGAGGAGTGCCTTGTGTGTATCAAACGTCGCAACGTAACTGGGTGACTATAAAGGTGCTCTACAGGTATCTCCGATGGTGTTTGTTGAGTTGGCATGGATCGAGACTGGGATTTGTTACTCCGTGTGACGGAGAGGTATCTCAGGGCCCACTCGGTAATACAACATCACAACAAGCCTTGCAAGCAATGTGGCTAAGTGTTAGTCACGGGATCTTGTATTACGGAACGAGTAAAGAGACTTGCCAGTAACGAGGTTGAACTAGGTATGGAGATACCGACGATCGAATCTCGGGCAAGTAACATACCGAAGAACAAAGGGGACGTTATACGGGATTAACTGAATCCTTGACATAGAGGTTCGACCGATAAAGATCTTCGTAGAATATGTAGGAACCAATGTGGACGTCCAGGTCCCGCCATTGGTTATTGACCGTAGAGGTGTCTCGGTCATGTCTACATAGTTCTCGAACCCGCAGGGTCTGCACACTTAAGGTTCGGTGACGTTTCGGTAGTGTAGAGTTATGTATGGTGGTGACCGAAGGTTGTTCGGAGTCCCGGATGAGATCCCGGACGTCACGAGGAGCTCCGGAATGGTCCGGAGGTAAAGATTCATATATAGGAAGTCCCAGTTTGGTTTCCGGAAAAGTTTCGGGCTCATCGGTAGTGTACCGGGAGTGCCGGTAGTGTACCAGGAGTGCCGGTAGTGTACCGGGAGACCTCCGGGAGGGGTACTTCGACCCCAAGAGGTCCATGGGCTGTGGGAGAATAATAACCAGCCCTTATTGGGCTGGGAAAACAGCCACAAAGGCCCATGGCGCAGGAGAGAAAGTCCTAAAGCAAAAAGTGGAAAATCAGCCAATAGGAGGCAATCCTACTCCAACTAGGATTGGAGGTGAAGTAGGATTGCTCCCACCTCCTATTTCGGCCGACCCAAAGGCCTTGGCTGCCTCTCCTCTCCTCTCCTCCTATATATACTAGTGGATTGGGTGGTTTTTGGACAGAATTTCCGGCCACGTGCTACCCGTTTCACCGGTGCACAGTTTCTCCTCTAGATCGGATTTCTGCAGCGCTTAGGCGAAGCCCTGCCGGAATTGCTCCACCACCACCATCACCGGAGCGCCGTCACGCTGCCGGTGAACTCTCTCTCCTCTCCACCTCCTCTTGCTGGATCAAGATGGTGGAGATCGTCATCAAGCTGCACGTGTGCTGAACGCGGAGGTGCCGTCCGTTCGGCGCTAGATCGGAAGGACCGTGATCGAGATCGCGAGACGGTTCGTGATGTGATCACAGAACGGATCGTGATGAGTTCGCGGGACAGATCGTGATCAAGATCGTGAGACGGATCGTGATGTGTTCACGGGACGGATCATGATGTGTTCGCGGGACGGTTCGTGATTGGATCACGGGACGCTCGGCGATTTGGATCGCGAAGAAGTTCGACTACACCAACCGCGTTTCTTAACGCTTCCCGCTTAGCGATCTACAAGGGTACGTAGATCCACTCTCCCTCTCGTAGATGCTCATCACCATGGATAGGTTTGCGTGTGCGTAGGAAAATTTTGTTTCCCATGCGACGTTCCCCAACAGGTACGTGGCTCGTATTGGATTTTGTGGTCGGCGAGGGTGATGACCCATTTGGTGATCCGGCCGGTGGAGTCCCGGCCGCTCATGACCTCACCGAGCGGGGCCGTGCTCACCATGGTGATGGTGTGCTCTTGGAAGTATTGCTTGACCTTCTTGGCGGCGAAGTAAATGCCATAGCACATCTTCTGGTAGTGAGGGTAGTTTTGCTTGGAGGCGGAGAGGACCTCGCTGAGGTAGTAGACGGGGCACTAGACTAGCAACGTCCGTCCCTCCTCTGGCTGCTCGACCACCAAGATGACGCTGATGACGCATGTGGTGGCTGCGATTTAAGCGAGCAAGGGCTCCTTCTCAGCCGACGCGGCCAGGATGGGCGCGCTGGCGAGAGCCTGTTTGAGGCCGCGGAAGGCCTCGTCTGCCTCATCGGTCTAGTCGAACCTGGCCGGCTTCATCGGGGGTGGCCCGGCTCAAGCAGGGTTGTCTTCCGCAGGAGGCCGTCGAGGGGCATGGCCTTCACCCCCAGCCGGATGATGAACCGGCTAAGCAAAGAGATGTAGCCAATGAACTTCTGGACATCGCGGAGCCGGGCAGGCTTGGGCATGCGCTCGATTGCGCTGATCTTCTCTGGGTTGGCTTCGATGCCGTGAGAGGACACGAAGAAGCCCAAGAGCTGGCTGTCTGGGACGCCGAAGAGACACTTCTCCGGGTTGAGCTTGATCTTGTATTTGTGCAGGTTTCTCAGAGATCGTCGAGGAGACTGAAGTGCTTCTTGGTCTTGACGACAATGTCATGAACATAGACGTGGACGTTCTTGCCTATCTGAGGCAGGAGGCACTTCTGCATGCATTGCTGGAAGTTAGTAGGCCCCGAAGGGAGTGATGAAGGAGGTCTTGAGCTGGTCCTCCGGGTCCATCTTGATCTGGTGGTAGCCAGAGTAGGCGTCCAAGAAGGACAACAGATCGTAGCCGACCATGGAGTCGATGACTTGATCGATCCATGGCAGGGCGAACGGGTCCTTGGGGCATGCTTTGTTTAGGCTGGTGTAGTCGATGCACATGCGCCAGGTCTTGTTCTTCTTCAGCACCAGGACGGGTTGGGCAACCAGTCCGGGTGGAAAACTTCCATGATGAAGCCAGCTGCAAGCAGACGGGCGATCTCTTCTCCTATAGTGCGCCAATTCTCCTTGGAGAAACGGCGCAGGGGTTGCTTGACCGGCTTAGCGTCCGGCCGGACGTGAAGCTTGTGCTCGACGAACTTCCTCGGAACACCCGGCATGTCCTTGGGGGACCATGCAAAGATGTCCCGATTCTCACGGAGGAAGTCGATGAGCTCGCCTTCCTATTTGCTGTCGAGGCGGGAGCCGATGGTGACGCACCGTGCGGGGTTAGCCGGGTCGAGCGGGACCTACCTGGTGTCCTTGGACGACTGGAAAGAGGCCTCGCTGACCAACTGCGAGGCTGGAGTCCGCACGACCGGTTGGCTGGCGGCAAGGGCCCCGAGCCGGTCGAGCCACCGCTTTTCCTCGGCTACCTACATGTCCTCGGCCAGCTGACTGCCGTCTTGAGCACACTCGATCGACATCTTGTAGTCGCCGGCGATGGTGATGATCCCCTGGGGACCCAACATCTTGAGCTTGAGGTAGGCGTAGTGGGGGACCACCATGAACTTTACGAGAGCCGGCTGGCCCAGTAGTGTGTGGTAGGGACTGTCGAGGTCCACTACCTCGAACCATACCGGCTCGTGGCGGAAATGGCCGGAACCGCCGAAGAGGACGTCAAGCTTGATCTTGCCGACAGTAGAGCAGGACTTTCCCGACACGATGCCGTGGAAAACCGTCCGACTCGCCTGCAGATCTTCTACTTTCATCCCCAGCTTGCGCATCGTGTCGAGGTAGAGGATGTTGATGCTGCTGCCGCCATCGATCAACAGCCGCGTGAAGCGGCAGGTGCGCCTCTCAGAGGCGATGGTGGGGTCGAGGACCAGGGCATAGCTACCGGGATTTAGCATCACGGCCGGGTGGTCAGCCCGGCTCCAAGTGACCGGCTTCTTCGACCAGTGCATGAATTGGGGAGTTGCCGGCATGGTGGTATTCACCTCACGGTGGAGCCGACACTGAGCGTGCTTGCCCATCTCTTCACTAGTGAAGACGACGTAGCAACCGTCCTGGTTGGGGAATTGGTCGTGCAAGCGACCGTCGTTTTGGGTCGGAGCCGGAGCCGGAGCTGGGGCGGTAGCTGGGGCTGGGGCGGGCGCGCGGGCAGGCGGCACGGGGGGAGCCGGAAGGCCGTCCCTTCGGGCCAACCGCTGTGAGAAGCTGCACTACTGGAGCGTGTGCGTAGAGGGCTTGGCCTGAGAGTGGTTCTTGCAAGGGAGGTCGAGCATCTGCTCGAACGTGAGCTTGGGCTGCCAGGCAGCCTTGCCGGTCCGCTGACGCTGACTAGAAGGCTGGGTAGCCAGCTCCTGTTCCTCGATGGTTGCGACCCGCCGGCTCCCGTAGCGGGAGTCGGGCTGGTCGTTCTTGTGCTTGTTGTTCTGTGGCTGCCGGTTGTCGACAGCCGGTTGTGACGCAGCCGGCGTCGGCGTTGCCTTGGCAGGCGGGGTCATCTTGACCCGGATGGCAGAGTCGGTCGTGGCGTACTTGTCCGCCTTGGTCATGAGCTCGTCTAGCGTAGCCGGCTCAGAGCACGGGAGCTTGTGCTTGAGGGGAGTGCCGTCGCGACAACCTTCGATGAAGTACTATATGGCCTGCACCTCGTGCACCCCTTCGCAGGAGTTGCGGAGCTCGGTCCACCGAGTGAGATAGTCGCGGAGGGACTCGTCCGGCCCCTGAATGCACATGGCTAGTTCATGGGGTGGCCGGGCCGCTTGTAGGTGCCGGTGAAGTTGCGGATGGATGCCTCTTCGAAGTCAATCCAGGTGTTGATGCTACCGGCCACCAAGCTGTTCAGCGAGGTGCGGGCCGAACCGATCAGTATGAGGGGAGCATAGCGGACGGCTACATGCTTATTCCCCCTGGCGATGCCAACTGCGGTTGTGTAGTCGATCAACCAGTCCTCGGGCTTGGCAGCCCCATTGCATTTTGGGGTGTCCCGCGGAAGCATGAAGCTGGGCGGGAACAGCTCGTTGCGGATCCGAGGACCAAAACACGCCGGGCCGATCGAGCCCTCCTCCTCGAGAAGGGCCGACTACGTGAGCCGGTCGATGCGGAGACGGGCGTCGTTCTCACTGTGGGGGACGTGCGGTCCAAGTCGGGCCACGAGATCAGAGCGGATGGCCAGAGGGACAGACTGTGTTGGCTCGTGCCACAGAGGCGGTGTGTGCCCGCGGCTGTGCCGGCTACCACCAACCGGCGCTTTGTTGTGGCGGACGCTATGAGCCGGGTTGTTGCTGCGCCGGCTGTTCACAGTCGACTGCCCGTTCCCCGGTAGCTGGGAGCACCGAGGGTTGCTTGCCTCAACCCATCGGGCGGAGGCGTGAGGGGAGCAGGAGTACTAAGCTGGCTCACGGCCAGCAGTCCCAGCGCCCTCGCCCTCGGGTCGGGGGCCTTCGGAGGCGGCTCCTCCAGGGGCGAGCTGGTGTTGCTGTGTGTCGGCAGCGTCGATAAGGTCCTTGATGTGATGCTCACGAGCGACACACTCTTCGCCCTCCAGGGTAGCCAGATCCTCGTAGGCTACCTTGGCGGCCCGCAAATTGGCCGCGGGGGTGTCATAGACGTGGATCTTGCCACCGAGGATTTCTGCGACCACACGGCCGCGGTCACGCACAGTCCCACGCCGGCTAGGCTCGGTGCCAGCCGGGTGAGGCCGTAGGCAGAGGCGTACTCCCACTGAGCGGCCTCCATGCGGCGCCGCGTGGCTACGAGGGTGCTGGCGTCCTCGAACAACAGGCGGCGAGCCACCTCCATCTCGGCCGAGGTGACGTCGGGGTTCGCCATCGGAGTGATGGGGGTGCTCAGGCCTCGGAGGGCCGCGCCGAGCGGGTCAGAGGTGCCGATGCGGGCCGCGACATCGTCGGCTTTGACCCGCGCCCGGTAAGAAGAGGTGTTGGAGGTGATGGCCATCACTCCCATTCGGACTTGGGAGCCGCTGGACTTGGTCACGACAAGTGTTCCCACGGACGTGGGCGGGTCGGTGCAGTCGAGCACCTGGCTAGGGTACTCATCGAAGACCGGTGCTTCGGCGAGGCTCGGCTTGCTAAAGCGCTCGGTGAGTGCGTTGAAGTCGAGCGTGAGGTCGACGATGCTGCCCGCAGGGCCCGCCGGTGCAAGCCCTACAAGACTACGGTTTCGCCCAGACGTGTGGCGGCTGCGGGAGGTGGCGAAGGATCCCGCCCAGAGCGTGACTCCGGCCGGCCATGGGTAGGCTTATCGAAGGTGGTTGGGGCCAGAGGATGCCGACGGGCTCCGGGAGTGGGATTAGGCACAAGCAGTGACTGACACATGATGTACCTAGGTTTGGGGCTCTCCGAGGGAGGTAATACCCCTAGTCCTGCCTTATCTAGTTGATCGATGAGGAGAGGTTACAATGGCGCTCCTTGAGCTATGTCTAGAGGTGGAAGAAAGAGCAGCCGGCTCCCCTCCCCTTGCTACGAGGGTGGCTATGGAACGAGGTGTTCCTGTGTGTGTGTGTGTGTGTGTGTGTGTGTGTGTGTGTGTGTTCTGGTCTATCTCTTGCTCTGCTTTCTTGCCCTCTGCATGGGGGGCTCCGAGGTTTTTATAGTCCAACCCCCCAGATTACAATATGGATGGAAAGTCACCGGAGGGCCCCAGCTGGCAGCCTCTAGAGCCGGCCATGGGGCCCCTGGCTATAGGGTCTCGTCGTTGGTAGGGCCTGCCGGCTGGGAGGTCCCTTCGTGAGCCGAAGGGGCCCGCACGATAGGTCCCAGCAACGGTCACTTCACGACACGGGTTGTCCTTCGGGGCGTCGCCTTGTGGTAACCGGCTGTAGTCAGCGGTATGGCCGGCTGCACTATAGCCACGCTGGGGAAGGTAATGGAGTGGTTGGAGGCGTGCTAGCACTGTTGGAGGCCCGGTCGCGGTCAGCCGAAGTCAGCGGCACTATTGTCTCCCCTGTAGCCATACATGCGCTGACCCCTGTCGGGATGGGGGCCACTGTTGCCACGCACGCCTTGGCAGTGGGATCCAAGGCACGGTTGGCTAGGGGGCCAGGGAGCCTTGCCCCTAGCCGGCAAGCTCACCGGAGCCGGCCAAGCATAGCCAGCAGGACCCAGCCGGCTGGGTGCGATCTGGGCTGTAGGGGGAGGCGGCTCGCCCTTCAGTTGTTTCAAAAAGCTGGAGCTGTGAGTCATTTTAGGCTACCCCGGGTTATCCCCCGACAAGTATCATGCTCAACACATGTCGTTCCAAGCAGTAACAACCCTTTCAATCATAATCTATATTCAAATTATAATGTATGTGTATTCTTTTATTATTATGTTGCAACTTGTAAGTATTTAGCTAGCGTCGGAATGCTTTCACACCCTTGTTAGATTTCTTTTGAGGGGTCACACCCTTGTTAGGCCACCGTTTTCCTAAACATTAATGGAGGATTCGGTGGACTAAAGTTAATGGAGAAAAAAATTACTTAACTAACAATAACCGTACCTAACCGATCTCCTATACGTTGTAGAGTATAGCCAATGGTATGCCAAAACAAAACTGATAACGGTGCATAAGTTCGCGAAAGATCGACGCATACCTAGACTTTGCAAGAGCTCCAATTCGATATTATTTGTCACAACTTCGAGGCAATCCGATGGAACCTGTGTATTGAAAGTAACGTCCATATTGTCACATTTTTTTATTTCTTGTTTTATATCGCTTTTCTATTAGTTTTTTTATTGGACCTTTTTCCTTTTTTTTGGTTTTCCTCTTTACTCGTTTTTATGTTTCCTATTCAATGAAGTCACTTTTTTTTAAGAAAATACTTTCTAAATAATATGAAAATATTTTTTTTGGAAAATACATGAATAAAATTTAAAAATGTGTAACGGTGCATAATTTCGTAAAGGATCGACGCATACTTGGACTCTGCAAGAGCTCCAATTCGATAGTATTTGTGACAACTTCGGGGTAATCCAATGGAACATGTGTTTTCAAAGTAACGTCCATAGTGTCACATTTATTATCATCATCATCATCATCATCATCATCATCATCATCATCATTTCCTGTTTTACATCGCTTTTCTATTAGTTCTTTTATTGTTCCATTTTTTCTTTTTCTTTTGGTTTTCCTCTTTACTCGTTTTTATGTTTCCTTTTCAATGAAATCACTTTTAAGAAAATATTTTCTAAATAATATGATTTTTTTTTGGAAAATACATGAATAAAATATAAAAATGTGAACACTTTTTAAAAAGACACAATCACATTTTCAAATTTTGGACACTTTCAAAGTTATACATTCATTTAAAAAAATACACGAACACTTATCGAGATTACAGGAACATAGTTACAAGACAAGAACACTTTGTGTTAGTTCTATGAATTACATTTTATGAATACTTGAACATGTTTGGTATGTAAATGGCCAATTTTCAAAATGCGAATTCTCTTTTTTAGTCTATTAAGATACATGATAAACATGTTAAATACATCAACATTCTTTAAAGTATTCCTTATATGTCTGAATATGTTTAACACGTGATATTTCTTAATTTTTTTTGTTATTATATATTTTTACCAATTTTTTTACCGATATTTAATGGGGTACACCAATTGTGGGCAGGCTAAAAAAAGCAGCAATGTGAGCGATACCTTGCTACTGCCCACATTAAGTGACTTTTCCTATACGAGGCTCGTTGCCTCAGTTTGTCAACCAGAATGCACAAGGCGGTGAGCAAGCGATGCCATTTGGGTTTGCCTATTTGTTTATGGGGGCCGTTCTATCATGTGGATTTTTTTTAAATGCAGGAACATTATTTAAAATTTCACAATTTTTGTACGCCGAAATAACTTTTTGTAACACGTGATTATTTTTGCTTCTTTACTACTAGTTTGTTTTATAAATATTTCTTAAAACAATTACATATGTTTAACTGGGGCGCACGCGGACCTATTGTGGCCGATTTAGCGTATAAAGCGTTGTTTCCTATATGATGCTCATTGCTCAGTTTGTCAACCAAAAAGGGACAAGGCAGCAAGCAAGTGGTGCCATTTGGGTTGGCCCGTCTGGTTGTGGGAACTTTCTGTTTTTTTTACCGGTTTTGGGAACGTTCTATTTTTTTGTTTTTTTTCCTATATTTTCCTTTTAAAAAGTTCATTGTTTAAAAAAGGTGTTTCGTATTTTTTTAATAAATATTTTTATAATGATTATCAATTTCAAAATAGTCACATTTTAAATATAATGCCCAAATATAAAAGAATGGGGTTTTACTAATAAAATGTGGACTCAGGGGAATCTCTTTTCTCTTTTCTTCTCTTCCTTTTATTTTGTATGCATAACAGAAGGGGCCGACCTCCATGCCACGCCTCGCACGAACAGTTGTGCCATCCCATGATTGCGAGGTGCACCACAGACACCGCGTTGTCCCCTATACCTATGGACATACACGTCTCGGGCGCGTTATTTCAAACATACGAAAGAAACTGTCAAGCGGAGCTAGGAACTTTCATATTGTTCCTCCTCCAACACATTTGGAAAGCATAGAAGGGCAAAGATACACCGGTTAAGAGTTAGCCCACAACTAACATGTCCTTCGATGCCTCCCAACCCAGATTGATGCTAAACAAAACATGTTGTTATATGTGTGCCACTCTTCCTGAAATAAACTTCTGCTTTACTGATGCATCTTATAGGGTAATGTAATCATAGCATAAATATTAATAGGGGTAATGAATTTGTGAATGCCTCAGCTCTTCCTTTCACTGCACAAATATTAATATACAGGCTGTCATGCCTGAATGCTTCTCCCCTGCCAATGCTGAATTAATTAGCCTCCTTTTAGGAATTAGGAGTGTATGACATAACTCTCTCTACATGCACAACATTATTGCATCTTGTTGGATAACCAAAACCCCTTTGACTCTGAGGCTTCACCTGATCAGCAACAAAGGATGGCAGCATCAATGGGTGTACAATGGCTCGAGGTAAGGGAGACTCTAACCTCACCATCTCTTAAATTAACGGCGAATTCGATGCTAAAACCCTGAAGATGGTAGCATATAGAAATTCCGTCCTCAAGATACCTGCACGGTTCTAAGGACTAGAGTTCCACCATGTCTCCAGAGACAACAATCAAGCTGCTGATGTCCTTGCCCTCATGGGCACCAAGCATGACCCCGTCCCCAACAACACCTTTCTGGAACGACTTTTCAAGTCATCTGTGGTATGGCAGAATGAGGACAAGGACGTTGGAGTCAATGGCCCATAACAGATCATCCCTCCTGTCATCAAACCGGATGAACAAATTATCGGTGGTTCGACGCTTGAAGAAACACCTTCGGCTCACGAAGTCATGACAGTAATCGCGCCATAGACCAAACCATTCCTCCCTTATCTTCTCCGCCATGAACTCCCCGATGACCAGACTGAGGCAAGACGCATAAGGCGGCACTCCAAGGCCAGAAGGTCCACGAGGGAGAACTATACAAGAAAAGCACCACTAGAGTTCTCCAGCGGTGCATATCCGAAGAAGAAGGGAGGCAACACTTGGCGGAGATACATGTAGGCATGGGTGGGCACCACACATCAGCTCGGGCCCTGGTAAGCAAGGCTTTTCGAGCCGGACTTTTCTGGCCCACTGCTCGCGAAGACGCTAACACACTCGTTCATCACTGTGTTGGCCGTCAGTTCTTTGCAAATCAAAGTCACATGCCCCCAATGGCTCTTCGGACGATATCAATTACTTGGCCTTTCGCGATCTGGGGGCTGGACATGGTCGAACCACTCAAAGGGAGGGGACCAAGAAAAAGAAATAGCTCTTGGTTATGGTCGACAAATTCACCAAGTGGATTGAAGCAAAACCAGTTACATCAGGTAAGTCCGGACCGGTCATCTAGTTTATATCCAGTGTTGTCCACCATTACAGTGTCCCCCACAATATAATAACAGACAATGGATCCAATTTCATAGCCCAGGAGGTAAAAGACTGGTGCGCTAACATGGGCATCAAACTTGATTACGCCTCAATATATCAACCACAGACCAATGGACAGGTCGAACGGGCCAATGGCCTTATTATGAGCGGTATTAAGCCCCACCTGGCCCATTATCTAAAAGAATATGACTACCATTGGGTGGAGGAGCTCGACTCCGTATTATGGGGGTCTGTGCACCACCCCTAACCGGTCAACGGGATACACACCATTCTTTATGGTGTATGGGGCAGAAGTAGCCCTCCCCTGCGATCTTATCCATGATGCACCAAGAGTGTGCATGTACGCCCTAGACGCCTTGGAAGAGGAGCGCGACATAGCTCGAGCCCGCTCTACTTTTTATCAATAGTAGGACTGACGCTACCAGGGCAGGGAAGTTCGGGCGAAGGCATATAATGTGGGCGAACTTGTCCTCCGCCTCCCAGATAAGCACAAGCATAAACTCTTGCCTAAATGGGAGGGTCCTTTCATAATCGATGAAGTACTTACGGGAGGAGCATATCGCCTTCGCAATCCACCGGATAATCGCCTTGAACTAAACCCATGGAACACGGCTCATCTTCGGCGCTTCTACGGCTAGACCGGTGTCGCCACCCTTGCGAGTCCTTTTTCTTTGTTTTTCCGTTTTCTTTCATTGCTTTTTTCAGAAGGGTTAGCATTTCTCAGGACGTGTTCGGCTAAATCGAGTTACATTAGGACCTTTTTTGGTACTCATCTTAAAATGTATAACCCGGTCTCACCTGGGGGCTTCTTAACGAAGCCAGTTAATAAACTCGCGCATCTATTCGTTTTTATCATGTCTGCACCCTTACAGTATCTTTTTAAGCCACTATATGCATCAATTTGACTTAAGATTTAGCCAAGCTGGATTTCCTCATTCCTATGCTTACCCTCTATGTTCCTGATTATTCGGCTAGGGGGTAAAGGGAGCACCTCTGCGATTGTTGCGATCGGGTTACTTGGGCACGTACCTTAGATGGGTAAAGCCGAAAGCTAGAGTTCTTAAGATTACAATTGGTTGGCCTTGAAGGAAGTGAAAATAATTGGTGGTCATCGCCAAAACCCGGGGTCATTTCCCCCCGAAGTAATCAACGCTCGCATACCACATGTATTCAGTTATAATGTCTACGGTCAACGTAGCAACCCAAAGACAGGAACCCATGGAGGAACTATTTTCTTTGAAAGATGTTTCTTACATTAAATAGTAATATAACATAACCCCCCGTACACGTTATGTATGTTTGCACCATATGGCCGGATTGCCTTGTTCCTCATAGTGATTCCTTGTTAAGCCGGGACACTCAGTACAGAACACTCCTCGGCCACTGGCGGGGGAGGTAGAAGCCGATGGCCGGTTTAGGTAGCATTTACAATACAGATGGAGTCTTTTGATGTAAAGTACATAGTTACATAGAATCAAACACCAGGCTACTTATCAAGATTATCTATTATGGCATCCAGGATGCAATCTTTTTGGGAGATGCGAACGGCTGGCATCACTTGGTCATACACCAAATGAAGCGGCACCTCTTGACCATCCGGCCTACCGGCCCAACCCGAGCTAAATGCTCTGGGTCAAGTTTGGTAAAGCAGCTCGTCATAATTGCCCATGCCTCTTGCGCTACCTCTTGACAAGCCAGTGTCTTCCATAGCTCGAATCGATGCCGAGCACCTTTGAATCGATCCGCTAGCACGACCATCCCTTTCGGAGGCATCTCGGTCGGCCCAACGCCTTGACCATGTTCTTCATAGCCTTCCGAGCATGCTCATGCATGATTGACAGTTCCTTCAGCAGGTTCCCTCCAAACGAGCTGGTCTCTTCCTCGGGACGCCCGGTCAGGAAGACTGACAAAGAGAGTGGAATGTTCCTTATGTTAGCACACTACACACACCATAAGGAATTTCAAATTGAAATTTCACTTACCGAACATGCCACCTTTCAATCTCTAGTTCTCCTCCTGGGTTTGTGCCAGTTGAGTTTTTAAACTCTCGATTTCTTCGACCTTTTCACTGGCTTGCCTCTTTGAGCTCGTTCTTTTCTTCGTGACTACGTCTTAGTACTCGGCTGCCAGCCTCATGCAGCGACTCGGCATACCTCTAAGCTTCCCTGGCCTCATCAATGTCTCTCTGCAGCTAAACTATGGACTCGGCTGCTATAAGGCAATCTTTCATTAGAAAAGGTGCCATAATAAGTTTTGCATGTTAAGACTTTTTACTCACCGCACGCCTCCCTGGTGAACTTTTTGAAATCCTGTAGCTCGGCCTTTACTGCTGCTAGTTCTGTTCGGTTCAACTTCAGGTCTACTATGGGTACCTCTGCACTAATCCTGACCTTTGTAGAGGACTTAGGATAGGGACATCCACCAGGCACTCCTCGGATGTCTTCGGAAGAAAATGATTGTACCTGTCTCCTACAAAGGTCAGAAACGACCGTAATCGCTCTTTGTGGCAATAACAAAAGCCGACCTATTGGTTCGAAATATTACCTCTTTGTCGGCGGTGCGGTTGAGGTAGTTCCTGAGGCCCGCCCGCACTTGGAAGCTCCATCATCATCTGGTGCGGGTATTGCTGGCACCTCTCTCACGGACATTTGACGTGTGGTGCGATGGCCCTTGGGAGTAGAGGTCAACTTACTCAGAATGGGGCGTGACGAACGTGTTGGGGAACGTTGCATGGGAAAGAAAATTTTTCCTACGCTTCACCAAGATCAATCTAGGAGATGAGCATCTATGAGAGGAGAGATTGGATTTACGTACCCCTGTAGATCGCTAAATGGAAGCGTTAAAGAACTCGGTTGATGTAGTGGTACGTCTCCGTGATCCAAATCGCAAGCCGTCCCATGAACTCCCGATCAAGTGCCGAACGGACGGCACCTCCGCGTTCAACACACGTGTAGCTCAATGAAGATCTCTGCCTTCTTGATCCAGCAAGAGGGAGCGAAGAGCTAGATGGGTTCGTCGACAGCAAAACGACATGGCGGCGGTGGTTGTGGAGCTGATTCGACAGAGCTTCGCTAAGCGGCACCAAACCAATCTACTAGAGGAGAGGCACTCGGGGAGGGAGGAAGGGCTGCGCCATGACTTAGGGTGCGGTTGCCCTCCTCCCTCTCACATATATATAGGGGAAGAGGAGGAGGCTGGCCGCCCTAGGGTTTACCCTAGGGTTGGTGCGGCGGCCAAGGGAGGTGGGCCAGTGGCCAGGGTGGCTTGGCCACCAAGTTTGGTGGCTAGCCCACCCTTTTGGCCCAGCCCAAGCCTCTAGCCGCATGGGCCTTGAGGTGGGAGATGCGGCCAGCCCACTAGGGGCTGGCTCGCACCCTCTCATAGCCCATGTGGCCCTTTCGAGTAGATGAGCCCACCCGATGGACCCCAGGAACACTTCCGGCACTCCGTCACACCACTTGCAGGTCACGGAACTTTTCCGGAACTCAAATACCAACTTCCCATATATAAATCTATACCTCCGAACCACTCCGAAACTCCTCGTGACGTCCGGGATCTCATCCGAGACTCCGAACAACCTTCGATCACCAACACACATAACTCATCTATACGGAAACGTCACCGAACCTTAAGTGTGTAGACCCTGCGGATTCGAGAACCATGTAGACATGATCGAGACACCTCTACGGTCAATAACCAATAATGGGACCTGGATGCCCATATTGGTTCCTACATGTTCTATGAAGATCTTAATCGGTCGAACCTCTATATCAAGGATTCAGACAATCCCGTATGTTGTTCCCTTTGTTCTTTGATATGTTACTTGCCCGAGATTCGATCGTCGGTATCTTTATACCTAGTTCAACCTTGTTACCGGCAAGTCTCTTTACTCGTTCCGTAATACAAGATCTCGTGACTAACACTTAGTCACATTGCTTGTAAGGCTTGTTGTGATGTTGTATTACCGAGTGGGCCCCAAGATACCTCTCCGTCACGCGGAGTAACAAATCCCAGTATTGATCCATGCCAACTCAACAAGCACCCTCGGAGATACCTGTAGAGCACCTTTATAGTCACCCAGTTACGTTGTGACGTTTGATGCACACAAGTCACTCCTCCGGTGTTAGTGAGTTGCATGATCTCATGGTTATAGGAACATATACTTGACATGCAAAAACAGTATAAATAAACTTACACGATCAAATGCTACGTTCATAGTTTGGGTCTTGTCCATCACATCATTCTCCTAATGATGTGATCCCGATATGAAATGACATCTCATGTCCATGGCTAGGAAACCTGAACCATCTTTGATCAACGAGCTAGCCTACTAGAGGAATACTAGGGACATGGTGTTTTTCTATATGCCCACACGTGCATTTAGTTTCCAATCAACACAAGTATAGCATGGATAATAAACGATTATCATGAACAAGGAAATATAATAATAAACAAGTATACATGGATAATAAACGATTATATATTATCAACACAAGTATATAATAATAGAACAAGGACGGGGATCTCCCCCTCTCTCTCGGTGGCGCCAGAACGCTGCCAGGGCAATCATCATGACAACGATCTACACGAACAACTTTGCCGCTGTCAACACCAACTCTCTTCCCCTTTATGCAGCGGAGTAACACCTCTCTTCCCTGCTGTAATCTCTACTTAAACATGGTTCTCAACTCCATATATTATTTCCCAATGATATGTGCCTATCCTATTGAGGGAGTCCTGGATTAAGGGGTCCTCGGGCAGCCGGCCTGTTTCGCACTGGCCGGACTATATGGGCCGCAAAGTGACCATTGTGTAACCAAGGGCCCCATCGCCAGGGTGGAGGCTTCGAGGACCCGTGGTGTGTTTTCCAAGATTGCCAGCTGTAGATAGGCGTGTTTATCTCTTCGGCATGTAACCGACCATGTGTAAACCCAAGATATCCCTGGCGACTATATAAGGTGGAGGGTTTTAGGTTGTAGACAGAGAACAACTCGTCTAGGGTTAGCTATTCAATCTCGAGGTAGATCAACTCTGTAACCCCCATATCATCAATATAATTAAGTAGGACGTAGGGTATTACCTCCATAAGAGGGCCCGAACCTGGGTAAAACCGTGTCCCCTTCGTCTCCTGTTACCATCGATTCTAGTCTCACAGTTCGGGACCCCCTAACCGAGATCCACCGGTTTTGACACTGACAATGGTGATTTCATAATAGTTTCGTTGTGAAAAACAAATGAATAAATGGCTCACCTCATCGCGAACAATGAGGTCTGTATCCAGGGAACCCTTACCCCCGATCAGACTCTTGCAGGCGACGACATCTCGTCCCACGCCGACCCGGTCAACCACCTTAGCCAGATCGAAAACTCCCCCGATCGTAGAATTAGGTTCGAAACCTTAGAATTCGTCACCGATTCATGGGAATTAATCGTCCTTATGGAACCTTCGACACTTGATGAGGAGCCTGTAAGTCTCGACGCTTCGACGCCAAAGACACTGGACTCCACCCTCAGTGGAGTCATCACCCCTGGGCGATCTAGAATGCCCAACCCGGTTGGTGTGAGCAGACCCGCCATGGCTGGGCGGAACACGGAACCGCCTTCGTGCCGCTTTGGAACTGTCACGTCGTGCATTGACTCCACTCGGCTCAGTGACATGCATCCTACCATCGCCTCGTTCTTAAATGAGTTGTTTGTTCGGGTTGATGCTATGCATATGACTGATGACCAGATTCTAGTCCATGACCGGCTCGGGATTAGGCCCGACAACAGGGAGATTCATGTCCCCCCGGTCACCCACCTTGTCGCTACCGTCGAGTGTCCGGCTGGAGACTCATCCCAACAGCTGGAATTGAAAACAGTCTACACCCCGGTCTCTGATCCCCAGGATTTCATCAGTGATCCAGATGCCGGAATTTATTCCAAATCAGGACCGTTATCGGTCCAAGTTTTATCACACAATTTGGAGTCCTTGATTCCTAACACTCAATGTGGTGAGGGGTCGGATTTTTTCCCACCCACCAGCCAAGACGATGATTCTATTATCGCACCAAGGCCCGCGTCTTCGTACTTTCGGGACACTAAACAATTACCAGGAGAATCACTCCATAACTTTTGGGCCAACCTCCTACTCACTAGAAGCAGAGAAAAATGTCTTAGTGACCAAGAGATGATGGCAATTTCAGTAACAATTGCCACGATGAAGGGATTCTTAACACCCTGGCTCGTCGACACATTCGTGACTTTTCCGAGCTATCAAATTTGGTACAAAACTACTGTGCCATGGAAAGTGCTTGGCAATCCAAATGATTATTTTTGGAACCAACTTCCCCGAACACCCTAGTGGAGATCGGAAAAAGAGAATACCTCCAAAGCGGCCAGCTAGATTCGAACCCGCTGAAAAAAGAAAACATGCCCCTTTCAAGGGTTGGTACTGTCCTTGACGGACTATTCGATAAACCTTGCCCCATACATTCCGTCTTGCTTAACGCGAACCTGATTCACAACCTTAGAGCTCGTTGGGTCGTCAGGCAGGTCGCAAAGAGCGGCGAGGCCATCCTTGAGACACTTCCGCCGAACAGGCGCTATTCATCATCGCCCGAATACAATGCCGAAGTTCTGACAGTCTACGAAACATTCCCCTTGAAGAACATGAGGAAAAGAACTCTGAGAGAACTCGAACAGGTCTACCATGTGGTAGCAACTAGTGCATGGGCGGACATACCGATTACCTTCGGAGATACCGACCAGCCGCTCATTCTTTCCCGTCATTCACCGGCTGCACTAGTCTTGAACCCCATCATTGATGGTTTCAGGCTGCATAAGGTGCTAATGGACGGCGGCAATGGTTTAAACCTCACATACGAAGGCACCCTAAAAAATGCAGTTCGACCGATCTCACATCGAACATAGCAACACAACTTTTCGGGGGAATTATTCCAAGGAAAGAGGCGCGTTGTTCCAGACGTGTCGTCCTGTACGCCCGAGAACTACTGATCCGAAGAACTTCTCTTCCACATCGTGCCCTTCCCAAGCGGCTAGCACACCTTATTGGGACGTGTCGCCTTCACAAAGTTCCAGGCTATACCCCATTACGGGTACATGAAACTTAAAATGCCAGGACCAAATGTGGTGATCACAATTGCTAGTAATCCGAACATAGCCCTACGGGCCAAAAACAAGATGACAACGCTCGCCCTAGAGGCATTAGCTGAGACTTTCTCTGCCGAAGAACTAACCGCGCTACGGCCAACAGTTGATAAGGACGATGTGATCCTTAGCAAAAGGCCCAAGCCTACGTCATTCAAACCCGCAGAGGAAATCGTCAAGTTCCAAGTGCATCTGACGGACCCCAATAAGACAGTGTCCATCGGAGCTCAGCTCGATCCCCTTGTGGACGAGGCTCTGCGGAACTTTCTCCGAGAAAAAGCGGGACATCTTCGCCTGGCATCCTTCCGATATGCCTGGAATCCCACGACGGCTCGCCGAGCATAGTCTGAACATTATCGCAGGCTTTAAGCCCGTCAAACAGACTCTACGTCGCTTCTTCAAACCCAAACGGCAAGCTATGGTTGAAGAATTATCTAAGATACTAGAGACCGGATTCATTCGGGAGATTAAGCACCCCGAATGGTTGGCAAACCTGGTGATGGTACCAAAGAAAGACAAGTCCTGGCGACTATGTGTCAATTTCAACGACCTTAACAAAGCCTGCCCTAAGGAGCCGTTCCCCTTACCACGAATAGACCAGATCATCAACGACACAGCCGGACATGATTCATTTTGTTTCCTCGACGCCTATTCTGTATACCATCAAATCAAAATGAAGAAATCCGATCAAGCATCAACCACATTCATCACCCCCTACGGGCCACTCTGCTTCAACATGATGCCTTTCGGGCTAAAAAACGTTGGGGCCACATACCAGCACATGATCCAAACATGTCTCATGACACAGGTCGGTAAAACAGTCGAGGCATATGTGGATGACATGGTAATTAAAACCAAACACGTCAGCTAGTTGATTGACGACCTACGGCAAACCTTTGCCAGCCTACGCGAGTACGACATACGACTCAATCTAGAATAATGTGTATTCGGAGTTCCCTCTTTTAAACTTCTTAGATTCATCGTCTCCCATAGAGGAATAGAAGCGAATCCGGCTAAATCCCATGATCTATCGAAACTTGCAATCCCTATGAAGCTAAAGCATGTCTAGAGGCTATCTGGGTGTGTAGCGGCGTTAAGCCGCTTTATCTCCCGCCTCAGAGAAAAAGCTTTACCACTCTATAAACTGCTCAAACAGAACAACAATTTCGAGTGGACCAACGAAACAGTGGCTGCATTAGAGGAAATCAAAACACTACTGGCAACCAATCCCATCCTCACAGCACCATGCGCCGGTGAGCCCATGTTATTATACATATCAGCTACCAACCAAGTTGTCTGTGTGGTGCTCGTTGTTGAACGAGATGAGGAGGGACATAAGTTCCAGACTTAGAAGCCAGTCTATTACGTGTCAAAAGTACTAACACAGTGCAAATCCAGATACCCGCACTACCAAAAGATAGCCTACATAGTGTTTATGGCATGAAGGAAACTCAGACATTATTTCCAAGAGTGTGCGGTAACGGTGGCATCCGAAGTACCCGTGAACGATATAATTAACAACAGAGACGCCACCGGCCGCATAGCCAAGTGGGCCATTGAGCTCCTTCCTTTTGAAATAACCTATAAGCCATGCCGTGCCATAAAATCTCAGGTATTGGCAGACTTCCTGGCTAAATGGACAGAGGCTGAGCTCCCCAAGGAATACAATGCATACTCCCATTGGAGAATGTACTTTGATGTATCCAAAACCCTCGCCGGACTGGGGGCTGGAGTTATCCTCACATCCCCACAGGCGACAATGTGCAATACATGTTGCAGATCATGTATGCCGACTCCAACAACGCAGCCGAATATGAAGGTCTCCTACATGGTCTTCGGATGGCAGTATCAACGGGCATACGACAACTAGAGGTATGGGAAGACTTCAACTTGGCCATCTCCCAAATTAATGGCGAATTCGACGCCAAAAACCCAAAGATGGCAGCATACATAAACATCGTCCTAAGGATATCTGCACGGTTCGAGGGGTTGAAATTTCACCACGTCGCTCGCAACAACAACCAAGCCGCTGATATACTGGCTCGTATGGGATCCAAACGCGACCCTGTACCGAGAAAGAGCTTTCTGGAGTGGCTCTTTAAGCCATCTGTCGTGTGGAAGGACGATGATAAGGGCACCGGTCTTAATGCAGCGATGAGGTTGTTCCCCCTATAAACGAACCAAATGATCAAATCATCGGCGGCTCCGTAATGGATGAAATGCCTTCAGCCCATGAGGTAATGATAGTAATTGCGCCATGGACAGAGCCCTTCCTCGCCTACCTTCTTCGCAAAGAACTCCCCGATGACCAGACAGAGGCACGACGCATAGGTCGGCGATCTAAGGCCTACAAAGTAAACGAGGGTGAGTTATACAAGAAAAGCACTGCTGAAGTGTTACAACGGTGCATATTTGAGGAAGATGGACGAGAGCTCCTAGCCAAAGTCCATGCTGGCATGGGCGGCCACGACGGCGCGGTGAGAGCCTTAGTTAGCAAGGCCTTCCGAGCTGGTTTCTTTTGGACTACAGCTCAGACGGACACCCAGTCGCTTGTCAAACATTGCGTGGGGTGTCAACTCTTCTCAAATCAAAGTCACATGCCCCCAACAGCTCTTCGGACTATTCCGATTACTTAGCCCTTCGCGGTCTAGGGTCTGGACATGGTCAGAACCCTTAAAGAGGCGACCAAGAAGAATAAATACCTACTGGTCATGGTTGACAAGTTCACCAAATGGATTGAGACAAAGCCCGTCAAATCGGCCAAGTTCGGACCAGTAATCGACTTTATCTCCGGTGTGCTACACTGTTACAATGTCCCACACAGTATAATAACGGATAATGGATCCAACTTCACGACCCAAGAGGTCAAGGACTGGTGCACAAAAATGGGCATAAAGCTCGATTATGCACCAGTATACCGTCCACAGACCAATGGGCAAGTCGAACGAGCAAACAGCCTCATTATGAGCGACATTAAGCCACGTTTGGTCTGATCTCTTCATGAGTCTGACTATCATTGGGTGGAGGAGCTTGACTCCGTTTTATGGGGCTTGCGCACCACCCCGAACAGATCAGCGAGATATACATCGTTCTTCATGGTCTATGGGGCAGAGGCAGTCCTCCCCTGCGACATTATCCACGACGCACCAAGGGTGCACATGTACGAGGAAAAGGAAGCCGAGTTAGATCGACAGGACGACCTGGACGCCTCAGGTGGAGAGTGCGACATAGCTCGGGCTCGCTCTACTGTTTACCAACAACAAGCCCGACGTTACGAGAGCAGGGAGGTCAGGGCAACAACATACAACATAGGCGAACTCGTCTTACGACTCCCGGAGAAGCAGAAACATAAAATCAACCCCAAATGGGAGGGGCCCTTCATAATTGACGAGGTACTCGCGAGAGGAGCCTACCGTTATCAGAACCCGTCAGACAACCGCCTTGAACCGAACCCATGGAACACAACTCGCCTCGGTGCTTCTATGGATAAACCAGTGCCGCCTAAATGTTTATGCATTTTTTCCCTTTTCCTTGTATTTTACTTTGCCCTCCCATTATGTTGTTTGGTAGGATTGAATTTTTTCCTTTTCTTTCCATGTTCGGTTCGACCAATCTTGTATTAAGGTTATCGGCTTACACCATAAAGTGTTAAACCCGAACACAACACCTAGGGGCTTCTTCCCGAAGCCACCGCTTTTATATTATAAGTATTTATTTACACTTATCATGTCTACACATTTCCTTTGTCACTTTATAGCCATCATATGCATCAATTCGAACTAAGACTTTGCCAAGCTGGGTTGCCTCGCTCCTGTGTTTGCCCTCTACGTTCCCAATTGTTCGGCTAAAGAGTAAAGGGAGCACCTCTGCGATTGCTATGACCGGGTCAACCAGATAAGTACCTCAGACGGGTGAAGCTGAAAGCTAGCTATCTTACGTAGACAATTGGTCGGCTCTGACAGAAACATTTAATATGGTGATGGTAACCATCACCACTGTTTGGGCTTCCTCCTTCTTTTGGGCCCTTAGCTGCATACCAGCAGTATGCGGACCTTACCTATGATCTTCGTAGAACCCCGAAGAAAGGTGCCAACGGGGGTACTATTTTCCTTAGAAGATGTTTCTTACACTAACAGTAATATAACATACCTCTCTATGTCCTTTCTGTTCGTTCGCACCACATGGCCGGATTGCCTGGTTCCCCGAACACAATTGGCCCCTTTAGGGTGACAAATTACGAGGAACACTCCCGAGCTCTTCGCACGGGAGGGAGAAGCCGATGGCCGGTTAAGACAAAGTTGACAACACAGATAGAGTCACAACTCGATTGTTCATACAAAAGTATACAAAATTACATATTTGGCTGCTGGTCGAGATTGTCGATTATTGTATCTAGGGCACAATCTTCTTGTGACAGATGGGCGATAGGCATCACCTGGTCATACATCAGGTGGAGTGGCACTTCTTGCCCATCCGATCCCACTGGACCAACCCGAGCCATACTCTCGGGATATAGTCCGGTGTAACGGGTCTTGATCATTGCCCATGCTTCCCGTGCTCCCTCCTGGTAGTGTAGGAGATATGCCCTAGAGGCAGTAATAACAGTTATTTTGTATCTCCAAAGTTTGTAATGAATGTTATTGTCCATGCTATAACTGCAATGATTCTCGAGTCTACAAATTAAGCAAGGCTTGGAGGGAAACTCATGTGCACGTGTGGTATAATAAATGGTAAATTGTATTCCTAGTCTTGCCTCTAAGACTGGATCAAGCGTTGCATGATGGTCCTGTTTTCCTGATCATGGGCATGGCTATGCTGGCAATTTTGAGGACGCGATGTTGGTAGAACACTCATGTTGAATCGATCCGAATTGATGTTATGCTATCAGATACATTCGTCACAAGTTAATGGTTAATAACACAGAGATGGTTAACATTTGCATAATTCCTTAGACCATGAGAGTATCGAGTTTCTTCATGCTTGCTTCATGAACTTTGAGGTTTGTTAAACGTCATCCGTAAATGGGTGGCTATTACGGCGGCTTACGGGTTTATGGAAAAGTATGTCAAGTAACTTGATAGCTCAAGATTGGGATTTGCTCCTCCGATGATGGAGAGATATCTATGGGCCCTCTTGGTGTTACGGTATCCATCATCGTCTGGCCAGACACTTTGTGATTTGATCACGGGGATGCCGGAACACGGGAACGAGAAAAGAGAACAATACCGGCAACGAGGTAACTGGCATAGTGGACAAGTTGTTGATCCACGAGGATGCCTACATGTCTCACCTCGGGTTATTGTAACATATCGTGAAGCAACAGGAATAGCTCACGGCAACTAGAGGTTCACTCGAATATTCATTTGTGTGGGTATAGGGGTCAATATGGGTGTCCACGGTTCCGATGTTGATCATTGATCGGAAGGGGTTCCAGGTCATGTCTATGCTTCACCGAACCTATAGGGTCACACGCTTAAGGGTCATCTATCTGTTGAATACTAGACAGGGAGTCTGAGAGAAAATCACCGAAAAGTTTCGGACACCGGAAAAGTTTCGGACAACGGAAAAGTTCCGCAGACAGGACATCGGAACAGTTTTGGTAAAACTAAAAAGTAGTTTCAGGGGATACCATTAAGTCAAATTGGTTTCGGCACATGCCTAATAATTCTTGGAGGGTGCCAGAATCATTCTGGAAACTTCTGGGAATTTTCCGGAAGAAAAACCGGAAATGTTCTGGAGCTGCCGGAACCGCTTCAGATGCTTTTCGCAGATGAAAATCACTATTTCGGAATTGTTTTGGATCGCATTAAAAATTATTTTAGTGGGGTACTAGAATTTTTCTAAGCCCACATAAATATTTTCAGTTGGATCAGACGCTGAAAAATGTCGTCGTGAATAGTGAAAGTGCTTTTTGGATATTTATGGAAAAGCACCTTTTTGGATATTTCCAAAAAGGCTTCTAGAAGGGATTGGGGGAGCAAGTTAGCTCCTCATGGGGGCCTCCCAAGGGTTGGACGGCCAAGGGTGGAGCTCCTCCATGGAGCTCCACATGGCACCCCTTTTTCCTTCTTATGTTTTTTATGTGTGACATAAAGTGGGGGTAGTTTGGTATTTTCAAGTCCCAACCCTACCCCTTGGTTTTCCTATAAATAGAGGTGAGTGGGCTGCCCACGAATCCATCCCTTTCTCTCATACATATGCCATTGCAATGATCTGGCTTCTTCTCTCCCTCCCAGCAAAATAGTTTCGTAGAGCCGAAAGGCTGTCTGGGTTCCGGCAGGAACTAGTTCTGGACGGCGAGCCCTGCCGGATAGATCACATCGTATGTGTGCAACCCCGTAGAGAGGTCGTAGTTTCGATCTTTTTCCCGAGGGGCTGTTCATGTGTCCTCCCGATGGGCTGTCCGGGTCTCCGTTCGAGTTTCGAGGGTCCTCCCGAAGGGCTGTCCACAACATCGTCCGGGGGACTGTCCGACCGCCTCTCGGAGGGCTGTCCAACGAGAGAGTACATCCTCGCGGTTGGGAGGTTGTAAAATCCTAGATGCGGGGATCTGCACCAACGATCTCCACCGACTCTTCTACCGCTGCGCTTCGAGTCGGTACGGATCGGATCAAACCTTGTATGCAGTCTCCATAGTGGTCCTGGGCGTGCTCGCTATACCGGAAATTTTTGTTTTTTGTCGCGTTCCCCAACAGTGGCATCAAGAGCCAGGCTATGGGTAGATGCATGTTATGATCTAGAATACATGAGATGTATGGGTATTGCATAGTATAATTTTGTAGTAGATGAGCTCTATTGCTAAAAACTATTTGTGCGGGTAGCAGATGAAATCTGTTACCCGATGTTCCTGTTGCTTCCAGTGAATTTGCGTAGTCCATATCTTGACGGAATGGTGGAATCTTACAAAGTTCTGGCAATCCGCGATCCTTTCATGCTGCTCCTGAGTATGCTGATTGACAGATCAACGAAGTGCTAACAATTCTTTGGGTTCCACCATAGTCAAAAGAAAGATGGATGTTTCGCACATGAAAAGGGCAATGTAGATATGATCTGCATGGGGGTCACGCGTATGACGAATTTTAGTATGGGGCTCAAGATTTTATCATCTCGTGTTTCATACACCCTGGAAAGTTAATCTAGCAACTTGATTATCATACTTGATGATAAACGTTGGTAGCTGCGGTTTGAGTCAAAACCTTAGAAGCCACGTAAAATAAAAATTTGTATAAACCGATTAGAGGCGTCTAACTTGGTTTTACAGGATGGTTTGCATGTGATGTGGTATAGCAAAGCTCTTATTCAATTTTGATTATGTACGAGATGGCTATATGATGTAATTAACATGACCTGCGTGTCATGATTCGGCATGATGGCTGGAGCCATACGATTGCACTTTAATGACCTGCGTGTCAACCTTATGTAATGCACTTATTTTATTAGCTATAAATATAGAAATATTATCTGGTGCATCGACAAGGTGGTGGCAATCTTCACAGAGGTGAACACCGACGCGAATGCCGAAGACGAAAAATACTTGACTTCTCCGTTAGAAGGGGCTATACCATATCATGCTATTATGAATTGCCTGAGATGTTTATCCCTCTTGATGCACCCTTCTTAATGGCGTGGTAGTCGCTTTTTATTAGGGTGATCTCTCACTTAGAATATCAAGTAGTTAGTGTTCTCCCAAGTGTAGCACCGTCACGGCACCTATCTCTTCGGGGTATCACATGGTTACATGGGTACGAACGATTAGAGAAGTGTGAGGCGGGTGAGTTGAGACCTCGTAGCGAGATCACTTGGTTGTCTTGACGTTCAGGCATGAAAGTCATGAGCTCAGAACACACGCATTGAAATATGAACAAGAGTCACATAGAGATGTGATTGGCAAGTTGGCCTACCAATTGAAATTCTTGTCACTTGAGATGGTTACACCTTTGACGCTGAATTGAAAGTTGGGTCTTGCATCACTCACAATCAATTATGAGAGATATTGATTTGAGTGGGAGTGCACCTTGGAATAAAATTATTTATTCACTAGTGCCAAAAATCATTATGAACAAAGTCTAAATGAACTTGTGTTTTCCATTGTAGATCAAATGGCTCGCAACACCGCGTTCAACTTAGGCCCTATGTTAGAGAAAGAGAAGTTAGCTGCAAATGGAAACAACTATGCGGACTGGGTCCGTACCCTGAGGATTGTCCTCCGGGGTGCTAAGAAAGTGTATGTGCTTGACAGACCTCTTCCTCCTAAACCGGCGGCAACAGCCGCGGCAGACATACATAATGTCTGGGCCACTAAGGATGATGATTACAACTTAGTGCAGTGCCTCATGCTGTCTTGCATGAGTTCAGAGCTTCAAAAACATTTTGAATTCCATAACTCCTTTGATATGATCAAGGATATGGATGCTCTTTACAAGTTTAATGCACGGTCTGAATGTTTTGACATCATGAAAATGATGGCGGAGACTAAGATGGCTGAGGGCAGTTCAGTTGGCGAGCACGTAGTCAATATGATTGGCTACGCTGAAAGGCTTCAAATCCTGGAATTCCCACTTCCAGAAGAGCATGTTATGGACTTGTTGCTAGGTTCACTCCCCCCGTCTTATGGCGGTTTTATCATGAACTACAACATGAATGGGATGGACAAAACAACAAATGAGGTGCTTGCCATGCTGAAAACTGCTGAAGGAGGACTGCAGAAAAATCGCAAGCAAGTGTTGCTTGTGAATAAAACTGCCAGTTTCAAAAAGAAAGACAAGCCAAAGAAGGGCAAGGGCGCCGGTAAGACCGGCTTCCAACGCAAATCTAAGGGCGGAGCCAAGAATGAAACTGAGTGCTTCTACTGCAAGGGCACAGGACACTGGAAGAGAAACTGCAAGAAGTATCTGGAAGATAAGAAGTCCGGGAAAACCGGAAAAGGTATAATTGTTATACAAGTTAATTTCATTGACGTTTTTCTTGCTAGCGAAAATTCTAAGTCTTGGGTATTTGATACCGGATTGGTTTCTCACATTTGCAACTCGATACAGGGGCTTCAGGAGGTGCGCAAGCTAGCCAAGAATGAAGTCGTGATGCGTGTCGGGAACGGCGCTGGGATTGCCGCTCAAGCCGTCGGCATTATGCCTCTACGTCTCCCTTCAAGATTTATTTTGGAACTTAGTAACTGTTATTTTGTTCTGTTATTGTGTAGAAACATTATCTCTAGATCATGTTTAGTACACGATGGGTACTCCTACAAGTCTGAGAACAATGGTTGTTCACTTTATTGTAAGGATATGTTTTATGGATTTGCACCCATTGTTGGGGGCCTTTTCATACTGAATCTTGATTGTGGAAATGATGTCTTTAACGTGAATGCTAAACGCCTTAAGAAGGCTGATACCACCACCACTTACTTGTGGCACTGTCGGCTTGGCCACATCGGAAAGAAACGCATGCAAAGACTCCATAAAGATGGAGTTTTACCGTCCCTTGATTTTGAATCATTTGACACATGTGAAGCTTGCTTGATGGGAAAAAATGACCAAGACGCCGTTCATGGGTCATCCTGAACGGGCGGGTGAATTATTGGAAATAATACATAATGATGTATGTGGTCCAATGAACACGGCCACACGGGGTGGGTATTTTTACTTCGTGACTTTTAATGATGATTTAAGTCAGTATGGCTATATCTAATTGATGAAGCATAAGTCGGAAACCTTTGAAAATTTCAAAGATTTTCAGAATGAGGTAGAAAATCATTGTGACAAAAAGATTAAGTTTCTGCGGTCTGATCGCGGAGGCAAATATCTTAGTCATGAGTTTGGCCAACATCTTAGTGACCGTGGAATCGTTTCACAGCTTACGCCTCCCGGAACTCCACAGCAAAACAGAGTGTCGGAACGACGTAACCGAACCCTGTTAGACACGGTAAGGTCGATGATGTCTCTTACAGATCCACCGATATCTTTTTGGGGTCATGCACTACTCACTGCCGCTTATACATTAAACAGAGCGCCGTCTAAGTCTGTTGAGACGACACCACATGAGATGTGGTATGGGAAGATACCTAGAGTGTCGCATCTCAAGGTTTGGGGTTGTGAGGCATACGTAAAACGTTTACAGCCAACCAAACTAGAACCTAGATCAGACAAATGTTACTTTGTAGGTTATCCAAATAACACCATTGGATATTCCTTCTACCACCAGTCCGAAGGCAAAATGTTTGTCGCAAAGGTTGCACACTTTCTCGAGAAAGAATTTCTTGCTAAAGAATTGAGTGGGAGGACAGTACAACTTAATGAGATTAGTGAATCTTTAGCAACCGTTGATATGGCTATGGAACCAGAAGTAATTCCGCAAATTATCCCTACAACCGAGCCGGAAGTTGTCACATGTGATGCGGAAACTTCAGACAATGTTGTAACTGAACCGCGCAGATCAGGTAGGGCTATCGAGCCACCTGAGTATTTTCATAACGAAATCTTCATTCTTGAAGATGATGAACCTGCGCACTACAAGGAAGCGATGGCGGGGCCTAGCTCAAGGGAATGGCACAAAGCCATGAGGTCCGAAATGGAATCCATGTACGAAAACCAAGTTTGGAACTTGGAAGAACTTCCAGATGGCGTAAAACCCATTGGTTGTAAATGGATTTTCAAAAGAAAGACGGACGCGGATGGTAACATTACTATCCACAAAGCTAGACTTGTCACGAAAGGGTTCACGCAAGTTCCAGGAGTGGACTACGACGAGACTTTCTCGCGCGTAGCTATGCTTAGGTCTGTTCGGATATTACTAGCAATTGCTGCTTATTTCGATTATGAAATATGGCAGATGGATGTCAAAACGGCTTTCCTAAATGGAAACCTTGAACAGGATGTATACATGATACAGCCAGAAGGTTTTGTCGATCCTAAGAATGCTGGAAAAGTATGTAAGCTTCAGAAAGCCATTTATGGTCTGAAGCAAGCATCAAGGAGCTGGAACATTCGTTTTGATGAAGTGGTCAAAGAGTTTGGCTTCATCAGGAACGATGAAGAATCTTGTGTTTACAAGAAGTTTAGTGGGAGCGCAAAAGCATTTCTAATCTTGTATGTGGATGACATATTGTTGATTGGAAATGATGTGAATTTTCTTAGCGAAATAAAAGACTCATTGAAAAGGACTTTTTCAATGAAAGACTTAGGTGAAGCGGCATATGTATTGGGCATCAGGATCTATAGAGATAGATCAAGACGCCTAATAGCGCTTAGCCAAAGCACGTACATTGACAAGGTGTTGAAAAGGTTCAACATGGAGAACTCCAAGAAAGGCCTACTCCCCATGTCACCTGGCACAGTGCTTTGCAAGAATCAGAGTCCTCAAACCCTCGATGAGCGAGTACAAATGAATGATATTCCATATGCTTCGGCAGTTGGTTCTATTATGTATGCCATGCTATGTACAAGACCGGATGTTTCCTATGCGCTAAGTGTTAGCAGCCGATACCAAGGTGGTCTAGGATTGGAACACTGGGCCGCAGTCAAGGGTATTCTTAAGTACCTCAGAAGGACCAAGGATTTACTCCTTGTGTATGGAGGTAATGAAGAGCTCATTGTAAGTTGTTACACTGATGCAGGCTTCATGACTGACCCAGATGACTTCAAATCTCAATCTGGCTATGTTTTCATATTGAACAGCGGCGCAGTTGATTGGTAAAGTTCCAAACAAAAGACTATGGCGGATTCTACGATGGAGGCGGAATATGTTGCTGCTTCTAAAGCCTCCAAGCAAGCTGTCGGTATCAAACAATTTCTTGAAGACCTTGGTGTGGTTCCAAGTGCTCTAGACCCGGTGGAGATCTATTGTGATAATAGTGGCGCCGTGGCTCAGGCAAGGGAGCCATGTTCGCACCATAAGACAATGCATATTCAACGCAAATATAAACTCATTCGACATCATGTCGAAGAAGGTTTAGTGAAAGTACGCAAAGTTCACACAAATCTGAATGTGTCAGACCCGATGACAAAGCCTCTACCACGAGCAAAGCATGAGCAACACTGGATAGCCATTGGTGTTAGGGAAGCCATGTAACTGGATTATGACTTTAGTGCAAGTGGGAGTCTGTAGGAGATATGCCCTAGAGGCAGTAATAACAGTTATTTTGTATCTCCAAAGTTTGTAATGAATGTTTATGTTCCATGCTATAACTGCAATGATTCTCGAGTCTACAAATTAAACGAGGCTTGGAGGGAAACTCATGTGCACGTGTGGTACAATAAATGGTAAATTGTATTCCTAGTCTTGCCTCTAAGACTGGCTCAAGCGTTGCATGATGGTCCTGTTTTCCTGATCATGGGCATGGCTATGCCGGCAATTTTGAGGACGCGATGTTGGTAGAACACTCATGTTGAATCGATCTGAATTGATGTTATGCTATGAGATACATTCGTCACAAGTTAATGGTTAATAACACAGAGATGGTTAACGTTTGCATAATTCCTTAGACCATGAGAGTATCGAGTTTCTTCATGCTTGCTTCATGAACTTTGGGGTTTGTTAAACGTCATCCGTAAATGGGTGGCTATTACGGCGGCTTACGGGTTCATGGAAAAGTATGTCAAGTAACTTGATAGCTCAAGATTGGGATTTGCTCCTCCGACGATGGAGAGATATCTCTGGGCCCTCTTGGTGTTATGGTATCCATCATCGTCTGGCCAGACACTTTGTGATTTGATCACGGGGATGCCGAAACACGGGAACGAGAAAAGAGAACAATACCGGCAACGAGGTAACTGGCATAGTGGACAAGTTGTTGATCCACGAGGATGCCTACATGTCTCACCTCGGGTTATTGTAACATATCGCGAAGCAACAGGAATAGCTCACGGCAACTAGAGGTTCACTCGAATATTCATTCGTGTGGGTATAGGGGTCAATATGGGTGTCCACGGCTCCGATGTTGATCATTGATCGGAAGGGGTTCCAGGTCATGTCTATGCTTCACCGAACCTATAGGGTCACACGCTTAAGGGTCATCTATCTGTTGAATACTAGACAGGGAGTCTGAGAGAAAATCACCGAAAAGTTTCAGACACCGGAAAAGTTTCGGACAGCGGAAAAGTTCCGCAGACACGACACCGGAACAGTTTTGGTAAAACTAAAAAGTAGTTTCAAGGGATACCATTAAGTCAAATTGGTCTCGGCACATGCCTGATAATTCTTGGAGGGTGCCAGAATCATTCTGGAAACTTCTGGGAATTTTCCGGAAGAAAAACCGGAAATGTTCCGGAGCTGCCGGAACCGCTTCAGATGCTTTTCGCAGATGAAAATCACTATTCCGGAGTTGTTTCGGATCGCATTAAAAATTAGTTTAGTGGGGTACTAGAATTGTTCTAAGCCCACATAAATATTTTCAGTTCGATCGGACGCTGAAAAATGTCGTCGTGAATAGTGAAAGTGCTTTTTGGATATTTATGGAAAAGCACCTTTTTGGATATTTCCAAAAAGGCTTCTAGAAGGGATTGGGGAGCAAGTTAGCTCCTCATGGGCCCCCCCAAGGGTTGGCCGGCCAAGGGTGGAGCTCCTCCATGGAGCTCCACATGGCACCCCTTTTTCCTTCTTATGTTTTTTATGTGTGACATAAAGTGGGGGTAGTTTGGTATTTTCAAGTCCCAACCCTACCCCTTGGTTTTCCTATAAATAGAGGTGAGTGGGCTGCCCACAAATCCATCCCTTGCTCTCATACACATGCCATTGCAATGATCTGGCTTCTTCTCTCCCTCCCAGCGAAATAGTTTCGTAGAGCCGAAAGGCTATCTGGGTTGTGGCAGGAACTAGTTCTGGACGGCGAAGCCCTGCCGGATAGATCACACCGTATGTGTGCAACCCCGTAGAGAGGTCGTAGTTTCGATCTTTTTCCCGAGGGGCTGTTCGTGTGTCCTCCCGAAGGGCTGTCCGGGTCCCCGTTCGAGTTTCGAGGGTCCTCCCGAAGGGTTGCCCGCGACATCGTTCGGGGGACTGTCCGACCGCCTCCCGGAGGGCTGTCTGACGAGAGAGTACATCCTCGCGGTTGGGAGGTTGTAAAATCCTAGCTGCGGGGATCTGCACCAATGATCTCCACTGACTCTTCTACCGCTGCGCTTCGAGTCGGTACGGATCGGATCAAACCTTGTATCCAGTCTCCATAGTGGTCCTGGGCGTGCTCGCTATACCGGAATTTTTTGTTTTCTGTCGCGTTCCCCAACAGGTAGGACGATGTATTCCATAGCCCAAACCTACTTCGGGCTCCCTTGCATTGATCAACTAGTTCGGTCGTCCCTTCCGAAGGCTTTTCGGCAGGCCATAGCGCCTTTACCATGCTTTTGATCGCTTTGTGAGCATGCTCGTGAAGAGCGGAAAGCTCTTTCAACAGATTCCCCTAGAAGGACCCGATCTCTTCTTCAGTATGCCCGGACAGGAGGCCTACATATCAGGCATATGCATGCTTATTTAAACTTCCTTTATAGTAAGTACTTCCTAAACATTGGAATCAAAACTTACCGAACATGCCGCTCTGTAGCTTCTGGTTTTCGTCTTGGGCATGGGCCAATTGATCCTTCAAATCCTCAATTTCTTTGACCTGCCGCTTCTTTTCTTCCTAGAGGCGGCTCACAACGCGCCAGCCAGCCTTGTGCTGGGACTCGTCGTACCGTTGAGCTTCTCGGGCTTCATCTAGCTCTTTTTGCATATGCCCTATGGATGCAGCTGCTAAATAGAATCCTTGTGTCAGGATGGACATTTTCTAGGTATTAGAGGCACTTGTATACTCACCATGGGCCTCCTAGGTGAAGCTCTTCACTTGCTCCACCTCCGCCTTCACAGATTGCACGTGTGATTGGCTGTCCTTTAGCTCCTTGACCAGTTGCTCGTTCTACCGTTTCAAAGCCTGTGCTAGTGTTGGAAATATGACTTAGAGGTAATAATAAAATGGTTATCATTATATTTCCTTGCTCATGATATTTTTTATTATCCATGCTATATCAACGAGCTAGTCCTGCTATTGGTTATTGACCGTAGAGGTGTCTCGGTCACGTCTACATAGTTCTCGAACCCGCAGGGTCTGCACACTTAAGGTTTGGTGACGTTTCCATAGTATAGAGTTATGTATGGTGGTGACCGAAGGTTGTTTGGAGTCCCGAATGAGATCCCGGACATCACAAGGAGCTCCAGAATGGTCCAGAGGTAAAGATTGATATATAGGAAGTCATGTTTTGGTCGCCGGAAAAGTTTCGGGCTCATCGATAGTGTACCGGGAGTGCTGGGAGGGTACCGGGGGATCATCGGGAGGGGCATTTCAACCCAAGAGGCTACATGGGCTGTGGGAGGAGGTTTACCAGCCCTTAGTGGGCTGAACAAATACCGATAGGAAGCCCATGTGTCTGAGGTGAAGAAACCCAAGGGTGGAAGGAAGGCAAAGTGGGAGAGAAGGAGTCCTAGTCCTAATAGGATTGGAGGAGGACTCCTCCTCCCCACCTTCGGCAGAAGCAAAAGGGCTGGCCCCTTGCAGGACAAGCCTCCTCCTCCCCTCCTCCTATATATACTAGAGGTTTGAGGGTTTTTTGAGACAGAAAAACAGCCTCGTGCTACCTCTCCTCTAGATCGTAGTTTCTCCTCTAGATCAGTTTCAGCGGTGCTTAGGCGAAGCCCTGTTGGAATAGCTCCATCGCCATCGCCAGAACACCATTGCGCTGCTGGAGAACTCATCTACCTATCCTCTCCCTCTTTCTTTATCAAGAAGGCGGAGAACGTCATCGAGCTGTATGTGTGTTGAATGCGGAGGTGTCGTCCGTTTGGCGCTAGATCGGGACGGATCGTGATTGGATCGCGGGACACTCGGCGATTTGGATCGCGAAGATGTTCGACTACATCAACCACGTTTCTTAACGCTTCCCACTGAGCGATCTACAAGGGTATGTTGATCCACTGTCCCTCTCGTAGATGCTCATCACCATGGATAGATCTTGCATGTGCGTAGGAAATTTTTTGTTTCCCATGCAACCTTCCCCAACAGTGGTATCAGAGCTAGGTCTATGTGTAGATGAGATCTTGAGTAGAACACAAAGGAATTTGTGGGCGTTGATGCTTAGATTGCTTCCTCCCTTGGTCGTGTTTTTGTTCAGCGGTATTGTGGGATGAAGCGGCCCAGACCAACCTTACTCGTATGCTTACGAGAGGCCGGTTCCATCGACTAACGTGTATCTTCGTTGTACAAAGATGTTTGGCGGGTGTCTGTTTCTCCAACTTTAGTTGGATCAGATTAGACAAAGGCGGTCCTTGAGAAGGTTGAAAAGAAACTTATGTATCACCGTTGTGGTTTAGCGTAGGTGACAACTGTTCTTGCTAGATACCCGTAGCAGCCACGTAAAACTTGCAACAACAATTAGAGGACGTCTAACTTGTTTTTGCAGGGTATGTTGTGATGTGATATGGCCAATTACATGATGAGATATATGTGATGTATGAGATGATCATGTGTTGTATAGAATATCAGGACTTGCATGTCGATGAGTACGGCAACCGGAAGGAGCCATAGGGTTGTCTTTAATTATTGTATGACCCATGTGTCAATCATTAAGCGCCATGTAATGCTTTACTTTATCGCTAAACAGTAGCAATAGTAGTATGAGCATGGTGGGCGCGACAACCCTGATGGCGACACAATGATGGAGATCATGGTGTTATGTCAGTGACGATGGAGATCATGCTGGTGCTTTGAAGATGGAGTCAAAAGCACAAGTTCATGGCCATATCATGTCACTTATGATTTGCATGTGATGTTAATCCTTCTATGCACCTTGTTTTGCTTTGGACGCCGATAGCATTATAAGGTGATCCTTCACTTAAATTTCAAGGTGAATTGTGTTCTCCCCGAGTGTGCACCATTACGAAAGTTCGTCGTGTGGAGACACCACGTGATGATCGGGTGTGATAGACTCTACGTTCACATACAACGGGTGCAAGCCAGTGTTGCACATGCAGAACACTCGGGTTAAACTTGACGACCCTAGCATGTACAGACATGGCTCGGAACACAAGGGACCGAAAGGTCGAACCTGAGTCATATAGTAGATATGATCAACATGATGATGCTCATCATTGAAATCACCTCAACTGACGTGATGATCGGAGTTGAGTTGGTGAATTTGGATCATGTATCACTCAAATGACCTGAGGGATGCCAATTTGAGTAGGAGATTTAGTAATTTGATTAACTAAACTTATTATGTTGAACAATAGTCTTAGTAACCTTTGCATATTTATGTTGTAGATCAGTGGCTCGCGCAGTAGCACCCCTGAATTTTAATGCGTTCCTAGAGAAAGCTAAGTTGAAAGATGTTGGAAGTAACTTTGTGGACTGGGCCGTAATCTGAGGATTATCCTCACGGCTTCCCAGAAGGCTTATGTCCTTGATGCACTGCTTGGTGACCCACCCATTCCCGTGTCATCCGAAGATGTTAAGAACACTTGGGAGGCACGTTCTAGAGATTACTTAATAGTTAAGTGTGCAATGTTGTATGGCCTAGAACCGGGACTTCAAAGACGTTTTGAATGTCATGGAGCATATGAGATGTTCCAAGAGTTGGAGTTTATCTTTAAGAAGAATGCCGAGATCGAGAGGTATGAGACCTCCGATAAATTCTTTGCTTGCAAGATGGAGGAGAACGGGTCTATCAGTGAACATATACTGAGAATGTCTAGGTATTCGACCCCTCTGGCGGAGTTAGGGATGCCCCTCCCCGCCGGAGGCGATCACTGACAGAGTTCTTCAATCATTGCCACCTAGCTACAAGAGCTTTGTGATGAACTATAACATGCACAGGATGAACAAGTCAGTCGCCAAGCTATTTGCGATGCTGAAAGTCACTGAGTCTGAAATCCAGAAAGAACATCAAGTGTTGATGGTCAATAAAACCACTAGTTTCAAGAAGAATGGCAAGGGCAAGAAGGGTAACTCCAAGAAGGGTGGCAAAGCAGTTGCTCCTTCATGAAGAAACCCAAGGCTGGACCCAAGCCACAAATTGAGTGCTTTCATTGCAAGGGAATTGGTCATTGGAAGCGGAACTGCCCCAAGTATCTGGCTGACAAGAAGGCGGACAAAAACAAACAAGGTATATATGATATACATGTTATTGATGTGTACCTTACCAACTCTCGTTGTAGTACCTGGGTATTTGATACTGGTTCGGTTGCTCACATTTGCAACTCAAAATAGGAACTACGTAATAGATGAAGGCTGGCAAAGGACGAAGTGATGATGCACGTGGGAAATGGTTCCAAGGTTGATGTGATCGCGATCGGCACGCTCTCTCTTCGATTACCATCGGGATTAGTGATGAACCTGAATAATTGTTATTTAGTGCCCGCGTTAAGCATGAACATTATATTTGCATCTTGTTTATTGCGAGACGGTTACTCATTTAAATCAGAGAATAATGGTTGTTCTATTTAAATGAGTAATATCTTTTATGGTCATGCACCCAACGTGAGGTGTTTATTCATGTTGAATCTTGATAGTGATGGTACACATGTTCATAACATTGATGCCAAAAGATGTAAGTTGATAATGATAGTACCACTTTCTTGTGGCACTGCCGTTTGTGTCATATTGGTGCAAAATGCATGAAGAAGCTCCATGTTGATGGACTTTTGGAGTCACTTGATTTTGAATCACTTGACACATGTGAACCATGCCTCATGGGCAAGATGACTAAAACGTCGTTCTCTGGAACAATGGAACGGGCGAGTGACTTGTTGGAAATCATACATACTGATGTGTGCGGTCCGATGAGCATTGAGGCACACGGCGGATATTGTTATTTTCTCACCTTCACTGATGACTTAAGTAGATATGGGTATATTTACTTAATGAAACACACGTATGAATCATTTGAAAAGTTCAAGCAATTTCAGAGTGAAGTTGAGAATCATCGTAACAAGAAGATTAAATTCTTGCGTTCTGATCGAGGAGGTGAATATCTGAGTTATGAGTTTGGCAGTCACTTAAGACAGTGTGGAATTGTTTCACAATTAACACCGCCTGGAACACCACAACATAATGGTGTGTCCGAACGTCGTAATCGAACCTTATTAGATATGGTGCATTCTATGATGTCTCTTGCCGATTTGCCACTATCGTTTTGGGGTTATGCATTAGAGACAGATGCATTCACTTTAAATAGGGCATCATTGAAATCCGTTGAGACGACGCCATATGAACTATGGTCTGGCAAGAAGCCAAAGTTGTCATTTCTTAAATTTGGGGATGTGATGCTTATGTCAAAAAGCTGGAACCCAAAGCGGAGAAACGCGTCTTCATAGGATACCCAAAAGAGACAGTTGGGTATACCTTCTATCTCGTATCTGAAGGAAAAGTGTTTGTCGCTAAGAACGGAACATTTCTTGAGAAAGAGTTTCTCTCGAAAGAATTGAGTGGGAGGAATTCGAGTGGGAGGAAAATATAACTTGACGAGGTTATTGAACCTTTAGTTCAACCAGAGAGTAGCGCAGCGCAGAAAGATGTTTCTGTGGAGCCTACGATAGTTGAAGAGGAAGTTAATGATGATGATCATGAAACTTCGAATAAAGTTACTATTGAACCTCGTAGGTCGACAAGGGCGCACACTGCTCCTGAGTGGTACGACAACCCTATCTTGGAGGTCATATTGTTAGACAATGATGAACCTACAAGCTACGGAGAAGCGATGATGGGCCCAAATTCTGAGGAATGGTTAGAGGCCATGAAATCCGAGATGGGATCCATGTATGAAAACAAAGTATGGACTTTGGAAGTATTACCAGAAGGGTGAAAGGACATTCAGAACAAATGGATCTTTAAGAGGAAGACGGACGCGGACTGTAATGTCACCGTCTATAAAGGTCGACTTGTGGCAAAGGGTTTTTCAGAAGTTCAAGGAGTTGACTACAATGAGACCTTCTCACCCGTAGCGATGCTTAAGTCCGTCAAAATCATATTAGCAATAGCTGCATATTTCGACTATCAAATTTGGCAGATGGATGTCAAAACAACATTTCTTAACGGTTTCCTTAAGGATGAGTTGTATATGATACAACCAGAAGGTTTTGTCGATGCAGAGAATGCTGACAAAGTTTGCAAACTCCAGCGATCCATTTGTGGAATGGTGCAAGCATCTTGGAGTTGGAATCTACGCTTTGATGAGGTGGTCAAAGCGTTTGGGTTTATACAAGTGTATGGAGAAGCTTGTATTTATAAGAAAGTGAGTGGGAGCTCTACAGTGTTTCTAATATTGTATGTGGATGACATATTTCGGATTGGAAACAATATAGAATTGCTGGAAAGCGTGAAGGGATATTTGAACAAGAGTTTTTCAATGAAGGACCTAGGGGAAGCTGCTTTCATATGAGGCATTAAGATCTATAGAGATAGATCAAGACACTTAATAGGACTTTCACAAAGCACATACCTTGATAAAGTTTTGAAGGAGTTCAAATTGGATCAGTCAAAGAAGGGGTTCTTGCCTGTGTTACAAAGTGTGAAGTTGAGTAAGACTCAATGCCTAGTGACTGCAGAAGATAGAGAGAAGATGAGTGTCATCCCCTATGCTTCAGCCAGAGGCTCTATCATGTATGCAATGCTGTGCACATGACCCGATGTCAGCCTTGCCATAAGTATGGCCCGAAGGTTTGAAAGTGATCCAGGAATGGAGCACTGGACGGCGGTTAGGAATATCCTTAAGTACCTGAAAAGGACGAAGGAAATGTTTCTCGTTTATGGATGTGATCAAGAGCTCGTCATAAAGGGTTACGTCGATGCAAGCTTTGACACTGATCTGGATGACTCTAGGTCGCAAACTGGATACGTATTTATTCTCAATTAGGGAGCGGTAAGCTGGTGCAGTTCCACGCAGAGCATGGTAGCCGATTCTACATGCAAAGCAGAGTACATCGCAGCCTCGGAGGCAGCGAAGGAAGGTGTTTGTGTGAAGGAGTTCATGAAAGATCTTGGGGTAGTGCCTAGTGCAATGAATCAGGTGGATCTGTTCTGTCATAACACTGGTGCCATTACCCTGGCAAAGGAACCAAGGTTTCACAAGAGGACCAGACACATAAAGCGACGCTTCAAGTCCATCCGCGAGTACATCAAGGAGGAGGACATAAATATTTGCAAAGTGCACACGGATCCGAATGTTGTAGACACTACTGGAATCAGACAATTTGCCGTCTGCCAGCTCTTTGCCATCCGCTGGCGGACGACAAAGAGAGCCTTTGCCATCAGCTAGCTCGAAGCGGACGGCAAAGAGACGGTGGATGGCAAAGAGGTGCTTTGCCATCTGCTAGCTCTTTGCCGTCCGGTAGCGGACGGCAAAGAAACTTTGCCGTCAGCTAGCGGACGACAAAGAGAAGGGATGGGGTCCAGTTGACGGCACAACTGCAACGGCCCACCACTCCACCTCTTTGCCATTTGCTAGCGGACGGCAAAGAGTATACCTAACCTAACGTTAACGGCGCACCCCACGCCCGTCGCCCCCATCGTCTCCCCCCCGCGCCCGCACACCCGTCCGCCCCTCCCCCCGTCGCACCACCGTGCCCATGTTGCCGCCCCGCCGGTCGCCCGCGCCCACCCCACCCCGCCGGCCGCCCGTGCACCCCCTGTCTGCCGGCCACGCGCAGGGCGCCCAGCCCCCGTCCGTGCCCCTCCGCCGCCGGCCGCCCCGCCCGCGCACCCGCTAGCGCCCCTCCGCCGTCGGCCGTCTCGCCCCCGCACCCGCTAGTGCCCCTCCGCCGCCGGCCGCCCCGCCCCCGCCCCTGCCCTTGCCGGTGCCCCTCCGCCCGCCAACCGCCTCGCCCCGCCCGTGACCCTCCTCCGCCGGCCGCCCCGCCCACGCCCCTCCGCCGCCGGACGCCCCGCCCCCGCCCCCGCTAGCGCCCCTCTGCCCCGCCGGCCGCCCGCGCCCACCCGCCCATAGGCCGGCCCCGCCCGCCGCCCGCCCGCGCCCCCTGCCCCCCGACGCCCCACAGCCGGCCTCCACCTACCCCACTCCGATGAGCCCCTCCCCCTCTCTACTTTTATTTTTTTAATATTCTAGTTAGTAATTTAGTTAGTTATTAGTTGTAGTTAATTAGTTTAGTTAGTAATTTAGTTAGTTAGTTGTAGTTAATAGTTTAGTTTAGTTAGTAATTTAGTTAGTTAGTTGTAGTTAATAGTTTAGTTTAGTTAGTAATTTAGTTAGTTAGTTGTAGTTAATTGTTTAGTTTAGTTAGTAATTGAGTAATGTAGTTAGGTTAGTTAGTTAGTAATTTAGTTTAGTAAGAAGAATAGGAGGAGAAGGAGATGAATAATAAGAAGAAGAAGAGGAAGGAGAAGAAGAAAAAGAAGAAGAAAAGGAAGGAGCCTCACCCACAACTGCCATCGACCCCGACACGACACCCCGACACCCCGACCCCGACACGACACCCCTGACACCCCGACCCCGACACGACACCCCCTACACCCTGACCCCGACACGACACCCCGACACCCTGACACGGCACCCCCGACCACGACACAGCACCCCGACCCCGACACGACACCCCCGACACCCGACCCCGACACGGCACCCCCGACACCCGACCCCGACACGGCACCCCCAACACCCCGACCCCGACACGACACCCCCGACACCCCGACCCCGACACGACACCCCTGACACCCCGACACCCCGACCGCGACACGACACCCCGACACCCTGACACGGCACCCCCGACCACGACACAACACCCCTACCCCGACATGACACCCCCGACACCCTGACCCCGACACGACACCCCCGACACCCCGACCCCGACACGACACCCCAACACCCTAGCACGGCACCTCGACCACGACACAACACCCCTACCCCAACACGACACCCCCGACACCCTGACCCCGACACGACACCCTCGACACCCTGACCCCGACATGACACCCCGACACCCTGACACGGCACCCCCGACCATGACACAACACCCCTACCCCGACATGACACCCCCGACACCCTGACCCCGACACAACACCCCCGACACCCCGACCCCGACACGACACCCCGACACCCTAACACGACACCCCCGACCACAACACAACACCCCTACCCCGACACGACACCCCCGACACCCCGACACCCCGACCCTGACACGACACCCCCGATGTCGATGGAACCCTAAATAGCAAGTATCGTCGATGCGAGATACATGAGGCCGTCGGTGTCGAACACTACATCCATGTCCCACAAGTTACGCTAGCGTCCGGCGTCCCGCAGCAACAGTTCTCGGGGTCGATGGCGGTTGAACACCTATGCGAATTTGTCTTGCAGCCTCTGTGATGACGATTAAAAGCCAAGTGTTGAAACTTGAAACACCCTAACTGACTCAAGTCGGTTTGGTTGTTTGAAGTTTCAAAACTTGGCTTTAATCCTCATCGCAGAGGCTGCCAGACAAATTTGCCAAGGTGTTTGACCGTCATCGGCCCCCAGAACTATTGCTGCACGCGGGACACCGGGCGTCGGCGTCACTTGTGGGATGTGGATCTAGTGTTCAACACCGAGCACCACATGTATCTCGCACCGATGATACCTGCTATTTAGGGTTTCATCAACATCGAGGAACTCCCTAACCCGACACAGCACCCCTACCCCGACACGGCATCCCCGACACCCCGACCCTGACATGACACCCCGACACACCGACCCCGACACGGCACCCCCGACCACGACACAACACCCCTACCCCGACACGACACCGCAGACACCCCGACCCTAACACGACAAAGGTCATATATTTGTGAATTATGAGTTAGGTCATATATTTTCCGATTTTGTTATACAAAACATCATATTTATGTTGATCAGGTGGATTTAAATGTTGTGCATCGGTATAATGCGTGTGTGACTTTCGGTATGTCGTTGCTCCTTGTGTGACTTTCATGTGAGTTCTTGATGGAGGAATCCCGACTGTTGTCATGGGTGGCGCCTCATCATTCTTCTCTTCTTTGCAATATACTCGTTGTATTGCGCAAGAAGAGAAGAGATGGGGCGTCCATCACCGGTGGTCTAACTATTACTATGAGAGAGTGCCCACCAACATATATACACCACCATATCAGTGTGAGAGAGAGCGCACGAACAATGCATGAGATATGAGAGTTACTTAAGGAAAGCCTCGACGGACCGAAAGTCACACACGCATTATACGATGTACATCCACCCATGATGTAATACCAATTACTATTATGTACATATATATTATTAATTAGTTCATGTTATTAGGTATTCAATTTTTTTATGTTGAACGAATTTTGTTCACTCTTTGTCATTGCAGGTGTTGACAGATGGTGGGCGGGGGTCGAGAGGGCTCTGAGCCTCCTTCCTCGGCGTGTGCTGGGAGGGGTGCTATTATTCCACCCCAGCAACTCCGGAGAGCACTGGTACACAACATGCAGACACCGGCGGGCGCTTCTTCATCTATCGGGAGAGGTCGGGGGAAGCCGAAGAGAGGTGCTAGAGGTAGGAAGGCTACTGCGCCTTCCTCGCCGCCACCCCCAGCTGATTCTCCCGACCACAGGAGTGCTCCGTCTCTGGTGGACCCGTCTGACTTGGACCTATCTCGGACTCCGGTCCACAAGCCTCGGGTTGACGAGCCTTGGGTCCCTGAGCCTTCATCCCAGGAGACTCCGGTCCCAGAGTCTTCGTCCCAGGAGACTCAGGTCCCAGAGTCTTCGTCCCACGTGACTCCGGAGGCTAGTGGCCATGCTGATGGTGGCGAGGACAATTACTTGTCTAAGGACACCTATAGCGAGGGCGAGCTGGTTGAGGAGGGCAAGAAGGTCTACCAGCGTGGTTGTACAAAGCTGCCTCCCATGCCGACGACCCGCGAGCATAGGTGGTTGATTGCGCCTAATGCGGAGAAGTAAGTGCATTTACTCTTTTTTAACCTTTTTCCTTCATGTTTCTTCAAATTAATATCTAATGTGTTGGCCTTGTCATACTGTAGGGGTTGGAAATACGAGCGTGGTGTCCGCAGGCCCAACCAGGTCCTTGGTGTGCTTCTCCGGCACCACTTCCCGGGGAAGGTCCAGTTGCCCGGTGAGGGTGAGGCTCGCACAGGTAGCATTGACCTGGGAGCTGTACAAGGCTGCCCCGGCCCCACCGGAGGAGATGGTCGACGGTGTCTTGTGCGAGACGGTGGCTGACATTGTGATCCATCGCTTTTGGGTAATTTCTCCTTTACAGAATTAAAAATCAACAATAACTAGTGATTGTACTAATCAATGTCTAATGTGTTGTCTTGTTTGACTGCAGACCTTCTACAGGTGTCTTGAGGAAGACGAGGCGAGAGTGGCTATTGTTCTCGAAGCCGAGTGCAAGCGCCTACTTCAGAACTTATGGCACGAGGCTCGGGTGCAGGCTATTCGAGACTACTACGCCTCGAGTAACATTAAGAGGGCCAAGAAGAAGTGCCACAAAAATTATCTGAGTAAGGAGAAGTTTATGAAGGTAATTATCTATTCTTAAGGCCTTGTACTTAGTTTCTTTGATTTGATTCGTAGGCGTAGCGCTGAAATTTCTCTTGTCTAACTTAGGTGCCCCCGAGATGGTGTGCGGATAGGATGGACTGTTGGGAGGCATTGGTGTATGAGTGGTGCTCTCCTGAATGGCTAGCCGAACACAACAAGGCCAAGAAGAAGCATGCCCAAATGAGAGGTGTGCCACACCATCAAGGGAGCTCCAACCTGTTTGAGTACGGGGATAACTGGGTATGTGGTTTGACTCATGATTCATGCAATTTCATTCTTCATGCTAGCTGGAGCCCTTAACTAATATTTTGTTCACCTCTTTTAGGCACGAGAAAACAAGAAGGAGGTGCCACCTCTTTTCGACCTCTATGCCATGGCCCATACTACTTCATACAAGAAGGCCAAGGCATTCTCTGAGGATGACCTCGATCATCCATAGAGCTTCAGTAACATCTCCTCCCACAACAAGCTCGTGAGGTACAGAGATGAGGGGAAGGTGAGGAAAGGGGAGGACTTCAACCCGAGCCAGAGTCCTTTTGATCTAGAGCTCATGATGATATCTGGTGGTGGGAGGCCCCATGGCTCGATAGCCATTGGGGATGGACTGATATGTTGTCCTAGAACTCTCCCAGAGATCAAGAAGCGCCAGACGAGCTCTGATACTCAGATAAGGCCTTGTCCATGGCCAATGGAGCTTTCCATTGAGGCTAGGGCCTAGGAGCTTTTGGCGGAGGCAAATAGGCAGGCGGCACAGAGGGAGAGGGACATGGAGGAGAGGACGACTAGGTCGTTGGAGGAGGAGAGGAACCGGAACGACGCATGTCATCGGGCCCTATATGAGCTCCTCGTGGTAAGTTTCTCCTGCATATTAGCCAAATCATGCACATAATGTTCGTTTAATCACTAACTAATATGAATGACTCGTGAAAACAAAATGTGCAGATCGTGTGCCAGAACAATGGTCAGACCCCTCCGTCAATGCCACATATTGCTATAGCACCCACAGTGAGTTTCATTTAAATGTTCATTAGTTACTAGTATTCACATTTGAGTTGCATCATGCTAAGGAGACATTGCAAATGATCTTTGGTCCAGTGTGCCTCCCGACAAGCATCGACCGATCCTTTTGTGTCTGCCGCAACCCCGACCGGTCCTTCTACGTCTCACCCTAGCCCAAACCCTACCGGTCCTTCAACTCCGTGTTGATGGTAAGTTTTCCCAAGTGTTTTCATTAACAAATGCGTACTTAGCTTAAGAAATGAACTACTTAGCTCCAAAATGACCTATACATAGCTTAGTTTCATCAAAAATGACTTGATATGCTTAGTTAGCTAGAAAATGGTATATTCTACCTAGGATAGCTATAAAATGACCTATACTTAGCATTTTTTCCTCCAAAATGACTTGCTATGCTTAGTTAGCTCGAAAATGGTATATTCTACCTAGGATAGCTATAAAATGACCTATACTTAGCTTATTTTCATCAAAAATTACTTGATATGCTTAGTTAGCTAGAAAATGGTATATTCTACCTAGGATAGCTATAAAATGACCTATACTTAGCTTATTTTCATCAAAAATGACTTGATATGCTTAGTTAGCTACAAAATGGCATTAGTAGCTGGTATAGCTCAATAATGATCTATAGTTAGCTTAGCTAGTTCATTTATGACATAATTAGCTCACTTAGGTACAAAATGGCATAACTACCTAGGATAGCTCAATAATGATCAATAATTAGCATAGCTAGTTCATTTATGACATAATATGCTCACTTAGGTAAAAAATGGCATAATAACCTGGGTTTACCTCCAAAATGACCTATACTTAGCTTATTTTCCTCAAAATACATAATAACCTTACTTACCTCCAAAATGATATATTCTACCTAGGATAGCTATAAAATGACCTATACTTAGCTTATTTTCACCAAAAATGACTTTATATGCTTAGTTATCTAGAAAATGGTATATTCTACCTAGGATAGCTATAAAATGACCTATACTTAGCATTTTTTCCTCCAAAATGACTTGATATGCCTAGTTAGCTAGAAAATGGCATTAGTAGCTAGTTTAGCTCAATAATGATCTATAGCTAGCTTAGCTAGTTCATTTATGACATAATTAGCTCACTTAGGTACAAAATGGCATAACTACCTAGGATAGCTCAATAATGATCTATAATTAGCTTAGCTAGTTCATTTATGACATAATATGCTCACTTAGGTAAAAAATGGCATAATAACCTTGGTTTACCTCCAAAATGACCTATACTTAGCTTATTTTCCTCAAAAATACATAATAACCTTACTTACCTCCAAATGATATATTATACCTAGGATAGCTATAAAATGACCTATACTTAGCTTATTTTCCTCAAAAATACATAATAACCTAAGGTCTTTGCCGTCTGCCAGCGGACGGCAAAGCACGCCGTTAAGCCCCCTAACAGAGCTAAGTGCCCACGTGTGCCGTCCAGGCTCTTTGCCGTCTGCTGGCAGACGGCAAAGATTCAAAGGTCTTTGTCGTCCGCCAGCAGACGGCAAAGCGGCCTTTACCGTGGCTTATTCAGCCGGACGGTTTGCCGTCTGCTGGAGGACGGCAAAGCCTTTGCTGTCCGGGATGCATGCCTTTGCCGTCCGGGATGGTGGACGGGAAAGTATCTGTTTCTTGTAGTGAGACCCGTTGACTAAACCTCTTCCAAGGGCTAAACATTATCAACACTAGAACTATATGGGTGTTCGATTCATTACAATGTATATCACATAGTGATGTCAGCTAGATTATTGACTCTAGTTCAAGTGGGAGACTGTTGGAAATCTGTCCTAGAGGCAATAATAAAATGGTTATTATTATATTTCCTTGTTCATGATAATTTTTTATTATCCATGCTATAATTGTATTGAGTGGAAACACATTGCATGTGTGGATATATAGACAACACATTGTCCCTAGTATGCCTCTAGTAGAGTAGCTCGTTGATCAAAGATGGTCAAGGTTTCCTAGCCATTGACATGTGATGTCATTTGATAATGGGATCACATCATTAGGAGAATGATGTGTTGGACAAGACCCAAACTATAAACGTAGCATTTCATCGTGTCAGTTTATTGCTACAGTTTTCTGCATGTGAAGTATCTGTTCCTATGACCATGAGATCATGCAACTTAATGACACTAGAAGAGTGCCTTGTGTGTATCAAACGTTGCAACGTAATTGGGTGACTATAAAGGTGCTCTACAGGTATCTCCGAGAGTGTCTTTTCAGTGGGTATGGATCAAGACAAGGATTTGGTACTCCGTGTGACGGAGAGGCATCTCAGGGCCCTCTCAGTAATACAACATCACAACAAGCTTTGCAAGAAATGTGAATAAGTGTTAGCCACGAGATCTTGTATTACGGAACGAGTAAAGAGACTTGCCGGAAATGAGATTGGACTTGGTATACAGATACCAGCGATCGAATCTTGGGCAAGTAACATACCGAAGAACAAAGGGAACGACATACTGGATTAATTGAATCCCTTGACATAGAGGTTCGACCAATAAAGATCTTCGTTGAATATGTAGGAATCAGTATGGGCATCCAGGTCGCGCTATTGGTTATTGACCGTAGAGGTGTCTCGGTCATGTCTACATAGTTCTCGAACCCACAGGGTCTGCACACTTAAGGTTCGATGAGGTTTCGGTAGTATAGAGTTATGTATGGTGGTGAACGAAGGTTGTTCAGATTCCGAGATGAGATGACGGACGTCACGAGGAGCTCCATAATGGTCCGAAGGTAAATATTGATATATAGGAAGTCCTGTTTTGTTCGCCGGAAAAGTTTCGAGCTAATCGGTAGTGTACGAGGAGTGCCGGGAGGGTACTGGGGGACCATCGGGAGGGGTATTTCGACCCAAGAGGCTACATTTGCTGTTGGAGGAGGTTTACCAGCCCTTAGTGGGCTGGCCAAAGCCCCACAAGAAGCCCATGCGGCTGAGGTGAAGAAACCCAAGGTGGAAGGAAGGCAAAGTGGGAGAGAAGGAGTCCTAGTCCTAATAGGATTGGAGGAGGACTGCTCCTCCCCACCTTCGGCCGGAGCAAAGGGCTGTCCTCTTGGGGGACAAGCCTCCTCCTCCCCTCCTCCTATATAGCTCCATCATCATCACCACAACGTCGTCACGCTGCCGGAGAACTCATCTACCTACCCACTCCCTCTTGCTGCATCAAGAAGGCGGAGATTGTCATCGAGCTGTACGTGTGTTGAACGTGGAGGTGCCGTCCGTTCGGCGCAAGATCGGGATGGATCATGATTGGATCACGGGACGCTCGGTGATTTGGGTCGCGAAGATGTTTGTTTATATCAGCCGTGTTTCTTAACGCTTCCCGCTTAGCGATCTACAAGAGTATGTAGATCCACTCTCCCTCTCGTAGATGCTCATTACCATGGATAGATCTTGAGTGTGCGTAGGATTTTTTTGTTTCCCATGCAACGTTCCCCAACAGTTAGCAGTAAAACAACATAAGGACTATTAATTCGACCGTTCCGACCCAAATTAAGGCTCGGGGGCTACTAGATTTACATGAGTGTCCGAACTCTTTAAAAGCCGAATACTTACTTGCATGCTGGCCGATATCATCTTCATGGCCTCGCCGAATCCAGCTCGAGCAGCACCAATGTGCGGGTCCACTATGCGTAGGGCGCCGAACTCTAGTTCGGAAAACACTGGGTGACGCAGGGCCTCCTGTTGTCGCTATTGATTCATAGCACTTCCTACTTCCGATTTAGTGACAGACATGCCATCACCAGACTTGGCGGGTTTCGGATTGGCCATAGGGGCCTCGGCATCAGGATCGGCATGAGCCGTAGCTCTGGAATTCTGAGTGCTCCAGACACCTTGGTGACCTCTTCTGCTGGGGAAGCCTGGGCTTTTCGCCTAAGTGTTTCGATGTAAACTGCCGTAAGAATGTATTAATTGTGAAAGTAAGTAGACAACCGAACGAAATACCTTCGGGTTGAGTGAGAAAGTGAATTGGTCCTCACGCATGTCTCATTGGTTGGGCCCTTGTTGGCTTCCGATCCGGGTGCTGTTTTGGTTGTCACCATATGGCATGTGGATCGACAATGCTTGGGAGTAGGATCCGGCATGTTCGGTGCGCTATTGGATGCTTGCCTCCTTGCGGGACAAGCTTTTCTTCTTCCTCCCCATTGCTGGAATGGAGAACGACCCAGGGTAATCGGCTATGATAGCCACTGGAGATCGATTGACGCTCTCCTGATAGAAGACCCCGTCTTTGATATCAATTGAAAACACGGATCGTCATCGTGCGAATAGTCTTCGGGCTAGGGCGCCGGACAATTGACTGTCTCGATGAAGCCCCTCCATTCCTGTCTGAGAAGGGTTAAAAACTTCGGTCAATTAAAGGACGAAATGGTAACCCCAAACTATGTTCGTAGAGGAGAAATGCTTACCCATTCGATGGGATTATGGCTTGAATACCCTTCCTTGGTTGTCCGATGAATAAAATCTTCTTGATCTCCTTTATATAGGCCGGCAAGGGCGGCGGCCAGCGCCGTTTGGTTGGCAGGTCCCAATCTCCGGGAGCGAGTGGTGCCGCTTGTACCGTTGTAGCGCCACAAGGGATGTATATTTTGTTGGAGAGGCTGCACGCACCGGGTGATGGCGGCGACCATGACATCGGGCATGGTCAGGTTGTGGTGGGTAAGCGTCCGCACCTGGACCGCTAAATGTTGTACTTCAATGCTGTCCTCTTGGGACGAGCTCTTTGGCCGCCAGTTGTACCTTTTCTTCAGAGGAGCATCAGAGTATTCAGGCAGACCTCTTTGAGCTAGCTCGAACAGGGGGACGTATTCAATATAAAACCACTCCAAAGTCCACTCTTAGAATTCCTTCGGTGTACCCACCGGATACCCCATTCCCGCTATATGGCACACTTCGCCTCCGCCGACCTCCAAGATTGCCTTGTCCCGAGTTCAGGGGATGAGGCAGAAGTACTTCCTCCATAGCTTGAAATGCGCCTCGCAGCCCAGGAACATCTCGCAGAAGGCTACAAAGCCCGAGATGTGCAGCATAGACCCCGGGGTGAGGTGGTGGAGTTGGATCCCATAGAATTCCAACAATCCCCTTAGGAATGGGTGGATGGGAAACCCGAGGCCCGCAGGAGGAAGGGCACGAAGCATACGCGTTCTCCCCTTTGAGGATTGGGGAAACGCTCCGCAAAAACCTCGTTGTTGTAGGAAGTTAAACCCGCGTGGGTCACTGCCAGATCTGAAGAAGGGAGACACCCCTGGGTCTCCAGATTACGCAGCCGCATAAGCGATACAGAGCAGCTTGTCTAGTCCCCGGGACATGAGCCGTGGGGGCGTGCGTAAGAGCTGGGGGCGCCTGCCATGTTTTTTGTGGATCTTCCGCTAGGAGTCTTCTTTTCGTTGGGGAGAAAGAGGAGGATGTGATCTAAACCGCGATCCTATTTACTTAAATAGGTGTAGCCTCCATTACAGGAGGGCAGCACCATAAAAAATCACTGAACCGCTCGCCTCCCCATGATGCGTGAGGATCAAGGAGCGCTGGCGGTTATTATAATGGACCTGGGGAGCCGATGGCACTTGAGATTTCACCGATAACTGGTCGGTTGCCGAATAAAAAGGAGTATGAAACTTGCCTTGCAAGCCGAAGATTATGAAGATCATCCGGATATACATTGGTGGTGAAGACTAGTCCGGGGGCTATTGAGGGAGTCCTGAATTAAGGGGTCCTCGGGCAGCCAGTCTGTTTTGCACGGGCCGGACTGTATGGGCCGCAAAGTGACCATTGAGTAATCAAGGCCCCCGTCGCTAGGGTGGACACTTCGAGGACCCGTGGTGCGTTCTCCAAGATTGTCAGCTATAGATAGGCGTGTTTATCCCTTTGGCATGTAACTGACCATGTGTAAACCCTAGATATCCCCGGCATCTATATAAGCTGGAGGGTTTTAGGTTGTAGACAGGAAACAACTCGTCTAGGGTTAGCTATTTGATCTCGAGGTAGATCAACTCTGACCCCCCATATCATCAATATAATCAAGCAAGACATAGGGTATTCCCTCCATAGGAGGGCCCAAACCTGGGTAAAACCGTGTCCACTTCGTCTCATGTTACCATCGATTCTAGTCTCACAGTTTGGGACCCCTACCCGAGATCCGCTGGTTTTGACACCGACACCTATGATGTTTGAGTAGATCCATTTTGTCCTTTGGGCTAATTGATGATCATAGTTGGTATGAGTTGTATGTTTTATTTTGGTGCTATCCTATGGTGCCCTCCGTGTCGCGCTAACGTGAGGGATACCAGCTATAGGGTGTTGCATTATGTTCATGATTTGCTTATGGTGGGTGGCGTGAGTGATAAAAGCACATACCTTTGTAGGTGGGTTGTTGCATCTGGGAGTAAATAGGACTTGATACTTAATGCTATGGTTGGGTTTTACCTTAATGATCTTTGGTAGTTACGGATGCTCGCTAGAGTTCCAATCATAAGTACATATGATCCAAGTATGAAAAGTATGTTAGCTTAGGCCTCTCCCTCATATAAAATTGCAATAATGGTTACCGGTCTAGTTATCAATTGACCATGGAAAAATAATATTCTTATTTGACAAAGGCTTTTCTACTAAACAACTAACTTTTATTATCTTGCAGCACTCGTAGTTTTATTCCCACAAAGTACTTCTAGTTTTATTCATGCAAACTATCCTATCACCTACAAAATAGTTTCATACTTTTCTAGGTAAAGTAAACGTTAAGTGTGCGTAGAGTTGTATCAGTGGTTGATAGAACTTGAGGGAATATTTGTTCTACCTTTAGCTCCTCTTTGGGTTTGACACTCTTATTTATCGAAAAAGGCTCCAAACGAGCCCCTACACTTGTGGGTTATTAAGACCTTTTTCTGGCACCTTTGTCGTGCAGCAATAGCATGGGGTGAATATTCTCATGTGTGCTTGTTTGCTTTATCACTAAGTTATTTTTACTTTTTGTTATTAGTTGTTTTATTTTCTTTTATTATTTGTTTTATATCATTAGTTATGGATATGGAACACGAAACACCAAAAAAATTAGTGGTACTTGCTACTCATGGAGATGGGGAACCTCCTAAAACCCTCGATGCTAGTTATGTGAAACATGTTAATTAATCCTTTGGTAATCCTGAGAAATCCTCACTAAACTTTATAATGGGAGAAATATTGGATCAACGTGAGTACTTTGGGGATTATCGCTTATCTCAAAAAGGTAAACACTTATGGGGTCAAATTACAATATTGAATTGGTCTGCTTGGGATGCATGTTTGAAATGTGATTACACTTGTTGCTCTATGATTAAGGGTCTTCACCTTCCCTTTCAATGTGAATATAATGATAATAAAACCTTGGTTTCTTATGCTAAAGGTATTTATGATTATGATGATGTGGAATGAATAGAAGAATTTGTTTCTTTTGAAGGTGCTTATGCAATTGCTTCTTTGATTGAAAAGTATGATGATGTTTCTTACATATCTGATTTTTTTGCCATACTTAAATATTGTTATGATAATTATGAATACAATGCTTATATTATTAAATTTATTGAAAGAATGACCACTGCCTTGAAAGAGTCTAATATTTTGCAAGAATCTATGGAAGAGGAAGTTCCTAAAATTGTGAGCTCATTAGATGAAAAAGATGATGAGGGGAGCGAAGAACAAAAGGAAGGAGAGGATTAGCTACCTGTGCCCACCTTCTAATGAGAGTATCTCTTCAACTCATACATTATTTAATTTCCCTTCATGCTTACCGAAGGATGAATGCTACAATAATTGCTATGATCCCGTGGATTCTTTTGAAATATCCCTTTTTGATGAACTTAATGCTTGCTATGCCTGTGGCCAAGATGCCAATATGAATTATGCTTATGGAGATGAACTTGCTATAGTTCCTTATGTTAAGAATGAAATTGTTTCTATTGCACCCACACATGATAGTCCTATTATCCTTTTGAATTCTCCCAACTACACTATATCAAAGAAGTTTGCTCTTATTAAAGATTATATTAATGGGTTGCATTTTGCTACTACACATGATGATTTTCATGAATATAATATGCATGTGCTTGCTGCTCCTACTTGCAATTATTATGAGAGGAATGACATCTCCACCTCTTTATGTTTTCAATACGATAAAATTGCTAGAAATTGTTTATACTATGCATTGGCCTTTACTTGATGTGCATGAATTGTTCTTTTACGACATGTCGATGCATAGGAAGAGAGTTAGACTTCTCCATTGCATGATATATGTTGCTTTGTGCTCACTACTAAATTACAAATCATTGTTAGTTAAAATTTTCTTTGATATACCTTGGGATCCGGATGGATCCATTACTTGAGCACTTTATGCCTAGATTAACGACTTTAAAGAAAGCGCAACCAAGGAGACAACCCGTAAGTTTTAGAGAGTCATTTTATTCCATTGAGTGATTTAATAAAGTTTAAAAACAAAAAATATAGAGGGGAACCTAAAACTTCACAAAAAGAAAAGTGAAAGTGAGAGAGACGAACATCGTGAAAGTGGGGGAATTCCTTGAACTTGTTCATGCCCATGGAAACTTTGTGAATATTGAATCATAGAAAATTTTCAACAAAAATAATTATCCCCTTGTACAAATCCATTGTATTATAAAAATAATGTGCCAATATTTTCCTTTATGATGATTAGATTGCTTGCTGGTATGTGCGGTGTAAAATCAGAAACTTTGGCTGTAGTACGTGAATTTACTTTTTCTACTGGAACATCGAAAGTTTCTGAAATTTTTACACAATATTTATATTTTTTTTATTTCGTACTGTTTTTTCAGAAGTCTGGGAGTTATAGAAGTATGGTCAAAATTCAGATTACTACAGACTGTCTTGTTTAAGACAAATTCTGTTTTGATGCATTGTTTTGCTTGCTTTGATGAAACTATCGATTTTATCGGTGGTATAAGCCATGAACAAGTTATATTACAACAGGGATAATGCAAATATAAAATATGAATGGTTTTTCAACATTATTTAAAGTAGTAATTTGCTTTATTATATTAACAGATCTCACCAGTTTTCTATTAAGTTTTGTGTGCATGAAGTGTTTAAAGATCGAGGAGGTCTCAATATGAGGAGAAGGAGGAGAGGTAAGAGTTCAAGATTGGGGATGCCCAAGGCACCCCAAGTAAATATCCAAGGAGACTCAAGTGTCTAAGCTTGGGGATGCCGTTAACAGATCTTCAACAAGTATCGGTATGTTTTCGCTTTCGTTTCGTTCATGTGATATGTGTAAATCTTGGAGCGTCTTCTATGTTTAGTTTTCACTTTTATTTTATGCACCATGTTGGTATGAGATAGTCCATGGTTGATTTATAGAATGCTCATTTCATTTCACTTATATCTTTTGATTATGGCTTTATAGAATGCTTCATGTGCTTCACTTATATCATTTGAAGTTGGATTGCATGTTTCTTTGCACATAGAAAACCGTTATTTATAGAATGCTCTTTTGCTTCAGTTATATTTATTACAGCATGGTCTTTTGTAGAAAGAATAAACTATCTTGCTTCACTTATATCTATTTCTAGAGTCAACATGAATTGGCCATTCACATGATTAGTCATAAAATCCTACATAAAACTTATGTATCACTGAATATAATATGTTTGATTCCTTACAATAGTTTTGACATATAGAGATGATAATATGTGGGAGGTACTACTGGATGATCGTGTTTAGTAAGATACTGGTGTGAAGGTTTGTGATTCCCGAAGCATGCACATATAGTCTCCCATTATGCCATGAAGTTGGAGCACAATTTACCCTTGATTGTCTATCTTTGTGTGAAGGTCGGGGGCGTGCGATGGTTAACTCCTACCAACCTCCCCCCTAGGAGAATCTGTAGTAATACTTTGTTTCGAGGGCTAATAAAATTTTGCAATAAGTTTGTGAGTTCTTTATGACTAATGTGAGTCCATGGATTATACACACTCTTACCTTTTAGCAATTTGCTAGCCTCTATGATACCGTGCATTGCCCTTTCTCACTTCGAGAGTCGGTGCAAACTTCACTGGTGCATCCAAACCCTGTGATATGATACACTCTATCACACATAAGCCTTATTATATCTTCCTCAAAACAGTCACCATACCTACCTATTATGGCATTTCCATAGACATTCCGACATATATTGCCATGCAACTTCCACTTCTTCCGTTTTGATGACTTGAGCATTCATTGTCATATTGCTTTGCATGATCGTAAGACCGCTAGCATGATGTTTCCATGGCTTATCCATTTTTTGATATGCTTGCTATGCTAGATCATTACACATCCTGGTACACTGCTAGAGGCATTCATATAGAGTAGTGCTTTGTTCTACTATCGAGTTGTAATATTGAGTAGTAAGTAAATAGAAGTGTGATGATCACCATTATTCCTTATTAGAGCATCTCCCAGTGAGGAAAGGATGATGGAAACTATGATTCCCCCTAAATTCGAGATGATGCTCCAGAAAAATATAAAAAAGAAAAAAAGAAAAAAAGAAAAGGAAAAAGAGAAAAAAAAGAAAGACAAAGAGAGAAGGGGCATGCTAATTCCACACTTGTGCTTCAAAGTAGCACCATGTTTTTCATATAGAGAGTCTCCTATGTTGTCACTTTCATATACTAGTGGGAATTTTTCATTATATAGTTATATGCACAACCACTTAGTTTCAGTTTGAGCTTTCATACACTTATAGCTCTTAGTGCATCTGTTGCATGGCAATCTCTACTCCTCGCATTGATATCAATTGATGAGCATCTCTGTAGCATGTTGATTAGCCACTTCGATGTGAGACTATCTTCCTTTGTGTATTCTCTATATTAATGTCTACCACCGCATTCTGTTCCACCCATAGTGCTATATCCATGGCTTGTGCTCATGTATTGTGTGAGAGTTGAAAATGCTAAAGTGCATTACAAAGCATGAACCAATTGCTTGGATCACACTAGGGTAGTACATGCTTTATACTTTGTGTTCAGGAGATAGAGCATGACAATGCTATATGATTCTGTAGGGACAACGTTCATTATCCTTGATATTTTGAAAGACATGATTGTTTGTTGGGATGCACGAGTATTAATGTCTTTCTGTAAAATTATAGACTATTGCTTTGAATCACTAATGTCTTAATATTCATGCCATGATTAGATATATGATCAAGATTATGCTAGGTAGCATTCCACATAAAAATCTTTTTTATCATTTACCTACTCGAGGACGAGCAGGAATTAAGCTTGGAGATGCTGATATGTCTCCATCATATCTATAATTTTTGATTGTTTCATGCCAATATTATACAACTTTCACATATTTTTGGCAACATTTTATATGATTTATTGGACTAACATATTGATCCAGTGCCTAGTGTCAGTTCTTATTTGTTGCATGTTTTTTGTTTTGCAGAATATCGATATCAAAACAAAGTCCAAATGCGATAAAAAATTACGAATAATTATTTTGGAATATTTGTGATTTCTGGGAGGTGGAATCAACGCAAAAGGAGGCCCACAACCACCACAAGGCACCATGGCACGCCCTAGGGTCCAGTCGTGTGGTGGTGGGTTGTGGTCACATCGTAAGTCAGTTGGAGCTCTACTTCGGGTGTGAGGAAACTTATATCTGAAAAAATCGTTTTAAAATCTCAGCGCAATCGGAGTTATGGATCTCTGGGAATATAAGAAACTGTTTTTGGCTAGAAAACAAGAGCGCGAAACAGAAGAGAACAGAGAGGGAGATCCAATCTCGAAGGGGCTCCCGTACCTCCGCCTCCATGGGGGCAATAGACCAGAGGGGGAACTCTCCTCTCATCTAGGGGAGGCCAAGGAATAATAAGAAGGAAGGGGGATCTCCCCTCTCTCTCCGGGTGGCACCGGAACACCGCTGAGGCAATCACCATGGCGGCGATCTACACCAACAACTTCACCTCCGTTAACACCAACTCTCTCTCCCTCTATGAAGTGGTGTAACACCTCTCTTCCCTTCTGTAATCTCTAATTAAACATGGTGCTCAACTCCATATATTATTTCCCAATGATATGTGACTATCCTATGATGTTTGAGTAGATCTGTTTTGTCCTATGGGCTAATTGATGATCGTGGTTGGTATGAGTTGTATGTTTTATTTTGGTGTTGTACTATGGTGCCCTCCGTATCGCGCAAATGTGAGGGATCCCCGCTGTAGGGTGTTGCAACATGTTCATGATTTTGTTATGATGGGTGGCCTGAGTGATAGAAGCACAAACCCGAGTAGGTGGGTTGTTGCATATGGGAGTAAAGAGGACTTGATACTTAATGCTATCATGGGTTTTACCTTACTGATATTTGGTACTTTTGGATGCTTGCTAGAGTTCCAATCATAAGTGAATATGATCCAAGTATAGAAAGTATGTTACCTCATGCCTCACCCTCATATAAAGTTGCAATAATGATTACCGGTCTAGTTATCAATTGCCCAGGGACAAATAATCTTCTTGTTTGAAAAAAAAAATCTGCTAAACAACTAACTTTTATTATCTAGCAATTTACTCATAGTTTTATTCCCGCAAAGTACTCTAGTTTTATTCGTGCAAACTATCCTATCACCTACAAAACAGGTTCATACTTGTTCTAGGTAAAGCAAACGTTAAAGTGTGCGTAGAGTTGTATCGATGGTCAAAAGGACTTCAGGGAATATTTGTTCTATCTTCCGCTCCTCATTGGGTTTGACACTCTTATTTATCGAAAAAGGCTAAAAATGCCCCCCTACACTTGTGGGTTATCAAGCCCCATGATGCTTCAAAAATTGGGAGGTCATCGGCAGCCGAACTAGCAACAACCGAACATAGAAAGGGAGAAGAACTTGCCCTGTAAGCCGAATTACTGAGGATCACGAACCCTGGCATTGGAGGCTAGTTCGGGGAATACTGAGGGAGTCCGGGACTAAGGGGTTGTCGGTCCGCCGACCTATTTCCTATGTGCCGGTCAGGTGGGACACTTTGTGCCCAACACATGGAAGCCAAAATGTAAGACAACCGCGTGTACGGTAAGGAAACATTAGGTGCCTTGGCATGTCCTCCAAGACAAGATGGCAAGATCGGCGTGTTTATTTGTTATGGTAACCGACTATGTGTAACCCTTGGAACCCATGGTGTCTATATAAACCAGAGAGTTTAGGCCATAGAGGGGACATACCCATTATTCCAACTCATCTAGGGTTTCGTTCCTTCGATCTCATGGTAGATCGACTCTGTAATCGTCATCCACTCATCAATACAATCAAGCATGACGTAGGGTTTTACCTCTTTGAGAGGGCCCGAACCTAGGTAAACACCGTATCCCTGTTTCCTATTCCTCCATTGATCCAAGATCCACAGCTCGAGACCCCCTACTGGTGACCAGCCATTTTTAAGATAGAAATACGAGTACAAAAAATTAGAAAGGCGGGGGAATTGCTAATGAAATTGCTAACCATCTAGATGTGCTTTAGCAAAACTTTTGACAATAAGGATCCACTTCACTATAATGTTGTATTTTCTTATTCGATAGTGACATGTTTGGTGATATTTCAACATTTTATGACATAGAGTGCTTATCCATCTAGTACAATAAATAGAACATGTTCGTGTGCACACAAAATGATAAGATGGGTTGGTGAAATACGGCAGTGGCTGCCTGTGCAACATGTACACATGATGTCCGCTGGATCGGTTTGTGCCTTCGACCTGGCTTGGTTGAGGCCTTCGGTTTTAGCTGGATTTGCTCCTGTTTGTTGGAAATATACCCTAGAGGCAATAATAAATTGGTTATTATCATGTTTCCTTATTCATGATAAACGTCTATTATCCATGCTAGAATTGTATTAATCGGAAACTCAGATACATGTGTGGATACATAGACAACACTGTGTCCCCATAGACATGATTTTTCATTTGATCAAGGGATCACATAATTAGGAGAATGATGTGATGGACAAGACCCAACCGTAAGCATAGCATTTGATTGTATCACTTAGTTTCTTGCTATTGCTTTCTTCATGTCAAGTATCTGTTCCTAAGAGCATGAGATCATGCAACTCCCAGACACCGGAGGAATACCTTGTGTGTACCAAACGTCACTTCATAACTGGGTAATCATAAAGGTGCTCTACAGGTATCTCCGAAGGTGTCTGTTGGGTTGGCATGGATCGAGGCTGGGATTTGTCATTCTGTTGGACTGATAGGTATCTCTGGTCCCTCTCGGTAATACAACATCACAAGACGCTTGATAGCAATGTGACTCAGGAGATAGTCACGGGATTTTGTATTACGAAATGAGTAAAGACACCTGCCGGTAATGAGATTGAACTAGGTATGGAGATACCGATGATCAAATCTTGGGCAAGTAACATACCGTTAGACAAAGGGAACATCATACGGGATTGACTGGATCATTGACATCATGGTTCGACCGATTAAGATCTTCAGGGAATATGTAGGAACGAATATGGGCATCCTGGTACCGATATTGGTTATTGACCGAAGAGTTGTCTCGGTCATGTCTACGTGGTTCTTGAACCCGTAGGGTCCGCACACTTAACGTTTGGTGACGCTAGAGTAGTATTGGGATATGTATGTTGGTGACCGAATGTTTTTGGAGTCCTGGATGAGACCCCGAACATCAGGAGGAGCTTCGGAATGGGCCGAAGGTAAAGATTTATATATGGGAAGTCATATTTTGGCTACTGGAAAAGTTTCGGGTTTTACCAGTATTGTACCAGGAAGCTTCTAGAAGGTTCCAAAGGATTCTAGAGGGGTCCGGAAGTCCATGGAGGTTTCCACCATGCCCCTTAGGCCATCATGGGATTTAAGGGGGCTCCCTAGCCTTATTAGGACAGCCCCCCAAGGGACCATGCGGCTAGGGGGTAGGAAACCCTAAGGGCCAAGGCACCTAGGAGGGAGGTGCCTTGGGGAGGGACGACTCCTCCCTAGCCGCTGACCCTCCTTGGAGGAGGGGCCAAGGGCTGCAACCCAACCATGCCCCTTGCCTCCTATATATAGTGGAGGAGAGGGGAGGTCTGGACACAACAATCCCACGCCCCGGTGGCAGCTTTCCCTCTCTCGTTACTCTGTTTTCTCCTTAGATCGCATCTATGGTAGCGCTTGGCGAAGCCCTACAGGGATTGCTCTCCACCATCTCCACCATGCCATTGTGATGGTTGAGGTCCCATCTACTTCTCCTCCCTTGCTTGCTAGATCAAGAAGGAGGAGACGTCATCTATCCGCACGTGTGCCGAACGCGAAGGTGACGTTCGTTCGACGCTAGATCAAATCGGATCGTGATTGGGTCATGAAGAGTTGACTACATCAACCGTGTTATATACGCTTCCGCTTAGCGATCTAGAAGGGTATGTAGATACACCCCCGTCTCGTAGCTATGCACCTCCGTGGATAGATCTTGCATGTGACTAGGATTTTTTTGTTTCCCATGCAAAGTTCCCCAATAGTGGTATCAGAGCTAGGTTTATGCATAGATGATATGCATGAGTAGAACAAAAATAATTTGTGGTCGTTGATGTTCAAATTGCTTACCTTGTTAGTCTTATTTCGATTCAGCGGTATTGTGGGATGAAGCGGCTCGGATCAACCTTACTTGTCTTCGCGCAAGAGATCGGTTCCGCCGACTGAAATGCAACTTGTTTGCATAAAGGTGGCTGGAGGGTGTCTGTCTCTCACACTTTAGTTGAATCGGATTTGACGAAGGTAGTCCTTGTACAAGGTTAATAGGCAACTTGATTATCACCATTGTGGCTTTGCATATGTAAGAACGATTCTTGCTAGTTACCCATAGCACCACGTAAGACGAGCAAGAACAAATTTGAGGATGTCTAACTTGTTTTTGCAGGCTATGTTGTGATACGATATGGCCAAGATGTGATTTGATATATGTGATGTATGAGATGATCATGTTTTGTATAGTTATCACGATTTGCATGTCAGTGAGTATGGCAATCAGCAGGAGCCATAGGGTTGTCTTTAATTTTTTTATGTAATTTGCTTTATTTTATCGCTATGAGTTAGCAATAGTTGTACAAGCAATAGTTGGTGTGACGATGTTCTAGGAGTTGAAGTTAGTATTTCAAGCAAATGCCCGGATCGAGAGGTATGAGACCTCCGACAAGTTCTTCGCCTGCAAGATGGAGGAGAACAGTTCCGTCAATGAGCACATACTCAGAATGTCTGGGTACTTGATACGTCTCCAACGTATCTACTTTTCCAAACAATGTAGCTTTAGTTTTGACCTCTAATTTGCATGATTTGAATGAAAGTAACCCAGACTGACGCTATTTTCAGTAGAACTACCTTGGTGTTATTTTTTGTGTAGAAATAAAAGCAGTCAGAATTGGACAAAACTTTTTGTGAATTATTTGTAGGATTTATAATGAATTATGGAGCAAAAAACTGCCTAAGGGCGTGTGTCAGGGGGGCACCACACATCAGGGCGCGCCCCCTAGGCCCTACCCTGATGGCTTGTGGTCCCCTCATGGCTCTTTTGACCCTAATTTTGGTCCTATAAATTCACATGTTCGGACAAAAAAATCAGAGAAAATTTTTCATCATGTTTCACGAGTTGGAGCCATCACCACCTCCTGTTCTTCCTTCGGAGAGCTGATCTGGAGCCTGTTTTGGGCTCCGGTGAGGGGAAATCATTGCTGTCATTATCAAAACCCTTCTTCATCAACACCGCCATGATGCTCACCACCAGGAGTGAGTAATTCCTTTGTAGGCTTTTTGGACGGTGTTGGGATTGGCTGAGATTGAGCTTGTAATCAAGTTACTTTTGATAGGGCTTGATCCCTAGTATCCACTATGTTCTGAGATTGATGTTGCTATGACTTTGCTATGCTTAATGCTTGTCACTAGGGCCCGAGTGCCATGATTTCAAATCTGAACCTATTATGTTTTCATGAATATAAGAGTTATTTGGATCCTATCTTGCAAGTTGTATGCACCTATTACGTGTCATGATCCGCATACCCCAAGGTGACAATAATTGGGATTCTTTCTGGTGATTGTCGTAGTTTGAGGAGTTCATGTATTCACCATGTGTTAATGCTTTGTTGTGGTTCTCTATCAAAAGAAGGCCTTAATATCCCTTAGTTTCCAAATAGGCCCTTGCTACCATTGGAGGGTAGGACAAAAGATGTTATGCAAGTTCTATTGCAAGCACACATGACTATATATGGAATACATGCCTACATTATATTGATGAATTAGAGCTTGTTCTCTGTCACCCTAGCATGTAACTATTATATGAACAATATCATCTAAATCATTATCCATCACCGATCCACGTGTCTACAATTTACATATACTAAATCTTGCTAAGTTACAACTGTTGCTGTTATTGTCACACCTGCTACAAATTTTGCTTCTGTCACTACTGCTGTTACTTTTGCTACTACTATTTGCTGTGCTACCAAACCTTTGTTGTAGAGGGATATCCTAGGTGCGGTCGAATTGACAACTCAATTGCCAATGCCAATAAATATTCTTTGGCTCCCTTTGTGTTGAACACTAAATTAGGGTGAAATACTACCCGTGAAGACTGTCGCAATCCCCTATATTTGTGGGTTACCAAGACCTTTTTCTGGTGTTGTTGCCGGGGAGCATAACTTTATTTATTGTGTTAACTTGGTGGATATCCAATTTCTACTATGAAGAATGTGAAAGACAATCGAACTAAGATCCCCCCTCTCGCACGAGAGGAGGTAAGGAACTGCCATCTAGATCTAATTTTGATTCACCTACTATTTTGAATCAGCTTGTTACACCACCACCCTTGCTCGTCCTGATATGTCACATGAACTTGATGATGCCACTTCTGAAATTAATGATGATACTATTGCTACACATGTTGAAACTGAAATTGTGCCACTGAATGAATTACTTGTTGCTCATCTTGCTAAAGCTAGAGAACTAGAAAATGCTGAAACTAAGGAAGACTTTGAATCACATGTTACCCCTCGCTCACCTAAAGATATGAATTTCCTTATGTACTAGAAGGTTATGTTCTCGATGTTGAGGTAGCTAGGGACAATCTTGCTTGTGAGGATATAGATGATTTGAAGAAACCACTTGATACTCGTGATCTGCGTTGGGTTTTCCGTGAAGAGGAACGGGCAATCGCAACACAAAGTGGGTAAGTATTTCCCTCAGTTATGAAACCAAGGTTTATCCAACCAATAGGAATGCCAATCCTCAACCGTCTTCAATGGCTACACACAAAAGAACAAGCAACTTCCCCCAACGCCGGCAAGAGGGTTGTCAATCCCCTTGATCTCGTTATTTGCAAGCAAGTGAGTTGTGTAGATAATTGTAGATAACAGTAAATTGCAAAATAAAATAAAAGTTAATAAATAACAGCAAGGCAATGATAGCGTTCGTGAATATATAAGTGAATAGACCTGGGGTCCATAGGGATCTCTTGTGGCATCTCTCATAAGCAAAGCATACGGTGGGTAAACAAATTACTATTGGGCAATTGATAGAAAAGCGAATATTTATGCGATTTTCACGGCAATGATCATGTGTATATAGGCATAAACTCGATAAGAAAATAGGCGAACTCCTGCCTGCACCTACTACTATTACTCCACTTCAAGACCGCTTCTATGCTTGCCTCTCTACGTATTAAGTTCATGACAAATGGAGTAATGCTTGGAGAACAATGACATGATGTATACAAAGTAAACTCAATCAATATGAATAAACCCCATCGTTTTATCCTTAGTAGCAACAACACAAAGACGCAACTTGTCCCTTTCTGTCACTGGGATATAGCAACTCGCCAGCTTGAACCTACTACAACGCACCACTCTCACTGAAGAAATATCAATCTAGTTGGCCAAACTATCTCAATAGACCGGAGAGCATTATGAATCTATCGTGATCATGCAAATAAGAATCATAGCAATTAGATTTGACTCAAATACTTTTCATGAATAATCTGAACATAAACTCACAATTCATCGGATCCCAACAAACACACCATACAAAGGGATTACATTGGATAGATCAAGGTAAAGATGCGATGAACATTGTATTGAAGATACAGATAGATAGTTATATATATATAGAGAGAGAGAGAGATTTCCATCTAGGTACTACCTACGGATCCGTAGGTCTGCGATGAACTACTCACACATCATGGTGACGGCAACAAAGTGGAGGAAGAGGCTCTCCGTGGTCGACCTCCCCTCTGGCAGGGTGCCGGAGCGGAGGTGTAGATGTCCTCCCATCGGAACAGAGACTTGCGGCGGCAGAAAAAGTGTTCCGGGAGCGCTTCTGGTGTTTTTAGGGTATATGAGAATTTATAGGCCACCGAACGATGTCGGGAGACGCTCCATGGGCCCACCACATATTTGGCCGCGCCCCTCTCGTGGCGTGGCTACATATGTGTTGGGGCCCTGGAGCATCGTCCGACCTTCCTCCAAAGCTTCTAGGTCTTGTATTGATCCAGAAAAAATCATCAAAAAGTTTCATGGCAATTGGACTCCGTTTGGTACTGTAACTCTGAAAAGACAAAAACACGCAGAAAACAGGAACTGGCACTAGGCACTGGGTCAATAGGTTAGTGCTCCAAAAATAAATACCCAAAAAGTATCCTAGACTGATAATATATTAACATGGAACAATAAAAAAATTATAGATACGCTGGAGATGTATCAACACCCCCAAGCTTAATTCCTTCTCGTCCTCGAGTAAGTAAATGATAAAAACAGAATTTTTGATTTGACATGCTACCCGTTATGTAATCTTTGGTATATATGCTAATTGAGAAATGATGAATTAACAAACAACAACATAGTAATGTTTATAAGTATAGGAAACAAAATCATTAATTTTTCAAAGTATACGATCCCAAAAGAATGTTTTACTCCTATTCATCTTATTATATTAGCAAGGCATGAAACCATGTTCACCACATAGATACAAATGTTAAGCACCACAGTGTCCAAGTCTGGCAATTGGATCGTAATTTTTCAATATGCATCAAATTTTTATTCTTCACGCAATACATGAGCATTAACCATTGGACATAGCATATAGGTGGTATAGAATATGATGGTAGATATCAAAGGGGTAGAAATTGGAGAAGATAGTCTCACATCATCTAGGCATACTAACAAGCTATGGAGATGATCATCGATAGATGTCGATGCAAGGAGTAGGGATTTCTATGCAAATTATGCATTAGAGCTATAAGTGTATGAAAGTTCAACTAAAGCTAAGTAGGGTGTGCATCAAACTTGCTTGCTCATGGATACCTCGGGCATTCGAGGAAGCCCGCCATTGGAATATGCAAGCAAAGTTTATTATATGAAAAGGTAATTCCCACTAGAATATGGAAGTGTTAACATAGGAGACTCTCTATATGAAGAACATGGTGCCACTTTGAGGCACAAGTGTGGTCAAGGATAGTAAGTAGCAAAGTCCCTTCTCTCTTTTCTCTCATTATTTTTTTTATGGTGGGCTTTTCTCTTTTGTTCTTTTTCTTTTTGCCTCCCCCATTTTTTATATGGTGGGATCATTTAGCCTCCCCAATTTTTATTTCATTTTTCGTTCAGAGTCTCATCCTGACTTGTGGGTTAATCATAGTCTCCATAATCCTTTCCTAACTAGGACAATGCTCTAATAATGATGATCATCACACATTTATTTACTTACAACTCAACATGAAGGATTGATAGGAAGATATGATTCTGACTGAATGCCTCTAGTAGTGTACCAGGATGTGCAATGATCTAGCATGACATGTATCAAAAATATGAAGAATGGTGGCTTTGACACAAATACTATGTAATCTCTATATGATCATGCAAAACATTATGATGATGAACGAACTAGTCATGTGAAGTGACGATGGAATTTGCATGGCAATATATATCGAAATGGCTATGGAAATGCCATAATAGGTAGGTATGGTGGCTGTTTTGAGGAAGATATAATGAGGCTTGTGTGTAACAAAGCATATCATGTCACGGGGTTTGGATGCACCGGTGAATATTTGCATCGATCCTCGAGGTGAGAATGGGCTATGCATTGTACCGAAGAGGCTAGCAAATATGAGAAGGTCAAGGTGCATATGTACATGGTTTCACATTAGTCATAAAGAACTCACATACTTATTGCAAAGTTTTATTAGTTTTATCACAAATCAAAGTACTCCTTGCATTCCTCGAGGGAGGAGATTGGTAGGAGTTAACCATCGCGTGCCGCTGACTCAAAACAACACTAGGATTTCAACGAGTAATATAAATGCTCACACATCATCACCACGCCTCTTTAATTTTTAGATGAATAACAAGTTAACACCTCTTAATCTCAACACTTCTACAAATCAACAATTTTGGACTCACAACTTTTTCATATTACTAGATCAATGTCACTAACCCACAACTTCTCTATATGTGCTACACGCTGGTTTTGATTAGCATTGATTGAATACCTAATATTATTGGACTAGTCTTATGACCCATGAAAATTACCATCACTATTAATTCAGCTCTCAAACAAATGTAAGTAAAGAACGAGAGCATATTATTTCTATAAAATCTACACACCACCGTGCTAAAAAGGATATAAGTGAAGTACTAGAGCAACTGCCTAGCTCAAAAGATATAAGTGAAGCACATAGAGTATTCTAGAAAATTACCATGAAGGCATGTCTCCCTCAAATAGGTGTGTCCAGAAAATTATGATTGCGACAAACTGAAAGTAAAAGCAAACAAAAGAAAACAATGCTCCAAGCAAGATACATATCATGTGATGAATAAAAATATAGCTCCAAGTGACATACAGATGGATTGAAACGAAAGAGGGGATGCCTTCCGGCGAATCCCCAAGCTTAGACGCTTGAGTCTCCTTAGAATTATACTTGGGGTGCCTTGGGCATTCCCCATCTTAGGATCTTGCTACTCCTTATTCCGTAGTCCATCGTGATCACATCCAAAACTTGAAAACTTCAATCACACAAAACTCAACAAAACTTCGTGACATATGCTAGTATAAGAAACATATTGCATACTTGAGGTATTGTGATAAATGGATTAAATTTCATTTTTGCATAATAGGTACATTATTCTAACTTCCCATGGCTTACACCCCTCGATATAGTCCATGGCATAATCTAAACAAGCAAACTATGCAAGCAAAATAGATTCTATTTAAAACAGAGTAGTCTATATCAATCTGTAAAGAGCCCATACTTCTGTAACTCTTTTTTTTGAAAAATTAGTTAAACTTAAAGAATTAGTATTAAAATACCATGTTAAAATTTTATAACATTATCATGCTCCAGTAAAAAAATGAAAATTCTTGCAATGGAGTCAAAGTTTATGTTATGTTTCAGCATCGTTTCTACTCATCTTTCGGGTCATCCCAAAGGCTTTACTTGGCACAAACACTAAATAAAATATAAAAACATAATAATTAAATAGGAAAAAATCATGTTATCACACAAAAACACAACAAAAATAAAGATACATATGGGGTTGCCTCCCAACAAGCGCTATTGTTTTATGCCCCTAGTTAGGCATAATGCATAGTTTCAAGTGTTGTCATCTTTGACACTCAACCTTTAGGTAGCTCTCATGATTGATTAATAAGGTGGTTTAATTATATTACTAGGTAAGTGTTCCATCCATTTCTTTAATGGAAATTGGAATATTATGTTTCCCTCTTTCATATCAATAATTGTACATATAGTTCATAAAATGGCCTTCCAAGTATTATGGGACAAGAAGGATTGCACTCAATATCAAGCACACATAAATCTGCATGAACATAATTTTTGTTTGCAATAATAAGCACATCATTAATTCTAACTAAATTTTTCTTGATGGTAGTATCCGCAAGATGCAAGTTTAGGGAACACTCTTCAATATTAGTGAGACCAAGCACATCACATAAAGTTTTAGGTATAGTTGAAACACTAGAACCAAGGTCACACAAAGCATTGCATTCATATTTATTTATCCTTATTTTGATAGTAATTTCCCACTCATCATGCAATTTTCTAGGAATAGAAATTTCAAACTCAAGTTTCTCATCATAAGCTTTTATCCTAGCTTCTACTATATGTTCGGTAAAAGCTTTATTTTGTTCATAATCATTGGGTGAGCTAATAATGGATTGCAACAAGGAAATAGATTCTAGTAAAGAGCATTTATCATAATTAATCTCCTTGTAATCCAAGATAGTGGGCACATCACTAGTTAAAGTTTTGACATCTCCAACCCCACTTTTTTCAGTTTTAGCATTAGAATCATCACCCTCCAAGAAAATGAGACGCTCCTTAACTAAAGCTGACTCATCTCCAGTCCCTTTATCATTCATATTCAGACAAGTAAATAAATATTCAATAAGATAAATACCAATCATTTCAAGATCTTGATCATGATTCCGATAAAAATCGGTGGAAGAGCTTTTTCTAAGAATTTCCGCTTAGCTCTCAACTTAGCGGTCCTCTACTTACTTTCATTAATAGATATTGGATATATTTAATAGTCTCATTAAAATCATGCTTGGGTGGCAAAGACTTATTTTTAAGAGTTTCAACATCAAGATCAATTCTATCCATATTTTTAGCCAAAGTATCAATCACATGCATCTTTTCTTCTACCTAGTGTTGAAAGCCTTTTGAGAATTAATTCTTTCTTTAATTGTAGTATCAAGATCGGAAGGTATCCTAGTACGATTTGTAGAAAAATTTCCATAAGAATTTTCATAGTTGTTAGAGAAATTACCGGGATACGACCTAACATTGAAATTTCCTCTACAAGCATTGTTGTTGAAATTATTTCGTGTTATGAAGTTCACATAAATAGCATCATTATTTTTCTCTATAAAACTAGACAAAGGCATATCATTGGGATAAACATTAGCATTTTTTTATTAGCAACCATATTCATAAGAGCATCCACTTTTTCACTAAAAGCACCGATTTCTCCGACAGAATTTACCTTCTTACCAGTTGGAGCTCTTTCGGTATGCCATTGAGAATAATTTTTCATAATTTTGTCCGGAAGTTTTGTGGCATCTCCAAAGGACACATCCATAAAGGTACCACCTACAACATAATCTAGAAGATTTCTAGACACAAAGTTTAGTCCAGCATAATTTTTTGGATAATCATCCACAAGTTTAAGCCATGAGTTGGGCAATTTCTTATCATCAATTTCAATCTCTCCCAAGCTTGTGCAACATGCTCTTGATCTTGTTGTTTAAAATTCACTATTTGATTTCTAAGGGAGATGATCTAAGCAGGAGGAAAATACTTTGCAATAAAAACATCTTTACACTTATCCCATGTTCCAATACTATTATGAGGTAAAGATGAAAACCAAGCTTTAGCTTTATCTCTTAGTGAAAAAGGAAATGATTTTAATTTCACAATATCATTATCCATATCCTTTTGTTGGGGAACGTTGCATGGGAAACAATTTTTTTCCTACGCGCACACAAGATCTATCCATGGTGATGAGCATCTACGAGGGGGAGAGTGGGTCTACATACCCTTGTAGATCGCTAAGCGAGAAGCGTCAAGAAACGTGGTTGATGTAGTCGAACATCTTCACGATCCAAATTGCCGAGCGTCCCATGATCCAATCACGATCCATCCCGATCTAGCGCCAAACGGACGACACCTCCGCGTTCAGCACACCTAAAGCTCGATGACGATCTCCGCCTTCTTGATCCAGCAAGAGGGAGTGGAGAGGTAGATGAGTTCTCCGGTAGCACGACGGCGTGGCGGTGATTGTGGTGGAACTTTTTTGATAGGGCTTCGCCAAGCAACGTTGGTATGATCTAGATGAGAAACTACGACCTAGAGAAGAGGGTAGCACATGGCCGATTTCTATGTTGAAAAACCCTCGATACCTCTAGTATATATATAGGAGGAGGGAGGGATAAGGCTTGGCCCCCAAGGGGACAGACCTTGCTTTGGCCTAAGGTGAGAGAGGAGGAGTCCTCCTCCAATCCTAGTAGGATCAGGACTCCCTCTCTCCCACTTGGAATCCTCCTTCCCACCTTGGGTTTCTCCACCTAGATGCATGGGCCTATAGTGGGGCTTTGGCCAACCCACTAGGGGCTGGTTTACCTCCTCCCACAGAACATGTATCCCCTTGGGTCGAGACACCCCTCCCGATGGTCCCCCGGTACCCTCCCGGCACTCCCGGTACACTACCGATGAGCCCAAAACTTTTTCGGTGACCAAAACAGGACTTCCTATATATCAATATTTACCTCTGGACCATTCCGGAGCTTCTCGCGACGTCCGGAATCTCATCCGAGACTCCAAACAACCTTCGTTCACCACCATTCATAACTCTATATTACCGAAACGTCACCGAACCTGAAGTGTGCAGACCCTGCGGGTTCGAGAACTATGTAGACATGACCGAGACACCTCTACGGTCAATAAACAATAGCGGGACCTGGATGCCCATATTGGTTCCTACATATTCTACGAAGATCTTTAGCAGTTGAACCTCTATGTCAAGGATTTAGTTAATCCCGTATGTTGTTCCTTTTGTTCATCGGTATGTTACTTGCCCGAGATTCGATCATCGGTATCTCTATAACTAGTTCAATATCGTTACCGGCAAGTATCTTTACTGGTTCAGTAATACAATATCCCGTGGCTAACACTTTAGTCACATTGCTTGCAAGGCTTGTTGTGATGTTGTATTACCGAGTGGGCCCTAAGATACCTCTCCGTCACACGGAGTAACAAATCCCAGTCTTGATCCATACCCACTCATCAGACACTCTCGGAAATACCTGTAGAGCACCTTTTATAGTCACATGCTAGAATTAGGAGAATGATAATCGTTTATTATCCATGCTAGAATTGTATTGATTGGAAACTCAGATACATGTGTGGATGCATAGACAACACCATGTCCCTAGTATGCCTCTAATAGACTAGCTCGTTGATCAGAGATGGTCAAGGTTTACTAGCCATGGACATGAGATGTCATTTGATAACGGGATCACATCATTAGGATAATGATGTGATGGACAAGACCCAAACTATAAACATAGCATATGATCATGTTAGTTTATTGCTATGATTTTCTACATGTCAAGCATCTATTCCTATGACCATGAGATCATGCAACTCACTAACACTGGAGGAGTGTCTTGTGTGCATCAAACATCGCAACGTAACCGGATGACTATAGAGATGCTCTACAGGTATCTCCGAGAGTGTCTGTTGAGTGGGTATGGATCAAGACTGGGATTTGTTACTCCGTCTGAGAAAGAGGTATCTCAGGGCCCACTCGGTAATACAACGTCACAACAAACCTTGCAAGAAATGTGACTAAAGTGTTAGCCACGGGATCTTGTATTACGGAACGAGTAAAGAGACTTGCCGATAACGAGATTGAACTAGATATAGAGATACCGACGATCGAATCTCGGGCAAGTAACATATTGAAGAACAAAGGGAACATCGTACGGGATTAACTGAATCCTTGACATAGAGGTTCAACCGATAAAGATCTTCATAGAATATGTAGGAACCAATATGGGCATCCAGGTCCCTCTATTGGTTATTAACCGTAGAGGTGTCTAGGTCATGTCTACATAGTTCTCGAACCTTTAGGTTCTGCACACTTAAGGTTCGGTGACGTTTCAATAGTATAGAGTTATGTATGATGGTTACCGCAGGTTGTTCGGAGTCCCAGATGAGATCCCGGACATCACGAGGAGCTCCGGAATGGTCCGGAGGTAAAGATTGATATGTAGGAAGTCCTGTTTTGATCACCGGAAAAGTTTTGGGCTCATCGGTAGTGTACCGAGAGTGCCACGAGGGTACCGGGGGACCATCGGGAGGGGTCTATCGACCCCAGGGGCTACATGGGCTGTGGTAAGAGGTAAACCAGCCCCTAATGGGCTGGCCAAAGTTCCACAAGAGGCCCATGCGGCTGGGTGGATAAACCCAAAGGTGGAAGGAGGATTCCTAGTGGGAGAGAAGGAGTCCTAATCCTACTAGGATTGGAGGAGGACTCCTCCTCTTTCCACTTCGGCCGAAGTAAGGGATGGCCCCTTGGGGGCCAAGTATCCTCCCTCCCTCCTCCTATATATAAAAGAGGTATTGAGGGTTTTCAACATAGAAATCAGGCACATGCTATCCTCTCCTCTAGATCGTAGTTTCTCCTCTAGATCGTTTCAGAAGTGCTTAGGCGAAGCCTTGCTGGAATAGTTCCACCACCACCGCCGCCGCGTCGTCGCGCTGCCGGAGAACTCATCTACCTCTCCGCTTCCTCTTGCTGAATCAAGAAGGTGGAGATCATCATCGAGTTGTACGTGTGCTGAACGCGGAGGTGTCGTCCGTTCGGCGATATATCAAAAGGACCGTGATCAAGATTGTGAGACGATTCGTGATTTGATCGCGAGATGGATCGTAATAGGATCACGGGACGGATCATGATTGGATCACAAGATGGATCGTGATGGGATCGCAGGACGCTCGACGATTTGGATAGCAAAGATGTGCGACTACATCACCCCCGTTTCTTAACGCTTCCCGCTTAGCGATCTACATGGGTATGTAGATCCACTCTCCCACTCGTACATGCTCATCACCATGGATAGATCTTGCGTGTGCGTAGGAATTTTTTTGTTTCCCATGAAACTTTCCCCAGCAGTGGCATCATGAGCTAGGCCTATGTGTAGATGAGATCACGAGTAGAACACAAAGGAGTTTGTGGGCGTTGATGCTTAGATAGCTTCCTCCCTTAGTCGTGTTTTTGTTCATCGGTATTGTGGGTTGAAGCGGCCCTGACCAACCTTACTCGTACACTTACGAGAGACCGATTCCATCGACTGACGTGTAACTTCATTGCACAAAGATGGCTGGCGGGTGTCTGTCTCTCCTACTCTAGTTGGATCGGATTCAACAAATGTGGTCCTTGAGAAGGTTGAATAGCAATTTATGTACCAACATTGTGGTTTTTGTGTAGGTGAGAATTGTTCTTGCTAGATACCCATAGCAGCTATGTAAAACTTGCAACAACAATTAGAGGATGTCTAACTTGGTTTTGCAGGGTATGTTGTGATGTGATATGGCGAATTACATGATGAGATATATGTGATGTATGAGATGATCATGTTTTGTATAGAATATCATGACTTGCATGTCGATGAGTACGGCAACCGGCAGGAGCCATAGGGTTGTCTTTAATTATTTTTGCCTTTTTGCTTTACTTTATCACTATGAGTTGGCAATAGTCATGGAAGCAACAGTCGGCGCGACAACCCCGATGGCGACACGTTGTTGGAGATCAAGATGATGGAGATCATGGTGTCATGTCGGTGACGATGGAGATCATGTTGGTGCCTTGAAGATGGAGATCAAAAGCACAAGTTCATGGCCATATCATGTCACTTATGATTTGCATGTGATGTTAATCCTTTTATGCACCTTGTTGTGCTTAGGATGACGGTAGAATTATAAGGTGATCCCTCACTTAAATTTCAAGATGAATTGTGTTCTCCCCGAGTGTGCACCGTTGGGAAAGTTCGTCGTGTCGAGACACCACGTGATGATCGGGTGTGATAGACTCTACATTCACATACAACGGGTGCAATCCAGTGTTGCACATGCGGAACACTCAGGTTAAATTTGACGAGCCTAGCATGTACAGACATGGCTCGGAACACAAGAGACCGAAAGGTCAAACATGAGTCTTATAGTAGATATGATCAACATGATGATGTTCACCATTGAAACCACCTCAACTCACATGATGATCGGACTTGAGTTGGTGAATTTGGATCATGTATCACTCGAATGACCGGAGGGATGTCAATTTGAGTGGGAGTTCTTAGGTAATATGATTAACTAAACTCATTATCATGGAGATAGTCAAAATGTCTTTGCAAATTATGTTGTAGATTACTAGCTCGCGCTATAGCTCCCTTGAATTATTATATGTTCCTAGAGAAATAGAGTTGAAAGATGATGGTAGCAATAATGCGGACTGGGTCCGTGATCTTAGGATTGTCCTCATTGTTGCACATAAGGCTTAGGCCCTTAATGCACCGCTCGGTGCGCCACCCCCTCTAGCGTCGTCTGTAGATGTTGTGAACATCTGTCAGCCACGTTCCGATGACTACTTGATAGTTCAGTGTGTAATGCCTTACGGCTTATAATTGAGGCTCCAAAAACATTTTGAACGTCACGGAACATATGAGATGTTCTAAGAGCTGAAATTGGGATCTCAGGCCGTGCCCGTGTTGTGAGATATGAGATCTCGAACAAGATTCTTTGCCTACAAGATGAAGGAGAATTGCTCAGAGCATGTGCTCAAATTGTCTGGGTGCTACAATCGCTTGAGTCGAGTGGGGGTTGATCTTCCAGATAAGACAGTGATTGATATAGTTCTCCAAGTCACTGTCACTAAGCTACTAGAACTTTGTGATGAACTATAATTATGCCAGGGATGGAAATGATGATCTCTGATCTATTCACGATGTTTGACACCGCGAAGGTAGATATCAAGAAGGAGCATCAAGTATTGATGGTTAGTAAAACCACTAGTTTAGAAAAGGGAAAGGGTAAGGAGGGAAACTTCATGGATGGCAAGTCAGTTGCCGCTCTAGTGAAGCAACCCGAAGTTGAACCCAAACCCGAGACTAAGTCCTCTATTATGAGGAGAGCGGTCGCTGAAGCGAAACAACCCTAGATACTTGGTAGTTAAGAAGGCTGACAACGTCGACAGAAGTATATTTGATATACATGTTATTAGTGTGTACCTTGCTAGTACTCCTAGTAGCACCTGGGTATTGGATACCAGTTCAATTGCTAAATGTTAGTAACTCGAAATAAAAGCTACGGAATAAACATAGACTAGCTAAGGGTGAGGTAACGATGTGTGTTGGAAATGTCTCCAAGGTTGATGTGATCAACATTGCACGCTCTCTCTACCTTCGGGATTAGTGACGAACCTAAATAAATGTTATTTGGTGTTTGTGTTAAGGATGAACATGATTAGATTGTGTTTATTGCAATACGGTTATTCATTTAAGTTAGAGAATAAGTGTTATTCTGTTGACATGAATAATACCTTCAATGGTCGTGAACCCAATGAGAATGGTTTGTTGAATCTTGAACGTAGTAATACACATGTTCATAACATATATGCCAAAAGATACAAAGTTAATAATGATACAACATACTTGTGGCACTGCCGCTAAATATCATATTGGTGTAAACCGCATGAAGAAACTCCATGCTGATGGATCTTTGGACTCATTCGATTTTGAACTGGTTGAGACATGCGGACCATGCCTCTTGGGCTAGATGACTAAAACCCCGTTTTCTGGCTTGATGGAAATAATACATGTTGATGTATACGGTCCAATGAGTGTTGTAGCGTGCGATGGATATCATTATTTTCTTACCCTCACTGACGATTTGAGTAGATATAGTGTATATTTACTTAATGAAACACAAGTCTAAATCGTTTAAAAAGTTCAAGAAAAATCAGAGTGAAGTTTGAGATCATCATGACGAGAAGATAAAATGTCTACGATATGATCGTGGAGGTGAATATCTGATTTACGAGTTTGGTGTACAACTTAACACAAAGTGGAAGTTATTTCACAACTCACGCCACCTGGGACACCATAGTGTGATGGTGTGTCCCAATGTCGTAGTCGTGCTCTATTGGATATGGTGCGAACTATCATGTCTCTTATCAATTTTCCACTATCGTTTTGGGGTTACACAGTAGAGACAACTACATTCACTTTAAAAAGGGCACCATCTAAGTTAGTTGAGATGACACCGTATGAATTTTGCTTTGGTAGAAACCTAAGCTGTCATTTCTTCATGTTTGGGGCTGCGACGCTTATGTGAAAAAAGGGTTTTCACCTAATGATCTCAAACCCAAAGAGGACAAATGCATCTGCATAGAATACCCTAACGTAATAGTCGGGTGAACCTTCTATCTTAGATCCAAGCACAAAATGTTTGTTTCTAAAACGGGTCCTTTCTCGAGAAAGAGTTTCTCTGGAAAGAATTGAGTGGGAGGAAGATAGAACTTGATGAGGTTGTTAAACCTTTATTTCAACCAGAGAGTAGCGCAGCGCAGAAAGATGTTTCTGTGGAGACTACATCAGTTGAAGAGGAAGTTAATGATGACGATCATGAAACTTCGGATTAAATTACTATCGAACCTCGTAGGTCGACAAGGATGTGTACTGCTCCTGAGTGGAAAGGCAACCCTGTCTTAGAGGTCATGTCATTGGACAACGATGAACCTATGAACTATGGAGTGTTGGGGAACGTCGCATGGGAAACAAAAAAATTCCTACGCACATGCAAACCTATCCATGGTGATGAGCATCTACGAGAGGGAGAGTGGATCTACGTACCCTTGTAGATCGCTAAGCGGGAAGCGTTAAGAAACGCGGTTGGTGTAGTCGTATTTCTTCGCGATCCACATCGCCGAGCGTCCCGCGATCTAATCGTGAACCGTCCCGCGAACCAATCATGAACCGTCCCGCAATCTCGTCACGATCCGTCCCACGATCCGATCACGAACGTCCCGTGGCCTTGATCACGATCCTTCTGATCTAGTACCGAACGGACGGCACCTCTGCGTTCAGCACACGTGCAGCTTGTTGACGATCTCCACCGTCTTGATCCAGCAAGAGGAGGTGGATAGGAGAGAGAGTTCACCGGCAGTGTGACGGCGCTCCGGTGATGGTGGTGGTGGAGCAATTCCGGCAGGGCTTCGCCTAAGCACTGCGGAAAGCCAATCTAGAGGAGCACCGGTGGAACAGGTAGCACGTGGCCGTAATTTCTGCCAAAACCCTAGCTATTCCACCAGTATATATAGGAGGAGAGGAGAGGAGAGGCAGACAAGGGCCTCTTTGGTTCAGGCGAATAGGAGGGGTGGAGTCCTACTCCACCTCCAATCGTACCTCGAGTAGGATTGCTCCCTATTGGCTGATTTTTGGCCTTTTTCCTTTAGCCTTTTTTCTCCTGCGCCATGGGCCTTCTTGTGTCTGATTTACCAGCCCACTAAGGGCTGGTTATTATTCTCCCACAGCCCATGGACCCTCTAGGGTCGAAATACCCCTCCTGGAGGTCTCCCGGTACACTACAGGCACTCCCGATACACTACCGATGAGCCCGAAACTTTTCCGGCGACCAAACTGGGACTTCCTATTTATGAATCTTTACCTCCAGACCATTCTGGAGCTCCTCGTGACGTCCAGGATCTAATCCGGGACTCCGAACAAACTTCGGTCACCACCATACATAACTCTACACTACCGAAACGTCACCGAACCTTAAGTGTGCAGACCCTGCGGGTTCGAGAACTATGTAGACATGACCGAGACACCTCTATGGTCAATAACCAATGGCGGGACCTGGACGTCCACATTGGTTCCTACATATTCTACGAAGATCCTTATTGGTCGAACCTCTGTGTCAAGGATTCAGTTAATCCCGTATAATGTTCCCTTTGTTCTTCGGTATGTTACTTGCCCGAGATTCAATCGTCGGTATCTCCATACCTAGTTCAACCTCGTTACCGACAAGTCTCTTTACTCGTTCCGTAATACAAGATCCCGCAACTAACAATTAGTCACATTGCTTGCAAGGCTCATTGTGATGTTGCATTACCGAGTGGGCCCCGAGATACCTCTCCGTCACACAGAGTAACAAATCCCAGTCTCGATCCATGCCAACTCAACAGTCACCATTGGAGATACCTGTAGAGCACCTTTATAGTCACCCAATTATGTTGCGACGTTTGATACACACAAGGCACTCCTCCGATATCCGTGAGTTGCATGATCTCATGGTGATAGGAACATATACTTGACATGCGGAAAACAGTAGCAATAAACGGATACGATCATATGCTACGTTTGTAGTTTTGGTCTTGTCCATCACATCATTCTCCCAGTGATGTGATCCCGTTATCAAATGACATCACATGTCAATGGCTAGGAAACCCTGACCATCTTTGATCAACGAGCTAGTTTACTAGAGGCATACTAGGGACACAGTGTTGTCTATTTACCCACACATGCAATGTGTTTCCAATCAATGCAATTATAGCATGGATAATAAACGATTATCATGAATAAGGAAATATAATAATAAACACTTTATATATTGCCTCTAGGGCATATTTCCAACATGGAGAAGCGATGATGGGCCCAGATTCCAACTAATGGTTAGAGGTCATGAAATCCGAGAAAGGATCCATGTATGAAAACCAAGTATGGACTTTGGTAGACTTGCCCGTTGGACGAAAGGTCCTTGAGTACAAATGGTACTTCAAGATGAAGACAGACGCTGATGGTGAATATCACCATTTATAAAGCTCGACTTGTCACAAAGAAGTTTCCGCCAAGTTCAAGGAGTTGACTACGATGAGACTTTCTCACCCGTAGCGATGCTAAAGTCTGTTGGAATTATGTTAGCAGTTGCTGCATTTTTCAATTATGAAATCTGGCAGATGGATGTCAAAACATCATTTCCTTAACATTTTCCTTGAGGAAAGGTTGCATGTTATACAACCAGAAGATTGTGTCCATCCTAAGGATGGTAAAAGGTGTGTAAGCTCCAGTGATCCTTTTATGGGCTAGAGCAAGCATCTCAGAGTTGGAATATATGCTTTGATGAGGTGATCAAGGTTTTTCGGTTTATACAAAGTTTATGAGAAACTTGTATTTACAATAAAGTGTGTGGGAGCACTATAGAATTTTTGATAAGTATATGTGGTTGACATATTATTGATCGGAAATGATGTAGAATTTCTGGAAAGCATAAACGGTTGTTTGAAAAGAATTTTCTAAAAGAAGACCTAGATAAAGCTACCTAATTGTTGGGCATCAAGATCTATAGAGATAGATCAAGATGCTTGATGAGACTTTCCATGAGTACATACCTAGACAAGATTTTGAAAGAGTTCAAAATGGATCGGTCAAAGAAAGAGTTCTTTCCTGATTTGTATGGTGTGGAGTTGAGTGAGACTCAAAGCTCGACCACGACAGAAGAAAGAGAAAGGACGAAGGATGCCCCCTATGCCTTATCCATAGGCTTTGTATAGTATGCCATGATGTGTATCGCACATGTGTGTGCCTTGCCATGAGTTCTTCAAGGGGTACAAGAGTGATCCAGGAGTGGATTACTGTACAATAGCGGGACCTGGATGCCCATATTGGTTCCTACATATTCCACGAAGATGTTTATCGGTTGAACCTCTATGTAGAGGATTCAGTTAATCTCGTATGATGTTCCCTTTGTTCTTCGATATGTTACTTGCCCGAGATTCGATCATCGGTATCTCTATACCTAGTTCAATCTCGTTACCGGCAAGTCTCTTTACTCGTACCGTAATACAAGATCCCATGGATAACTCTTTAGTCACATTGCTTGCAAGGCTTATAGTGATGTTGTATTACCGAGTGGGCCCTGAGATACCTCTCCATCACACGTAGTAACAAATCCCAGTCTTGATCCATGCCAACCCAACAGACACCCTCGGAGATACCTGTAGAGCACCTTTATAGTCACCCAGTTACGTTGCGATGTTTGATACACACAAGGTACTCCTCGGGTGTCAGTGAGCTGCATGATCTCATGGTCATAGGAACATATACTTGACATGCAGAAAACTGTAGCAATAAACTGACACGATCATATGCTACGTTTACAGTTTGGGTCTTGTCCATCACAACATTCTCCTAATGATGTGATCCCATTATCAAATGGCATCTCATGTCCATGACTAGGAAGCCATAGCCATCTTTGATCAACGAGCTAGTCTATTAGAGGCATACTAGGGACATGGTGTTGTCTATGTATCCACACATGTATCTGAGTTTCTGAACAATACAATTATAGCATGGATAATAAACGATTATCATGAACAAGGAAATATGATAATAACCAATTTATTATTACCTCTAGGGCATATTTCCAACAGCTATAGCGTAAGCTAGTAATATACAACATAATTTGCAAAGACACTACTGACTATGTTCATGATAATGAGTTCAATTAATCATATTACACTACTAGGGAAAACCTTATACATGGAACCTTAGCAGCAGTGCGGGACAGGACAGGGCGCTACTGCTACTTAGCAGCAGTGCGGGACAGGACGGGGTATATTTCCAACAGCTAGCGCTGTCTAAAAACAGGCACTACTGGTATCAACTTAGCAGCAGCGCGACTCGGTAGAACTATGCTGCTACTAAAGTTGACCAACCGTTCCCGCCACGCTAGGTTTAGTAGTAGCGCTCTTCAAATAACCGCGCTGCTGGTAATGTAATAGTAGTAGCATGCTTTTTTTCATGTCTCTACTGCTAATTTTGAAACTGGCCACATGTCGGGCCCTCCTTAGTAGTAGCGCGTGTGAAAGAGGAGCGCTACTACTATATTATTAGCAGCAACGCGTTTTGCTCCCAACGCTACTGCTAAGCCACAGCCATACCACCTTTTTCCTCCCACCCCCTCCCCCTCCTCTATTCCTCACTTTCCCCTAGCTCCCTCCTCCTCTCTCCCTCACTTTGCTTCTTCCTCACTACTTCTCCCCCCATTACTCTCCTTCTTCTACCTATCTTTCTCTCTCTTTATTACTCCTAGCTAACTACACCAACCTCCATTAATGCATATCCTTTCTCTTTTTCCTTCCCCCTCCACTAGTTGAACTTGCCTCCTCCCAAACTAGCAAGCTAGGTAGATCTAGCTAGCATTTAGTGAACTGATCTATGTACCTCCCTAACTAGATCTATAGCCTTGTCAAGAAGAGCTTTGTCCACTTTTGATCATTCAATAGGTGTGTGTGGCTACACCTATCGACATCATCATCACCGTGCTCGATCTCGAGATAGGTGATTAAAAATTTATGCTTTTGCAAGAATGGAAATATGTGTATGTGTGCGATATGACATAATCGGGCGATATGATGGAAATTGTGTGTGTGACATGAGTTGCCGCCGAATTGTGCTTGTGAGTTGCCTATGTTTTGCCGAAATATCGATTTATTTCCGTTTCGGCAAATTCCAGGCAAACTCTATATGTCCTATTTTTAGGGAAGGTCATGCCGAATTTTTGTATGACTTTGATGCATGCATGCATTTTTATAATCAATTTGTTTATTGTTACCGTTCACGCGTTCGTGATGGTCAATGGAACGGTGGTGGACAGGTGGTTGCGATCGGCGGCGCAGGACATGAAAGAAAATAACCTGACAGAGGTTTTATGTCTGTGTCGAAGATGCAAAGGACGATCTTGGATTGACCCCTATGACGATGGTCGTGTGATGGGTACCTGCTCATGACTGGTTTCATGGATGGCTATACTCGGTGGATAATTGAATATGAGGATGATGATGTTGAGGACGCCGACGGGGCAGACAATGACGACACGAGGCAAGACGAAGAGATGATCGATAATGGTAGCGGAGAAGGGGCCGGACATGGCGGCAGGGAAGAGGTCGGACATGGCAGCGGAGAAGGGGCTGGACATGGCAGCAGAGAAGGGGTCGGACATGGCGGCGGAGAAGAGGCCGAACATGGCGGCAGAGAAGGGGCCGGACATGGCGACAGAGAAAACATGGACTCCATGCCGCAGAATTCGTCGATACTAAGTTCAATCGTGCGGGACCGTCATGTTCAAGCACTGCTTTGTAAGGAGACAAGTACTGAGAGAGCTGCTTCTAGAGAGGAGGCCAAGCTGCAGCAATTGGTGGTAGAATCAAACACTCCATTGTATTATGGTTGCAATCCCGAGGTGACCCGCTTGAGTTTCACGCTCGAACTCCTGAAGATGAAGGCTAAAAACAAATGCACCGACACTAGTCTCGATGAGCTTCTCAAGTACCTAAAGTATGTTCCGTTGGAAATATGCCCTAGAGGCAATAATAAAACGGTTATTATTATATTTCCTTGTTCATGATAATTGTCTAGTGTTCATGCTATAATTGTATTAACCGGAAATCATAATACATGTGTGAATACATAGACCACAACATGTCCGTTGTGAGCCTCTAGTTGGCTGGCTCGTTGATCAATAGATGGTCATGGTTTCATGACCATGGACATTGGATGTCATTGATAATGGGATCACATCATTAGGAGAATGATGTGATGGACAAGACCCAATCCTAAGCATAGCACAAGATCGTGTAGTTCGTCTGCTAAAGCTTTTCTAATGTCAAGTATTGTTTCCTTAGACCATGAGATTGTGCAACTCCCGGATACCGTAGGAATACTTTGGGTGTGCCAAACTTCACAACGTAACTGGGTGGCTATAAAGGTACACTACGGGTATCCCCGAAAGTATCTGTTGGGTTGGCACGAATTGAGACTGGGATTTGTCACTCCGTGTGACGGAGAGGTATCTCTGGGACCACTCGGTAAGACATCATCATAATGAGCTCAGTGTGACTAAGGAGTTAGCCACGTGATGATGTGTTATGGAATGAGTAAAGAGACTTGCCGGTAACGATATTGAACAAGGTATAGGGATACCGACGATCGAATCTCGGGCAAGTGTCATACCGGTAGACAAAGGGAATTGTATACGGGATTGATTGAATCCCCGACATCGTGGTTCATCCGATGAGATCATGGTGGAGCATGTGGGAGACAACATGGTTATTTAGATCCCGCTGTTGGTTATTAACTGGAGAGGTGTCTCGGTCATGTCTACATGCCTCCTGAACCCGTAGGGTCTACTCACTTAAGGTTCGATGATGCTAGGGTTATATGGAAATTGTGTATGTGGTTACCAAAAGTTGTCCGGAGTCCCAGATGAGATCTTGACATCACGAAGAGTTCCTTAGTGGTTTGGAGGTAAAGATTCATATATAGGAAGTGAGGTTTTGGTCACCAGAAGTGTTTTCAGACATCTCCGGTAACGTACCAGGACCACCGGAAGGGTTCCGGGGGTCCACCGTGTGGGGCCACCGGCACCAGAGGGCTGCATGGGCCGCAGGTGGGAGGGAACCAGCCCATAGGTGGGATTGTGCGCCTCCCACAAGGGCCCAAGGCACATCACTAGGTGGGAGGGGGGCACACCCTAGGGGCAGATGGGCCCTAGGACCACCTAGGGCAACGCCCCTCCTCTCCCCTCTTGGCCGCCGGCCACAAGGCCATCTAGGGTTGGCCACCGGCCCTAGGTGTTGTAGATATGCCCTAGAGGCAATACTAAATTAGTTATTATCATATTTCCTTGTTCATGATAATCTTTTATTATCCATGCTATAATTGTATTGATCGGAGACTTAGATGCATGTGTGGATACATAGACAAAAACCATGTCCCTAGTATGCCTCTAATAGACTAGCTCGTTGATCAAAGATGGTTAAGGTTTCCTAGCCATGGACATGATATGTCATTTGCTAACGGGATCACATCATTAGGAGAATGGTGTGATGGACAAGACCCAAACTACAAACGTAGCATATGATCGTGTCAGTTTAATGTTACTGTTTTCTGCATGTCAAGTATCTGTTCCTATGACCATGAGATCATGCAACTCACTAACACCGGAGGAGTTCTTTGTGTGTATCAAACGTCGCAATGTAACTGGGTGACTACAAAGGTACTCTATAGATATCTCTGATGCTGTCTGTTGGGTTGGCATGGATCAAGACATGTTTTTGTTACTCCGTGTGACGGGGAGGTATCTCAGGGCCCACTCGGTAATACAACATCACAACAAGCCTTGCAAGCAATGTGACTAAGTGTTAGTCACGGGATCTTGTATTATGGAACGAGTAAAGAGACTTGCCGGTAACGAGGTTGAAATAGGTATGGAGATACCGACGATTGAATCTCGGTCAAGTAACATACCGAAGAACAAAGGGAACATCATACGAGATTAATTGAATCCTTGACATAGAGGTTCGACCGATAAAGATCTTCGTAGAATATGTAGGAAACAATATCGGCATCCAGGTCCCACTATTGGTTATTGACCATAGAGGTGTCTCGGTCATGTCTACATAGTTCTCGAACCCGCGGGGTCTGCACACTTAAGGTTCGGTAACGTTTCGGTAGTATAGAGTTATGTATGGTGATGACTGAAGGTTGTTAGGAGTCCCGTATGAGATCCCGGACATCACGAGGAGCTCCGGAATGGTCCGAAGGTAAAGATTGATATATAGGAAGTCCTATTTTGGTCGCCGAAAAAGTTTCGAGCTCATCGGTAGTGTACCAGGAGTGCCGGTAGTGTACCGGGAGACCATCGTGAGGGGTATTTCGACCCAAAAGGCTACATGGGCTGTGGGAGAGTGAATACCAGCCCTTAGTGGGCTAGTGGAAGTCCAACACAAGGCCCATGCGGCTGGGAGAGAAAACCCAAAGAGAAAAAGGTGGAAAAAAGGAAAAATAGGGACGACCTACTAGGATTGGAGTAGGAGTCCTCCTCTCCTCCTTGATTTGGCCGAACCAAGGGCTGGCCCCTTGAGGGCAAAGCCTCCTCCTCTCTTCCTCTTATATATACTAGAGATTTTAGGGTTTTGCACTAGTTTTTTCAGCCACGTGCTACCCGTTCCTCTAGTGCATAGTTTCTCCTCTAGATCGGTTTTCTACAGTGCTTAGGCGAAGCCCTACGGGAATTGCTCCACCACCATCGCCGGGGCGCCGTCACGCAGCTGGAGAACTCTTCTACCTCTCTTCTCCCTCTTGCAGGATCAAGAAGGCGGAGATCGTCATCGAGCTGTACATGTGCTGAACGCGGAGGTGCCGTCCGTTCGGTGCTAGATCGGAAGGACCGTGATTGAGATCGCGGGACGGATCATGATGATATTGCGAGACGGATCGTGATGAGTTCGCGGGAAGGATCGTGATTGGATCGCGGGAAGGATCGTGATGAGATCGTGGGACACTCGGTGATTTGGATCGCGAAGAAGTTCGACTACACCAACTGCGTTTCTTAACGCTTCCCACTTAGCGATCTACAAGGGTATGTAGATCCACTCTCCCTCTCATAGATGCTCATCACCATGGATAGGTAATACGTGAATGTAGGAAATTTTTTGTTTCCCATGCGACGTTCCCCAACAGTGGCATCATGAGCTAGGCTATGTGTAGATGAGATCTCGAGTAGAACATAGAGAGTTTGTGGGCGTTGATGCTTAGATTGCTTCCTCCCTTGGTCGTGTTTTGGTTCAGCGGTATTGTGGGATGAAGCGGCCCGGACCAACATTACTCGTACGCTTATGAGAGACCGGTTCCCTCAACTGCAACTTGTTGCAAAAGATGGCTAGCGGGTGGCAGTTTCTCCTACTTTAGTTGGATCGGATTCGACAAAGGCGGTCCTTGAGAAGGTTGAAAAGCAACTTATGTATCAAAGTTGTGGTTTATGCGTAGGTGAGAATTGTTCTTGCTAGATACCTATAGCATCCACGTAAAAATGCAACAACAATTAGAGGATGTCTAACTTGTTTGTGCAGGGTATGTTGTGATGTGATATGGCCAATTACATGATGAGATATATGTGATGTATGAGATGATCATGTGTTGTATAGAATATCACGACTAGCATGTCGATGAGTACGGCAACCGCCAGGAGCAATAGGGTTGTCTTTAATTATTTTATGACCTACGTGTCAATCATTAAGCGCTATGTAATGCTTTAATTTATCGCTAAACGGTAGCAATAGTAGTAGAAGCATGGTGGGCGCGACAACCCCGATGGCGACACGTTGATGTACATCAAGATGATGGAGATCATGGTGTCATGCTGGTGACGATGGAGATCATGTCGGTGCTTTCATGATGGAGATCAAAAGCACAAGTTCATGGCCATATCATGTCACTTATGATTTGCATGTGATGTTAATCCTTTTATGCACCTTGTTTTGCTTAGGACGATGGTAGCATTATAAGGTGATACCTCACTTAATTTCAAGATAAATTGTGTTCTCCCCGAGTGTGCACCATTATGAAAGTTCGTCGTGTCGAGACACCACGTGATGATCGGGTGTGATAGACTCTACGTGCACATACAACGGGTGCAATCCAGTGTTGCACATGCGGAACACTCGGGTTAAACTTGACGAGCCTAGCATGTACAGACATGGCCTCAGAACACAAGAGACTGAAAGGCCGAACATGAGTCATATAGTAGATATGATCAACATGATGATGTTCACCATTGAAACCACCTCAACTCACGTGATGATCGGACTTGAGTTTGTGAATTTGGCTCATGTATCACTCGAATGACCGGAGGGATGTCAATTTGAGTGGGAGTTCTTCAGTAATATGATTAATTGAACTCATTATCATGAACATAGTCAGTAGTGTCTTTGCAAATTATGTTGTAGATTCCTTGCTCACGCTGTAGCTCCCTTGAATTTTATATGTTCCTAGAGAAATAGAGTTGAAAGATGATGGTAGCAATATTGCGGACTGGGTCCATAATCCGAGGATTGTCCTCATCGCTGCACAGAAGGATTATGTCCTTAATGCACCGCTCGGTGCGCCAACCCCTCTAGCGTCGTCTGTAGATGTTGTGAACATCTGACAGGCACGTTCTGATGACTACTTTATAGTTTAGTGCGTCATGCATTACGACTTAGAATTGAGGCTCCGAAACATTTTGAACATCACGGAACATATGAGATGTTCTAAGAGCTGAAATTAGGATCTCAAGTTCGTGCCCGTGTTGCGAGATATGAGATGTTCCAACAAGATTCTTTGCTTGCAAGATGAAGGAGAATAGCTCAATCGTTGAGCATGTGCTCAGATTGTTTGGGTGCTACAATCGGTTGAATTGAGTGGGACTTGATCTTCCAGATAAGATAGTGATTGATATAGTTCTCCAAGTCACTATCACTAAGCTAATAGAACTTGGTGATGAACTATAAAACGCCAGGGATAGAAATAATGATCCCTGAGCTGTTCGCGATGTTTGACACCGCGAAGGTAGAAATCAAGAAGGAGCGTCAAGTGTTGATGGTTAGTCAAACCACTAGTTTCGAGAAGAACAAGAGCAAGGAGGGAAACTTCATGGATAGCAAGTCAGTTGCTGCTCCAGTGAAGCAACCCAAAGTTGAACCCAAACCCGAGACTAAGTGCTTCGATTATGAGGAGAGTGGTCGCTGAAGCGAAACAACCCTAGATACTTGGTAGATAAGAAGGCTGGCAATATCGACAGAAGTATATTTGATATACGTGTTAATGATGTGTACCTTGCGAGTACTCCTAGTAGCACCTAGGTATTGTATACTGATTCGGTTGCTAAATGTTAGTAACTCGAAGTAAAAGCTACAGAATAAACAGATACTAGCTAAGTGTGAGGTGACGATGTGTGTTGGAAATGTTTCCAAGGTTGATGTGATCAACATCGCATGCTCTCTCTACCTTCGGGATTAGTGACGAACCTAAATAAATGTTATTTGGTGTTTTGCGTTGAGCATGAACGTGCTTAGATCGTGTTTATTGCAACACGGTTATTCATTTAAGTTAGAGAATAATGGTTATTCTGTTTACATGAATAATACCTTCAATGGTCATGCACCCAGTGAGAATGGTTTGTTGAATATTGATCGTAGTAATACACATGTTCATAACATTGATGCCAAAAGATACAAAGTTAATAATAATAGTACCACATACTTGTGGTGCTGCCGCTAAATGTCATATTGGTATAAGACGCATGAAGAAACTCCATGCTGATAGATCTTTGGACTCATTCGATTTCGAATCAGTTGAGACATGCGAACCATGCCTCTTGGTCAAGATGACTAAGGACCCCGTTTTCTGGTTTGATGGAGCGGGCAAGTGATTTATTGGAAATGATACATGTTGATGTATGCAATCCAATGAGTCTTGTAGCGTGCGGTGGATATCGTTATTTCCTTAGCTTCACTTATGATTTGAGTATATATAGTGTATATATTTACTTAACAAAACACAAGTCTGAATGGTTTGAAAGGTTCAAGAAAATTCAGAGTGAAGTTTAAGATCATCGAGACAAGAAGATAAAAATGTCTGCGATATGATCGTGGAGGTGAATATCTGAGTTACGAGTTTGGCATACAACTGTAGACAACGTGAAAGTTGTTTCACAACTCACGCCACCTGGAACACCATAGTGTGATGGTGTGTCCGAACGTCATAGTCGTGCTCTATTGGATATGGTGCGTGCTATGATGTCTCTTATCGTTTTGCTACTATAATTTTGGGGTTATGCATTACAGACAACTACATTCACTTTAAATAGGGCACCAGCTAAATCCGTTGAGATGACACCGTGTGAATTATGGTTTGATAGAAACCTAAGTTGTCATTTCTTAATGTTTGGGGCTGCGACTCTTGTGTGGAAAATGTTTTCACCTAATGAGCTCGAACCCAAAGCGGACAAATGCATCTTCGTATAATACCCTAAGAACAGTTGGGTGAACCTTCTATCTTAGATCCAAGCATAAAATGTTTGTTGCTAAAACTGGGTCCTTTCTCGAGAAAAAGTTTCTCTCGAAAGAATTGAGTGGGAGGAAGATAGAACTTGATGAGGTTGTTGAACCTTTGTTCAACCAGAGAGTAGCGCAGCGCAGGAAGATTTTTCTGTGAAGCCCGCGTTAGTTGAAGAGGAAGTTAATGATGATGATCATGAACCTTCGGATCAAGTTACTATCAAACCTTGTAGGTCGCGAGGATGTGTACTGCTCCTGAGCGGTACGACAACCCTGTCTTGGAGGTCATGTTGTTGGGCAACGATGAACCTACGAGCTATGGAGAAGCGATGATGGGCTCGGATTCCGACAAATGGTTAGAGGCCATGAAATTCGAGAAAGGATCCATGTATGAAAACCAAGTATAGATTTTGGTAGACTTTCTCGTTGGACGGTAGGTCGTCGAGTACAAATGGACCTTTAAAGATGAAGTCAGACGCTGATGGTAAATGTCACCATTTATAAAGCTCGACTTGTTGCAAAGAAGTTTACGATGAGTTCAAGGAGTTGACTATGATGAAACTTTCTCACTCGTAGCGATGCTAAAGTCTGTTGGAATTATGTTAGCAGTTGCTGCATTTTTCAATTATGAAATCTAGCAGATAGATGTCAAAACATCGTTTCCTTAACAGTTTACTTGAGGAAAGGTTGTATGTGATACAACCAGAAGGTTTTGTTAGTCCTAAGGATGCTAAAAGGTGTGTGAGCTCCAGCAATCCATCTAAGGGCTGGAGCAAGCATCTCGGAGTTGGAATACACACTTTGATGAGGTGATCAAAGTTTTGTAGTAAAGAGTTACGTCGATGCAAGCTTTAACACCAATCCGGATGACTCTTAGTAGCAATCCGGATACGTATAGTGGAGCAGCCATTTGGAATAGTACCAAGTGGAGTGTGGTAGCAGTGTTTACGGTTTGACATAGATATTTGCAAAGTACACACGATCTGAATGTTGCAGACCTGTTGACTATAAGACCTCTCTCACATGCAAAGCATGATCGAGCCCCAGAACTCATTGGGTGTTGGATTCATAACAATGCGAATCACATGGTGATGTGAACTAGATTATTAACTCTAGTGCAAGTGGGAGACTGTTGGAAATATGCCCTAGAGGCAATAATAAATTAGTTATTATCATATTTCCTTGGTCATGATAATCGTTTATTATCCATGCTATAATTGTATTGATCGGAGACTTAGATGCATGTGTGGATACATAGACAAAAACCATGTCCCTAGTATGCCTCTAATAGACTAGCTCGTTGATCAAAGATGGTTAAGGTTTACTAGCCATAGACATGAGATGTCATTTGATAACAGGATCACATCATTAGGAGAATGGTGTGATGGACAAGACCCAAACTACAAACGTAGCATATGATCGTGTCAGTCTAATGCTACTGTTTTCTGCATGTCAAGTATTTCTCCCTATGACCATGAGATCATGCAACTCACTGACACCGGGGGAGTTCCTTGTGTGTATCAAATGTCGCAACGTAACTGAGTGATATAAAGGTACTCTACAGATATCTCCGAGGGTGTCTGTTGGGTTGGCATGGATCAAGACTGGGATTTGTTACTCCGTGTGACGGAGAGGTATCTCAGGGCCCACTCAGTAATACAACATCACAACAAGCCTTGCAAGCAATGTGACTAAGTGTTAGTCATGGGATGTTATATTATGGAATGAGTAAAGAGACTTGCCCGTAACAAGGTTGAAGTAGGTATGCAGATACCGATGATCGAATCTCGGGCAAGTAACATACCGAAGAACAAAGGGAACATCATACGAGATTAACTGAATCCTTGACATAGAGGTTCGACCGATAAAGATCTTCGTAGAATATTTAGGAAACAATATAGGCATCCAGGTCCCGCTATTGGTTATTGACCATAGAGGTGTCTCGGTCATGTCTACATAGTTCTCGAACCCGCAGGGTCTGCACACTTAAGGTTCGGTGACGTTTCGGTAGTATAGAGTTATGTATGGTGATGACCGAAGGTTGTTCGGAGTCCCGGATGAGATCCTAGACATCACGAGGAGCTCCATAATGGTCCGGAGGTAAAGATTGCTATATAGGAAGTCCTATTTTGGTCGCCGGAAAAGTTTTGGGCTCATCGGTAGTGTACCGGGAGTGCCGGTAGTGTACCGGGAGACCATCGGGAGGGGTACTTCGACCCATAAGGCTACATGGGATGTGGGAGAGTGAATACCAGACCTTAGTGGGCTGGTGGAAGTCCCACAAAAAGCCCATGCGGCTGGGAGAGAAAACCCAAAGAGAAAAAGGTGAAAAAGGCAAAATAGGGAGGAATCCTAGTCCTACTAGGATTGGAGGAGGAGTCCTCCTCTCCTCCTTGATTCGGCCGAACCAAGGGCTGTCTCCTTGAGGGCCAAGCCTCCTCCTCTCTTCCTCTTATATATACTAGAGGGTTTAGGGTTTTGCACTAGTTTTTTCAGCCACGTGCTACCCGTTCCTCTAGTGCATAGTTTCTCCTCTAGATCGGTTTTCTGCAGTGCTTAGGCGAAGCCCTGCCGGAATTGCTCCACCACCATCGCCGTGGTGCCGTCACGCTGCCCGAGAACTCTTATACCTCTCCGCTCCCTCTTGCTGGATCTAGAAGGCAGGGATCGTCATCGAGCTGTACGTGTGTTGAACGCAGAGGTGCCGTCCGTTCGGCGCTAGATCGGAAGGACCGTGATTGAGATCGCGAGACGGATCATGATGAGATCGTGAGACGGATCGTGATTGGATCGCGGGACGGATCGTGATGAGATCGCGGGACACTCAGCGATTTGGATTGTGAAGACGTTCGACTACCCCAAGCGCGTTTCTTAACGCTTCCCGCTTAGCATCTACAAGGGTATGTAGATCCACTCTCCCTCTCGTAGATGCTCATCACCATGGATAGGTCTTGCGTGAACGTAGGAAAAATTTTGTTTCCCATGCGACGTTCCCCAACACTAGGGTGGGAACCCTAGGGGCTGCGCACCCTCCTCCCCTCCCCCTATATATATGTGGGGTTTTGAGGGGCTGCAACACACGAGTCTCTCTCTCCCTCGGCGCAGCCCTCCCCCTCCCCCTCCTTGTCCTCTGTAGTGCTTGGCGAAGCCCTGCCGGAGTACCACGCAGCTCCACCGTCACCATGCCGTCATGCTGCCAGAGCTCTCCCTCAACCTCTCCTTCCTCCTTGCTGGATCAAAGCATAGGAGACGTCACCGGTCTGCACGTGTGTTGAACGTGGAGGCGTTGTTGTTCGGCGCTTAGATCGGAATCCACCGTGATCTGAATCGCTGCGAGTATGACTCCACCAACCGCGTTCTAGTAACACTTCCGCTTTGCGATCTTCAAAGGTATGAAGATGCACTCCCCCTTTGCTCATTGCGTGTTTCTCCATAGATAGATCTTGGTGACACGTAGGAAAATTTTGATTTACTACTTCGTCTCCCAACAGTGGCATCATGAGCTAGGTCTATGCATAGAATCTATGCATGAGTAGAACACAAGGTGTTGTGGGCGTCGATTTTGTCAATTGTCTTGCCTTTACTAGTCTTATATTGATTCGGCGGTATGTGGGATGAAGCGGCCCAGACCGACTTTACACGTATGCTTACGTGAGACTGGTTCCACCGTCTAACATGCACTTGTTGCATAAGGTGGCTAGCAGGTGTCTGTCTCTCCCACTCTAGTCGGATCGGATTCGATGAAAATGGTCCTTATGAAGGGTAAATAGAAATTGGCATATCACGTTGTGGTTTTTACGTAGGTAAGAAACGTTCTTGCTAGAAACCTATAGAAGCCACGTAAAAACTTGCAACAACAAATTAGAGGACGTCTAACTTGTTTTTGTAGCATATGTCGTGTGATGTGATATATGTGATGTATGAGATTGATCATGTTCTTGTAATAGGTCTCATGACTTGCATGTCGATGAGTATGACAACCGGCAGGAGCCATAGGAGTTGTCTTAATTTATTGTATGACCTGCGTGTCAATCATAAACGCCATGTAATTAATTTAGTTTATTGCTAATCATTAGCCATAGTAGTAGAAGTAATAGTTGGCGATACAACTTCATGAAAACACGATGATGGAGATCATGATGATGGAGATCATGATGATGGAGATCATGGTGTTGTGCTGGTGACAGTGATGATCATGGTGCCCCGAATATGGAGATCAAAGGAGCAAGATGATATTGGCCATATCATGGCACTATGTGATTGCATGTGATGTTTATCATGTTTTACGTCTTATTTGCTTAAGAACAACGGTAGCTTAAATAAGATGATCTCTCACCAAAATTTCAAAAAATGTGTTCACCCTAACTATGCACCATTGCTAAGGTTCGTTGTTCTGAAGCACCACGTGATGATCGGGTGTGATAGGTTCTAACGTTCGCATACAACGGGTGTAATCCAGATTTACACACGCAATACACTTAGGTTAACTTGACGAGCCTAGCATGTACATACATGGCCTCGGAACATGAGAGACCGAAAGGTCGAACATGAGTCGTATAGAAGATACAATCAACATGGAGATGTTCACCATCTATGAGTAGTCCGTCTCACGTGATGATCGGACACGGGCTAGTTGACGTGGATCATGTGTCACTTGGATGAATAGTGAGATGTCTATCTAAGTGGGAGTTCATTAAATTATTTGATTATGTGAACTTCATTATCATGAACTTAGTGTAAAATTGTCTTTACAATCTATATTGAAGATCCAATGGCCAACGCTAATGTTACCCTCAACTTCAACGCATTCCTAGAGAAAACCAAGCTGAAAGACGATGGAAGCAACTATGCGGACCCGGTCCGTAGCTTGAGGATCATCCTCATAGCTTCCAAGAGATTATATGTCCTTGATGCACCGCTAGGTGACGCACCCGTTTTCCCAGCAACTCAAGACATTATGAACGCCTGGCAATCGCGCTGTGATGATTACTCCCTGGTTCAGTGCGGCTTGCTTTACAGCTTAGAACCGGGGCTCCAAAAGCGTTTTGAGCAACACGAAGCATATGAGATGTTCCAAGATCTGAAATTGGTTTTCCCAGCTCATGCCCAGGTCGAGAGATATGATGTCTCCGACAAGTTCTTTAGTTGTAAGATGGAGGAAAATAGTTCTGTCAGCGAGCACATACTCAAGATGTCTGGGTTGCACAACCGCTTGTCTCAGCTGGGAGTTAATCTTCCGGATGACTCAGTTATTGACAAAATCCTCCAGTCACTTCCACCTAGCTACAAGAGCTTTGTGATGAACTACAACATGTAGGTTATGGAGAAGTCCATTCTTGAGTTGTACTCAATGCTGAAATCAGCAGAGGTCGAGATCAAAAGGGATCATCAAGTGTTGATGGTGAATATGACCACTAGTTTCAAGAAAGGCAAGGGTAAGAAGAACTTCAAGAAGGACGGCAAAGCAGTTGCCGCGCCCGATAAGCAAGTTGCCGGGAAGAAGAACAAGAATGGACCCAAGCCTGAGACTAAGTGCTTTTATTGCAAGGGTACCGATCACTGGAAGCGGAACTGCCCTAAGTACTTAGCAGATAAGAAGGCCGACAACATTAAAGGTATATGTGATATACTTGTTATTGATCTGTACCTTACCAGCGCTCGTAGTAGCTCCTGGGTATTTGTTACCTGTGCAGTTGCTCACATTTGTAACTCCAAGCAGGAGCTGCGGAATAAGTGGAGACTTGCGAAGGACGAGGTGACAATGCGCGTCAGGAATGGTTCCAAGGTCGATCTGATCGCCGTCGGCATGCTACCTCTACATCTACCTTCGGGATTAGTTTAAACCTTAATAATTGTTATTTAGTACCAGCTTTGAGCATGAACATTGTATCTAGATCTCGTTTGATGCAAGATGGCTGCTCATTTAAATCTGAGAATAATGGTTGTTCCATTTATATGAGAGAAATGTTTTATGGTCATGCCCTGCTGGTCAATGTTTTATTTTTGATGAATCTCGAACGTGATGTTACACATGTTCATAATGTGAGTACCAAAAGATGTAAGATTGATAACGATAGTCCCACTTACATGTGGCACTGCCGCCTTGGTCATATTGGTGTCAAACGCATGAAGAAACTCCATGCTGATGGACTTTTGGAGTCTCTTGATTTTGAATCATTTGACACATGCAAACCATGCCTCATGGGCAAGATGACCAAGACTCCGTTCTCCGGAACAATGGAGCGAGCAACTGACTTGTTAGACATAATACATACTGATGTATGCGGTCCAATGAGCGTTGAGGCTCGCGGTGGATACCGTTATGTTCTCACCCTCACCGATGACTTAAGCAGATATGGGTATGTCTACTTAATGAAACACAAGTCTGAAACCTTTGAAAAGTTCAAGGAATTTCACAGTGAGGTAGAGAATCAACATGACAGGAAAATGAAGTGCGTACGATCTGATCGTGGCGGAGAATAATTGAGTCACGAGTTTGGCACGCACCTAAGGAAATGTGGAATTGTTTCACAACTCACGCCGCCTCACACACCTCAGCAAAACGGTGTGTCTGAACGTCGTAATCGCACTCTATTGGATATGGTGCGATCTGTGATGTCTCTTACCGACTTACCACTATCATTTTGGGGATATGCATTAGAGACTGCCGCATTCACTTTAAATAGGGCACCATCTAAATCCGTTGAGACAACATCGTATGAATTATGGTTTGGAAATAAACCTAAGATGTCGTTTCTGAAAGTTTGGGGATGCGATGCTTATGTGAAGAAACTTCAACCTGAGAAGCTCAAACCCAAAGCGGAAAAGTGTGTCTTGATAGGATACCCCAAAGTAACTGTTGGGTATACATTCTACCTTAGATCCAAAGGCAAAGTCTTTGTTGCCAAGAATGGATCCTTTCTAGAGAAAGAGTTTCTCTCGAAAGAAGTAAGTGGGAGGCAAATAGAACTTGATGAGGTAATTGTACCTCCACTTGAACCGGAGAGTAGCACAAGACAGGAAGTTGTTTCTGTGGAGCCTGCACCGGCTAGAGAGGAAGTTAATGATGATGATCATGAAACTTCAGATCAAGTTTCTATTGAACCTCAAAGGTCCACAAGGACACGTTCCGCACCAGAGTGGTACGACAACCCTGTCCTGGAGATCATGTTGTTGGACAACGGTGAACCTTTGAACTATGAAGAGGCGATGGCGGGCTCCAACAAATGGCTTGAAGCCATGAAATCCGAGATAGGATCTATGTATGAGAACAAAGTATGAACTTTGGTGGACTTGTCCGATGATAAGCGAGCCATAGAAAATAATTGGATCTTTAAGAAGAAGACTGACGCGGACGGTAATGTGACCGTCTATAAGGCTCGGCTTGTCACTAAGGGTTATCGACAAGTTCAAGGAGTTGACTATGACAAGACTTTCTCACCCATAGCGATGCTGAAGTCTGTCCGAATCATGTTAGCAATTGCCACATTTAATGATTATGAGATCTAGCAAATGGACGTCAAAATGACATTCCTTAATGGTTTCCTTAAGTAAGAACCGTATATGATGCAGCCGGAAGGTTTTGTCGATCCTAAAGATGCTAACAAAGTATGCAAGCTTCAGCGCTCCATCTATAGGCTGGTGCAAGAATCTCGGAGTTGGAAAATTCGCTTTAATGAGGTGATTAAAGCGTTTGGAATTATACAGGTTTATGGAGAACCCTGTATTTACAAGAAAGTGAGTGGGAGCTCTGTAGCATTTCTCATATTATATGTGGATGACATAATGTTGATGGGAAATGATATAGAACTTTTGGAAATCGTAAAGGCCTACTTGAATAAGTGTTCTTCAATGAAGGACCTTGGAGAAGCTGCTTACATATTAGGCATCAAGATATATAGAGATAGATCGAAATGCCTCATAGGTCTTTCACAAAGCACATACCTTTATAAGATATTGAAGAAGTTCAATATGGATCAGTCCAAGAAGGGGTTATTGCCTGTGTTACAGGGTGTGAGATTGAGTACGACTCAATGCCCGACCACGACAAAGGATAGAGAAGAGATGAGTGTCATCCCCTATGCTTCAGCCGTAGGCTCTATTATCTATGCCATGCTATGTACCATACCTAATGTGAACCTTGCCATAAGTTTGGTAGGGAGGTACCAAAGTGACCAGGAGCGGAACACTGGACAGCGGTCAAGAATATCCTGAAGTACCTGAAAAGGACCAAGGACATGTTTCTCATATATGGAGGTACCAAAGAGCTCGTCGGAAAGGGTTACGTCGATGCTAGCTTCAACACACATCCGGATGACTCCAAGTCACAAACCGGATACGTGTATATTTTGAACGGAGGGGCAGTCAGCTGGTGCAGTAGCAAGCAAAGCATCGTGGCGGCATCTACATGTGAAGCGGAGTATATAGCTGCTTCAGAAGCAGCAAAGGAAGGAGTCTGGATGAAGGAGTTCATCAACGACCTAGGAGTAATTCCCAATGCATCGGGCCCGATGACTTTGTTCTGTGACAACACTAGAGCTATTGCCCTTGCCAAGGAGCCCAGGTTTCACAAGAAGACAAGACACATCAAGCACCGCTTCAACTCCATTCGTGATTACATTCAGGAAGGAGATATAGATATTTGTAAAGTACATACGGATCGGAATGTCGCAGATCCATTGACTAAACCTCTCTCATGAGCAAAACATGATCAACACCAGAATTCTATGGGTGTTCGATACATCACAATGTAACTAGATTATTGACTGTAGTGCAAGTGGGAGACTGTTGGAAATATGCCCTAGAGGCAATAATAAAATGGTTATTATTATATTTCCTTGTTCATGAGAATTATCTAGTGTTCATGCTATAATTGTATTGACCGGAAACCGTAATACATGTGTGAATACATAGACCACAACATGTCCCTAGTGAGCCTCTAGTTGGCTAGCTTGTTGATCAATAGATGGTCACGGTTTCATGACCATGGACATTGGATGTCGTCAATAACGGGATCACATAATTAGGATAATGATGTGATGGACAAGACCCAATCCTAAGCATAGCACAAGATCGTGTAGTTTGTATGCTAAAGCTTTTCTAATGTCAAGTATCGTTTCCTTACACCATGAGATTGTGCAACTCCCGGATACCGTAGGAATACTTTGGGTGTGCCAAACGTCATAACCTAACTGGTGGCTATAAAGATACACTACGGGTATCCCTGAAAGTATCTGTTGGGTTGGCACGAATCGAGACTGGGATTTGTCACTCCGTGTGATGGAGAGGTATCTCTAGGCCCACTCGGTAAGACATCATCATAATGAACTCAATGTGACTAAGGAGTTAGCCACGGGATGATGTGTTATGTAATGAGTAAAGATACTTGCATATAATGAGATTGAACAAGGTATAGGGATACCAATGATCGAATCTCGGGCAAGTGTCATATCGGTAGACAAAGGGAGTTGTATACGGGATTGATTGAATCCCCGATATCGTGGTTCATCTGATGAGATCATCGTGGAGCATGTGGGAGCCAACATGAGTATCTAGATCCCGATGTTGCTTATTGACCGGAGAGGTGTCTCGATCATGTCTACATGCCTCCCGAACCCGTAGGGTCTACACACTTAAGGTTCGATGACGCTAGGGTTATAGGGAAATTGTGTACGTGGTTACCTAAGATTGTTGGGAGTCCCAGATGAGATCCCGGACATCATGAGGAGTTCCGAAGTGGTCTGGAGGTAAAGATTCATATATAGGAAGTGAGGTTTTGGTCATCGGAAGCGTTTCGGGCATCACCGGTAACGTACTGGGACCACCGAAAGGGTTCCGGGGGTCCACCGTGTGGGGCCACCGGCACCAGAGGGCTGCATAGGCCGCAGGTGGGAGGGAACCAGCCCCTAGGTGGGCTGGTGTGCCTCCCACAAGGGCCTAGGGCGAAGCACTAGGTGGGAGGGGGCAAACCCTAGGGGCAGATGGGCCCTAGGCCCACCTAGGGCGCTGCCCCTCCTCTCCCCTCTTGGACACATGCCACAAGTCCATCTACGGTTGGCCGCCAGCCCTAGGGTGGGAACCCTAGGGGCTGCGCACCCTCCTCCATCCCCCTATATATATGTGGTGTTTTGGCGGGGCTGCAACACACGAGTCTCTCTCTCCCTCGGTGCAGCCCGACCCCCCCCCCCCCTCCTCGTCCTTTTTAGTGCTTGGCGAAGCCCTGCCGGAGTACCATGCACCTCCACTGTCACCATGCCGTCATGCTGACGGAGCTCTCCCTCAACCTATCCTTCCTCCTTCCTGGATCAAGGCATAGGAGACGTCACCGGGGTGCACGTGTGTTGAACACGGAGGCGCCGTTGTTCGGCGCTTAGATCGGAATCCACCGCGATCTGAATCACTACGAGTACGACTCCACCAACCGCGTTCTAGTAACGCTTCCGCTTTGTGATCTTCAAAGGTATGAAGATGCACTCCCCCTTTGCTCGTTGCTGGTTTCTCCATAGATATATCTTGGTAAAACGTAGGAAAATTTTGATTTACTACTTCGTCTCCTAACATGTTCTTCCCGCGGGGAATCTATGTCCTACTAGTGTGGATGAGGCCAAGAAGATCGTGTGCCCTCTTGATCTGCCGCACGTTAGATACCATGCATGCATCAACGATTGCATAATTTATCGGAAGGAGCACGCGGAAAAAACAAGCTATCCGGTGTGCAATGCTTCTCGATACAAGAAGGCCGGGAAGAAATCTCCCCGGAAATTTGTATGGTACTTACCGATCACTCCCCATCTCTAGTGGTATTTCTTAGATCCCAAGGAAGCAAAGCTCATGAGCTGGCACGCGGAGAGGAAGAAGCCCAACGATGGAGATGACCCGAAGCTGAGACACGTCGTGGATGGAAGCCAGTGGAGAGCGTTCAACGGCGAATATCGGTATTTCACATGTGATGCAAGGAAGATCGTGCTCGGCACGTGTATCGATGGCATGAATCCGTTTGGCAACCAGAACACCAACCATAGCACATGGCTCGTGTTTGTATGAATGTACAACCTCCCCCTGGTTGTGCATGAAGTCAAAGTACATGCACATGAGCATGCTGATTCAAGGGCCGAAACAACCGGGAAATAATATTAATCTGTATCTGGGGCTACTTCAAGAGAAGAATCAATACTACATTACCTAATAAAGATCGTACTCCATGGAAAAGGAAAAGTCACAATAAGGGGATCAATTATTCTTCAACGAACAAGAAGCTCACTCAAAAACGCAAACGTCGACGCTGAGGAACCGTTATCGGTCAAATGATGTAATATATATGTTCCTATTTTGTGTACACACTTAACTGTTATGCATGGGTGAAATGATGTAATCTATATGTTCCTATTTTGTATACATACTTAACCGTCAAATTATGCAATATATATCGCCTTAGTTATATACATTGTATCACCCTGCCTTCGTTCCTGCTCTTGGAAAAAGGAAAATAAAAGAAAATAAAAAGAAGAAAAGAAAAGGAAAAGACAATAGAAGAAACAAACAGGAAAACTGGTATAGGTACTGGTTATAGTAGTAGCGCTTTCCTGAAAAAGAGCTATAGCTAGTCGACATAGCAGTAGCGTCGTTTGGAGAAATGCGCTATAGCTACCTGTGATAGTAGTAGCACTTCTCGGATAAACGTGTTATAGATAACTTAGCTATAGCGCGTTTTTAGTGAACGCGCTACTGCTACGTTGACTTAACCCCGAAATTTGCTTCCCGCCTCTTCTTCTTCCCCCAACTCCCCACTCTCTCTTCTCCCCCCTCGTCGCTGTCGGAGCCCGTGCCCTCGCCCTCGACCTTGCCATGCCCCTGCCTCAAGTGCCGGAGCCCTGCGCTCGCCCTTGACCCCGGCGCTCGCCCCGGACCCCTGCGCCCGGCGCTCACCCTCGACCCCGGCGCTCGCCCCTGACCCCCTGACCCTGGCGACCTCGCCCTCGCCCCCGACCCCGACCCCGGCGCCCGGCGCTCGCTCCCGACCCCTCGACCCCGACGACCCCGCCCTCACCCCAACCCCGGCCCCGGCGCGCCACGCCTCCCTCCTCTGTTTGCTCCCCTCCCAACCTCGGCCGTTGTCGGGCCTGCCTCCTCGCCCCTGCACCCTCTGTAAGCCCCCAACCGCTCCTCCTCTCTCTACTAGCTAGGGTTCTTCGATTAATTTACTTAGGCTTTAGTTAGGGCAGTAGGTTAATTAGGTTATCTATTTAGTTATAAATCCTAGTTATCAAACTAGTAGGTTAATTTGGCTATATTATGAACCCTAGTTAGTATGAACCCTAGTTAGTTAGGGCAGTAGGTTAATTAGGTTCTTTGCCAAATTAGGACAGAAATTTAGGGTTAAGTGATTTAGGTGTAGTTAAAAGAAAAAAGAGAATTGATTATATAGGTTTCTTGCATTTTTTTTAGTTTAAGAAATTGTTGCTATTTAAATTTTGTAGTGCTAGTTAGTTAATTAGAATTAGTATGAAACCTAGGACAGATTAGTTAAAGCAATTGTTGCTATTTAAAAAAACAGAATTTGAAGTGGACATCTAATCTGGACATGTGATTTGGACATGTCATATTTGGACATGTGATGTTTTGGACATGTCATATTTGAAAAATGATGATTATGTGTAGGGTAAATGATCCGAGTGGCCTGTGTTTTGCTGGAATGTTGATTCATTTGCGTTCTGGTGAATTTCAGGTGCTCGATATGTCCACTTTTTAGCAAAGGTCATGCCGAAATTTTCTGTGAATTTTGGGATGACTTGTGCTAGAAAGTAGGCATATCGAGTGTCGGGATTTGCTAGGAAATGGCATTCCGGCAAACATAGATCTTTTTTTGTCATTTCTCATTTTTATAGTTTTAGAATTAAACGAGGAGACTTAATCATAGGAAACATGTCGAACAACGAAGAAACCGGACCTTCTGACCAAGATGCAGACGAGATGGATTATGAGGGTGAATAACAGTACCTCGACTTTTTGTCTACTAAGCATAGTCAAGGTTCGCAGGTCGGCCTAGATGATGATGTTGATGCCGACATCGACACCGATGGCTCCGGCACCGATGGTGGCGCCGAGACCGGCGGGGAAGGTACCGGCGGGGAAGATACCGGTGGGGAAGGTACCAAAAAGAAGAAGCGGAAGAAGTAGAGGATACGAAAACCTAACAAACTTGGCATCGGACGACTGGTGATCACAAAGATGGCCCCTGGCAAGTTTGAGCCATTAGAGCTGGAAGAACCTCGCAAGTACTATGGGAACTAAGTAGGATGCATCCTACGTGAATGCGCGAGCATCAACGACAATGACATAAGGGGTGAAGAACATTTGATCCAGTTGCTCCTGACGAAGCTTCACAAGAGATTCAAGTTCCCTGACCGGATGACACCATAGAACACCCGTGGGATGATAAGAAGATGAAAAAGATTAACAATCACGCCCTGGGCATGTTCAGCAATGATTTGGCCTCCTGGAAAGGGAGGGTGAAACGAGCTATTGAGCCTGAGGAACCCCTATCCAAGATTCTAGAGGAAAATCCGACACTTACGGAAGAGGAGTTTGAAAAGTTCAATGACACTTGCGCAACCAAGGCAGCCAAGGCTAAGGTTGCGAAATTCAAGATCCTTCAGCAAAGGAACATGGGGAAGCATCGCCTCGAAAGCCGTGGCTACCTTGCAAGTATTCGAGACTTGTATCGCTATTTCTGAGATGATGACGAGAGACCACTTTGTGTTGGATGATGATTATGATGAGACTATTTGTATGTATATGCTATGATTACATTCGTGGTCTCGCAGCCATTTGTATGTGTATGATGATGACATTTGTTTGTGCTAAAGATTCTTGTATAAAGCCTGTTCAAATACAAAACAAATATGTAGAAAAAAATCAGAAACTAATAAAGTTAGCAGTAGCGCATGGTGTAAAGTTAGCAACAGCGTGCCATTACCAGTAGAGCGTTATAATATAAGGTGCTACAGATAGTAGCAGTAGCGCTCTGTTTTGGTGCTCGCTACTGCTATGCATGTATAGCAATAGCATGGGCCAACACGTGTTGCTGCTACAGGTTAGCTGTAGCGCCGTATCAGTAGCGCGTGTTACCGTGCTACTGCTACACATAATACCCGCGCTACTACTAGGCTTTTCCCTAGTAGTGCGAGGATCTCCAGAATGGTCCGAAGGTAAAGATTGATATATAGGAAGTCCTGTTTTGGTCACCGAAAAAGTTTTGGGCTCATCGATAGTGTACCAGGAGTGCTCGGAGGGTACCGAGAGACCATCGGGAGGGGTGTCTCGACCCAAGGGGCTACATGGGCTTTGGGAAGAGGTAAACCAGCCCCTAGTGGGCTGGCCGAATTCCCACAAGAGGCCCATGCGGCTGGGTGGAGAAACCCAAAGGTGAAAGGTGGATTCCTAGTGGGAGAGAAGGAGTCCTAATCCTACTAGGATTGGAGGAGGACTCCTCCTCTCTCCACTTCAGCCAAAGTAAGGGCTGGCCCCTTGGGGCCAAGTCTCCTCCCTCCCTCCTCCTATATATACTAGAGGTATTGAGGTATTTTCAACATAGAAATAAGCCATGTGCTACCCTCTCCTCTAGATCGTAGTTTCTCCTCTAGATCGTTTCAGCAGTGCTTTGGCGAAGCCCTGCTAGAATACTTCCACCACCATCGTCGCTACGTTGTCGCACTGCCGGAGAACACATCTACCTCTCTGCTCCCTCTTGCTGGATCAATAAGGTGGAGATCGTCATCGAGCTGTACATGTGATGAACGTGGAGGTGTCGTCTGTTCGGCGCTAGATCGGAAGGACCATGATCAAGATTGCAAGACGATTCGTGATTTGATCGTGGGACGGGTCGTGATGGGATTGTAGGACGGATCGTGATTGGATCGCAAGATGGATCGTGATGGGATCACGGGACGCTTAGTGATTTGGATCGCGAAGACGTCTGACTACATCAACTGTGCTTCATAACGCTTCCTGCTTAGCGATCTACAAGGGTATGTAGATCCACTCTCCCTCTCGCAGATGCTCATTACCATGGATAGATCTTGCATGTGCATAGGAATTTTTTTGTTTCCCATGCAACGTTCCCCAACAGCGTCGCCTGTCGTGCGCCCCTGTGCGCCCCTGCCGCACCGCCCGCATCGCTCGCCTTGCTTGCGTTCTGTCGCCGCATGACCTCGGGAAGAGCCCTCGGTCCCGATAACAATTAATTAAATAATTAGGTAATTAGTTAAGTTAATTAACTTTGTTAGTTTAAGATGATTAAATTAGTTAATCTAATTAGTTGTTAAGATGATTAATTAGGTTAGAGACAATGACATGTGGGCCTAGGTTGATTAAAACTAAATAAATTGTTAAGTTAATCAAAATATTTAGCTTAGATTTAATGTACCAATGACTGGTGGGACCCCCCACCCTTAATTAATCTGATTAGTGTTAATTGAATAATAATTAAAATTGTGTCTTTGACATGTGGGACCCACTAGTCAGTTTCACCAGTCAACTATGACTGTTGACTGCTGATGTTAGCATGACATCATGCTGATGTCATAATTCCAATTATTGAATTAGATTTAATCCTGTTAATATCAGAATATTATTAAATCTTTAAAAATTAATATAAAATAAACTGTAGGTCAGATGAAAATATTTTATACATGAATGTTGTTCAGAAAAATTCCATGAATCCGATTACGCGGTCTGTTCTTGTGTCATGTGCTCCTATCATAACGAACATGGAGCATTTCCATCATTTTCGTCTGTCCGGTAGTAGCCCAGGACCCGGAAAATATTCTCAGATATTCTTCCGACCCGTCTTCTATGTGTAGTACCGCGTTAGTGCATGCCTACCTGTGCATATTGCCATGTCATGCATCATGATTGCATATGTGCTTTATATTTATTGTTTCTCCCCCTCTTCTTATCGGTAGACCTCGAGACTGACGCTGCTGTCGGGTACGATTACACGCTGATGATCAGGCCTTTGCAGCAAAGCAGCAAGGCAAGCAACCCCCCCCCCCCTTGAGCATTCCGATATTGCCCATTTCTTCCCCTCTCACTCTTGCATTAGATTTTGCTACTGTATTAGCTAGCTCCTATTTCTGATGCATAGCCTGTTTTTGATAAACTGTTACTATACATGTTGTTATATGAACTGCTTAGTATAGGTTGATCAATGAATCCCCAGTGACCCCTTAGTCCCAGTTGCCCCTGCTTCTTCATCGACGACTCAAAGACTCGTTCAACCGACCGACGAGCCAGGCCCCTCACATCACCGCATACCCCTTAGTTGTATGACTCCGCAGAGCTACTATCGAGTATCGAGGGTGACACCTCATGAAGTACTCATGATGCTAACTCTGTAGTGCATCTAGTCGGTCGTGGTTATCGAGGGTGATTCCTCCTTCACCACTCTCGACGATTACTCTGTCGTGCAACCCCTCAAGTGTGGGACCCTCGAGGGTGATTCCTCTAAGTCCACCTTGACGGTTTCATCGAGCAGGGCCCTTTGAGGGTGAATCCTCAGGTTCCATCTTGATGTTTTATACACACAGTTACTATGACCTGGTTACAGAAAAATGTTGGTGATGGGTCGGCCCTGAGGGGTACCCACGGTTGGATGATGATGAGGCATGAATGGGCAGGAGAGGCCCTTGCCACACCTCGAGACGGGGCAACGAGACCGCACTTCATGGGTCACGCTTTCCCCGCATTAATAAAATGCTAATGGGTTGGGTATTTGATCTGAGTTAGTTGTTTGACCTTTTATGCACCAAACCTTCACGTGGGAGAAGTTATGGGTACTCAACGTCGTTGTATCAGTCGAAGCTCTTTGGACATCAGCAATGGAGCGGCATGCGCCCGAGTGGCCTAGACGGTACAGCTCTTTGACTAGAGTGTGCTAGGGCTGACCTCGACCGCGTACACATTGTGCAGGAGCGCAAAGGGCAAGTGGGCTCATGACCCTTGTGTGCTTAGGATTTATACCGGTGGGCTGGCCTCTCTATTGAGCCTAGGTGGGGCGATGACGTGTTGAAATCCCGAGGCCGGGCATTACCCAGGAAAGTGTGTCCGACCGGAGGTGATCAAGCATGCTGGAAATGCAGTGCACCCCTCCAGGGATGAAATTAACTATTCGAATAGTCGTGTCCAAGGTAACAGGACGACTTGGAGTTGTACCTTGCTCTACTACAACTAAAATTGTGACTTTAAATTGAAATGAATGTTGGCTCCAAGATTGCTTCCTCGCGGGGAGTCGAGGAAGAATCTCTGGGCGTGGTTACTTAATAAAATTGCTACAATAATATGACTATTCATGAGATACCAGTCTACTCTCTTCTAATGATGCAAGATGCTGAAGATGCTAGTCTTCGATAGGACTAGGCCTTCCCCCTATTCTTGCTTTCTGCAGTTAGCCCAGATATAACCCCATTCCTTGATACTGATGCATACTTAGCGTAGTTCTGATGTCAATGTTGCGAGTACTTTGGATGAGTACTCACTGCTGCTTTGCTTTCTCTTCCCCCTTGATACATTTATGCGTTCAGACGATGGAGCCAGGAGATGGAGTACACCGGAGACGACTACTACACCACCGCAGGAGCCTTCTACTAAGTGGAGGCTGCCCCCGACCAGCAGTAGGATAGGAGGTTCCCAGGTGGGAGGCCTCGCCTCTTTAGATTTGTTGTTATGTTTTTGCTAGCCTTCTTAAGGAAGAACTTGTTTAACTTATGTCTATACTCAGATATTATTTGCTTCCGCTGACTCGTGCTTGTCGAGCTTTGCATTCGAGCCCTTGAGGCCCCTGGCTGGTAATATGAAGTTGTATGACTTTAATGTGTATCTAGAGTTGTGTTCTGATATTGATTAGTGAGTCCCTAGTCTTGGTCGTACGCATTTGCATGTATGATTAGCGTACGGTCAAATTGGGGCCGTCACATCGAGTCACCGCAGTCCTCAACCAAGCAATAGACCCGACGGATCTCTTGCTCTTAAACGAGATGTTAGACCATATCCAGAGCCTTGGAATCTCGGATGACCAGACATCAATCTATGATCATATTGGATGTAAAGCCGATGAAAGGGAGATTTACGTCCCACCCACCACCCACTTAGTTGCTACGGTTGAAGATTTAACCGACATATTGGACTATACCTCCGAGGAGGCAGCCTACATGGATGAAGACGCTGGTGTCCAACCTGCCGCTGCACCATCCAACATTGGAAAATGGGCGGTAACCTCCACCTATGACGTCTACATTGTGGATACCCCCAAAGAAGAAGAGGGGCAGGGAAAGGAGGAGCCTCCAAAAGAGCAATTAAGTGGGAAGCATCGTAACGGACCCAGTAGAACCAATGTCAGCCACAGTGATGCCGACAATCGCACTCCTAGAAACAATAACACCCTTGGTGGCGCCAAGGACCAAGACAACACCAATGAGGTGACGTACAGCCAGATCAATGGCGCCACAGGGACCGAGGACTTGGATGACCACGACGACAACAACTACATGCTAGAATAGAAGGAGGACACAATCCTTGGACCCGACAAAATTGATGTCCCCGAGCTCTTGAAGCCTTTTAACAATCACATCTTACAACCACTCCAAGTATTAAACAAAAGTGTGCACAGCTTAAAGTCGATCAAGTGGACTCCATGATGATGTGTGGGTAGTTCCTTCAGGACTCACGGGTCCATCAGAGTAGCTAGATGGCTTCTCTCTCTCTCCCTCCCTCTCTCCCTATCTCTCTCAATATATCGATCTGTTGATCTTCAATACAATGATCTTCTGTAAGATCAAGCCGATGTAATCTTTTGCGATGTGTTTGTTTCGATTTGATGAATTGTGGGTTTATGATCAGATTATTCATTGATCTATTTTGAGTCTTTTGAGCCTTCATTATTGCATAATTTTATAGCTTTGTATTCTTTCTCATCTATCCTTCCACTTTGGCCAAGTTTGATCGATCTATCTTCGGTTGGGAAGGTTCTTTGTAGTACGTTCAATCTTGCAGTGCTCATGTCCATTGCCAGAAATAATATTGGCACACATTGTACTGTTGCTACTAAGTATAAAAGGATGGGGTTTAGTCATATTGATTGATCTCTTCATGTCTACATTATGTCATCTTGCTTAATGTGTTACTCTATTCGTATGAACTTAATACTTTGATATGCATGATGGTTATCGGTCTTGGGATGGAGAAATTGTAGTAGATGCAATTGGATTAATGGCCAATTTGCCACAAACGTAATGCCTATGTAATGATTATGTCATGGATGATCTTCATAACTATGTGAAATCCTATTAGTTGCACAATGGTAAAAAAATTACCCTTTGTTATCTTGCTTTCGAGAGAATTGTCAGTAGTGAACCTATGGTCCCCGGATCCTTTATCCATTTATTTACATGTGCTTACAATTGCTACATATTTGTTATCATTATCCTTTTTCCAATTATCCTTTGCTATTATTATCACTATTTGATTTTAACCTTGTGACTGGCAAGAACATTGGGAGTGACGCGCCCTTGCCTTTGTTGGGTGCAAGCAATTATTTTGTTTGGGTGCAGATGTTGTTAAAGTTGTTCACATGTTGCCTCCTACTGGTTCGATAAACCTTGGTTCTTAACTAAGGTGAATATTATATGCTACTATACTATTTCACCCTTCCTCTTTGGGAAAATCCTCAATCACGAGTAACAGCAGGAGGAAAGAAGAGGAGCGAGAATATCCCTAATTAGTCGGCCTGGAAAATGATTAATTGGCTTGTCGGGGATATCAATCGTCTCTTCTAGTTAATGTGACGAATAAAACCTATTCGTATTGGTCTATGATGACCCACAAGTATATGCGATCTATCATAGTCCTTTTGATAAGTAAGAGTGTCAAACCCAACGAGCAGCAGAAGGAAATGACAAGCGGTTTCCTGTAAGGTATTCTATGCAAACACTGAAATTATCAGTAACAGATAGTTTCCTGATAAGATAATTCACAAGGAGTAACAAGTAACAAGTGTAGCAAAGGTGCAGCAAGGTATCCCAATCCTTTTTGTAGCAAAGGACAGGCCTAGACAAACTCTTATATAAAGCAAAGTGCTCCCAAGGACACATGGGAATTTCTGTGAAGCTAGTTTTCATCGTGCTCATTTTATTCGCGTTCGTTACTTTGATAATTTGATATGTGGGTGGACCAGTGCTTGGGTGCTTCCCTTACTTGGAAAACCTCCCACTTATGATTAACCCCTATCGCAAGCATCCACAACTACAAAAGAAGAATTAAGATAAATCTAACCATAGCATGAAACGAGTGGATCCAAATCAGCCCCTTACGAAGCAACGCATAAACTAGGGTTTAAGCTTCTGTCGCTCTACCAACCCATCATCTACTTATTACTTCCCAATGCCTTCCCCTAGGCCAAAATAATGGTGAAGTGTTATGTAGTCGACGTTCACATAACACCACTAGAGGAGAGACAACATACATCTCATCAAAATATTGAACGAATACCAAATTCACATGATTACTTATAATAAGACTTATCCCATGTCCTCAGGAACAAACGTAACTACTCACAAAACATGTTCATGTTCATAACCATAGGAGTATAAATTATCATAAAGGATCTGAACATATGATCTTCCACCAAGTAAACCAAGTAGCATCAACTACAAGGAGTAATCAACACTACTAGCAACCCACCGGTACCAATCTAAGGTTTGAGACAAAGATCAGATACAAGAGATGAACTAGGGTATGGAGAGGAGTTGGTGCTAGTGAAGTTGTTGATGGAGATTGACCCCCTCTCGATGAGAGGATCGTTGGTGATGACGATAGCTTCGATTTCCCACTCCGGGAGGGAAGTTTCCCTGGCAGAACAACCCTATCGAAGCTCTAGATTGGTTCTGTCCAAGTTCCGTCTCGAGATGGCAGCGCTTATTCCCAAAAGCTCTCTTCTGATTTTTTTTCCAGGTCAAAGCCCTCCATATAGCAGAAGATGGGTGACGGGGGCTTGCCAAGTGGGTCACAATCCTGCTTGGCGTGGCTAGGGGGTGGCCGCGCCTGGCACGCTTGCCACCTCCTGGTGCCCCCCCCCCTTTGACATATGTTTCTCCCAATGTTTTTATATATTCCAAAATGGACATGAGGGCATCATGAACATCTTTAGAACAACAATACTTATTGTACAAGATTTCTTATGCTAGAGTAACAATTCATTCAAAAGATAAAGTATGAACCAAGAACTCTATTTACAACCAACAAACTATGATCTTAGTCATTGAAGAAATTGGCAATTTATCATAACATTGGAAAGAGTTAGTATACGAGCTTGTAAAGCAAACCCACATACTCAATCATCTTTTAGTCTTTCACATTTGCTAACACTCACGTAGTACCCATGAGCTCAAAGCTTCAATTGGACACAGAGAAAGATAGGGGCTTATAGTTTTGCCTCCCAACTATTCACCTCAAGGGTGATGTCAACAATAATAACTCATGATCACCCACATCCGAGTGGATATATGCGTCTAGATCATTCCCCAACACATAATGCTTGCCAAGAGAGAGGCGAAATATTGGAAGTGGTGAGGATCACCACGACTCTTGTGTGAAGGTAAGTACTTAAAAAGTAGATGTAGTAGATAGGCCCTTCGTAGAGGGAAGCATAAGTTGTCATGCGCTTTTTGTTTTGGGATGCACAAACCCTTAGTGAAGAGGAACGTCGCATTGTATTGTCCTTTGTGATAGCAACCTTTATTATGCAGTCTGTCGCTTTTATTTCTTTACTATCACAAGTTCGTACAACACTTATTTCTCTTACAATAAAAGATCACACATATCTAGGAGCAATTTTTTATTGCTTTTTGCACCGATGACAACTTACTTGAAGGATCTTATTCAATCCATAGATAGGTATGGTGGACTCTCATAGCAAAACTGGGTTGAGGTGTTTTGATGCACAAGTAGTATCTCTACTTGGTGCGGATGTTTTGGCTAATATGAGGTGGAAGCAAGCACTACATGTTGGAGGATCTAAAACCATATAACTTCTATCCGGAGGCAAGCAAACATAACCCATCATGTTGTCTTCCTTGTCCAACATAACCTTCTTGGCATGTAATATTTTAATGAGTGGTCACAATCATAAAATATGTCCAAGATAATATATCTATATGTGAATCTCTCTTTCTTTATCACTTCCTTTTCAATTGCACCAATGACCAATTGCTATGTTTGTTAACTCCCAACTAATTTCAATCGACATACTTATTATATGTGAAGTCATCACTCCCCATAAGATCATTATGTAAACTCTTTGCTTTTATTTTATTCTTCTTTATTTTTTACTCTCAAGAGCATAGTAAGATAGCAGAGGCCTCACATCAAAAATACTTTTTATTATATAACTCTCGGACTTGCTTACATAAGGGGAGCAAAAAGCAAAAACTAAAAGCTAGATCATATAAAAAATTTATTCTACTAGATCAAAACAAAATCAAAAAGGATCGAACTAAAAAACAAGAAAAAGGAAAAAGGAAAAAGGTGTGATGGTGGTACGATACCGAGGCACCTCCTCCGAGCTTGGCACAAGCCAAGGGGAGTGCCCATACCCATGTGCTCAGGTGTCCTGCTTCGGAGGTGATGGTAGTGGAGTGGTCGATGAGGATGGAAGCTGGTCCAATTTCCTCTTAAGCATGAAATTTTGTTCCCTCAAGTCATCTACTTCCTGCTCGAGCTTCAATATCCTTTGACATAATTCTTCTTTACTCCCCTACAGAAAACGAGAAAGAATAAATAGAACTTTGGGTTTTCTTCTTGCGTTTGGGAGGCTTGATTTCCTAAACTCCACGTGCATGTCTCCCAGTTAAGGTAGAGAAGTCTCCTCTTCATCTGAGCTTTCTTCTCTGTATTTGTCTTCTTGTTCCTCATCCGAGAATAATCCATAAGGATCTAGGACTCCATAGAGCTTGGGATTGGCAAGATAATGCGATATGTAGCTCTCCCCATCAAACTCTTGGGACGACATCTTGCTCTAAATCTGCTGTAGAAACAGCTCAAAACGAAAACTGGAGGTACTATCGTGATACGAAAGTGCAAACCTTTGGGAGAATATATAATGAATTTTTTTCTGACCCGAAGTAGTGTACCACAAGAAAACAGAGTCCAGAGGGTGCACGGGGTGGTGGCAAGCCCCCTATGCGCAGCCAGGGGGTGGCCGCGCCTAGCAGGCTTGTCGCCTCCCCATGCGTCCTTCGGACTACTTTTGATTTTCCTAAGTTTTTAAATATTCCAAAACTGAGTAAAATTGCTATTGGGAAAGTTTTGGAGTCGGTTTACTTACCGTACCATATACCTATTCCTTTTCGGAGTTTGAAATGTTCCGGTAGGTCTCCCTAATATGCTCTTCTAGAGTTATGGTGTTGATAACATTGGTTTCAACATTTATGGGAGTACCTGAGACATAATGTTTGATTCTTTGCCCATTTACCACCTTTGGATTTGTGCCTTCAGCGTTGTTGATCTTGATGGCACTGGAACGATATACTTACTCGAGGATGTAAGGCCCTTCCCATTTATAGAGAAGTTTTCCTGCAAAAAATCTTAACCAAGAATTGTATAGCAATACATGATCACCTACATTGAATTCACGCTTTTGTGTCCTATTATCATGCCATCTCTTAACTTTTTCTTTAAACAACTTGGCATTCTCATAGGCCTGGGTTCTCCATTCATCAAGTGAGCTAATGTCAAATAACCTCTTCTCACCAGCAAGTTTCAAATCATAGTTGAGCTCTTTGATTGCCCAATAAGCTTTGTGCTCTAGCTCTAGAGGTAAGTGACATGCTTTACCATAAACCATTATATACGGAGACATACCCATAGGATTCTTGTAAGCAGTTCTATAAACCCATAATGCACCATCAAGTTTCTTAGACCAATTCTTCTTGGATCTATTAACTGTCTTTTGCAAGATCAACTTAATTTCTCTATTGCTTAGTTCTACTTGACCACTAGACTGAGGATGATAAGGAGATGCAATTCTGTGATTAACATCATACTTAGCAAGCAATTTATGGAAAGCACCATGAATAAAATGTGAACCACCATCAGTCATTAAATATCTAGGGACTCCACATCTAGGGAAAATAACTTCTTTAAGCATCTTAATAGAGGTGTTATGATCAGCACTACTAGTTGGAATAGCTTCTACCCACTTTGTAACATAATTAACAGCAACTAAAATATGAGTATACCCATTGGACGTTGGAAAAGGCCCCATATAAACAAAACCCCAAGCATCAAATGGTTCAATAACAAGAGAGTAATTCATAGGCATTTCCTGACGTCTACTAATATTGCTAGTTCTTTGACATTCATCACATGACAAGACAAACTTACGAGCATCCTTGAAGAGAGTAGGCCAATAAAAAATATTGTAATACCTTATGTGTAGTTCTATCTCCAGCGTGGTGTCCTCCGTAGGCCTCGGAATGACACTTCTGTAGGATATGTTCCTGTTCATGCTCAGGTACACAACGTCTATAATGCCATCTACTCCTTCTTTATAAAGGTGTGGGTCATCCCAGAAGTAATGTCTTAAATCATAGAAGAACTTTTTCTTTTGTTGGTATGTGAAACTAGGCGGTATAAATTTAGCGACAATGTAATTAGCATAATCAGCATACCAAGGGGCATTACGAGAAGCATTTATGACAGCCAATTGTTTATCAGGAAAGCTATCATCAATAGGTGGTGGGTCATCAAAGACATTTTCTAACCTAGACAAGTTATCTGCTACGGGGTTATCAACACCCTTTCTATCAACAATATGCAAATCAAATTCTTGTAGCAGAAGAACCCACCTCATAAGTCTAGGTTTAGCATATTTCTTTTCCATAAGATATTTAATAGCAGCATGATCAGTTTGAATAGTTACTTTAGAATCAACAATGTAGGGTCTAAACTTATCACAAGCGAACACAACTTCTAAAAATTATTTTTCAGTTGTAGCATAGTTTCTTTGAGCATTGTCTAGAGTTTTGCAAGCATAGTGAATAACATTTAATTTCTTATCAACTCTTTGTCCTAGGACAGCACCAATGGCATAATTGCTAGCATCACACATAATTTCAAAGGGTAGGTTCCAATCAGGTGGTTGAACAACAGGTGCAGAAATCAAGGCATTCTTAAGAATTTCAAAAGCTTCTACACAATCATCATCAAAAACGAATGGAACATCTTTTTGCAAGAGATTAGTGAGCTTCCTAGACATCTTAGAGAAGTCTTTATTAAATCTCCTATAGAAACCAACATGACCAAGGAAACTTCTTATACCTCTGATAACCGTAGGACACGACATTTTTTCAATAGCATCAACTTTAGACTTGTCAACGTCAATACCACTTTCAGAAATTTTATGTCCTAAGACAATGCCTTCATTCACCATAAAGTGGCACTTCTCCCAATTCAAGACAAGATTAGTTTCTACACATCTCTGCAAAACTCGATCAAGGTTCCTTAAACAATCATCAAAAGAAGTTCCGTAAACGGAAAAATCATCCATGAAAACCTCAACAATCCTTTCACAAAAATCAGAGAATATAGCAGTCGTGCATCTTTGAATGGTAGCAGGTGCATTGAATAAACCAAAAGGCACACATCTATAAGCAAAGGTACCAAAAGGGCAGGTAAATGTGGTCTTCTCTTGGTCCTCTTTTGACATAGGTATTTGAGAGAAACCAGAATAACCATCTAGAAAGCAGAAATGTGTGTGTTTGGATAATCTTTCTAGCATTTGATCAATAAAGGTAGAGGGTAATGATCTTTTCTAGTAGCTTTATTCAATTTCCTAAAATCAATTACCATTCTATATCCTGTAACAATTCTCTATGGGATTAATTCATTTTTATCATTAGGAACTACGGTAATACCTCCTTTCTTGGGGACACAATGAACGGGACTAACCCATCTAATATCAGCAATAGGGTAAATGATACCTGCCTGCAGAAGCTTTAATATTTCATTTCTTCCCACTTCCTTCATTTTGGGATTTAACCGTCGTTGGTGATCAACAACTGGTTTAGCATCGCGCTCCATTTTAATTTTATGCTCACATAAAGTGGGTCTAATGCCCTTAAGATCATCAAGAGTATATTCAATACCATCACGGTGGTTCCTCGGAGTTTTCAATAATCTCTGTTCTTCATGCTCTGAAAGGTTAGAACTAATAATAACATGATATATCTTCTTTTCATCAAGATAAGCATATTTCAGAGTATCTGGTAATTGTTTAAACTCAAACATGGGATCACCCTTGGATGGAGGAGGATCCCCAAGTATTTCAATAGGCAAGTTGTGTTTCAGAATAGGATGTCGATCAAAGAAAATCTTATATATTTCATTCCTTTCTCCAGCAAATATTGCTCTAAAGGATCAATAGGAGGCACAGCAATAGAAGCAAGACCAATAATTTCATCCTTACTAGGCAATTCTTTATCATGGGGTTGTCTACGAAATTTACAGAAATTAAACTCATGAGACGTATCCCCAAAACTTACGGTAACAGTTTCCTTCTCACAATCTATCATGGCATTAACAATATTAAAGAAGGGTCTACCAAATATAATGGGACAAAAATCATCTTGTGGGGGCCAAGAACAAGAAAATCAGTAGGATATTTTATTTTCCCACACAAGACTTCAACATCTCAAATAATCCCGACTAGTGATATAGTATCTCTATTAGCAAGCTTAATTGTAACATCAATTTCCTCTAACTCAGTTGGTGCAATGTCATTCATAATCTCTTTATATAAGGTAAAGAGAATTGCACTCACACTAGCACCCATATCACATAAGCCATGATAACAATGATCTCCTATTTTAACAGAAACAATAGGCGTGCCAACAATGGGTCTATGTTTATCTTTAGCATCAGGTTTAGCAATTCTAGCGGCTTCATCACAAAATTGAAAAACATGCCCATCAATATTATCAACCAAGAGATCCTTAACCATAGTAATAATAGGCTCAACTTTAATTTGCTCAGGGGGTGTAGGTGTTCTAGCACAGCTCTTACGAACCACAGTTGAAGCGTTAACATGTTCCTTTATAGGGAAAGGTGGTCTTTCGATGTAAGCAGCAGGAATACTAGGATCAACATTATAAGTAATAGTTTTCTCTTCAACTTTAATGGGTTCAACTACTTTCACTTCAATGGGAGGATGATATTTAAACCACTTCTCCTTAGGGAGATCAACATGAGCAGCAAAAGATTCACAAAAAGAAGCTACTATCTCCAAGTCAAGTCCATATTTAGTGCTAAATTCACGAAAAGTGTCAGTGTCTATGAAGAATTTAGCACAATCAAACTTAAGGTTCATACCTAACTCCTTACCTTCGTCGAGTTCCCAATCTTTAGAGTGGAATTTAATTCTTTCCAATAAATCCCATTTGAAGTCAATAACTTTCTTCATATAGGAACCAGCACAAGAAGTATCGAGCATGGATTGATCATTACGAGAAAGCCGAGCATAAAAATTCTGAATAATAATTTCTCTCGAGAGCTCATGATTGGGCATGAATATAACATTGACTTAAGCCTCCCCCAAGCTTGAGCGATTCTTTCTCCTTCACGAGGCCAAAATTATAAATATAATTCCGATCACGATGAACTAGATGCATAGGATAGAACTTCTGATGAAATTCCATTTTCAATCAGTTGTAGCTCCATGATCCAATATCATCACATAGCCTATACCATGTTAATGCCTTCTCCTTCAAATATAAAGGAAAGACCTTCTTCTTGACATGATCCTCGGGCAGACCTGCAAGCTTAAATAATACACAAACTTCATCCACATAGATTAGATGCGAATCCGGATGTAGTGTTCCATCTTCTGCGTAAGGATTAGCCAGCAGTTTCTCTATCATACCCGAAGGAATTTCATAACAAATATTTTCAGTAGGTTCAGTAGGTTGAAGGACAACTCTTTGTTTTTCTGGTCAAGGTGAAGATACCCCGAACAAGCACCTCAAAGGATTACTTTCCATAGTAACAAGTGACACTAAATTTCAGCACACTATATAAAATTTTCCTTACCATATTCCACTCACCAAAGGCCCTTCACTCCCCGACAATGGCGCCAGGAAAGAATCCTGATGACCCGCAAGTATAGGGGATCTATATGTTGGGGAACATTGCATGGGAAACAAAAACAATTCTACGCACACGTAAGATCTATCCATGGTGATGAGCATCTACGAGAGGGAGAGTGGATCTACATACCCTTGTAGATCGCTAAGCGGGAAGCGTTAAGAAATGCGGTTGGTGTAGTTGAACGTCTTCGCGATCCAAATCGCCGAGCGTCCCGCGATCTCATCACGATCCGTCCCGCGATCCAATCATGATCTGTCCTGCGAACTCACCATGATCCCTCCCGCGATCTCATCATGATCCGTCTCGCGATCTTGATCACGGTCCTTCCGATCTAGCGCCGAACGGACGACACCTCCGCGTTCAGCACACGTACAGCTCGATGACGATCTCCGCCTTCTTGATCCAGCAAGAGGGAGTGGAGAGGTAGAAGAGTTCTCCGGCAGCACAACGGCGTTGCGGTGATGGTGGTGGAGCTATTCCGGCAGGGCTTTGCCTAAGCACTGTAGAAAACCGATCTAGAGGACAAACTATGCACTAGAGGAGAGGGTAGCACGTGGCACAAAATCTAGTGCAAAAACCCTAAAACCTCTAGTATATATAAGAGGAATAGAGGAGGAGGCTTGGCGCAAGGTCCAAGCCCTCTAGGCTTCGGCCGAAGTGGGAGGAGAGGAGGAATCCTCCTCCTTATTTTGATCTTTTTGCCTTTTTCCACCTTTTTCTCTTTGGGTTTTTCTTCACAGACGCATGGGCCTTGTGTGGGACTTCCACCAGCCCACTAAGGGCTGGTATTCACTCTCCCACAGCCCATGTAGCCTCTTGGGTCAAAATACCCCTCCCGATGGTCTCCCGGTACACTACCGGCACTCCCGGTACACTACCGATGAGCCCAAAACTTTTCCAGAGACCAAAATAGGACTTCCTATATATCAATCTTTACCTCCAAACCATTCCGAAGCTCCGCGTGACGTCCGGGATCTCATCTGGGACTCTGAACAACCTTCGGTAACCACCATACATAACTCTATACTACCGAAACGTCACCGAACCTTAAGTGTGCAGACCCTGTGGGTTCGAGAACTATGTAGACATGACCGAGATACCTCTATAGTCAATAACCAATAGCGGGACCTGGATGCCCATATTGGTTCCTACATATTCTATGAAGATCTTTATTGGTCGAACCCCTATGTCAAGGATTCAGTTAATCCCGTATGATGTTCCTTTTGTTCTTCGGTATGTTACTTGCCCGAGATTCGATCGTCGGTATCTCCATACCTAGTTCAACCTCATTACCAGCAAGTCTCTTTACTCGTTCCGTAATACAAGATTCCGTGACTAACACTTAGTCACATTGCTTGCAAGGCTTGTTGTGATGTTGTATTACCGAGTGGGCCCTAAGATACCTATTCGTCACACGGAATAACAAATCTCAGTCTTGATCCATGCCAACCCAACAGACACCCTTGGAGATACCTATAGAGTACCTTTATAGTCACCCTGTTACGTTGCGACGTTTGATACACACAAGGCACTCCTTCGGTGTCAGTGAGTTGCATGATCTCATGGTCATAGGAACATATACTTGACATGCAGAAAACAGTAGCAATAAACTGACACGATCATATGCTATGTTTGTAGTTTGGGTCTTGTCCATCACATCATTCTCCTAAAGATGTGATCCCGTTACCAAATGACATCTCATGTCCATGATTAGGAAACCATAGCCATCTTTAATCAACGAGCTAGTCTATTAGAGGCATACTAGGGACATGGTTTTGTCTATGTATCCACACATGCATCTGAGTTTCCGATCAATACAATTATAGCATGGATAATAAACGATTATCATGAGCAAGGAAATATGATAATAACCAACTTATTATTTCCTCTAGGGCATATTTCCAACACTATCATAGTCCTTTTGATAAGTTAGAGTGTCAAACCCAACGAGGAGCAGAAGGAAATGACAAGTGGTTTCCAGTAAGGTATTCTCTGCAAGCACTGAAATTATTGGTAACAGATAGTTTTCTGATAAGATAATTCGTAACGAGTAACAAGTAACAAGTGTATCAAAGGTGCAGCAAGGTAGCCCAATCCTTTTACTAGCAAAGGATGGGCCTAGACAAACTCTTATATAAAGCAAAGCGCTCCCGAGGACACATGGGAATTTCTGTCAAGTTAGTTTTCATCATGCTCATTTGATTCGCGTTCGTTACTTTGATAATTTGATATGTGGGTGGACCGGTGCTTGGGTGTTGCCCTTACTTGCACAAACCTCCCACTTATTATTAACCCCTATCGCAAGCATCCGCAGCTACGAAAGAAGAATTAATATAAATCTAACCATAGCATGAAACAAGTGGATCCAAATCAGCCCCTTACGAAGCGACGCATAAACTAGGGTTTAAGCTTATGTCACTCTAGCAACCCATCATCTCCTTATTACTTCCCAATGCTTTCCCCTAGGCCCAAATAATGGTGAAGTGTTATGTAGTCTATCTTCACATAACACCACTATAGGAGAGACAACATACATCTCATCAAAATATCGAACGAACATCAAATTCACATGATTGCTTATAACAAGACTTATCCCATGTCCTTAGGAACAAACGTAACTACTCACAAAACATGTTCATGTTCATAATCAGAGGAGTATTAATTATCATAAAGGATTTGAACATATGATCTTGCACCAAGTAAACCAACTAGCATCAACTACAAGGAGTAATCAACACTACTAGCAACCCACATGTACCAATCTAAGGTTTGAGACAAAGATCGGATACAAGAGGTGAACTAGGGTTTGGAGAGGAGATGGTGCTGGTGAAGATGTTGTTGGATATTGACCCCCTCTCGATGAGAGGATCGTTGGTGATGATGATGGCTTCGATTTCCCCCTCTGGGGGGGAGTTTTCTTGACAGAACAGCCCTATCGAAGCTTTAGATTGGTTCTGTCCAAGTCCCGAAAGCTCTCTTCTGAAAAAAAATTTAGGTCAAAACCCTACATATAGCAGAAGATGGGCGTCGGGGGCCTGCCAGGTGGGTCACAAGCCTGCTAGGCACGGCCAGGGGGTGGCCTCGCCTGGCAGGCTTGCCACCTCCTGGTGGCCCCCTCTGACATCTGTTTCGCCCAATATATTTTTTCCAAAATAATTCTTAGTAAATTTTCAAGACTTTTGGAGTTGTGCAGAATAGGTATCTCAGATTTGCTCCTTTTCTAGTCCAGAATTCCAGTTGCCGACATTCTCCCTCTTCATGTAAACCTTATAAAATAAGAGAGAGAAAAGACATAAGTATTGTATCACAATGTGTAATAACATCCCATAATACAATAAATATCAACATAAAAGTATAATGCAAAATAGACGTATTAGTCTACCCCCTCAGAAGCGAATAACTGGTGGTTAAATCGATGAATCGGATGATATTTGTAACGGGTAGTTACTAGAACTAATGACACTGAAAAGGTATAGCATGAGTCAGTCATGTGCACTGATCTCACTGGAACCCAAGCGTCAGGATAAGGGGGTGCGTACCCACGAGAGTATTCACACATTTCTGTTTTTAACAATGTACAAAACGAATATTGATGTCGTGATGGTGGAGGCTATGATCATGCATGATGGATTATTCCTGACGAATTTTATGAGATTCCATGAAGTATAAGTGGAATCTGATTCACTTGAAGTTACCCATTTCTGCACAGGACAACGATGCCGGGACATAACAACAACGATCTTTATAGAATCCGTTGATTTGTCTACAAGCAAAGGAAAGGTTAAGTTTTTGCATTGTCTGCATGAAGGGAACCGTGTGGCTCATGAGCTGGCTATTTTTTATTGCCATAACAAGGTTGATGAACCCTCAGACTTTTTGATAGACAAGCTAGCAAACAATGTAATAATGCTCTAAAATAATAAAGCTACTCATGATGCCCTTCCATAGAAAAAGTTGAGCTATAAGGTTTTCCAAAACTAACAGGATTAGCCAAGTAAAACATTCATACTCTCTCGGAAATATTATGCGGATTAAATAATGAGCGGGGAAAGATCTAGTGCTTATCTTTCTTTATAACTAGCCAATACCCCGTGCGCTTGCCATGGATTTGAGATTTGATTTCTCATTGTCTTATACAATATAAATTCATTTCCTAAGATATGAACTATGAGATCAATCTCAACATAAACATAAAAATAAAAAATCTTAACTTTAAAACTTGAACATGCTATAATTAAGTGAAATCGTATTTAATACTTCCTTCGTCTCGGTGTATTAGTCATCTTACATTGTGCACCACGACCAAGATGAAGGGGAAAAACAAGAGAACTTAATATTTATTAGCTAATTAATATCATTGCATGCAATAAACTGACCAATGCATGTGGTGCTAGGTAGTCTCAAGTCATTAAAAACATACACGCCCCACATTTTCTATTGGTTGATTGTTAAGAAACAAAAAAAAGAGGTGAGAATTAATGCATCGCGCCTAAGTGTTTGAGGAAAATCTGATTTTCGTAAGATGACATATACACCGAGAGCGGAGGGAGTACCCACTTAGAGCACATTGCGCATGTTGCATGCTAGGAAGACACTCATGTCATGATTAGACGGGTGATAACAAGCAATCTAGCAAATCTAACGACCAGGACAATCTTGATGATGTGGAAGCACGCATGCGAAACAAAATAGCTATTTAAGGATGTCTGTTGGGGTTTATCTACATAAGATATATAGATACCGAATAGTTGGTTGTATTGCCCATTCCTATCATAAGGCATGCATTTTCCATTCTCTGATTGCAAGACAACTCTTGTACATATCACAGTCGACATATTTATCTTCAAATACTTAACTTGCCCGCATATTAAGTATTTATAAACAATTTAGAGAATACAATGTGGTGAAACAAAGAGAAATAATAATAGGCAGTTAAATATCAACAATCGTAAAAGAATTTTATGCAATGGTCGGAGAAGGTTATGAATCACTTCTAAGAGTGTGTAAGGACTCTTGCTTCGTTGTGCTACACCCGAGTAGAGACTCCGGGACGATAAGGACGAGGACGATATACGTTAGGGATATGGTTGTTATGGGAGTCATATTATCCGCAATCACATGATCATGTGATCATAACATATCCCATATAGCTACCAAAATATCGGCTCTCGTCTACCTATATAAGATATAGACGAGCCACCGTCAGAATGAAGGCCGACTTAGGAAGGAATTCATGACCATTGTCATCCTCTCAACAATAAAGATGAATACGTTTTTTTAGAAACATAAATACAAATATGTAGGACGTAGAGTTACTATTCATCCGTGGGCTTGAAACACAATGGTGGAGGTAGGGTTATTCACATGTATTCACATGAATACCAAATATTATGGCCCAAAAATCCAGCATACGTACATAATATAGATACTAATTATGAAGGCATGTAATCCGAGACCTCCTAGTGCCACACCGCACACGCGCGTGATGCCAGCAAAATAAAACTGACTACGGGTTTTAAAAATTCAAGAAATGTTCATACAAAAAGTTCATGAATTTGAAAAAAATCATGGATTCGGAAAAAAAACTTGTGTTTGAAAAAATATCGTGCATTTGAAAACATTCACGAATTTAAAAAAATATCATGAATTTGAAAATTTGGAAAATGGTAATGAATTTAAAACAATCATGGATTTGAATATTATCCACAAATTTGGAAAAACTTAACAGCTTTGAAGGAAAATCCTTGATTTGAAAATCACTCACGAATTTGAAAACGGTACATGTTTTTTTTTCTCACAAACTTGGATTGTTTGTGATTTTCTAAAACTCGCGAATATGAAAAAAAGTCATATTTAAATAAGAAATAAAACAAAAAAAGATGAAGAAAAATCAGAAAAAACACCAAGGAAAAAACTGTGTGGAAGCTTCTAGAGCTTCACAAAACCAAAAGCTGAAAGTTGCGACAGACTACGAAGATGGCCTCTAGATGGGCTAGCCCACTCACCACGAATGTACAATAAAAGAGTTGTGCATTAGTCCGATTTCACACTATAAGAGTTAATAATAAAAGATGATCTTGTGGTCAACTCCATCTAGACCCTAAGTTCGATTGTCCATTAATTGTCTACATTTTTTAACAATAAAAGAGTTTCCAATTCCTTGTAGGTTATCCACCTAGTATTGGATCGGTAGGTGGTGTTGGAGATATGCCCTAGAGACAATCATGTATGATGATATTTCCTATATGTTTATGAACAAAGATAGTCCTTGGACATTATCAATGATGTGTATTAACAAGTACGTGACTTGTTTGTGAGATTATGTATTATATGATGATTGTCCTAAATGGTCCCTAGTCAAAAGGGTTGTGTGGACGCGCAGCTAGTTAGACTAGCATATAACACGATGGATGGTTCGATCTCACTAACCATGTAGCATTGGATGCTAGCCGGATAATATGGACTCAGAAAGATCTAGTCGGATTCGACGTAGTCAGATCCGAGTTGAGATAAGGTCTGAGTTGGACAGACCCAACTATGAGACGCAGCGATAGGTCATCTATGAGTCTCTAGTACAACATACGTTCTATGTCCTAAGACCCGAGATGACGCATGTACTGGGGATGGTGACAAACCTGCTTTGGACTGACCAAACGCTACTCTGTGACTAGGTAGTTACAAGGTAGGTTTCGGGCTTGTCCGGACCCATGTTGTGAGACATGGTCGAGCAAGATGGGATTTTCCCCTTGATTAGGAGAGATATACTCTGGGCCCCTTGGATGATCCGACCTGAATAAGCATGGCCATGCGGTGAGAATTATGAGATAATCTGAAGTGTTGGTCGGATTCACCGGAACAAGAAAGAGGTCATGCTGCAAGAAGGATGCCCATATCACCTTGTGCACGACAACATATATCGTGTGGCAAAGGGAACAGAAGTGTGAAGTATAGGTTCGCCTAACCAGCTTCATCGGACACTTGGAGTCGGCACACTTTGCTAGAGGCCGCTACTGACTAGTCGAGCCGGATGTGATCTGACTCGCGATCAAGTGAATGAGAACCTAAAGGGTCACGCGCTTAAGGGAAGGAACACGTGGGCTTTAGGATCCGTGCGAGGCCCAAGAGTTGAGCCTACGACGGACGCCTATATATAGTGGAGGTGCGGCATACTTATTTAGTAGATTGCTTCGGTGTTGTCATTAGGGCTTTGCATGAGTTGCACCTAGCCACCTCCACTCGTCGTCGCCGACTATGTGATCGGACCTAGCAGTCCGCCGCATGGTGTTCCTCCTGCACGCACGGATACCGTTAAAGGTGGTGCACTTGTGCTGCTTCGGCGAACCTGTACGAGGAAGATCGGTGATCGGCTGCTCGAGGAGATTGGACCGACTGTTCGAGGGAGATCGGGTGAGGTGGAGACGGACCTCGCGGACGCGCTGCCCCAACTCTACTTCCGCTGCACGGCACTGCACGTCTAGTGATAACGATCTTTGATCCATCTCCATAGCATTTTCTTGGATGTTCTGTGTGTTGGAATTTTTTAGTTTGCATGTGATGCACCTACAGTAGAACCCAACAGGTGGTCCTTACTTCAATGTGTGGAGGCATGAAATTTTCATATGTTGATATGTCTCCAATGTATCTATAATTTTTGCTTGTTCCATGTTGTTATATTATCAATCTTGGATGTTTTACAATCATTTTATAGCAACTTTATATAATTTTTGGGAACTAACCTATTGACATAGTGCCAAAGTGCCATTTGCTATTTTTGCTTGTTTTTTACTTCGCAGAAAAATAGTACCTAATGGAGCCCAAATGCTTCGGGGATTTTTGTGGATTTTTATGGACCAGAAGAAGAAAGATGGGCCAAACAACACCACAAGAGGGGGCCCAGGGTGGCCACACTCCACCAGGGCGCGTCAGAGGCCCCTGGCATAGCCTGGTGGAGGGTGCGCACCCCGGGCACCGCAGAATCGACTATCGAGCCTATAAATTCCCTGAAAATCCAAAAACCCTAGGGGAGTCGACGAAACATAATTCCATCTGCCGCAAATTCCAGAACCTCGAGATCCAAACTAACACCATCACGAAGGGGTTCATCTTTTTCATAGGTGCCTCTCTGATGATGCGTGAGTAGTCCACCATAGACCTACGGGTTTTTAGGCAGTAGCTAGATGGCTTCCTCTCTCTCCATGTTTCTCAATACAATGGTCTCTTGGAGATCTATTTGATGTAATGACTTTTGCGGTGTGTTTGTTGGGGTCCGATGAATTTTGAGTTCATGATCAGTTTCTATCCATGAATATGATTTGAGTCTTCTTTGATCTCTTATTTGCATGATTACTTATATCCTCATATTTCTTCTTAGGATCTTTGGTTTAGTTAGGCCAACTAGATCGATTTTTCTTGCCATGGGAAGAGGTGCTTTGTGATGGATTCGATCTTGCGGTGTTCTTTCCCAGTGACAGAAAGGACAGCAAGGCACGCATGTATCATTGTCATTAAGGATAAAAATATGGGGTCTATTCCCACATTAATAGATCTTGTCTACATCATGTCAACGTTCTTATTGCATTACTCCGTTTCTCCATGAACTTAATACACTAGATGCATGCTTGATAGCGGTCGATGTGTGGAGTAATAGAAGTAGATGCAAAATCGTTTCGGTCTACTTATCTTGGACGTGATGCCTATATAATGATCAATGCTTGGATATCGTCATGATTATTTGGTCTTGTATCAATTGCCCAACAGTAATTTGTTCACCCACCGTGTGCTATATCCATGAGAGAAGCCACTAGTGAAACCTACGGCCTCCGGGTCTACTTTTCCAACATATTGCTTTCCAATCTACTATTTGCAACTTTTGTTTTCAGATCTATTAACCAAAAAAACAAAAATACCTTGTTGCACTTTTTGTTTATTTATTTTACTTTGTATTCTTGCGATATCTATTTGCCAAAACTATCATTACCTAATATATCTTATTACTGTAGAGAGCATGACAAACTCTCTTTCGTGTCGGGTTGCAACTATTTGTTGTTTTGTATGCATGTGTTGCTTACGTGGGTGCGTGATCTTCCTCTATGGATTGATACATTGGTTTCACAAACTAAGGGAAATACTTATCGTCGCGATGCTGCATCATCCCTTCCTCTTTGGGAGAAATACCGATACAGTCTCAAGCCACGTCAGATGTCTAGGTGTAGCACAGTCTCTATACTACATCCTACTTTGATGATGGTCTAGAAATGATCGTTGACGATGCATAAGTGTGTCATGTTATCCCTACTAAGTCTGTCTTAGCCTCAACGAACATGTTTATTTTATTTTCTGTAAGACTGCTTCATAATAAAAAAGCGGTTGCCCGCATCAATCAATGCAGAGGCCAGAAGATACAATACCTAACCTAACTTTTCAAAGAAAAACTTGCCAGTAACACATTTATGGTTATATTACACACTAGAGCAAGCCTCACGCACACTCAGCCCAACATATTATGAGTTCTCATTTAGCCTTGCTAATCAGTGCCCTCAACAGGTTCGCTCCTGTTTAGCTTTTTATATCTGACTTCTGGAGCAAGGAAATCTTTAGGGATTTACTGTCTTCATCTTCATCAGTTAACTATGACAGCCACTGGGTATTGCACAGAATTTCTGGTAGCAATACATAGAAAAATAAATTTGGAGACAATACAAATGGTACTGTTTTTCATAGGGTACCAAATTGATGAATTCCTCTCTAAGGCATTAAGCTTCTATTACCATATACCTTCAAGCGTATCAGTTTTCTAAAAGCTGATTTATTTTCTCTCTTTGAAATCTGCATCAAGTAAACAATCGAAATTAAGAGTATCTTCTAAACATTTGTTTCCGATGTGTGTGACCAATACTCCTCGACCAGCTCATGAATGAGAGATCATTCAGTCTCCATGAACTTTGCAGGTTTGTCATACTCTGCTACTCTCCCTAAAGTGTTCATACATAACTCATTAGTATGGGAAAGATCTACAATATACTCCATATTTGGTATCAATTATAATTCATAAATTCCATATAAATTTGTGTTGTCAATAATACAATGGGTTCAACTACAAGAAACAACTATACTTATAGTAAGTTGCCAATAAGAGAAACATACCATCTCTCAATGCAAGTATTATATCACAGTCCAAAAAATTGGTATGCGGTGTGCAATTGTTATAACAATGCAATATTTGAACTTTGTTCGGATCGTTTCCTGCAAGACAACATCTATTGTGTTGTCTATAGATTTTGTTGCTTCATCAAGAACTAAGATACGACATCTTCTCAAAAGTGTGCGTCCCAGATAGAAGAGCTGCCTTTGGCCCATTCTCCAATTCATGTCGTCTTCCACAACTATTATGGTAGGATCTTGATTAGTATCATGAATAAGATAGTTCCAAACATCATGCTGGCAAAAGGATATAGTTATGTCCATAGGAAGGTCTGGATGTGATTCTACAAACATAAAATTCAACACATACACATTGAACATGATTTCAGTTTTGCTAAGAGCCCGCTTGCGTATTCGAACTTCGAATTACTGGCCTGCACACCCATGATACTCCTCCCTTGGTGGGGAATATGCTAGGAGGACTACTAACAATTTAACATTTTTATTAGTGAAAATGCATTTTCACAACTATTTGAATTTCTGGAATGATTAGAGCGGAGTTTTCTGTTTTCCCAGTCTATTAGTTTCAAAAAAGGAACCACGTAAACCAATTATAGATGAAGTGAGGTCTCGTACCAAGTGAATCCAATCCATGTCCCTTCTCTTGGACAGCTTTAAGAAGTTGACATGAGCCAAGAACCTGCATCATAAACAAATGGAATAACCACTTTAATGATTCCTTTTGAAATGTACATATGCCATAAAATGAGAAAGGAGGCCCTAAGCCTAGCTCAGTCGGTGGAAGGTGTGGATGCACACTCCTATCAGGCCATCACTCATGTTTGAGTTCTCAACCCAAATTTTAGTGTCTATTTCTTCAATGAATGAACAATTGTCTAGTAATTCCTAGGCAACCTAGTTTTTTATATGAGAAAATCAACTTGTCCTTTGAGATTCCCCTAGTCGGTGAACTTGACTTATTCACCCTGAACTCTCTAAAATTGTTAGGTACCCACTCCTTCCCATAATATAATGTGCAATGGTTTTTGTGAAAGTCAAGCTTCACAAACTTTGAGGAAGTTCATCATAAATTTATCTATAGACAAAATCCTAATATATACCAGATGAAAATATATTTCATGATGAATCTCATGGTATTGATTTGGTATATTACATGTTGATAATTTTTGTATAAAGTTGGTCATAGTTTACATGGTTTGAATCTAAAAAATTCAAATGTGCACTATATATTCAGATATATGGAGTATATCCGTATATGTCAAAGTAACTGAGTTAAATTTCCACAGTACTAAAGATGACAATCACATGATTAAACATTATAGCATGTTATTTTTATCTAATACCTTTTTATCATAATATTATCTGATCATTTGGTAAAATCAGAAAAATCAACATAGATAGCAGGGTAAATCTTAATTCCCATATTTGTAGATCTGAGAATTTTCCAAGAGGATCTAGATTGTATCTTATTGTACCATGAAAAAGTGTTGGATCTTGTGGAATGATACCCAAACGCGGATGTAGGTCATGTAACCCTATTGTACTAATGTCCATAGAGTATATAATTATTTTTCCTTCATCGGGTTCAACAAGACGGAATAATGCACCATTTAACATTGTCTTCCGACTTCCTGTCTGACCAACTATACCAATCTTATCTCCACCTTGAAACTTCCAAGTGATTCCATGTAGTACAAGGGGAGCATCTTTCCTATACCTGATGTGTTGAATGAAAATAAATCGCATGAATTTGTAAGAACTGTTAGGTGTACATGTAAATATTTATATTTGATTACCTTTAAATATCTAAGTTCCACATATCCATCTTGGGGCCAATCTCGCAATGGTCGATTTTCTTCAATAACTTACTTTGCTTCACTTTTTATGTCCATGTATTGGTTCACTCGTTCCACTGATATTATTTGATTCACAAGGTTGCATTGGTTTTGAATAGAGCAAACAAATGACACATTTAGCAAAAGACCATAGTACAATACCATTCCCCCAAAACACGTGCATGTACGAAAGCAATAAATTAACTCTACTATTTATAATGGTGCTATATATATGTTGTATAGTATTAGATACTTTATCTAGTTGACTACAACACATAACCACTAGGACTTGAAATACATTTCATAAAAGATGAAAACATATCCATCAAATCATCAGAGCAAGTGATGGCTTGAGAAATGAATGGCGTTTTGTATTCACCATATTCTACCTGGTAGAACGCGGAAAATATGATCTCCATATTCTGCATAAACATTACTACCTCAATTTGTAAACATAAGACATTCTAAAACATGTTCATTTAAATGTTTCTAACTTTACTAACAAAATAATCTAACTTTGAGTGCTATTATATTGATAGAAAGTGTATGTGCAGGTAAGGTCAAAATAATATCATATTCTTCATCAATATTATTTCATAATATAAATATCTTCTACTTTTCTGCAAACATGCACATAACAAAAGTAAATGTCAAATAAATTTGTTTGAAACCCATGTCATGTCCAAAACGTTATCTATTTACGCGTGGAGGGAGTATAAGTATGCTCTCATGAAAAATGATATGAAAAGGTAGCAACATTTACATAGTAATGCATCAAACATTAATTGCAATTAGTTCTAAGCATCGATGGCCTCAGAATGACCTGGCCACTCAATGTTGTCAAATTGAAGCAATGTGGTTTTCATTTAGTTGCTTACCAGGGCTAAAAGTTCCTTAAGGAAGAAGAGCCATGACAAGAGCAGAAAAGGAAAGAACAGAGGCGCTCATCATTTCCAGGTGTTGAATCAACCATTCAGTTGTGGAAAAATTACAGAAATATGGACTCGCATTATTGTCAACAAGATTCAATTTTTTATCCAACAAACGATCTTCTTCCTCAAAGGCTCTTATTGTTATAGCCCTAAAATCGATTCACCTATGTGATTCGCAAGAGCAAACTTGGTAGTACCATTGGTCCGCATTAGTTCCTTGGTCGAGGCTAGATAGTACCTCTACATGACCAAACATTATAAGTTTGTTACGAAGAATTTTCAATGCAAAACTGAAGGCTCGTTCACCCCTAGACAAAAATAGCAGCATAGGACATCAACTAGTGAATCTAATAAAATAATGACATAAATGATTAGCCATAAAGTAACAGACATACCAATTACCTACAACCTAATTTCCAAAACTATCATGGGCATGGATACAAGTAGAACTTCCCATGTAGCAACAGCCAATACCCCTAGATTACTATATGCATTTCAGGTATCGCCAAGGCTAAACACAAAGGCAAATGGAAGATCGAGGTCAATGATACTCAAATCTTAAGAGACCTGCATTAGAAGAAAAATAGAGCTAGTTAATCTATTTGGAGAAAATCTGTGGGCGTAAAACGGAGCTGTAGTTTCTTGCATTTGTCATTTGTTAAGAATCCTTACCCGCTAAAAAACCTTCCTAAAGAAGTAGAATCAAAAAAGGACAATGGTGCACCGAACAATTAATTGAGTAACTGGGAAAATAAGGATCTTGATGTCTGGATCCCAAGAAAGATGACGGCCAAGGATCTTGATAGCATGAAGAACACTGTGCAAACTTCAATAATAATGCACATAGAAATTAACTTTAGCGCACTAACATGAGGATTTTGGACATTAGCAGCCATCCATGAATTCTATGATATTTGTCCAGCTACGAAAATTATGTGAGAAATAACACAAAAAGAGAAATACAAGAAGCCTTTGTTCGGCTTAACACCTGAATCCCCTTTTTCACTTTCCTCTTTCTTGATGGGTTGATTTGCCGGTGATGGCATCATTGACTCTAGATATCTGCTTCCATGAATACCATATGTCTCCTTTATTGATACTTCATTGGTTCTTTGAGGGGATATATTGTTATTAAGATCCTAAACACCAATAGTATCTTTATGGGTAGTGAAAAGGTTTTGAAATTCTTCACAATCTACCAATAAATCTTGATAAAGTGCATATCGAATAACCTCTCCATCTAACATTAACTGACAAAACATCATCGCTTATTTTAGAGTAATTGACAAATAAATATAGATCATAGATGCACAAATATCACCATATGGTGACCTTTTCTAGGTAAGGAGATTGTAACAGCCCGGGACCGACGCTCCAAAAGATTCCCCTTTTATTCCATTGTCGTTGTGTGTTTCATTTGGTTGTTGCATTCATCATTGCATCATTCGCATCATCTGCATAGCAGCGTCACTTGTTTTCGAAAACTTGCATCCGTTCGTAGTCGCCGGTTCTCTCCGTTCTTGTCGTTGCCCGTTTTAGACCAACCACACGCTAAAAACGCGCCCATGGCATCGTTTAAAATACCGTTTTTAAGGCGCGCTAAAAATATTCTCGGATTTTGGACAAAACCTGGTGTGCGGTCTTATTATAGTGTAGGTAGACCGCCTGCCAAATTTCGTCGCATTCTGAGCCCGTTTAATTTCCCAACGGTCAACCGTAGTAGTGCGGTCATCGGTTATTCGTCGAACATTTTTCGGTGTTTTAAACCTCGTGTCACGGGTCGCAAACCTCCCTCTCATCTCCCCATATCCCATCTACACAGCCGCTAGCCCACTTAGCCCCCCTCCATTCGTGGTCTTCGGATTGTGATCGGACGGACGAGAACCAACCCCTAGTGCCTCCCCTATATATAACCCCATGGAGAGAGCCCCCTCACTCTCTAGGGTTCCCCCATGTAAAATTGCAGCCACCCCCCTAGAAAACCCCACCTTCTAGCCCCCCATCCCCCCAATCCCGAAATCCTCTCCTCCCCCTCCATTTTCAGCCCTCAGATCCGTAATTAGAGGCCCAGATTTCGTCCTCTAGCCCCACCGGACAATGTCCGTGACCAACCTGGACAATGTTCGCGCCGCCAGATGCCCAGATCCAGCCTGAGCTCGTCCTGTCCGTGCCCATGGAGCCTCCTTGCTAGCTCCCTAGCGACCACCTCTCCAGCCCCTCTGTCGCGCCCCTTCGGCCAACTAGCCCCGCCGCCAGCATCGCCCGGGTCCACCTCGCCGCTTCCCGCACCGGCCACCATGGCCTCGAGTCCCGCCACCATGGATGGCCTCCCGCAGCTGCGGCTCGGCACATCGCCTTGGTTCCTGGCCAGATCTGGTCGAGGAGCATCGGATCCACATCCCCTCGTCGTCCTCGCCTCCCCTCGCCCCGTCGCTGTAGGTCTGAGTCGTCGTCGCGGGTTGCAGCGCCGCCGGCTCCTATCGTTCGCTCGGGAACGAGCGAGCGAGCGCAGGCGCCTCCAACCCCGTGGCCGCCACCGCTCCGCCGTGGCCGGCCTCCCCAAGGCCCAGCCGGCCATCGCCTCGTCATGTCCCAGCGCCAAGGCCAGGCCCAGCCGCCCCAACCGGCCTGTGGGCACGCAGGTGAGCGTGCCCCACCTATCCAGTGCCAACCGTGCATCGGATTTAAAGACTTTATATATGAAACTTGACTAGAATTTCATGTAGATTCCAATTTCCAACTCTCACATGTATTTAAAATGTTTAACTTGTTGATTTCATGCAATTTTGCGTACAGGCCATGCTAAAATGAATTATTTCATAACTAATTAACCGTAGCTCCGAATTTAATGTTCCACATATGTAACTTGACTAGAATAACGTGTAGAATCTCATGCCACATGCTATTTCCATGTTAATTAAATATAAAACATGTTTAGTACAGATCTGGTCCAAATTCATAATATGCATATGGGCTTGGTTTGGAAATGCTATATGTTGCTTCCGGTCCCATTTAAAATGCCTAGATGATATAGATGTTCATGCTTCACCTCTTGACATGTTTAACAACATTTAATATTGTCGTGTACCTAAACTAGAATCAACTAAATATTTGATCGTGGAGTTTCGTCAATATGCAACTCATTGCATATTGAACTTCACTTAATATGTAGTAGTGGTTTGTTGTTCTTGCCATGCCATGCCATGCGTTGCATATTAAACCAGACATGCATGATATTTGTTTGTGCATCATGTCATGCATGTGTTGTGGTGTTCCGTGTGTTGATTGTTGTTTCGGATTGTTTCTTCTCGATAGAGTTCCGAAAGCATTCGGAGTGTGAGGATTCGTTCGACTACGTTGGCTCGTCTTCTTCATGGACTCGTTCTTCTTCCGAGCGGGATCTCAGGACAGATGACACATTTCCCTGGATGCCACTACTATCATTGCCATGATAGATGTCTCGTTTTCTATCGCTATGTCACGCTACGTACCACTTGTTTGACAAGCCTCCCAACATTGTCATGAAGAGCCTCTAACCCTCCACCTTCCCAACAAACCTGTGTTTGGCTATGTTACCGCTTGCACAGCCCTTCTTATAGTGTTTTTAGCTGCAGGTGCAATTGCTTCCATGTGACAACATGGACATTCTTTTGTTATCACAATATTATTGCTATTTAATTTAATGCACTTATACACTTGGTAAAGGGTGGAAGGCTTGGCCTTTTTTGTTTCACTCTTGCCGCCCTAGTTACTTGTGAACCGATGTTATGTTCCATAATTGAACGCTCCTAACATGCTCGAGGTTGTTATGGGGACCCCCTTGATTTTTGTTTTAGGATAAAGCTTGTCTGGCAAGGCCCAACATTGGTACTACATTTGCCTAATAACTAATAAAATTGCATAGGGACCTGCCGGCATCCGCGAATAATTAATCAACAACCCGAGCCAGTGCTCCTCATGAGTGTTGGTCCAAACTAGAGCACTGTGCGGGGCCAACCCAGGGCAACTCGGGATATTTCTATCATTCCACTGTACGCGTCGCTCATCTGCCGTGCCCTGAGAACGAGATACATGGCTCCTATCGGGATTGTCGGCACGTCAGGCGGCCTTGCTGGATTTGTTTTAGCTTTCTCGAACATCTTGAGTGATGAATTCCGATTTTTGTTCGGGCTATCTCGAGGTGGCATATTTCCTATGGAATTTCCTAGGAAGATCACGAGATCCGTGGTCGAGGTTATTCCCGCTGCGTGTGGTTAATTTGTGATGGACGAGTTGGAGCACCCCTGCAGGGTTAAATCTTTCAGAAAGTTGTGTCCGTGGTTATGTGGCAAACTTGGATACTTTGTTTAACACCCGATCATAGCAAACTTGAAGTAATCTAAAATAAAATACACCAACTATGTTTGTAACCGTGACTGTCTCTTCTCGTGAGTCCTTATCCGAGAGAGAACACAGTGGGGTTATGATTGACATAAGTAGGTGTTCAGGATCACTTAGTGATCATTACTAGTTCACGTCTGTTATGCGTAGACCCCCATACTTTAATTTTTGTATTCTTAAGTTAGCCACTCATAAATGCTTAGTCGCTTGCTGCGGCCTCACCACTTAACCATGCCTCACCCATTAAGCTTTAATAGTCTTGATGCCCTTGGAAATGAGATTGCTGAGTCCCTGTGGCTCACAGATTACTATAACAACGGTTGCAGGTACAGGTAATGCGATGATTGAACGTGATCGCGATGCTTGTTTGATTTGGAGTTCTTATTCTTCATCATCAATCTAGGATGGGTTCGAGGCGGCATCCTGGGATAGCAAGGATGGATGTCATTTTGTCGTTTGTTTTCGTCCGTAGTCGGACCCTGCTCTTATGTATGATGTTTGAGTATGTTGTTGTATTGATGTGATCTTGATGTAGCTTGTGGCGAGTGTAAGCCAATTCCATATACTCATCTCTTCTGTACATGTACTTGTAATGATATCCATTCTTGCAACACGACAAGATGCGCTTCTATCCCTGTCAAGGCCCTCATGCCGAAATAAGGATAGGATCACATCTTGGGCATGACAAGTTGGTATCAGAGCCTATACGGACATAGGAGCCCCCTTGATTGATCGAACTTGGCCGAGTCGAGTCTAGTGAAAACTATTTTGAGTCTAGTTATATTGGAGAGTAGGATTCTTTTTACTCCTCTTCTATGCTCCGGTGATGAATTATGACTTAGGAATTTTGATTCTACTCCTCTTCTCACTCAAAACAAATTTAGGATCACGCGGGTATTTTGGAAACTATATGATACCGATGTGATGGAGTTATGTCTTGGTGCTTCCTGTCTGACTTGATTTCTTCCGGGGAGTTGAGCTCCAGGGAATTCTTGGCACATCGTTATCATTCAGCTTCCTTAGTATCTAAGGACGGAGGGTGTTCGGAATTGCTTCAATACTTGTCGTGGTGAGATAAGGTCGGAGTCACCCAATACTGGGGAGGCGTCCGGGGTACCACCATGGTTAGTATCGTTGTGCTTTCGAGGATCGGAGTTAGATGGATTTCCGGAAGCCTCTGGTTATGTGTTGAAGGATGGATACAGTTGGGGTGTAGGTTTGTTAGTTGTGTGAGATATTTCCTCCTTGTATCCCCAACACCGGATTGCATAATCAGAAAGTTTTCGGAAGTTCTTAGGTGGGAATGCAAGTAGTTACCTAGGCTATCTTCCAACAGATCATGATGTGAGGTTGGGGTTCAACATCTAGTGGATTCATTTGTTCATGGTATTTCTTACAGAGGACAGTCTCGATTTATGCTTCGTCAAGCCTTGTAGTTCGCTATGCCTAGGGAGCATATTCGAGCGTCATTTCAATATGACAATGCAATGTACGATCGAGCCCGTGCAAACCTTACCACGAAAATATTGAGCGGAATCTCTATCATGAATTTGTTCTGGCTTATTTTGTAAGCCTCATCCCTTGTTTTGTTAGAGTATGGTAATTTGAGTTGCTTCGATGTCAAGTGGTGATTTCATATCTTTTCTAAGTTGTTCTCTCATATTTTATGGGAATGCTAATCCTTTGTTCAATTGATGTTGTCATGAAATTCTTTTACTACCAGTGTGCTTCTCTTCAAGATAATTCAATCATCTCCAATATTTGCAAGGTCAATCCTCATGTTTCTTTTTGGAGTTCGTCTCATCTGTCTCAAGTTATCTTTGTTTTTCCCCACCCTCCCACTCTTTTTCTTCATCAATTAAGTCTCATCCAAGTGCCTTTCTCTTCATTGATGCTTCGCTATCATTTCTTCCGTATTGTATCTGGTGATTCATTGTGAAGATGCTCAGGAGCTTTTAGTTCATCATTCTCCATTCCTGTTTTCTTCTCTGGTGGATTCAATTCAAGATCTCGGTGTTCATCATATCCTTTCTTATTCGCCCAATGGTTTCCATGTTGAAATTTCTTTTCCAAGCCTCTCTTGTTTATTAATCCCTCTATGTTTTATCCGGAGTGCTGAAGATATCTCAGAAGATTCATGTTTTATTTCAATCCTTTCAAATTATTCGAGGTTCTCACCTCATCAAGTTCTTAATTTGTACCTGTGCAATCTCTCTTTCTAAGCAATTGTTTCAATGGTAGTTTCTTTTCAGTGGGCCCATAACCCATAGGGTTTTTCACCAGGATCTTACCTGACTCTTCTAATCTTTTCGAAGATGTCCTCAAGTCCTCTTCTAATATTACGTAAGAATGATTTTCGTCAGTCATATCCCTTCTCGAAGATCGCTTCCGAATCATTTTCATTGTTGGCTCAACCTCCTTTATTCATTATTCCGGAGTGTCTCAATAATTCTTGGTGGCGTTCTCATCATCATTCTCATCATTGAAGACCCGAAGGAGAGTTTCTCTTAATCTTGGTCCATTCTCTTGAAGATTTGTCATCTCATCTTGTGCTATCATCTCTAGTTGTTTCCATTCATGAGAAATTGCTCCCATATCTCTCTGGTGCATTTCATAGTTGTTGTCAGTTCTCGATCCTCCGAAAGCCATCATTTCAGAAGATTTCTTCGTTCTTAGCTTTCAGCTTTCGTTCTCAAATTCTTCTGAATTGTTGTCTCTTCGTTCGTATCTCAATTATTCCGGTGCCTTGCTGAAGTTTTCTATTAGGTGGATCATGCTCTCTTCATTCTCATGTTATATCATTCATTTGTATTATCTTCTTTTGTTTCTAATTCTGACAGGTGTTCTCGTTCAAGACTTCTTCAAATTTGTGATATATCTCTCTCTCTCTTCAATCTTTTCAAGAAGAATAAGTGGTGTGCGAAATCCGTTGTTTATCATCAATTTAACTTGATGAAGGATAAGAATAACATAATTTTTATTCTAGTTTCATCAAGGTGATTTCAATCCTTCTTCCGGAGTGTTCATGGCATCAAATTCCCTGTTCTAGTTGTTCAGCTTTTCTTTTCCGGAGTTCCAAGTTTTCTCAAGTATCTCTTCGCGTAGATTCTTCTAAATCATGGCAAGGCTTCCATCTTATTCTTCCCAACCTTCATTCTTTGATCATCTTTGTTTCCGGAGTTCATCTCGATGCTTCTTCATGGTGGTTGTTAAGGATGTAATTCTTCTCGAAGTGTTCTTCAAGATTCTTGTTAGTGGTGCTCAAGTGTTCTTTATCTTCGATTTGTAAGTTCAATTCCTTCTCCATTGTCTTTTGAGATGGTGTTATTAAATTCTTGATTATGAGGAGTCTCGAAGGAAAATTGTCAAGAATATAATAAGTAAACCCATCTTGTTTTCTCAGAGTTATCTTGGGTTGGATTTCACCTAAAGCATTTCCTAGGGATTGTTGGTATCATTGTGTCTTAAATGATCCAAGTTTTCTCCTCCTTCTCTTTTGGTGAAAGAAGTTTTGCATATCTTGTTGCTCTCAAGCAATCAATTGTTTCTGGTGTGGCAGGTTGTCACCTCATAATTTTGAGTTGTTTTCCATAAGCCCATAACAAGCTATACTTTTCATTGTTGATTCTTCATCAACTCCATTCAACCTATGCTTTTCAAATTCAATTGTGCTGGAAATTGTCATTTTCTTATCCGTTCCTTTCCTTCCATCAATCCAATTTCTATTCTCTTGTTACGGAGGCCTTGTAATGTTTCTCTCTTCAATCTATCATCTTGCCTTGTTAAGATCATGTTCTTACCTTGTTTGTCCATTAACCGGAGTGCTATGAAATCTTTCGTGATCCTTCCATCTTATGAAGTTTTGATTCCAATCCAACCGAAGTTTGGTCTATCTCTTTCAATTTCTTTCCATCATATCAATTTTTCCTCTCTATCCTACCGAAGTGCTGCCGAAATTTCTTTTGAATTCTTGCTTGTTCCTCATCTCGTTCTTCATTGCTTTTCAACCTTCATGTTTTATTGGTTTCACTCATTTCTCAAAGAAGCAACTAAGATTTACCTCTTGCTCTTTCTCTTCCCCTTCTCATTCTAGATCTCAGGACGAGATCCTCATGTAGTGGAGGAGAGTTGTAACAGCCCGGGACCGACGCTCCAAAAGATTCCCCTTTTATTTCATTGTCATCATGTGTTTCATTTGGTTGTTGCATTCATCAATGCATCATTCGCATCATCTGCATAGCATCGTCACTTGTTTTCGAAAACTTGCATCCGTTCGTAGTCGCCGGTTCTCTCCCTTCTTGTTGTTGCCCGTTTCAGACCAACCACACACGTACGCGCCCGCGACATCGTTTAAAAAACTGTTTTTAAGGCCGGCTAAAAATATTATCGGATTGGGTCGAAACATGGCGTGCTGTCTTATTATAGTGTAGGTAGACCGTTTGCCAAATTTCGTCACATTCCGAGCCCGTTTGATTTCCCAACGGTCAAACGTAGCAGTGCGGTCATCGATTATTCGTCGGACGTTTTTCGGTGTTTCAAACCTCGTGTCACGGACCTCAAACCTCCCTCTCATCTTCCCATAGCCCATCTACACAGCCGCTAGCCCACTTAGCCCCCCCTCCGTTCGTGGTCTTCGGATCGTGATCGGACGGACGAGAACTAACCCCTACTGCCTCCCCTATATATAACCCCATGGAGAGAGCCCCTCACTCTCTAGGGTTCCCCCATGTAAAATTGCAACCACCCCCTAGAAACCCCATCTTCTAGCCCCCCATCCCTCCAATCCCGAAATCCTCTCCCCCCCCCCCCCCCCCCTCCACCATTTTCAGCCCTCGGATCCGTAATTAGAGACCCAGATTTTGTCCTCTAGCCCCACCGGACAATGTCCGCGACTAACCCGGACAATGTCTGTGCCGCCAGATGCCCAGATCCAGCCCGAGCTCGTCTTGTGCCTGCCCATGGCGCCTCCTCGCCAGCTCCCTAGCGACCACCTCTCCGGCCCCGCCGTCGCGCCCCTCCGGCCGACCAGCCCTGCCGCCAGCATCGACCGGGTCCTCCTCGCCGCTTCCCACGCCGGCCGCCATGGCCTCGAGCCCCGCCGCCATGGATGCCCTCCCGCAGCTGTAGCTCGACGCGTCGCCTTGGTTCCTGGCCAGATCCGGTCGAGGAGCATCGGATCCGCGTCCCCTCGTCGTCCTCGCCTCCCCTCGCCCCGTCGCTTCAGGTCCGAGCCGCCGTTGCGGGTTGCAGCGCCGCTGGCTGCTGTTGTTCCGCTCGGGAACGAGCGAGCGAGCGTAGGCGCCTCCAACCCCGTGGTTGTCGCCTCTCCGCCTGGGCCGGCCATCGCCTCGCCTTGTCCCAGCGCCAAGGCCAGGCCCAGCCGCCTCAACTGGCTCGTGGGCACGCAGGTGAGCGTGCCCCGCCTATCCAGCGCCCGTGCGCTTTATAGTTATCTTGCTCCCGCCCTGTTGGCCCAGTTCCTATTGCAGATTCGGCCCAGACTATGTTCTTTTTTTCATTCGGCGATTTTGTTAATTATCCAGTGATTAAATAAATTGCAGAAAACCCTTGTTTTTAAAATTGCTAATATCTAATCAACCTGCATCGGATTTAAAAACTTTATATACGAAACTTGACTAGAATTTCGTGTAGATTCCAATTTCCAACTCTCACATGTATTTAAAATGTTTAACTTGCTGATTTCATGCAATTTGCGTATAGTCCATGCTAAAATGATTTATTTCATAACTAATTAACCGTAGCTCCGAATTTAATGTTCCACATATGTAACTTGACTAGAATAACGTGTAGAATCTCATGCCACACGTTATTTACATGTTAATTAAATATAAAACATGTTTAGTACAGATTTGGTCCAAATTCATAATGTGCATATGGGGTTGGTTCGGAAATGCTATATGTTGCTTCCAGCCCCATTTAAAATGCCTAGATGATATAGATGTTCATGCTTCACCTCTTGCCATGTTTAACAATATTTAATATTGTCATGTACCTAAACGGGACTCAAATAAATATTTGATTGTGGAGTTTCATCAATACGCAACTCGTTGCATATTGAACTTCACTTAATATGTAGTAGTTGTTTGTTGTTCTTGCCATTCCATGCCATGCATTGCATATTAAACCGGACATGCATCATATTTGTTTGCACATCATGTCATGCATGTGTTGTGTTGTTCCGTGTGTTGATTGTTGTTTCGGATTGTTTCTTCTTGATAGAGTTCCGAAAGCGTTCGGAGTGTGAGGATTCGTTCTACTACGTTAGCTCGTCTTCTTCATGGACTCGTTCTTCTTCCGAGTGGGATCTCAGGCAAGATGACACATTTCTCTAGATACCACTACTATCATTTCCATGCTAGATGTATCGTTTTCTATCGCTATGTCACGCTACCTACCACTTGTTTGACAAGCCTCCCAACATTGCCATGAACAGCCTCTAACCCTCCACCTTCACAGCAAACCTTTGTTTGGCTATGTTACCGCTTGCTCAGCCCTTCCTATACCGTTTTTAGCTGCAGGTGCAATTGCTTCCATGTGACAACATGGACATTCTTTTGTTATCACAATATTATTGCTCTTTAATTTAATGCACTTATACACTTGGTAAAGGGTGGAAGGCTTGGCCTTTTGTTCCACTCTTGCCGCCCTAGTTACTTGTGAACCGGTGTTATGTTCCATAATTGAGCGCTCCTAACATGCTCAGGGTTGTTATGGGGACCCCCTTGATTTTTCATTTTAGAATAAAGCTTGTCTGGCAAGGCCCAACATTGGTACTACATTTTCCTAATAACTAATAAAATTGCATAGGGACCCGCCGGCACCCGCGAATAATTAATCAACAACCTGGGCCAGTGCTCCTCATGAGTGTTGGTCCAAACTAGAGCACTGTGCGGGGCCAACCCGGGGCAACTCGGGAGATTTCTATCAGGCCACTATATGCATTGCTCATCTGCCGCACCCTGAGAACGAGATATGCGGCTCCTATCGGGATTGTCGGCATGTCAGACGGCCCTGCTGGATTTGTTTTACCTCTCTCGAACGTCTTGAGTGAGGAATTCTAATTTTTCTTTGGGCTATCTCGAGGTGGCGGATTTCCTATGGAATTGCCTAGGAAGATCACAAGATCCGTGGTCAAGGTTATTCCCGCTGCGTGTGGTTCATTTATGATGGACGAGTTGGAGCACCCCTGCAGGGTTTAATCTTTCGAAAAGTCGTGCCCACGGTTATGTGGCAAACTTGATGTAAACTCAAATAAAATACACTAACTATGTGCGTAACTGTGACTGTCTCTTCTCATGAGTCCTTATCCGAGAGAGAACACGATGGGGTTTTGATTGACGTAACTAGGTGTTTAGGATCACTTAGTGATCATTACTAGTTCACGTATGTTATGCATAGACCCCCATACTTTACTTTATGTATTCGTAAGTTAGCCACTCATAAATGCTTAGTCGCTTGCTACAGCCTCACCACTTAACCATACCTCACCCATTAAGCTTTAATAGTCTTGATACCCTTGGAAATGAGATTGTTGAGTCCCTATGGCTCACAGATTACTACAACAATAGTTGTAGGTACTGTAATGTGATGATTGAACGTGAGCGCGATGCTTGTTTGATTTGGAGTTCTTCTTCTTCATCATCAATCTAGGATGGGTTCCAGGTGGCAGCCTGGGATAGCAAGGATGGATGTCATTTTGTCGGGGGTTTTCGTTCGTAGTCGGACCCTGCTCTTATGTATGATGTTTGAGTATGTTGTTGTATTGATGTGATCTTGATGTAGCTTGTGGCGAGTGTAAGCCAATTCCATATACTCATCTCTTCTTTACATGTACTTGTTATGATATCCATTCTTGCAGCATGACGAGATGCGCTTCTATCCCTGTCGAGGCCCTCATGCCGAAATAAGGATAGGATCACATCTTGGGCGTGACAGAGATATACCAAAATGGTGTCAAATGCGGGTAGAAAATCTAGTTGGTGAGTCACCAAGAGAACAGTGTTGTCTAACAGAGCACTCATGACATATCCCTATTACAAAAAGCTTCGTAAGAAAGTTCATAATCAAATAGTAATCATTCTATATTTGTTGAGATGATCCTTGCATTTAAGATAGTTGTGGTTGTATGGGCATCAACAACACTGAAAGGATCATCAAGAAGATAGATATATGCATTTTGGTATATGATACGTCTCCAACGTATCTATAATTTGTTATTGATATATGCTATTATATTATCATTCTACAATACTTTTTGAGTAATTATTTACCAATTTATTTGTGAGCACTAACCTATTGACCAAGTGCCTAGTGTCAGTTCCTGTTTTTTGTTTCGCACAAATCCCAAATCAAACAAAGTCCAAACGCAATAAAAAATTACGATAATTTTTTTGGAATATATGTGAATTTTGGGAGTTGGAATCAACGCAAGACGATGCCTGTGGGCTCCACAAGCCAATAGGGCGCGGCCTGGAGGTGGGGTCGTGCCTTGGTGGCTAGTGGCGATACCTTATGTCGATTGGGGCTCTCCTTTGGCCGCAAGAAGGATATTTTTGCGATAATAAACCCCTCAAAATTTCAGCCCGGTCGGAGTTACGGATCTCCCGATATTTACGAAACGGTGAAGGGGTCAGAAAACAGGAGAGAAAACAGGAGAGAAACAGAGAGAGAGAGAGAGAGAGAGAGAGAGATCCAATCTCGGAGGTGGTTTTTTTCCTCCGAGATCCATGGAGACTATGGACTAGAGGGGAAACCCTCCTCCCACCTAGGGAGGAGGCCAAGGAAGAATAGGAAGGAGGAGGGGGCTCTCTCCCCCTCTCTCCCCATGGCGCCGGAGCGCCGCCGGGGCATTCATCGTCACGGTGATCTACACCAACAACTTCGTCGCTGTCACCACCAACTCTCTCCCCCTCCATGCAGGAGTGTAAAACCTCTTCTCCCCGCTATATTCACTACTTGAACATGTTTCTTAATGCTATATATTATTATCCAATGATGTGTGCCTATCCTATGATGTTTGTGTTGGAAATATGCCCTAGAGGCAATAATAAATTAGTTATTATCATATTTCCTTGTTCATGATAATCGTTTATTATCCATGCTATAATTGTATTGATCGGAGACTTAAATGCATGTGTGGATACATAGACAAAACCATGTCCATAGTATGCCGCTAAATGTCATATTGGTATAAAGCGCATGTAGAAACTCCATGGTGATGGATATTTGGACTCATTCGATTTCGAATCGGTTGAGACATGCGAACCATGCCTCTTGGGCAAGATGACTAAAGGACCCCGTTGGATGGAGCGGGCAAGTGATTCATTGGAAATGATACATGTTGATGTATGCAATCTAGTGAGTCTTGTAGCGTGCAGTGGATATCGTTATTTTCTTACCTTCACTGATGATTTGAGTAGATATAGTGTATATTTACTTAATGAAACACAAGTCTGAATCGTTTGAAAGGTTCAAGCAAATTCAGAGTGAAGTTTAAAGATCATCGTGACAAGAAGATAAAAATGACCGCGATATGATCGTGGAGGTGAATATCTGAGTTACGAGTTTGGCATACAACTTAAGACAACGTGAAATTTGTTTCACAGCTAACGCCACCTGGAACACCATGGTGTGATGGTGTGTCCGAACATCATAGTCATGCTCTATTGATATAGTGCATACTGTGATGTCTCTTACCGTTTTACTACTATAATTTTTGGGGTTATGCATTAGAGACAACTACATTCACTTTAAATAGGGCATCATCTAAATCCGTTGAGATGACACCGTGTGAATTATGGTTTGATAGAAACCTAAGCCGTCATTTCTTACTGTTTGGGGCTGCGATGCTTGTGTGGAAAATGTTTTCACATAATAAGCTAGAACCCAAAGCGGACAAATGTATCTTCATAGAATACCCTAAGAACAGATGGGTATGCCTTCTATCTCAGATCCGAGTGCAAAGTGTTTGTTGCTAGAACTGGGTCCTTTCTCGAGAAAAAGTTTCTCTCGAAAGAATTGAGTGGGAGGAAGATAGAACTTGATGAGGTTGTTAAACCTTTGTTCAACCAGAGAGTAGCGCAGCGCAGAAAGATGTTTCTGTGAAGCCTACGTTAGTTGAAGAGGAAGTTAATGATGATGATCATGAAGCTTCAGGATCAAGTTACTATCGAACTTCGTAGGTCGACAAGGATGTGTACTACTCCTGAGCGGTACGACAACTCTGTCTTGGAGGTCATGTTGTTGGACAACGATGAACGTACGAGCTATGGAGAAGCGATGATGGGCCCGGATTCCGACAAATGGTTGGAGGCCATGAAATCCGAGATAGGATCCATGTATTAAAACCAAGTGTAGACTTTGGTAGACTTGCTCGTTGGACAGCAGGTCGTTGAGTACAAATGGATCTTTAAAATGAAGACAGACACTGATGGTGAATGTCACTATTTGTAAAGCTCGACTTGTTGCAAAGATGTTTGTGACAAGTTCAAGGAGTTGACTACGATGAGACTTTCTCACTCGTAGCGATGCTAAAAGTCTGTTGGAATTATGTTAGCAGTTGCTGTGTTTTCAATTACGAAATCTGGCAGATGGATGTCAAAACATCGTTTCCTTAATGGTTTACTTGAGGAAAGGTTGTATGTGATACAACCAGAAGGTTTTGTCAGGCCTAAGGATGCTAAAAGGTGTGCAAGCTTCGGTGATCCTTCCATGGACTGAAGCAAGCATCTCGGAGTTGGAATATACGCTTTGATGAGGTGATCAAAGTTTTGATGTTTATACAAAGTTTATGAGAAACTTGTATTTGCAATAAAGTGAGTGGGAGCACTATAGAATTTCTGATAAGTATATGTGGATGACATATTGTTGTTCACAAATAATGTAGAGTTTCTGGAAAGCATAAAACGGTTATTTGGAAAGTGATTTTCAAAGGAAGACCTGGATAAAGCTACCTAATTGTTGAGCATCAAAATCTATAGAGATAGATCAAGATGCTTGATGAGACTTTCAATGAGTGCATACCTTCACAAGATTTTGAAAGAGTTCAAAATGGATCAGCCAGAGAAATAGTTCTCGTCTGATTTGTAAGGTGTGAAGTTGAGTGAGACTCAAAGCTCGACAACGGCAGAACAAAGAGAAAGGACGAACGTCGTCCCCTATGCCTTAGCCATATGCTCTATATTATGCCATGCTGTGTACCGCACCTATGTGTGCCTTGCCATGAGTCTGTCAAGGGGTACAAGAGTGGTCCAGGAGTGGATCACTGGACAGCGGTCGGAATTATCCTTAGTAAACAGAGGACTAAGGAAATGTTTCTTGATTATGGAGGTGATAAAGAGTTCGTCGTAAAGAGTTACGTCGATGCAAGCTTTAACACCTATCCGGATGACTAGTAGTAGCAATCTGGATACGTATAGTGGAGCAGCCATTTGGAAATAGTACCAAGTGGAGTGTGGTAGCAGTGTTTACGGTTTGACATAGAGATTTGAAAAGTACACACGGATCTGAATATCGCAGACCCGTTGACTATAAGACCTCTCTCACATGCAAAGCATGATCGAGCCCCAGAACTCATTGGGTGTTAGATTCATAACAATGCGAATCACATGGTGATGTGAACTAGATTATTGACTCTAGTGCAAGTGGGAGACTGTTGGAAATATGCCCTAGAGGCAATAATAAATTAGTTATTATCATATTTCCTTGTTCATGATAATCGTTTATTATCCATGCTATAATTGTATTGATCGGAGACTTAAATGCATGTGTGGATACATAGACAAAACCATGTCCCTAGTATGCCTCTAATGGACTAGCTCGTTGATCAAAGGATGGTTAAGGTTTCCTAGCCATGGACATGAGATGTCATTTGATAACGGGATCACATCATTAGGAGAATGATGTGATGGATAAGACCCAAACTACAAACATAGCATATGATCGTGTCAGTTTATTGCTACTGTTTTCTGCATGTCAAGTATATGTTCCTATGACCATGAGATCATGCAACTCACGGATATCGGAGGAGTGCCTTGTGTGTATCAAACGTCGCAACGTAACTGGGTGACTATAAAGGTGCTCTACAGGTATCTCCGATGGTGTTTGTTGAGTTGGCAAGGATCGAGACTGGGATTTGTTACTCCGTGTAACGGAGAGGTATCTCGGGGCCCACTCGGTAATGCAACATCACAATAAGCCTTGCAAGCAATGTGACTAATTGTTAGTTGCGGGATCTTGTATTACGGAACGAGTAAAGAGACTTGCCAGTAACGAGGTTGAATTAGGTATGGAGATACCGACGATCGAATCTCGGGCAAGTAACATACCGAAGAACAAAGGGAACGATATACGGGATTAACTGAATCCTTGACATAGAGGTTCGACCGATAAAGATCTTCGTAGAATATGTAGGAACCAATGTGGACGTCCAGGTCCCGCCATTGGTTATTGACCGTAGAGGTGTCTCGGTCATGTCTACATAGTTCTCGAACCCGCAGGGTCTGCACACTTAAGGTTCGGTGACGTTTCGGTAGTGTAGAGTTATGTATGGTGGTGACCGAAGGTTGTTCGGAGTCCCGGATGAGATCCCGGACATCACGAGGAGCTCCGGAATGGTCCGGAGGTAAAGATTCATATATAGGAAGTCCCAGTTTGGTTTCCGGAAAAGTTTCGGGCTCATCGGTAGTGTACCGGGAGTATCGGTATTGTACCGGGAGTGCCGGTAGTGTACCGGAGGACCTCCGGGAGGGGTATTTCGACCCCAAGAGGTCCATGGGCTGTGGAATAATAATAACCAGCCCTTAGTGGGCTGGGAAAACAGCCACAAAGGCCCATGGCGCAGGAGAGAAAGTCCTAAAGCAAAAAGTGGAAAATCAGCCAATAGGAGGCAATCCTACTCCAACTAGGATTGGAGGTGAAGTAGGATTGCTCCCACCTCCTATTTCGGCCGACCCAAAGGCCTTGGCTGCCTCTCCTCTCCTCTCCTCCTATATATACTAGTGGATTGGGTGGTTTTTGGATAGAATTTCCGGCCACGTGCTACCCGTTTCACCGGTGCACAGTTTCTCCTCTAGATCGGTTTTCCGCAGCGCTTAGGCGAAGCCCTGCCGGAATCACTCCACCACCATCACCAGAGCGCCGTCACGCTGCCGGTGAACTCTCTCTCCTCTCCACCTCCTCTTGCTGGATCAAGACGGTGGAGATCGTCATCAAGCTGCACGTGTGCTGAACGCGGAGGTGCCGTCCGTTCGGCGCTAGATCGGAAGGACCGTGATCGAGATCGCGAGACGGTTCATGATGAGATCGCGGAACGGATCGTGATGAGTTCGCGGGACAGATCGTGATCAAGATCGTGAGACGGATCGTGATGAGATCGCGGGACGGATCGTGATGAGTTCACGAGACGTATCGTGATTGGATCGCGGGACGGATCGTGATGAGATCGCGGGACGCTCGGCGATTTGGATCGCGAAGATGTTCGACTACACCAACCGCGTTTCTTCACCCTTCCCGCTTAGCGATCTACAAGGGTATGTAGATCCACTCTCCCTCTCGTAGATGCTCATCACCATGGATAGGTTTGCGTGTGCGTAGGAAAATTTTTGTTTCCCATGCGACGTTCCCCAACAGTTTGAGTAGATTTCTTTTGTCATATGGGTTGATTAATGATCGTGATTGGTTTGAGTTGTATGTTATATTTTGGTGTTGTCCTAAGGTACCTTCCGTGAGGTGCACACGTTAAGGAATCCCGAAAGAGGGTTTGCAATATGTTTATGATTCGCTTATAGTGGGTGGCTAGAGTGACAGAAGCTTACACCCGAGTAAGGGGATTATTTATGTATGGGATAAAGGGGACTTGATGTTTAATGCTATGGTTGGGCTTACCTTAATGATTTCTAGTAGTTGCGGATGCTTGCTAGAGGTCCAATCATAAGTGCATGTGATCCAAGTACGAAAAGTATGTTAGCGTATGCCTCTCCCTCATATAAAATTGCAACAATGATATCGGTCTATTTATCGATTGCCTAAGGAACAAATCTTTCTCTTGCGTTACACAAAAAAATCTACTAAATAATTTAGTTTATTGTTCTTTATATAAATAGCACCTAACTTTTATTTTTGTGCTTTTTATCTTGCAAGACTATCTTTACACCTACTAAGCACTTCTAGTTTTATTCGTGCAAAGTAATTTCATACTTGTTCTAGTTAAAGTAAGCGTTAGAGTGTGTAGAGTTGTATTGGTGGTCGATAGAACTTGAGAGAATATTAGTTCTACCTCTAGCTCCTCATTGGGTTCGACACTCTTACATATTGAAAAATGCTACAAATGATCCTTGCTACCTCTTGAGTTTGCGTTGGTTTTCCCTTGAAGAGGAAAGGGTGATGCAACGAAGTAGATAAGTATTTCCCTCAGTTGTTGAGAACCAAGGTATCAATCCAATAGGAGGAACAATCAAGTCATCAATGGATGCACCTACACAAACAATCAAACTCTTGCACCCAACGCTATAAAGGGGTTGTCAATCCCTTCACGATTATTTGCAAGGATTAGATCTGATAGAGACAGATGTAAACAAGAACGGAAAGTAAAAGGTAAATAAATTGTAGCAAAGTATTTTTGGTATTTTTGGTTTATAGATATGAAAATATATTATGCAAAGTAGACCTGGGGGCCATAGGTTTCACTAGAGGCTTCTCTCTTGAAGGCAAATATCATGGTGGGTAAACAAATTACTGTCAAGCAATTGATGGAAAAATGAATAATCATGTAGTTATACAAGGAAATGATCATGCATATAGGCATCACATCTATATCAAGTAGACCGAAACGATTCTGCATCTACTACTATTACTCCACACATCGACCGACTCGTGCCTACATCTAGAGTATTAAGTTCATTAAGAACAGAGTAACGCATTAAGAAAGATGACATGATGTAGAGGGATAAACTCAAGCAATATTATGAAAAACCCATCTTGTTACCCTTGATGGCAACAATACAATATGTTCCTCGCTACCCCTACTATGTCATTGGGTGAGGACACCGCAAGATTGAACCCAAAACCAAGAACTTCTCCCATTGCAAGAATTACCAGTCTAGTTGGCCAAACCAAACCAATAACTCGAAGAGACTTACAAGGATATCAAATCATGCATATAAGAATTCACAGAAGATTCAAATAAGATTCATGGATAATCTGAACATAAAATCACAATTCATCGGATCTTGACAAACACACCACAAAAGAGGATTACATCAGATAGATCCCCATGAATATCATGAAGAACATGGTATTGAAGATCAAAGAGAGAGAATAAGCCATCTAGCTACTAGCTATGGACCCCTAGGTCTGTGGTGGACTACTCACGCATCATCGGAGGGGCAATGGAGTTGATGTAGATGCCCTCCATGATCGAAACCCCCTCCGGCAGATTATCGGAAAAGGCTCCAAGATTGGATCTCTCAGGAACGGAGGCTTATGGCGGCGAAAAGGTATTTCCGTGGCTCGTTCTGGTGTTGGGGGAATATTTGGGTATTTATAGGATGAAGAATAGGGTTAGGAGACATGCCAGGAGAAGGCAAGCCTGTCAGGCGCGGCCAGGGGGGTGGCCGCGCCTACCAGGCTTGTGACCTCCTGGCAGGTGCCCTGGCGTGCACTCCAATCCTGGTTGATTTGTTTCCTTCTAGAAAAATTCATTCCGAAGGTTTTATTACGTTTGGACTCCATTTAATATTCCATATCTGCAAAACTCAAAAACAAGCAAAAATAGAAACTGGCACTAGGCTCTAGATTAATTGGTTAGTCCCAAAAACAATATAAAATAACATATTAATGCATATAAAACATCCAAAACTGATAATATAATAGCATGCCATCATCAAAAATTATAGATACATTGGATACGTATTAGCATCCCCAAGCTTAATTCCTACTCGTCCTCGAGTAGGTAAATGATAAAAACAGAATTTTTGATGTGGAGTGCTACCTAACATATTTATCCATGTAATATTCTCTATTGTGGCATGAATATTCAGATCCGTAAGACTCAAAACAAAAGCTTAATATTGATACAAAAACAATAATATTTCAAGCATACTAGCAAAGCAATTGTATCTCTTCAAAATATAATGGCAAAAGAATTTATCCCTACATTATCATATGGTATGGCTATGCTCCCTCTTCCCCACACAAAGTATTTATATCATGCACAACCCCGATAACAAGTCAAGCAATTGTTTTCACACCTTTATTTTCTCAAACTTTTTCAACTCTCGCGGAATACATGAGCGTGAGCCATGGATATAGCACTATAGGTGGAATAGAATGTGGTGGAGGTTGTCAAGGAAGGGGAGAAGATAATCTCACATCAACTAGGCGTATCAACGGGCTATGGAGATGCCCATTAAAAGATATCCATGTGAGTGAGTAGGGATTTCCATGCAACGGGTGCACTAGAGCTATAAGTGTATGAAAGCTCAAGAGGAAGCTAAGTGGGTGTGCATCCAACTTGCTTGCTCATGAAGACCTAGGGCAATTTGAGAAGCCCGTCATTGGAGTATGCAAACCATCTTATATAAAGAAAAATTCCCACTAGTATATGAAAGTGACAAAATAGGAGACTCTCTATCATGAAGACCATGGTGCTACTTTGAAGCACAAGTGTGGAAAAAGATAGTAGCAATGTCCCTTCTCTCTTTTCTCTCATTTTGTATTGGTGGGCATCTAAGGCCTCTTTAATGTTTATATTTATATTTGGACTTCGCTGGCCTCTTTTATTTTTTCCATAAAGTCCGGAATCTCATCCCCACTTGTGAGGGAATCATAGCTTCCATTATCCTTTCCTCACATGGTACATGCTCTAATAATAATAATAATCACACTTTTATTTACTTACGACTCCAAAGAAAATTACAACTTGATACCTATGACAAAATATGACTCTATATGCAATATGGAAGTGATGGTGCAAGTCATAAAAGGAAACGGTGGAAGTTGCATGGGAATATATCTCGAAATGGCTATGGAAATGCCATAATAGGTAGGTATGGTGGTTGTTTTGAGGAAAGATATATGGTGGCTGTTTTGAGGAAGGTATATGGTGGTTGTTTTGAGGAAGGCGTGTGTTCTACCGGCGAAAGTTGCGCGGTACTAGAGAGGCTAGCAAAGGTGGAAGGGTGAGAGTGTGTATATTCCATGGACTCAACATTAGTCATAAAGAACTCACATACTTATTGCAAAAGTCTATTAGTAATTGAAGCAAAGTATTAAACGCATGCTCCTAGGGGAGAGGTTGGTAGGATTTAACCATCGCGCGCTCCCGACCCTCACACAAAGGTTGACAATTTGTAAACAAATCATGCTCCGACTTTCTTACATAACGGTTCACCATACATGCATGCTACGGGAATCACAAACCTTTACACAATTATTTTTACCAAATCACAATTACTTCCTAACATGACTCTTAACATTGCCATCTTTGTATCTCAAAACTTTATGCAAGGAATCAAACTTCTCATAATATTCAATGCACTTAATATGGAATTTTTTTATTATATCCCTCTTGGATGCCTATCATATTAGGACTAAATTCATAACCTAGACCAATTACCATGCTATTTATAGACTCTCAAAATAATATAAGTGAGGTACTATAGTTCAACTATTTCTATAAAACGCAAACACCATCGTGCTCTAAAAAATATAAGTGAAGTACATAGAGCAAAATTGGCTAACTCAAAAGATATAAGTGAAGCACGTAGAGTATTCTAATAAATTCACGATTCAGCTTGTCTCTCTCAAAATATGTGTGAATCAAGGATAATTTTGGAAAACTAAGAAGCAAAAACTCATATCATACAAGACGCTCCAAGCAAAACACATATCATGTGGTGAATAAAAATATAGCCTCAAGTAAATTTACGGATGGATTGAAGACGAAAGAGGGGATGACTTCCGGGGCATCCCCAAGCTTAGGCTCTTTGGCATCCTTTAATATGAATTGGGGTGCCTTGGGCATCCCCAAGCTGAGGCTCTTGCCACTCCTTATTCCATAGTCCATCAAATATTTACTCAAAACTTGAAAACTTCACAACACAAAACTTAACAGAAAACTCGTGAGATTCGTTAGTATAAGAAAATAAATCACCACTTTAGATACTGTTGTGAACTCATTATTTATTTATAATTTTGTCATACCTACTGTAATCTAACTTCTCCATGGTTCATACCCCATGATACAACACATAGATTCATCAAAATAGGCAAACAACTCAAAGAAAACAAAATCTGTCAAAAACAGAACAGTTTGTAGCAATCTTAAAACTTCGTATACTTATGAAACTCAAACAATTCTGAAACATTAGGACAACCTGGGAAATTTATATTTCAATCTTGTGTAAAACTTTCAGACTCATTAGACGCTCTGGAAAATTAAGAAACTTCCTGGACTGAGCACAAAAGTTTGTGTTTTTCAGTAAGATCAAATCAACAACTACCATAGATCACCCCAAAGGTTTTAATTGGCTCAAACACTAATTAAAATACCAAAACACAATTGCTACAAAATTAATAATGTGGTAAACACTCAAAAACATAGGCAAAAATAGAACACAAAAATAAAATTGGGTTGCCTCCCAACAAGCGTTATTGTTTAACGCCCCTAGCTAGGTAAAACGCGATAGATCTAGGTATTATCATCTTTGGGATCCAGATCAAACTTGACCAAACCATCAAAAGCCTTTCTAAATAGATCTATTTTCTCCTATATTTCTTTCCTGGTAGAAGAACTTAATTCATGGAAAGAGCTTTGGCTAGTAATTTTAACATTCATAAACCCGTAACCTGGATCATTCCCATAGATATCATCGTATAAAACACATATCTTATTTCTAACGGGTTCCTTAGCCATTTTTTCGAGCCAATCATCCTTATACCCTACAAAAATTCCCCTTGTAATCCAATCAAATTCCTCATAAGTCTCAAGATACAAGGCTTGAGAGACTTCCGCATGGGGAACTCTCCTCCTAAGATTTACACTATAAGATTGATAGTCTCTAGCTTCTAGACTACGCAAAGTTTCTTTATCATGGAGAATTTCCTAAATTGGAGGGTGTTCAACATCTTTATAATAGAAAGAAAAGATCTCTCTGGCTTCTTGTATGATGAAATCAAATTCTCGCATAAGGATGATAGTAGCAATCTTCTTAGCCTTAGGATGATTAATATTGGGAAGTTCATGAAACACTTTCTGTAAAGCGGGATGAATGTGCACAAATTTTCTCTCCAATTTTTCAATGAGCATGACAATAGCATCCGCATAACTATTTGTGCTGAGAAGAATAGATCTCTTACCCATAGGCATTGCCCCCATACAATCAAAGAACTCTTGAATAACACTCTTCCCAATAATATTCCCATCTCCTACTTGAAAAGTTTTAGCTTCATAATTTGGAGGAGATTCAGTTTCATGATCTAGAGAGCAAGATTCAAATTTTTCCTCAAGATTAGTACTAGCAATACCCTCTAGATTTTTCCTCCCCTGCTTCAGACATGATGGCAAAGCAAGCAAGTACACACGCAAACGAAAGGCAAACGAAAGAAGGGAGAATAAAAAGGCAAATCTTTTTGGTATTTTCTGAAAATCATTTTAGAAGAGGAAAACGAGAGGAAAATGTCAAATAATGTAAATGCAAGAGATGAGTTTGTGCTGGGTACTTGGTAGGCTTGATGTGTATCCTCCCCGGCAACGCTGCCGGAAATCCTTCTTGCTACCTCTTGAGCTTGTGTTGGTTTTCCCTTGAAGAGGAAAGGGTGATGCAGCGAAGTAGATAAGTATTTCCCTAGGTTGTTGAGAACCAAGGTATCAATCCAGTAGGAGGAACAAGCAAGTCACCAATGGATGCACCTACACAAACAATCAAACTCTTGCACCCAACGCTATAAAGGGGTTGTCAATCCCTTCATGATTATTTGCAAGGATTAGATTCGATAGAGATAGATGTAAAGGAGAACGAAAAGTAAAAGGTAAATAAATTGCAGCAAAGTATTTTTGGTTTATAGATCTAGACATATATTATGGAAAGTAGACCCGGGGGCCATAGGTTTCACTAGAGGCTTCTCTCTTGAAGGCAAATATCATGGTGGGTAAACAAATTACTGTCAATCAATTGATAGAAAAGCGAATAATCATGTAGTTATCCAAGGCAATGATCATGCATATAGGCATCACGTTCGTATGAAGTAGACCGAAACGATTCTGCATCTACTACTATTACTCCACACATCGACCGACTCCTCCCTGCATCTAGAGTATTAAGTTCATTAAGAACAGAGTAACGCATTAAGAAATATGACATGATGTAGAGGGATAAACTCAAGCAATATTATGAAAACCCCATCTTGTTACCCTTGATGGCAACAATACAATATGTTCCTCGCTACCCCTACTATGTCACTGGGTGAGGACACCGCAAGATTGAACCCAAAACCAAGCACTTCTCCCATTGCAAGAATTACCAATCTAGTTGGCCAAACCAAACCAATAACTCAAAGAGACTACAAGGATATGAAATCATGCATATAAGAATTCAGAGAAGATTCGAATAAGCTTCATGGATAATCTGAACATATAAACTCACAATTCATCGGATCTTGACAAACACACCACAAAAGAGGATTACATCGGATAGATCCCCATGAAGATCATGAAGAACATGGTATTGAAGATCAAATAGAGAGAAGAAGCCATCTAGCTACTAGCTATGGACCAGTAGGTCTGTGGTGGACTACTCACACATCATCGGAGGGGCAATGGAGTTGATGTAGATGCCCTCTGTGATCGAAACCCCCTCCAGCAGATTACTGGAAAAGGCTCCAAGATTGGATCTCTTGGGAACGGAGGCTTCTGGCGGCGAAAAGCATTTTCGTGGCTCTTTCTGGTGTTGGGGAAATATATGGTATTTATAGGACAAAGAATAGGGTTAGGAGACCTGCCACGAGACGGCAAGCCTGCCAGACGCGGCCAAGGGGGTGGCCGCGCCTACCAGGCTTGTGACCTCCTGGCAGGTGCCCTGGCGTGCACTCCAAGCCTGGTTGATTTTTTTCCTTCCAGAAAAAATCATTCCGAAGGTTTTATTCCGTTTGGACTCCGTTTAATATTCCATATCTGCAAAACTCAAAAATAAGAAAAAACAGAAACTGGCACTAGGCTCTAGATTAATAGGTTAGTCCCAAAAATAATATAAAATAACATATAAATACATATAAAACATCCAAAACAGATAATATAATAGCATGTCATCATCAAAAATTATAAATACGTTAGAGACATATCAATCTCCTACACTTATGGGTTATCAGTATAGTGCACGAGCAAGCTAGACGCGCTCCTTCTGAGGTCCTTGAGCAATGAGCACCTCGCCGGTATGTTGTGGTATCTTTCCCTATCCATCGACGATCCAAAGAGAATATTGTCTTGCACGGTTCCTGTTCGGATCCATGCATTTTGAGAAATATATGATTATTTTCCCGCATATTTGGGTCTGAAATGTTTGTGCAAACATCAATAATTTGATATTAAGATGTTATGAAAATATGAATTGATTGACGTACTTCATGTTGGCAAATATTGTCAGGCATAATTTTCAAAGTAACTTTGCACATTAAAAGATGATGTTAGTAAAGAAACATTACCATGCCTTCACTTGTGGGGACTTCTCGGAGCACGGTAGCTAAAAGCGTCGACTTTCCTGATCCCACCTCTCCACAAATCGCAACCTTTTCTCCAGTTTTGACCATTATATTTATATTTTTTTAGAGTTGGTTTTGATGTACTCTCATCCCAAGAGAAGACGTGTGAATTCATTGCTATAGGGTAATCAATGCCAACATAGTATTCCTTTCTAACTTGCCTTTTTAGCTCAGGTGCATCAAGGAACCTTGATATCCGAGTGAAAGCAACCTTAGCCTGTATCACAACTGCAATTACATCGGGTATCAATCTAACTGGGTCTTGCACAAGACCTAGATTTGCCAGGAAGGTAAAGACATTGGTAGCATCAAGAGTAATTTTCAGAAGATAGCATGTTAGAAAGGTCACTTCTGAAACCAGGACAGGTGATGCCCAGAACAGGAAACTGTTGTACGCCCTACTAAGCTGGAATGTTGACAACCACTTGTACTCAACCTCCCTCAACCCCTCGATGACCTTCTTTAAGTGAGCTTCCTATGTATAAAGTTTCAACACCTTCATGTGAATTAGTGACTCAGACATGGCTTTCAATCTCACATCTTGTGCTTCCATAAGTTTACTATGAAATATGTATTGCAGTTTGGCCATTGGAGCGTTGCAGAGTATGGTGATAATGATGACAAGCAATGACGAAACCAGTGCATCACCAACCGCGTTGTACAGAATTGCCAGTGCAATGCAAAGCTGAACAATTTTTGTCCATGTTTGGTGGAACCAGTATGGGAATTCTCCAGTCCGATGGGCATCAACAGTCACATAGTTCATAATTTCTCCAGTACATTGCTTCATTTTCGCTTGATAGCCTCTGTTGTTTCTTGTATATTGCTGCTGATAGGAGTGACCTCACCTGCAGTCCTAATCTCCGAGTGCGTATATACCACTGTCTCTGTGAGAAGGATTCACAGCATTTGCAGACGAATATTACCATAGCAAGTACATATCCTTCGTATCTAAAAGTCCCTTTCCCTACTGATACATTGATGAATTCCTTGAGAAGTATTGGTCCTGTGGATAAGGACAGAACCTTGAACAAAGCAAAGAAACCGGGGACCAAGATGGCATGCTTGTGACAAGAAACAATAGTCCAGAAGAATGATGGTGTGGCATGTGACGGCGACTGCTTCTTGTCGTTCTGCTTCTCCATGAGCATCATGTACAGGTTGTGCGTTTGATCTGTGGCGCCTAAAAGTGGCATGTCTCTGTCCTCAAGGGGATTCTCATGGCCCATCTTCATTAGAGGATTCAACCACCAAAATGTCAGCTTGCTTAAAAAATCAGCTTTAGCAAAGGGAGTGATCTGAGTCTCAAAATCAGCTACATCACTGTTTGTCTCTGTATTCGGGGGTTTGTATAAACCATTTCCAATTCCTCCATAACACCTCTTCATCTTGGCTATGTCGAATGCCATAAAGGAGAAGGAGAACTACACCTGGTAGGGACAGAACATCTAAGAAGGCCTTAATAGTGATCATCTTCTCTGAAACAATAACGGCAACGGAAGAACAACAGATGAATGATGTGTAGATGGTCAGGAGGTAAATTATCTCCTCAAAAACATGGGCACGAGCCCGGCTGGATCGGCTCTTCTTGCAGCCTTGCGGCAATCATGAACAAGAAAATAGTTTTTTTTTAAGTAACAAGAAAATAGTTAGGAAAAAGAACATGTGCTACTTTTTTTTTATGAAGGAGCACACAAATCCGTGAAAAGCAAGAGAATTTGTGGTCTCTTCTTTTTATGGTAACATTATACCCCTCCGTCCAGAATTTTGACATGTCTAGATATATACATTTGGACGACAAGTAATTCCGGACGGATGGAGTAATTAGCAAGTTGCGCTAAGAGAATAAAAAAAGCCTATTTTCCTAGGACACTTAGTGTGCACTAGATCTTTTACTATACATAACAAAAGGGCCGTGTGTTGCAACGAAAAAGAATTCATAATCTTCAATGGTCATGAACACATTTTGCCGCATCACCGAGATATACTATCATTTTCAATTTCACGTAATAATGAACATTCTTTTAAACTCGTGCACATATTCGAAAGCATGACCATTTTTCAAATTCATGAATACTTACAAACTTTTTGAACATTTTATTCTATTTGCAATTTTTCTAAAATTGTGAATATTTTTAAAACAATTTTCTAAATGGCGGACATTTGTAGAATCGACAAACATTATTTTGAAAATTGGTGGAACATATTTTGGAAATTCACAAACATTTTTTGATTTGATGAATCTATTTTTTATTTAAACAAAAAAATCAAATGGATGATCATTTTTGAATTAGCTAGCATTTTATTAATGAATACACTCTTTTGTAAATCATGAACAGTTTTTAAATTTTCAGGATATTTTTTCATTCATGAACATTATTTGAACTGGCATAATTTTATTCAATTTCATTAGCATTTTCATACACGAACTATTAAAAATCTAACAAACACTTTTTTATTTCCCTAACATTTGTTTTCAAAACTGTGAACATTTTTTGAATAATCAAATATTTTATTATAACATCATGAATATTTTATAAATCCACAAACATTTATATGAATTATTAAACATTTATTTCAAAACGCACATTTAAAAAAATCTGAACTTTTTTAAAGTCCCAAATTAGTTAAAGTAGAAAAAACGAAAATAGAATAGAAAAATGTAAATAAAAAATAGTTGATAAAACAGGCTCCCATTCATGGGCCAGCCCATATGGGGCGCTGCATCTTTTCCCAATGCCCAGAGCGCAGTATAGCAGGTCCCTACATGGGCCGGCCCAGTCAGGGAATTATTCTGTGTGAAACGTTTTTATCACTGATAGATGGCATTGATGGTTAATATTTTACAACTTTGGGATGATTTATATGACGTACCGTCGGAGGCAATCCATGTTTTATTATTACTAGCAAAACGCCCGTGCGTTGCAGTTGCAACGGGAGAAAAGAATATCACACGCTCTTAATAATGGTCTATAATCTGAGACTTTGTAATTACGTCACAAACAAAGATAGTATTGGCCTACAAAAACGCAATTCAATATGTCAGGTCTTCTATTTCAACACGGTTTGCATCTAAATTTAATACGTACAAAGAAACGGGCAAGTGACCTACAATTTCGTCTTCAATACTTATTTTTGCTGAGGTTTCATCTCCAATCCGGATCAATACCGGTATGAAAAAAAAGAAGGATAATGCATCATTTATTAAATTGCACCTTAATTAGTATTTTTTTGAAATGGTTAATAGATAAAATACTCATATCTTATATCCTCTAAACCGTAATTCCAAATTTATCATGTTTATTATGTTGCGGGTTTAATGTCACAGACATCAAGGGTTTTTCTAAAAAATAGTATGACAGATTAAGAATACCTATTTCCTTTATTAATAGATATAGATATAAATGACAAACATGTATGTGTGTTGCAACGGGTGGAAACAGCCCCCACATGCCCTTACTCACTCAGTGCAAAGTTAAAGACATCACAAATACCTCATCATCATGTCCACATCCTAACATAATAAACTTCTGCTTGTTCTCTTTGTCGCACTCATCATCAGTGGTTGTAGTAGCAGTTATCACTAATCAAGGTTGGCCATATTCAATAGTTGGATCACTGAGTCCTCCGTGTCCGACGAGATCAATAGTGTTGAGAAAAGATTTATTTTATCATTTAGCTAATACAATAGTTAAAAGCATAATATATGTGTGTGTTATCATGTAAATTGAATAGTTTGTGTTCCATAGACCATGAAATCTTAGTTAGATTCCTTATGCGTTGAGACGGGTGTCACTGGGCTGAATAAGGCTGGTCGTACATGAAGACGAGGTGAAGAAAAAGATCTTTTCATATTCCTAATTTAATAAATTAAACTAAAACAATGCATGCATGCTCATATTTAAAAAATCACCATTTTAATTAATAGGTATAAATTTCAAAAATGTTAGCTACAGTACCTCCCAGTTTTCAAAAAATCTTAATGTTTTCAAAAAAACTTTGTCTTTTCGAATTGAAATACCTCCAAGTTTTCGGAACTTGCCCGTGTTTAAGTAAATAATCAGGTTTCAAAAAATAAAAACTGTTTTTTTAAATAAAAAAATGTTTGAGTTTCAATTTTTTTGTTCATAAATTTGCAAAATTTTCACGTTCTAAAGTATATTAATTTTTTCCCAAAAAATCATTTTCCTCTTAGTATGTGACACGGCTTCTGGCTAATTTTGCTCACAATGTGGTCTGTAGTGCAGTGGCCAGCGCACTGCAGTCTTCAATGTCCGGCCCATCTCGACTCTGTGCGTCGTTTGGTTTTTTAACAGAAACAAATCGGGAAAAGGTGGTTGTTACATACTAACGAAAAAAATTGTGGGTCCCGCAATGAACGAAAAAATTAGAAGAAACAATCCTCACTTTAATATTAGTATATAGATATAGATAAAGCACCGATAACTTCTGGTCGTACGTTGTTGGCAATTATGCGAAAAAGCCCCTGTTGTTTTATTTATTCAACCCGCAAATGTGTTGCAACGTCTGTGCGTTGCAACGGAAGAAAAAACACCCCTCATACACACTTGACAACATCGAAAAATCTTTTGAGATATTTAACAATGTCTCATGAGAAACAACATAATAAGTGGTGTTGTACGAATACATAAATGTGGAACATTTTTTTAGTGTACTAAAGATGTGTTCAATTTATTAGAAAATTGAAATATCTACCTAGGTTCATGCATCAATTCACGTCTTTGTTGGTGTTCCTCCTCAATGACGTCCCAAAAATAATGTATAAGCTAAAATTAGCAAAGTATATTTTAATACTCCATCGAAAATAATCATTCTGTAAGGACATGCATAATGAATGTTCAAGGTTGTTTATAACAATGATATTCTTAAAGAAATTCTTTAGAAGCACAATTTCAACTACTATGAAAATTAACATTAAGACACTGATTTACATAAAGCTCATATCATTAGACTTGTGTACATCATTGTATATGGGTTGGTTATTGTGCGATGGGCGAGATAGAGGGGATGATTATATGTCTGTTATAGCCTTTAGATTATACATTTCTTATGGCGCCAATAATAGATTTTCTGAGAGCATCAAACTATTATTTCTAATCTTTTTTTGAAAAAATCTATCTAGACAATTTAAATGGGTAGAAAACATATATAATAGAAATTTTTAAGGATGCATCTTAAATATAATTTTAGAAATAATTAACATACATGATAGTAGCATATTTGGAACGTAAACATTTTTCTAAGGATTTTTCGTAAATCAAATGTTTAATTTAATGTTAACGTTTGAAAGGTATGATTTTTTAAAGCATTTGATTCGTCAAAAAGAAAACAAAACGTTGTAAAACTGAGTAGCTGGGTCGACACTGTAACATTGTGCAGTCAAGCTACTAAGAAACGCAAAAATGTAAGAGAAGTGGGATTCAAACTGGGGTCTCCTGTCTAGAGAAGCGAGGCTCAGGCCGCTGGGCTACTCAAGCGCTCATGACATATAAAGCTCTCTCTTGGTTATATAAACTAATGTTGGAATAAGCCACGGCGTCTGGTGCGGTCGGGCACGTAGGGTACGCGCGGGATGTGTGGGACGCACTGGTGCGTCGGGCACGTCGGGTGCGTGCAGGACGTGCGGGACACAACAGAAGCGTGACCGGTGTACGTAGGTGCGTACATGTGTAGCGTGTGTGTCTGTTTAGGTCTAGTTTTTAGTCAGTTGCTAGTACGACCGGGCGAAGCGAGCTGGATGCATGAAAGACTGTTAGCGCGCATGACCAGGGTGTGGCCGTTGGAGCCTAACCCTGCGTGGTTGTTGTGGCCATGCATGTAGCTAGCTTGGTGGCTGGGTCGTGTGTGCGTGCGCAGCGAAAGCGTAGGGGCTGTGTTGTCGGTAGCTATAAAAACTGGATGTTCTTGTATTGTAACGAGTGGGTATGCTAGACAGTTTGAACAGAGATATATTAGGCCGTACGCGGGGCGTTCGTCGCCGGAAAATTTCTGTTGTTTGCTACTCTTTCTTCTACCTCTAGTCCGGTGAGAGAGAGCGAGCTGCCCCAACATTTGGTATACAGAGCTTTGTTGTGATTTTGTAGGCGACCATGGCTCTTGTCCTGTGTGGCGTCGGAGGGAGCACGGTGTCGCCCCCCGTGCCGATGCTCACCGGTGAGAACTACATCGTGTGGGCGATCAAGGTGGAGGCAAACCTCGACGCCGCCTGGCTCTGGGAGGCGGTGGTTCTGGCAGAGGACGCGACGGCGGCGGTGATCGCCAAGAAGGACAATCCGGCAAGGGCGTACTTGCTCGGGACGCTCTCCGAGAAGATTCTCCTGCAGGTCTCGTCGAAGAAGACGGTGGCGGAGCTGTGGGCGAGCTTGAAGACGAGGTTCGTCGGCGCGGACTGGGTTCGGGCGGCACGGCTGGCCACTCTCCGCGGCGAGTTCGAGCGGCTTCGCATGACGGAGTCAGAGACGCTGGATGCGTTCGCTAGCAGGATCGGCGGGATGGCTGCGCGCTACACGGGACTCGGCTCGACACTGGACGATGCCGAGATGGTGAAGAAGCTGCTGGACTCGGTGCCGGACCGGCTGTACACGGCGGTCGCCGGGATCTAGCAGTTCTGCGACGTCAACACCATGGCGCTCGAGGAGGTGCTCGGAAGGATCAAGACCTTCGAGGAGAGGACGAGGCGACGTGCACAGGCCGGCGGCGAGCGGGCGGACGAGCAGTTGATGCTCACCGCAGCTCAGTGGGCGGCACGGCAACGTTGACACGGCGGCGTCTTCAACCACGATGATGACGGCGCGGGCAGCACGGTCTCGGGCGGTGCAGGGAAGCGGCGAGGAGGCCGTGGGCGCTGCTACAAATACGAGGAGCCCGGGCACTTTAGGCGCGAGACCCCGCAGCTGCAGAAAGGACCGGCGGCGGAGCAGGCTCTTCTGGCCGATGCCAATATGGACGACGATGGACTCCTCTAGGCCGTGGCTTAGAAGCTGTGTGTTGGAATAAGCCACGGCGTCTGGTGTGGTCGGGCGTGTCGGGCGCGTAGGGTGCACGCGGGACGTGCGGGACGTGCGGGACGCACTGATGCGATCGGACTCGTTGAGCGCGTCGGGTGCGCACGGGACGTGTGGGATGCAACAAAAGCGTGGCGGGTGTAGATATGTGCCTACATGTGTAGCGTGTGTATCTGTCTAGGTCTAGTTTTTAGTCAGTTGCTAATGCGACCGGGCGAAGCGAGCTGGATGCATGCAAGACTGTTAGCGCGCATGACCAGGGTGTGGCCATTGGAGCCTAACCCTGCGTGGTTGTTGTGGCCATGCATGTAGCTAGCTTGGTGGCTGGGTCGTGTGTGCGTGCGCAGCGGAAGCGTACGGGCTGCGTTGCCGGTAGCTATAAAAACTGGATGCTCTTGTATTGTAACGAGTGGGTGTGTTAGACAGTTTGAACAGAGATATATTATGCCGTACGTGCGGCTAGGTGTTCGTCGTCTGAAAATTTCTTTTGTTTGCTACTCTTTCTTCTACCTCTAGTCCGGTGAGAAAGAGAGAGCTGCCCCAACAACTAAAGCCTGCACGGATTTTAGAAGGAAAACTGCAAAATGTTTTTTCACTTATCAGTGACATGGTGGGTAATTTATATCAACTTTGAGGATAATTTTAATGACGTACGGGCAGAAGCGATAGCCCTTTTATTAGTATGTATAGACTAGATAGAGATAACTCGTTATGTTGTCCTACTAGCAAAGTTGTTAGAATCGCGACTCGAGGCTTAGAATATTACGACATTACCACCCAAACTAGCTCTTCCGATTTTACGGTATTTGCTCATAAAATATAAATTTCTACGATCCTATTAATTATGATTTTACGACTCACGATCCTACTAACCAAGCTCTGATCCAATTCAGAATCTCGATTCTGATTCTAATAACTTTACCTACTAGACCAATTATTGTACACTACTAGTATACATTCAGCCGTCTATCTTAGTTTTTTTTAGCCCTATCTTAACTTAATAAGACCCACACTCTTCTGTCAATAAAGTAGAATGGAATAGCAAAAACACTAGTCCTGAATCAACATTAGAGAGGCCAAATTCCAGGTAATTATTCTGGGGTGAGGGTGAGGGTGAGAGGGAAATTCCAATGCTGGGAACACAAAGATGCAAAATCGAGGAACCCAAAAGGCAAAAGCTGAAGAAGAAAACTGTAGCCGTCAACTACCTTCTTCGCCATCCACGATCAAGAGGGGAAATGATTTTCAGAGAGCAAGATCGGCAGTTACCTCTCAAGCCTCTAGGATTAGGAAGCGAGTAGTAGCGCGACCTCCTCTCCTCTCCGTCGCCTCGAGCTTTCTTATTGCTAAAACATGTGTTTTTTTTTCTCAGATCCTAAAGGTTACACGGCCGGCAGACATTAATGTTTGTCAAAGTTGTCACTGTGGGACATGAGCATGCAAAAATCTAAGAAGAACCGATGCCTGGTTGCCTGCACAAAAAGCAAACAAAAAGAGAGAAAGGGACGAGTGCTGCTACGGGCTAAGAAAGAATCCTTCATTAATTTCCTTTGGCAATGTTGGTCACCGTTTGCAACATAGATCAAAGCCACAACTTTCAGCTTGTTCTACAAGTACTGAGGATAATTCTTTCAATCTTATGCAATCCGGCGTGTTAAGCTCTGACAGCTTAGCACAAAGGACTGTTTTATTGATCATGTGATCGTTTAGTTTTTAACAACGCCAAGGTGTGTGTTGCTGGCACATCTAGATCATAGGATGTTGACAGTCAATTTCAGCATCCGGTACGTTGGCGCTGAGGAAAAAGATCATACTTGGTTGTTGGGTACACCAGCTAATATGTGAGGTGATTTCCAGTGCAAATCGACCAAAGATCGTTTGAGAATGGATGCAGATCCATAGTTTGCATGAATGGCATGGTTCTAGCATTTATAAAACGAACGCTCAAATTTACCAACCATGTGGTTCTCAGTAAGAGAACTTGTCTTCTTCTCTTTCTTTTTTAGGGAGTAAGAGAACTTTTCATGCTCTTTGAATTTCCCAGTATTCTAACCCTGCATTTTGGTTTGTGTCAACTAAATGAATCAGTGAATTCATTCTGGTTTGTATCAACGAACCAATTTTTTATCTTTTTCTTTTTCTTTTTTTTAAAAAAGAGGAAGACCCTTGGTCTCTGCATTTGAACGATGCATGCAACCACTTTATTAATTATTCATAAAGACCTTACAAAGTAATACATTAGTAAGTCTGAAGCCACCTCAACCAGATGCAGAGGCCGGGGGTCCTCCTCCATTTCTAAAAAAAATCAACGAACCAAATAACCAAGCAGTACATGGAGCTTCACAACAAACAGTCTAACCAACGGCGCGGCAAAACATGCGTACACTTGTACTATATAAGTTCTGACCATATCATCTATCGCTTGACCGGCCCATAAACTGTTCAAACGGAGAGCAAAGCCAGTCGGCGACAAGTTCAACTTCAGCCAGCGTCATCACTAGGGTTTTTTCATATATATATTTTAGAAGAGGAGTATAACCCCCAGCATCTTCATCTGAACGATGCATACAGCCATTTTATTAGTTATTCATAAAGATCTTACAAAATAGTACATCAGTTTGTTCGAAGTCATCATCTTAGCAACAACTGTCGTTACTCATAACCAGTTGATGAAGGGGTGTCGATAGTCCGAGCCTAATATCAAACAGACATCGCATCAAATCCTAACATGTAAAGCCGGAGGCCCCAATCGAGCCACATACTGGGTTTGGGGTACAAACCGGTACGATGCACTCTCATGTGTCATCGTCATCGTCTTCCACCAATCCATCTTCAGATAAACTAACACACCGACCTTTCCAGACCTCTCTGCCATCGACGCCACCAAGACGCCAGAGAGCATCCTCCTCCTACGCGATTTCATCTCCACGCATCGGACGCCGAGTCTCCACTGCGCCACGCCGTCGAGATCCACCGCCATCAATGAGTAAGATGAAGCGCCGCTCCACCAAAGAAGTTGTCCACTTGTCCCTCGAGCCCGTGTATACCTCCAAGAATGATGCCTCCAAGGAGAAAACGTCACAAGAGTGCCGACGTCATCCGATCTACTAATCTAGTGTCATCACTAGTATGTCAACCGAGCTCCGCATTGTGTGTGCACTCGGAGAGAGAGCAAAGTTGATAGGGCAATTCTACCGTGCCCACCCTGCGTGTCAAGTACAACTACTCACTCAAAAAGGTCTTTGTTAGCTGCATCAATTCTTTGGCCATGAACTGAATCCCAGATGTGGAAAGATGCATGGCATGGCCCCGTTTCAAAAGAAAGATGCAAGACCAAGATCAGGGTGGTGCCGACAAGCACCACACGTGATGCGATCATCGAACCTCCGCACGAGGAGAGTATCGTGCTCAACACATGTGGTTCCAAAGAATATCAACCCTTTCAATCATAACTTATATTCAATTTATAATGTATATGTATTCTTTTATTATTATGTTGCAACTCATAAGTATTTAGCTAGTTTGGATCCATGCGTGGTCGTTACTCAGCCATACGAACCAAAGGGTGCTTTTGAATATTGGATGCAACCGATGAAAGATAGTTGCACGAGATACTTATAACCGGTTTGGATGGCGGCTCAGTAATTTGTGTCGGTTGTGGCAATTTGTGTTTAGTCATCTTACCCTATTTGTGTCGGTTGTGGCAATTTGTACCTTTATTTCTTTGAGGATTACATTTTTGTTCGAGACTTTGTTCGGATCCTGATATATTAATAATATGGCCGTGTGCATCAAGAGATGCAGAGGCCAAAGGTTATCCTCCTTTTTGAGAGAAAAAAAGTATTTAGCTAGTGCTGGAATGCTTTCACACCCTGGTATGATCATAATCAACTTCTGCAGGAACAAATATGTTGGGCACTTGATCATGTCATGTTCAAGGACCAACAAGAATAGGGTGTCTTTGTCTGTTTGGCATCAGAACAACCAGTAGTAGTAGATTCAGGGGCCTAAGGGCAAGAAAGGCCAGCAAATATTTACAACGATTACCTCCATGCAACAAGCAGCAAACGAAACGTTGAATAGAATTCCTACTTGAGTAATAGTGGCACAAAGCACAGGATCATCGAAAATTGTAGTGTTCCGTTTAGACCGCGAAGGAAAAGTATTAGGAGGGGTATATATCAACTGATGCCAACATTACACAGCCCTGCTTCTTCTTTTTTTACTTGGAAACGGTTGCAGCATTCAACCGTTGGGTAATGGCCAAAGACTCCATTTTGGGACGCTTCATGGCTACTTGGACGCAGGCCCAAGGATATTGCCCCATTAATCTTTGAATCCTCCAGGAGAAAGAACTGGAAAGCTTGTGAGGCCCTCAAGGTATGGATTCTAAAGATAAGAAACGACACCTTAATCTCTGGTGACCACGTCCAGGAATTCTTCTCCCTCTGGATGTTTGTGGATGATTTCCAGCTCGACGAGCAAACTGAAGACAACGTCGTCTGGAAGCACTCGGATAATGGGATATATTCGGCATCCACCGCATACAAAGCTCAGTTTCTTGGACTGACACTTTCACTTACGGACCTAATAGTTTGGAAGGCTTGGGTTCCTCCCAAAAGTAGAATTCTTTGTGTGGATGGCTCTACAAGTTCTTATTTGGACCGGGGACCGGTTGGCGAGGCATGGATGACCAAACTACGTCCTTTCCACACTCTATAAAGGGGAGCAAGAAATGGGCCCTCGCCTTTTCTTTAGGTGGCGTTATACTCTTAGGCTATGGAGAGTGTTCAATGACAAGTTGGGGCTACCGGACATGACATCTTTAATTGGCATCTCAAGGACTCCCTCAACATTTGGTGAGATAAGAGAATCGGCATGCAAACTCCCATTAGACGAGTCATGATCTCTCTCACTATGCTTGTTTATTGGACTATACGAAACAAAAGAAACGCATGGGTTTTTGCCACAAAAGTGGGCCGTCACTATGACACCCCATTTTTTGGTCATTTCCTTTTCTTTTGGGTTTAACCAAATTTTGGTTTGGATTTATTTTTCTATGGCTTATGCTCTTGAAACTGAAAGTGCTAGTTATCGACTAGAGGGGGGTGAATAGGCGATTTTTATGAAAGGTTTCAAAAAGTGGGTGTATTCGAATAATGCGGAAACGTAACCAGGATTAGGTAGGGATACAATCAAGATTCTAGACAGGGCATGCAAGGCAGAGAAGACATTCAAGCAGGACAAGCATAAACATCATGACTACTAAGATGTGTCAGAGACAAACTTAGATGGTATGAAGATAAACAGATGATATGAATGTCTTCGATGAAAGTCTTCACAAGGTGTACAAGCAATGTCTTCACATTTCGGAGTAGGAATGTAAGAGAGTGAAGGATATAACTAGCAGCTTGATGAAGACACATGATTTGTTGGACCAGTTCCAGTTGCTGTGACAACTGTACGTCTGGTTAGGGAGGATAAGATTGAACTCAGAAGACCTCGTATTCACCTTATTCCCCTTGAGCCGAAGTCACTTAGACAACGCCCAATCACTCAGGTAAGTCTTCAGGGGAGACTTCCGAAACCCATACAAACTTGGTCAGCCGGTGGTCCACAATGACTCTTGGGTGCTCTAGACCCATACGCCTAACCGTTTGGAAGATCACAGTCTTCAAGTGTAATAAGTCTTCAGTTCACTCAGAATAGAAAGTCTTCGGTGATGCTCAAACACACTAGCTCTAGGTCTTTACATGTATCCTCACAGGATGTGTATCTCTCAAAGTCTTCGAGGTGGGTTGCTCCAAAACGACAACAGTCGTATCTCTCTCTGAGCAACCTCTTTCTTATGGTGGAGGGGGTGGGCTATTTATAGCCAGCGGGCAACCCGACCTGATATGACCAAAATGACCCTGGGCCAATGGCCAACCGACACGTGTCACAACGGTCGGATTTCAAACACACGTGGTAGCTTTACTTGGGCTACAAGTAAAGCTGACTCAACCAGCTCTGGAAGATTTTTCCTCTCAATGTCTTCGCTTGAAGACATAGGTATGGGTTGAGCATCATGTCAGCATCTGACTTCAATCACATCGACCCCACTTAACAGTACGGTGGTTCCTATGACTCAGGAAAGAAGAAACAAAACTACCAAAAGACATCGTCATCGCGTTTCATTGTCTTCAAACGAATGTCTTCGTCCACCACCAATGGCTTCAGCCATCATCAATGTCTTCAGACATTTTTGGGGGTCGTCTTCGACGGCTAAACCGAAACTCTAGGGACTTCTCTCTATGTTAACCTATGAACTCTCACAAACACATTAGTTCCTCAACCATGTCTATCTTCAATACTCCAAAACCAAACAAGGGTGGCACTAGATGCACTTGCAATCTCCCCCTTTTTGGTGATTGATGACAAACTGGTTGAAGTATTCAACGGGGATAAAAATATGTGAAGATAAGGTTTTGAAGATTTTGATTGCAAGATATAGAGAGATCCCCCTGAAGGTGTGCATATGAACATTTTGCTTTGAATGCAAATGCACATGGCAGGTTGTAGTTTGTGGAGAACTCCCCCTATATCTTGTAATCTAATCATTATCCATTTAACAGATATGACGAAGATAATGAAATGCACAATGAAAAATGGGCATCTACAGAATGGCTTCGGGCGCATAAAATAACTTGAAGAAGCGTCAAAAAGTACGGTAAACATAAAGTGCAGACGTCCATCAGGACTTAAGTTTTACAACCCAAAGCAGCAAATGTTCAGAGACGATAGTTTTAAACTTAGCAAAATATAACACCCAGCCCTTATAAGTAGACCCGTTTGAAGAGTATCACACAATGCTTCTCCCCCTTTTGTCATTGAATGACCAAAAGGGTACGAAGACATTGAGAACTACGCGTCCCCAGCAGGTGTTGATGAAGATGGTACAATATGGTCTTGAGTTGCTGGTGCAGATGAGCTTGGTGCAGTGCCACGATGCCGAGTCGATGGAGGCACAGAAGTTGCATCATCAGCTTCATCTGCAACCCTAACATTGACGGAAGGAGCTGACGAAGAATAATCAATGTCTTTGAGAGATGGGGTCTGGCGCCACTTCTTCGCACTTGGAGGAGGTACACCAAATCTATAGTGAGGGTGAAATCCATCTTCACGAAGCTCATGCTCAGGTGCTAGCAGAGTCATAGTCCTCTATGAACGACGACTTGTTTCATAGGCAACGAAGGCATTTTTGGTAGCCAAGTTACCAACATGGTTGAGATCTTGCACAACTGAGTGCATCTTGTGTCGATTCCACTCATGATGCTTTTCTTGCTTCTGGATCAGTGAAACTAGAAGTTCACGACTTGCAAGAGCATGCTCTCTCCTGGGCGGGCGTTGACGAGGCAAAGTGGTGGCAGTGGCTTCGGAGTTGGTTGCAGCAGATCTTGGTTGGCGAAGTGCACCAATGAGTCTTGCCCGTGATGGATCGAAGGAATAAGAAGACATTCAACATCAGCGGTGCGATTTGTGCCTTCAACAATGGGGTTCTTTCTCTTGGATGGATACAAGTCTACTAGCACCACCTCAATCTCTAGAAGATAAATGCCATGGTTGCGAGCAGAGGGAAGATACCTGATATTTGTTCTGTACTTGATGAAGCACATGATCCAAGGAGTATAAATCTTCGGCTCGAGGACATTGACACCATTGGCAGCAAGGTTGCAAAGGAAAAAGTCTTGAAGATTGAACCTGATGCCATATACAATGTTGTATAGCAATGTCTTTCGAGGCCCTTCAATCTTGCGTGAGGAGTTGTGCCCTTTGATTGGCCAAATTGTATGTCAAAGAATATGGTAGAGTGTCCTGGGCAGGTACTGAAGATCATCCAAAAAGAATGAAGTGGGAAATTTTGCATCTTGAGCCAAAGGTTGCATCAATGTCAACATCTCTGTCATATTGAGTTCTCGCATATGGAATAGGCTTCGAGTTGCATCTGCATAGGCTTCAGAGCGAGGATCCAAGTCTTCACCAGAGGCAGCAAGAGGTGTTGCAGGAAATAAATCCAGTGGTGAAGCAGTGATGTGTTCATCCCTTATCATGAATTCCATCTGTGAGGTGTTCAAGTCACGACCGAAGCCTGAGATGTGTAGGGTTGCATAGAACTGGAGGATGAGTTCTTCATTCTAGTCTTCATGATCTGTGTAGAAGGGCAGCAAACCTACATCTCGAAGAAAATCCAATGCCTGGTCAAAACAAGGAAGACCTTTCATAGCTTCAAAGATTAGATGCTTGTGGGGAAAGATCTTGTTTTGGCCATAGAGCACACACATGTAGTACTGACATTGTAGAGCACTCCAGAACCTGTCAGATTGTATCTTATCTCTCTTGTATGGATTACGATCGGAGTTGAAGAATGTGTTGTTCAGCCTAAATCTCTCCAACTAGAAGACCAAGGGTCTTGCTGGGCCTGACTGTCGAAGACTTGGCAGTCGAGGCATAGGATTCATGATAGAGGGACGGCAATCCAGGTTGAACTCAAACTGAGGTCCCATCCTTGGTGGTGCAACAAGGCGAGGCCATCTTGTAGGGACCATCTCTCCTTCCCTATTCTGAGCCAGCACAATGTTGTCTTCATTGTCTTCAGTTGATGGCGTGGCAGGGACATGAGGTCCATCAGGGGATGGGGCATTGGCTTCGCCAATGGTGGTATCAGCAGCATTGTCTTTGGCTACCATGACTTCAATGGTAGGTTGGCTAGGAGGAACATCTTCAATCCACAGCACATCATTGAATCGTGTAGTCGGAGAAACACGCACTTTGCCTTCAGGAATTAGAGACATGAGAGCTCGGGGTCCTCTACGAAGATGTTTGAGTGGTGAAGTGGGGTTGATAGGTTCAGTCTCCTGTGGTGCAAATGGAGATTCTGGCGAAGCTGACACGGGCGGGAAGAATGGAGGTGATGGTGTACCAGGGTCAACTTCCGGCACATCCGGACGGATAGGAGTTCCAATGTCCACGAACTCGATGGTTGTTTGGGGAGAGTGGATCATTGGGGCATCCACTTGCAGAACAGGTTCTGGCTCGACATTGTCTTTAGGACCAATGTCTTCATGAGCAGTGTCTTCAGCTGCGGCAGTGTCTGTTGGAAATATGCCCTAGAGGCAATAATAAATTGGTTATTATCATATTTCCTTGTTCATGATAATCGTTTATTATCCATGCTATAATTGTGTTGATCGGAAACTCAGATACATGTGTGGATACATAGACAACACCATGTCCCTAGTATGCCTCTAATAGACTAGCTCGTTGATCAAAGATGGCTATGGTTTCCTAGTCATGGACATGAGATGTCATTTGGTAATGGGATCACATAATTAGGAGAATGATGTGATGGACAAGACCCAAACTACAAATGTAGCATATGATCGTGTCAGTTTATTGCTATTGTTTTCTGCATATCAAGTATTTGTTCCTATGACCATGAGATCATGCAACTCACTGACATCGGAGGAGTTCCTTGTGTGTATCAAACGTCGCAACGTAACTAGGTGACTATAAAGGTACTCTACAGGTATCTCCGAGGGTGTTTGTTGGGTTGGCATGGATCAAGACTGGGATTTGTTACTCCGTGTGACGGAGAGGTATCTCAGGGCCCACTCGGTAGTACAACATCACAACAAGCCTTGCAAGCAATGTGACTAAGTGTTAGTCACGGGATCTTGTATTACGGAAATGAGTAAACAGACTTGCCGGTAACGAGGTTGAACTAGGTATGGAGATACCGACGATCGAATCTCGGGCAAGTAACATACCGAAGAACAAAGGGAACATCATACAGGATTAACTAAATCCTTGACATAGAGGTTCGACCGATAATGATCTTCGTAGAATATGTAGGAACCAATATGGGCATCCAGGTCCCGCTATTGGTTATTGACCGTGGAGGTGTCTTGGTCATGTCTACATAGTTCTCAAACCCGCAGGGTCTGGACACTTAAGGTTCATTGATGTTTCGGTAGTATAGAGTTATGTATGGTGGTGAGAAGGTTGTTCGGAGTCCCGGATGAGTTCCTGGACGTCACGAGGAGCTCCGGAATGGTCCGGAGGTAAAGATTGATATATAGGAAGTCCTGTTTTGGTCACCGAAAAAGTTCCGGGCTCATCGGTAGTGTACCTGGAGTACCGGGAGGGTACCGGGGGACCATGAGGAGGGGTGTCTCGACCCAAGAGGCTACATGGGCTGTGGGAGGAGGTAAACCAGCCCCTTTTGGGCTGGCCGAATCCTCCTCTAAGGGCCCATGTGGCTGGAGTGGTTTGAGAAGGAAAAAAATCCAAAGTTGGAGAGGTGGAAAGAGTTTCCAAGTGGAAAGGAGGAATCCTAATCCTAATAGGATTGGAGTAGGACTCTTCCACCTCCAATTTTGACCAAACCTTGAGGGTTTGAGGCTGCCTCCTCCCCTCCCTCCCTCCTATATATACTAGAGGATTTAGATGGAAAAAGAAACCCTAATAGCCACGTGCTACCTCTCCTCTAGATCGCAGTTTCTCCTCTAGATCGGTTTTCAGCGGTGCTTAGGCGAAGCCCTGCTGGAATAGCTCCACCACCATCGCCGCAACGCTGTCGTGCTGCCAGAGAACTCATCTACCTCTCCACTCCCTCTTGCTGGATAAACAAGGCAGAGATCGTCATCGAGTTGTACGTGTGCTGAACGCGGAGGTGTCGTCCGTTCGGCGCTAGACCGGAAGGACCGTGATCAACATCGCGCGACAGATCGTGATGAGATCGCGGGACGGATCGTGATGAGTTCGCGGAACGGATCATGATTGGATCGCAGGACGGATCGTGATGAGATCGCGGGACGCTCGGCAATTTGGATCGCGAAGACGTTCGACTACACTAACCGCGTTTCTTAACGCTTCCCGCTTAGCGATCTACAAGGGTATGTAGATCCACTCTCCCTCTCGTAGATGCTCATCACCATGGATAGGTCTTGTGTGCGCGTAGGAAAATTTCTGTTTCCCATGCAATGTTCCCCAACAGCATCATGAGCTAGGTCTATGTGTAGATGAGATCTCGAGTAGAACACAAAGAGTTCGTGGGCGTTGATGCTTAGATTACTTCCTCCCTTGGTCGTGTTTTGGTTCAGCGGTATTGTGGGATGAAGCGTCCCGGACCAACCTTACTCGTACGCTTACGAGAGACCGGTTCTATCGACTGATGTGTAACCTCGTTGCACAAAGATGGCTGGCGGGTGTCTGTTTCTCCTACTTTAGTTGGATTGGATTCGACAAAGGTGGTCCTTGAGAAGGTTGAAAAGAAACTTATGTATCACCGTTGTGGTTTTTGCGTAGGTGAGAATTGTTCTTGCTAGATACCCGTAGCAGCCACGTAAAACATGCAACAACAATTAGAGGACGTCTAACTTGTTTTTGCAGGGTATGTTGTGATGTGATATGGCCAATTACATGATGAGATATATGTGATGTATGAGATGATCATGTATTGTATAGAATATCGCGACTTGCATGTCGATGAGTACGACAACCGATAGGAGCCATAGGGTTGTCTTTAATTATGGTATGACATGCGTGTGAATCATTAAGCACTATGTAATGCTTTACTTTATCGCTAAATGGTAGCAATAGTAGTAGAAGCATGGTGGGCACGACAACCCCGATGGCGACACGTTGATGGAGATCAAGATGATGGAGATCATGGTGTCATGTTAGTGACAATGGAGATCATGCCAGTGCTTTCAAGATGGAGATCAAAAGCACAAGTTCATGGCCATATCATGTCACTTATGATTTGCATGTGATGTTAATCCTTTTATGCACCTTGTTTTTCTTAGGACGATGGTAGCATTATAAGGTGATCCCTCACTTAATTTCAAGATAAATTGTGGTCTCCCCGAGTGTGCAACGTTGCGAAAGTTCATCGTGTCGAGACACCACGTGATGATCGGGTGTGATAGACTCTACGTTCACATACAACGGGTGCAATCCAGTCTTGCACATGCAGAACACTCGGGTTAAACTTGGCGAGCCTAGCATGTATAGACATGGCCTCGGAACACAAGAGACCAGAAGGTCGAACATGAGTCATATAGTAGATATGATCAACATGATGATGTTCACCATTGAAACCACCTCAACTCACGTGATGATTGAACTTGAGTTGGTGGATTTGGATCATGTGTCACTTGAATTACCGGAGGGATGTCAATTTGAGTGGGAGTTCTTAAGTAATATGATTAATTGAACTCATTATCATGAACATAGTGAGTAGTGTCTTTGCAAATTATGTTGTAGATTACTAGCTCACGTTGTAGCTCCCTTATATTTTATATGTTCCTAGAGAAATAGAGTTGAAATATGATGGTAGCAATATTGCGAACTGGGTCTGTGATATGAGGATTGTCCTCATTGCTGCACAGAAGGCTTATGTCCTTAATGCACCGCTCGGTGCACCACCCCCTCTAGCGTCGTCTATAGATGTTGTGAACATCTGATAGGCACGTTTCGATGACTACTTGATAGTTCTGTGCGTCGTGCATTACGGCTTAGAATTGAGGCTCCAAAAACGTTTTGAACGTCATGGAACATATGAGATGTTCTAAGAGCTGAAATTGGGATCTCAGGCTCGTGCCCATGTTGTGAGATATGAGATCTCCAACAAGATTCTTTGCCTGCAGGATAAAGGAGAATAGCTCAATCATTGAGCATGTACTCAGATTGTCTGGGTGCTACAATCGCTTGAATCAAGTGGGAGTTGATCTTCCAGATAATAAAGTGATTCATATAGTTTTCCAAGTCACTGTCACTAAGCTACTAGAACTTGGTGATGAAATATAAAATGCCAGAGATAGAAATAATGATCCCTGATCTGTTCGCGATGTTTGACACCATAAAGGTAGAAATCAAGAAGGAGCGTCAAGTGTTGATCATTAGTAAAACCACTAGTTTCGAGAAGGGCAAGGGCAAGGAGGGAAACTTCATGGATGGCAAGTCAGTTGCTGCTCCAATGAAGAAACCCAAAGTTGAACCCAAACCCAAGACTAAGTGCTTGTATTATGAGGACAACGGTCGCTGAAGCGGAACAACCCTAGATACTTGGTAGATAAGAAGGCTGGCAACATCGACAGAAGTATATTTGATGTACGTGTTATTAATGTGTACCTTGCTAGTACTCCTAGTAGCACGTAGGTATTGGATATTGGTTTGGTTGCTAAATGTTAGTAACTCGAAATAAAAGCTACGGAATAAACGGAGCACTAGCTAAGGGTGAGGTGACGATGTGTGTTGGAAATGTTTCCAAGGTTGATGTGATCAACATCGCATGCTCTCTCTACCTTCGGGATTAGGGATAAACCTAAATAAATGTTATTTGGTGTTTTGCGTTGAGCATCAACGTGATTAGATTGAGTTTATTGCAACATGGTTACTCATTTAAGTTAGAGAATAATGGTTATTCTGTTTACATGAATAATACCTTCAATGGTCATGCACCGAGTGAGAATGGTTTGTTGAATCTTCATCGTAGTAATACACATGTTCATAACATTGATGCCAAAAGGTACAAAGTTAGTAATGATAGTACCACATACTTGTGGCACTGCCGCTAAATGTCATATTGGTATAAATCGCATGAAGAAACTCCATGCTGATGGATCTTTGGACTCATTTGATTTCGAATCGGTTGAGACATGTGAACCATGCTTCATGGGCAAGATGACTAAGGACCCCGTTTTTAGTTTAATGGAGCAGGCAAGTGATTTATTGGAAATAATACTTGTTGATGTATGCAATCCAATGAGTCTTGTAGCGTACGGTGGATATCGTTATTTTCTTACCTTCACTGATGATTTGAGTAGATATAGTGTATATTTACTTAATGAAACACAAGTCTGAATTTTTGAAAAGTTCAAGCAAATTCAAAGTGAAGTTGAATATCATCGTGACAAGAAGATAAAAATTCCTGCAATGTGATCGTGGAGGTGAATGTCTGAGTTACGAGTTTGGCATACAACTTTAGACGATGTCAAAGTTGTTTCACAACTCACGCCACCTGGAACACCATAGTGTGATGGTGTGTCCGAACGTCGTAGTCGTGCTCTATTAGATATGGTGCTATGATGTCTCTTATCGATTTGCCACTATAGTTTTGGGGTTATGCATTAGAGACAACAACATTCACTTTAAATAGGGCACCATCTAAATCCATTGAGATGACACCGTGTGAATTATGGTTTCATAGAAACCTAAGCTGTCATTTCTTAATGTTAGGGGTTGTGACGCTTGTGTGGAAAAATGTTTTCACCTAATGAGCTCGAACCCAAAGCGGACAAATGCATCTTTATAGAATACCCTAAGAACAGTTGGGTGAACCTTCTATCTTGGATCCAAGCATAAAATGTTTGTTGCTAAAACTGGATCCTTTCTTGAGGAAAAGTTTCTCTTGAAAGAATTGAGTGGGAGGAAGATAGAACTTGATGAGGTTGTTGAACCTTTGTTTCAACGAGAGAGTAGCGCAGCGCAGGAAGATGTTTCTGTGAAGCCTACGTTAGTTGAAGAGGAAGTTAATGATGATGATCATGAAGCTTCGGATCAAGTTACTATCGAACCTCGTAGGTCGACAAGGATGTGTATTGCTCCTGAGCGGTATGACAACCCTGTCTTGGAGGTCATGTTGTTGGACAACGATGAACCTACGAGTTGTGGAGAAGCGATGATGGGCACGGATTCTGACAAATGGTTAGAGGCCATGAAATCCGAGAAAGGATCCATGTATGAAAACCAAGTATAGACTTTGGTAGACTTGCTCGTTGGACGGCAGGTCATCGAGTACAAATGGACGTTTGAGATGATGACAAGTGCTAATGGTAAGTGTCACCATTTATAGATCTCAACTTGTCGCAAAGAAGTTTCCGACAAGTTCAAGGAGTTGACTATGATGAGACTTTCTCGCTCGTAGAGATGCTAAAGTCTGTTGGAATTATGTTAGCAGTTGCTGCATTTTTCAATTATGAAATATGGCAGATGGATGTCAAAACATCGTTTCCTTCCTTAAGGAAAGTTTGTATGAGATACAACCAGAAGGTTTTGTCAGTCCTAAGGATGCTAAAAGGTGTGCAAGCTTCAGTGATCCTTCTATGAACTGAAGCAAGCATCTCGGAGTTGGAATATACACTTTGATGAGGTGATCAAAGTTTTTGAGTCTATAGAAAGTTTATGAGAAACTTGTATTTACAATAAAGTGAGTGGGAGCACTATAGAGTTTCTGGTAAGCATATGTGGTTGACATATTGTTGATCGAAAATGATGTAGAACTTCTAGAAAGCATAAACGGTTGTTTGAAAAGTGTTTTTCAAAGGAAGAACTGGATAAAGCTACCTAATTGTTGAGCACCAAGATCTGTAGAGATAGATCAAGATGCTTGATGAGACTTTCAATGAGTACATACCTTGACAAGATTTTGAAAGAGTTCAAAATGGATGAGTTAGAGAAAGAGTTCTCGCCTGATTTGTAAGGTGTGAAGTTGAGTGAGACTCAAATCTCGACAACGGCAGAAGAAAGAGAAAGGACAAACGCCGTCCCCTATGCCTTAGTCATAGGCTATGTATAGTATGCCATGCTATGTACCGCACATGTGTGTGCCTTGCCATGAGTCCGTCAAGGGGTACAAGAGTGATCCAAAAGTGGATCATCAGACAGCGGTCAAGATTATCCTTAGTGACTAACATACTAAGGAAATGTTTCTCGATGATGGAGGTGAGAAAGAGTTCGTCGTAACGAGTTACATCGATGCAAGCTTTGACACCAATCTGGATGACTCGCAGTAGCAATCTGGATACGTATAGTGGACCTGGCATTTGGAATAGCTCCAAGTGGAGTGTGGTAGCAGTGTTTATGGTTTGACATAGAGATTTGCAAAGTACACATGGATCTGAATGTCGCAGACCCGTTAACTATAAGACCTCTCTCACATGCAAAGCATGATCGAACCCCAGAACTCATTGGGTGTTAGATTCATAACAATGCGAATCACATGGTGATGTGAACTAGATTATTGACTCTAGTGCAAGTGGGAGACTGTTGGAAATATTCCCTAGAGGCAATAATAAATTGGTTATTATCATATTTCCTTGTTCATGATAATTGTTTATTATCCATGCTATAATTGTGTTGATCGAAAACTCAGATACATGTGTGGATACATAGACAACACCATGTCCCTAGTATGCCTCTAATAGACTAGCTCGTTGATCAAAGATGGCTATGGTTTCCTAGTCATGGACATTAGATGTCATTTGGTAATGGTATCACATAATTAGGAGAATGATGTGATGGACAAGACCCAAACTACAAACGTAGCATATGATCGTGTCGGTTTATTGCTACTGTTTTCTACATGTCAAGTATCTGTTCCTATGACCATGAGATCATGCAACTCACTGACGCTGGAGGAGTGCCTTGTGTGTATCAAACATCGCAACATAACTGGGTATCTCCGAGGGTGTCTGTTGGGTTGGCATGGATCAAGACTGGGATTTGTTACTCCGTGTGACGGAGAGGTATCTCAGGGCCCACTCGGTAATACAACATCACAACAAGCCTTGCGAGCAATGTGACTAAGTGTTAGTCATGGGATCTTGTATTACGGAAATGAGTAAACAGACTTGCCGGTAACGAGGTTGAACTAGGTATGGAGATACCGACGATCGAATCTCGGGCAAGTAACATACCGAAGAACAAAGGGAACATCATACGGGATTAACTGAATCCTTGACATAGAGGTTCGACCGATAATGATCTTTGTAGAATATGTAGGAACCAATATGGGCATCCAGGTCCCGCTATTGGTCATTGACCGTGGAGGTGTCTCGGTCATGTCTACATAGTTCTCAAACCCGCAAGGCTGCACACTTAAGGTTCGTTGATGTTTCGGTAGTATAGAGTTATGTATGGTGGTGACCGAAGGTTTTTTGGAGTCCCGGATGAGATCCCGGACGTAACGAGGAGCTCCGTAATGGTTCGGAGGTAAAGATTGATATATAGGAAGTCCTGTTTTGGTCACCGGAAAAGTTCCGGGCTCATCGGTAGTGTACCTGGAGTGCCGGGAGGATACCAGGGGACCATGAGGAGGGGTGTCTCGACCCAAGAGGCTACATGGGCTGTGGGATAAGGTAAACCAGCCCCTGTTGGGCTGGCCGAAGCCTCCTCTAAGGGCCCATGCGGCTGGAGTGGTTTGAGAAGGAAAAAATCCAAAGGTGGAGAGGTGGAAAGAGTTTCCAAGTGGAAAGGAGGAATCCTACTGCTAATAGGATTGGAGTAGGACTCCTCCACCTCCAATATTGACCAAACCTTGAGGGTTTGAGTCTGCCTCCTCCCCTCCCTCCCTCCTATATATACTATAGGATTTAGAGGGGAAAAGAAACCCTAATAGCCACGTGCTACCTCTCCTTTAGATCGCAGTTTCTCATTTAGATCGGTTTTCAGCGGTGCTTAGGCGAAGCCCTACTGGAATAGCTCCACCACCATCTCCGCAACGCCATCGCGCTGTCGAAGAACTCATCTATCTCTCTACTCCCTCTTGCTGGATCAAGAAGGCGGAGATCGTCGTCGAGCTATATGTGTGCTGAACGCGAAGGTGCCGTTTGTTCGGCGCTAGATCGGAAGGACCGTGATCAAGATCGCTAGACAGATCATGATGAGATCGCGGGAAGGATCGTGATGAGTTCACGGGACGGATCGTGATTGGATCGCAGGACGGATCGTGATGAGATCGCGGGACGCTCGGCGATTTGGATCACGAAGATGTTCGACTACACCAACCGTGTTTCTTAACGCTTCCCGCTAGCGATCTACAAGGGTATGTAGATCCACTCTCCCTCTCGTAGATTCTCATCACCATGAATAGATCTTGAATACGCGTAGGAAATTTTTTGTTTCCCATGCAACGTTCCCCAACAGTGTCTTCGGCAGCTGGAATCTCTTCAGGCTTCTGAGTCTCTATGGAAGCAGACTCGTGCAGTACAACTTGTCTTTTCAACTTTTCTGATGCAGGGGCTCCATAGAAATTGGCGTAACAAGCAAAGGCTCTTGAGGAGTAGGTGTTGATGATGGAGCAGAGGGTGTTGCTGGGTCTAGGGCTTGCACTGGTTCTGAAGGCTTGGTTTTCCTTCTCTTCAACCTCTTCGGAGGTTGGGCTTCAGAGGCAGACACCTTGCGCTTCTTGGCTTCACCTTCAGCTTGCTTTGTCTTCTTGCTAGATGAAGCAGTGGTTGTGAGGCGTGGCCGTGGGTTGGCAAACCTAGCGGGGAAGACTATGTCACGCTCCTCAGATTATGCAGGAGCCACTACAGGAAGCAGATACTTTGTCGTCCGCCATCCCGAACGGCAAAGGCATGAATCCTGGACAGCAAAGGCTTTGTCGTCCGCTGGCGGACGGCAAACCGTCCGGCTGAATGAGCCATGGTAAAGGCCTCTTTGCCATCCGCTGGCGGACGGCAAAGACCTTTGAATCTTTGTCGTCCGCCAGCGGATGGCAAAGGGCCTGGATGGCACACGTGGCCACTTAGCTCCGTTAAGGGCTTTGCCGTCTGCTAGGTCTTTGCCGTCTGCCAACGGACGGCAAAGAACCCACCTAGGCCAGCCTCAGTTTGCACAGGTAGCTGCCACGTGGCCACTTTGCCGTCTGCTGGCAGACGGCAAAGCCCTTTGCCGTCTGCCAGCAGACGGCAAAGTGGCCATATAGCCCCTTTTTTTGTTTTTCTTAAAATCGTTCAATTTGACAGAATATTCATATATAGCCAACATATACATATTCAACATACATATCCAAAACATACATATCATTCAACAAGTTCCAACAAGCATACCAAATAAGTTCAAACAACATATACAAGTTTCGAACAACATATCCAACATACATATCAAAAACAAGTGTCCAACATACATATCCAAAACAAGTTTCCAACATATCCAATAAACACAAAGGAAGCAGAAGTAGAAGAGTACACTCCATCAATGCAAGCTTCCTCATCTATAGCAAATCTGTAAAGTAGGAAAGATGAGAGTTAGAAGAAGAAGAAGACTAGGTAGAAGAAAAAGAAGAAAAAGAAGAAGAATTTATCTTCTCTTTCTTTTTCTCCTCTCCTCTCCTCTTCTTCAAGGTAGTAATGTCATTTTCTAGCTAACTAAGCATATCAAGTCATTTTGGAGGAAAAAAATGCTAAGTATAGGTCATTTTATAGCTATCCTAGGTAGAATATATCATTTTGGAGCTAAGTAAGGTTATTATGTATTTTTGAGGAAAATAAGCTAAGTATAGGTCATTTTGGAGCTAAACCAAGGTTATTTTGCCATTTTTTTTACCTAAGTGAGCATATTATGTCATAAATGAACTAGCTAAGCTAATTATAGATCATTGAATACGTAATAACAAAGAGTGAACGAAATTAGTTCAACATAAAAAAATTGAATACGTAATAACATATATATGTACATAATAATAATTGAATACCTCACATTACTAATATTAATCTTCATCATCTATATATGCTCCGGGATCAATAAATGCATAATCATCATCACTATCAGTAATGACGTGCTCATCAGCATCATCAATAAATGCATCAATATGTGGAAGGCCTCTATGTAATCGGTCAAGCATTGTCAGGTCATCCGCAGCAGTAACCTCTTCTTCCGTCTCTTCTTGTTCCTGCTCAGGGGTGAAGTTGGGTTCACTGTCGCCGTCGACCTCGATGTTCTGGGGTGAAGTAGAGCGGTTCTTGAAGCGTTTTTTGGAAACATGTGTTTCTTGGAAGAATTCTCCTTCATATGTGTTTGGGTTAATGTGAGGTTCATAGTCATCTTTATTGAAGGGAGGTGGTCTAAAATGTGGCGGCACATCATAAACGACATCCCAACCTTTCAAATTTGGATCCGTTTGGCAGGCCCATGGTAGATAGAAAACTTGGGTCGCCTATTGAGCCGTAATAGAGACATCGGGAACATCCAAATGGGTGCTTTGTTTGATTTCGACTAGCCCTATATGTTCATGAGTCCTTCTAGTCTCCTTCGGCTAGAACCAATAACATTTGAAGACTATGACGTTTGGTGGGTTTTCACCAAAGAATGTAAGTTCATAAATTGCTTCAACTCTTCCATAATACTCGACCCCTCCTTCGCCGACAGCGGAGACACAATAATTTGTAGTCTTACGGTCGGCCATAGATAGCTCTTTGCCAAAAGTACGAAAGCGATACCCATTGATGTCGTATTTGTCAAATGAACGGACCTTAAAGTCAAAACCATTAGCAACTTGTCTCAATTCGGAGTCCATAGACTCTGCATTAGCCTACAAGTTTAATACCAAAGGATTGTTGCATTAGCCGCAAACTAGGCGAAGAAATGAAATCGTCTAATTAATGGAAATTACCGTTTGCTTGAACCAAGAGATGAAACCGGGATAGCCGCCTGCATGCTTTGCCAGAAGCTCATACTCTTTAATGGAATCCTTTTGGATCACCGCTCCAGCCAAGAATTTGGTGACGTATTGACTGTATCACATATCCGGGAATAAGAGCATTTCAAAGGAATTAGAAGTTGCGAAACAATGTATCGAGAACTTACTCGATGTACGGCCACACTTCGGTTAGGTTGTTGAGGATATACAACGAAATGGTCCGCCATTCTTCGACATCCAACCCTATTGATTTCGAAGCATCGGCTGGTGCGAGCTTCCCTTTGAATAGGCTGAGGTTGGATCGACCTTTTTCACGGTCGCCATCATTGTACCGAGGCTTCGGATTATGAAAATGACGATTCTGGGCTGTGTAGTGTGCTGTCACAAAGTTTGTTGCCTCCTTAGTAATGAATGCCTCGGCCATCGATGCTTCAACTCTACGTTTATTTTTACATTTTGCTCGAAGCGTCTTATGCATCCTCTCAGTTGAGAAGCACCAACGATTTTGCACGGGCCCCCCCATCTTGCCTCGGTCGGGAGATGCAAAATCAAATGCTGCATTGGATTAAAGAAGCCCGGTGGAAAGATCTTTTCTAACTTGCAGATCAACTCCGGTGCCAACTCTTCCAGTTTGTCCAGCACGTTAGGCGATAGTTCTTTCACACAAAGATCACGGAAGAAATAGCTCAGCTCTACCAGTACTAGTCATTGATCCTCAGGGATAAAGCCACGCAACATCACCGGCATTACCCGCTCTAGCCATATGTGCCAATCATGACTCTTGAGACCAAATATTTTCAATTTTTCAAGACTCGCTCCCCTCTTTAGATTCGCTGCATACCCATCGGGGAACATCAACTGCATTTTCACCCACAAGATCATTTCCCTCATAGCTGGCCTTCCAAGATTGAACCATGCCTTTGGCTTCCTCCAGTTCTTCTTTCCTTTCGGTTGTCGAATGTTTTGTAACGGTCTATCACATAGAGCCTCCTGGTCGACTCTAGCCTTAGGATTATCCTTCGACTTCCCCTCTATGCCGAACAATGTACCAAAAAGGGCCTCAGCGACATTCTTTTCAGTGTGCACCACGTCGATGTTGTGTGGGTAAAGGAGCTCTTTGAAGTAAGGCAGATCCCACAAACATATCTTGTGAGTCCAAGCGTGTTCCGTAGTATACCCTTTGAAATATCCTGGACGATTTGGATCCGTCTCGAGAGCGTTTATCTGATCCAGGACCTGTTGGCCTGTCAACGTAGGTGGTGCAATGTTTTTGACAACTCTACCTTTGATGAAATTCTTCTTGTCTTTTTTGAACTTATGGCTAGGATCCAGGAACTGTCTATGCATGTCGAAGCAAGAAAACTTACGACCCGCCTCCAGCCAACAGAATTGAAGAGCTGCCTTGCATGTGGGGCACGGAAACCTTCCATGCACACACCAGCCAACGAATAGCGCATACACCGACAAGTCATGCATCGAGTACATGTACCACACATGCATTTTGAAGTTCTTTTTTGTAGCGGTGTTGTATGTCTTGATCCCATTATCCCAGGCTTCTTGCAATTCATCCTTAAGAGATTGCATGTATACATTCATATTCTTCCCTGGATATTTGGGCCCTAGAATTATCAGGGTCAGGAAAATGTTCTTTCTTTTCATAGTCTCTCCGGGGGAGATTGAGTGGAATGAAAAATACAGGCCAACAACTGTATTGTGTTGCCGTCATACCATACACATTGAACCCATCCATGTTGATGGCAACTCGAGGATGCCTTGGTTCTGCCGCTTTATCCTTATGTAATGCATCGAAGTGCTTCCACGCAAAAGCGTCCGAAGTGTGTCCCACCATCGGATTCCCATCTGCATCTAGTTCTGTTCTTTGCCCAATTTATGCCATGTCATCTGTCTAGCCGTCTCTTCGACCATGAAAAGCCGTTGAAGTCTTGGTATGATTGGCAGATACCAAAGAACATTAATGGGGATTTTGGTCTAACTCTTCTCACCCATACCGTTGTCTACCAGAACATACCTGGAAGCATTGCAAATGGGGCAATAGTTCAAGCCCGCATACTGAAGCCTAAATAAGGCACATCCATTCTCACAGGCATCTATCTTCTCATAGGGCATCTTAAGCGCACGTAGGATTTTGTCCGACTGGTACAGGTTTGGTGGCAATACATGGCCTTTGGGTAGAAAGCATCCAAATATCGTCATAATCGCGTCGTAGCATTCTCTGACTAGGTTGAACTGAGCCTTTAGAGCCATTACTTGCGCGATGGCATCCAGCTGACAAAGCTCAGTGTGCTCGTGGAGAGGACGTTTTGAAGACTCCAACATTTCATAAAAGGCCTTTGCAGATTCCTCCATCTCATCGTCTGAATCCCGAGCATCATCAAAGTCTTGCACCATGTCTTCGATCCCGGTACCATGCTCGTCGGTACGATGACGAAGCACCTCAGCTCTGGCACGTTGGGCAGACTCACTATGAAATGTCCAGACCGTATAATTAGGCGTAAAACCCCACTTCTGCAGGTGTTTGATCATTTCAAACCCTGACTTCTTCTTACAGTTGTCGCAATCGACACAAGGGCACCAGGTTGTTTTCTGTCCATTTGCAAATGCGACTCTCACAAACTCCTTGGTTTTTGTTAACCATTCACGGGTCATGTCTTTCTGACTAGTGTGACCGGTGTACATCCACCCATGATCACTCATCCTGCCTAGCGACTGGACACACACAAAATATATACATAATTCAGCAAACCATATTCATCAGTTAATAGAGTTTGTCAGTTTCATTACGTCGATGCAACCCTAGACGCTAGTAGGTAAAGATAGGTCCTAATCCCACCCGAGTATGTGTAGATTGGGTTCGTTTTCCCATGCTCCACTCCGGATCCGACGCACAATTTTGGCAGCACCTCCCCGTTGTTCTCCTGATACACGTCTCGGCAATAAGCAGAGAGGATGTGTACCCGAAGAACAACAGGGAGGCACTCACGAAATTGTGCTCGGATCCAGAGCAGAGCATACGGGAAAACAAACCCAATCTACACATACTCGAGCTGTCCATGGATAACGTTGGACAATTCGAAAGAATCACGGTTATAAATATGCTAATGAATGCATATTTATAGATGTAACCCTTTCGAACGGGAGACGCATAGTGGTTACGCATATTGATGATTCAAGACACCTATAGCTAGCAAGTTTCATCGGCACGAAGACCGGAACAGAGGAAATGAAGGGTGCAGGAGGAGATGTAATTTGTGCTCACCCACGAATGCAGGGGCGAAGCTCGTCGAACGCACGGGGAGGTCGTCGAACACCAGACCCTCGCAGCGACGAAACAACTGCACATTTAAATCCACCTGATCAACATAAATATGATGTTCTGTATAACAAAATCGAAAAATATATGACCTAGCTAACTCATAATTCACAAATATATGAGGTGGGGTCGGCGTGTCAGGGGTGTCATGTCGGGGTCGGGGTGTCGGGCTTGTCGTGTCGGGGTCGGGGTGTTGTGTCGTGGTCGGGGGTGCCATGTCGGGGTGTCAGGGTTACGTCGGCGCCGACGCACCCCTCCTCCTCCTCTTCTTCTTATCCTTCTTCTTTTTCTTCTTTTCTTCTTCTCCTCCTCCTCCTCCTTTTATTCTTCTTTTTCTTCTTCTCCTTCCTCTTCTTATTCTTCTTCTTCTTCTTCTTCTTCTCCACCTCTTCTTCTTACTAAACTAAATTACTAACTAACTAACCTAACTACATTACTAAATTACTAACTAAACTATACTATTAACTACAACTAACTAACTAAATTACTAACTAAACTAATTAACTAAAACTAATAACTAACTAAATTACTAACTAGAATATTAAAAAAATAAAAGTAGAGAGGGGGAGGGGGCTCACCGAAGTGGGGTAGGTGAAGGCCGGTTGTGGGGCGTCGGGGGGCTGGGGGCGCGTGTGGGCGCGGGCGGCCGGTGGGGCGGAGGGGCGCTGGCGGGGGCGGGGGCGGGGGCGGGCGGAGGGGCGCTGGCGGGGGCAGGGGCGGGGCGTCTGGTGGTGAAGGGGCGCGGGGCGGCCGGCGGTGGAGGGGCGCGGGCGGGGGCGGGGCGGCTGGCGGGCGGAGGGGCGTCGGGGGGGAGGGGGCGGGGCGGGGCGGCCAGCGGCGGAGGGGTGGGGGCGGGGGCAGGACGGCCGGCGGCGGAGGGGCGCTGGCGGGTGCGGGGGCGGGGCGGTCGGCGGCGGAGGGGCGCGTGCGGGGGCTGGGCGCCCTGCAGGCGGCCGGCGGGCGGGGGTGCACGGGCGGCTGGTGGGGTGGGGTGGGCACGGGCGGCCGGCCGGCGGGGTGGGCGCGGGCGGTCGGCGCGGCGGCAGCAGGGGCGCGGCGGCGCGGCGGGGGGAGGGGCGGGCGGGCGTGCGGGCGCGGGGGGTGGGAAGACGATGGGGGCGACGGGCATGGGGTGCGCCATTAACGTTAGGTTAGGTATACTCTTTGCCGTTCGCTAGCGGACGGCAAAGAGGTGGGGTGATGGGCCGTTGCAGTTGTGCCGTCAACTGGACCCCAGCCCAGCTCTTTGCCGTCCGCTAGTTGACGACAAAGTTTCTTTGTCGTCCGCTAGCGGACGGCAAAGAGCTGGCAGATGGCAAAGCACCTCTTTGCCGTCCACCATCTCTTTGCCGTCCGCTTCGAGCTAGCTGATGGCAAAGGCTCTCTTTGCCGTCCGCCAGCGGACGACAAAGAGCTGGCAGACGGCAAATTGTCTGATTCCAGTAGTGAGCAGGCTATACATAAGACACTGAAGCTTGATGTGAGCTAGCAATGACTTTGGGCGCAAGGGCAGGCTGACCGAGCGCCTTCCTCTTCAACATATCATTGTGATCTTGTACCGTCATGGTGGTCTTCCTCTTGAGGCGTGCAAGAGCACCCTTTACAGCTTCACATCTCTTCTCAAACACAACTTTAAGATCTGTCATCATAAGTTTGTAGCCTTTGATCTATTCGGCATCAAGTCTATGCACATTTGGCTTGAAGAGTTCTTTCGCATGACTGATCTTGGCCTTGGTATGCTTGGCCTTCTGAGCCACAGTCAGTTCCTCATTCACAAGTCCTTGGAACGTGACACTCAGGCTAATTGGGAGCTGAAGAGCAACAATGTTGATGGAGGGGTCAGCAAACCAATCATCAATGTAATGTTCGAAGACAACCGGGTCAATCAGAGGTAAGTCTTCAAGCCGCTTGGCTTCCTCTTCTTTCTGCTGAATAAGCCTAGCCAAGGCTTCATCATCAAACTCGTCATCTGATAGCTCAATCATGTTGGCTGCATCCATCAAAGACATGTTAGGCTTTGGGCCACGAGAAGCAACAACCTTTCTCTTCATACATCTATGCAGGCGACCTTCAGATTCTGGTTCCTCAGGGTTTGCATAAGGGGACCGAGAAGCTTGTGAAGAAGACTCTGCAGGAGGAGGAGCGTTGGAAGACTTAGACTTCGAAGACTTCAACTTGGAAGACTTTGGTACTTCCAAAGGCTTTGGTGGCGGTTCAGGAGCATTTTCTTGCTCAATTTCCTCCTCATCTTACTTTGTGGGCTCTAGGATGCCAAGTGTGCTTGATGGACCAGGATTATCTAGCATTGGTGGCCTGAACATACTGGGGTAGAATCCCATCTTGATGGTGTCAGCCTTGGTCTTTGGATGAAGATTTTTGTATATGATGTCCGTCCAAGGTACATTCTCAGCACACTTTTCAGCATACTCATCAGTGATGAAGTTGTAGTAAAACCACTCCACACTCCAATATCTTTGGATCCATTGGAGGCGATTCTTGTGTTTGGTGTATCCCTCCTCCTTATTAGACTTTTATAGCTCATAAAGATCTGAGGGAAGATCCTTGGCAGTGTTCTTGCATCTCTGCTTTCCTCTCTTCTTGACTGGTTTGTCATTTGCCATTGGCTTCAGCAAAGGCTTCGGCAATGGCTTCACAGGAGTGCACAATTACGAACATGCACCAGAAGATTCCAGATGTATCTGCAAGTAGTCTGCAAACGAATTCAGACTATGAGATCCAAGCGATTCTATTGTGGACATGTACCTATGAAAGAGTTAGATACGGGAGGGAAGATGAGAGGTCATATGCATTCTCAAAGGATTTTTAAGTTAAAATTGAGTTTGGAAGACATTGACCTTATACCGAAGACATTCACTTCTATAGAGAATATAGTGATTTTAGATATGTACAAGTCCAAGGATTTGCACAAGTGAGGGATCAACCAAGTTTTATCCCACAAAGTGAATATATTTGGTAAGAATAGATCTAGATCTAGATTCGGTTGAGTGGAAAGAGAATAAATAGCAACCGACAAATTTTAGTAAGAAACTTGGATCAAAATGTAGGGTAAAAATAGCTTTTAATTACCGCAATGAAGAACGAGACAAACTACTCAGAGAACGCCCAGCATGAGTACATTGTCAGAGAATTCGTGGCAGCGAAGCGCTTCGTCTCTGGCGATGATAGATTCTAGTGACGTGCTAGGGTTCTAAGCACGTGGGGTGGTGGAGGAAGGGGAAAGTAATAATGGAAGGAGGGTAACTCGTATCTATAAGGGTGGAGGAATTCGAACCGACAAATTTACCCCTGACTCTTCGGCTAAAGTGGGACACATGGCATGCATGCAAACCACCTGACAACCCACTACCGTAATCGAAGTGGCGGCACGGGAGTTGTTGCTAGAAACACGAAGACAGTTTAGATTTGTGAATCAAATATGTGGTTGATTTGTCTTCGACCGACAAGGACGTAGTGAAGACAGTCAACATGTGTCAACATAGAATGCATCTGACTGGATTAGAACAGATTGGACGAGGTAAGAACAGAGGAGAATGTCGGGTTCGATCACATTTGCCTAGGAAAAAGTTGAAGACAAAGCTATAGGACAAATGTTGTATAGGACAAAGCTCTAATCCAAATGTAGATCTGCAAATAGTTTTCAACTGAGACACACGTGCAAACAACAAAGTTTTGTTCCAAAGACATTCATCTCTCGAAGACATATGAAAAAGTTGAGATAAAATCAATGTATTCGAGATTGGTTGGTGGCGTTACCCACCGTATAAGAATGTTTGACCCGGACACGGCGCACAATTATCGTGGCACTCTGAAGTCATATTCTTTGTTAATGTATTCACATTCAGCTTGTAAGTCTTCATGAGTTGAAGACATATGTTACATCATGTGGTGTGCATCAAAGTCGTCAACATGCATAAGCGTTAGGATGTATTCCCATTTCAAAGGACATTTGAGGATTCTAAGATATTTAGCTCACACCGCAACTTGCAAAACCTCTTCTCATCCAAAGGCTTCGTGAAGATATATGCTAGTTGATCTTTAGTGTCTGCATGCTTGATGTTGATGTCACCCCTCGTCACATGATCCCAAAGAAAATGATGTCGTATCTGAATGTGCTTCGTCTTCGAGTTTTGTACTGGATTGTAGGAGATCTTGATTGCACTCTCATTGTCGCAATAAAGAGTGCATCCTTCAGGTTGATGTCGTAGTCCTTGAGTGTTTGCTTCATCCAGAGAAGTTGAGTGCAGCATGCACCAGCAGCAATATATTCGGCTTCGGTAGTGGAGAGTGAAGCACAGTTCTGCTTCTTCGAAGACCAACACACAAGGGATCATCCAAGAAAGTGACAAGTGTCTGATGTGGACTTGCGATCAACTCTGTCACCAGCGAAGTCAGAATTTGAGTAGCCAATCAGCTCGAACTTCGAACCCTTTGGATACCACAATCCTAGCATTGGGGTGTGAGCTAGATATCTAAGTATTTGCTTCACAACAAGGTGATACGATTCCTTTGGTGACGCTTGAAATCGGGCGCACATGCAAACGCTAAGCATTATATCTAGCCTAGATGCACATAGGTACAACAAAGATCCAATCATGGAGCGATATACCTTCTGATCAAAATCTTTACCATTTTCGTCAGTACATAGGTGTCCGATGGTAGGCATTGGCGTCTTGAAGCCTTTGGCTTCATTCATGCCAAACTTCTTGAGGCAGTCCTTGAGGTACTTCTCCTGAGATATGAAGATGCCATTTCGTTGTTGTCGAATTTGAAGCCCTAAGAAGAACTTAAGCTCTCCCATCATCGACATTTCATACTTCTCTTGCATCATATAAGCAAACTCATCACTTTATTTGTTGTTAGTATAGCCAAATATAATGTTGTCCACATATATTTGGCATACAAACAATTCACTTTTATAAGATTTAGTGAAGAGAGTGGAATCGAGTGAACCAGGTTTGAAGCCTTTCTTCATGAGGAATTCCTTGAGTGTGTCATACCAAGCTCTTGGTGCTTGCTTGAGTCCATAGAGTGCCTTGTTGAGCTTGAAGACATAGTCAGGATGCTTTGGATCTTCAAACCCTGGTGGCTGAGCAACATATACTTCTTCCTCAATCTTACCATTGAGGAATGCACTTTTGGCATCCATTTGATACAAGCATATATCATGATGGTTAGCATAATCAAGCAATATACGAATGGCTTCGAGTCTATCAACAAGTGCAAAGGTTTCACCGAAGTCAATACCCTTAACCTGTGTGTAACCTTGAGCCACCAGTCGTGCCTTGTTTCTGACGACTTGTCCAGATTCATCTTGCTTGTTGTGAAAGATCCACTTTGTACCGATGACGTTGTGTGATACGTCCATTTTGCATCATGCTTTTATATTGATATTTATTGCATTATGGGCTGTTATTACACGTTATGGTACAATACTTATGCCTTTTCTCTCTTATTTTATAAGGTTTACATGAAGAGGGAGAACGCCGGCAACTGGAATTATGGACTAGAAAAGGAGCAAATCTGAGATACCTATTCTGCACAACTCAAAAAGTCTTGAAAATTTAGTGAGAATATTTCTAGAATTAATAAAAAATACTGGCACAAGAATTAACCAAAGGGGGGCCACCAGCAGGCCACAAGCCTGCTAGGCGCGGCCACCCCCTAGATGCGCCTAGAAGGCTTGTGGGGCCCCTATGGCTCCTCCGACGCCCATCTTCTCCTATATGAAGCGTTTTGACCTGGAAAAAATTAGGAGAGAGCTTTCGGGACGAAGCGCCGCCTTCTTGAGGCGGAACTTGGGCAGAACCAACCTAGAGCTTTGGCAAGGCTGTTTTGCCGAGGAAACTTCCATCCCGGAGGGGGAAATCAAAGCCATCGTCATCACCAACGATCCTCTCATTGAGAGGGGGTCAATATCCATCAACATCTTCACCAGCACCGTCTCCTCTCCAAACCCTAGTTCATCTCTTGTATCCGATCTTTGTCTCAACACCTTAGATTGGTACCTGTGGGTTGCTAGTACTATTGATTACTCCTTGTAGTTGATGCTAGTTGGTTTACTTGGTGGAAGATCATATGTTCAGATCCTTTATGATAATTAATACTCCTCTGATCTTGAACATGGACATGCTTTGTTAGTAGTTCCGTTTGTTCCTGAGGACATGGGATAAGTCTTGTTATAAGTAATCATGTGAATTTGGTATTCGTTTGATATTTTGTTGAGATGTATGTTGTGTCTCCTCTAGTGGTGTTATGTGAACGTCGACTACATAACACTTCACCATTATTTGGGCCTAGGGGAAGGCCTTGGGAAGTAATAATTAGATGATGGGTTGCTAGAGTGACAGAAGCTTAAACCCTAGTTTATGCGTTGCTTCATAAGGGGCTGATTTGGATCCATATGTTACATGATATGGTTAGGTTTACCTTAATTCTTCTTTCGAAATTGCGGATGCTTGCGATAGGGGTTAATCATAAGTGGGAGGTTTGTCCAAGTAAGGGCAGCACCCAAGCACCGGTCCACCCACATAACAAATTATCAAAGTAACAAACGTGAATCAAATGAGCATGAGGAAAACTAGCTTGACGAAAATTCCCATGTGTCCTCGGGAGAAATTTGCTTTATATAAGAGTTTGTCCAGGCATGTCCTTTGCCACAAAAAGGATTGGGCTACCTTGCTTCACCTTTGCTACACTTGTTACTTGTTACTCGTTACGAATTATCTTATCACAAAACTATCTGTTACCGATAATTTCTGTGCTTGCAGAGAATACCTTACTGGAAACCGCTTGTCATCTCCTTCTGCTCCTCATTGGGTTCAACACTCTTAGTTATCGAAAGGACTACGATAGATATCCTATACTTGTGGGTCATCATTGTGCTTCCTAGGATCAGGACGCTTTACAAGCTCCCACACATTGTTCAGCTTGAACTGGTGAAGCTCTTCTTGCATGGCTTGAATCCATTCCGAGTCCTTGAAGGCTTCATCAACTTTGGTGGGTACTGTGATAGGTACAAAAGCAAAGTGCCCATAAAAGTTAGCCAATTGAGTAGCTCTTGAGCGAGTAAGTGGACTTGGTGCATTAATGTTGTGAAGCATTCTCTCAATTTGAAGTTCATTTGCCATGCATGGGTGAGCAGGGCGAAGACTTTGTTCCGGCTACAGAGCATTGTCTTCATCAGCGGCATTGTCTTCTAATTTAGCATTGTCTTCGCGCTGAGTGGATGGTGGAATGATGACTTTTTCAAGCACGTGTTCTTCAGGCATGATTTCTCCAGTGCCCATCAGTCTAATAGCTTCTTCCGAAGGTAATTCATCTAGCATAGGAGGCAGGTGCTCTCTTTGCGAGTTGTTAGTTTCATCGAACCGCACATCTACAGTTTCAACAACCTTATTGTGAAGGATGTGGTAGACTCTGTAGGTGTGCGAGTTCTTTTCGTAACCAAGCATGTAACCTTCATGTGCTTTTGGTGCAAATTTAGAAGTGTGGTGTGGATCTCTTATCCAACATCTTGCACCAAAGACTTGACGTAACTTACATTGGGTTTTTTACCAGTGAGAAGCTCATAAGATGTTTTCTTGAAGAACTTGTGAAGATATACTCTATTAATGATGTGGCATGTAGTATCAATGGCTTCAGGCCATAGCTTCCTAGGTGTCTTGTAATCATCAAGCATGGCGCGAGCCATCTCAATGAGAATCCTAGTCTTGCTCTCCATGATGCCATTCTGTTGTGGGGTGTATGGAGCTGAGAACTCATGAGTGATTCCTAGCTGGTCAAGGAATATGTCAAGTCCAGTGTTCTTGAACTCAGTCCCATTGTCACTCCTGATGTGCTTGATCTTGATGTCGTAGTTGTTCATACACCTCTTGGCGAAACGCCTGAAGACATCCTGCACTTCTGTTTTGTAAAGTATGATATGCACCCAAGTGAATCGACAATAGTCATCAACAATTACAAAGCCATATAGATTTTTAGTGGTAGAGAAGGTGGAATAATGAGTAGGGCCAAATACATCCATGTGTAGCAGCTCGAAGGGATGTGAAGTCGTCATGATAGTCTTCGAGGGGTGTTTGGCCCTCGTCATCTTCCCGGCTTCACAAGCACCACAAAGGTGGTCCTTCTTGAACTTGGCACCCTCGACGCTAATGATAAGCTTCTTCTTGGCGAGTGTGTGCAAGTTCCTCATCGCAGCATGTCCTAGCCTTATGTGCCATAGCCAGCATTCTGAAGCTTTTTCTAGAAGACATGAGGCAACCTGTGGTCCTGCAGAGAAGTCTACCATATACAAATCACCTCATCGAAAACCTTCAAAAACTTTGGTTTTGTCAGAGGCCATTAGTACCACACATCAAAATTTGTCGAATATGACAAGCATATCTAAGTCACATAGCATTGAGATAGACATTAAGTTGTAACCAAGGGATTCGACAAGCATGACATTTTCCATGAGCCGGTCCCTTGAGATAGAAACTCTACCTAGCCCCAATACTTTTTTGCTGCTCTTGTCAGCAAAGGCAGGGTGGTCTTTTGTTGGAGGTCAAAGAGTTTGCTCCATCAATAGGCTTCGGTCACCAGTCATGTCGTTGGTGCAACCACTATCCATGATCCATTCAGTGGCATTGGATTTGTCTTCCTGCATTGAGAATTAGTATGCTTCACCAAGGCATGCAACGGTAACATGCATTGATGAGTGATATAGTAGTGCATATTGATAGAAGACATTGGACTATATGAATGATAACATTCACATTTATTTTCTTGCGTCCAAACAAGATAGTTTTTTGGGTCTCTAGAGATAATCTTCGGGATAGGCTTCTTCCTATCTGAAGACCCGATGCTGCATGAAGATATTAGTTCTTCTTAACCACCCACATGCGAAGGGGTATCTTAGAAGCAATGAGACGTAAGGCAGCATCACAGAATTTTGGCAAAGTTGCCCTAATAGCATGTTTCACAGGAGGTTTAGTATACTCAAATGAATAAGCTGAGAAATTCTTGGTTGGATGAACATAACGGCTCATGCCATGGTGCACATATTCATGTGTCGTTTGAGTCCTTCCCTACGAAACGGATTTGTTAGAGTGATCATATTAAGACCTTTGTCTTCTCGAAGACATTGATCTGGGGTTAGTCTTCTTCTTGAGAGGTGTCGTCAGGACATTCACACGAAGCTTCTCAAGAAGACATTTGGGAACCTAGATCTTCTTCAAAGGAGAACCATTCATGTAGTTAGTACCAACAAATCTGGCAAACACTTCACAATTTTGGCATTTGAATAGTTTATAGTTGGAATCAAAGGATTCATCAATAATGAGAGGATTCACATAGTCATAGCCAGATAATGTGGAAGGATCAACTGAAGGTCCTTTCGCACCAACCCACATGGTTTTGGGGTATTGCTCAGGTGTCCAGTATGATCCATCAACATTGAGGTTTCTTTCGAAACCAACACCCTCTTTCCTGGGGGTTTTGTTTAGTATAGTCTTCTTCGAGGCATCACAAAGAATCTGATGCCCTTTCAGACTCTTGTACATGCCAGTCTCAAGCAATGTCTTCAACTTGTCATTGTCATCAGTGATAGCAGTGGTTTCCTCAGATGAGGGGTTAGGTGCCACAGATACAGCTGAAGATACAGCATTTTCAGAAGCCTTAGAACATTCAACAGTAGAGTCATTAGCTTCACGAGCAATGCATCTTAAGCATGGAGCATCAAATTCATCCTGAGTGGTACTGATCTGTTGTGGTAGGAGTGAGTCATTTTCCTTCCGTAGATCATCAAGTGCTTCCCTCAACTTCTCAAGATCTATCTTTTTCTGAAGGTATTCAAGATAAAGCTTCTCATGATCAGTTGAGAGGGCATCATGATGATTTTGGAGATCCTCAAACCTTGAACAAAGACTACGCATGTCTTCAGCCATAGTTTCGTTCAGGCTCATCTAGTCGTGTAACAGATCATCACTTTTCTATAGAGTAGATTGCATTTTCTCCATGGCATTTTGTTGCTTAGTGGCAATTTTTACAAGTTTAGCATAGCTTGGTTTCATGTCATCATCAGATTTAGCTTCAGATTCAGATTCATGATGTGAGGACTTTGGGACACCTTGGAGGCTTTCGCCATGAAGCAGTAGGTTGGAGTAGTGTCATCATCACTCGCTTCGGTGTTGAAGAAAGAGCCATTGTCTTCGGGTTCAAAGACAGACGTAGAAAGATAAGTCGAAGCCATTACCAGTCCAGCTACTTCAGCATCAGATTCCTCCTCAGATGCTTCCTCAGCTTCAGAACCAGATTCAGACTGTGAGTCCATCTCCTTTCCGATGAAGGCATGGGCCTTTCCTGATGAACTCTTCATGTGTGACGAGGACTTTGCATACTTCTTCTTGTTGTTGTCATCGGAGTCATAGTTCTTGCTCTTCTTCTTGGATTCCTTCTCCCATTGAGGACAATCAGCAATGAAGTGACCAGTTCTCTTGCACTTGTGACAAGTTTGCTTCTTGTTGTCCTTGGAAGACATGTCTCCAAGTCTCTTGGAATCACGTCTTGAAGATTTAGCATAGCGTTTTGACTTGGCAAACTTCCGAAACTTTCTGACAAGTAAGGCAAGCTCCTTTCCAAAGTCTTCAGCACCATCAGAATTGCATTCAGAGTTGTCTTCGAATGAAGACATAGCTTTGGCCTTCAACGCACAGGAGCAACTGTAGCTTGGTCTGTAGATATCTCTCTTCTCAGCTTGTTGGAATTTGTGGGTGTTCAACCTCTCAAGTATATCAGCTGGATCCAAACTCTTGAAGTCAGGGCGCTCTTGAATCATAAGTGCGAGAGTGTCAAAGGAACTGTCAAGTGATCTGAGTAGCTTCTTGACGACTTCATGTTTGGTGATATGAGTGGCGCCGAGTACATTCAGCTCATTGGAGATGTCAGTGAGGTGATCAAAGGTGAGCTGAACATTCTCATTGTCGAGTCTCTTGAAGCGGTTGAATAGGTTGCGAAGCACATCAACACGGGAGTCTCTTTGGGATGAGAAGCCTTCGCTCACTTTGGACAGCCATTCCAAGATTTGCTTGGAGGTGTTAAGTGCACTCACACGGCCATATTGTCCTTTGGTCAGCTGACCGCAGATGATGTTCTTGGCAGTGGAGTCGAGTTGCACGAACCTCTTCACATCAGCAGCAATAACACCTTCACCAACTTCGGGAATGCCCTCCATGACGACATACCAAAGACGTTGTCAATGGCTTCAAGATGCATGCGCATCGTGTTCTTCCAGTAGGGGTAGTCGGTTCCATCGAAGACAAGGCACGCAGCGGAGACCTTTATTATCCCTGCAGTCGACATAGCTAAAACTCCATAGTGGTTAAACCGAAACATAGAACAAGAGAGTACCTTGCTCTGATACCAATTGAAAGTGCTAGTTATGGAGTGGAGGGGGTGAATAGGTGATTTTTATGAAAGGCTTCGAAATAGTGGATGTATTAAAATAATGCGGAAACGTAAACAGGATCAGGTAGGGATACAATCAAGATTCTAGACAGGGCATGCAAGGCAGAGAAGACATTCAAGCAGGACAAGCATAAACATCATAACTACTAAGATGTGCCAAAGACAAACTTAGATGGTATGAAGATAAACAGATGATATGAATGTCTTCGATGAAAGTCTTTGCAAGGTGTACAAGCAATTTCTTCACAGTTCAGAGTAGGAATGTAAGAGAGTGAAGGATATAACCATCAGCTTGACGAAGACACAGGATTTGTTGGACCAGTTCCAGTTGCTGGGACAACTGTACGTCTGGTTAGGGAGGCTGAGATTGTACTCAGAAGACCTCGTCTTCACCTTATTCCCCTTCAGCCGAAGTCACCTAGACAACGCCCAATCACTTAGGTAAGTCTTCAGGGGAGACTTTCGAAACCCGTACAAACTTGGTCACCCGACGGTCCATAATGACTCTTGGACGCTCTAGACCCAAACGCCTAACCGTCTGGAAGATCACAGTCTTCAAGTGTAATAAGTCTTTAGTTCACTCAGAACAGAAAGTCTTTGGTGATGCTCAAACACACTAGGTCTAGGTGTTTAGGTGTATCCTTGCAGGATGTGTATCTCTCAAAGTCTTCCAGGTGGGTTGCTCCAAAACGACAACAGTTGTATCTCTCTCTAAGCAGCCTCCTTCTTATGATGGAGGGGGTGGGCTATTTATAGCCAGCGGGCAACCCAACCTAATATGACCAAAATGACCCTGGGTCAATGGCCAACCGACACGTGTCACAACGGTCGGATTTCAAACACACGCGATAGCTTTACTTGGGCTACAAGTAATACTGACTCAACCAACTTTGGAAGAGTTTTCCTCTCAATGTCTTCGCTCGAAGACATAGGTATGGGTTGAGCATCATGTCAGCATCTGACTTTGATCACATCGACCCCACTTAATAGTACGATGGTTCCTATGACTTAGAAATGAAGAAACAAAACTGCCAAAAGACATCGTCTTCGCGTTTCATTGTCTTTGGACGAATGTCTTCGTCCACCACCAATGGCTTCAGCCATCATCAATGTCTTCGGACATTTTTTGGGGGTCATCTTCGACGGCTAAAACGAAACTCCAGGGACTTCTCTCTGTGTTAGACTGTGAACTCTCACAAACACATTAGTCCCTCAACCACGTTTGTCTTCAATACTCCAAAACCAAACAAGGGTGGCACTAGATGCACTTATAGAAACCGGGAAAGATCATTTCCTTTTCTTGTTCCAAGTGGCTTGTCTCTCTCAAATCCTTCCCTAGATCATGTCAATTCCATCTTGGTCCAACCCCAGTGTTTATTTCTTGGCAATATTCATTTTTCTATTTAAGGAATAGTCCTTTTTCCCTAGGTTGTGAAGCAACCTATATTACCATAAAATTCTCATAAATTCTTTGGATCATATATTCCACAAATACGTCAAAACTTTTCCTTGCCTAGTTCAAAAATAATTCAGGAATATTCATTTTCCTATTCTGTCCTGAATAGCAGTTTGTGAAGGAAGTGTTATTTATAATTTTTTTGACTGCCCTCAAACTTTTTGAGCACTCTTCATATACAAATCATTGCCTCATGACAAATTCAGATCCATGCCTAATTAAGCTTCCTTAGAAAATTTCCCTATGTTTATGTCTAGTGTGAAGCTTTGTGAAGGAAGTAACGGGTAGGGGTATCGAAATGGGTTGAAATTTTTCCAACACCTCCTTATGCTCAAATAATGACTCTCCACAAAATTTCAGATCCATTCATCAATCTCGGTGAGTACAGCATCGAGCCTTGGTTTCTGGTCATATTTTTGGTTCGTGAAACAACTATATTTTCCACAAAATTTGAGCTCATTTCATTCAGCCAATATTCCTCCTCCTCCTCTTGATCTCATACTTTGCCAAAATTGTCTCCTTAGTGAGTATTAAACCCCAGCCAAAGATCGGCATCTTTTCCCAAGTGTATCTCCCCAACTCCAGTACAAACACCTTGCCGCCAAAACCTTTTGTTGATGTTACCTCTCACCACAAAGTTGCTTTAGTCAAACCAAGCTCATTTTGGGTCTCTAGCAAGTAGGGTCTACACGGTAGACAACTTTCTGCACGTCAGAGCGCATCGTGTGCGCCTGTTCACGTGGTGACTACGCGAACGGCATGCACAACGTGTGCTCTGGGCATTGGGGCCCTCGGCCTTGTCCGTTTCCTCGCGCCCTCGATACCTTGCCATGTCCAGGAGCTTTGGCTTTGACATGCACTCTCTATGGACCCCTCTCCCCTTCTCTTTCTTGACCGATGCACCATGGCGACTCTATCCATGCTCTGCTCGCGCCCCACCACCATGGCCGGTCGGCCACGAGCTCGCCCCGGCTACATATAGCCCATCCCTGAGACCCCAAGCATCCCTAGCCTCCTCTCCTCCCCCGCAGCTCCCTTCCCAAGCCCCTGGTGCTTCCCATCCCGTCAATGGCCGAGGCGCCACCGTCGATCCCCGTGGCCAAACCACTCCTCGTAGCACTTCCCCTCCTTCTCTCAGGCGTCCTTGACCCTCCTTGGATTCTCGCAGGCCGCCTCTGCCCTCGTCCTAGTTGGGGGAAGCCCCTGACGGCATGGCCTCGCCAAAGATCTTCGGCCATCGCGGCCTAGCCAGAGGCGACGGCGATGTGGGTCACCTCAGCTGCCCCCGCGGCTACCCTCGGACGCAGCAAGGAGCGGCAGTGTTGTCGCACATGCTGGTCGGACCTCTAGCGTAGTGAGGCGACCAGGCATGTCCCTGAGGGGGGCGAACGGGGCGGCCGCCCCGGGCCCCCGGTGTGAGAGGGGGCCCCAAATGCCGAATTGTTAGGTACTGTCCCTATGATTTCCTTCTTAATCTAGGAATTCCTTCCTTAGCAGATCCCTAAAAGAAGGGTAGTCGTTATCCCTAATTTCCTTCCCCGCAAAGGCCGATCGAGAAACATTGCAATTATTATATGCGATGAATTAGGGGCATTTTTGGAGAAAAAAACGCAGTTATTAGTACATGCGATGAATTAGGGGTAGTTTTGGATCGCCCCCTGCATTGCAAATTGGCGATTGATATGCATCTGATGTGCGTGCATGGCGCCGTTGCCTAGAAGGAGTACCGGATTGCCGGAGATAACCACGTTGCTCCTCCCATGCGACTATGCTAACTCTCTGAGATACGAGATTCACGTACAAGTTACAAAGAAGAGAAGGTACGTCTCTGATCTTTATTTATACTACACCTAGTCTAAGCCCTGTGAGATTTAGCGTGATCACTGATAATTTATTTATTAGATATTGTTTATACTTTACACATGGTATTATTAGGGTTATCACTATTTTAGTTCGACGACATGCTGAAAGTTGCAATGAAGAAATAAACTATAATTAATCTATGAGACGAGAGGGCTTTACATAACATAGTGAGTTATCACAGGCACTTAAATGATCTATTAGTGTTGACGATCTACCTGTTCTTAGATTGTGATCAAAATATTAGGTTAATCTTAATTGGATATATTAGTAAAGAAAGAGACTTATAAGAGAAAAAACAATAATACTCATGTGATCTATATTAAGGGTTACAGTTTTGAACTAAGATTGAACTAACCTCAGTTTAAAATTGTGACACTCATTTTGGATCGAGAGACTAATATATTTTCTTTGGCTGAGGATTTAACATATTGTTGTGTATTTTCCCTAGGCTTATTTTAAGGGCCTTGGGATCTAGTTTCGTCCCGGGCCCCCGAAATCTCAGGACCGGCCCTGGAGGCGACGGCTGCATCGGTGCCCGAGTCCCTCTGCCCCTCGCCCCCAACATGAGGAAGTTGAAGGCCCGGGAGGAGAGAGAGAGAGAAGCGCGATGGGTCCCGCGCGTCAGCGTCTCAGCGATGACCGGATCGACCCGCTGACTGGATTAAGTAAAAGAGCATTTTGAAAAGTGTGCTTTCCTGTTGTGAAGGTGTATCCTGTTGCGGTCTACGACACAAATATGCTTTCAATGCAGTGAAGACGTATTTCGGAAAAATACGTTTTCTGTTTCAGCCCCGCCGGACAAATCTGTTATATAGCGAACGTTCACTGGTTAAGAGCATAAGTGAATAGTTTTATATTTTTTCTGTCTAACGAATGAACTGACGTATCTTTTCGCCCTCAACTCCGATTCAGGTGATTCAAAAGCCCACATTCTCTATTCGTCGATCTCGTTCTCGTTTCGTCGGTATCATTTTATCTATCTTGTCACATTCTGAAAATGGTCATTTTGCCCTTGCACTCTAATCAGCCCCCTTCGAGAGAGGAACTTCTGCGGCAAATCTTTCCACGAATTCCTCGCACTTCTTCCCGATGATTCCTTCACCGCCAGGCAAGCCAAAACAGCCACTTGCATGATGGCATTGCAGTAGCCATGGTTTCCACCTGAATATTTAAACAAGTGTTTGTTCATTTAATAATTTTGTTAATACTTCGGATATACTTGGGAATCCCATGTTCTCATACATCCATGATTATTTGCCCGTATTATTGTTGTCTTGATGCTAGTGGTAACGCTATGCTCATATGAATAGCTATTGTTTACATGAAAATACTTGCCATATACATGATCATCATTATGCCATGCTCATTTGCATCTTATAGAATAGATGAATTATTGTTGTTGATGATTACGCTTCATATGCTAAATGGTTTTGTTGTCCATCCATGTTCATGTCGATATCATGCTCATATGCATTTCTATTTCATCTTGTTATTATGACTCATCTCATCACGGTTCAAGTCAAACCTGACATTAACCGAACTTGAACAAATATGTTGGCTTAGTCATGGTGCCACTGAATAGAGATCACTAGTGCAACCACATGTGACTGGATGGGAGGCCCTAATGCATTCTATTGGCATGTCTTTGGCCAGTGCCTCCAACTAGGGAAGGTTATGTGCGCATGTTACCTGATCAGGTAGGCGGCCATAAGCCTTGTGAGCCTGAGTTTTGTAATGTGCACATGTCCCCGTTTGGGACGAGTTTGTTTGGCCACGACGGTGGCGGACACAAAGGTAGCAGATGTCATGGGTTGACATCGGGGCCACCCATGGCATAGCCCAAAGGGGAGTTTGTCGGAAGGGCTGGGAGAGTGACATGCAATAGATCCATTTTATCATAATGTCGTTGGTCCACCCAAATGGGAGCACGAGGCCATGAGTTCCGTGGTGTGGATACAGTGTGCTAACCTCTGTAAAGTGTATAATCTATCGATAGCCGTGTCCTCGATCATGGACACAGTTCGTAGTAGGTCACACTATGGGTCAACAGTAATAGTAATCTGAATAATAAACAACCCCGATTCCAAGAGGAAAGAAGTTGGTTGATCTTTATGTGGTCATGCGACGATCACAGGTAAAGATCGATCTCCTTGTCGTCACGTGTTGATCATGGTGGTATTGTCCGAGCTTGGTTGATCCTGAAGTGATCGTGTGATGTTCACGACGGTAAGATTGATACATATGGTGGTTATGAGATAACCCCCGAGCAGAGTAAGTTGGTCCATGAGACCTTAAACATCGACCATCCCTTCTCATGCTAGCATCATCATGCTCATATCATGAGTCACATGTTCATAACATGCTCATCTCATGTTGTTCTAGTAGTAACATGTTCATTATCAATTAACCTGTAAATGCCATATTATTGTTTGTCTCGATTGCTTTGGTTGTCGTGGACTTGCGAGTACATTCGAAGTACTCACCTCGCGTGTCATGTCAGATTGCAGGTGATGTAATGATTGATTGCTTGTCAAGTATACCGAGTTTGTGCTCTAGGACGTGTCTCACACAGAGTCCCTGCAGAGTGGAGTCCATCACCGTCGTCATTGTTCCGCGGCTAGAAGTTATTCCGCTATTATGAGTTAATCCGCTGCTAGCATAGAGCTACCTTAGCCGGCGTAGTGTCGTCGTGTCGATGTAATCCTTTGTATACCCGAACCCTTGTACCTCGATTATTTGTAATAAAGAGCTGATTTGTTCTATGCTAAGCAGTGTCGTATTCGAGAAGACTTGATCTTTGGACTGGAATACAGGGTGTTTTGGTTCCTCTGAGTCGGGGTGCCACAGCCACCAATCCTACTTAAAACCATATTGAGGAGGCAAGGCTTTGGGTTACTGCGGATGCTAAGAAATTAGGGAATATTGTAATGTGTGAGTAATTAACATGCTGTGAAAGTGGGCCATTTGTAAAACTCTAAGTTTTCCTTGTTTAATTCATTAGGCAAATATTATGCTTCCGTTTCTAGAAAAAAGATGGATACATGGATGACGGGACTCAGAGCCAAAGGTGGCGGCCAATTTCCAAACGTGGAAGCTGCCTTGGCTAAAGCACGCGCCTCCAAATTTGGTTTCCTATATTCGAAGCCAAAGTTCAACTCATGAAACAAAGCTCGACGCATACCTGAGCTCCAATCTACACTCTGCAGGAGCTTCAGTTTTATTAGAAATAATAACCCTGGTGGTTATTATGGGGATAATTCCTGCTTCTCATTGGATGTGCGGTTCCACATCCGTGGGAACCGTCATGGCAGTTGCCTCCCGTGAAGGCACCCCTAGTAAATCGTCTTGTCCTTTCCCATTGTATATAAGCACGCGTACATCATCATTAAAGAAACGACTGATTCATTTTACACCAATCGATTATCTCTCTCGATTTCTAATTCAACACGTTATCAGCACGATCTACCGATAGAGCGCAAGAGATCGAAGAACGAACGAACTAACGCTGCTCCGGCTCAACGCATGGCCCGCGGCGGCCTGCACGCGTAGGCCGCAACCTCGCTCGCCGAGATGACCCCTGGTGTCCCCGTGCTCCGAGCGGCACGGACACGAGCAGCGACGCTTTTCTCGTCGGCCGCGGAGGCGGTCAACGTCACGCACATGGTGGCAGTGGTGAAGAACAACTTCTTCTACCATGGCGCATGACCCTGCACCGGCGCTCGTCCCGGCGGCGTCCGTGACCACGGCCGAGGCGCAGCTTTGATAAGTTTGATATTGTCACAACTTTGAGCCAATCCTATGCCGCCTGAACCAACATTTTGCTGAACCTATGGATGACACCTGCACATTGAAACTTACGTCGTAGTCACAACATATTGTTAATATTATTTTATGTTCCTTTTTACATTTATTTTTATTTTTTGTTTACTCCGGTTCATTTTTTTATATTCATTTTATGCTTTTATTTTAAAATAATTCTTTATGGAAATACTTTATAAATAGTAAGAAATATTTTTTGGAAAATACAAAATATAATTTAAAAATGTGTGAATATTTTTCCATATTTTCAAGAACGTTTTAAAAATGCATGGACGCTTTCAAAATTATACATTCACCTTTTGGAGACACGAACACTTTTCAAAAATGAACATGTTTTAAATACAAGAACACTTTGTTTTAGTTATATGAATATTTTATAAGCATACGTGAACACATTTGAAACTTAAATGACAATTTTTTAAAATAGGCACTCCCTTTTTTAATATACAAGACACGTGAAAAATATTAAATGCATGAACAATTTTTAAAGTACTCAATATTTATTATATGTCTGAATATTTTTTATAACACATGAATTTTTACCTCTTTAATAATTATTTGCTATTATATATATTTACCAAAATAATAATGTTACCAATATTTAATGGGTGCACCCATTGTGGTTGATTTAGCAACAATGTTGGTTACAGTGGCAGAGCTTCATGGGATTAACCTGGGCAATGCCCCCCCCCCCTAGCTCACTAGAAATCATGTGTATATGGTTTAGTATTAGGCTTATTTCCCAACCAAAAATCAACACAACGCAACTATATTTGCCCCCGCCCTCCTCCAAGATTTTGGGGGTGTTTGGTTTCCAGCCACACTTTGCCAAGTCAAAATTTGGCAGCCACAGTTTTGTTGACATGTGTTTGGTTTTTGACACAGTTTGGCTTGTCATACTTTATTGCCCCTATGACCCATTTTGTCATAGAGTCATTGTTTTTGCCAACTTTTGCCAAAATTTGGCGTTCGTTTTTCCACACTTTGTGGCTTGCCACACTTCGACTTGACAAAATTAGTCACCAACCAAACGGACCCTTTGTCTCAAGCTCCACTGGTTGATGATACCATGCTACTGCCCACAAAGTATCTTTTCCTATATGAGGCTTGTTGCCTCAGTTTGTCGACCAGAACGCACAAGGCAGTGAGCAAGCGATGCCATTTGGGGTGGCCTATTTGTTTATGGGAATTATTCAACTCAGTTCATGAAGAATTATTTGTCAAATACATGAATATTTTTTAGAAGTTCACATTTTTTTATATTTGTAAATAACTTTTTATAACAGATGAATATTTTTACTTCTTTATTAATAGTTTGTTAGTATACATTTTTGAAAGAACAAGGTACGTATATTTAACTGCGCGCACCAAATATGCTCGATTTAGCAGCAATTTGGGCTTTGCCGCGCTATTGCCTATTATCCATATTAAGCGTTTTTAACTATATGACGCTCGTTGCTCAGTTTGTCCACCAAAAATGCACAAGGCAACGAGCAAGCGGTGGCAGTTGGGTTGGCCCATTTGCTTGTGGGAACTGTTCTGTTTGTTTTATTTTACTGGTTTTGGGAACCTTTCAGAAGGTTTTTTTACTTTAAAAATGTTCATACTTTTTAAAAAGTGTTTCATAAATTTAAGTATATTCACCTTATTAAAATGTTCTTAAATTTTAAGATATTGCACAAATATAAAAATGGTGTTTATTATAAAAAATGTGGACTGGGGGGGGGGGGTATTTTCTCTTTTCTTCTCCTCCTTTTATTTTGTATATGCATAACAGAAGCGGGCTGGCCTCCAAGCCACGCCTCGCACGCCGTCCCATGATCGCGAGGTGCACTGCAGACACCACGCCGTCCCCTATATACACGGCTCGTGCCCGTTATTTCAAACATACGGAAGAAACTGTCAAGCGGAGCCAAGAAGTTTTATACTGTTCCTCCTCTGACACATTCGGAAAGCATAGAAGGGCTGCAGAATATAGAGCAAAGATACATTAGTTAAGAGTTAACTGACAGCTAACATGTTCTTCGATGCCTCCCAACCCAGATTAATGCTGAACAAAACATGTTGTTATATGTCTGCCACTCTTCCTGAAACCAACTTTTGATTTAATGATGCGTCATATAGGGGTAATGCAATCACAGAATGGTAATTTACAGAGGGAGTAATACATTTGTGGCAGTTGTCTGAATGCCTCAGCTCTTCCTCTCACTGCACAAAGATTAATATACAGGCTGCCATCTCTGAATGCTTCTCCCCTGTTCATGCTAAATTAATTAGCCTCCTTTTAGGAATTAGGAGTGTATGACATAACTCTTTTACAGGTACAGCATTATTGCATCTTGGTGGATAACCAAAAAACCTCTGAGGGTTTACATCATCAGCAACAACAAGCAACAATGGACTGGAGAGTGGAGACTCCGTCCAACAATTACTTATTGCAGCGGTGATTTAAACATGAATGCTAGTCGCTTATATTCACAGGAATCAAAACCAAATAGCTGATGGTTTGGCTAGAGCAGCGCCTTTTAGAGAGCAATCAATTCTACATGCAACCTGTTTTAAACTTTGAGTGCTTCTCATATCAATACGTGTAGTATTCTGCAGAGGCTAACTGGCTGTGAAGCCTAACAGTCTGAATCTTAGTGTTATGATAAATAAAATGCACCTGATGTGCCTTTTGCCTACCCCCAAAACTGGTATCGGGTGCATCAGGCAAATGTACTCCCAGACTGCAGCAAACAAATTGGGGGTCACCTTATTTGCAAGGAACCCACCTAATTGGACCATCACACACAAAAAATTAAGCATCCGCGGTGGTGAGTAGTGTTAGAGTTTGAGTTGTTTTCTACATGTAATCTTAAACTCTCTCTATCTCTATCTCCCTCTCGTATATATCTCCATCTCCTGTACCGAACCAGAACGGGATTCTCTCGTATCTCTTGTACGCCACGGCAAGGCCTGTTTTGCCCTCAATAAATAAACGCACGCGGCTCTCCCAAAGGAGAGTAGAAACGCTTATACCACAAATCTTACATGGTATAAAGAGCTAGCATCTTCCCTATCATCTAGCAAACACAAAACCAAAGCCCTAGCGCCCTTCCATCGCCATCACCATGAGCTCCAGCATTGTCGGCCTCAACCTCGGCGCTCCACCAACAGAGAAGCTCGCGAGGGGGAAATACCTCCTATGGAAGGCGCAAGTTTTGCCGGCACTGCGAGGCGCGCAGGTGACCGGTCTTCTCGACGGCAGTGATGTCGCGCTGCCGAAAACAGTGGAGATCGCCAAACCGGACAAGACCATGGCCATAGAGCCAAATCCACTGTATGGTCCATGAATCGCCAAGGATCAGCAGGTCCTAAGCTATCTGCTGAATTCGTTCACCCCAGAGATCCTTGCACAAGTCATCGGTAAGGAAAATACACTTGATCTATGGACCGCCCTTACCACGTTATTTGTTGCGCAGTCGCAGTCGCGAATAACAAACCTGAGGATTGCCATCTCCAACACCAAGAAGGGCAACATGTCCAGGAATGCCTTCATCACCAGGATGAAGAGCCTCGGAGACGAACTTGTAGCAGCAGGTCGTCCAGTGACAGATGGAGAGATGGTGGACTACATCCTCGCCGGACTCGACCGGGATTACGATCCCATTGTTGTAGCAGTTGGCACCATCAAGAACTCCATTACTGTTGATGGAGATGCTAGACGACGGACCAGCAGGTTTTCGTTCGTCAACCAACGCCATATACAGGCGGTGCGGCCAGTCTCGAGGTAGAGAAGGCCGCGGGCGAAGAGGGCGTGATCGCTCCGACCGTGCTCCTCCTTCTCCTGTTCGCATCGGTAAAGTCTACTGACCGCGGGCGAAGAGGGACAAGTCTTGTTGAACGTCAACTGAACTCTAGAATCCTTGCCATGCAAACGGACGAGGGAGGTGAGTATGAGAAACTTAATTCCTTCTTTCAAAAGATTGGAATTTCCCATCATGTATCTTGTCCCCATGCTCACAAAGAGAATGGTTCTGCTGAACGAAAACATCGCCACATTGTTGAAGTAGGACTAGCATTGCTAGCTCATGAATCTATGCCTCTCAAATTCTAGGATGAAGCCTTTCTCGCTGCAACATATCTTATCAATATCCGTCCCAGTAAAGTCATAAAATTTGAGAATTGTTGGAAATATGCCCTAGAGGCAATAATAAAATGGATATTATTGTATTTCCTTGTTCATGATAATTGTCTATTGTTCATGCTATAATTGTGTTAACCGGAAACCCTAATACATGTGTGAATACATAAACCATAACATGTCCCTAGTGAGCCTCTAGTTGACTAGCTCGTTGATCAATAGATGGTCACGGTTTCATGGCCATGGACATTGGATGTCGTTGATAACGGGATCACATCATTAGGAGAATGATGTGATGGACAAGACCCAATCCTAAGCCTAGCACAAGATCGTGTAGTTCGTTTGCTAAAGCTTTTCAATGTCAAGTATCGTTTCCTTAGACCATGAGATTGTGCAACGCCCGGATACCATAGGAATGCTTTGGGTGTGCCAAATGTCACAACGTAACTGGGCCCACTCGATAAGACATCATCATAATGAGCTCAATGTGACTAAGGAGTTAGTCACGGGATGATGTATTAAAGAGACTTGCCGGTAACGAGATTGAACAAGGTATAGAGATACCGACGATCGAATCTCGGGCAAGTATCATACCGATAGACAAAAGGAATTGTATACAGGATTGATTGAATCCCCGACATCGTGGTTCATCCAATGAGATCATCGTGGAGCATGTGGGAGCCAACATGGGTATCTAGATCCCGCTGTTGGTTATTGACCGGAGAGGTGTCTCGGTCATGTCTACATGTCTCCCGAACCCGTAGGGTCTACACACTTAAGGTTCGATGACGCTAGGGTTATAAGGAAATGGTATACGTGATTACCGAAAGTTGTTAGGAGTCCCGGATGAGATCCCGGACGTCACGAGGAGCTCCGGAATGGTCCGAGGTAAAGATTGATATATAGGAAGTCCAGTTTTGGTCACCGGAAAGTTTTCGGGCTCATCGGTAGTGTACCGGGAGTGCCGGGAGGGTGCCGGAGGACCCCGGGAGGGGTGTGACGACCATAGGACTTTGTGGGCCCTTAGAGGAGGTGTGCCAGCCCTTATTGGGCTGGCCAAGACCTTCTAGAAAGGCTCATGCGGCTAGAGGAGTAGAGATAAGGGCAAAGGAGTTTGAAAAGGAGGAGATCCACCTCCCTTGTGGGAGGTGGACTCTCCCTTTGATTCGGCCGAAGCTCTCCTCCTTGGAGGAGAGTCCAAGCCAGCCCTCCCTCTCCCTCCTCCTATATATACTTGAGGTTTTGGCCTTTTGAGAACAGATATGAACTCTCTCTCTCACGGCAAAGCCCTACCTCTCTTCTTCCTCCTCCGCAGCGCTTAGGCGAAGCCCTGCCGGAATACCTTGCTACTCCACCACCACCACGCCGTCGTGCTGCTGTTGGAGACCTTCCCCAACCTCTCCTTCCTCCTTGCTGGATCAAGGCATAGGATACGTCACCGGGCTGCACGTGTGTTGAACGCGGAGGCGCCGTTGTTCGGCGCTTAGATCGGAATCCACCGCGATCTGAATCGCTGCGAGTACGACTCCATCAACCGCATTCTGTAACGCTTCCGCTTAGCGATCTTCAAAGGTATGAAGATGCGATATCTCCCCTCTCGTTGCTGGTTTCTCCATGGATAGATCTTGGTGATCGTAGGAAAAAATTTGATTTACTACTACGTCTCCCAACAGTGGTATCAGAGCTAGGTCTATGCGTAGAATCTATGCACGAGTAGAACACAAAGCAGTTGTGGGCGTCGATTTTGTTAATTTGCTTACCACTACTAGTCTTATCTTGATTCGGCGGTATTGTGGATGAAGTGGCCCGGACCGACTTTACACGTACGCTTACGTGAGACTGGTTCCACCGCCTGACATGCACTTGTTGCATAAGGTGGCTAGCGGATGTCTGTCTCTCCCACCTTAGTCGGATTGGATTCGATGAAAAGGGTCCTTATGAAGGGTAAATAGCAATTGGCATATCACGTTGTGGTTTTGGCGTAGGTAAGAAACGTTCTTGCTAGTAACCTATAGCAGCCACGTAAAAAACTTACAACTACAAATTAGAGGACGTCTAACTTGTTTTTGCAGCATATGCCTTGTGATGTGATATGGCCAAATGATGTGATGTGATGCATTTTGATGTATGAGATTGATCATGTTCTTGTAATAGGATTCACGACTTGCATGTCGATGAGTATGACAACCGGTAGGAGCCATAGGAGTTGTCTTATTTTATTGTATGACCTGCGTGTCAATCATAAACACCATGTAATTACTTTACTTTATTGCTAAACGTTAGCCATAGTAGTAGAAGTAATAGTTGGTGAGACAACTTCATGAAGACACAGTGATGGAGATCATGGTGTCGTGCCGGTGACAGTGATGATCATGGTGCCCCGAAGATGGAAATCAAAGGAGCAAGATGATATTGGCCATATCATGTCACTATATTGATTGCATGTGATGTTTATCATGTTTACATCTTATTTGCTTAGAATGACGGTAGTAACTAAGATGATCTCTCAATAAAATTTCAAGAAAAGTGTTCATCCTAACTGTGCACCGTTGCTAAGGATCGTTGTTCCGAAGCACCACGTGATGATCGGGTGTGATAGGCTCTAACGTTCGCATACAACGGGTGTAAGCCAGATTTAGACACGCGGAACACTTAGGTTGACTTGACGAGCCTAGCATGTACAGACATGGCCTCGGAACATGGAAGACCGAAAGGTCGAACATGAGTCATATAGAAGATATGATCAACATGGAGATGTTCACCATGGATGACTAGTCTGTCTCACGTGATGATCGGACACGGGCTAGTTGACATGGATCATGTGTCACTTGGATGACTAGAGAGATGTCTATCTAAGTGGGAGTTCATCAAATAATTTGATTATGTGAACTTAATTATCATGAACTTAGTCTAAAATTATCTTTACAATCTATATTGTAGATCCAATGGCCAACGCGAATGTCACCCTCAATTTCAACGCGTTCCTAGAGAAAACCAAGCTGAAAGATGATGGAAGCAACTATGCGGACTGGGTCCATGGCTTGAGGATCATCCTCATAGCTTCCAAGAAATTGTATGTCCTTGATGCACCACTAGGTGACCCACCCCTTCTCCCAGCAGAGCAAGACGTTGCGAATGCTTGGCATTCTCGCTGCGATGATTACTCCCTTGTTCAGTGCAGCATGCTTTACAGTTTAGAACCGGGGCTCCAAAAGCGTTTTGAGAAACACGGAGCATATGAGATGTTCCAAGAGCTAAAACTGGTTTTTCAAGCTCATGCACGGGTCGAGAGATATGACGTCTTCGACAAGTTCTTCAGCTGTAAGATGGAGGAGAATAGTTCTGTCAGTGAGCACATCCTCAAGATGTCTAGGCTACACAACCGCTTGACTCAGCTGGGAGTTAATCTCCCAGATGACTCGGTCATTGACAGAATCCTCCAGTCGCTTCCACCTAGCTACAAGAGCTTTGTGATGAACTACAACATGCAAGGGATGGAGAAGTCCATTCCTGAGTTGTACTCGATGCTGAAATCAGCAGAGGTCGAGATCAAAAAGGAGCATCAAGTGTTGATGGTGAATAAGACCACTAGTTTCAAGAAAGGCAAGGGTAAGAAGAACTTCAAGAAGGACGGCAAAGCTGTTGCCGCGCCCGGTAAGCAAGTTTTCGGGAAGAAGAAGAACAAGAATGGACCCAAGCCTGAGACTGAGTGTCTTTATTGCAAGGGTACCAGTCACTGGAAGCGGAACTGCCCCAAGTACTTAGCGGATAAGAAGGATGGCAACATTAAAGGTATATGTGATATACTTGTTATTGATGTGTACCTAACCAGCGCTCGTAGTAGCTCCTGGGTATTTGATACCGGTGCAATTGCTCACATTTGTAACTCCAAGCAGGAGGTGCGGAATAAGCGGAGGCTGGGAAAGGACGAGGTGACGATGCGCATCGGGAATGGTTCCAAGGTCGATGTGATCGCCGTCGGCACGCTACCTCTACATCTACCTTCGGGATTAGTGTTAAACCTTAATAATTGTTATTTAGTACCAGCTTTGAGCATGAACATTGTATCTGGATCTCGCTTGATACGAGATGGCTACTCATTTAAATCTGAGAATAATGGTTGTTCTATTTATATGAGAGAAATGTTTTATGGTCATGCCTCACTGGTCAATGGTTTATTTTTGATGAATCTCGAACGTGATGTTACACATGTCCATAGTGTGAGTACCAAAAAGTGTAAGGTTGATAACGATAGTCCCACTTACATGTGGCACTGCCGCCTTGGTCATATTGGTGTCAAACGTATGAAGAAGCTCCATACTGATGGACTTTTGGAGTCTCTTGATTTCGAATCATTTGACACATGCAGACCATGCCTCATGGGCAAGATGACTAAGACTCCATTCTCCGGAAAAATGGAGCGAGCAATTGACTTGTTGGAAATAATACATACCGATGTATGTGGTCCAATGAGTGTCGAGGCTCGTGGTGGCTACCGTTATGTTCTCACCCTCACTGATGACTTGAGTAGATATGGGTATGTCTACTTAATGAAACATAAGTCTGAAACTTTTGAAGGTTCAAGGAATTTCAGAGTGAGGTAGAGAATCAACGTGACAGGAAAATAAAGTGCCTACGATCTGATCTTGGCGGAGAATATTTAAGTCACGAGTTTGGCACGCACCTAAGGAAATGTGGAATTGTTTCACAACTCATGCCGCCTGGCACACCTCAGCGAAATGGTGTGTCTGAACGTCGTCATTGCACTCTATTAGATATGGTACGATCTATGATGTCTCTTACCGACTTACCGCTATCATTTTGGGGGTATGCATTAGAGATTGCCGCATTCACTTTAAATAGGGCACCGTCAAAATCCGTTGAGACGACACCGTATGAATTATGGTTTGGAAAGAAACCTAAGCTGTCGTTTCTAAAAGTTTGGGGATGAGATGCTTATGTGAAGAAACTTCAACCTGAGAAGCTCGAACCCAAAGAGGAAAAGTGCGTCTTCATAGGATATCCCAAAGAGACTATTGGGTATACCTTCTACCTACGATCCGAGGGCAAAGTCTTTGTTGCCAAGAATGGATCCTTTCTCGAGAAAGAGTTTCTCTCGAAATAATTAAGTGGGAGGAAAATAGAACTTTATGAGGTAATTGTACCTCCACTCGAACCGAAGAGTAGCGTAGCACAGGAAGTTGTTTCTGTGGAGCCTACACCGGCTGGAGAGGAAGTTAATGATGATGATCATAAAACTTTAGATCAAGTTACTATTGAATGTCGAAGGTCCACTAGGACACGTTCCGCACCAGAGTGGTACGGCAACCCTGTCCTAGAGATCATGTTGTTAGACAACGGTGAACCTTCGAACTATGAAGAAGCGATGGCGGGCCCGGATTCCAACAAATGGCTTGAAGCCATGAAATCCGAGATATGATCCATGTATGAGAACAAAGTATGGACTTTGGTGGACTTGCCTGATGATAAGCGAGCCATTGAAAATAAATGGATCTTTAAGAAGAAGACTGACGCAAATGGTAATGTGACCATCTATAAGGCTCGGCCTGTCGCTAAGGGTTATCGACAAGTTCAAGGAGTTGACTACGATGAGACTTTCTCACCCGTAGCGATTCTGAAGTCTGTCCGAATCATGTTAGCAATTGCCGCATTTTATGATTATGAGATCTGGCAAATGGACGTCAAAACGGCTTTCCTTAATGGCTTCCTCAAGGAAGAACTGTATATGATGCACCCGGAAGGTTTTGTCGATCCTAAAGATGCTAACAAGGTATGCAAGCTCCAACGCTCCATCTATGGGCTGGTGCAAGCATCTCAGAGTTGGATCATTCGCTTTAATGAAGTGATTAAAGCATTTGGGTTTGTACAGGTTTATGGAGAACCCTGTATTTACAAGAAAGTGAGTGGGAGATCTGTAGCATTTCTCGTATTATATGTGGATGACATACTGATAATGGGAAATGATATAGAACTCTTGGAAAGTGTAAAGGCCTACTTGAATAAGTGTTTTTCAATGAAGGACCTTGGAGAAGCTGCTTACATATTAGGTATTAAGATCTATAGAGATAGATCAAGACGCCTCATAGGTCTTTCACAAAGCACATACCTTGAAAAGATATTGAAGAAGTTCAATATGGATCAATCCAAGAAGGGGTTCTTGCATGTGTTACAAGGTGTGAGATTGAGTATGACTCAATGCCCGACCACGGCAAAGGATAGAGAAGAGATGAGTGTCATCCCCTATGCTTCAGCCATAGGCTCTATTATGCATGCCATGTTGTGTACCAGACCTGATGTGAACCTTGCCATAAGTTTGGTAGGGAGGTACCAAAGTGATCCCGGAGCGGAACACTGGACAGTGGTCAAGAACATCCTGAAGTACCTGAAAAGGACAAAGGACATGTTTCTCGTATATGGAGGTGCCGAAGAGCTCGTCGTAAAGGGTTACGTCGATGCTAGCTTCGACACAGATCCAGACGACTCCAAGTCGCAAACCAGATACGTGTATATTTTGAATGGAGGGACAGTCAGCTGGTGCAGCAACAAGCAAAGCATTGTGGCGGCATCTACATGTGAAGCGGAGTACATAGCTGCTTCGGAAGCAGCAAAGGAAGGAGTCTGGATGAAGGAGTTCATCACCGACCTAGGAGTAATTCCAGGTGTGCGGGCCCAATGACTCTATTCTGTGACAACACTGGAGCTATTGCCCTTGCGAAGGAGCCCGGGTTTCACAAGAAGACAAGACACATCAAGCGCCGCTTCAACTCCATCCGTGATTACATTCAGGATGGAGATATAGATATTTGTAAAGTGCATATGGATCTGAATGTCGCGGATCTATTGACTAAACCTCTCTCACGAGCAAAACGTGATCAACACCAGAATGCTATGGGTGTACGATTCATCACAATGTAACTAGATTATTGACTCTAGTGCAAGTGGGAGACTGTTGGAAATATGCCCTAGAGGCAATAATAAAATGGTTATTATTGTATTTCCTTGTTCAGGATAATTGTCTATTGTTCATGCTATAATTGTGTTAACCGGAAACCGTAATACATGTGTGAATACATAGACCATAACATGTCTCTAGTGAGCCTCTAGTTGACTAGCTCGTTGATCAATATATGGTCACGGTTTCATGGCCATGGACATTGGATGTCGTTGATAACGGGATCACATAATTAGGAGAATGATGTGATGGACAAGACCCAATCCTAAGCCTAGCACAAGATCGTGTAGTTCGTTTGCTAAAGCTTTTCAATGTCAAGTATCGTTTCCGTAGACCATGAGATTGTGCAACTCCCGGATACCGTAGGAATGCTTTGGGTGTGCCAAACGTCACAACGTAACTGGGTGGCTATAAAGTTGCACTACGGGTATCTCCGAAAGTGTCTGTTGGGTTGGCACGAATCGAGACTGGGATTTGTCACTCCGTGTGACGGAGAGGTATCTCTGGGCCCACTCGATAAGACATCATCATAATGAGCTCAATGTGACTAAGGAGTTAGTCACGGGATGATGTATTACGGAACGAGTAAAGAGACTTGCCGGTAACGAGACTAAACAAGGTATAGAGATACCGACGATCGAATCTCGGGCAAGTATCATACTGATAGACAAAAGGAATTGTATACGAGATTGATTAAATCCCCGACATCGTGGTTCATCCGATGAGATCATCGTGGAGCATGTGGGAGCCAACATGGGAATCCAGATCCCGCTGTTGGTTATTGACCAGAGAGGTGTCTCGGTCATGTCTACATGTCTCCCGAACCCGTAGGGTCTACACACTTAAGGTTCGATGACACTAGGGTTATAGGGAAATGGTATACGTGATTACCGAAAGTTTTTCGGAGTCCCGAATGAGATCCCAGACGTCACGAGGAGCTCCGGAATGGTCCGGAGGTAAAGATTGATATATAGGAAGTCCAGTTTTGGTCACCGGAAAGTTTTTGGGCTCATCGGTAGTGTACCGGGAGTGCGCGGAGGGTGCCGGAGGACCCCGGGAGGGGTGTGACGACCATAGGACTTTGTGGGCCCTTAGAGGAGGTGTGCCAACCCTTATTGGGCTGTCCAAGACCTTCTTGAAAGGCCCATGCGGCTGGAGGAGTAGAGATAAGGGCAAAGGAGTTTGAAAAGGAGGAGATCCACCTCCCTTGTGGGAGGTGGACTCTCCCTTTGATTCGGCCGAAGCTCTCCTCCTTGGAGGAGAGTCCAAGCCATCCCTCCCTCTCCCTCCTCCTATAAATACTTGAGGTTTTGGCCTTTTGAGAACATATCTGAACTCTCTCTCTCTCATGGCAAAGCCCTACCTCTCTTCTTCCTCCTCCGCAGCGCTTAGGCGAAGCCCTGCCGTAATACCTTGCTACTCCACCACCACCACGCCGTCGTGCTGCTGTTGGAGCCCTTCCCCAACCTCTCCTTCTTCTTTGCTGGATCAAGGCATAGGAGACGTCACCAGGTTGCACGTGTGTTGAACGTGTAGGCGCCGTTGTTCGGCGCTTAGATCAGAATCCACCGCGATTAGAATCGCTGCGAGTATGACTCCATCAACCGTGTTCTTGTAACGCTTCTGCTTAGCGATCTTCAAAGGTATGAAGATGCGATCTCTCCCCTCTCATTGTTGGTTTCTCCATGGATAGATCTTGGTGATCGTAGGAAAATTTTTGATTTACTACTACGTCTCCCAACAAGAATCCTATCACTCGCCTTTTTGGTATTACTCCAGATTATAGATCTCTCCGCATATTTGGTTGTGCATGTTGGCCAAATCTCCGACCATACAACACATGCAAACTTGCGTTTCGTTCCAAACGATGTGTTTTCTTGAGGTATAGTCCTATACACAAAGGGGTCCAATGTCTTGATGTCTCTACTGGTAGAGTCTACATATCTAGGGATGTCGTTTTTGATGAATCTGTTTTCCCTTTCGAGTAACTTCATCCAAATGCCGGTGATCTTCTTCGAAAAGAAATTCTTCTTCTTCCGGAGTTTGATTAAGGGGGTGATAACAATTGTACGGACCAATGTGCTAATGTTCCTTAAAGTTCTACTCTTGGTGCTATGCAGAAGAAAACGAAGTTCAAAACGGTCAAAATGATCAAAATCCGGTACAAAACGGGGCTCTATTGGATGTGTATGAGGAAGAAGCAGCAGGCGTGGAACCCGAGGAGGATGCGGTGGCGCCTGCCACGCCTGCGCGCCGATCCGTCTTGGATCACGGGCGGAAATCCGCGCGGGGTCGGGCGCCTGCCAGCCGACAGGGAAACCAGGCGTCCCCGGCCCACTCCATGTCCACCATGTCAGCGCGCATGTAGGGGACAGACGAGGGCACAGGATCTCCCTCGTTCACCGCGCGCATGCAGGGGACAGGAACATCAGGCTCGGGATCCTTTGCTCCGGGTGACTCTATTGACCAAGGCATCTCTAGTTCGGGCCAAGCCACACCAGGATCTACTGGATCCGGTGCATCACCCCAGTCTGCACACATGGATGGGTCGCCTGGATCTTCTGCCACCAGCCAGTCTATGCAGTTTTCTGTACAACAGCAAGAACAACCTGCTACTACTTCGAGGGTCATGACCCGACTACAAAAAGGTATTAGAAATCCTAAAATAAGAAGAGATGGCACTATACCATATGGCATGCTATGTGTTTCAGGTGAACCAACAAGGTTGAGTGATGCACTTGGAGATGCTAAATGGAGAAAGGCCATCGATGAAGAGTATGATGCACTCATGAAGAATAAAACATGGCACTTGGTACCAAGTCAGAGAGGTAAAAATATTATTGACTGCAAGTGGGTCTTAGAATTAAAAGAAAAGCAGATGGCTCTATTGATAGGTATAAAGCACGTCTAGTTGCAAAAGGATTTAAGAAACGGTATGGTATTGATTATGAGGATACTTTTAGTCCAGTTGTAAAAGCTGCTACTATAAGACTTGTGTTAGCCATTGTTGTTTCTAGAGGATGGAGTCTTCGACAGCTAGATGTTCAGAATGCGTTTCTGCATGGTGTTCTGGAAGAGGAGGTCTATATGAGGCAACCACCAGGATATGAAAACAAACAAACACCTTATTATGTTTGCAAGCTTGACAAAGCTCTTTATGGTCTGAAACAGTCACCTAGAGCATGGTTCTCAAGGCTAAGTTCACAGTTGAATCATCTTGGCTTTGTTCCATCCAAGGCAGATACATCTCTCTTTATTTATAATAAGGCAAACACAATGATTTTGTGCTCATATATGTGGATGACATCATAGTTGCAAGCTCATCAGAAAATGCCACTAATGCTCTCTTGCGTGATTTGAGTTCAGAGTTTGCTTTGAAGGATCTTGGTGATTTACATTTTTTCTTAGGTATTGAAGTTAAGAAGACTCAAGATGGCATAGTGTTGAATCAAGAAAAATATGCCACTGAACTTCTAACTCGTATGGGAATGAAGGATTGCAAACCTTCACCTACACCATTGTCTTCTTCAGAATGACTTTCGGCATATCAAGGAGAACCTCTTAATGAAGAGGAGAGCACAAAATATAGAAGTGTTGTTGGAGCCCTGCAATACTTGACTTTGACACGGCCAGACATATCATTTGCTGTAAACAAGGTTTGTCAATATTTACATGCTCCTACCTCCACTCATTGGACATGTGTCAAAAGGATTGTACGGTACATTAAACACATTGTGAGTTTGGGACTTCAGTTCAGGCGCTCTAGTTCTACACTTGCCAGTGCCTTCTCTGATGCTGACTAGGCATAATGTATTGATGACAGAAAGGCAACTGAAGGATTTGCAGTATTCTTTGGTTCAAACCTTATTTCTTGGAGTGCCATAAAACAAGCCACTGTGTCAAGATCAAGTACAGAGGTTGAATATGTTGGGGAACGTCGCATGGGAAACAAAAAAATTCCTACGCACACGCAAGATCTATCCATGGTGATGAGCATCTAGGAGAGGGAGAGTGGATCTACATACCCTTGTAGATCGCTAAGCGGGAAGCGTTAAGAAACGCGATTGATGTAGTCAGACGTCTTCGCGATCCAAATCGCCGAGCGTCCCGCGATCTCATCAAGATCCGTCCCGCGATCCAATCACGATCCGTCCCGCGAACTCATCACGATCCATCCCGCGAACTCATCACGATCCGTCCCACGAACTCATCACGATCCGTCTTGCGATCTTGATCACGGTCCTTCCGATCTAGCGCCGAACGGACGACACCTCTGCGTTCAGCACACGTACAGCTCGATGACGATCTCCGCCTTCTTGATCCAGCAAGAGGGAGCGGAGAGGTAGAAGAGTTCTCCGGCAGCATGACGGCGCCGTGGCGATGGTGGTGGAGCAATTCCGACAGGGCTTCGCCTAAGCACTGCAGAAATCCGATCTAGAGGAGAAACTATGCACTGGAGGAACGGGCAGCACGTGGCTAAAAATTCCGTGCCAAAACCCTAAAACCTCTAGTATATATAAGAGGAAGAGAGGAGGCTTGGCGCAAGGGAAAATCCTACTAGGAGGCGTCGGCCGAAGCTAGGGAGGAGAGTCCTCCTCCTCCAATCCTAGTAGGATTAGGACTCTTCCTTTTTTTGCCTTTTTGCCTTTTTCCACCTTTTTCTCTTTGGGCTTTTCTTCCCAGTCGCATGGGCCTTGTGTGGGACTTTCACCAGCCCACTAAGGGCTGGTATTCACTCTCCCACAGCCCATGTAGCCTCTTGGGTCTAAATACCCTCCCGGTGGTCTCCCGGTACACTACCGGCACTCCCGGTACATTACCGATGAGCCCGAAACTTTTCCGGCGACCAAAATAGGACTTCCTATATATCAATCTTTACCTCCGGACCATTTAGGAGCTTCTCGTGACGTCCGGGATCTCATACGGGACTCCGAACAACCTTTGTTCACCATCATGCATAACTCTATACTACCGAAACGTCACCGAACCTTAAGTATGCAGACCCTGCGGGTTCGAGAACTATGTAGACATGACCGAGACACCTCTACGGTCAATAACCAATAGCGGGACCTGGATGCCCATATTGGTTCCTACATATTCTACGAATATCTTTATCGGTCGAACCTCTATGTCAAGGATTCAGTTAATCCCGTATGATGTTCCCTTTGTTCTTCGGTATGTTACTTGCCCGAGATTTGATCGTCGGTATCTCCATACCTAGTTCAACCTCGTTATCGGCAAGTCTCTTTACTCGTTCCGTAATACAAGATCCCGTGACTAACACTTAGTCACATTGCTTGCAAGGCTTATTGTGATGTTGTATTACCGAGTGGGCCCTGAGATACCTCTCTGTCACACGGAGTAACAAATCCCAGTCTTGATCCATGCCAACTCAACAGACACCCTCGGAGATACCTGTAGAGCACCTTTATAGTCACCCAGTTACGTTGCGACGTTTGATACACATAAGGTACTCCTCCGATGTCAGTGAGTTGCATGATCTCATGGTCATAGGAACATATACTTGACATGCAGAAAACAGTAGCAATAAACTGACACGATCATATGCTACGTTTGTAGTTTGGGTCTTGTCCATCACATCATTCTCCTAATGATGTGATCCCGTTACCAAATGACATCTCATGTCCATGACTAGAAAAACTTAGCCATCTTTGATCAACGAGCTAGTCTATTAGAGGCATACTAGGGAAATGGTGTTGTCTATGTATCCACACATGTATCTAAGTTTCCGATCAACACAATTATAGCATGGATAATAAACGATTATCATGAACAAGGAAATATGATAGTAACTAATTTATTATTTCCTCTAGGGCATATTTCCAACAGAATACAAATCACTAGCAAATGCAACTGCTGAAATTATTTGGGTGGAATCTTTGCTTCATGAGTTAGGAATCAAGCAACTTCATATATCTTGTCTATGGTGTGACAACTTGGGAGCAACCTATCTTTCTGCTAATCCATTGTTTCATGGTAGAACCAAACACATTGAGATTGATTTTCATTTTGTGTGTGCAAGGGTTGCAGAAAAGAAGTTGGACATACGGTTCATTCCATCTAAGGATCAAGTGGCCGATAAAGCCTTGCCGACCAAGTCTTTTGAAGAGTTCAAGAGAAATCTCAATATAATATAGTTTAGATTAAGGAAGGGTGTTAGAGTTTGAGTTGTTTTCCACATGTAATCTTAAACTCTCTCTATCTCTCTCTCCCTCTCGTATCTATCTCCATCTCCTGTACCGAACCAGAACAGGATTATCTCGTATCTCTTGTACGCCACGACAAGGCCTATTTTGCCCTCAATAATTAAACGCACGCGGCTCTCCCAAAGGAGAGTAGGAACGCTTATACCACAAATCTTACAAGTAGCTCCTACTCAAAAATTTGTCAGCGGTAGCCACAGTCACAGCCTCACAGGCATCACATCAAGTTTATTCAGAGACAGTGTTGCTGACACCAAATTATGCAATCTTTCGGTTAACAGCCGAAAAGAATGACACAAAATTACGTAATCTTTCAGTTAGTACCACTTGTTTCCCTAGGTCCCACGTGTTGTAAACTCGTTAGATTAAATGATGGTAGTGAACGGATCACACCAACATGTACAAGAAAATGTAACTCCTACAGTAATTGTCGATTGCAAGATAATTTCTGATGCACAAGCCAGAAAAACCTCAGCACGAGAATCATTAGTATCATACACCAAAGAAAGCATCCAAGCACAGAATTCAGTTCATAAGATCGCAGAAATGGGGATAAAATAGACAGCTTGCATTGCAATTTTCGAACGGGTATTCAACAGCACACGACCATGACATCAACTAGAACCTAGTAGCAACAACTCGAAGCACAGGTGAACTAGAATAACAGGACGGATCGAATCCAATCAGGATGGAACCGTGGCGGCCGGACGAACAGCCTAAGCGCGCTCCCCACGGATGCGGCGGGCGAGCTGGATGTCCTTGGGCATGATGGTGACGCGCTTGGCGTGGATGGCGCAGAGGTTGGTGTCCTCGAACAGCCCGACGAGGTACGCCTCGGCGGCCTCCTGTAGCGCGGAGACGGCGGAGCTCTGGAAGCGGAGGTCGGTCTTGAAGTCCTGCGCGATCTCCCGGACGAGGCGCTGGAAGGGGAGCTTGCGGATGAGCAGCTCCGTGCTCTTCTGGTACTTGCGGATCTCACGGAGCGCGACGGTTCCCGGCCTGAAGCGGTGGGGCTTCTTGACGCCGCCGGTGGCCGGCGCGGACTTGCGCGCGGCCTTGGTGGCGAGCTGCTTCCTCGGCGCCTTGCCGCCGGTGGACTTGCGGGCCGTCTGCTTGGTGCGGGCCATCGGAGCTGCGGGATTTGGGCGACCGGCGGTGCTGTCTTCTTTGGAGATTGGGTGCGGCGGCTGCGTGTGTTGTGGGGATTCGCCGGAGCGGTGGCTGGTTTAAGAAGGGGTGGGGATTTGGAGGATGGCGCGCGGCCTGAGATTTTCGGGAGGGAATTTTCGGGTTTTGGCCGCACCTTGGCGCCACGGAGGAGAGCGCGGGGTGGGGTGGGACGTTGGATCAGCGAGGGATGGACGGTGGAGATGTGCATCTGCCGGTAGGCCACGGATCGCGATCCGTGGCAGCATTTCTCACTTGTTGACTGGGCCAGGTTTGCTTTGCTCGTTTGATTTGCCGATATGTAGAGTGTTTCGCTGGAATTAGAAGCAAAAAACGTAAATCCGAGAAGCAATATAACGATGCTAATCACTAGTCTTTTTAGAACATTCTTGACAAATTCGGTTTCTCAAATGTCTACGGGTGTGTTTAAAAACGTGTTTGGTTGTCATCTTGAAGTTGTTTGCAATGCATGTGGTGATGAGTTGGGTTTCGTTAAATAGAAACAACCAAAAACCAACATCTACATCATATTTGATTGTCTTATAGGCACTTCCTCTATTAAGGGATAAGTTTGTGTACGCTGTATGCAATCATGTATTGTCTGAACTCACGTATAAATACATTGTTTGGTTGCACATAGGATGCAAGTGTTGGGGAACGTCGCATGGGAAACAAAAAATTTCCTACGCACACGCAAACCTATCCATGGTGATGAGCATCTACGAGAGGAAGAGTGGATCTACATACCCTTGTAGATCGCTAAGCGGGAAGCGTTAAGAAACGCGGTTGGTGTAGTCGAACATCTTCGCGATCCAAATCGCCGAGCGTCCCGCGATCTCATCACGATCCGTCCCGCGATCCAATCACGATCCGTCCCGTGAAATCATCACGATCCGTCCCGCGATCTCATCACAATCCGTCTCACGATCTTGATCACGATCTGTCCCGCGAACTCATCACGATCGGTCCCGCGATCTCATCACAATCCGTCTCACGATCTTGATCACGATCTGTCCCGCGAACTCATCACGATCCGTTCCGCGATCTCATCACGACCCGTCTCGTGATCTCGATCACGGTCCTTCCGATCTAGCGCCGAACGGACGGCACCTCCGCGTTCAGCACACGTGCAGCTTGATGACGATCTCCACCGTCTTGATCCAGCAAGAGGAGGTGGAGAGGAGAGAGAGTTCACCGGCAGCGTGACGGCGCTCCGGTGATGGTGGTGGAGCAATTCCGGCAGGGCTTCGCCTAGGCGCTGTAGAAAACCGATCTAGAGGAGAAACTATGCACCGGTGGAACGGGTAGCACGTGGTCGGAAATTCTGTCCAAAAACCACCCAATCCACTAGTATATATAGGAGGAGAGGAGAGGAGAGGCAGCCAAGGCCTTTGGGTCGGCCGAAATAGGAGGTGGGAGCAATCCTACTTCACCTCCAATCCTAGTTGGAGTAGGATTGCCTCCTATTGGCTGATTTTCCACTTTTTGCTTTAGGACTTTCTCTCCTGCGCCATGGGCCTTTGTGGCTGTTTTCCCAGCCCACTAAGGGCTGGTTATTATTCTCCCACAGCCCATGGACCTCTTGGGGTCGAAATACCGCTCCCGGAGGTCCCCCGGTACACTACCGGCACTCCCGGTACACTACCGATACTCCCGGTACACTACCGATGAGCCCGAAACTTTTCCGGAAACCAAACTGGGACTTCCTATATATGAATCTTTACCTCCGGACCATTCCGGAGCTCCTCGTGACGTCCGGGATCTCATCCGGGACTCCGAACAACCTTCGGTCACCACCATACATAACTCTACACTACCGAAACGTCACCGAACCTTAAGTGTGCAGACCCTGCGGGTTCGAGAACTATGTAGACATGACCGAAACACCTCTACAGTCAATAACCAATGGCGGGACCTGGACGTCCACATTGGTTCCTACATATTCTACGAAGATCTTTATCGGTCGAACCTCTATGTCAAGGATTCAGTTAATCCCGTATAACGTTCCCTTTGTTCTTCGGTATGTTACTTGCCCGAGATTCGATCGTCGGTATCTCCATACCTAGTTCAACCTCGTTACCGGCAAGTCTCTTTACTCGTTCCATAATACAAGATCCCGCAACTAACAATTAGTCACATTGCTTGCAAGGCTCATTGTGATGTTGTATTACCGAGTGGGCCCTGAGATACCTCTCCGTCACACGGAGTAACAAATCCCAGTCTCGATCCATGCCAACTCAACAGACACCATCGGAGATACCTGTAGAGCACCTTTATAGTCACCCAGTTACGTTGCGACGTTTGATACACACAAGGCACTCCTCCGATATCCGTGAGTTGCATGATCTCATGGTCATAGGAACATATACTTGACATGCAGAAAACAGTAGCAATAAACTGACACGATCATATGCTATGTTTGTAGTTTGGGTCTTATCCATCACATCATTTTCCTAATGATGTGATCCCGTTATCAAATGACATCTCATGTCCATGGCTAGGAAACCTTAACCATCCTTTGATCAACGAGCTAGTCCATTAGAGGCATACTAGGGACATGGTTTTGTCTATGTATCCACACATGCATTTAAGTCTCCGATCAATACAATTATAGCATGGATAATAAACGATTATCATGAACAAGGAAATATGATAATAACTAATTTATTATTGCCTCTAGGGAATATTTCCAACAGCAAGGTGTGGTGAGTGCACCCTATATGGAGACCGCACCCATTGCACCTTACACACGATCACACCTAGCACATCAACGCCACAACGCTGCAATGGCGGTAAACTAGACAAAAATGTTGAAGTTCTTTAACCTATATTGACGATCCACATTGCCAACTTCAACCTTGTTGCATGCTTGTTTTCACACAAACTTGCAGTTGGCATCTTCTATCGCGTGCCTAGTTGTAAGGGTTGTTTGGTTCATGCTAGTGACAGGCCCGCCAAACCTGGGCTAGCCAAATAATTGGTGAGCAAATCTGCCGCCAATAACTTGCCAATTCGGCGTAGGATTTAACTAGAGAAGCTAAGGTGGTCTGGGCGTAACAATTTTTTGTAGCCATCCAAAGGGGCAACAAAATCTGGTCAGCAACCAATATTTTGGACGGGCAACCCATGGCTCCAATCCAAACAACCCCTTAACCTCTGTGTGGTTGTTGTTGTATCCTGAAACTTGTTGATTGCAAGCTTCTCATGAATTGTGAACCCATGGTGTCCTTCCAATGAACACTGCATACCACTTGTCTTAGTAGTGCACAAGAACAACAATTGAAGCAGCAAGCAAAGGAGCACACAAACGGCAAGCAATGGAGCAGAAGAAGAGAAGTAAGCATGCATGATCATACGGCATCGCAAGTTCAACCTGGCACTACTATGGTGTCATTCCACCACCACATCCAAAAATGAGTGTCATCCTACCACGCAAGCTCACCAACATCACGAGTGGTTAGTATATTCCACCTCAACAAAATATACAGACCATCAAAAAGTTTTCAAGCCCCACCTACACGAAATATGCATCGTCATCGCCATTGACGTCCAGGATCATGCACGTGGTAACCAGTAGCAAGCTCTAGTAGTAGTGCTTGCACAACCAGCTTCTGAGTCCGAGTTCCTTGAGAGTGTCTGCCATGGCAACAAACCCAACACCATAGGTCTTGTTGTCCAACAGATGGCTCAGAACTGCCATGAGAGCCTCATCACTGAAGTCACCTTGCTCCATGAGGGCCTTGTTGTCGCCCACTCCTGTCGGATGAACTGTCGATTGGCCTCCAAATAAGCCTCATCCCAGGTGGGCTTCGGGGTGATTGCTTCTCCGCCATCTCGAATGCTTGGGCGACCACGAACTCTGCTTCCCCATCCTCCATGTTGAAGCCTGGTACCGGCGCCAGCTCCTCCTCCTGATGATCTGCCTTGTTCTGCTCCAGACCGGCCACCTTCATCGAAAACTGGATGTTGCATCTCCTCCTCCTCTTTCGGCTCAGGCGAGTCCGGAGGCAGGCCGATTGCGATGCGGGCAACACACCTCGCCTGGATCTTGAAGTGGTGCTCTGGCGTGAACATAACATAGGTCGTCTTCTTTTGTCGGGCCATGGAAAACAGTGAGAGAAGAGGGGGTGGAGATGGAGAGGAATGTGCTCGGGTTGATGGCGCGGAGTGGCTGGAAGAGGGTGTGGCTAGAAGTTAGGATCCATCTGGCTTAAATAGCCGGAATTTTGCCTCAGGCGGCGAGTCAAAGCGGCGCCACGCCATGTCCACACCCGCATCGGAGGACACGCCGATTGAACTATTGGGTTTCTGAACGATTCAATGTGGGACCCGATTGTCGGACCGACATGACGGACACGCCCGAGCGTGTCCGGGCCTTCCATATCCACCCCATATTTTATCTGCACAAAAGGGGTGTCAATTCGGCCGGACATTCGAGACCCGTTTGATACATCTGTATGGATTGACCTTTTCTCACCCGTAAGTGATCGAGCCGTCCTGGACGGGGATGCGGAGGATGGTCGGTTCCTCCATACCAAACACGCAGTCGAACCAGGCATATGTTGGCATTTTGCTGCTCCGGTCAGCCAGCATCACACACATGCGCGCGCATCGCGCGTGCACATAGTGACCAGCCACCACACACACATGCAAAGGTGTTTTCGAGTCTCAACTAGATTTGATACCTAAGAGCAACTACAGCGACCGGGCGTACCCATTTTGACCCGTCATTTTTCGATTTGCACATCCACGCCTCTCAAATTACTCCCCTTATTTTGAGTCATTTCAACAAAAACGTCTTGTGTGACATTAGTAGAGCACGCGGCCGACGGCCATGACTAGCCCAGCCACGAACGCGTGCGCAACAGCAGCTAGCCCAGCCACGGACGCACGCGGCAGCAACGGCTAGCCCGGCCATGTCGTCCCTCCCGCCCGCGGCTTCGCCCAGCACGCTGCCCGCCCCGCGTCCGCGAACGGCTGCCGCGCTCGATTCCCGGTGGCCGCGGCCCGCGCCCTGGCCACGACCATGCCCCGGTGGCGGCTACGCATGCCAGCGCCCACGCCCCGGTGGTTGCGCGCACGGAGGCTTGCTCCTCTGGTGTAAATCATGAGAGAGAGAGAGAGAGCACAGAGGATGAAGACTTTAGTGGCTGCATGTGGGGTCAAGTGGAGGTGCCCCGGCATGACCAGGCAGCCCCATATTGCCCTAAGATTTGAGACGGGTTTGGGGTGCGCCGGTCAGTCCGGGCGTTTAGGGAGAAAGTGGGGGCGGTTGGATCAACTCTTTTTGATTGGACACTAACCGAAAGGGCATTTGGGGCGTTTGAGGAGGATATAGTAGGTCCGACTGTAGATGCTCTAAGGGCATCTTCAATACAGACCTGTAAACCTCCCAGAACCGTTCGGACTGCGAGGTATGGACCGCGGAAGCCATCCAACGCGGGCCAGTATCGATCCCCGAGGGGTCCGGTTGGATCAACTTTTTTGGACCGAACACTGACCGGGAGGGCATTTCAGATGTTTGAGGAGGATGCAGGGGGTCCGACTATAGATGCTCTAAGTGTTTGAGGAGGATGCAGGTTTGACATAGAAATTTGCAAAGTACACACGGATCTAAATGTCGCAGACTGTTAACTATAAGACCTCTCTCACATGCAAAGCATGATCGATCCCCAGAACTCATTGGGTGTTAGATTCATAACAATGCAAATGACATGGTGATGTGAACTAGATTATTGACTCTAGTGCAAGTGGGAGACTGTTGAAATATTCCCTAGAGGCAATAATAAATTAGTTATTATCATATTTCCTTGTTCATGATAATCGTTTATTATCCATGCTATAATTGTATTGATCGGAGACTTAGATGCATGTGTGGATACATAGACAAAACCATGTCCCTAGTATGCCTCTAATAGACTAGCTCGTTGATCAAAGATGGTTAAGGTTTCCTAGCCATTGACATGAGATGTCATTTGATAATGGGATCACATCATTAGGAGAATGATGGGATGGACAAGACCCAAACTACAAACGTAGCATATGATCGTGTCAGTTTAATGCTATTGTTTTCTGCATGTCAAGTATCTGTTCCTATGACCATGAGATCATGCAACTCACTGACACCGGAGGAGTGCCTTGTGTGTATCAAACGTTGCAACGTAACTGGGTGACTATAAAGGTACTCTACAGGTATCTCCGAGGGTGTCTGTTGGGTTGGCATGGATCAAGACTGGGATTTGTTACTCCGTGTGACGGAGAGGTATCTCAAGGCCCACTCAGTAATACAACATCAGAACAAGCCTTGCAAGCAATGTGACTAAGTGTTAGTCACGGGATCTTGTATTACGGAACGAGTAAAGAGACTTGCCGGTAATGAGGTTGAACTAGGTATGGAGATACCGACGATCAAATCTCGAGCAAGTAACATACCGAAGAACAAAGGGAACATCATACGGGATTAACTGAATCCTTGACATAGAGGTTCGACCGATAAAGATCTTCGTAGAATATGTAGGAACCAATATGGGCATCCAGGTCCCTCTGTTGGTTATTGACCATAGAGGTGTCTCGGTCATGTCTACATAGTTCTCGAACCCGCAGGGTCTGCACACTTAAGGTTCGTTGACGTTTCGATAGTATAGAGTTATGTATGGTGGTGACCGAAGGTTTTTAGGAGTCCTGGATGAGATCCCAGACGTCACGAGGACCTCCGGAATGGTCCGGAGGTAAATATTTATATATAGGAAGTCCATTTTGGTCACCGGAAAAGTTTCGGGCTAATCGGTAATGTACTGGGAGTGTCGGGAGTGTACCGGGAGACCACCGGGAGGGGTATTTCAACCCAAGAGGCTTCATGGTCTGTGAGAGAGTAAATACCAGCCTTTTGTGGGCTGGTGGAAGTCCCACACAAGGCCCATGCGACTGGGAGAAAAAGCCCAAAGGGAAAAAGGTGGGAAAAGGCCAAAAAAAGGAGGAATCCTAGTTCTACTAGGATTGGAGGAGTCCTCCTATCCTCCCCACTTTGGCTGACCCAAGGGCTGGCTTTTTGGCAGCCAAGCCTCCTCCTCCTCTCCTCCTATATATACTAGAGGATTTTAGGGTTTTGGCACAGAATTTTCAGCCACGTGCTACCCGTTCCTCTAGTGCATAGTTTCTCCTCTAGATCGGTTTTCTGTAGTGCTTAGGCGAAGCCCTGTCAGAATAGCTCCACCACCATCGCCGCAGCACCGTCACGCTGCTAGAGAACTCTTCTACCTCTCCGTTCCCTCTTGATGGATCAAGAAGGCGGAGATCGTCATCAAGTTGTACGTGTGCTGAACGCGGAGGTGTCGTTCGTTCGTCGCTATATCGGAAGGACCGTGATCAAGATTGCGAGACGGATCGTGATGAGATCGCGGGACGGATTGTGATCAGATCGCGGGATGGATCATGATGAGTTCGCAGGACGGATCGTGATGAGATCGCAAGACGGATTGTGATGAGTTCGCGGGACGGATCGTGATTGGATCGCGGGACGGATCGTGATGAGATCGCGGGACGCTCGACGATTTGGATCGCGAAGACGTTCGACTACACCAACCACGTTTCTTAACGCTTCCCGCTTAGCAATCTACAAGGGTATGTAGATCCTCTCTCCCTCTCGTAGATGCTCATCACCATGGATAGATCTTGCGTGTGTGTAGAATTTTTTTTTGTTTCCCATGGAACGTTCCCCAACAGTGGCATCATGAGCTAGGTCTATGTGTAGATGAGATCTCGAGTAGAACACAATGAGTTTGTGGGCATTGATGCTTAGATTGCTTCCTCCCTTGGTCAGATTTTGGTTCAGCGGTATTGTGAGATGAAGCACCCGGACCAACATTACTCGTACGCTTACGAGAGACCGGTTCCCTCGACTGCAACTTGTTGCATAGATGGCTTGCGGGTGTTAGTTTCTCTCACTTTAGTTGGATCGGATTCGACAAAGGCAGTCCTAGAGGAGGTTGAAAAGCAACTAGTGTATCACCATTGTGGTTTTTGCGTAGATGAGAATTGTTTTTGCTAGATACCCGTAGCAGCCACGTAAAACATGCAACAACAATTAGAGGACGTCTAACTTGTTTTTGCAGGGTATGTTGTGATATGATATGGCCAATTACATGATGTGATATATGTGATCTATGAGATAATCATGTGATGTATAGATTATCACGACTTGCATGTCGATGAGTACGGCAACCGGCAGGAGCCATAGGGTTGTCTTTAATTATTGTATGACCTGCGTGTCAATCATTAAGCGCTATGTAATGCTTTAATTTATCGCTAAATGGTAGCAATAGTAGTAGAAGCATGTTGGGCGAGACAACCCCGATGGCGACACGTTGATGGAGATCAAGACGATGGAGATCATGGTGTCATGCCGGTGATGATGGAGATCATGTCGGTGCTTTCATGATGGAGATCAAAAGCACAAGTTCATGGCCATATCATGTCAATTATGATTTGCATGTGATGTTAATCCTTTTATGTACCTTGTTTTGCTTAGGACGACGGTAGCATTATAAGGTGATCCCTCACTTAATTTCAAGATAAATTGTGTTCTCCCCGAGTGTGCACCGTTGCGAAAGTTCTTCATGTCGAGACACCACGTGATGATCGGGTGTGATAGACTCTACGTTCACATACAACGGGTGCAAGCCAGTGTTGCACATGCAGAACACTCGGGTTAAACTTGACAAGCCTAGCATGTACAGACATGGCCTCAGAACACAAGAGACCGAAAGGTCGAACATGAGTCATATAGTAGATATGATCAACATGATGATGTTCACCATTGAAACCACCTCAACTCACGTGATGATCGGACTTGAGTTGATGAATTTGGATCATGTATCACTCGAATGACTGGAGGGATGTCAATTTGAGTGGGAGTTCTTAAGTAATATGATTAATTGAACTCATTATCATGAACATAGTCAATAGTGTCGGTGCAAATTATGTTGTAGATTACTTGCTCGCGCTGTAGCTCCCTTGAATTTTTATATGTTCCTAGAGAAATAGAGTTGAAAGATGTTGGTAGCAATATTGCGGACTAGGTCCATGATCTGAGGATTGTCCTCATTGCTGCACAGAAGGCTTATGTCCTTAATGCACCACTCGGTGCGCCAACCCCTCTAGCGTCGTTTGTAGATGTTGTGAACATCTGACAGGCACGTTCTGATGACTACTTGATAGTTTAGTGCCTCATGCATTACGGCTTAGAATTGAGGCTCTGGAACGTTTTGAACGTCACAGAACATATGAGATGTTCTGAGAGGTGAAATTAGGATCTCAGGCTCGTGCCCATGTTGCGAGATATGAGATCTCCAACAAGATTCTTTGCCTGCAAAATGAAGGAGAATAGCTCAATCGTTGAGCATGTGCTCAGATTGTCTGGGTGCTACAATCACTTGAATCGAGTGGGAGTTGATATTCCAGATAAGATAGTGATTGATATAGTTCTCCAAGTCACTGTCACTAAGCTACTAGAACTTGGTGATGAACTATAAAACGCCACAGACAGAAATATTGATCCCTGAGCTATTCGTGATGTTTGACACCGCGAAGGTAGAAATCAGGAAGGAGCGTCAAGTGTTGATGGTTAGTAAAAACCACTAGTTTCGAGAAGGGCAGGAGCAAGGAGGGAAACTACATGGATAGCAAGTCAGTTGCTGCTCCAGTAAAGCAACCCAAAGTTGAACCGAAACCCGAGACTAAGTGCTTCGGTTATGAGGAGAAGGGTCGCTGAAGCGGAACAACCCTAGATACTTGGTAGATAAGAAGGCTGGCAACGTCAATAGAAGTATATTTGATATACGTGTTATTGATATGTACCTTGCCAGTACTCCTAGTAGCACCTGGGTATTGGATACCGGTTCGGTTGCTAAATGTTAGTAACTCGAAATAAAAGCTACGGAATGAACGGAGAACTAGCTAAGGGTGAGGTGACGATGTGTGTTGGAAATATTTCCAAGGTTGATGTGATCAACTTCGCACGCTCTCTCTACCTTTGGGATTAGTGACGAACCTAAATACATGTTATTTGGTGTTTTGCGTTGAGCATGAACGTGATTAGATTGTGTTTGTTGCAACACGGTTATTCATTTAAGTTAGAGAATAATGGTTATTTTGTTTACATGAATAATACCTTCAATGGTCATGCACCCAGTGAGAATGGTTTGTTGAATCTTGATCGTAGTAATACACATGTTCATAACATTGATGATCAAAGATATAAAGTTAATAATGATAGTACCACATACTTGTGGCACTGCCGCTAAACGTCATATTGGTACAAAGTGCATGAAGAAACTCCATGCTGATGGATCTTTGGACTCATTCGATTTCGAATCGGTTGAGACATGCGAACCATGCCTCTTGGGCAAGATGACTAAGGACCCCATTTTCTGGATTGATGGAGCGGGCAAATGATTTTTTGGAAATGATACATGTTGATGTATGCAATCCAATGAGTCTTGTAGCGTGCGGTGGATATCATTATTTTCTTAACTTCACTGATGATATTATTAGATAGTGTATATTTACTTAATGAAACACAAGTCTGAATCATTTGAAAGGTTCAAGCAAATTCAGAGTGAAGTTTAAGATCAGCGTGACAAGAAGATAAAAATGTCTACGATATGATCGTGGAGGTGAATATCTGAGTTACGAGTTTGGCATACAACTTTAGACAATGTCAAAGTCATTTCACAACTCATGCCACCTAGAACACCATAGTGTGATGGTGTGTCTGAACGTCATAGTCATGCTCTATTGGATATGGTGCGGGCTATGATGTCTCTTCTTGTTTTGCTACTATAATTTTGGGGTTATGCATTAGAGACAACTGCATTCACTTTAAATAGGGCACCATCTAAATCCGTTGAGATGACACCGTATGAATTATGGTTTGATAGAAAGCTAACTGACATTTCTTAATGTTTGGGGCTGCGACGCTTGTGTGGAAAGATGTTTTCACCTAATGAGCTCGAACCCAAAGCGGACAAATGCATCTTCATAGATTACCCTAAGAACAGTTGGGTGAACCTTCTATCTCAGGTCCAAGCATAAAGTGTTTGTTGCTAAAACGGGTCCTTTCTCGAGAAAGAGTTTCTCTCAAAAGAATTGAGTGGGAGGAAGATAGAACTTGATGAGGTTATTGAACCTATGTTTCAACCAGAGAGTAGCGCAGCGCAGAAAGATGTTTCTGTGGAACCTACATCATTTGAATAGGAAGTAAATGATGATGATCATGAAGCTTCGGATCAAGTTACTATCGAACATCGTAGGTCGACAAGGATGTGTACTGCTCCTGAGCGGTACGACAACCCTGTCTTGGAGGTCATGTTGTTGGACAACGATGAACCTACGAACTATGGAGAAGCGATGATGGGCCCGGATTCTGACAAATGGTTTGAGGCCATGAAATCCGAGAAAGGATCCATGTATGAAAACCAAGTATAGACTTTGGTGGACTTGCTCGTTGGACGGCAAGTCGTCGAGTACAAATGGACCTTTAAAATGAAGACAGACGCTGATGGTGAATGTCACCATTTATAAAGCTCGACTTGTCGCAAAGAACTTTCCGACAAGTTCAAGGAGTTGACTACGATGAGACTTTCTCACTCGTAGCGATGCTAAAGTTTGTTGGAATTATGTTAGCAGTTGCTGCATTTTTCAATTATGAAATATGGCAGATGGATGCCAAAACATTGTTTCCTTCCTTAAGGAAAGGTTGTATGAGATACAACCAGAAGGTTTTGTCAGCCCTAAGGATGCTAAAAGGTGTGCAAGCTTCATTGATCCTTCTATGAACTGAAGCAAGCATCTCAGAGTTGGAATATACACTTTGATGAGGTGATCAAAGTTTTTGAGTCTATACAAAGTTTATGAGAAACTTGTATTTGCTATAAAGTGAGTGGGAGCACTATAGAGTTTCTGATAAGTATATGTGGATGACATATTGTTGATCGGAAATAATGTAGAATTTCTGGAAAGCATGAACGGTTGTTTGAAAAGTGATTTTCAAAGGAAGACCTGGATAAAGCTACCTAATTGTTGAGCATCAAGATCTATAGAGATAAATCAAGATGCTTGATGAGACTTTCATTGAGTACATACCTTGACAAGATTTTGAAAGAGTTCAAAAATTGATCACTCAGAGAAAGAGTTCTCGCCTAATTTGTAAGGTGTGAAGTTGAGTGAGACTCAAAGCTCGACAACGGCAGAAGAAAGAGAAAGGGTGAACGTCGTCCCCTATGCCTTAGCCATAGGCTCTGTATAGTATGCCATGCTGTGTACCGCACCTGTGTGTGCCTTGCCATGAGTCCGTCAAGGGGTACAAGAGTGATCCAGGAGTGGATCACTGGACAGCGGTCAAGATTATCCTTAGTAACTAAAAAACTAAGGAGATGTTTCTCAATTATGGAGGTGACAAAGAGTTCGTCCTAAAGAGTTACGTTGAGGCAAGCTTTAACACCAATCCGGATGACTTGTAGTAGCAATCTGGATACGTATAGTGGAGCAGCCATTTGGAATAGTACCAAGTGGAGTGTGGTAGCAGTGTTTACGGTTTGACATAGAGATTTGCAAAGTACACACGGATCTGAATGTCGCAGACCCGTTGACTATAAGACCTCTCTCACATGCAAAGCATGATCGAGCCCCAGAACTCATTGGGTGTTAAATTCATAACAATGCGAATCTCATGGCGATGTGAACTAGATTATTGACTCTAGTGCAAGTGGGAGACTGTTGGAAATATGCCTTAGAGGCAATAATAAATTAGTTATTATCATATTTCCTTGTTCATGATAATCGTTTATTATCCATGCTATAATTGTGTTGATCGAAAACTCAGATACATGTGTGGATACATAGACAACACCATGTCCCTAGTATGCCTCTAATAGACTAGCTCGTTGATCAAAGATGGCTATGGTTTCCTAGTCATGGACATGAGATGTCATTTGGTAATGGGAAGACATCATTAGGAGAATGATGTGATGGACAAGACCCAAACTATAAACGTCGCATATGATCGTGTCAGTTTATTGGTAGTGTTTTCTGCATGTCAAGTATGTGTTCCTATGACCATGAGATCATGCAACTCACTGACATCGGAGGAGTACCTTGTGTGTACCAAACATCGCAATGTAACTGGGTGACTATAAAGGTGCTCTACAGGTATCTCCGAGGGTGTCTGTTGTGTTGGCATGGATCAAGACTGGGATTTGTTACTCCGTGTGATAGAGAGGTATCTCAGGGCCCACTCGATAATACAACATCACAATAAGCCTTGCAAGCAATGTGACTAAGTGTTAGTCACGAGATCTTGTATTATGGAACGAGTAAAGAGACTTGCTGGTAACGAGGTTGAACTAGGTATGGAGATATCGACGATCGAATCTCGGGCAAGTAACATACCGAAGAACAAAGGGAACATCATACGGGATTAACTGAATCCTTGACATAGAGGTTCGACCGGTAAAGATCTTCGTATAAAATGTAGGAACCAATATGGGCATCGAGGTCCCGCTATTGGTTATTGACGGTAGAGGTGTCTCAGTCATGTCTACATAGTTCTCGAACCCGCAGGGTCTGCACACTTAAGGTTTGGTGACGTTTTGGTAGTATAGAGTTATGCATGGTGGTGACCGAAGGTTGTTCGGAGTCCCAGATGAGATCCTGGATGTCACGAGGAGCTCCGGAATGGTCCAGAGGTAAAGATTGATATATAGGAAGTCCTATTTTGGTCGCCGGAAAAGGTTCGGGCTCATCGGTAGTGTACCAGGAGTGCCGGTAGTGTACCAAGAGACCATCGGGAGGGGTATTTCTACCCAAGAGGCTACATGGGCTGTGGGAGAGTGAATACTAGCCCTTGGTGGGCTGGTTGAAGTCCCACAAAGGGCCCATGCGGCTGGTAAGAAAAGCCCAAGGAGAAAAAGGTGGAAAAAGGCAAAAAGTCTAAATAAGGAAGGAGTCCTAATCCTAATAGGATTGGAGTAGGACTCCTCCACCTTCAATTTCGGCCAGATATTGAGGGTTTGAGGCTTCCTCCTACCCTCCCTCCCTCCTATATATACTAGAGGATTTAGAGGGGAAAGCTAACCCTAATAGCCACGTGCTACCTCTCCTCTAGATCGCAGTTTCTCCTCTAGATCGGTTTTCAGCGGTGCTTAGGCGAAGCCCTGCTGGAATAGCTCCACCACCATCGCCGCAACGCCATCACGCTGCCAAAGAACTAATATACCTCTCTGCTCCCTCTTGCTGGATCAAGAAGGCGAAGATCGTCATCAAGCTATACGTGTGCTGAACGCGGAGGTGCCGTCCATCCGGTGCTAGATCGGAAGGACCGTGTTCAAGATCGCGAGACAATTCGTGATTGGATCGCGGGACGGATCATGATGAGATCGCGGGATGGATCTTGATGAGATCGTGGGACGGATCATGATGGGATCGCGGGATGCTCGGCGATTTGGATCGCGAAGATGTTCGACTACATCAACCACGTTTCTTAACACTTCCCGCTTAGCGATCTACAAGGGTATGTAGATCCACTCTCCCTCTCGTAGATGCTCATCACCGTGGATAGATCTTGCGTGTGTGTAGGAAAAAAAAATTCCCATGCAACGTTCCCCAACAGATGTTATCTTTGGCTGTACTGACAAACGTTACAGTGATGAATTTGCCTATATGATGAGTGAAGAATATCAAATGTCTATGATGGGAGAGTTGAAATTCTTCTTAGGTCTTCAAATTCGTTAGCAAGACAACAACATCTTCATCTCACAAGAGAAATACCTCAAAGATGTTCTGAGGAAATTTGACATGCAAGCTGGCAAAGGCGTCAAAACTCCAATGCCTTCAAAAGGCCACCTCTGCACTGATGAAAATGGTAAAGATTTCGATCAGAAGGTATACCGCTCCATGATTGGTTCATTATTGTATCTATGTGCATCTAGGCCTGATATTATGCTGAGTGTTTGCATGTGTGCTCGATTCCAAGCAACACCAAAGGAATCACACCATAAGGCTGTGAAACATATTCTTCGATACTTCGCTCACACACCAACACTTGGATTATGGTATCCCAAGGGCTCAAATCTTGACCTTGTTGGATACTCTGATGCTGACTGTGTTGGAGATCGTGTGGATCGCAAGTCAACCTCAGGCACATGTCATTTCCTCGGACAATCCTTAGTTTGTTGGTCCTCGAAGAAGCAAAATTGTGTCTCACTCTCTACTGCTGAAGTTGAGTATATTGTTGCTAGCTCATGTTGAGCTCAGTTACTATGGATGAAGCAAACTCTCAAGGACTACGGCATCAAGTTGAAGAATGTGCCTCTCTACTGCGACAATGAGAGTGCCACCAAGATTGATTACAACCCAGTTCAGCACTCCAAGACCAAGCACATCCAGATTCGTCATCACTTTCTTTGAGATCATGTACTCAAGGGCGACATCTCCATCGACCACATCCCCACTGAAGAACAACTGGTCGATATCTTCACAAAGCCCTTGGATGAAAAGATATTTTGCAAGTTGCGATGTGAGCTAAATATCTTAGAATCTTTGAATGTTCTTTGAAAAAGGACACACATCCTAACACTTGTGCAAAATTGACGACTTAGATGTGCAACACACGAAGTAACGTTTTCCTTCAATCAATGAAGAATAACCCTCGAAGTGTGAAGAAATTAATGAAGAATTGATTCTCAGAACCCTACGACAATTTTATGCGGTGTCTAAAATCATCATTCTTATACGGTGGGTCACGCCACCAACCAAAGTTGGAATTCTTCAAAATTGAGTTTTTCGTCATTTATCAAATTCTTCAAATTTTCAGACTCCTCAACTTTTCAAATTCTTCAAACTTTGAAACTCATGTTCTTCATTGAGTATATATATATATATATATATATATATATATATATATATATATATATATGAGTTTTCAATGTCCTCAACAGCATTCACTTATTGCTAAATTATTCAAGTTGATTTTCATCTAAGTGAATGTGATCGGACCCTTTCCCCTCTATGCTAAGCTCAACCCAGTCTGTTCACAAATTCTTCATATGCGTTCTACTTTGAAACTTGTTCAAAGTCTTCACTATGTCGTTGACAGCTGAAGAATTTGCGAACGAAAACTTTGAAATTTTCACTATAAAAATTCTCGGCGGTTCCCGCTCAAACGGTTCTGATTCCCACGACTGGATAACCCACGATCCCCCATAATCTCCACTACTCAAAACATGGGTGACACCTATCGCGTGGAGAGCAAGGGTCAAGGGCAATCCTGTCCAAAAACTTCGGGCGGATTGGTTTTCACTTCCATTATAAATACCCCCTCCCCTTCAAGAGTGCTCGGTTACTCCTCATCTCTACTCTCTCCCGAGCTCCAACCTAGCGCCGCCGCTAAAGTCATCGACGCTGGTGTGGAAGAGCTTCACTTCCTCAACCTCGCCGTCGCTGTACTCGCATCGGTAGCGGAAGTCTTCATCCCGCCGCCGCCGTAGCTGTCTCCCTCTGCCAAGCTAGGGCGTGGGAGATCTGAACTGATGAACTTCTCAATCTCACCTCTCAGTTCATCGTGTTCTTCACCAGGGTAAATAAAATTTATTTTTACTGCCCTTGTTTGATCTTCAAATGCTCTTCATATTCCTCAAAAGGTGTTTATTCTTCATGAATCTTATTCTAAAGCACCTTACATCTTCATATACTTGATGATTTTCCTTAAGTAGTGATTTTCTTCAAGATTCCTCAATTGTGTGAATCCTCAAAATTTGCACAACTCTGGAACCTAAGACAAAGAACACTTAGTGAAATTCCTCAAGACACCCATGGTCAAATTCCTCACCTAATCCTATTTTATTTAAAATTTCTAAGAACACATATGACCTCTTCAAATTCCTCGCACCTATACTCTGTTCACAGGTACAAACATGTCCGCTGATGAATCACTAGGTTCTCATCAACTCATTTGCAGCGTTCCTTGAGGAAAAACTGTGTACTTCTTCAGAGTCCTCAAGAGTTCAAATTCCTCAGGTGAAGAAAATGACTGGCGGAAAGAAACCTCAGAAAGGTGGAAAGAAGCCAGATGTGCACACTGCTTTTGAGATTCCAGGTGATCTGTATGAGGAATATTGCACACCTGATGAAGAAACTCATGGCAAAGAAACGACCAAGCAGAGAAAAATTTGTCTGCATAAAATTGAGAGGAGATGGGCAAGGGAATGGAAGGAATATTGTTATGTAACTCCAAAATACATGATGAAATTCGTAGTGAAACCTCCTTGCAATAGGCCTCCCCTTGCTCAAAATCAAATTGCTGATCCCACTAGCCTCAAGACTGGTGAGGACTTTCCTCATATGTGGGAGAAGCAACAAGCCAAGCTGGCGAGGAAAGCCAAAGAGGCAGTGAAGAAATTCAATGAAGATTCTGCTGCTGCTGCCTCTGCCGAAGCCTCTGCAAGTGCTCCGAAGAAATCAATTATGAAGAAAGCTGATGTGAAGACAAGTTCTTCAACCTCAATACCATCGCAGCAGATTCCTCAAGTCCAAAGGCCTCGACCTACAAAGGTCTCATATGCTGGTACTGTTGCTGCTCAGTCTTCAGCTGCGGCTGCAAAGTCTTCAACCCCAGTGCATCTGGCATCATGTAAGAGGACTGAGGGATTCTCAAAAGTTTTGAAGATCTCTATAAGCCCCTCTACTACAGCAAAGTCTTCAACTAGCCCTTCTGCGTTGAAGCTGAAGAAAACTGTTGGACGAGGTCAAAGACCAAGTCCTCACTCAAGCAAGGTTGTGGTAACCATACCCTCGGGATCTGAGGATGATGATAATGATGAAGTTGATGATGAGGAATTGGAAGAAATCATCAGGCAAAGTCAGCAGAAGGCTGCTATAGCAAAGGGCAGCTCTGTTCCTCTCATGCTGGATCCCAAGATGATCCTCAACTTCATCGATATATGTCATGAAGATCCAAATACCCCACTTTCTTTACTAAATCTGCCTCTTGGAGTGGATCATGTCCTCACCCACTTCATCTCTAAAGAAAAATGGAAGAGAGAACAAGCTCTGAGAGCCAAGCGGAACAGGGTTCGGAAAGAAAAGTTTTTGAGAGACAATGTGATGAACTTGACCCCGAATCAACTCGTCACTGTTCAGTCTGAAATTCACACACTTTCTGAGGACCAAGAAAGGTATGATGTTGAATGGAAGGGCACTAAGGTGAGATTCGTCAGGGCTGCTCAAGCTATTGTGAAGGATCACAACACTAGGGTTGCAGCTCGATCACAACCACAAAATCCTGAGTCTGATGAAATTGCTCAACCTGATGAGACTGCTGATGGGAATGCTTCTACACCAGAAGCAACAGTCAGTGCTGCTGAGGAAACTCAGACCACTGATGACCATGCCAGGACAACCACCATTGTTGTGCCTGAAGAAACTGAAAGGCCAGCTGATGCTTTTGCTGCGCCTGAAGAAACTGAACCCACCACGGCGACTGGATCAGTCGTACCTAAGGAAGCTGAAACTGCAAAGGAAAATACTCTCAAGAGAAAAGCATCAGATTCGGAATCCTCAGTTGTGAAGAAGTTGAAGACTATGCCAAGTTATTCAACTGGACCCATTGATGCTACACCCATTTCCTTGGCACCTGCCTATGAACTTGTACCATTTGAGGTGGAATATGTCATCCCAGAAGAAGATGAAGATTATTTTGCTACTTCGACAGAGTAAATTGATGAGGAAATTGAAATTGAGGACATTGCTTCCACTCCAAAGGTATTATCGCCCCAGCCTCAGTTCACTGCTAGACAGGCTGGAGTTGAAGAAATTGATGAGGACGTAGACGTTGGCAATACAACGCCTGTCATCAATGATGAATATTGGAATCAGCACACCCAAATTCACCAATGAATACTCCTCTGACACAGATTCCTCAGTCGCCTGATCCGACTGAAGAAATACATGAAGAATCTGCAAATTTGACCACCCAAGCCATTGAAGAAATTCTAGCTGCAACAGCTGATGATCTTGATGCTCCCCCCGCAACTGAGGAACCAACTCTCCAAATTGCTCAGTCTGAAGGTGTTCCTCCCATGCCAAAGGAGATTAAGGGGTGCTTCAAGCCAAATCTTCAATCGAAGCCAAGAATGCCATTCAAAGGCTCAGTATGCCCCCAATTCCTCAAGAGCAATTTCTTCAATGAACGCATGTTCTTCACAGGTCCAAATCCCTATGACTTTGCGAGGGCAGTCGCAACAGATTCTGGATGGCAACACAGCTCAACTACTATGCATCAGTCCTTTTCAAGAAGAAGAAAGTCTTCGAGCACCATCAAATTCCTCATGCGGACATGCAAACACTTCCATCGTTCACACCAGTGCTCCAAGTTCTTCATGATGCAGGCATTCTTCCTTTCTGCGTCGACATCTGCGACTGGAATGAGGAAATCATCCTTCAGTTCTATGCCACACTGCATATTAGTGGAAATGCTTCAGACATCAACTCCTAGGTTTTGTACTGGATGACAGGATCAACACACTTCACTGCTCAAGCTTCTAAATTGCTTCAGTGCGTACCAGTTCCAATTCCCTCAGATGAAGCTCGCAAACTGTTTGATGAGCCTGCACTTCTGAATCAGCCGGTGCAAGTGCTAATGAAGACATTGCCTCCTGGAAAGCCTCAATGGAAAACCTTCCTTGTGAAGGATTTGCTATATGTGCCTAGGACGGTCTACCGCATACTCACAAATACTCTATGTCCTCAGAAGGGCCACAATTCTGAAGAAAGAAGAAGTGGAGGGAGTCATGAAGAATATGCTCTTCAACATCATTCATGGGATTCCCATAGACTTACACGATTTCTTCATCAGGACATTGGCCAATGCTGCTTTAGCTCCATTTGAACAGAAGCCTTATGCGCCTTGGATCATGAAATTCGTCAGGGCAAAGTCCTCAGTTCCCTTCAAGGCTGATTTCCAGAACCACTTTGGCTTCCTGCCTCCAATCGAAGTCATCAAGAGCACAATTGACTTAGTGGAAGGAAAAGGCAAGGCTGTCATTGTTGAAGGCACTCGTCCATTGGATGGACAGTTTCGCAAAGCTGCTTCCTTCTCCACCAATGATGACACTGCAACTCAAGACTCCGAGGCAAAGGCCTCAGCTCACAAACCTCAAGAGTCTGCCCCTCGTGTGATGGCGGATCGTGAGCTTCTAATAAGTCTTCATCAAAACGTCGATCGCAATCACAAGTGGGTAAAGCGTCAACTTGGTTACATTGTGCAAAACATGATTGTGACGCAGAACATCGTGAAGAGGAATCACTACTATGCGCATGAAAATCTCAACCGCACTTGGGCCATATTGTCTCACCTCAAGTCTTCTGAAGAACTGAATGAGCTGGATCTTGAAGAACATCCTGACTAGGCTCATCGACCACAAAAGAAATTCAAGAAAGTCCAAGTTCCTTTGATGGTCACAAGTTCATATTCTTCATCTCGAGAGCGCGATGAGGATGATGACATTGACGACACTGCAGCAGGCCCTGCATCGACAAACGACCCTGACAACGCTGGTGCTCCTTCCTCACCAACACGATGAGATTCTTCAAAGGGGTGTTAGTCCTCATTTTTTCGTCCCTTTTGGTCTTCGATGACAAAGGGGGAGAAAATTTGAGTTAGTCTTCAAGTGGGTCTCTATATATGGGCTATTGTTTAAGTTACAACTCTCGCTCTTCTGAAGCTTTTGTTGGTTGAGTTGTAAACTTAAGTCTGATGGTGGTCTGACACTTTTGAACTATTTCCTCGCATGTTTATTTCCTCAAGTACCTTAATGCATACATGCTGAATTTCGTCAGACACCATTTTCCTCACGCATTTCAAATTCTTCATATCATATGTTCAAATGCGTGTATGAATTGCAAGATATAGGCGGAGTTCTCCATGTTTTAACCTGCCATGTGCATTTGCAGTCCAAAGCAAATTCCTCAAATATGCACATCTTCAGGGGGAGTTCTTCTATATCTTGCAATCAAATTCCTCAAACTCGGTACTTTCACTTCATATGTTTATCCCCGTTGAAAACTTAACCTATTTGTCATCAATCACCAAAAAAAGGAAGATTGTTAGTGCATCTAGTGCCCCTTAGTGATTTTGGTGTATTGAAGACTTATAGGTTAAGGCACTAATGTGTTTGTGAGTGTACACAGGCTCTATAAGTTGATGAGGAGTTTGATATATCCGGAGATTATCGACCCCTAAAAATGTATGTCTTCAACTAAAGACTTTGCTGAAGACTTTGAAGACTTTGGTGAAGATTTTGTGAAGACTTTGAAAATGAAAAAGTTGGTGTGACCTTGAATATATGAACGAGGAATATGAAGAGTGAAGACTTGTTTTCGTAGTTTCATTTCCTTATTTGAGTCATAGGAAACACCGTACTATTAAAGGGGGCCGAGGTAATACTAAGGAAAATTTCCAACTGATGCTCAACTCCAAAATCCTCAACCTATACAATCCTTCGAGTGAAGCCTTTGGAAATCTCTTACGGTTCAGTCAAGTTCTTCAGTGACAGAGACGAAGTTCTTCTGGTCTCTGAGGAAATTGATCTGATTGAGGAGTTAGGATTTCGCCAGTGCGAATTTCCTACAAGTGAGGAACATGATAAGCCTGAGGACTTTCATAGTTCGAAATTCCGACCATTGCTGTGCTTAGCGCCGGCTGTCCCCAATCATTCTTATCCACATAACGGTCATATTATTGGGGGCATTTATGTCTTATCATGTCAGGTTGCACCCTGGCTATAAATTGCCACCCCCCAAAACCACTAGTTGGTTGGCTGCTCCGAGAGAGAACCGACACTTGTCATTTGAGAGCAACCCATCCTCCGGGGACTTTGAGAGAAAATCATCAGTGAGGAAAAACCCACAACCAAACCACCAAACCCATACTGATTGAGCATCAATGAAGAAATTCCTGTGTGAATCTGACGCTTGTTACCTTTGAGGACTGTGCATCCTCAAGACGGTTAGGCGTCATGGTCTAGTGCTCCTGCAGTCAATTGAGGATCACAAAGTGACCTTGGTCTAGAGCATCCAGCAGTAAATTGTGGATCGCCAGGTGACCAGTTTGTGAGGGTTTTGGAAGTCTACCCTGAAGACTTACCACGAGTGTTAGGCGAGGACTGTGTGACCTTAGATCAAGGAGAATATGGTAAGGACTGTGTGTCCTGGGATTGTGTGTCCTCTGGTTTAAATACCAGGCCGCTCCAAACTAGACGTACGACTGTCACAGCAGTTGGAACTGGGTCATCAAACCATTGTCTTCATCGAGCTATCTGGTTCTATTTCCTCAACCCCTCTATTCCTCATATACCTGTCGATGAAATTGATTGTTAGTTGTTGAAGAATTTGACTGAAGACTTTCACAAATTCCTCACCTCAAATTCTTCAAGTTACCTTGTTCATCACTGCTTATCCTGTATCACGCTACTTACTATTTGTGCATGTTTCATTTCATCATGAAGACTATGCTGTTATTATGTTCCTCATGCACTTGAGTACTTATTCTGCTGCTAGTTATTCATCACATTTCAAATTCCTCAAAGTTGAAATTCCTCAAGTGATGAATTTGTAAAAATCGCCTATTCACCCCCCTCTAGTCGATATAACACACTTTCACCTTCATACTGCTTTGGATGCATGCCGTCTTTTGCATTCATACGTTGCTGGTCCAGCCGTGCCTCCGATGTATCTTTTGTCTTCCCATACATGCCTAAGAAGCCTGGTAGGTTCATGTAAAGATTCTTTGTGACGTGTATCATGTCGATTGCAGAGCAGACCTCTAGGACTTTCCAATATTCTAGCTCCCAAAATATACATTTCTTCTTCCACATGGCGGCGTGTCTGTCAGCGTTAATCGGAACAAAATGTCTGCCAAGACACTTTCCAAAGATTACTTTATAAATCCTTGACCATATCAAGTATATCATGACTAGTACGGAGGACAGTCTTCTTTCGGTGATCTACCTCACCTTTGAAATTCTTGCCTTTCTTTCTTAAGGCATGTTGGGTCGGAAGAAATCGACGATGTCCCAGGTACACATTCTTCTTGCATTTGTCCAAATATATACTTCGAGTCTCATCTAAACAGTGCGTGCATGCATGGTATGCCTTGTTTGTCTGTCTTGAAAGGTTACTAAGAGCAGGCCAATCATTGATGGTTACAAACAACAACACTCGTAGGTCAAATTCCTGTTGTTTGTGCTCATCCCACACATGTACACCTTTTTTATTCCACAGCTGTAAAAGTTCATCAACCAATGGCCTTAGGTACACATCAATGTCGATGCGGGGTTGCTTAGGGCCTTAGATGATCACTGGCATCATAATGAACTTCCCTTCATGCACAACCAAGGAGGAAGGTTATAGATACATAGAGTCACATGCCATGTGATATGCTTGCTGCTCTGCTCCCCAAAAGGATTAATGCCATCTGCACTTAAACCAAACCATAAGTTCCTTGGGTCATTTGCAAAGTGCGTCCACTTTCTCTCGACTTTTCTCCACTATGACCCATCAGCGGGTACTCTCAACTTCATGTCTTGCTTACGGTCTTCTATGTCCCATCGCAACGACTTGGCATGCTCTTTGTTTTGGAACAAACGTTTCAACCGTGGCATTATAGGAGCATACCACATCACCTTGGCTAGAAACCTCTTCCTGGGGCGCTCGCCCTCAACATCATCACCAGGGTCATCGCGACTAATCTTATATCGCAATGCGCTACATACTAGCATTCATTCAAATTCTCGTACTCCTCACCGCGGTAGAGGATGCAGTCATTAGGGCATGCATGTATCTTATGCACCTCTAATCCTAGAGGGTAGACAACCTTGTTTGCTTCGTATGTACTGTCAGGAAATTTGTTGTCCTTTGGAAGCTTCTTCTTCATTATTTTCAACAACTTTTCAAATCCCTTGTTAGATACACCATTATGCGCCTTCCATTGCAGCAAGTGTGGTACCGAGCTTTGTGTTGCCATCTTTGCAATTTGGGTACAACCCCCTCTAACATGCGATGCAACTTCAACTTCTCCTTTTCACTTTCGTAGTTTCTCTTTGCATTGGCAATGGCCCGACCAAGATCACTAGTGGCTCATTTGATGCGTCAACTTATTTTTCTTCATTCTATTCCCCCATCGTAGTACCATCATATTCAGGGAACCCATGATAGTTGTCATCATCCTCTTATTCTTCATTCTCTTCCATTAGAACCCCTCTTTCTCTGTGCTTGGTCCAACAATTATAGCAGGACATGAAACCAGACGTAAATAGGTGGACGTGACTGTGTTTTGATCTAGAGTAAGTCTTATCATCCTTGCACACGCCACATGGACAACACATAAAACAATTCTGCTTGTTTGCCTCATCCGCTCGCAAAAACTATGCATGCCATTAATGAACTGGGGAGAGCGTCGGTCATCGTACATCCATTGTCGTTTTTCATCTTCATTACACAACGCTGAAAAGAACAAATTAATAACTTCATACATAAAGTTCACACACACTTATTCTCATAAAACAATATACAACTATCTAGCTAAAACATTTAAATGCAACAACAAATGCGATCAAAATCACAACTAAGGTAACAATTGATCCAACAACATAATGATACCAAGCCTCTTTATTAATGGCATATTTTCTAATCTTTCTAATCTTCAAGTGCATTGCATCCTCTTGATCTTGTGATCGTTGACGACACCGACAACGTACAACTCCAAATTCATCTTCTCTTCTTCAGTTCTTTTGAATTTTCCTTTCAAATCCTCATTTTCTTTTTCAACTAAATTTAACTTCTCGACAATAGGGTCGGTTGAAATTTCCGGTTCAACTACCTCCTAGATAAAATCATATATGTCAACTTGATGGGAATAATTGTCATTAACACGAAATGCAACGAATAGTTATAAAAGAGAATATACTGCATCCAAATCGTAAACCGGACGAGGGCCGACAGGCATGGATATCAAAACCCTGGCACTATATATAACAAACAATCATACAAGTAAGAAAACTATGCAAGTAACTATCTAAATCATACAAATACGATTTTTTGTTAAAAAGGATAAGAACAAGAAGAGGCTCACAAAGGTGGTGCCGACGACGGGACGGTGTGGGCGATCGACGATGGTTATGAAGGGGGCGGGAAGGCACTAAGTAAACCACATCTACACATATGCAAACTAAGAAGTTAATTTGAGCTCAGATTGCATATAAATCAAATAAACTCCGACATAATCACACCCAAACAAAACCCCACAAATCACTACACTTATAAAGCATTGCATGAGCTGATCTACCAATGAGAGATGAAAGGACAAAGTTGATAACCTTTGTGAACACTTGGATGGATTGAGGTGCCTCAAATCTTGACAAATCTTGGCAAAAATGGAGGAATGAGCTCGAGAAGAGGAAGAGAAAACAGAGAATGGAGAGGATGAGCTCAGGCTGGAAGAAGCATCTATATATAGGGATACATTTAGTCCCGGTTGGTTATATGAACTGGGACTAGAGGTCCATCTCTACAAACCGGGACTAAAGGGGATCGCAGGGGCCCCATCCCGACGCAACCCTCCCACCACCCCTTTAGTCCCGATTGGTAACACACTAACACCAATTGGGACTATAGGGTCCTCATCAACCGAGACTAATGCCTAGCCTCATGAACCGGGACTAGTGGTTGCATTAGTCCCGGTCCAGAAGCCAACCGGGACTAATGCTTCTGTCCAAAGGCCTGTTTTCTACTAGTGTCATGTCATCCCACACATACTGCCCCTTCAGCTTTATCCAACAGTGTGTGCACGTAAATGGTCATTCATATATCCCGTGGTATGCCATGGAAACACGTGTTGGCTGCATATAATGTGTAGACCAACATTGGATGAATGAATCAATCAACAAGTTGAGCAAGAGGAAGCAAAAAAACATACAAGCCCCTCATCTGCCACGTGTAATGACCGTATTTCCCTGAGATGAACCATGTTACAAAACTCGGTGACCTGATCTGGATCTTGTGCCAGTGATATGACAACGACTTCACGTTATGTGGTTGAATGATGTACATGTCGTAGGGTGAAATGTCCTTCTGTGCGTGAAACGTTTCATGCACTTGCCGCTAGAAGGCCCCCCTCTGGTCGAGTAGCTCACCATCCTTCGAACTCTAAAAATGAATAGCTTTTGAAAATAAGCTCAATGGCAATTGACCGAACACATGTCAGGCGCGGTGACCGCCATGGAGGTCGTCGACAGGGGGCGAAGTGTACCTGGGTACAAACGGCTCCAGGGTAGAAAGCTCTGTCATAGATGGTGAGCGGGTGCATCAGTGCTGGTTTCGGACATCCGGCAATACCTGTCTTGTGACTGGAGACGTACAAGGAGCAGCAGTGGCGGAGGTGGAGGGTGGAACAAAAGGGATAGAAGGGGCAGAGTGCAAGGAAATGTGACCGGGGGGTGTCGGATAGACACGTTTCTAGTGTTCGGACTGATGCAAACCTGCCCCACTTTTGTCTCCAATTTGCAGGAGAAATCGCGTACAGACTGTGCCGCGAACCGATACTGGTCCATGTTGGATGGTTTCCACGATCCAAACCTCGCAGTTCGGACGGTTGCGGTAGGTTTGTGGGTCTTTCTTGAAGATGCCCTTAGTGTTGGGGAATGTTGCATGGGAAACAAATTTTTTCCCACGCACACGCAAGATCTATCCATGGTGATGAGCATTTACGAGAGGGAGAGTGGATCTACATACCCTTGTAGATCGCTAAGCGGGAAGTGTTAAGAAATGCGGTTGGTGTAGTCGAACGTCTTCGTGATCCAAATCGCCAAGCGTCCTGCGATCTCATCACGATCCGTCCCGCGATCCAATCACGATCTGTCCTGCGAACTCATCACGATCCATCCCGCGATCTCATCACGATCTGTCCCACGAACTCATCACGATCCGTCCCGCGATCTCATCACGATCTGTCCCGCAAAATCATCACGATCCGTCCCGCAATCTCATCAAGATCCGTCCCGCGATCTCGTCACGATCCGTCTCGCAATCTTGATCACGGTCCTTCCGATCTAGCGCCGAACGGATGGCACCTCCGCGTTCAGCACACATACAGCTTGATGACGATCTCCGCCTTCTTGATCCAGCAAGAGGGGGTGGAGAGGTAGAATATTTCTCCAGCAGCGTGACGGTGCTGCAGCGATGGTGGTGGAGCTATTCCGGCAGGGCTTCGCCTAAGCACTGTAGAAAACCGATCCAGAGGAGAAACTATGCACTAGAGGAACGGGTAGCACGTGGCTGAAAATTCTGTGCCAAAACCCAAAAATCCTCTAGTATATATAGGAGGATAGGAGGAGGAGTCTTGGCTGCCAACAAGCCAGCCCTTGGGTCGGCCAAAGTGGGGAGGAGAGGAGGACTCCTCCAATCCTAGTAGGACTAGGATTCCTCCTTTTTTTGGCCTTTTCCCACCTTTTTCCCTTTGGGCTTTTTCTCCCAGCCACATGGGCCTTGTGTGGGACTTCCACCAGACCACAAAAGGCTGGTATTTACTCTCCCACAGCCCATGAAGCCTCTTGGGTCGAAATACCCCTCCCGGTGGTCTCCCGGTACACTCCCGGCACTCCCGGTACATTACCGATTAGCCCGAAACTTTTCCGGTGACCAAAATGGGACTTCCTATATATCAATCTTTACCTCTGGACCATTTCGAAGGTCCTCGTGAAGTCCGGGATCTCATCCAGGAATCCGAAAAACCTTCGTCACCACCATACATAACTCTATACTATCGAAACGTCACCGAACCTTAAGTGTGTAGACCCTGCGGGTTCGAGAACTATGTAGACATGACCGAGACACCTCTACGGTCAATAACCAATAGAGGGACCTGGATGCCCATATTTTTCCTACATATTCTATGAAGATCTTTATCGGTCGAACCTCTATGTCAAGGATTCAGTTAATCCCGTATGATGTTCCCTTTGTTCTTCGGTATGTTACTTGCCCGAGATTCGATCGTTGGTATCTCCATACCTAGTTCAACCTAATTACCGGCAAGTCTCTTTACTCGTTTCGTAATACAAGATCCCATGACTAACACTTAGTCACATTGCTTGCAAGGCTTGTTTTGATGTTGTATTACCGAGCGGGCCCTGAGATACCTCTCCGTCACACGGAGTAACCAATCCCAGTCTTGATCCATGCCAACCCAACAGACACCCTCGGAGATACCTGTAGAGTACCTTTATAGTCACCCAGTTACGTTGCAACATTTTATACACACAAGGCACTCCTCCGGTGTCAGTGAGTTGCATGATCTCATGGTCATAGGAACAGATACTTGACATGCAGAAAACAATAGCATTAAACTGACATGATCATATGCTACGTTTGTAGTTTGGGTCTTGTCCATCCCATCATTCTCCTAATGATGTGATCCCGTTATCAAATGACATCTCATGTCAATGGCTAGGAAACCTTAACCATCTTTGATCAACGAGCTAGTCTATTAGAGGCATACTAGGGACATGGTTTTGTCTATGTATCCACACATGCATCTAAGTCTCCGATCAATACAATTATAGCATGGATAATAAACGATTATCATGAACAAGGAAATATGATAAGAACTAATTTATTATTGCCTCTAGGGCATATTTCCAACAGTCTCCCACTTGCACTAGAGTCAATAATCTAGTTCACATCACCATGTGATTTGCATTGTTATGAATCTAACACCCAATGAGTTCTGGGGCTCGATCATGCTTTGCATGTGAGAGAGGTCTTATAGTCAACGGGTCTTCGACATTCAGATCCGTGTGTACTTTGCAAATTTCTATGTCAAACCGTAAACACTGCTACCACACTTCACTTGGTACTATTCCAAATGGCTGCTCCACTATACGTATCCAGATTGCTACTACGAGTCATCCGGATTGGTGTTAAAGCTTGCATCGACGTGACTCTTTACGATGAACTCTTTATCACCTCCATAATCGAGAAACATCTCCTAAGTCTTTTAGTTACTAAGGATAATCTTGACCACTGTCCAGTGCTCCATTCCAGGATCACTTTGAAACCTTCCGGCCATACTTATGGCAAGGCTGACATCGGGTCTTGTGCACAGCATTGCATACATGATAGAGCCTATGGCTGAAGCATAGGGGATGACACTCATCTTTTCTCTATCTTTTGTAGTCACTTGGCATTGAGTCTTACTCAACTTTATACCTTACAAATCAGGCGAGAACTCTTTCTCTGACTGATCCATTTTGAACTCTTTCAAAATCTTGTCAAGGTATGTACTCATTGAAAGTCTCATCAAGTATCTTGATATATCTTTATAGATCTTGATGCTCAACAATTAGGTAGCTTTATCCAGGTCTTCCTTTGAAAAACTCTTTTCCAACAACCCTTTATGCTTTCCGGAAATTCTATATCATTTCCGATCAACAATATGTCAACCACATACGCTTATCAGAAACTCTATAGTGCTCCCACTCACTTTATTCTAAATACAAGTTTCTCGTAAACTTTGTATAGACTCAAAAACTTTAATCAACTCATCAAAGTGTATATTCCAACTCCGAGATGCTTGCTTCAGTTCATAGAAGGATCACTGAAGCTTGCACACCTTTTAACATCCTTAGGACTGACAAAACCTTCTGGTTGTATCACATAAAACCTTTCCTCAAGAAAGGAAACGATGTTTTGGCATGCATCTGCCAGATTTCATAATTGAAAAATGCAGCAACTACTACCATAATTCTAACAGACTTTAGCACCGCTACGAGAGAAAGTATCATCGCAGTCAACTCTTTGAACTTGCCAAAAACTTCTTTGCGACAAGTCGAGCTTTACAAATGGTGACATTCACCATCAGCGTCTGTCTTCATTTTAAAGATCGATTTGTACTCAACGACCTGCCATCCAACGAGCAAGTCTACCAAAGTCTATACTTGGTTTTCATATATGGATCCTTTCTCGGATTTCATGGCCTCTAACCATTTGTCGGAATCCGAGCCCATTATCCCTTCTCCACAGCTCGTAGGTTCATTGTTGTCCAACAACATGACCTCCAAGACAGGGTTGTCGTACCGCTCAGGAGCAGTACACATCCTTGTCGACCTATGAGGTTTGATAATAACTTGATCCGAAGCTTCATGATCATCAACATTTACTTCCTCTTCAACTGACGTTGGTTCCACAGAAACATCTTTCTGCGTTGCGCTACTCTCTGGTTGAAACAAAGGTTCAAAAACCTCATCAAGTTCTATCTTCCTCCCACTCAATTCTTTCGAGAGAAACTTTTTCTCGGGAAAGGAACCGTTTTAGCAACAAACACTTTATGCTTGGATCTGAGATAGAAGGTTCACCCAACTGTTCTTAGGGTATTCTACGAAGATGCATTTGTCCGCTTTGGGTTCGAGCTCATTAGGTGAAAACATTTTCCACACAAGCATCGTAGTCCCAAACATCAAGAAATGACAGCTTAGGTTTCTATCAAACCATAATTCACACGGTGTCATCTCAACGGATTTAGATGGTGCCCTATTTAAAGTGAATGTAGTTGTCTCTAATGCACAACCCCAAAATTATAGTAGCAAAACGATAAGAGACATCATAACATGCACCATATCCAATAGAGCACGACTATGACGTTCAGACATACCATCACACTATGGTGTTCTAGGTGGCATGCGTTGTGAAACAACTTTCACATTGTCTAAAGTTGTATGCCAAACTCGTAACTAAGATATTCACCTCCACGATCATATTGCAGATATTTTTATCTTCTTGTCATGATGATCTTAAACTTCACTCTGAATTTGCTTGAACTTTTCAAACGATTCAGACTTGTGTTTCATTAAGTAAACATACACTATATCTACCCAAATCATCAGTGAAGGTAAGAAAATAACGATATCCACCGCACGCTACAAGACTCATTGGATTGCATACATCAACATGTATCATTTCCAATAAATCACTTGGCCGCTCCGTCAAACCAGAAAACGGGGTCCTTAGTCATCTTTAACCAAGAGGCATGGTTCGCATGTCTCAACCGATTCGAAATCGAAAGAGTATAAAGATCCATCAGCATGGAGTTTCTTCATGCGTTTTATACCAATATGACATTTAGCGGCAGTGCCACAAGTATGTGGTACTATCATTATTAACTTTGCATCTTTTGGCATCAGTGTTATGAACATGTGTATTACTATGATCAAGATTCAACAAACCATTCTCACTGGGTGCATGACCATTGAAGGTATTATTCATGTAAACAGAATAACCATTATTCTCTAACTTAAATGAATAACCATGTTGCAATAAACACGATCTAATCACGTTCATGCTCAACGCAAAACACCAAATAACACTTATTTAGGTTTGTTACTAATCCCGAAGGTAGAGAGAGTGTGCGATGTCGATCACATCAACCTTGGAAACACTTCCAACACACATCGTCACCTCACCCTTAGCTACTTCTCCGTTTATTCCGTAGCTTTTATTTCGAGTTACTAACATTTAGCAACCGAACCGGTATCCAATACCCAGGTGCTACTAGGAGTACTACCAAGGTACACATTAATAACACGTATATCAAATATACTTCTGTTGACGTTGCCAGCCTTCTTATCTACCAAGTATCTAGGGTTGTTCCGCTTCAGCGACCGCTCTCCTCATAATCAAAGCACTTAGTCTCGGGTTTGAGTTCAACTTTGGGTTGCTTCACTGGAGCAGCAACTGACTTGCCATCCATGAAGTTTCCCTCCTTGCTCTTCTCGAAACTAGTAGTTTTACTAACCATCAACACTTGACGCTCCTTCTTGATTTCTACCTTCGCGGTGTCAAACATCGCGAATAGCTCAGGGATCAATATTTCTGTCCCTGGCGTTTTATAGTTCATCACCAAGTTCTAGTAGCTTAGTGACAGTGACTTGGAGAACTATATCAATCACTATCTTATCTGGAAGATCAAGTCCCACTCGATTCAAGCGATTGTAGCACCCAGACAATCTGAGCACATGCTCAACGATTGAGTTATTCTCCTTCATCTTGTAGGCAAAGAATATTGTTGGAGATCTCATATCTCGCAACATGGGCACGAGTCTAAGATCCTAATTTCAGCTCTTAGAACATCTCATATGTCCATGACATTCAAAATCTATCGGAGCCTCAATTCTAAGCCGTAATGCATGACGCACTAAACTCTAAAGTAGTCATCAGAACGTGCCTGTCAGATGTTCACAACATCTACAAATGACGTTAGAGGGGTTAGCGCACTGAGCGGTGCATTAAGGACATAAGCCTTCTGTGCAGCAATGAGGACAATCCTCAGATCACGGACCTAGTCCGCAATATTGCTATCATCATCTTTCAACTTTATTTCTCTAGGAACATATAAAAATTCAAGGGAGCTACAGCACGAGCAAGTAATCTACAACATAATTTGCAAATACACTACTGACTATGTTCATGGTCATGAGTTCAATTAATCATATTACTTAAGAACTCCCACTCAAATTGACATCCCTCCGGTCATTCGAGTGACACATTATCCAAATTCACCAACTCAAGTCTGATCATCACGTGAGTTGAGGTGGTTTCAATGGTGAACATCATCATGTTGATCATATCTACTATATGACTCATGTTCGACCTTTCAGTATCTTGTGTTCCGAGGCCATGTCTGTACATGCTAGGCTCGTCAAGTTTAACCCGAGTGTTCTGCATGTGCAACACTGGCTTGCACCCATTGTATGTGAACGTAGAGTCTATCACACCCGATCATCACGTGGTGTCTTGACACGACAAACTTTCGCAACTGTGCACACTCGGGGAGAACACAATTTATCTTGAAATTAAGTGAGGGATCACCTTATAATGCTACCGTTGTCCAAAGCAAAACAAGGTGCATAAAAGGATTAACATCACATGCAAATCATAAGTGACATGATATGGCCATGAACTTGTGCTTTTGATCTGCATCATGAAAGCATCGGCATGATCTCCATCATCACCGGCATGACACCATGATCTCCATCATCTTGATCTCCATCAACGTGTCGCCATCTAGGTTGTTGTGCCCACCATGCTTCTACTACTATTGCTACCGTTTAGCGATAAAGTAGAGCATTACATAGCGCTTAATGATTGACACGCAGGTCATACAATAATTAAAGACAACCCTATGGCTCCTACCGGTTGCCGTACTCATCGACATGCAAGTCGTGATATTCTATACAACACATGATCATCTCATACATCACATATATCACATCATGTAATTGGCCATATCACATCACAACATACCCTGCAAAAACAAGTTAGACGTCCTCTAATTGTTGTTGCATGGTTTACGTGGCTGCTACAGGTATCTAGCAAGAACAATTCTCATCTACGCAAAAACCACAACGGTGATACACTAGTTGCTTTTCAACCTTCTCAAGGACCGCCTTTGTCGAATCCGATCCAACTAAAGTAGGAGAAACAGACACCCGCCAGCCATCTTTGTGCAACGAAGTTACACGTCAGTTGATGGAACCCTTCTCTCATAAGCGTACGAGTAAGGTTGGTCCGGGCCGCTTCATCCCACAATACCGCTGAACCAAAACACGACCAAGGGAGGAAGCAATCTAAGCATCAACGCCCACAAACTCTTTGTGTTCTACTCGAGATCTCATCTACACATAGACCTAGCTCATGATGCCACTGTTGGGGAACGTTGCATGGGAAACAAAAGTTTTCCTACGCACACGCAAGATCTATCCATGGTGATGAGCATCTACGAGAGGGAGAGTGGATCTACATATCCTTGTAGATCGCTAAGTGGGAAGCGTTAAGAAACGTGGTTGATGTAGTCGAACGTCTTCGCGATCCAAATCGCCGAGCGTCCCGCCATCCCATCACGATCCGTCCCGCGATCTCATCACGATCCATCCCGCGATCCAATCACGAATTGTTTCGCGATCTTGATCACGGTCCTTCCGTTCTAGCGCCGAACGGACGACACCTCCGCGTTCAACACACGTACAACTCGATGATGAGCTCCGCCTTCTTGATCCAGCAAGAGGGAGCGGAGAGGTAGATGAGTTCTTCGGCAGCGCGACGGCGTTGCGGCGATGGTGGTGGAGCTATTCTAGCAGGGCTTCGCCTAAGCACCGTTGAAAACCGATCTACAGGAGAAACTGCGATCTAGAGGAGAGGTAGCACGTGGCTATTAGGGTTAGCTTTTCCCCCTAAATCCTCTAATATATATAGGAGGGAGGGAGGGGAGGAGGCAGCCTCAAACCCTCAAGATCTGGCCGAAATTGGAGGTGGAGGAGTCCTACTCCAATCCTATTAGGATTAGGACTCCTTCCTTATTTAGACTTTTTGCCTTTTCCACCTTTTTCTCCTTGGGCTTTTCTTCTCAGCCGCATTGTCCCTTTTTGGGACTTCAACCAGCCCACCAAGGGCTGGTATTCACTCTTCCACAGCCCATGTAGCCTCTTGGGTCGAAATACCCCTCCCGATGGTCTCCCGGTACACTACCGGCACTCCCGGTACACTACCGATGAGCCCGAAACTTTTCCGGCGACCAAAATAGGACTTCCTATATATCAATCTTTACCTACGGACCATTCCGGAGCTCCTCATGACGTTCGGGATCTCATCCGGGACTTCGAATAACCTTAGGTCACCACCATACATAACTCTATACTATCGAAACATCACCGAACCTTAAGTGTGCAGGCCCTGCGGGTTCGAGAACTATGTAGACATGACCGAGAATGATGTTCCCTTTGTTCTTTGGTATGTTACTTGCCCGAGATTCGATCATCGGTATCTCCATACCTAGTTCAACCTCGTTACCGGCAAGTCTCTTTACTCATTCCGTAATACAAGATCCCGTGACTAACACTTAGTCCCATTGCTTGCAAGGCTTATTGTGATGTTGTATTACCGAGTGGGCCCTGAGATACCTCTCTGTCACACGGAGTAACAAATCCCAATCTTGATCCATGCCAACCCAACAGACACCCTCGAAGATACCTGTAGAGCACCTTTATAGTCACCCAGTTACGTTGCGACGTTTGATACACATAAGGTATTCCTCCGGTGTCAGTGAGTTGCATGATCTCATGGTCATAGGAACATATACTTGACATGCAGAAACAGTAGCAATAAACTGACACGATCATATGCTATGTTTGTAGTTTGGGTCTTGTCCATCACATCATTCTCCTAATGATGTGATCCCGTTACCAAATGACATCTCATGTCCATGACTAGGAAACCATAGCCATCTTTGATCAACGAGCTAGTCTATTAGAGGCATACTAGGGACATGGTGTTGTCTATGTATCCACACATGTATCTGAGTTTTCGCTCAACACAATTATAGCATGGATAATAAATGATTATCATGAACAAGGAAATATGATAATAACTAATTTATTATTGCCTCTAGGGCATATTTCCAACAATATCGTCTATGTATATTTGGCATATGAACAGTTCATTGTCATAGGATTTTGTGAAAAGAGTTGGGTCGAGTGAACCGGGTTTGAAGCCTTTCTTAATGAAGAATTCCTTCAGAGTGCCGAACCACGCCCGAGGGGCCTGCTTGAGGCCATAGAGGGCCTTGTTGAGTCTGAAGACTTTGTCAGGATGCTTAGGGTCTTCAAAACCTGGGGGTTGAGCAACATATACTTCTTTCTCAAGCTTACATTGAGGAATGCACTTTTCAGATCCATTTGATATAAGATGATATTATGATGGTTAGCATAAGCAAGCAATATGCGAATAGCTTCAAGTCTAGCAACAAGTGCAAATGTTTCATCAAAGTCAATTCCTTCAACTTGTGTGTAGCCTTGAGCTACAAGACGAGCCTTATTCCTCACCACAAGGCCATTTTCATCTTGCTTGTTGCGGTAGATCCATTTGGTACCTATGATGTTATGTTTGCGAGGATCTGGCCGCTTGACAAGTTTCCACACATTGTTGAGCTTGAACTGATGCAATTCCTCTTGCATAGCTTGAATCCACTCAGGCTCCTTGAATGCTTCATCAACTTTGGTGGGCTCTATGATAGAGACAAAGGCAAAGTGCCCACAAAAGTTAGTTTAATGTGAAGCTTTTGAGCGAGTGAGGGGACCTGGTGCATTGATGTCATCGATGATTTTGTCAATCTGCACTTCATTTGCAACTCTAGGATGAGCAGGTTGACGTGGCTGAGGACTTCCTTCAGCACCATTTTCTTCAGGTGTATCAACATGAAAGTGTTCATTCGTTGGAATGACTTCCTCAATGGGTATGATATCTTTAGTTGCCTTCAGTTTGATGGATTCCTTGGGAGACTGTTCATCTAACACAGAAGGCAGGTGCTCTATTTGCGAGCCGTCAGTTTCATCGAACCGCACATCTATAGTTTCAAAAACCTTGTGATGGTAGGTGTTGAAGACTCTGTAGGTGTGCGAGTCCTTTCCGTAACCAAGCACAAAACCTTCATGTGCTTTCGGTGCAAACTTAGAACTATGGTGAGGATCTCTAATCCAGCATTTTGCACCGAAGACTTTGAGATAACTTACATTGGGTTTCTTGCCAGTCATAAGTTCATATGAAGTCCTCTTGAAGAATTTGTGAAGATATACCCTGTTGATGATGTGGCATGCAGTATCAATTGCCTCAGGCCAGAAGCGACGAGGAGTCTTGTATTCATCAAGCATGGAGCGAGCCATCTCAACTAGAGTCCTGTTCTTGCGCTCCACGATGCCATTCTATTGAGGAGTATAAGGGGCATATAACTCATGAGTAATACCAAGTTCATCAAGATATTCATTAAGATTAGTGTTCTTGAATTCAGTCCCATTATCACTCCTAATATGCTTGATCTTGACGCCGAAGTTGGTGGTGGCCCTTGAAGCAAATCGTCTGAAGACATCCTTGTTGGAAATATGCCCTAGAGGCAATAAATAAAGTGTTTATTATTATATTTCCTTGTTCATGATAATCGTTTATTATCCATGCTATAATTGTATTGATTGGAAACACATTGCATGTGTGGGTAAATAGACAACACTGTGTCCCTAGTATGCCTCTAGTGAACTAGCTCGTTGATCAAAGATGGTCAGGGTTTCCTAGCCATTGACATGTGATGTCATTTGATAACGGGATCACATCATTAGGAGAATGATGTGATGGACAAGACCCAAACTACAAACGTAGCGTATGATCGTGTCAGTTTATTGCTATTGTTTTCTGCATGTCAATGTATATGTTCCTATGACCATGAGATCATGCAACTCACGGATATCGGAGGAGTGCCTTGTGTGTATCAAACGTTGCAACGTAACTGGGTGACTATAAAGGTGCTCTACAGGTTTCTTCGATGGTGTCTGTTGAGTTGGCATGGATCGAGATTGGGATTTGTTACTCCGTGTGACGGAGAGGTATCTCAGGGCCCACTCGGTAATGCAACATCACAACAAGCCTTGCAAGCAATGTGACTAATATGTTAGCCACAAGATCTTGCATTACGGAACGAGTAAAGAGACTTGCCGGTAACGAGGTTGAACTAGGTATGGAGATACCGACGATCGAATCTCGGGCAAGTAACATACCGAAGAACAAAGGGAACGTTATACGGGATTGACTGAATCCTTGACATAGAGGTTCGACCGATGAAGATCTTCATAGAATATGTAGGAACCAATGTGGATGTCAAGGTCCCACCATTGGTTATTGGCCGTAGAGGTGTCTCGGTCATGTCTACATAGTTCTCGAACCCGTAGGGTCTGCACACTTAAGGTTCGGTGACGTTTCGGTAGTGTAGAGTTATGTATGGTGGTGACCGAAGGTTGTTCGGAGTCCCGGATGAGATCCCAGACATCACGAGGAGCTCCGGAATGGTCCGGAGGTAAATATTCATATATAGGAAGTCCCAGTTTGGTCGCCGAAAAAGTTTTGGGCTCATCGGTAGTGTACCGGGAGTGCCGGTAGTGTACCGGGAGGCCTCCGGGAGAGGTATGTCGACCTTAGAGGGTCCATGGGATGTGGGAGAATAATAACCATCCCTTAGTGGGCTGGTGGAACAGCCACAAAGGCCCATGGCGCCAGGAGGGAAAAATACCAAAAGGAAAAAGGTGGAAAAAGGCGAAAAGGGGCTATATAAGGAAGGAGTCCTAATCCTACTTGGAGTAGAAGGAGGAGGACTCCTCCCTCCTAGCCGTCCGAACCAGCTAGCCTTGGAGGCCAAGGCTGCCTCTCCTCCTCCTCCTCTCCTCCTATATATATTAGAGGGTTTCAAGGGTTTTGGACAAGTTCTTTCTTCCACGTGCAACCCTAACCTCCAGTGCATAGTTTCTCCTCTAGATTGGTTTTCTGCGGTGCTTAGGCGAAGCCCTGCAGGAATAACTCCACCACCATCACCGAAGCGCCGTCGTGCTGCCAGTGAACTCTCCTCCTCTCCACCTCCTCTTGCTGGATCAAGACGGTGGAGATCGTCATCAAGCTGCACGTGTGCTGAACGCGGAGGTGCCGTCCGTTCGGTACTAGATCGGAAGGATCGTGATCAAGGCCATGGGACGTTCGTGATCAGATCGCGGGACGGATCGTTACGAGATTGTAGGACACTTCGTGATTAGATCGCGGGATGCTCGGCGATTTGGATCGCGAAGAAGTACGACTACACCAACCTTGTTTCTTAACGCTTTCCTCTTAGCGATATACAAGGGTACATAGATCCACTCTCCCTCTCGTAGATGCTCATACCATGGATAGGTTTGCGTGCACGTAGGAAATTTTTTGTTTCCCATGCGACGTTCCCCAGCAATCCTGCACTTCATTTTTGTACAGAATAATATGCACCCAAGTGTAACGAGAGTAATCATCAACGATGACAAAGCCATACAAACTTGAAGAATTTGTTAGTATGGAGTAATGAGTGGGGCCAAAGAGATCCATGTGAAGCAATTCAAAGGGTCGAGTCGTGGTCATGATTGTCTTCGAGGGATGCTTGGATCTGGTCATCTTCCCAGATTCACATGCATCGCAGAGGTGGTCCTTGAGGAATGTGACACCCTCGATGCCAATGACGTGCTTTTTCTTCACGAGCATGTGCAAGTTCCTCATACCCGCATGTCCAAGTCGTCGATGCCACAACCAGCCTTTTGAAGACTTTGCAAGTAAGCATGTGGCAGGTTGAGGACCTATAGTGAAATCAACAATATACAAGTCTCCTCTCCTATAGCCTTTGAAGACTTTGGAATTGTCAAATTCCATGATGACAACACAATGATATTTTCCAAATACGACGATCATATCAAGATCACAAAGCATTGAGACAAACATAAGGTTGAACCCAAGGGATTCAACAAGCATCACCTTATCCATGTTTCGGTCCTTTGAGATAGCAACCTTACCAAGTCCCAATACCTTGCTTTTTTCCTTTGTCTGCGTAGGTGATATGCTTCAGAGGAGATGGAGTGAGTGGCCAATTCATCAGTAGATTGTTGTCACCAGTCATGTGGTTTGTGCATCCACTATTGAGGACTCACTCAGTAGCTTTTGGAGTATCATCCTATGGATGAATTAGTACAACTTACGAACTCATATGCTTCAGTGTGAAGAATATGACATATATTTCATCAGATAGGATTTCATCACACAAGATAGTAAGCAAGTAGTGTGAGGACGTGAGAAATGAGGAATTCATTTCATCATGGTTAGCTTGCGTCCTTTCAAGCATTTCCTCAGGTCTCCAGCAAGTTCATCAGATGTTCAGTTTCATCTGGAGACCTGACCCTGCATAAGAAATTAGTTCAATTTCTTCACCACCCACATTTGGATGGGTGGCAAAGAGTTCATCATTCTGCGAGCACCATGTGAGAAAGGAGGCATTGAAGCATGTGCGCTTTGTTTCACAAGGCGAGAATTAGAGTACTCAAATGAATAAGCAGAGAAATTCTTCGAGGACTTATGAACATAATGGTTTGAAGAATAATGCACATATTCATAACTCTTAGGTTTTCCCTACGAAACAGAAGCATTAGCGCGAGAATGATATTTTTGACCATTTGAGGAATTTGGTCCAAGTGAGGACTTTGATCTGGGGATCCTATTGTTGGGGAACGTTGCATGGGAAACAAAAATGTTCCTTGTAGATCGCTAAGCAGGAAGCGTTAAGAAACGCGGTTGGTGTAGTCGAACTTCTTCGCGATCCAAATCGCCGAGTGTCCCGCGATCTCATCACGATCCGTCCCGCGATCCAATCACGATCCGTCTCGTGAACACATCACGATCCGTCCTGCAATCTCATCACGATCCATTTCACGATCTTGATCATGATCTGTCCCGCGAACTCATCACGATCCGTTCCGCGATCTCATCACGAACCGTCTCGTGATCTCGATCACGGTCCTTCCGATCTAGCGTCGAACGGACGGCACCTCCGCGTTCAGCACACGTGCAGCTTGATGACGATCTCCGCCGTCTTGATCCAGCAAGAGAGAGCGGAGAGGTAGAAGAGTTCACTGGCAGCATGAAGGCGCTCCGGTGATGGTGGTGGAGCAATTCTGGCAGGGCTTCGCCTAAGCACTACAGAAAACCGATCTAGAGGAGCACCGGTGAAACGGGTAGCACGTGGCCGTAAAATCTGTGCAAAACCCCTCTATTCCACCAGTATATATAGGAGGATAGGAGAGGAAGCCTTGGAGCAAGGGCTAGGCCCTCTTGGAGTTGGCCGGCCAAGGTGGAGGAGTCCTACTCCTCCTCCACTCCTAGTAGGAGTAGGACTCTTCCTTTTTTGCCTTTTGCTCCACTTTTCTCTTTGGGATTTTTCTCTCCTGCCGCATGGACCTTGTGTGGCTATTCCACCAGCACACTAAGGGCTGGTTAATACTCTCCCACATCCCATGAATCCTCTTGGGTCGAAATACCCCTCCCGGAGGTCTCCCGGTACACTACCGACACTCCCGGTACACTACCGATGAGCCCGAAACTTTTCCGGTGACCAAACTGGGACTTCCTATATATGAATATTTACCTCCGGACCATTCCGGAGCTCCTCGTGACATCTGGGATCTCATCCGGGACTCCAAACAACTTTCGGTCACCACCATACATAACTCTACACTACCGAAACGTCACCAAACCTTAAGTGTGCAGACCCCGCGGGTTCGAGAACTATGTAGACATGACCAAGACACCTCTATGGTCAATAACCAATGGCGGGACCTGGATGTCCACATTGTTTCCTACATATTCTACGAAGATCTTTATCGGTCGAACCTCTATGTCAAGGATTCTGTAAATCCCATATAATATTCCCTTTGTTCTTCGGTATGTTACTTGCCCGAGATTCGATCGTCGGTATCTCCATACCTAGTTCCACCTCGTTACCGGCAAGTCTCTTTACTCGTTCCATAATACAAGATCCCACAACTAACAATTAGTCACATTGCTTGCAAGGCTCATTGTGACGTTGTATTACCGAGTGGGCCCCGAGATACCTCTCCGTCACACGGAGTAACAAATCCCGGTCTCGATCCATGCCAACTCAACAGACACCCTCGGAGATACCTGTAGAGCACCTTTATAGTCACCCAGTTACGTTGCGACGTTTGATACACACAAGGCACTCCTCCGATGTCCGTGAGTTGCATGATCATAGGAACACATACTTGACATGCAGAAAACAGTAGCAATAAACTGACATGATCATATGCTACGTTTGTAGTTTGGGTCTGGTCCATCACATGATTCTCCTAATGATGTGATCCCTTTATCAAATGACATCTCATGTCCATGGCTAGGAAACCTTAACCATCTTTTGATCAACGAGCTAGTCTATTAGAGGCATACTAGGGAAATGGTGTCGTCTATGTATCCACACATGTATGTGAGTTTCCGATCAATACAATTATAGCATGGATAATAAACGATTATCATGAACAAAGAAATATGATAATAACTAATTTATTATTGCCTCTAGGGCATATTTCCAACACCTATTCTTCATGAGTGATGTCATGAGGACATTCACTTGAAGATTTTGTAGGTAGCTCATGGGAACCCAGATTTTCTTCATAGGAGAACCGTTCCTGCAGTTAGTTCCAACAAATCTAGCAAATACTTCACCTTTCTGATTTTTGAAGAATTGGTAGTTGGAGTCAAGTGACCCATCAGAGGAATATGAAGTTTCACAAGTAAAGCCAAATAAAGTGGATGGATCTATAGGAGATCCTTTGGCAGCAACCCATGAGGTTTTGGGGTACTGCTCAGGTGTCCAGTAGGATCCATCTACGTTGAGTTTCCTCACAAAGGCAATACCCTCTTTCCTAGGGTTCCTATTCAGAACCTGCTTTTTGAGGACATCGCAAAGGGTTTGATGATCTTTGAGACTTTTGTACATGCCTGTCACATACAATTCCTTCAACCCTGCATTATCGTTAGTGATACTTGTGGTATCCTCAGATGAGGAATTTGAGACCACTGGAATAGTTGAAGAATTTGCAGTAATAGAAGCATTTGAACATTCAGGTGAAGAATTAGCAGTTTCACGTTCGATGCATTTCAAACAAGGTGGAACAAATTCTTCCTGAGCGGTACCGATCTGTTGAGCCAGTAAGGAATCATTTTCCCTTTGGAGGTCCTTATGTGACACCCTCAATTTCTCAAGATCTTGCTTACTTTGAAGAAATTCATAAGAAAGCTTCTCATGATCAGCTAGGAGGTCATTATGATGACTCTGAAGGTTATCATAGTTTGTCTAAAGACTTTTGAGATCGTCAGACAGAGTTTGAGTCCGATCCACTTCATAGTTCAACAGATCATCGCTTTTGTCTAGCATTTTCTGAAGCTTTTCAAGTGCACTTTGTTGCTTAGTGGCAATTTTAACAAGTTTAGCATAGCTAGGTTTCACAAATTCATCAGATTCACCTTCACTTGATTCAGAAGAGGAATGATGTTTGTGTACCTTTGATCCTTTTGCCAAGAAGCAATAGGTGGGAGCATAATCATCATTGCTGACGTCAGAGTCGTTGGAGTAGTCGTATTCTTCATCGTTGAAGATGGACTTGCTGACGAAAGCAGTAGCAAGAGCAAGGCTAGCGACACCAGATTCTGATTCCTCCTTAGATTCTTCCTTTTCTTCATATTCTTCAGATTCTTCCTCAGAATCCATTTCCTTGCCGATGAATGCTCGAGCCTTTCTGGAACCATTCTTCTTGTGCTTTGAGGACTTTGAAGATGAGGACTTTGAAGATTTCTTATTTTTCTTCGAGTCATCAGAACTATCCTCCTTGTATTTCTTCTTCTTCTTTGAATCTTTTTCCCAGAGAGGACAGTCAGAGATAAAGTGACCGGTCTTCTTGCAACGATGACATATTCTTTTCTTGGAGTCTTCTAAGGAATCTGATTGGTGTTTAAAGCTTGCACCGACGTAACTCTTTACAATGAACTCTTTATCACCTCCATAATCGAGAAACATCTCCTTAGTCCTCTGGTTACTAAGGATAATTTTGACCGCTGTCCAGTGATCCTACTCCTGGACCACTTCTTGTACCCCTTGACAGACTCATGGCAAGGCACACACAGGTGCGGTACACAGCATGGCATACTGTACAGAGCCTATGGCTAAGGCACAGGGGACGACGTTCGTCCTTTCTCTTTCTTCTGCCGTGGTCGAGCTTTGAGTCTCACTCAACTTCACACCTTACAAATCAGGCAAGAACTCTTTCTCTGACTGATCCATTTTGAACTCTTTCAAAATCTTGTCAAGGTATGTACTCATTGAAAGTCTCATCAAGCATCTTGATCTATCTCTATAGATCTTGATGCTCAACAATTAGGTAGCTCTATCCAGGTCTTCCTTTGAAAATCACTTTTCAAACAACCATTTATGCTTTCCAGAAATCCTACATTATTTCCGATCAACAATATGTCATCCACATATACTTATCAAAAATTCTATAGTGCTCCCACTCACTTTATTGTAAATACAAGTTTCTCGTAAAGTTTGTATAAACTTCAAAACTTTGATCACCTCATCAAATCGTATATTCCAATTCTGAGATGCTTGCGTCAGTCCATAGAAGGATCACTGAAGCTTGCACACCTTTTAGCATCCTTAGGACTGACAAAACCTTCTGGTTGTATCACATACAACCTTTCCTCAAGTAAACCGTTAAGGAAACGATGTTTTGACATCCATCTGCCAGATTTCATAATTGGAAATGCAGCAACTACTAACATAATTCCAACAGACTTTAGCATCGCTACGAGTGAGAAAGTCTCATCGCAGTCAACTCCTTGAATTTGTCACAAACATCTTTGCAACAAGTCGAGCTTTACAAATGGTGATAATTACCATCAGCATCTGTCTTCATTTTAAAGATCCATTTGTACTCAACGACCTGCCGTCCAACGAGCAAGTCTACCAAAGTCTATACTTGGGTTTCATACATGGATCCTATCTCGGAGTTCATGGCCTCCAACCATTTGTCGGAATCCGGGCCCATCATCGCTTCTCCACAGCTCGTAGGTTCATCGTTGTCCAACAACATGACCTCAAAGACAGGGTTGTCATACCGCTTAGGAGCAGTACACATCCTTGTCGACCTACGAAGTTTGATAGTAAGTTGATCCTGAAGCTTCATGATCATCATCATTAACTTCCTTTTCAACTAACGTAGGCTTCACAGAAACATCTTTCTGCGTTGCGCTACTCTCTGGTTGAACAAAGGTTTAACAACCTCATCAAGATCTATCTTCCTCGCACTCAATTCTTTCGAGAGAAACTTTTCCTCGAGAAAGGATCCGTTTTAGCAACAAACACTTTGCACTTGGATCTGAGATAGAAGGTTTCACTCAATTGTTCTTAGGGTATTCTATGAAGATGCATTTGTCCACCTTGGGTTCGACCTCATTAGGTGAAAACATTTTCCACACAAGTGTCGCAGCCCCAAACATTAAGAAATGACAGCTTAGGTTTCTATCAAACCATAATTCACACGGTGTCATCTCAACGGATTTAGATGGTGCCCTATTTAAAGTGAATGTAGTTGTCTCTAATGCATAACCCCAAAATTATAGTAGTAAAACGATAAGAGACATCATAACACGCACCATATCCAATAGAGCATGACTATGATGTTCGGACACACCATCACACTATGGTGTTCCAGGTGGCGTTAGTTGTGAAACAAATTTCACATTGTCTTAAGTTTTATGCCAAACTCGTAACTCAGATATTCACCTCCACGATCATATCACAGTCATTTTTATCTTCTTGTCACGATGATCTTAAACTTCACTCTGAATTTTCTTGAACCTTTCAAACGATTCAGACTTGTGTTTCATTAAGTAAATATACACTATATCTACTTAAATCATCAGTGAAGGTAAGAAAATAACGATATCCACTGCACGCTACAAGACTCGCTGGATTGCATACATCAACATGTATCATTTCCAATGAATCACTTGCCCGCTCCATCCAACGGGGTTTTTTAGCCATCTTACCCAAGAGGCATGGTTCGCATGTCTCAACCGATTCGAAATCGAATGAGTCCAAAGATCCATCAACATGGAGTTTCTTCATGCGCTTTATACCAATATGACATTTAGTGGCAGTGCCACAAGTATGTGGTACTATCATTATTAACTTTGTATCTTTTGACATCAATGTTATGAACATGTGTATTACTACGATCAAGATTTCAACAAACCATTCTCACTGGGTGCATGACCATTGAAGGTATTATTCATGTAAACAGAATAACCATTATTCTCTAACTTAAATGAACAACCGTATTGCAATAAACATGATCTAACCATGTTCATGCTCAACGCAAAACACCAAATAACATTTATTTAGGTTCGTCACTAATCTTGAAGGTAGAGAGAGCGTGCGATGTTGATCACATCAACCTTGGAAACATTTCCAACACATATCGTCACCTCACCCTTAGCTAGTTCTCCGTTTATTCCGTAGCTTTTATTTCGAGTTACTAACATTTAGCAACCGAACCGGTATCCAATACCCAGGTGCTACTAGGAGTACTAGCAAGGTACATGTCAATAACTCGTATATCAAATATACTTCTGTCGATGTTGCCAGCCTTCTTATCTACCAAGTATCTAGGGTTGTTCCGCTTCAGCGACCGCTCACCTCATAACAGAAGCACTTATTCTCGGGTTTGAGTTCAACTTTTGGCTGCTTCACTGGAGCAGCAACTAACTTGCTATCCATGAAGTTTCCCTCCTTGCTCTTGCCCTTCTCGAAACTAGTGGTTTGATTAACCATCAACACTTGATGCTCCTTCTTGATTTCTACCTTCGCGGTGTCAAACATCGCGAACAGCTCAGGGATCAATATTTCTATCCCTGGCTTTTACAGTTCATCACTAAGTTCTAGTAGCATTAGTGACAGTGACTTGGAGAACTATATCAATCACTATCTTATCTGGAAGATCAACTCCCACTTCATTCAAGCGATTGTAGCACCCAGACAATCCGAGCACATGCTCAACGATTGAGCTATTCTCTTTCATCTTGCAGGCAAAGAATCTTGTTGGAGATCTCATATCTCGCAACACGGGCATGAGCCTGAGATCCTAATTTCAGCTCTTAGAAACATCTCATATGTTCCGTGACGTTCAAAACGTTTTAGAGCCTCAATTCTAAGCCGTAATGCATGACACACTAAACTATCAAGTAGTCATCAGAACGTGTCTGTCAGATGTTCACAACATCTACAAACGACGCTAGAGGGGTTGGCGCACCGAGCGGTGCATTAAGGACATAAGCCTTCTGTGCAACAATGAGGACAATCCTCAGATCATGGACCTAGTCCGCAATATTGCTACCATCATCTTTCAACTCTATTTCTCTAGGAACATATAAAAATTAAGGGAGCTACAGCACGAGCTAGTAATCTACAACATAATTTGCAAAGACACTATTGACTATGTTCACGATAATGAGTTCAATTAATCATATTACATAAAGAACTCCCACTCAAATTGACATCCCTCCGGTCATTCGAGTAATACATGATCCAAATTCACCAACTCAAGTCCGATCATCACGTGAGTTGAGGTGGTTACAATGGTGAACATCATCATGTTGATCATATCTACAATATGACTCATGTTCGACCTTTCGATCTCTTGTGTTCCGAGGCCATGTCTGTACATGCTAGGCTCGTCAAGTTTAACCCGAGTGTTCTGCATGTGCAACACTGGCTTTCACCCGCTGTATGTGAACGTAGAGTCTATCACACCCGATCATCACGTGGTGTCTCAACACGACGAACTTTCGCAACGGTGCACACTCGGGGAGAACACAATTTTATCTTGAAATTTAAGTGAGGGATCACCTTATAGTGCTACCGTCGTACTAAGCAAAACAAGGTGCATAAAAGGATTAACATCACATGCAATTCATAAGTGACATGATATGGCCATGAACTTGTGCTTTAGATCTCCATCTTGAAAGCACCGACATGATCTCCATCGTCACCGGCACGACACCATGATCTCCATCATCTTGATCTCCATCAACGTGTCGCCATTGGGGTTGTCACGCCCTGCATGCTTCTACTACTATTGCTACCGTTTAGCGATAAAGTAAAGCATTACATAGCGCTTAATGATTGACACGCAGGTCATACAATAATTAAAGACAACCCTATGGCTCCTTCCGGTTGCCGTACTCATCGACATGCAAGTCGTGAAATTCTATACATCACATGATCATCTCATACATCACATATATCACATCATGTAATTGGCCATATCACATCACAACATACCCTGCAAAATCAAGTTAGACGTCCTCTAATTGTTGTTGCATGCTTTACGTGGCTGCTAAGGGTATCTAGCAAGAACAATTCTCATCTATGCAAAAACCACAATGGTGATACACTAGTTGCTTTTCAACCTTCTCAAGGACCGCCTTTGTCGAATCCGATCCAACTAAAGTGAGAGAAACTGCCACCCGCAAGCCATCTAGGTAACAAGTTGCGTCGAGGGACCTTTTTTGCCTTTTTCTCCACTTTTCTCTTTGGGATTTTTCTGTAGAGCACCTTTATAGTCACCCAGTTACGTTGTGACGTTTGATACACACAAGGCACTCCTCCGATGTCCGTGAGTTGCATGATCTCATGGTCATAGGAACACATACTTGACATGCAGAAAACAGTAGCAATAAACTGACACGATCATATGCTACGTTTGTAGTTTGGGTCTTGCCCATCACATCATTCTCCTAATGATGTGATCCCGTTATCAAATGACATCTCATGTCCATGGCTAGGAAACCTTAACCATCTTTTGATCAACGAGCTAGTCTATTAGAGGCATACTAGGGAAATGGTGTCGTCTATGTATCCACACATGTATCTGATTTTCTGATCAATAAAATTATAGCATGGATAATAAACGATTATCATGAACAAAGAAATATGATAATAACTAATTTATTATTGCCTCTAGGGCATATTTCCAACACCTATTCTTCATGAGTGATGTCATGAGGACATTCACTTGAAGATTTTGTAGGTAGCTCATGGGAACCCAGATTTTCTTCATAGGAGAACCGTTCCTGCAGTTAGTTCCAACAAATCTAGCAAATACTTCACCTTTCTGATTTTTGAAGAATTTGTAGTTGGAGTCAAGTGACCCATCAGAGGAATATGAAGTTTCACAAGTAAAGCCAAATAAAGTGGATGGATCTATAGGAGATCCTTTGGCAGCAACCCATGAGGTTTTGGGGTACTGCTCAGGTGTCCAGTAGGATCCATCTACGTTGAGTTTCCTCACAAAGGCAATACCCTCTTTCCTAGGGTTCCTATTCAGAACCTGCTTTTTGAGGACATCGCAAAGGGTTTGATGCTCTTTGAGACTTTTGTACATGCCTGTCACATACAATTCCTTCAACCCTGCATTATCGTTAGTGATACTTGTGGTATCCTCAGATGAGGAATTTGAGACCACTGGAATAGTTGAAGAATTTGCAGTAATAGAAGCATTTGAACATTCAGGTGAAGAATTAGCAGTTTCACGTTCGATGCATTTCAAACAAGGTGGAACAAATTCTTCCTGAGTGGTACCGATCTGTTGAGCCAGTAAGGAATCATTTTCCCTTTGGAGGTCCTTATGTGACACCCTCAATTTCTCAAGATCTTGCTTACTTTGAAGAAATTCATAAGAAAGCTTCTCATGATCAGCTAAGAGGTCATTATGATGACTCTGAAGGTTATCATAGTTTGTCTAAAGACTTTTGAGATCGTCAGACAGAGTTTGAGTCCGATCCACTTCATAGTTCAACAGATCATCGCTTTTGTCTAGCATTTTCTGAAGCTTTTCAAGTGCACTTTGTTGCTTAGTGGCAATTTTAACAAGTTTAGCATAGCTAGGTTTCACAAATTCATCAGATTCACCTTCACTTGATTCAGAAGAGGAATGATGTTTGTGTACCTTTGATCCTTTTGCCATGAAGCAATAGGTGGGAGCATAATCATCATTGATGACGTCAGAGTCGTTGGAGTAGTCGTATTCTTCATCGTTAAAGATGGACTTGCTGACGAAAGCAGTAGTGAGAGCAAGGCTAGCGACACCAGATTCTGTTTCCTCCTTAGATTCTTCCTCTTCTTCATATTCTTCAGATTCTTCCTCAGAATCCATTTCCTTGCCGATGAATGCTCGAGCCTTTCTGGAACCATTCTTCTTGTGCTTTGAGGACTTTGAAGATGAGGACTTTGAACAGTTCTTGAATCATCAAAGCCAGAGTATCGAATGAGGAGTCAAGAGATCTTAGCAGTTTCGTCACCACTTCATGGCCAGTGATATCGGTGGCACCCAGTGCTTGAATCTCATTGGAGATATCACTGAGTCGATCAAAATTTTGCTGAACATTTTCATTCTCAAGTCTCTTGAAGCGGTTGAAGAGATTGCAAAGAACATCAACATGAGAGTCACGTTGAGTGGAAACAACTTCGTTGACTTTGGACAGCCTATCCTAGATAAGCTTAGCAGACTCCAAAGCACTCACTCTGCCATACTGACCTTTGCTCAGATGGCCACAGATGATATTATTTGCTTGAGAATCAAGTTGCTTGAATCTCTTCACATCAGCAGTAGTAACAGTGGGAGTGACAGAGGGCACACCATTTTCCACAACGTACCAGAGATCGTTGTCAATAGCTTCAAGGTGCATACACATCTTGTTCTTCCATTAGGGGTAGTCCGTCCCATTGAAGGTAGGACACCCCGCGGAAACCTTGATCATACCTGCAGTCGACATAACTAGAATTCTAGGTGGTTAAATCAAAATCACACAGAGGGAGGGAGTACCTGCTCTGATACCAATTGAAAGTGCGTTATATCGACTAGAGGGGGGTGAATAGGCGATTTTTACAAATTCATCACTTGAGGAATTTCAACTTTGAGGAATTTGAAATGTGATGAATAACTAGCAGCGGAATAAGTACTCAAGTGCATGAGGAACATAGTAACAACATAGTCTTCATGATGAAATGGCACAAATTGTAAGTAGCGTGATACTGGATAAGAAATGATGAACAAGGTAACTTGAAGAATTTGAGGTGAGGAATTTGTGAAAGTCTTCAGTCAAATTCTTCAACAAGTAACAATCAATTTCATCAACAGGTATATGAGGAATAGAGGGGTTGAGGAAATAGAACCAGATAGCTCTATGAAGACAATGGTTTGATGACCCAGTTCCAACTGCTGTGACAGTCGTACGTCTGGTTTGGAGCGGCCTGGTATTTAAACCAGAGGACACATAGTCCCAGGACACACAGTCCTTATCGTATTCTCCTTGAGCTAAGGTCACACAGTCCTCGCCCAACACTCGTGGTAAGTCTTCAGGGTAGACTTCCAAAACCCTCACAAACTGGTCACCCGACGATCCACAATTTACTGTTGGATGCTCTAGACCAAGGTCACTTTGTGATCCCCAATTGACTGCAGGAGCACTAGACCATGACGCCTAACCGACTTTGTCCTGCCAGTTACGCTCTTACCAAAGCAGAGAAGTAAAAAAAATTGAATGCCTGCTCAGTATGAAGGTCCTGTCTGGCTTCTCGTCGAATATAAAGGGAACAATAAATATGGCAGAGAAAAAATTCCAAAATCTAAAGTGATTTGAAGTCCCCTTTGTTCCCGTGCAAATGGTTCAATCTGACTGGAGGAGGGGTAAAGGTAGACCCGCAATACGGAATGACAACACTGGATCTCAACAATCTTGGGTACGTAGAGGAACCATTCGTCCTAGCAAATGATGTGGCGCAAGTTTTCTATGTGAAGCACATGTCTACCAAACCGAGAAAAAGAAAAGATAACAAAGCGGGTACATCATACGACGAGCCAAAACGCCACATTGTTCTTTTAGGGAAAAGAAACGTCGTGGGAGTGGAGGACAAGATAAACATGTCAAAAGATTATGAAAAGTTCGATGAAATTCCTCCCTTCATAGTGAAGACTGACCCAAGCATCCTATTAAATGATGAAGATTGTCCATGGTTACGGCACAATAAGCAAGGGACACATGCGAAAAAAAATTATACCCCAAGATCCCACCCTAGGGTGTGGTTGGCTTCACCGCATCACTTTTCTTCTCTAGCGAGTAGCCGAGATGATCCAGTTTTGTGCACGAAGTCCATCGAGTTTTTCCTATAACCCTCTCAACTTTTTAGCACATGCTAAGTGGTCGAAATGATGATGCCATGCCAATTTTCAACCTTTTCAGAGTTCATTTGTATTGCATTTTAATTTCAGGGTCATTTAGCTCAAAAAATCATAAAATGCTTGAGAAATAGCAAATGAAGTTAGAAAGGCTTGAAATTTGAAGATGTGGCTTAGAATGGTGCATATTGAATGCATAAAAAGTTTGGAGTTGAAATAAGTTTAGAAAATGAAATGCCTTTGTAACAGATGAGTTTTCGTCCGAAACCCTCATGCTTCGAAGGAGATGGTCCAGTTTGTACACGAAGTGCATCCAGTTTTTGCCGTAACCCTCTCAGCTTTTTAGTGCATGCTATGTGGGTGAAATGATGATACCATGCCAAGTTTCTATCTTTCCAGAGTTCATTTGTAGTGCTTTTTTTATTTCAGGGCCATTTAGGTCAAAAAAAATCATTAAATGCATGAAAAATAGCAAATGAAGTTAGAACGGGTTGAAATTTGAAGACGTGGCTTAGAATGGTGCATATTGAGTGCATAAAAAGTCCGAAGCTAAAATAAGTTTAAAAATGAAATGCCTTTGTAACAGATGAGTTTTCGTCCGAAATCCTCATACTTCGAAGGAGATGGTCCAGTTTGTACACGAAGTACATCCAGTTTTTGCCGTAAGCCCGTAACCCTCTCAACTTTTTAGCACATGCTATGTGGATGAAATGATGACACCATGCCAAGTTTCTATCTTTTCAGAGTTCGTTTGTAGTGCTTTTTAATTTCGGAATCATTTAGCTCACAAAATCATTAAATGCATGAAAAATGGCAAATGAAGTTAGAAAGGGTTGAATTTTGAAGATGTGGCTTATAATGATGCATATTGAATGCATAAAAAATATGGAGTTAAAGTAAGTTAAAAAAATGAAATGCCTTTGTAACATATGAGTTTCGTCTGAAACCCTCATACTTCAAAGGACATGGTCCAGTTTGTACACGAAGTGCATCCAGATTTTGCCATAACCCTCTCAACTTTTTAGAACATGCTACGTGGGTGAAATTATGATACCATGCCAAGTTTCTACCTTTGAGAGTTCATTTGTAGTGCTTTTTAATTTTAGGGTCATTTAGCTCAAAAAATCATTAAACGCATGAAAAATAACAAATGAAGTTAGAAAAGGTTGAAATTTGAAGATGTGGCTTAGAATGGTGCAGATTGAATGCATAAAAAGTCTGGAGTTTATTTGGGTGATTTTGATTAAAACAAATGAAGGCATAAAACTAATAGAGTTAAACAGAATGTAGTTTTGATTAAAACACCTATTTAAATTATCCTAAAAATTCCCAAATTTAACATAATGATAAAATATACTAATATTAAACAACAGGTAAATAATCACTCAAAAATCTATTTTTGAACTAAAGTTATACACAAACTAGTGATTCACACAAATTTCAAAAGAATTCAAATTTAAACTATTTAAATTTAAAAACTACTGGCACTAACATAAAGTTTGTAATTGCTTTGACCTAAAGCAAACGGATTCATTAAAAAACTATAAATATTCCAAATCTAAAAACAGAAATTAGAAAAACAAAACAAAACAAAAAAGAGAAAATACACATTTAGTCTCGGTTGGTGGATCCAACCAGGACTAAAGGGAGGACTCCTGGGGAACGTTGCATGGGAAACAAAAAATTTCCTACGCACACACAAGATCTATCCATGGTGATGAGCATCTACGAGGGGGAGAGTGGATCTACATACCCTTGTAGATTGCTAAGCGGGAAGCGTTAAGAAATGTGGTTGATGTAGTCGAACGTCTTCACGATCCAAATCGCCAAGCGTCCCGCGATCCAATCACGATCCGTCCCGATCCAGCACTGAACGAACGACGCCTCCGTGTTCAGCACACATACAGCTCAATGACGATCTCTGCCTTCTTGATCCAGCAAGAGGGAGTGAATATCCGGAGAGGTAGATGAGTTCTCCGGCAGCGCGACGGCGTTGTGGCGATGGTGGTGGAACTATTCCAGCAGGGCTTCGCCTAAGCATAGTTGAAACGATCTAGAGGAGAAACTATGATCAAGAGGAGAGGGCAGCACGTGGCTGATTTCTATTATGAAAACCCCTCAATACCTCTACTATATATAGGAGGAGGGAGGGAGGAGACTGGGCCCCCAAGGGGCCAACCCTTGGTTCGGCCGAAGTGAGGAGAGGAGGTGTCCTCCTCCAATCCTAGTAGGATTAGGACTCCTTCTTTCCCACTTGGAAACCTCTTTTCCACCTTGGGTTTCTCCTCCCAACCACATGGGCCTCTTGTGGGGCTTTCTATAGCACACTAAGGTCTGGTATACCTCCTCCCACAGCCCATGTAGCCTCTTGGGTCCAAACACCCCTCCTGATGGTCCCCCGATACCCTCCCGGCACTCCCGGTATACTACCGATGAGCTCAAAACTTTTCCGGTGACCAAAACAGGACTTCCTATATATCAATCTTTACCTGCGGACCATTTCAGAGCTCCTTTTGATGTCCGGGATCTCATCCGGGACTCCAAACCTTAAGTGTGCAGATCCTACGGGTTCAAGAACTATGTAGGCAAGACCAAGACACCTCTACGGTCAATAACCAATAGCGGGATCTGGATGCCCATATTGGTTCCTACATATTCTACGAAGATCTTTATCGGTTGAACCTCTATGTCAAGGATTCAGTTAATACCGCACGTTGTTCCCTTTGTTCTTCGGTATGTTACTTGCCCGAGATTCGATCGTCGGTATCTCTATACCAATTCAATCTCGTTACCAGCAAGTCGCTTTACTCGTTCCGTAATACAAGATCCCGTCGCTAACACTTTAGTCACATTGCTTGCAAGGCTTGTTGTCATGTTTGTATTACCGAGTGGGCCCTAAGATACCTCGCCATCACACGGAGTAACAAATCCCAGTCTTGATCCATACCCACTCAATAGACACTCTCGGAGATACCTGTAGAGCACCTTTATAGTCACCCAGTTACATTGCGACGTTTGATACATACAAGGAACTCCTCCAGTGTTAGTGAGTTGCATGATCTCATAGTCATAGGAACAGATACTTGACATGCAAAAAACTATAGAAATAAACTGACACAATCATATGCTATGTTTATAGTTTGGGTCTTGTCCATCACATCATTCTCCCAATGATTTGAACCTTTTATCAAGTGACATCTCATGTCAATGGCTAGGAAACCTTGACCATCTTTGATCAACGAGTTAGTCTACTAGAGGCATACTAGGGACAAAGTGTTGTCTATGTATCCACACATGCAATGTGTTTCCACTCAATACAATTATAGCATGGATAATAAACAATTATCATGAACAAGGAAATATAATAATAACCATTTTATTATTGCCTCTAGGGCATATTTCCAATAGCCTCCCACTTGCACTAGAGTCAGTAATCTAGCTCACACACTATGTGATTTACATTGTAATGAATCGAACACCCATACATTTCTGGTGTTGATCATGTTTAGAACTTGGAATAGGTTAGTCAACAGCTCTGCAACATTCAGATCCGTGTGCACTTTGCAAATATTTATGTCCTCCTCCTTGATGTACTCGCGGATGGAATTGAAGCGTCACTTTATGTGTCTGGTCCTCTTGTGAAACCTTGGTTCCTTGGCTAGGGCAATGGCACCAGTGTTATCACAGAACAGGTCCACTGTATTCAGTACACTGGGCACTACTCCAAGACATGTCATGAACTCCTTCATCCAGACACCTTCCTTCGCTGCCTTCGAGGCTGCGATGTACTCCGCTTCACTTGTAGAATCTGCTACCACGCTTTGCTTGGAACTGCACCAGCTTACTGCTCCCCCATTGAGAATAAATACATATCCGGTTTGCAAACTTTGTCAGCATTCCCTGGATGTACAAAACCTTCTGGTTGTATCATATACAACTCTTCCTTAAGGAAACCGTTAAGGAACACTGTTTTGACATCCATCTGCCAAATTTCATAGTCGAAATATGCAGCTATTGCTAACATAATTCCGACGGACTTAAGCATCGCTACGGGTGAGAAGGTCTCATCATAGTCAACTCCTTGAACTTGTGAAAAACCCTTTGCCACAAGTCGAGCTTTATAGACGGTGACATTACCATTCGCGTCCATCTTCCACTTAAAGATCCATTTGTTCTGAATGGCCTTTCGCCCTTCAGGTAATACTTCCAAAGTCCATACTTTGTTTTCATACATGGATCCCATCTCGGATTTCATGGCCTCTAACCATTTCTCGGAATCCGGGCCCATCATCGCTTCTCCATAGCTCGTAGGTTCATTGTTGTCTAACAACATGACCTCAAGACAGGGTTTCCGTACCACTCAGGAGCAGCACACGCCCTTGTCGACCTACAAGGTTCCATAGTAACTTGATCCGAAGTTTCAAGATCATCATCATTACATTCCTCTTCAACTATCGTAGGCTCCACAGAAACATCTTTCTGCGCCACGCTACTCTCTGGTTGAAACAAAGGTTCAACAACCTCATCAAGTTCTATCTTCCTCCCATTCAATTCTTTCGAGAGAAACTCTTTCTCAAGAAATGTTCCGTTTTTAGCGACAAACACTTTGCCTTCGGATCTGAGATAGAAGGTAAACCCAACTGTCTCTTTTGGGTATCCTATGAAGATGCATTTCTCCGCTTTGGGTTCCAGCTTTTCAGGTTGAAGCTTTTTGACATAAGCATCACATCCCCAAACTTTAAGAAACGACAACTTTGTCTTCTTGCCAAACCACAGTTGATATGGCGTCTTCTCAATGGATTTCGATGGTGCCCTAAGTGAATGCAGCTGTCTCTAATGCATAACCCCAAAACGATAGTGGCAAATCGGCAAGAGACATCATAGAACACATCATATCTAATAAGGTTCCATTACGACGTTCAGACACACCATTACATTGTGGTGTTCCAGGCGGTGTCAATTGTGAAACAATTCGACACTATCTTAACTGACTGCCAAACTCATAACTCAGATATTCACCTCCTCTATCAGATCGCAGGAATTTAATCTTCTTGTTACGATGATTCTCAACTTCACGCAGAAATTGCTTGAACTTTTCAAACGTTTCAGACTTCTATTTCATTAAGTAAATATACCCATATCTACTTAAGTCATGAGTGAAGGTGACAAAAGAACGATATACACCGCGCGCCTCAATGCTCATCAGACCGCACACATCAGTATGTATGATTTCCAACACGTCACTTGTCCGTTGCATTGTACCGAAGAATGGCGTTTTAGTCATCTTGCCCATGAGGCATGGTTAACTTGTGTCAAGTGATTCAAAATCAAGTGACTCCAAAAGTCCATCAGCATGGAGCTTCTTCATGCGTTTTACACCAATATGACCTAAATGACAGTGCCACAAGAAAGTGGCACTATCATTATCCACTCTACATCTTTTGGCATCAATGTTATGAACATATCACTAACGAGATTCAATATGAATAAACCCCTTACATTGGGTGCATGACCATAAAAGATATTACTCATATAAATAGAACAACCATTATTCTCCGATTTAAATGAGTAACTGTCTCACAATAAACAAGATCCAGATACAATGTTCATGCTTAACGCAGGCACTAAATAACAATTATTCAGGTTCATCACTAATCCCAATGGTAATCGAAGAGCGAGCATGCCGACGGCGATCACATCAACCTTGGAACCATTTCCCACGCGCATCGTCACTTCGTCCTTTGCCAGCCTTAATCTATTTCGTAGTTCCTGTTTTGAGTTGCAAAAGTGAGCAATCAAACCGGTATCAAATACCCAGGCACTACAATGAGAGTTGGTAAGGTACACATCAATAACATGTATATCGTATATACCTTGTTTGTTCTTGGCCTCCTTCTTGTCGGCCAGATACTTGGGGAAGTTCCGCTTCTAGTGACCAGTTCCCTTGCAATGAAAGCACTCAGTTTCTGGATTGGGTCCAGCCTTGAGTTTCTTCACGGGGGGTGCCACTACTTTGCCACTCTTCTTGGATTTACCCTTTTTGCCCTTGCCATTCTTCTTGAAACTAGTGGTTTTATTGCCATCAACACTCCTAGAACATATCAAATGTTCCATGACGTTCAAAATGTCTTTGAATTCCCGGTTCTAAGCCATACACCATTGCACATTGAACGATTGAGTAATCATCAGAACGTGCCTGCCAGGCGTTCATGATGTCTGCAAACTCAACTGGAGCGAGTGGATCACCAAGCGGTGCATCAAGGCCATAAGCCTTCTGGGAAGCCGTGAGGATAATCCTCAGATTACAGGCCCGGTCCACAAAGTTACTTACATCATCTTTCAACTTATATTTCTCTAGGAACACATTAAAATTCAGGGTGCTACTACGCGAGCCATTGATCTACAACATAAATATGCAAAGGTTACTAAGACTATTGTTCAACATAATGAGTTTAGTTAATCAAATTACTAAAGCTCCCACTCAAATTGACATCCCTCGGGTCATCTGAGTGATACATGATCCAAATTCACCAACTCAAGCCCGATCATCACGTGAGTTGAGGTGGTTTCAATGGTGAACATCATCATGTTGATCATATCTACTATATGACTCATGTTCGACCTTTTGGTCTCTTCTGTTCCGAGGCCATGTCTGTACATGCTAGGCTAGTCAAGATTAACCTGAGTGTTTCGCACATCCAACACTAGCTTGCACCCATTGTATGTGAACGTAGAGTCTATCACACCCGATCATCACGTGGTGTCTCGACACGACGAACTTTCGGAACGGTGCACACTCGAGGAGAACACAATTCATCTTGAAATTTAAAGAGGGATCACCTTATAATGATACCATCATCCTAAGCAAAACAAGGTGCATAAAAGGATTAACATCACATGCAAATCATAAGTGACATGATATGGCCATAAACTTGTGCTTTTGATCTCCATCTTCAAAGCACCGGCATGATCTCCATCGTCACCGGCATGACACCCTGATCTCCATCAACGTGTCGCCATCGGGGTTGTCGCGCCGACTGTTGCTTCCACGACTATTGCTAACTCATAGCGATAAAGTAAAGCAAAATGGCAAAAATAATTAAAGACGACCCTATGTCTCCTGCCGGTTGCCGTACTCATCCACGTGCAAGTCATGATATTCTATACAAAACATGATCATATCATACATCACATATATCTCATCATGTAATTGGCCATATCTCATCATGTACTCTAATTGTTGTTGCAAGTTTTACGTGGCTGCTATGGGTATCTAGCAAGAACAATTCTCACCTACGCAAAAACTACAATGGTGATACATATATTACTATTCAACCTTCTCAAGGACCGCCTTTTTTGAATCCGATCCAACTAGAGTAGGAGAGACAGACACCCACCAGCCATCTTTATGCAGCAAAGTTACACGTCAGTCGATGGAACCGGTCTCTCGTAAGCATACAAGTAAGGTTGGTCCAGGCCGCTTCATCCCACAATACCGTTGAACCAAAACACGACTAAGGGAGGAAGCAATCTAAGCATCAACGCCCATAAACTCCTTTGTGTTCTACTCATGATCTCATATGCACATAGAACTAGCTCACGATGCCACTGTTGGGGAACGTTGCATGAGAAACAAAAAATTTCCTACGCACACGCAAGATCTATCCATGGTGATGAGCATCTACGAGGGGGATAGTGTATCTACATACCCTTGTAGATTACTAAGCGCGAAGCGTTAAGAAACGCGGTTGATATAGTCAAACATCTTCGCGATTCAAATCGCCGAGCGTCCTGCGATCCAATCACGATCCGTCCCGATCCAGCGCCGAATGGACGACACCTCCGCGCTCAGCACATGTACAACTCGATGACGATCTCCGCCTTCTTGATCCAACAAGAGGGAGCGGAGAGGTAGATGAGTTTTGTGGCAGCGTGACGATGTTGTGGCGATGGTGGTGGAATTATTCCAGCAGGGCTTCGCCTAAGCACCGCTGGAACGATCTAGAGGAGAAACTACGATCTAGAGGAGAGGGTAGCATGTGGCTGATTTATATTGTGAAAAACCCTCGATACCTCTAGTATATATAGGAGGAGGGAGGGAGGAGACTTGGCCCCCAAGGGTCCAACCCTTGGTTCAGTCGAAGTGGGGGAGAGGAGGAGTCCTCCCCCAATCTTAGTAGGATTAGGACACCTTCTATCCCACTTGGAAACCTCCTATCCACCTTGGCTTTCTCCTCCCAACTGCATGGGCCTCTTGTGGGGATTTGGAAAGACCACTAAGGGCTGGTATACCTACTCCCACATCCCATGTATCCTCTTGGGTCAAAACACCCCTCCCGATGGTCCCCCGGTACCCTCCCGACACTCTCGATACACTACCAATGAGCCCAAAACTTTTCCAGCGACCAAAACAGGACTTCCTATATATAATCATTACCTCTAGACCATTCTGGAGCTCCCCGTGATGTTCGGGATCTCATACGAGACTCCGAACAACCTTCGGTCACCACCATACATAACTATAAAGGACCAAAACGTCGCCGAACCTTAAGTGTGCATACCCTGCGGGTTCGAGAACTATGTAGACATGACCGAGACTCCTCTATGGTCAATAACCAATAGCAGTACCTGGATCCCCATATTGGTTCCTACATATTCTACAAAGATATTTATCGGTTGAACCTCTATGTCAAGGATTCAGTTAATCCCGTATGTTGTTCCCTTTGTTCTTTGGTACGTTACTTGCCCGAGATTCGATCGTCGGTATCTCTATACCTAGTTCAATATCGTTACCGGCAAGTCTATTTACTCATTTCGTAATACAAGATCCCATGGCTAACACTTTAGTCACATTGCTTGCAAGGCTTGTTATGATGTTGTATTACCGAGTGGGCCCTAAGACACCTCTCCGTCACACGGAGTAACAAATCCCAGTCTTGATCCATACCCACTCAACAAACACTCTCGGAGATACCTGTAGAGCACCTTTATAGTCACTCAGTTACGTTGCGACGTTTGATACACACAAGGCACTCCTCCAGTGTCAGTGAGTTGCATGATCTCATGGTCATAGGAACAGATACTTGACATGTAGAAAAACTATAGCATTAAACTAACACGATCATATGCTATGTTTATAGTTTGGGTCTTGTCCATCACATCATTCTCCCAAGGATATGATCCTGTTATCAAATGACATCTCATGGCAATGGCTAGGAAACCTTGACCATCTTTGATCAATGAGCTAGTCTACTAGAGGCATACTAGGGACAAAGTGTTGTCTATGTATACACACATGCAATGTGTTTCTAGTCAATACAACTATAGCATGGACAATAAAAAATTATCATTAACAAGGAAATATAATAATAATAACCATTTTATTATTGCCTCTAGGGCATATTTCTAACAAGGACCTTTAGTTGACATCATAGGAATTTTCATAATAAACTATAGCAATAAATTGACTCCGCGTCGTCGCCGCCCTGATGTCATTTGGTTCACATCATAGGAATTTTTTGGTGTATTTCAAATCTTATGAGTAGAATTATCATATTATCTGTACATATAAGTGCTATTGTAGTATTCCCAATGATCGCCCGAGGAGTCCCCGACGATCGCCGGTGAGGAGTCTCGGACGATCGCCGGAGGGGTCCGCGACGATCGCCAGAGGAGTCCACGACGTTCGCCGGTGTGGAGTCCTAGTAGATCACCGAAGGAGTGGTTCATCTCGAACGTGTCTATCATTTTTGCTTGTTCCATGCTGTTATATTATCAACCTTGGATGTTTTATAGTCATTTTATAGCAACTTTATATCATTTTTTGGGACTAACCTGTTGACATAGCGCCAAAGTGCCATTTGTTGTTTTTGCTTGTTTTTTACTTTGTAGAAAATCAGTACCAAACGGAGCCCAAATGCTGCGGGGATTTTTGTAGAATTTTTATGGACCAGAAGAGCCAAGATGGGCCAAAGATCACCAGAAGAGGGGGCCCAGGGTGGCCACCCTCCACCAGGGCGTGCCAGAGGCCCCTAGCGTGGCCTGGTAGAGGGTGGGCACCTCGGGAGTCCCCCCAACCAACTATTGAGCCTATAAATTCCCAGAAAATCAGAAAACCCTAGGGGAGTCGATGAAACACAATTCCATCTGCCGCAAGATCCAGAACCTCGAGATCCAATCTAACACCATCACGGAGAGGTTCATCTTCTTCATAGGTGCCTCTCTGATGATGCGTGAGTAGTCCACCATAGACCTACGGGTCCATAGGAAGTAGTTAGATGGCTTCCTCTCTCTCTATGATTCTCAATACAATGGTCTCTTAGAGATCTATTTGATGTAATGACTTTTGCGTGTGTTTGTTGGGATCCGATGAATTTTGAGTTCATGATCAGTTTCTATCCATGAATATGATCTGAGTCTTCTTTGATCTCTAATTTGCATGATTATTTATAGCCTTGTATTTCTTCTTCGAATCTTTGGTTTAGTTAGGCCAACTAGATCGATTTTTATTGCCATGGGAAGAGGTGTGTTGTGATGGGTTCGATCTTGCGGCGTTCTTTCCCAGTGACACAAGGGGCAGCAAGACACGCATGTATTTTTGCCCTTAAGGATAACAAGGTGTGGCCTATTCCTACATGAATAGATCTTGTCTACATCATGCCACTGTTATTATTGCATTACTCCGTTTTCCCATTAACTTAACACACTAGATGCATGCTGGATAGTGGTCGATGTGTGAAGTAATAGAAGTAGATGCAGAATCGTTTCGGTCTACTTATCTTGGACGTGATGCCTCTATAATTATCATTGCCTGGATATCGTCATGATTATTTGATCTTCTATCAATTGCCCAACAGTAATTTGTTCGCCCACAGTGCGCTATACTCATGAGAGAAGCCACTAGTGTAACCTACGGCCCCCGGGTCTACTTTTCCAACATATTGCTTTCTGATCTACTATTTGCATCTTTTGTTTTCAGATCTATTATTCCAAAAATACCTTGTTGCACTTTTTGTTTACTTATTTTAGTTTGGTTTCTTGCAAGATACATTTGCCAAAACTATCATTACCTAATCTATCTTATTACCGTAGAGAGCTTGACAACCTCTCTTTCGCGTCAGGTTGCAAGTATATGTTATCTGTGTGCAGGTGCTGTTTACATGGGTGCGTGATCTTCCTCTGCGGATTGATACCTTGGTTTCATAACTGAGGGAAATACTTACCATCGTAGTGCTACATCATCCATTCCTCTTTGGGGAAATACCGATGCAGCCTCAAGCCACGTCAAAGGAATTTCTGGCGTTGTTGCTGGGGAGGAAGCAATCTCATCTACCAGGTTCCTAATCACAAATCTTATCTCCTTGTAATTACATTATTTGCCATTTTCCTCTCCCCCAGTTCACAAATTTGCCATTTTATCCGCCCTTTGTTTTTCGTTTGCCTTTTTCTCATCAGATCTCTTGTTCGCATATCTCTTCACTATGACTAGCATCACTACCCCCTTGTCACCAGATTTTGAAGTTCTATACTTCAAAAAAAAACAAGGGGAGAATCTGAAAGATGCCTGGTGTAGATTGATGGAGTCATATCATACTTGCAATCTAAAGGGAGATGCAAAGGTTTTGCTTCAAATTTTTTACATAGGATTAACTTTGCATCATAGACAACTCTTGGATTTTGCCGCTAAAGGAAACTTTACCGAACTTGATCCCAACGCTGCTTATGAAATTTTAGAATGGATATTGGGAGTTCCTCCACACAAAAAGGTTCCCTCTCTCACCCAAGAAGGGGTTCAAATTCTAGAAAAATTGGGTGATTTACATAAACATTTGGTTGAGTTGCGAAACTATCATGAGCCTCTTAAACATATTGGGGGAAACTTGAATCGCATGAACACATTGATTACTCTTTGCAATAAGAGTTTGGATATTTTAGATCTCAATATGGATTCTTCTCCTAAAAATGTGGGGAAGCGTAAAGAACCTCCCGGATTTGACAAAGCCCTCATAGAAGTGGCAAAAACTAAGGATGACAATACTTGAAACTTTGCATTATGCCTAGATAGGGGCGTAAAACGATAGCGCTTGTTGGGAGGCAACCCAATGCATATATTATTTATATCTTTTCCTTTCTGTTTTGAGTGTTTTGCACAATTATGATTCTTTTATGATTGTGTTTTTATGTTTTATTTAGTGTTTGTGCCAAGTAATGCCTTTAGGATGATCCATAAGATGAGTAGAAACAATGCTGAATCTGAAACAGAAACTTTGTTCCCAATGCACAAATTTTTATTTTTTGCTAGGCATGATACTGAGATAAAAATTTAACACAAAATTGATATACAAATTCTTTACGTTGTCCTAATTTTTCAGAATTTTTAGAATTCCAGAAGTATGGGTAGAGTACAGATTACTACAAACTGTTCTGTCTGAAACATATTCTGTTTTCGTTGCATTGTGTGCTTGTTTTGTTGAACATATGGCTTGTATCGGAGGCTATAAGTCATGGTAAAGTGAGAATACAGTAGGTATAATTAAATAATAAAATATGAATGGTTTTACAACATTACCTAAAGTTGTAATTTGCTTTATTATACTAACAGATCTCACAAGAATTTTGTCAAGTTTTGTGCGATTGAAGTTTTGAAGTTTTGGGTGAGATCACGATGGGTGAAGGAATAAGAAGTAAGAAGAGCCTAAGCTTGGGATGATACAATCCTCCAAGGTAATATCCAAAGAGTAGTAATCAACTAAGCTTGGGGATGCCTCAAGTGGCATCCCCTCTTTCTTCTAACAACCATCAGTATATTACTTGGAACTATATTTTTATTCATCACATATCATGAGTTTTCCTTGGAGTTTCTTGTGTCTTTGCTTTATTTGCTTCTATCCTTTCTGCACACACCTATTTGAGAGAGCCAAAATTATTCTATTATTTGCTAGAATTGCTCTTTGTGCTTCACTTAAATCTATTGAGCAAAGGAATTGCTCTTATGCTTCACTTATATCTTTTTGAGAATGGCATTCTTTTACATATTTGAAGAAATGCTCTCATGCTTCACTTATATTAATTTGAGAGTTAGTAATTTTGAAGAAATCTTCTCATGCTTCACTTATATTATTTTGAGATATGAAACTTGTATTCTCATGTTCTTTACTTATATCCATGTGAGCTTTTCAAAAGCAATTGCAATATATGAAACTAGTCCCAAAGTGATAGATATTCAAGAGAGATATAATAAAAACTTTCATGAAGATCATTGGACAAATTAAACTTGATTCTTTGTAATAGTTTTGAGACATGACAATAGTAATATGTGAGTTATGTTAGTGAGTAATTATGCTTAGTAAGAATATTGGAGTTAAGGTTTGTTATTCCCTATGCAAGCACGAAAGTCTATAGTTGTGCTATGAAATTACATCCTACTTATGGTGCAGTATTCAGTGTTAGTTATGATTAATGCTTGCTTATGTGATTTTTCATTTCTTGGTTCTATGCTTCTCAATTTCTTGCTAGCCTTCACTTGTACTAAGTATAAATACTACTTGTGCATCCAAAATCCTTAAACCAGTTTTGCCATACGAGTCCACCATACCTACCTATATATGGTATTTCCATGCCGTTCCAAACAAATTTGTATGTGCCATCTCTAAATTTAAAAATAAATTTTCCTTTTTGTGTGCTCGTACCACTCATGAAACGGTCGGGGGTGAACGATATTTTTCCATGCTAGATGTGTTATTCTCAAGATGAGTGTTTATTCACTTGTCATTACATGAGAGTATGGCGGTAATAGGTATGCCCAGTCCCAAAATAAAAATGAAAGAAAAATATATTTACTTTATGTTGTCAAATAGTAATTTCCTTGGAAAGTGTTGGTATGGAAGGCAACTGTGAATTCGTCTAGCCATGGAAAGTGAAAGTATGGTGGAAAAAGGAATACACTTTATTTTCTGTTTGGGAACCGCCCATGATGTATCTAGCGTGGAAACATATTGAAATCTCTCAGTCGTTTTTGTTGATAGGAAAGGCATGCCACCCAAAATATTTTTCTCTATTAATTTAAACACTTGAGCTCTGGCACCTCTACAAATCCCTACTTCCCTCTACGAAGGGCCTATCTATTTACTTTATGCAATTTTCATTTTTCAATTTGAGTCTCCATCTTCTCTTATAAAGCACCAACTAGGAGGCACTATGATCGGACTTGAGCATTAGGGGTAGCTAATGTTTGAGTGTGTATTGTGAATGGATCAATGATTGAGCATGGTGGGCTAGGGATAACTTTCTTTAGCGTTGATATTTTGAAAGACATGGTGCTTGTTGATATGCTTGAGTATTAAAGTTTTCATGTCAAAACTAGACTATTGCTTTGAACCATTTAAAAGTTCAAATCTCATGCTACAGATAAAAGAATATATGATGAATATGTTAGGCAACATTCCACATCAAAAAATTTGTTTTTATCATTTACCTGCTCGAGGACAAGTAGGAATTAAGCTTGGGGATGTTGATACGTCTCCAACGTATCTATAATTTTTGCTTGTTCCATGCTGTTATATTACCAATCTTGGATGTTTTACAATCATTTTATAGCAACTATATATCATTTTTTGGGACTAACCTATTGAAATAGTGCCAAAGTGCTAGTTACTGTTTTTGGGGCGCGATTAAGGCAGTAGCTATTGGCAGGAGATCTATTTCATGTAATGACTTTTGCGTTGTGTTTGTTGGGATCCGACGAATTTTGAGTTCATGATCAGTTTTTATCCATGAATATGATTTGAGTCTTATTTCATCTCTTATTTGGATGATTACTTATAGCCTCATATTTCTTCTTTGAATATTTGGTTTAGTTAGGCCAACTAGATCGATTTTTCTTGCCATGGGAAGAGGTGCTTTGTGATGGGTTCGATCTTGCAGTGTTCTTTCCCAGTGACAGAAGGGGCAGCAAGACAAGCATGTATCGTTGCCCTTAATAGCATCTCCAACCACGCCCCTAACAACCCCCCCGGGCGACTTTTTTTACCGCCGAAACCGGCCCAGTCGCGCCCCCAAGACCCCGTTTTTCACCGGTTAGAGCCTTTTTTCAGCCGGCGAACCCAGGCCGAACCCAATGCACTCGGGGCTCTTGGGGGGCTTCGGCGGAAACAAACCGGCGTGTGGGACACCACTGTTAGGCGAATCTTGTCCGTTTCCTTGCCCGAGCCACTCCCCTCGCGCTCTCCCCAATGTTGATTCCGTCACCTCTTGTCCGTTGACGGCCACTGTGCTGCAGCTAGAAGGCCTCTTTTGACCGCCCCTTCATTCCCCTCGCTGGATTTCACTTCCCTGACCGTCACCCATCGATGTCCTCCGGCCACCGCCACCCGGGCAGGACTCCGACGGCTGCTCACCCGTCATGCCGACAAGGTGTTCATCGTTTTGCCTGCTCGGCCATGGACTCGGACGACGAGGAGGCGTTCGCGGCCCTATTGGAGGAACAAGCCAAGACCGACACCGCCGACGAGGAGCACCTCATGATACTCGCCTCGCTGGCTGGCCTGTTCATGAACAATGACAAGCCCCGGCGAGGTGGAGCAGCTATGAAGGCTCAATGGCAACGGCTAGTTCGATTTTTTTAATTTATGTTGGAACTTGATTCATTGAACTATTTGATTTTGTATTAATTTCTATGATGAACTTTGGTATGAAACATTTAGTTTTTTGTTGAATTTATGCCGGAAGAGTGCTGAATTTGTTGATTTTAAGCCGAAACAGCACCAAATTTGTTGAAGTTATGCCAAACTAGCGCTGATTCTAGGTCGAATTTGGGCCGAATCTGCGCCCATACTGGGCCAAAATCGTCGGTTGGGGGGCAACCGTGGGGTGGGGGCTGGGAACCCGAGCCCCCCCAGGCCGATTTTAGCGCCGACTTGGCCCTAGGCGACGCTATTTCGGCCCCTTGGGGGGGAACGGCTGGAGATGCTCTAAGGATAACAAGATGGGGTCTATTCCTACATGAATAGACCTTGTCTACATCATGTCACTGTTCTTATTGCATTACTCCATTTTCCCATGAACTTAATACACTACATGCATGCTCGATAGCGGTCGATGTGTGGAGTAATAGAAGTAGATGCAGAATCATTTCCGTCTACTTATCTTGGACGTGATGCCTATATAATGATCATTGCCTCGACATCATCATGATTAGTTGATCTTCTATCAATTGCCCAACATTAATTTGTTCACCCACCGTGTGCTATACTCATGAGAGAAGCCACTAGTGAAACCTACGACCCCCGAGTCTACTTTTCCAACATGCTTTCCGATCTACTATTTGCATCTTTGTTTTTAGATCTATTAATACAAAAAACCAAAAAAAACTTGCTGCACTTTTTGTTTACTTATTTTAGTTTGCTTTCTTGCGAGATCCATTTGCCAAAACTATCATTACCTAATCTATATTATTACCGTAGAGAGCTTGACAACCTCTCTTTCGCGTCGGGTTGCAAGTATTCATTATCTGTGTACATGTGTTGTTTACGTGGGTGCGTGATCTTCCTCTACGGATTGATACATTGGTTTCATAACTGAGGGAAATTCTTACCATCGCTGTGCTACATCATCCCCTCCTCTTTGAGGAAATACCGACGCAATCTCAAGCCACGTCAAGGAGTCCCCGACGGTCGCCGGAGGAGTCCCCGACAATCGCCGAAGGAGTCCCCGACGATCGCCTGTGAAGAGTAAATAATATGTTTTAGTAAATGAGACTTCTTATTTGGCATTGACTATTTTATATTAGGTAGATAGATGATGATTTTTAGATAATGATGATTGTTAATTAGATGATCATGATATATGTTTAAATGTTTAGTTGCATAGCGTAGCCGTTGAGTCAATGATGCCCGTCCAACATCCTCCTCGTCGACTCGGTGGCAACAATCTGCTTGAGAGGCGCCATGTCCGGGACTGGGCTCCATCGGGCTGGCACTAGGAGGTGCTGCCTTCTGGGGCGCGCAGCTTGGTGAGAAATCAGGGTCCCGTCGTCGACCCGGAGGTTCTTTGGTGGCGGTCGCGTGGACCACTGTCGGTGCAAAGGGAGCCGGCCCCTGCGGAGGTGGTACATCGCCATGTTAGGGAGGAGAACGAGTAGGTGCCACGCTATATGGCTGCGTTGGACGCCAGGTTCTCCCATACCTGGCAGGGTCTTCAGGGATCTCACCCGAGCTATGATCCTGTCATGGTTCCTTCTATTTGGGTGTCCATCGCCTGCGCCACGAGACGTCAACTGGATCTGTATTAGTGATATTATATAATAATATTCGATATGTATTAGTGATAATGTTCGATGACGTATTAGTGATATTATATAATAATATTCGAGATGTATTAGTGGCACTATTCGATGATGTATTGGTGATATTATATGATCATATTGCTGCATTGCCTTGTATTGATTTGCATATCTCCGGTTTTTCTTATTGAATGCATTCTAATTGTTTTATATTTGTTCTGGATTAGTTAAGCTATGGACGGTAGAAACAGAGACCGTGATCAAGAGAATGTCATGTACGACATGGTATGCTCCAGAAATGAAGAGAATGAAGAAGTAGATGATGGCTCACAATACCTTAACCCATTCGGTGAGGGAATTGAGGAAGAACAACCAAGAGACGAAGGGGAACCAGCTGACAATGATGGCGAAGAAAATTTTCTCCATTTAAGAAAGTCCGGCGAGGTATTAATTTTCCCTCTAGTGATCGTCACATGTATTGATTGATTTGTATATATTAACGAATCTTTCTTCTTTTAGCCCTCCGGAACGAGCAAATCTTCTACAAGGGTTAAACGTGGCCCGGCAAAAAAGTTGCAAGAAGGCATAAAGTACAACATCGATCAAATCAGAGCAGATGGCGAACCGGTTACTCCTAAAAAGAATGCATGCAAATTTATACGTCAATGTGGAGTTACCGTTAGGGATGTTCAAGAATGGAATCAACCAAAAGATCCCGGAGTTCCTTTTGTCAATGAAAGAGCCAAATATCTGCTTTGGGAGACGCTCATGAAACATTTCACCCTACCAGAGGGTCTCACAGATCTCCAACGGGAGAAAGTCAAGAAGTGTGCTCTTAAGAAGATGGCCACACAATTCCATACTTAGAAGAAAAGATTGCGGAACAAGTATGTGAAAGAAGGAAAGAAGACTCCAGAATTCACTAGAGAACTAGAGAAGTTAAAAGATGACTGGGACGGATTTGTGGAGTTCGAGGAATAAGAAGTAGCTAAGGAACGCTCGAGAGTAAACAAGATAAATGCCGACAAAAAAACGTGGCACCATCATCCTGGGCCAGGTGGCTACAAGTCTGGGTTGCCGAAGTGGGATGAATCCGAGAGAAACATGAAGGCTGTAGGGGTCACTCCACAAACAAAGACTTGGCCCGACAGGTGCAGAACTTGGTTTTATGCACATGGGGGAAAGTTGGACCCAAAGACATGGGAGGTTCTTGAACATGCAAATCTTAAAGAATCCACAAATGATTTACTTAAAGCAATAGAAGAAGCTCGAACGGGTGAGTTCCAGCTCGAGAGAGAGAGAATGACAAGCTTACACGCGCCCTCAAGAATCTTGAACACCCAGGATGAACACGTGAAAAAGGCCTTGTTCCCTGGCTTCTGGTGTTTGCGCATTGGAACGACAGTTATAGAAGCCGTGAGAGAAAGAAGAAGCATGAACTAGACCGGATTCAAGTGGTAGAATCAAAGAACACGAACTTGGAACACAAATACATGATGCAGCAGGAGCAAATCAACAAAATTAGCTAGCAAGGAACATCTCAGCAGCAGGAGCAACCAGATCCAACATTGGATGGTACCATTCTGTCATCTCTGCCAAAAAGTAGCGTGGGTTCCACGGGGTCCCGGCCGATGATGCACTGCTGGCTCGCTACCCCGTGGATGATATCCTAGAGTCGACAGTTTGTGAGCTACACATGAAACTAAAGATCATATCCATGAAGGTGGCGCACAACTTTGCTTTACCGAATGCACCTGAAGCACTCCTCCATGGCAATCCGATTCCACCTGGCTATGCTCGTGTCGGGGTGGATGAAGTTCTGTCGGGATATGAATCACAAGATCTTGACTACCTTAGAGGTCAAGGGGAGCAGACATTGGGAGAAGCCATATGTGGTATCATTGTATGAAAAAAGGAATGCATCATGTTTCCAAACTCGGTGCCAAGGCCACCGACTCCTCCTCCAAGTCCACCGCGTCAGCAGGCTCCAACCCACCTCGAGAAGGAGCGCAAGGCGAGTCTACCATATAAATCTCCATCGCGTTAGCCAAATCCATCCCACCTCGAGATGGAGCCTAGCACGAGTCCGCAATATCAATCTCCGCCGACTCCAAAGCGGAAGAGAGCACAAAAGAATAAACCTGAGCCTTTTGTCAAAAAGAAGTTAGCTTACGAGAAGACTGACGAGGAAACCCATGAACAAGTGGCTATCAAATTTCAAGCCCATTCTGAACCAAATCCACCCCTCCGCCAAAGGAGAAAATACCTGAGAAATTCATACAACACTTTGTGGATGCAGCTAAACCGATGGAGAAAAGTTCACTATCAGACTATGAGCGCTCTATTAGCAAGTCCTATCGTAAACAAAAAAAGCAGAAGTCGAGCGGCGGTAGTAAATGTGGGAAAACTGTTCCCCAGCTCGGAGAACATGCAGTGCAATCGATCACACCGCTTAAGGTGAGTACCGATAAGGTGGTAATAACCAATGTTGATAGAGACAAGGTGTCGGTATGAAAGCTGGTGGATCTCGGGTAGGGGCTCCCGAACTGTGAGACTAGAATCGATGGTAACAGGAGATGAAGGGACACAGATTTACCCAGGTTCGGGCCCTCCTATGGAGGTAATACCCTACCTCCTGCTTGGTTGTATTGATGGTATGGGGGGTTACAGAGTTGATCTACCTCGAGATCGAATATCTAACCCTAGATGAGTTGTTCTGTATCTACAACCTAAAACCCTTCGGCTTATATAGACGCCGAGGGTACCTAGAGTTTACACATGGTCGGTTGCATGCCGAAGAGACAAACATGCCTATCTATGGTCGACAACTTGGAGGATACGTCATGGCTCCTCGAGGCCTCCATCCTGGCAACGGTGACCCTGATTATCCAAAGATCACCTTGCGGCCCATGGAGTTCGGCCCATAAGCAATAGGTTGTCTATCCGAGGACCCCTTAATCCAGGCCTCCCTTAGTAGCCCCCGGACTAGCCTTAAACGCCAATACATATCCTGTCAATCTCCTCATGTCATCATCATTGGCTTGCGAGGCGAGTCCCTCACTCCTCCTTGTTCGGCAACCGACCAGTCTTCGGCAAGATCCCAAGCGTTGGGAGCATAGGTCCATTATAACCACCCATGTTCCTTGATTTCCGCACATCGTGGGGAGGCGAGTGCTCAGTGATTTTTACAATCCTACCCCTCTACAATGGAGGCATCACTCATTAATCAAACAAAATCGTGGTTCAGACCACATCCTCTTCCTCCCCATCGGAGAAAGCTCCAAGCGGGAAACCCACAAAAGACATGGCTAACGCCCCAAGCTCCTCCACGTGCCCCCATGGTTCACGTCCGGGAGACTGGACTAGTTGCTCCGTAGCACTCCTGCGGCTTCGTGATCTAGAGACCCAAGGGTATCTCCCTCCTTCAGATCTGGTGGTGACCCGTGCAGGCTTCATTTCCTGCAACAACGAAGCTTTCGCTGAGCGTTTCCCCAATCCTCATAGGGGGGAACATGTATGCTTCATCCCCTTTCTCCTGCGGGGCCTTGGGTTTCTAAGGGGGCTATTGAAATTCTATGGGATTCAGCTCCACCACCTTACCCCGGGGTCCATCTTGCACATCTCAGGCTTCGTTGCCCTCTGCGAGATGTTCTTAGGCTGCGAGGCGCATTTCAAATTGTGGAGAAAATATTTGTGTCTCGTCCCCCGAACTCGGGATAAGACAGTTTTGGAGGTCGGTGAAGCCGAAGTGTGCCATATAGCGGGGACGGGGTATCCAGTGGGTACTCCGAAGGAATCCGAAGAGTGGACTTCAGAATGGTTTTATATTGAAGACGTCCCCTTGTTCGAGCCAGCTCGGATAGGTCTACCCGAATACTCCGACGCCCCTTGAAGAAAAGATACAACTGGTGGCCGAGGAGTCCATCCCAGGAGGAAAGCATCAAAGTGCAACGCCTGATGGCTCAGGTGCGGACGCTTGTCCACCATCAACTGACCATGATTGATGTCATGGCCACTGCCATCTCCCGGTGCATGCAACCCCTCCAACAGAGGGTGCACCCCTTGTGGCGCTATAACACGACAAGCGACACCACACGTTCCCGAAGACTAGGGCCCGACAACCACGCAACGTTGGCCGCCACCCTTGCCGACCTGTATAAAGGGGAGCAAGAGGACTTTATTTGGCGGGCGACCAAGGAAGGATACTCAACCCACAATCCTATCGAATGGGTAAGCCCTTTTCCCTCCACAAACATAGTTCTGAATTTTCATTTCATACTTCATTTGACCAAAGTCTTGCGTGAATAGGAATGGAGGAGCTTCATCGAGACAGTCAACTGTTCGGCTCCTCAGCCCGAAAGCTACACACACGATGATGATCTGGGTTTCCATGAGGACCCGGATCTTCTAATTGATTTTGAAGACGGAGTCTATTACCAGGTTAGCCTCGACCAATCACCGGTGGCTATCATAGTTGATTACCCCGGGTCATTCTCCATCCCTGCCACGGACAAGAAGAAGAAGAGCTCGTCCCGCAAGAGGCAAGCTACCAACAGCGCCCCAAAAGCGCCGGCTCCGACTCCCAAGCATCGTCGGTCTGTGCGCCATGCGCCGGCAACGGAGACCGTGTCCGAATCGGAAGTCAACAAGGATCCTACCAAAGAGCCGGCCACGAGGACGAATAAGCCTACCCGCTCAACCTAACGGTACATTGTTCGGTTATCCACTGATTATCATAATCAATAGAGCCTTACGGAAATTTCTTTCATTGAAATACTTTGGAAAAATGCCCAGTCTTCTCCCTTCAAAGAGGTAGTCAGGGTGTCCGGTGAACCCCAAAATTCCAGAGCCGTGGCTCATGCTGATCCTGCTACAGGAGCCCCCATGGCCAGTCCAGTACCTGCCGATTCTAGTGATGGTGTATCCGTTACAAAATCGGAAGTGGGAAGTGCCATGAATCATCGGCGGCAATGGGAGGCTATGTGACACCCAATATTATTCGAACAAGAGTTTGACGCCTTTCACTCAGCGGATGCGCACATTGGTGCTGCCCGAGCCAGGTTCAGCGAAGCTATGAAGTTGATATCGGCCAACATGCAGGTAAGTGATTGGTTTTATAGAGTTTGAAAAATCATGTAAACCCAGTAGGCCCCGAGCCTTAAGTTGGTTCGGAACAACCAAATTAAGGGTCTTTAACACTATTGTGCTGCTAATGTAGGCTTCGAAGCAACAGAACGTGTAGCTGGCCAAGGAGCTAAAGGAGAGCCAATCACAGGTTCAAGCTATGAAGGCGGAACTAGAGCAAGTAAAGAGCTTCACCCGGGAGGCCCATGGTGAGTATACCGGTGCTTTTTAATTTCTAGTAAATGTCCATGCTAACGCAAGGATTCTATTTAGCAGCCAAATCCATAGGGCATATGCAAAGAGAGCTGGATGAAGCCCGAGAAGCTCAACGGTATGCCGAGTCCCAACATGAGGCTGGGTGTGGTGTTATGAACTGTCTCCAAGTGGAGAAGAAAAAATAGGCCAAAGAAATTGAGAGTTTAAAGGCTCAATTGGCCCAGGGCCAAGAAGAAAATCAGAAACTTCAGAGGGGCATGTTCGGTAAGTATTATCCGAACAATTGTAAGTACTTCGTATAAAGGAAGTATGATAAGAATGTCTTTCCCTCATGTATAGGACTTCTATCCGGGCAACCTGAAGAAGAGTTCGGATCCTACCGGGGGAACTTACTGAAGGAGCTGTCCGCCCTCCATGAGCGTGCTCGGAAAGCAATGAAAGGCATGGTAAAAGCACTATGGCCTGCCGAACAACCACCGGAAGGGATGTCCGAACTGACCGATAGATTCAAGGGAGTGTTGGAAATATGCCCTAGAAGCAATAATAAATTAGTTATTATCATATTTACTTGTTCATGATAATCATTTATTATCCATGCTAGAATTGTATTGATCGGAAACTCAGATACATGTGTGGACACATAGACAACACCATGTCCCTAGTATGCCTCTGATGGACTAGCTCGTTGATCAAAGATGGTTAAGGTTTCCTAGCCATGGACATGAGATGTCATTTGATAACGGGATCACATCATTAGGAGAATGATGTGATGGACAAGACCCAAACTATAAACGTACAATATGAATGTTTTGTGGTTATGCATTAGAGACAACCACATTCACTTTAAATAGGGCACCATCTAAATCCGTTGAGATGACACCATATGTTTTGGCAGAAACCTAAGCTGTCATTTCTTAGAGTTTGGGAATGCGACACTTATGTGTCATAAGCTCAAACCCAAAGAGGAAAAATGCATCTTCATAAGATACCCTAAGAATAGTTGGGTATACCTTCTATCTCAGATCCCAATACAAAGTGTTTGTTGCTAAAATTGGGTCCTTTCTCAAGAAAAAGTTTCTCTCGAAAGAATTGAGTGCGAGGAAGATAGAAATTGATGAGGTTGTTGAACCTTTGTTTCAACCAGAGAGTAGTGCAGCGTAGAAAGATGTTTCTGTGGAACCTACATCAGTTGAAGAGGAAGTAAATGATGATGATCATGAAGCTTCAGATGAAGTTACTATTGAACCTCATAGGTCGACAAGGACGCGTACTGCTCCTGAGTGGTACGACAACCCTGTCTTGGAGGTCATGTTGTTGGACAACAATGAACCTACGAGCTATGGAGAAGCGATGATGGGCCCGGATTCTGACAAATGGTTAGAGGCCATGAAATCCGAGAAAGGATCCATGTATGAAAACCAAGTATAGACTTTGGTGGACTTGCTCATTGGACGATAGGTGTCATGGTTTTGTCACGGTAGATGTCCGGGTAAACGGACTTCGGTTCGAGGCCATTGCTAACGTGATGGACTCAAAGGGGTTGATAGGGACGAAAGACACGGATTTACCCAGGTTCGGCCCCTCAACTCGAGGTAATAGCCTACGTCCTGCTTGTGTTTGTATTGCTTGATGTATCGATTACAAGGGAGCTGAAGCTTGACCTAGTATTCGAGAACCTGATCTCTAAGTTGCCCCGGATCTGCCTTTATATAGGAGGTCCAGACCACGGGTCATACAATTGGTAACCGACTCTCATTGTCTATCCGAGTCTTCCTCTATCTTCTTGTCCAAGTTGACCCTGGGCGGATTACACACCCGGGTCTTCTCGGCCACTGTCCGACCCACCTTATGAGCTGCCAAGCTTCGTGGGCTTTAGGACCACCGGCTCACCTTGGGCCAGTGTACGAGCCGCCAAGCATAACCCGGAGCCCTTAGGGCGGGTCATACCGCGGGGTTATATCCCCAACATTAGGCCCCAGGTTTATTTGAGCTTGCTCACTTCACACTCTTGTCTTGCTCTTTTGGTGAGTCGCCCGGAATGACCCGCCATGACGTCACGTTGACCCTGCAGAAAAGATTCGCTGACGTACTCACCAAATCTTCGCATTAAGTGACCATCCCGAAAATCGAGGCGTCCGCCTTGGCCGAAACGTTTCCGTCGCCTGGATTTTCGCGTTCATTCTACCTTCTCCTTTTAAATAGGACCGGCCCAGGCGGTTTATTACTTCTCCCGCTTGCTTCCTTTTCTGCCAGCTCCGTCGCCGCCTCCGCTCTGTCGATGATAGGCCGCTGCATCAACCTATCCGAACCAGAGTTTCATCCGTGTTTCACTGCGCCGTCACCGGTAAGCCCGTGCTTCTCCTTAGATCAATTACTGCACCGGTAGGGTTTGTAGAAAACCCGTCACCTTCGCGCGGGTTCTTTTGATGCCATTGCTCGGGGTCCTTCGACGTCGGCCGCACCCTTGACGCTCATCCCGGCCGCGCCGCCGCACACGGGGCGGCCGTGCACAATGCACGGGTTCATCGCAGCTCCTTCTTACCGTTTCAGTTTTCCTCTGCTTCGCCCGTTCTTTGCTAGGTCTAAAAATAGGAACCTTTTCCTGGTTTTGTAGATCCATAAATATAGCGATAGTTTGTGAAATCTGTTTTCCAGGACCTAGCCAAATCCCCCCTCCCTTGTTTGCTAGGTTGAACCGCTACACTGCGTCGGCTCTCATCAGCCGGAGTATAGCATCTTATACGTAGAATCTTTAAGTTTGTAAGTCGCCATAGATTTTAGTCTCCTCTTGACTCACCGTGTTTTAATTTTCACAATCTTTGAACCGGCAGAATGTCTCGTGCCTCGAACTCCTGTAACTAGGTCGGGTCATGCGTTACGGAAGAGTTTTTGATGGACTTTGTTCATGCTGGCACTCTCCCTTCCAAATATGCCATCCACTGGCGGGTCCCGGGTGATGAACTGAAGCCTGTTCCCCAAGAAGGAGAGGTGGTTGTTTTCTCGGACCATATTGAGCGTGGTTTGGTGCCTCCTGGCTCAAAATTCTTCCATGATGTCCTTCATCTTTACAAACTCCATCCTCAAGACCTCGCCCCCAATTCTGTCTCAAACATCTACAACTTTCAAGTATTGTGTGAAGTCTATCTGCAAGCCAAGCCGTCGGTAGGCTTGTTTCGGGAGTTCTTCTATGCCAACCGTTAAACTGGAGTGAAGGCTGGTCCGAGTCTTGAGCTGGGCGGAATTTCTATCCAGAGGCGCCGGGACATCAACTTTCCGGCTATGCAGATGCCGAGTCACCCAAAGGACTGGAATAAAACGTGGTTCTATTGCAAAGATACTTCTCCAGAGGTTGAACGTCCACTGCCGGGTTACCGTCCTTCCCGGCTCAAGACAACTTCAGAGCTTCCTGGCCGGCTGTCAGCTTCAGAGCGCGCAATATATGAGCCGACTCATGCCAAGATTAGGGCCCTCATGGCCAATAGCTTAATCGTACTGGACCTGATCCGTTGCTGGATCTCTTGGCGGATCATGCCGTTAAGCTACAGAAGCTGCCTTATGTGCGAGTACAAGGGCGAATACGATAGCTCACTCTGCTTCAGTTGGTCAACCTTGACAGAAGACGACATCACCACTACTATGAGGAGTCTCGTTCATGAGACATCCGGAGCCTGCAGCGCTATCGGGTTAATCCCTTTAGTGCCCTTAATCCGGCCCCAGATGTAAGGCGATTCCTTCCCATCCGTCTCTTGGACCTTACTTGTACCTTGCTAATCTACTGCCCTTAACCGGCTCATTCTTTCAGGCCGATTCTGACTTTTGGAAGAAGGAGTACATCCCTCCCTGGAAGAAGACCAAGAAGAAGGCCCCGGCTAAGAATCCCAAGAAGGGTGCCCCACAATAGGGATGGTTTGACCCGCCACAATCATCCAGCTCAGAGGTAAAGTTTTAGCTGTTTTCTAAGACTTTGTCTTCTCATTTCACTAACACCTGTTTTACTCACAGGATGATGTGGAGACCGGCCGCGCCAACGCCCCTGAGGTAATCTACTTTTCTTCCAGCTCAGAATATTTTGTCCCCCGGAAGCCGTGGCGGGTTATTGGAAAAATTCCTCTCTCTCATCCTCTTGCTTATCTGGACCCTCAATTTCTTTTAAAAAGCAACAACAGGCTAATCGTCGACAGACCCGGAGCGCCGGCTCTATGGATCTCGCGTCTGGTTTACCGAACTCCCCGGCTCCAAAGAAGCGCCCTGCAGAGGTATTTATCTCTTGTTTTACTGGTTTGCTTTGCCATTTCAATACTTGTCTTATCTTTTCTCAACTATCTCTCAGAGGTCACCTTCCTCTGGCGACTCTACGGCGACCGCCCTACCGCCTCCTAACATCAATCCGCTGTAAGTATTTCCTTTAACCGTGCATTTCTATTCCCGTTGGCGGCTGTAATCCTTGGGTTCTAACGTTCGTGCTCTCCAGGGCTCAAGCGAAGCGTCGAAAGACGAACAAGTCCTCCCCTAGCCCTGCAGCCCAAGAGCCGGAGCATGAACAACCGGACGAGTCACGATTGGATGTGGATCCGCCAGCCGCATCTACTGGGCCGGCTGTTGAAGATATCATCCCAGAGAGCCCTCCAAGGGATCCTTTGAAGCCACCAAGTCTTTCCCAGATGACCAAGAACGCTGCCACTCCGAACGCTATGATCACCGGCTCTGGCTTCCAGTCTCCCCTGGCTCACGTGCTGACCAAGCATAAAGAGCTGGCTGAAGCCTCGAAGAAATTGGAGTTTGAATCTTTTGCCTTTGAGAAGATGAACAGCCGAAGATCTTCACGCTGGTTATGTGAACCGGCTTTCCACCAGCCGGGATCTGGAGTTTTGACCGGTCGGTCTGATGAAGAAAAAATATGAGGTACTCCTTTTCCTGTTATAACCTTCCTTAGCCCCCAACGGCCGGATTAATCTAGTCCAAAGTTGATCCGGGTCTTTCATGATCTTCCTTGTAGAAAATCCAAATCCATAGCCCCCAAGGGCCGGCTCAATCTAGTCCAAAATTGAGCCGGGTCTTTCATGATCTTCCTTGTAGAAAATCCAAATCCATAGCCCCCAAGGGCCGGCTCAATCTAGTCTAAAGTTGAGCCGGGTCTTTTCGTGCCAAAACGTCTGAAAATATACATTAGCCCCCAAGCGTCATACATATTGCTTGTGATATGTTTGGAGACTTGCCTACTAATGCTATGCTTTGACATGCCACAAGAAACTTTAGCTGAAGCCGGGTCGCAGTTGACGGATCCGAAGACCAATCTGGCGGCTCAACAAACAGCTCGAAGTGCCACAGACGAGAAGTGTCGGGTCCTCTTTGAGGAGTTGGCTACAATCAAGGCCGACTGTGCCGCCTTTAAAGAGTCAGCCGAGTCTGAGAAGGCCTCCTTGACCAAGCAGGCGGATGACATCGATCAACGACTGATAGCTGTATCAGATGAACTCCAAGCCTTGAAGCGTCATATTACCAGAATGATAGCCACCCTCTTTGGTAAGTTTCTGATAACTTGTGCTTCAATGGTCATATAATACTTGTACTGGCGACTCAGCATGAAATTTCCGACTTATGCAGGCCCTAGGAGCCGGCAAGTGGCTTCTGACAGTCTGTTGCTGTTGAAGGCTATCTATACTATGACGGAGCAACTGTACTTTGGTGCGGTCTGCACTATTAAATTCGTGCAATACAAAGACAAGATTCCTGTGACTCTCAAGGGCGTCTTGGTGCTCTTGTCCACCATGCGCAAGCAGGTTGCTGAGTTAAAGAAATCAGCCGCCCGCCAAGGGGCGATTGCGGGCATCAGCCGGGCCTTGGCTTTCTCTCCGGAGCTGACGTCAGCTGAGATGATGGATGGATTCCCTTCAAAGAAAGATGACGGCTCTGAGTTCACAGATGCTGACTACAGCTGGTGCGTGAAGGATTCCAGAGTGCTGGCTTCCGTCTTAGCGGAGAAAGCTGATTTGACGGTCTACCAGGTGGCTTATGGCCCTGACCAAAAGAGAACCCACGGCCCGCTTTACGAGTGCAAGGACTTAACGCCTGCCCGCAGTAAGGACCTCTTCGCTCCTGACCTTGACCCGTCTCCTTACTTTGAAGAAGGCTCTTTTGCGGCTCTAACGAATTGCAACTAGGACTTGGACAATCTCCAGATCGGGGCCACCGAAGAGCCGGAGCAGGATGACCAGGCAACTAGCTAGTCCTTACTTTGAAAAACTTGTAACAGCCGACTCTGCATGACCCGCCATGTGGCGTTGAAAAGAATTGTCCGAAATTTTGGGCTCCTCAGGGAGTGTATGTAATAGACTAGATGTCACTTTTGCTTTTGCTGATTCTTGTTCTATTACGCTGTATAAAATGATCCGGCTCTTCAACTATCATTGTCTTTGTATGCTGCTTTGTTAACATAGAAGACATCGGCGGCCAAGATTAGGTAAGCTACACCTGGAGGTGGTAAGCCCCCTTGGCAATCATGGCTAATCTGGTTAGCCGGGGATGGCATAAAGCCTGACCGATAAGGCATTAGAAGCTATACCCAGAGGTAAGAAGCCGCCCTCCCCCAGTTGTTTTAGGGTTAGATAAGCTACACTCGGAGGTGGGAAGCCCCCTTGGCAACCATGGCTAATCTGGTTAGCCGGAGATGGCATAAAGCCTGGCCGATAAGGCATTAGAAGCTATACCCGGAGGTAAGAAGCCTCCCTCCGCTGGTTGTTAGTGTTAGATAAGCTACACCCATAGGTGGGAAGCCCCCTTGGCAACCATGGCTACTCTGGTTAGCCGGAGATGGCATAAAGCCTGGCCGATAAGGCATTAGAAGCTATACCCGGAGTTAAGAAGCCCCCTTCAGCAATATGGCGTAAACGCCAGCCGATAAACCATTAGAAGCGATACCCGAAGGTAAGAAGCCACCCTCTGCCGCGGCTAATCATGTTAGCCGGAGATTTTTGCATAGAGCCTGGCTGATAAAGCATTAGAAGCGATACCCGAAGGTAAGAAGCCGCCCTCCGCCGTAGTTGATATATCAACTGGAATTTTTATGAACTCTTCTTGTATGAACAAAGATGTGCGTAACAAAAGAGGTCCCGTCTTGCGGGGATTTTATGGTATGTACAATGATAGTGTACAATGGCGAGTCTCAACGCCCTCATGTGTAATACGGCCGTAGATGTGCTATGTTCCATGGCTGGCGGGTTTCCTGACCTGCCGTCTCTGAGTCATCCCTGATATTGACGAGATAGTATGACCCATTGTTGAGATTTCTACTGACCACAAAAGGTCCTTCCCAAGGAGGAGATAATTTATGCATGCCTGTCTGGTCCTGAATCAGCCGGAGCACTAAGTCGCCTTCCTGGAACGCCCGGGTCTTGATCCTGTTGCTGTGGTAGCGACGCATGTCTTGCTGATAGATCGCCGATCGAGCAGCCGCCAGCTCCCGTGCTTCTTCCAAAGCATTCAACACGTCTTGATATGCTGTCTCATTATCCGTCTCAACATAAGCCGCTACACGTGGCAAATCATGTCGGATGTCACTCGGCAATACTGCCTCGACACCGTACACCATAAAGAAAGGTGTATAGCGTGTAGATATGTTGGGGGTAGTCCTGACACTCCATAAGACGGAAGGAAATTCATCTACCCAACACCTGGGCGTTCGTCGTAAAGGAACCATAAGCCGTGGCTTGATGCCCCTTAAAATCTCTTGATTAGCACGCTCCGCCTGACCATTAGACTGTGGATGTGCAACTGCTGAAACATCCAGTCGAATGTGCTCCTTGTCACAGAACTCTTTCATAGCCCCCTTAGATAGATTTGTGCCATTGTTGGTGATAATGCTGTGAGGGTAACCAAAATGGTAGATCGGCTTCTTAACAAATTGAACCGCCATAGCCGCGTCACACTTGCTAACCGGCTCTGCCTCCACCCATTTGGTGAATTTAGCAACCGCCACCAAGAGGTGTGTTTTCTTATCTTTGGATCTTTTGAAAGGTCCTGCCATGTCTAGCCCCCAGACTGCAAACGGCCATGTAATTGGTATCATCCTTAACTCTTGAGCTAGAACATGAGCACGCTGGCCGAACTTTTGACAACCGTCACATTTGCGAACCAAGTCTTCTGCATCCTTGTGAGCCGTCAACCAGTAGAACCCATGCCGGAAGGCCTTGGCTACCAGCGACGTCGAGCCGGCGTGATGTCCACAATCTCCGGCATGAATTTCATTTAAGATTTGCTGACCCTCCTCAGGTGAGACACAACGTTGAAAAATGCCAGTCACGCTGCATTTGTGCAACTCACCATTAACTATCGTCATTGATTTACAGCGCCGGGTGATCTGTCCGGCCAGGTCTTCATCATCAGGTAACTCGCCCCGGGTCAGATAGGCCAGGTAGGGGATAGTCCAATCTGGGATAGCGTGCAAAGCCGCCACTAACTCCCCCTCGGGGTCAGGAATAGCCAAATCCTCTTCCCAAGGTAACTTAACAGTCGAACGATGTAAGACGTCTAGGAATACATTGGGCGGCATCGGCTTTCGTTGGGAGCCTAGCCGTGACAGCGCATCTGCCGCCTCATTCCTGCGACGATCAATGTGATCCACCTGATACCCTTTGAAGTGGCCGGCAATAATATGAACCGCCTGTCGATAAGCCGCCATCCATGGGTCTTTGGAGTCCCAAGTGCCCGAAACCTGCTGAGCCACCAAATCTGAGTCGCCCAAACACCTTACCCGGCTTAAATTCATCTCCTTGGCTAATCTAAGCCCATGAAGCGGAGCCTCATACTCAGCCGCATTGTTAGTGCATGGGAACATCAACCGGAGCACATAACAAAACTTATCACCTTTAGGAGACGTCAAAACAACTCTTGCGCCTGACCCTTCTAGCTGCTTGGATCCATCAAAGTGTATGGTCCAGTATGTGTCATCCGGCTTTTCCTTGGGAGCTTGACATTCCGTCCAATCATTTATAAAGTCCACAAGAGCTTGGTACTTGATAGCCGTACGAGGCATATATTTTAGATTGAGAGGCCCCAACTCCAATGCCCACTTAGCAATCCTTCCAATGGCTTGTCTATTCTGGATTATGTCCCCCAATGGAGCAGAACTGACCACAGTTATTTGGTGCCCCCAAAAATAGTGCTGTAGCTTGCGGTTGGCCATAAAGACCCCGTATACTAGCTTCTGCCAATGTGGGTACCTTTGCTTAGACTCCGTGAGGACCTCACTGATGTAATAAACTGGCCTTTGAACCGGATATTCTTTCCCAGACTCCTTACCCTTGACTACGATTGTGGCGCTTACTGCCCGGTTATTAGCTGCCACATACGGAAGCAACTGCTCTTTCTCAGCCGGAGCAGCCAGCACCGGTGGCTCCGTAAGCTGCTTCTTGAGCGCCTCTAATGCTTCACCCGCCGCCATGCTCCAGACAAAATTGTCCGTCTTCTTCATCATCTGATATAAAGGAATAGCTTTCTCTCTGAGGCGGCTTATGAACCGGCTCAATGCGGCAATCCACCCGGCCAAGCGCTGAACATCATTAATACAGGCCGGCTCAGCCAGAGAAGTGATAGCCTTAATTTTATCTGGGTTAGCTTCAATGCCACACTCAGAAACCAGAAAACCCAAGAGCTTGCCAGCTGGAACCCCAAAGACACACTTGGCTGGGTTAAGCATCATCTTATAGACCCGGAGATTATCAAAGGTCTCCCTTAAGTCGTCCAAAAGGGTCTCCTTTTCCCTTGACTTAATTACGATGTTATCCACATACGCATGGACATTACGGCCAATCTGACTGTGAAGACAATTCTGCACACATCGTTGATATGTTGCTTGGGAACTCTTGAGCCCAAAAGGCATGGATACATAGCAGAAAGCTCCAAAAGGCGTAATGAAAGCCGTCTTCTCTTGGTCTTTAACCGCCATCTTGATCTGATGATAGCCTAAATAGGCGTCCAAAAAACACAGGCTTTCACATCCTGCCATAGCATCGATGATTTGATCAATATGGGGAAGAGCAAACGGATCAGCCGGACAGACTTTGTTAAGGTCCGTGTAGTCTACGCACATATGCCAAGTGCCGTTCTTCTTGAGCACCAGCACCGGGTTAGCCAACCATTCCTGGTGAAAAACCTCAACAATGAAACCCGCCGCCAAGAGCCGGGCAACTTCTTCCCCGATTGCCTTGCGTCTCTCCTCATTAAACCACCGTAGAAACTGTTTAATCGGCTTAAACTTCGGATCCACATTAAGGTTCTGCTCAGCGAACTCTCTCAGTACACCCGACATGTCAGAAGGTTTCCATGCGAAGATGTCCCAATTCTCACGGATGAATTCAATGAGCGCACTTTCCTATTTTGGATCCATGTGAGCTCCAATGATGAATTGTTTGGAACAGTTGCCCGGGGTAAAGTCTACCGCTTTAGTATCATCCGCTGAAAACTTGAGGGGTGGCTCAACCTCCGTCGTGGGCTTCTTCGGTGGAGTCATATCCTCTGGGTCAACATTCTCCTTGTAAAATTTAAGCTCCTCCTGAGTGCAACTGGACTCTGCGTAAGACGCATCTCCTTCCTCACACTCAATGGTCGTCTTACGGTCACCATGAACAGTAATGGCACCTTTTAAGCCGGGCATATTGAGCTGTAGGTATACATAGCAAGGCCTAGCCATGAATTCTGCATAAGCCGGACGTCCAAACAGTGCGTGGTAAGGACTCTTGATTTTTACCACCTCAAACCACAAGGACTCCACCCTGTAGTTATACTCGTCACCAAAGGCCACTTCCAAAGAAATCCTGCCCACCGGATACGCCGACTTGCCTGGCACCACACCATGAAAAACGGTGGACGAGGGTTTTAAATCCTTGTCTAGCAATTTCATCTGCCGAAAAGTATCATAGTAGAGGATATTAATACTGCTGCCTCCATCCATTAACACTTTATTCACCATATACCCTCCCACTTGGGGCCACAACCAAAGCCAGCCACCCTGGGTCATCGACACGCGGCGGGTGATCCTCCCAGCTCCATGTTATATCATACTCAGACCATCGTAAATACTGTGGTAGGGCTGGTGCAACCGCATTGACCACCCGCTTGCGCAACTTCTGATCCCTTTTGTTGAGGCTGGTCGTGAAAACATGATACTGACCGGAGCTGAGCTGCTTCAGGTTACTCTGATAACCAGACTGGTTACGCTGTTGCTGATTGTTGTTACCAGAATGTTGCTGGTGTCCTCCTTGATTACCTTGACCTGGGTGACCAGACCCTGAGCCGCCGGACCCAAAACCGGCCCCTGACCCGTCGTGTCCAGAGCCGACCAGCGGGCCACCGTCCTGATTGGTTGGGCGTGTAAAGTGATGCTTAAGTTTCTACATGAAACTGCACTCTCCCCATGTGTGGTTTGCCAGCTTATTGGGCTGGCCGTGATCCGGACAAGGACCCTTCAGTGCCTCCTCCAAATTAAAGGCAGGCCTATCCTTATTAAAAGGTGGCCTAAACTTCCTGTTGCCCTTGGGGTGATTCTGATTGGTACTTGCATTGGCCACCAGTTCTCACCCGGCCTCAGGATTCTTACGTTTGCTCTGGCTACCATTGTTTGTTGTACCCTTGCTCTGATTGCCCTTCTTGCCTTGGCCGGCCTTCTCCTCGTCGGAGCCCAGATCCTTCGTGTTGTTAGAGTCGGTGTATTTCGTGAGAGCTGTCATGAGCTCTCCCATATCTTGACATGTGCGCTTGAGCCGACCAAGCTTCTGCTTTAGCGGGACAAAGTGGCAGTTCTTCTCTAGGATTAGTACTGCCTGAGCCGCCGTGATCTGCTCCGAAGAGTGGATGATGGTCGAGACCTGCCGTACCCAATGATGATCTGACTCATTCTCCTGTTGAACACAGTGATCAAGATCCACGATGGTCATGGGCTGTTTACACGTTCCTTGAAACTTTTTAATGAATCTGGCTCTTAGCTCTGCCCATGAGTTGATGGTATTGGGTGGCAATCCCTTTAACCATGTGCGGGCCGGGCCTTCAAGCATCATCATGAAGTATTTGGCCCAAACCGCCTCACTGACGTCAGCATCTCCATGGCTAGTTCATAACTTTCCACCCAAGCCTCGGGGGTAAATCAGCGGTGTAATTTGGAACTTTGCGGGGCCCTTTGAAATCCTTTGGCAGCCGCTCACTCTGCAGAGCCGGTAATAAACATGGCACCCCCCACTCTGGTGGTTCCTCCAACTCCTACTGACATGGATGGCACGGGCTCCAGGCGAGCCGCCTCGGCTAAAGCTATCACTTCTTGCTGGCCTCTTGCATGATTTTTGAATGCTTGTGTATCCAAAACCGGCCGATGACCCGTTGGAATCTCTTGGTGCCGGTTACAGCTAGAACCCACCAGCGAATCGTAGCGCCGGCTAAAACTCTGGCTAGGGAGAGGGGTTGAATGAACACGGCTCCGGCTGTAGGTGTAATTTTCCTGCTGGGCCATCGCCGTCTGCAAGTATCCAATGGCGTTTCGCACATCCTCAGCAAAGGGCACCTCATCCGGAATAGGAATTGTTTCGAGCCGGGTGGCTACTGCCACCATATTCTCGGCCGGGTTAGAATAATGACCCGCCGGTGTTGGAAAGGCCGCAATCGAGGCCTAATTTCACCGGGTTGGTTGAGTCACTGGCCGGGCCGCCGGGCGGCTTCCGGGTGCATCTGCTGTTCGCCCTGTCCCTGGCATGTTGAAGAGGTTTCTTGCCTCATAACGTTCCGACAGACGGTATTGATGCCTCATCCGATGAACCACGGCTGCCGATTGTCGCTCCAGTCCAAGACGGAAAGCGTCTGTCTTGATGCGTTCTGCCTCTTGCTCCATCTGGGCTTTTAACTCAGCCATCCTATGCTGCTCTTCCGCCATCCGGTCCTTGATCCTTGCAATCTCCAAGTTCCTAGCCACTTGATTGTCTGGTGTAACATCAGTAGCCATTAGGGCCGCGAGCTCGTCCATCAGCTCCAAAAGAACTTGAGCCGGCGGCGACGGGTTATCGCCTGAGGTGGCGGCCCCTGCGGGCATACTATTCGTGCCTGGGACTTACCCCGCCATGAACACGGCAGCATGAACCGGCGGCCCAACATCGTCCGCCTTAGAGCGATCCGACTTGGGGAAGAGCTCATTGTAGCCCCCGAGCCCGCCGTTGTGAAGCCTGTAGACCGACTCTGTTTCTCCGCTTGAAGATTCGTCCTCTTAGTAAACGAGAGGTTCCTGTGATCTGGAAGCTTCTAGATCCATACCTTGAGTAAAGCCCACGAAGACGTGCTTCCGGCCCGGGCTAACGCGGGCGGGTTGCACACTACGAGTAGGTTGTAGACGCCGAGCCGGCTCGACGAGGTTCGTGCAGACGTCCGGCCCGGGTGTTGCTCCGTCAACTTTTCCGATGAACACATGGATCCCACCGAATGGAACCCGGAAGCCATACTCCACAGAGTCGGCGTCAAGCCCCCAATCGACGTCGTCGATGTAGAGCCGGCCACGACAACTCTTGCTCATCCTGCCAACCACGTATCCCTCGAGCCCCGGGAGAGAGCCCTTTGAGAACTCAACACCACCAAGCGCAAGCCCCACGGTGGGCGCCAACTATCGTGGTTTTGTCATGGCAGATGTCCGGGTAAACGGACTTCGGTTCGAGGCCATTGCTAACGTGATGGACTCAAAGGGGGTTGATGGGGACGAAAGACATTGATTTATCCAGGTTCGGCCCCTCAACTCGAGGTAATAGCATACGTCCTGCTTGTGTTTGTATTGCTTGACGTATCGATTACAAGGGAGTTGAAGCTTGACCTAGTATTTGACAACCTGATCACTAAGTCGCCCCGGGTCTACCTTTATATAGGAGGTCCAGACCACGAGTCATACAATTGGTAACCGACTCTCATTGTCTACTCGAGTCTTCGTCTATCTTCTTGTCCAAGTTGACCCCGAGCGGCTTACACACCTGGGTCTTCTGGGCCACTGTCCGGTCCACCATATGAGCCGCCAAGCTTCCTGGGCTTTAGGACCACCGGCTCACCTTGGGCTAGTGTATGAGCCGCCAAGCATAACCCGGAGCCCTTAGGGCGGGTCATACCGCGGGGTTATATCCCCAATAGTAGGTCATCGAGTACAAATGGACCTTTAAGATGAAGACAGACACTGATGGTAAATGTCACCATTTGTAAAGCTCGACTTGTCACAAAGAAGTTTCCGCCAAGTTCAAGGAGTTGACTATGATGAGACCTTCTCACCCGTAGTGATGCTAAAAGTCTGTTGGAATTATGTTAGCAGTTGCTGCATTTTTCAATTACGAAATTTGGCAGATGGATGTCAAAACATCGTTTCCTTAATGGTTTACTTGAAGAAAGGTTCTATGTGATACAACCAGAAGGTTTTGTCAGTCCTAAGGATGCTATAAGGTGTGTGAGCTACATCAATCCTTCTATGGGTTGGAGCAAGCATTTCGGAGTTGGAATATACGCTTTGATGAGGTGATCAAAGTTTTTGAGTCTATACAAAGTTTATGAGAAACTTGTATTTACAATAAAGTGAGTGGGAGCACTATAGAATTTTTGATAAGCATATGTGGTTGACATATTATTGATCGAAAATGATGTAGAATTTCTGGAAAGCATAAACGGTTGTTTGAAAAGAGCTTTTCAAAGGAAGACCTAGATAAAGCTACCTAATTGTTGAGCATCAAGATATATAGAGATAGATCAAGATGCTTGATGAGACTTTCAATGAGTACATACCTAGACAATATTTTGAAAGGGTTCAAAATGGATCAGTCAAAGAAGGAGTTCTTGCCTAGTTTGTAAGGTGTGGAGTCGAGTGAGACTCAAAGCTCGACCACGGCAAAAGAAAGAGAAAAGACGAAGGTCGTCCCCTATGCTTTATCCATAGGCTCTATATAGTGTGCCATGTTGTGTACCGCACCTGTTTGTGCCTTGCCATGAGTCTGTCAAGGGGTACAAGAGTGATCCAAGAGTGGATCACTGGACAGCGATCAAGTTTATCCTTAGTAACTAAAATAGTAAGGAAATGTTTCTCGATTATGGAGGTGATAAAGAGTTCGTCATAAAGAGTTACGTTGATGCAAGCTTTAACACCAATTCGGATGACTCTTAGTAGCAATCCGGATACGTATAGTGGAGTAGCCATTTGGAATAGCTCCAACTGGAGTGTGGTAGCAGTGTTTACAGTATGACATAGAGATTTGCAAAGTACACACGGATCTGAATGTCACAGACCCGTTGACTGAAAGACCTCTCTCACATGCAAAGCGTGATCAAGCCCCAGAACTCACTGGGAGTAAGATTCATAACAATGCGAATCACATGGTGATGTGAACTAGATTATTGACTCTAGTGCAAGTGGGAGACTATTGGAAATATGCCCTAGAGGCAATAATAAATTAGTTATTATCATATTTCCTTGTTCATGATAACCATTTATTATCCATGCTAGAATTGTATTGATCGGAAACTCAAATACATGTGTGGATACATAGACAACACCATGTCCCTAGTATGCCTCTAATGGACTAGATCGTTGATCAAAGATGGTTAAGGTTTCCTAGCCATGGACATGAGATGCCATTTGATAACGAGATCACATCATTAGGAGAATGATGTGATGGACAATACCCAAACTATAAACGTAGCATATGATCGTTACAGTTTATTGCTACAGTTTTCTGCATGTCAAGTATCTCTTCCTATGACCATGAGATCATGCAACTCACTGACATCGGAGGAGTACCTTGTGTGTATGAAACGTTGCAACGTAACTGGGTGACTATAAAGGTGCTCTAAAGGTATCTCCGATGGTGTCTGTTGGGTTGGCATGGATCAAGACTAGGATTTGTTACTCCGTGTGACAGAGAGGTATCTCAGGGCCCACTCGGTAATACAACATCACAATTAGCCTTGCAAGCAATGTGACTAAGTGTTAGCCATGGGATCTTGTATTACGAAACAAGTTAAAGAGACTTGCCGTAACGAGATTGAACTAGGTATGGAGATGTCGACGATCAAATCTTGGGCAAGTAACATACCAAAGAACAAAGGGAACAACTGAATCCTTGACATAGAGGTTCAACCGATAAAGATCTTTGTAGAATATGTAGGAACTAATATGGGCATCCAGGTCCCGCTATTGGTTATTGACCGTAGAGGTGTCTCGGCCATGTCTACATAGTTCTCGAACACGCATGGTCTGCACACTTAAGGTTCAGTGACGTTTCGGTAGTATAGAGTTATGTATGGTGGTGACCGAAGGTTGTTTGGAGTCCCGGATGATATTCCAGACATCATGAGAAGCTCCGGAATAGTCTAGAGGTAAAGATTGATGTATAGGAAGTCCTATTTTGGTCACCGGAAAAGTTTCGGGCCCATTAGTAGTGTACCGGGAGTGCCGGCAGGGTGCCGGGGGACCGTCGGGAGGGGTGTCTTGACCCAAAGGACCTCATGGGCTGTGGGAGGATTCAAAACAGCCCCTGGTGGGATGGACTAAGGCCCCACTAAGGCCAGTGCAGTTGGGGGTGGGAAAACCCAAAAGGTGGAGAGGTGGAAAGAGTTTCCAAGTGGAAAGGAGGAATCCTACTCCTAATAGGATTGGAGTAGGACTCCTCCACCTCCAATTTCGACCAAACCTTGAGGGTTTGAGGCTGCCTCCTCTCCTCCCTCCCTCCCTCCCTCCTATATATACTAGAGGATTTAGAGGGAAAAGCTAACCCTAATAGCCATGTGCTACCCTCTCCTCTAGATTGTAGTTTCTCCTCTAGATCGTTTCAACGGTGCTTAGGCGAAGCCCTGTTGGAATTGTTCCACCACCATCGCCGCCACACCGTCGCACTTCCAGAGAACTCATCTAGATCTCCACTCCCTCTTTCTGGATAAAGAAGACAGAGATCGTCATCGAGCTATACGTGTGCTGAACGCGAAGGTGCCGTCCGTTCGGCGCTAGATCAGAAGGACCGTGACCAAGATCGCGAGACGATTCGTGATTGGATCGTGATGAGATCACGGGACGGATCGTATATGATCGTGGGACGGATCGTGACGGGATCATGGGACGCTCGGCAATTTGGATCGCGAAGACGTTCGACTACATCAACCGTATTTCTTAACGCTTCCCGCTTAGCGATCTACAAGGGTATGTAGATCCACTCTCCCTCTCGTAGATGCTCATCGCCATGGATAGATCTTGCGTGTGCGTAGGAAAATTTTGTTTCCCATGCAACGTTCCCCAACAGGGAGCTCTAAGCAGGTTCAAGCTGTGGAAGACATCAGCTTGACGGGAGGGAGCACAGGAGGCGTGGGCAATGATCAAGACCCGCTACATCGGATTTGACCCCGAGCGGATGGCTCGGGTTGGTCCCGTGGGATCGGATGGTCAAGAAGTGCCCCTCCACCTGGTGTATGACCAAGTGATGCCTGCCGCCTGCCTTTCATAGGAAGAATGTTCCCTAGACACCATAATCGATAACTTAGATCGACAACTGTCATGGTTTTATCATGGCAGATGTCCGAGGACTTATGTTCGAGGCCATCGCCAAGGTGATGGACTCAAAGGGGTTGGTTGGGACGAAGGACACGAGTTTACCCAGGTTCGTCCCCTCAAGATGAGGTAAAAGCCTATGTCCTGCTTGCGTTGTATTGATTGGAGTATCGATTACAAGGGAGCGGAATCGCTTGACCTAGTTCTCGATCGATTGGTTCCCGTCTAAGTCGCCTCGGGGCTCGCCCTTATATAGGAGGCCAAGACCACGAGTTACAAGTCTCATACCGATACTTACAATGTATCTGACTCTGTCTCTATGTCGCCTTGCCTTCCTGGGCAAGCCGTCTCCGGGCGGCTTAACCACCTGGGTCTTCATACCTTCTTGCTCTGGGCCTCGCCTAGGCCCATCTTGGTAAATCGCCATATGTCTAAACTTACGTCTCCAGGCCCATCGGCCTCGGTCTGGTATATGAGCCGCCAGGTATAACCCGGCCCCACCTGGGTAGGTCTCACCATGGGGTTATATCCCGAACATTAGGCCCCAGGTTGATTTGAGCTTGCTCATGTCAATCGTCCATTTTACTTGGCGGCGAGTCTCTTCCTTCAACACCTGAAAGTAAGAAATGTAACCCGCCATGACGTCATATTGGATATGCCAAAAAGATTCCCTGACGACCACAACGGATCTTTCATTACTAAACCGATGGCTCGAAAATCGAGGCGTCCGTTTCGGCCACCTGGATTCCCGTGTCCGTTTCCTTCCTTTCAGCCTCTTAAATAGGATCGCGAATAGTCCTTCTCATTTCCTCCACAACCTGCGCCTCTTCTTATTCCTCTCGATGCCGCCGCCCCCAAGCTCTCTCGCTCCGGTGAATCACCTGCGCCGTCATCGCCCGAGGCCGTTGCATCGACCTGAACGGACCAGAGCATCATCCGCGCCCGTCGCATTTCCTCTGATACATCCTTCTTCGTTCCCCAGATCTGTAGTTTAGGGTAGTGAATCCACGGAGTTCTTCTGTCTGCTAGAACACGAGCTCTTCGTAATGTCAGTCGACATGTAGATCAGCGAACCTGACAAGTATTCCTTTTCCACTGTGATGAATCATAGGAAACCAAAAAATAGTGCAATACAGATCCGTAGTTGCCCCCCTTTTACTGTCTTCGACCGCTTGCCAGTTCCTCCGTTCGTCGTTAGGTTTAGAATAAACTTGCTTTTTTCCTTTGTCTGTAGATCTGCACTTATATAGCTAGAATGTGAAACCTGTTTTCCATACTTAGCAGTATTTTGCTCCATTGCCCTGCAACGTAACCCGCCATTAAACTTCCGGCTTTCGCCCTGAACTACACGGGTGGCTCAGCCTCATAGAACTTAGATTTCATCATCCGCCATTAGCTTGTCTATCACGTTCTAACTCGCCACGCGCTATCACTTTCCACAACTTTTAGGACACCATTATGCCTCGTGCATCCAATTCCTGTAACCAGGTTGGCTCTGCCATTACTGAAGAGTTTTTGAAGGACTTCGTAGAAGCAACGACTTTGCCAAGAAAAAATGTCATTCACTGGCGGGTTCCAGGCAGAGAAAAGAAACCCATCCCCCAAGAGGGCGAAGTGGTTGTATTCGCAGACCACCTTATACGCGGTTTCAGTATGCCCGGCTCAAAATTCTTCCGAGATGTCCTTCACTTCTTCAAGCTACATCCTCAGGATATTGCGCCTAATTCTGTCTCAAACATGTGCAACTTTCAAATTCTCTATGAAGTTTACTTACAAGAAGATTCGTCTGTTGACCTCTTTCACGAGTTCTTCTATGCAAACCGCTAGAAAGAAGTGGCAGCTAGCCCAAGCTTGAAGCTTGGTGGGATCTCCATCCAAAGAATATGAGACATGAGCTTTCCGGCTGTTCGGATGCCAAGTCATCCCAAAGACTAGAACAAAACCTAGTTTTATTGCAAAGATACATCTCCAGACGGATAACGTCCACTGCCAGGTTATTGCCCGTCCCGACTCAAGAGAACAATTGAACTCCCTGACCGGATGTCAGCCTCTAAATGAGAGAAATATCCTCTGACTTACGCCAATATTAAATCCCTCATGGCCAACGGTCTGACAAGGATTGATCTGACCCGTTGCTGGGTCTCCTGGCGAGTCATGCCTCTAAGCCGGAGAAACGGCCTCATTTGCGAATATACGGGTGATGCCAACGATCCCCTTTGTTTTAACTCTACCACTTTGTCAGAAGACAACATTGTTGTTGCTGCCAAAAGCCTTATCCATGAATCCCAAGATTCTTGCTGCGCCATTGGATTACCACCTTTCTACGCCGCAAACCCAGCCCCAGATGTAAGGGCAACTATCGACCTCCTGACTTCCATGTTTAGCTATCCATGTATGTTTTATGATCTTTACCCTCTTTTGGCTGCTTTTACTTCCAAGCGAACTCTGGTTTCTGGAAAAAGAAGTATGTTCCTCCTCCAAAGAAGTTGAAGGAAAAGGCCGTCGGCTGAAAGAACAAACCTGCACCTCAAGAACAGCCTGAGGCTGATGACTCAGAGGTAAAACTTGACTCTCTTGGCCGTCTCTTCATATACCTTACTAACGACCATCACTTCATAGGACGAGACGGAGATAAGCCACGCCAACGCCCCTGAGGTAACTTACATCTCATCTGACTCAGAACATCTTGCACCATAGAAGATATGGCGGGTCATCCGAAAAGTCCCCTTTTCTCATCCTCTTGTTTACTTATACCCCAACTTTCTTTTGAAAAAGCAACACAAGTCTCCCGACGCCAGACCCGGAGCACCAGCTCTGAAGACCTTATGGCCGGGTTATCTCACTCTCCGGTTCAGCGGAAACGGCCAGCTGAGGTATTTGTTTCACTTGGCTTAATTTTTTCAATCTTGCCTTACAACTTTACTCTGTCTTTACAATGCTTTAACTGCTTTTAGGAATCACCTCCTTCTTCAGGTGACTCTACGGAAACCAAGCTATCGCCTCTGAAGATCAACCCAGAGTATGTGCTTTCATACTTGCATCCTATCCTTTGTTATCCTTTAAATTTTATATAACAACTTTCTATGCCTTCCACGGCTCAAGCAAAGCGAAGGAAAACCGTCAGGTCTACCTCGCCCCCCCACTGGCCAAGAACCGGAGGCTGCTAAGTCGGACTCTCCGGTTGCACATGTTGATCCTTCTACTGCCTCAAAGGATACACCCGAAGATGCTCATCATTCTGCCGAGCCAGCGGCTCATGAGACGGCCACTGAGAGTCCTCCAAGGACCAATTCTAAGCCGCCAAGCCCTTCAACGGCTGCCAATGATTCAATTATTCCAGATGTCATCATCACCGGGACCGACTTTCAAACTCCTGAACCTCGTGTGTTGACAAAGCACACTGAGAAAATCGAAGCCTCTGACAAGCTGGACCTTGAGCTCCCCGTGCTGGAGAAGCTAAATGCTGATGAGATGCCGGCTATCTGATCCACCTCAACACGAGTCGAAACATGGAACCCGAGCTCATCAACTTGATGAAGAAAAAATATGAGGTACTCTTTCCTTTACATATATCCTTATGTAGCCCCCAAGAGCCGGTTTAGTATTTGTCAATGGTAAGCCGGGTCTTCCAATCCATGCCTTGAGTAGGAACACTTAACCTGTATCCCCCAAGTATCAGCTTAATATGTGAATATTGAGCTGGCACTCAATTTTAAGTAGTTGATCCACTATAGCCCCCAAGTTCGGGTCAGTATAGAAATAATGGGCCGAATTTCATCATGTAAAGAGCCAAATGTAGCCCCCAAGTACCGGCTTATCTTTGACAAATATGAGCCGGAACTTCAATGTAGACTTGAATAAAGAGAAAATTGTAGCCCCCAAGTGCTGGCTTATCTTTGACAAATATGAGCCGGAACTTCAATGTAGACTTGAATAGAGAGCCAATTGTAGCCCCCAAGTGCCGGCTTAGCTTGATAAAGCTGATCCAGGACTTACTTTGTGATTTGTAATTTGTAGTCTTGGAGAGCAAATAGACATTAGCCCCCACGTGCCGGCTTAACTTGATAAAGATGAGCCGGAACATACTTGTAGTCTTGGAGAGCAAATAGACATTACCCCCAAGTGTCAAGTATATTGCTTGCAATCTGCTAGAGACTTGCATTATATTTGTTCATTTAACCATCTGACGACATGCTATCCTGGCGACTTAGCTTTCTTGTACCTTTGTTTGTCACAGGAAGCTTTAAATAATGTTGAGTCTGAATTGACCGGCTTGAAGAGCAATCTGGCCTCCCAACAGGCCGCTAGGAGTGCAGCGGAAGAGAAGTGTTGGCTTGCGATCGAAGAGCTTGTAAAAGCTAAAGCTGATTTCTCCGCCTTCCAAAAAGCTGCTGAGACGGAGAAAACTGCCCTGGCTCAGCGCGCAGATAATGCAGATCAACGGCTCATGGAAGTATCCGATGAACTGCACGCCCTGAAACGCCATATTGCAAAGATGTCTGCTGCCATCTTTGGTAAGTACTTTAGCCAGTATCCTTGTATGAAGATTTATATAGGTGGCTTATAACAAAACTCCGTCTTATACAGGTCCAAGGATCCGTCAACTCGCTGCTGACAGTCTGTTGTCTCTGAAAGCCGTCTATACTCTCTCGGAACAGTTGTAATGTGGAACACTCTGCACCATCAAAGTGATGCTTAACAAAGAGAGTATCTCACAGTCCATGAAGGGACTTATAGAAATGTTGTCCACTCTACCCAAGCAAATCCAGGAACTCAAGAAATCATCCGCCAGAAAGGGAGCCATTGCGGCCATAAGCCAGGCTTTAGCCTTCGCCCCAGAGCTAACTCCCGAGGAGATGAAGGACGGGTTTCCATCAAAGAAGGACGACGGCTCAGAATTCACAGAAGCCGACTACGCACGTTGCATGAAGGCCTCCAGAATCCTTGCATCGGTGCTGGCGGAAGAAGTGAACCTATCAACATATTAGGCGACTTACAATGTCAAGAATAAGCAAGTGTGTGGCCCCACCTTCAAAGCCACAGACTTAATTCCTGCACGCCGTAAGCACTTCTTTGCTCCTGAGCTTGACCCGTCCCCCCTCTTTGAAGAGGAAACCTTTGAAGCTTTAACCAACTGCAACTGGGACGTGGACAATCTCTAGATCGAAGAGGTCGAAGACCCGGCGCAGGGTGACCCACCGTTCAGCTGAGTCCATTGATAACGCCATGGATAATCCGGCTCTCGTGACCCGTCGAACTTTGGGGCGTGTAAAAAACTTTAAGTCATTGCTTTTGAGCTCTATGGAGAGCATTGTAATAGGCTATTAGTAAAACTTTGTCTTGCCTGAACTGTGCCATCGTGCACATAGGAAATCACACTGCTTTAACATATTGTATCTGCTTTGTGCTCCAATTCATACTACATGTCGTGGCGGCTCTTCTTGAGATAACCAACCTATGGAAACAGAATATGTTCCATACTGTTTAGTAGGGCAGCTTAGAACCGCACAACCCGGAGATGTTATATCTTTCCGGATTTGAATTTTTTTTTAACTCATGTGCCGGTTCTTCTAGGTGGACTTGCTAATTAAAACTCCTAACTAGTACAGGGTCTCTATCGAGATTGGTCGTCCTTATTTAGAACAGCTCAGGGTCTCTAAGCGACATTAACTAATAGGAAGTGTAGCATCCCAGAGAGAGACACGGCAGGGCATGAGTACCCTGGTAGCTCAAAAAACTGCCTCTCACGTGACATAAATCCGTCGTTTGAACCTTAAACAGTTCAGGGTCTTTCAAAGGATTGATTGTCTAAGAGTACGAATGGGCCACATAGTGGAGAGTTGGCGGTAGATGAGAGAGTTTATCCTCGCTTTCCATAAGCCAGCCCTCACGTGACAAGAAATCGCCGGTTTAACCTTAACCAGTACAGGGTCTCTAACGAGATTGGCCGTCAATTTCTTTGAACCGGCTTAGGGTCTCTAGGCGATATTAACTGGTAAGAGTTCGACGGGTCACCTGGTAGAGCGGCAAGTTGCAAATGGGCAGGTTTAACTCTGGCGGCTTAAGAGCCGATCAAGAGGGTATGTAAGCTAAACCTAGTGGGTTGGAAGCCCCCAAATGACCTTTGTTGACGAAATCAACTGTTTGGCTTGAGAGCAGATCGATAGGGTGTGATAAGCTAAACCCAGCGGGTTGGAAGCCCCCTAGACGACCTTTGTTGATGAAATCAACTGTTTGGCTTGAGAGCCGATCGATAGGGTGTGATAAGCTAAACCCAGCGGGTTGGAAGCCCCCTAGACGACCTCTTTTACACAATTGAGATATATGAAACGGCAGAGGCCCCGGCTTGCAGAGATGCCTACTTTATTCATATATATATATATATATATGATAAGTACAATGATGGTGTACAATGTCGAGTCTGAACAATTCAGGTGTAGTAAGGCCGCAGATGAGCTATGTTCCACGGCCGGCGGGTCTCCTGCCCAGAAGTAATTGAGTCATCCCGAACGTCAATGAGGTAATATGACCTGTTGTTGAGATTCTTGCTGACCACGAAAGGCCCTTCCCACGGAGGGGACAACTTGTGTGCATCCGTCTGATCTTGAATCAACCTCAACACTAAGTCGCCTTCTTGAAACGTCCTGGTCTGAACTCTGTGGCTATGGTAGCAACGCAGGTCTTGCTGATAGATCGCCAATCGAGCCGCCGCGAGATCACGTTCTTCCTCCAAAGCATCCAATGCATCTTGACGTGCTATTTCGTTATCTTCCTCAATGTAAGCCGCCACTCGTGGCGAGTCATGATGGATATCGCTTGGTAATACGGCTTCTGTGCCATAAACCATGAAGAAAGGTGTATATCCTGTTGATCTGTTGGGAGTGGTTCAGATGCTCCATAAGACGGATGGCAACTCCTCCACCCAACAACCCGGTGTGCACTGCAAAGGAAACATAAGCCGGGGTTTGATGCCTCTCATGATTTCCTGGTTAGCATGTTCTGCCTGACCATTTGATTGCGGATGAGCCACCACAGAAACATCATGTCGGATGTGCTCATTTTCACAGAACACTTGCATAGCCCCCTTGGATAAGTTTGTGCCATTACCTGTGATGATACTATGAGGATAACCGAAGCGATAGATCAACTTCTTAATAAATTGAACCGACGTAACCGCGTCACACTTGCTGACCGGCTCAGCTTCTACCTACTTGGTAAATTTATCCACCGCCACCAAGAGGTGGGTCTTCTTGTCCTTGGATCTCTTGAAAGGTCCGACCATATCAAGCCCTCAGACTGCAAACGACCAAGTAATTGGAATCATGCGCAACTCTTGAGCCGGGACGTGAGTACGCCGACCGAAATTCTGACATCCATCGCACTTGTGAACCAAATTCTCTGCATCTTTATGAGCCATCAGCCAAAAGAAACCATGTCAAAAAGCCTTGGCCACCAGAGATTTTGAGCCAGCATGATGACCACAATCGCCAGCATGAATTTCACTCAAGATTCCCTTGCCCTCTTCAGGTGAAACACAACGTTGGAAGACGCGAGTGATGCTACACTTATGTAACTCACCATTGATTATAGTCATAGACTGAGACCGCCTGGTGATCTGTCTAGCCAGATTTTCATCATCAGGTAACTCGTCGTGAGTCAAGTACGCCTAGTAAGGCACGGTCGAGTCAGGAATAGCATGTAGAGACGCCACCAACTGTCCCTCCGGGTCAGGTACAGCCAAGTCTTCCTCCGAAGGTAATTGAACCGACGGGTGATGCAATACATCTAAGAAAACGTTAGGCGGTACCGGCTTACGCTGAGAACCCAACCTTCATAGGGCATCAGTCGCCTTGTTCCTGCAACGATCAATACGATCCACCTGATAACTCTTGAAATGACCAACGATGACATCCACCGCCTGATGATAAGCCGCCATCCAAGGGTCCTTAGAATCCCAAGTGCCTGAAACTTGCTGGGCCACCAAGTCTGAGTCGCCGAGACCCCCGGCTCAGGTTCATCTCCTTAGCCACCCGGAGGCCATGAAGCAGAGCTTCGTACTCAGTTGCATTATTAGTGCAAGGAAACATCAACCTTAACACATGACAGAACTTGTCACCTTTGGGGGAAGTCAAGACAACTCCTGCCCCCGATCCTTCCAGCTGCCTGGACCCATCAAAGTGGATTGTCCAATATGTGTTATCCGGCTTTTCCTCGGGCGCTTGACACTCTGTCCAGTCATTTATGAAATCCACCAGGGCTTGAGACTTGACCGTCCTGCGAGGCACGTATTTTAGATTAAGAGGTCTGAGCTCCAATGCCCACTTAGCAACTCTGCCGGTGGCCTCTCTGTTTTGAATTATGTCTCCCAATGGGGCAGAGCTAACCACTGTAATCTGGTGCCCCAGGAAGTAATGCTTCAGTTTACGATTGGCCATGAACACCCCATATACTAGCTTCTGCCAATGAGGATCTCTCTGCTTGGACTCTGTTAGGACTTCACTAATGTAATAAACCGGCCTTTGAACCAGATATTCCTTCCCTGCCTCCTTACGCTCCACAACGATAGCGGCGCTGACTGCCCTGTTATTAGCCGCCACATATAAGAGCAAAGGTTCCTTCTCAGCCTGAGCTGCTAGAACTGGCGGCTCTGTGAGCTGCCTCTTGAGGGCCTCAAATGCTTCACCCGCCGATGTACTCCAGACAAAGTTGTCTATCTTCTTCATCATCTGGTACAAAGGGATGGCCTTCTCACCAAGGCGGCTTATGAACCGGCTTAATGCAGCGATCCGTCCCGCCAGGTGCTGAACATCATTGATGCATGCCGTCTTAGACAGGGAAGTGATAGCCTTGATCTTATCTGGATTAGCCTCAATGCCACACTCAGAGACTAGGAATCCCAAGAGCTTGCCTACAGGAACACTGAAAACACACTTAGCCAGGTTAAGCATCATCTTGTAGACTCGTAAGTTGTCAAAGTCTCCTTCAGGTCGTCAAGCAGAGTCTCCTTCTTCCTGGACTTGATCACAATGTCATCTACATATGCATGAACGTTGCGCCCAATTTGGCTGTGAAGACAATTTTGCACACAACGGCGGTAAGTCACCTGGGCACTCTTGACCTCGAAAGGCATAGATACATAGCAGAAGGCACCAAAAGGCGTGATGAAAGTCGTCTTCTCTTGGTCCTTGACTGCCATCTTGATCTGATGATAGCTAGAATAAGCATCCAGGAAACATAAGCTCTCACAACCCGTCGTTGCATCGATGATCTGGTCGATATGGGGAGAGAAAACGGGTTAGCCGGACAGGCTTTATTAAGATCCGTGTAATCCACACACATAGGCCACATGCCGTTCTTCTTAAGCACTAGCACCAGGTTAGCAAGCCACTCTGGGTGAAACACTTCAACGATGAAACCTGTCGCCAGGAGCCGGGCTACCTCTTCCCCAATGGCCTTGCGCCTCTCTTCATTGAACCGCCGTAGAAACTGTTTGACCGGCTTAAACTTAGGATCCACACTAAGGTGGTGCTCAGTGAACTCTCTCGGTATACCCGACATGTCAGAAGGCTTCCATGCAAAGATTTCTTGATTCTCATGGATGAATTCGATGAGGGCGCTTTCCTATTTGGGATCCATATTGGCCCCAATAGTAAACTGTTGCGATGAGTTGCTTGGAGTAAAATCCACTAGCTTGGTGTCATCCGCCGAGAACTTGAGGGGCGGCTCAGATTCCGTGGTGGGTTTTTTGAGTGGAGTCATGTCTTCCAGGTCAACATTTTCCTTATAGAACTTGAGCTCTGCTTCCGCGCAACTTGACTCTGCATAAGCTGCATCTCCTTCCTCACACTCAATAGCCGTCTCTCGATCACCATGCACCGTAATCATTCCCTTTAGACCCGGCATCTTGAGCTGCAAGTACACATAACAAGGCCTAGCCATGAATTTGGTGTAAGCCGGACGTCCAAACAAAGCATGATACAGACTTTTGATCTTGATCGCCTCAAAGCAAAAGGTCTCTATCCTGTAGTTGTATTCGTCACCGAAGGCGACTTCCAAAGAAATCCTCCCCACCGAATAAGCTGACTTGCCAGGCACCACACCGTAAAAAACTGTTGAGGAAGGCTTAAGATCCTTATCAAGCTACTTCTTTCGACGGAAAGTGTCATAGTACAAAACATTGATGCTGCTCCCACCATCCATCAGCACCTTGGTAAACACGTATCCTCCAACTTGGGGGGCAACTACCAACGACAGCTGTCCTGGGTCATCAACACGTGGCGGGTGATCCTCTCTGCTCTAGGTTATGTCGTACTCTGACCACTTTAAGTACTGCAGGAGAGCCGGTGTGACGGCATTGACTAACCGCTTGCGCAACTTTTGGTCCCGCCTGTTAAGGCTGGTTATAAAAACAAGATACTGACCTAAGCTGAGTTGCTTCGGATTACTCTGGTATCCAGACTAGTTATTTTGATGCTGATTATTGCCATTGGTTTGCTGATGATGCCCTCCTTGGCAGCCCTGGCCCTGATAGCCGGATCCTAAGTCGCCGGGCCCCAAGCCGACACCTGACCTGCCTGGCCCTGAGCCGCCTGGCAGGCCTCCGCCATTGTTGTTATGCTGTCGCACACTATAATCCCGAAACTTGTGCATAATATGGCAATTTCTCCATGAGTGATTCACCACCTTATCGGGCCGACTGTGCTCCGGGCAAGGTTTATTGAGCATCTCCTCCAAATTAAAAAGGAGTTTTACCCTTATTAAAGGGTTGTCTGAAGTTCCCATTGCCTTTAGCATGATTGTTTCCGATGCTGGCATTGGCCACCAATTCTGACCCGCCGTCCAGATTCTTCCTCTTGCCTTGGTTGTCGTTGTTTGCTGGACCCTTACCATTGTTACTCTTCTTGCCCTGACCAAGCTTCTCCTCGTCAGAGCCTAGATCCTTCATATTGTCAGAGTCAGTGTACTTCGTGAGAGCCGCCATGAGCTCCCCCATGTCCAGGCACGAGCGCTTGAGCCGGCCAAGCTTCTGCTTCAGAGGCGTAAAGTGGCAATTCTTCTCTAGAATCAAAACTGCTTGAGCTGTCGTAATCTGTTCAGACGAGTGGATGATAGTTGAGACCCATCAGACCCAATGATTAGCTGACTCATTCTCCTGTTGCACACAATGATCCAAATCCACAATCGTCATGGGTTGCTTGCACGTTCCCTGGAAATTTTTGATGAACTTCGCCTTTAACTCGGCCCAGGAATTAATGGTGTTGGGTGGCAAGCCCTTCAACCACGTGCGAGCCGGCCCTTCCAGCATCATGATAAAATACTTGGCACACACTGTGTCGCTGACGTCTAACATCTCCATCGCTAGCTCATAGCTCTCAATCCATGCCTCTAGAGGCAGATCAGCAGTATAGTTGGGGACCTTGCGAGGGCCCTTGAAATCCTTCGGAAGACGTTCGTTCTGTAAAGCCAGCGCCAAGCACGGCACTCCCACGGCCCTGGTGTACTCCTGCTCCTACCGAGATAGAAGGTGCCGACTCTTGATGAGTCGCTGCCGTCGCCAGAGCCGCTTCCTCGCGCCGTGCCCTTGCCTGGTCCACCAGAGCCTGAGCATCCAGAACTGCCTAATCGTCTCGTGGTGGGTTCCGGTGTCGGTCACTGCTAGAAACCGCCGGCGACTCATAACGCCGGCTGAAGCTATGGCTGGGGATGGGGGTTGAGTGCACATGACTCCGGCTATAGGTGTATTTCTCCTGCTGGGCCATCATCGTCTGTAGGTATCCAATAGCGTCCCTCACCTCTTTCGTGAAGGGTGCCTTGTCTGGGATAGGAATCGTATCGAGTTGGGTCGCCGCCGCCACCATGTTCTCCACCGGGTTTGAATAGTGACCCGCCGGCGTTGGAAAAGCCATTGGTGAAGGCTGGTTCCGTCAGGGCGGGTTAGGGCACTGCTGTCGAGCCGCCGGCTGACTCTCTGGTGCTTTCGCGGTCCGTCCCACCCCTGGCGTCTTAAAAAGATTCATGGCCTCGAATTTTTTTGGCAAGCGAGACTGATGTCTCATCTGCTGAACCGCCGTCGTGGATTGCTGCTCCAGCTCAAGGCGGAAAGCGTTCGCCTTAAGGCGTTCTGCCTCTGCGTCCATCTGGGCTTTCAGCATGCTGATCCCTTGCTAGACTTCAGTCATCTGGTCCTTTATACTTGCAATCTCTGCGTTTCGGTCAGCTTGATTCTCAGGTGTGACCTCACTTGCCATCAGGGTTGTGAGCTCATTCATCAGATCCAGGAGAACTTGAGCCGGCGACGGGTCCGCCCCTGACCCGGCTGCCCCAGCGGTCGTACTGCTCGTGCCCGGTGCTGAACCGGCCATGAAGACGGCTGCATGCATCGGCGGCCCATAGTCCTCCGACTCATGGCACTCCGACCGGGGTAAAGCTCATCGTAGCCACCGAGCCTACCATTGTGAAGCGGGTAGATTGATTCCGTCTCTCCACTCGAAGACTTATCCTCCGAACAGACGAGAGTCTCCTATGACATCGACCCCTCTGGATCCGCGTCTTGAGTAAAACCGACGAAGACATGCTTCCTGCCCGGGTTAACACGGGCGGGTTGCATGCGCTGAGCGGGTTGTGTACGTTGGGCCGGCTCGACGATGTTGGTGCAGACGTCCGGCCCGGGCATAAATCCGCCGACCTTGCCGATGAAAACGTGGATCCCACCGAAGGGGACTCGAAAGCCATACTCGATAGAGTCGGCCCCGGGGCCCCAGTCGGCGTCGTCGATGTAGAGCTGGCCATGGCGACTCTTCGTCAGCCTGCCCACAGCGTATCCCTCGATCCCTAGAAGAGATCCCTTTGAGAACTCAACACCACCGAGCACTAGCCCCACGATGGGCGCCAACTGTCGTGGTTTTATCATGGCAGATGTCCGAGGACTTACATTCGAGGCCATCGCTAAGGTGATGGACTCAAAGGGGTTGGTCGGGACGAAGGACACGAGTTTACCCAGGTTCGGCCCCTTGAGATGAGGTAAAAGCCTACGTCATGCTTGTGTTGTATTGATTGGAGTATCGATTACAAGGGAGCGGATTCGCTTGACCTAGTTCTCGATTGATTGGTTCCCGTCTAAGTCGCCCCGGGTCTCGCCCTTATATAGGAGACCAAGACTACGGGTTACAAGTCTAATACTGACTCTTACAATGTATTCGACTCTATCTCTATGTCGCCTTGCCTTCCTGGGCAAGCCATCTCCGGGCGGCTTAACCGCCCGGGACTTCATGCCTTCTTGGTCTGGGCCTTGCCTGGGCCCATCTTGGTAAACCTCCATATGTCTAAGCTTACGTCTCCACGCCCATCGGCCTTGGTCTGGTATATGAGCCGCCAGGGATAACCCGGCCCCACCTGGGCAGGTCTCACCACGGGGTTATATCCCTAACAGCAGCCGAATGTGTAATTTTATATACTTTCGTACGAACAATCTATGTTGTAAACTCTGTCTTAACCGTCCATTGGCTTCTCCCTCCTGTGCGAAGAGCGTGGGAGTGTCCCTAGCAATCTGTTATTCCAAAAGAGTGAATTGTGTTTCGGGGACCAGACAATCCGGCCATACGGTACGAACAGACGGAAAGCACACAGAGAGATATGTTATATTACTACTTAGCGTCAGAAACATCTTCCAAGTAAACTAGTACCTCTATCGATACCTTTCTTTGGGCCCCTACGAAGATCGTAGGTAAAGGTCCACATACTGCTAGGATGCGGCTAAGGGTGATTTTTGGGAAAACGAACCCAAACAATGGCGATAATGGCCATAGCCATATTAAGTGCTTCTGTCATGGCCGAACAATTGTCTACGTATGATAGCTAGCTTTCGGCTTCACCCCTCTGAGGTACGTATCCAGATGACCTGGTCATAACAATCACAGAGGTGCTCCCTTTACCCTCTAGCCGAACAACCGGGAACGTAGAGGGTAAACACAGCAGCGAGGCAACCGAGCTTGGCAAAGTCTTAGTTCGAATTGATGCATATGATGGCTTGAACGTGACAAAGGAAACGTGTGTACACGATAAGTGTGAGTAAATACTTATAATATAAAAACATTGGCTTCGAGAAGAAGCCCTCAGGTGTTGTGTTCGGATTTAACACTTTATAGTGTATGTCGATAGCCTTAGTACAAGATCGGTTTGACCGAACATAGAAAAATAAATCAATCCTATCAAATAGAAAAGTGGGAAGGGAAGGAAAAGGAAAAAGGAAGGACGAGAAAAAAATATTGGAGAATTGGACGACACCGGTTTACCCGTAGAAGCGCCGAAGACGAGCTGCGTTCCATGGGTTTGGTTCGAGGGGATTGTCCGATGGGCTCCGAAGACGATAGGCTCCTCCCATGAGTACTTCATTGATGATGAAGGGCCCCTCCAATTTGGGGTTGAGTTTATGGTTCTGGTTCTCCGGGAGTTGTAGGACGAGTTCGCCTACGTTGTATGCTTTTGCCCTAACCTCCCTACTCCGGTAGCGTTGTGCTTGCTGCTGGTAAAACATAGAGCGAGCCTGAGCTATGTCATGCTTTCCTTCTAAGGCATCTAGGTCGTCCTGCCGATCCAACTCGACCTCCTTTTCCTCATACATGTGCACTCTTGGTGCGTCATGAATAATGTCGTAGGGGAGGACTACCTCAGCCCCGTAGACCATGAAGAACAATGTGTAACCCGTCGTCTATTCGGGGTGGTGCGCAGGCCCCATAAAACGGAGTCGAGCTCCTCCACCCAATGGCAGTTGGACTCATAAAGAAATCGGACCAAACGTGGCTTAATGTCGCTCATAATGAGACTATTTGCTCGTTCGACTTGTCCATTGGTTTGCGGATGATAGACTGATGCATAACCTAGCTTAATGCCCATTTTTGCGCACCAGTCCTTGACCTCTTGGGCTGTGAAACTGGATCCATTATTCATTATTATACTATGCGGGACACCATAACGGTGTACCACACCGGAGATAAAGTCGATCACTTGCCCAGACTTGGCCTATTTTACGGGATTTGCCTCTATCCATTTAGTGAACTTGTCGACCATGACCAGTAGGTATTTGTTCTTCTTGGTCCCCACTTTAAGAGGTCTGACCATGTCCAGCCCCCAGACCGCGAAAGGCCTAGTGATCAAAATAGTCCAAAGAGCTGTTTGGGGCATGTGACTTTGATTTGCAAAGAGTTGACACCCTACGCAATGTTTGACAAGTGACTCGGTGTCCGTACGATTTGTAGGCCAATAGAAACCGACTCGGAAGGCTTTGCTAACTAAGGCTCTTGCTGCAGCGTGGTGGCCGCCCATGCCTGGATGAACTTCGACTAGGATCTCCCATCCTTGTTCCTTGGATATGCATCGCTGTAATATTCCGGTGGTGCTTTTCTTGTATAACTCACCCTCGTGTACTTTGTAGGCTTTGGATCGCTGAACTATGCGTTGTGACTCTGTCTGGTCTTCGGGGAGTTCCTTGCGGAGAAGGTAAGCGAGGAAGGGCTCTGTCCATGGCGCAATTACTGCCATTACCTCATGAGCCGAAGGCGTTTCGTCCATGAAGGAGTTGCCGATGATTTGATCATCGGGTTCGTTTATAGGGGGACAACCTCGTCCGCCGTATTTAGACCGATGCCCTTGTCCTCATCATGCCACACCACGTATGGCTTGAAGAGCTGCTCTAGAAAGGTGTTTCTCGGGATAGGGTCGCGTTTGGCTCCCATAGGAGCCAATACGTCGGCGGCTTGGTTGTTGTCGTGAGCAACGTGGTGAAATTCCAACCCTTCGAACCGAGCAAATATTTTTAGGACGGCATTTCTGTATGTCGCCATCTTCGTGTTTTTTCGCGTTGAATTCGCCATTAATTTGGGAGATGGCCAAGTTGGAGTCTCCCCATACCTCCAACCATCGTATGCCCATTGATACTGCCATCCGAAGACCATGAAGGAGAGCTTCGTATTCGGCTGCATTGTTAGAGTCGGCATACATGATTTGTAACACGTATCGCACGTTGTCGCCTGTGGGGGATGTGAGGATAACTCCAGCCCCCAGTTCGTCCAAGGTTTTTGGATCCATTGAAGTACATTGTCCAATGGGAGTATGCGTTGTATTCCTTGGGGATCCCGGCCTCTATCCATTCAGCTAGGAAATCTACCAATACCTGAGATTTTATGGCACGGCATGGCTTATAGGTTATTTCAAAGGGAAGGAGCTCAATGGCCCACTTGGCTATGCATCCGGTGGCATCCCTATTGTTAATTATATTGTTTAGGGGACTTCAGATGCACTGCAACCGCACACTCTTGGAAGTAGTGTCTGAGTTTCCTTGATGCCATAAACATTGTGTAGGCTATCTTTTGGTAGTGCAAATATCTAGACTTGCACTGTGTTAGAACTTCTGACATGTAGTAGACCGGTTTTTGAGTCCAAAATTTGTGTCCTTCCTCATCTCGTTCAACGAAGAGCACCGTGTTGACCACTTGATTGGTGGCTGATATGTATATCAACATGGGCTCACCGGCGCTTGGTGTTGTGAGTATGGGATTGGTTGCTAGTAGTGCTTTAATTTCTTCTAGCGCAGCCGCTGCTCCGTCGGTCCACTCGAAGTTGTTGGTCCGTTTCAGCAGCTTATAGAGCGGTAAAGCTTTCTCTCCGAGGCGGGAGATAAAGCGTCTTAATGCCGCTACACACCCATCTAGCCTATGGACATGCTTCAGCTCTGTAGGAATTGCAAGTTCCGATAGGGCGCGGATCTTAGCTGAATTCGCTTCTATTCCTCTATGGGAGACAATGAATCCAATCAGCTTACCAGAAGGAACTCCAAATACACATTTTTCCGGATTGAGACGTATGTCATACTCGTGTAGACTGGCAAAGGTTTGCCATAGGTCGTCGATCAGCTGGCTGACATGTTTGGTCTTAACTACCACGTCATCCACGTATGCCTCGACTATCTTACCAACCTGAGTCGTGAGACACGTCTCGATCATGTGCTGGTATGTGCCCCCAACATTTTTTAGCCCAAAAGGCATCATGTTGAAGCAGAATGGCCCGTAGGGGGTGATGAATGTGGTTTCCGCTTGATCGTATTCCTTCATTTTAATCTAATGGTATCCGGAGTAAGTGTCAAGGAAACACAACGAATCATGTCCGGCTGTGGCATCAATGATCTGGTCTATGCGTGGTTAGGGGAAAGGGTCATTAGGGCAGGCTTTGTTGAGGTCTTTGAAATCGACACACAACCACCAGGACTTGTCTTTATTTGGTACCATCACCAGGTTTGCCAACCATTCGGGGTGCTTGATCTCCCGAATAAAACCGGGCTCTAACAATTTAGCTAATTCTTCCCCCATAGCTTGCCGTTTGGGTTCGGAGAAGCGACGTAGAGTCTGTTTAACGGGCTTAAAGCCTGCTATAATGTTCATACTGTGTTCGGCAAGCCTTCGTGGGATTTCGGGTATATCAGAAGGATGCCAGGCAAAAATGTCCCGATTTTCTCGAAGAAAATTCCGCAGTGCCTCATCCACAAGGGGATCGAGCTGGGCTCCGATGGATGCTGTCTTATTGGGGTCCGTCGGATGTACTTGAAACTTGATGATTTCCTCTGCGGGTTTGAAGGACGTGGACTTGGGCCTTTTGATAAGGATCACATCATCCTTGTTAACTGTTGACCGTAGTGTGATCAGTTCTTCTACAGCGAAAGTCTCAGCTAATGCCTCGAGCGCGAGTGTTGCCGTTTTGTTTTCTACCCGAAGGGGTATGTTGGGATCACTAGAGATTGTGATCACTCCATTTGGTCCTGGCATTTTAAGTTTCATGTAACTATAATGGGGTATAGCCTGGAGCTTTGTGAAGGCGTCACGTCCCAATAGGGCGTGATAGCCGCTTGGGAAGGGTACGACACGGAAGAGAAGTTATTTGGATCGGTAGTTTTCGGGTGTGTCGGACACAACGTCCATGACGATACGTCCGGAACAGCGTGCATGTTTCCCTAGAATGATTCCCCAGAAGGTTGTATTGCTATGTTCGATGCGAGATCGATCAAATTGAATTTTTTCCAAGGTGCCTTTATATATTAGGTTTCATTGTTCTTGATATAGGTTGCAATCCTACATGTCCTATTATTCTTCATAGACCTTTCCTTAGAACAATTGGTGCAATTATTGATATGAAGGAAGGAAATATTAGATTCCAATTCCCATTAAGGAAAGGCATGGAACACTTTCCTAGAAAGAAAATAAAATTACCTTATGAATCTATTATGAGAGCTACTTATGGATTGCATACCAAAGATGACAATACCTACATCTATTGTGTTTGGCCTAGCTAGGGGCGTTAAACAATAGCGCTTGTTGGGAGGCAGCCCAATTTTATTTTGTGTTCTGTTTTTAGTGTTTCCCACATTATTACTTCTGTAATAATTGTGTTTTGGTGTTTTAATTAGTTTTTGAGCCAAGTAAAACCTTTGGGGTGATCTAGGGTAGTTGTTGATTTGATCTAGCTAAAAAACAGAAACTTTTGCGCTCGGTCTAGAAAATTTCTAAATTTTTCAGAGAGTCGAATGAGTCTGAAATTTTTACACAAGATTTATATACAAATTTACCTGATTTTCCTAATGTTTCAGAATTTTTAGAGTTTCAGAAGTATTCGAAGTCTACAGATTGCTACAGACTGTTCTCTTTTTGACAGATTCTGTTTTCTTTGTGTTGTTTGCTTATTTTCATGTATCTATGGGTTGTATCGGGGGGTATGAACCATGGAGAAGTTTGAATAAAGTAGGTATTACACAAATATAAATAAAGGATGAGTTCACAACAGTACCTAAGTGGTGATTTATTTTTCTTGTACTAACGGATCTCATGAGTTTTCTGTTGAGTTTTGTGTTGTGAAGTTTTCAAGTTTTGGGTGAAGATTTGATGAACTATGGAATAAAGAGTGGCAACAGCCTAAGATTGGGGATGACCAAGGCACCCCAAGCCATATTTAAGGATACCAAAAAGCCTAATCTTGGGGATGCCCCGGAAGGCATCCCCTCTTTCGTCTTCAATCCATCGATAAATTTACTTGAGGCTATATTTTTATTCACCACATGATATGTGTTTTGCTTGGAGCGTCTTGTATGATATGAGTCTTTGCTTTTTAGTTTGCCACAGTCATCCTTGCTGCACACATATTTTTGAGAGGGACATGCTGAATCGTGAATTTATTAGAATACTCTATGTGCTTCACTTATATCTTTTGAGCTAGGCAATGTTGCTCTAGTGGTTCAATATAATGGGCATCCAAGAGGGATTTTAGTCCTAATATAATGGGCATCCAAGAGGGATATAATAAAAACTTTCATATTAAGTGCATGGAATACTATGAGAAGTTTTGATTCCTTGCATATAGTTTTGAGATAATAGAGATGGTAATATGAGAGTCATGCTAGTGAGTAGTTGTGAATTGGAAGAGATACTTGTGTTGAAGTTTGTGATTCCCGTAGCATGCACGTATGGTGAACCGTTATGTAACGAAGTCGGAGCATGATTTGTTTAATGATTGTCAACCTTTGTGTGAGGGTCGGGAGAGCGCGATGGTTAACTCCTACCAACCTATCCCCTAGGAGCATGTGTCTAATGCTTTGTTTAATAACTAATAGACTTTTGCAATAAGTATGTGAGTTCTTTATGACTAATGTTGAGTCCATGGATTATACGCACTCTCACCCTTCCACCTTTGCTAGCCTCTCTAGTACCGTGCAACTTTCGCCGGTACATCAAACCCACCTTCCTCAAAACAGCCACCATATATTTTCCTCAAAACAGCCACCATACCTACCTATTATGGCATTTCCATAGCCATTCCAAGATATATTGCCATGCAACTTCCACCGTTCCGTTTTTCATGACATGCACCATCACTTTAATCCTACATATAGAGTCATATTTTGTTCTAGGTATCGAGTTGTAATTTTCTTTTTGAGTTGTAAGTAAATAAAAGTATGATGATTTTCATTATTAGAGCATTGTTCCGTGTGAGGAAAGGATGATGGAAGCCATGACTCCCTCACAAGTTGGGATTAGTATCCGGACTTTACAAAAGAATAAAAGAGGCCAACAAAGCCCAAATAAATAATAAAAGAGGCCAAAGATGCCCACCAAAAAAGAAAAAATGAAAAAAAAGAAAAAGAAATGAGAAAAAGAGAGAAGGGACAATTGCTACTATCTTTTTCCACACTTGTGCTTCAAAGTAGCACCATGATCTTCATGATAGAGAGTCTCCTATTTTGTCACTTTCATATAACTAGTGGAATTTCTTTTTGCACGACCACTTAGTTTTCTTTTTGAGATTTCATACACTTATAGCTCTAAGTGCATTTGTTGCATGGCAATCCCTACTCACTCACATTAATATCTATCGATGGGCATCTCCATGGCCCGTTGATATGCCTAGTTGATGTGAGACTATCTTCTCCCTTTTTCCTTGCAACCTCCACCATATTCTATTCCACCTATAGTGTTATATCCATGGCTCACACTCATGTATTGTGTGAGAGTTGAAAACGTTTGAGAACACCAAAAGTGTGAAACAATTGTTGTCTTGTTCATCGGGGTTGTGCATGATCTAGATACTTTGTGTGGGGAAGATGGAGCATAGCCAGGCCATATGATTTTGTAGGGATAACTTTCTAAGGCCATGTTATTTCGAAAGGACACGATTTCCTTGTTGGTGTGCTCAAAGTATTACTATTTTTATGTCAATATTAGACTATTGGTTTGAATCTTATGGATCTGAATATTCATTCCACAATAAATAATATTACATGGATAAATATGTTAGGTAGCATTCCACATCAAAAATTCTGCTTTTATCATTTACCTACTCAAGGAAGAGCAGGAATTAAGCTTGGGGATGCTTGATACGTCTCCAACGTATCTATAATTTTTTATTGTTCCATGCTATTATATTATCTGTTTTGGATGTTTTGTATGCATTAATATGCTATTTTATACTATTTTTGGGACTCACCTATTAATCTAAAGCCTAGTGTCAGTTTCTGTTTTTTCCTTGGTTTTGAGTATTGCAGATAAGGAATATTAAATGGAGTCCAAACGGAATAAAATCTTCGGAATGATTTTTCTTGGACCAGAAGCAACCCAGAAGACTTGGAGATGAAGTCGGGAGAGCCGTCATGTGGCCACAAGCCATAGGGGTGCGCCCCTGGCTTGTGGGCCCACGGCAGCTCCCCTAACCCTATTTCTCGGCCTATAAATTCACAAGTATTCCCCAATACCAGAGGGAGTCACGAAAACACTTTTTCGCCGCCAGGAGCCTCGGTTCCCGTGAGATCCAATCTTGGAGCCTTTTCCGGTAATCTGCCGAAGGGGGATTCGATCACGGAGGGCATCTACATCAACTCCATTGCCCCTCCGATGATGCATGAGTAGTTCACCATAGACCTTCGGTCCATAGCTAGTAGCTAGATGGCTTCTTCTCTCTCTTTGCTCTTCAATACTATGGTCTTCATGATCTTCATGGAGATCTATCCAATGTAATACTCTTTTGCGGTGTGTTTGTCGAGATCCGATGAATTGTGGGTTTATGTTTAGATTATCTATGAATATCAATTGAGTCTTTTATGAATTCGTATATGCATGATTTCATATATTTGCAAGTCTCTTCGAGTTATTGGTTTGGTTTGGCCAACTAGATTGGTAATTCTTGCAACGCGAGAAGTGCTTAGTTTTGGGTTCAATCATGTGGTGTCCTCACCCAGTGACATAGTAGGGGTAGTGAGGCACATAGTATATTATTGCCACCCAGGATAAAAAGATGGGGTTTTCATCATATTGCTTGAGTTTATCCCTCTACATCATGTCATCTTACCTAATGTGTTACTCTGTTCTTCATGAACTTAATACTCTAGATGAAGGCAGGAGTCGGTCGATATGTGGAGTAATAGTAGTAGATGCAGAATCGTTTTGGTCTACTTGACATGGACATGATGCCTATATGCATAATCATTGCCTTGGATATCTCCATAATTATTCGCTTTTCTATCAATTGCTCGACAGTAAATTGTTTACCCACCGTAATACTTGCCATCATGAGAGAAGCCTCTAGTGAAACCTATGGCCCCCGAGTCTACTTTCCATAATATATTTCCAGATCTATAAACCAAAAATACCAAAAATACTTTGTTGCAATTTATTTACCTTTTACTTTTCCGTTCTTGTTTACATCTATCTGTCAGATCTAATCCTTGCAAATAACCGTGAAGGGATTGACAACCCCTTTATAGTGTTGGGTGCAAGAGTTTGATTGTTTGTGTAGGTGCATCCATTGGTAACTTGCTTGTTCCTCCTACTGGATTGATACCATGGTTCTCAACAACTAAGGGAAATACTTATCTACTTTGCTGCATCACCCTCTCCTCTTCGAGGGAAAACCAACGCAAGCTCAAGAGGTAGCAGAGTCTGGCCCAAAAGTGATGGACTGATTCTCCCTGTAATTGCTTGATATCCCGAAAGTCCAAGGACGTGGGTTTTGGTGCGATACCAGGATGATCGTCTTGGGTGGTGAGTGAGAAGAAATTCGATTCCACGCCACATTGAGTGTTCGGAATTATAGATTCTGAATCGTGTGGTAGGTCCCTAGCCCATGACGATTCGGCTCGAGGGTGATTTCTGGCATCTGATTAGCCGATGAAGTCTCGGTGATCAAAGACCGGGGTGTAGATTGTCTTTAGTTCTGGCTGTCGGGACAAATCCTTAGCTGGGCACTCGATGGTAGCGATAAGGTGGGTGACCGGAGGGCCATGAATCTCCATGTTATCAGGCCTGATCCTGAGCCGGTCATAGACCGTAACCTCGTCATTCGACATACGCATGGCTTCGATCTGATCGAACAACTCGTTTAAGAACGAGGCGATGGTAGGATGCATGTCGCTGAGGCGAGTAGATTCTATGAGCGGTGTGATGGTTCTGGAGTCACGCCAAAGCAGATCTGTGTTCCTTATAGAAGTGGGGCCTGATGTCTTCGAAGTCGAGGCGTCCGGACTTACAGGCTTCTCCTCCAAGGTCAAGGGTTCTATTAAAGCGAGTATTCCCCGTGAATCAGCGACGAACTCTAAGGTTCCGAACTTGATCCTCTGTTCGGGGGAAAGGCTTCCGATCTGGCCATGGTGACTGATCCGGATGGCGTGTGACAAGATGTCACCACCTGCGAGATTCTGATCGGAGGTGAGGATCCCCTGGATGCATATCTCGTTGCTCGTGTTGAGGCGAGCCATCGATTCCTTAGGTGTTCACAGAGGAACTCTCAATGAAAGCACCAATGTTGGTGTCAAAACCAGCGGATCTCGGGTAGGGGGGCCCAAACTGTGAGACTAGAATCGATGGTAACAGGAGACGAAGGGGACACGGATTTACCTAGGTTCGGACCCTCCTATGGAGGTAATACCCTACGTCTTGCTTGGTTGTATTGATGGTATGGGGGGTTAAAGAGTTGATCTACCTCGAGATCGAATAGATAGCCCTAGATGAGTTGTTCTGTATCTATAACATAAAACCCTCCAGTTTATATAGACACCAAGGGTACCTAGGGTTTACACATGGTCGGTTACATGCCGAAGAGATAAACATGCCTATCTACGGTCAACGACTTGGAGGATTAGTCATGGATCCTCGAGGCCTCCATCTTGATTACGATGACCCTGATCATCCAAAGCTCACCTTGCGGCCCATGGAGTTCGGCCCATAAGCAATAGGTCGTCTATCCGAGGACCCCCTAATCCAGGACTCCCTCAAAAGGCTAGAGAGATCGGTATCATTGTTGAACAACTCTTAGAGATCGAGGAATTCCCGCCGACGGATCTGAATGAACTAGCATGGAAATATGTCCTCGGGAACCCTCTGTAGTTTAAGTCTCCTGCTCAGCTCATTCGCCTGTAATTATCCTCACTATACTATTTTCTGTGTGTGACACCCTTGATTTCTGCTACAGTGATCATTGTAATTAAGCTACAGTGATGGCCAGGATTATGCTAATGCTTTTACTACTCCATGTGTGATCACTCTTAAATGAAAGCTCAATTCAAATTCCACTTCAAGAGCCCATGGAAATTTTATGGGATAAAATAGAATTTACAAACATCATGAGAGAAATGTTGCACCCTTGTTAAAAATCTCAAAACTAATGTCGTTAAGGAAAACAACATCACCAAGATTCCGGTGTGGCCCCCACCATTAATAACAGTAGCTGAAAGTATTTTTTAAATGCAATTAAATTCAAATGGGAGATGCAAACAAATTATAAAAATGCTCAAACTTGGTATGGCCTTTCAAAATAATGATTGTTATTTTGTGGACCATGTCACACAGTTTTGCTAAGGCAAATAGTGGCTAAAAATAATTAAAACAGAAATTACAAATAACAAAAATAGAAAAAAATAAGGGGAGGAATCCCCCCTTCCCACTGGGCCGGCCCCAACCGGCCCAACCCCACCAGCCCGCTCCCCTGTCGTTTCCCTCCTCTTTAGCGACCAGAGCGGTCGGTACAGAGTAGCGACCCCATGCATCGCTGTTGGAAATATGCCCTAGAGGTAATAATAAATTGGTTATTATCATATTTCCTTGTTCATGATAATCGTTTATTATCCATGTTATAATTGTGTTGATCGGAAACTCAGATACATGTGTGGATACATAGACAACACCATGTCCCTAGTATGCCTCTAATAGACTAGCTCGTTGATCAAAGATGGCTATGGTTTCCTAGTCATGGACATGAGATGTCATTTGATAACAGGATCATGTCATTAGGAGAATGATGTGATGGACAAGACCCAAACAACAAACGTAGCATATGATCGTGTTAGTTTGTTGCTACTGTTTTCTGCATGTCAAGTATTTGTTCCTATGACCATGAGATCATGCAACTCACTGAAACCGGAGGAGTACCTTGTGTGTATCAAACATTGCAATGTAACTGGGTGACTATAAAGGTGCTCTACAGGTATCTCCGAGGGTGTTTGTTGGGTTGGCATGGATTAAGACTAGGATTTGTTACTCCGTGTGACGGAGAGGTATCTCAGGGCCCACTCGATAATACAACATCACAATAAGCCTTGCAAGCAATGTGACTAAGTGTTAGTCATAGGATCTTGTATTACGGAATGAGTAAACAGACCTGCTGGTAACGAGGTTGAACTAGGTATGGAGATACCGACGATCGAATCTCGGGCAAGTAACATACCGAAGAACAAAGGGAACATCATACGGGATTAACTGAATCCTTGACATAGAGGTTCAACCGATAAAGATCTTCGTAGAATATGTAGGAACCAATATGGGCATCTAGGTCCTCCTATTGGTTATTGACCGTAGAGGTGTCTCGGTCATGTCTACATAGTTCTCGAACCCGCAGGGTCTGCACACTTAAGGTTCGGTGACACTTCGGTAGTATAGAGTTATGTATGGTGGTGATCGAAGGTTGTTTGGAGTCCCGAATGAGATCCCGGACATCATGAGGAGCTCCGGAATGGTCCGGAGGTAAATATTTATATATAGGAAGTCTTTGTTTTGGTCGCCGGAAAAGTTTCGGGCTCATCGGTAGTGTACCGGGAGTGCCGGTAGTGTACCGGGGGACCATCGGGAGAGGTATTTCGACCCAAGAGGCTACATGGGCTGTGGGAGGAGGTAAACCATCCCATGGTGGGCTGGCCTAAGCTTCCTCTAAGGGCCCATGCGGCTGGAGTGGTGTGAGAAGGAAAAAATCCAAAGGTGGAGAGGTGGAAACCCTGCTGGAATAGATCCACCACCATCGCCGCAACACCGTCGTCCTAACGGAGAACTCATCTACCTCTCCACTCCCTCTTGCTGGATCAAGAAGGCGGAGATCATCATCGAGTTGTACGTGTGCTAAACGCGGAGGTGCCGTCCGTTCGGCGCTAGATCGGAAGGACCATGATCAAGATCGCGAGACGGATCGTGATGAGATCGCGGGACGGATCGTGATGAGTTCGCAGGACGGATCATGCTTGGATCGCGGGACGGATCGTGATGAGATCGCGGGACGCTCGGAGATTTGGATCGCGAAGACGTTCGACTACACCAACCGCGTTTCTTAACGCTTCCCGCTTAGCGATCTACAAGGGTATGTAGATCCACTCTCCCTCTCGTAGATGCTCATCACCATGGATAGATCTTGCATGTGCGTAGGAAATTTTTTGTTTCCCATGCAACGTTCCCCAACAGTGGCATCATGAGCTAGGTCTATGTGTAGATGAGATCTCGAGTAGAACACAAAGAGTTTGTGGGCGTTGATGCTTAGATTGCTTCCTCCCTTGGTCGTATTTTGGTTCAGCGGTATTGTGGGATGAAGCGGCCCGGACCAACCTTACTCATACGCTTACGAGAGACCGGTTCCATCGACTGACGTGTAACTTCGTCGCACAAAGATGGCTGGCGGGTGTCTGTTTCTCCTACTTTAGTTGGATTGGATTCGACTAAGGCGGTCCTTGAGAAGGTTGAAAAGCAACTTATGTATCACCGTTGTGGTTTATGCATAGGTGAGAATTGTTCTTGCTAGATACCCATAGCAGCCACTAAAACATGCAACAAAAATTAGGGGACGTCTAACTTGTTTTTGCAAGGTATGTTGTGATGTGATATGGCCAATTACATGATGAGATATATGTGATGTATGAGATGATCATGTGTTGTATAGAATATCACGACTTGCATGTCGATGAGTACAGCAACCGGCAGGAGCCATAGGGTTGTCTTTAATTATTGTATGACCTGCATGTCAATCATTAAGCGCTATGTAATGCTTTACTTTACCGCTAAACAGTAGCAATAGTAGTCGAAACATGTTGGGCGCAACAACCCCGATGGTGACACGTTGATGGAGATCAAGATGATGGAGATCATGGTGTCATGCCGGTGACGATGGAGATCATGTCGGTGCTTTTAAGATGGAGATCAAAAGCACAAGTTCATGGCCATATCATGTCACTTATGATTTGCATGTGATGTTAATCCTTTTATGCACCTTGTTTTGCTTAGGACGATGGTAGCACTATAAGGTGATCCCTCACTTTAATTTCAAGATAAATTGTGTTCTCCCCGAGTGTGCACCATTGCGAAAGTTCATCGTGTCAAGACACCACGTGATGATCAGGTGTGATAGACTCTACGTTCACATACAATGGGTGCAAGCCAGTGTTGCACATGCAGAACACTCGGGTTAAACTTGACGAGCCTAGCATGTACAGACATGGCCTCGGAACACAAGAGACCGAATGGTCGAACATGAGTCATATAGTAGATAAGATCAACATGATGATGTTCACCATTGAAACCACCTCAACTCACGTGATGATCGGACTTGAGTTGGTGAATTTGGATCATATATCACTCGAATGACCGGAGGGATGTCAATTTGAGTGGGAGTTCTTAAGTAATATGATTAATTGAACTCATTATCATGAACATAGTCAGTAGTGTCTTCGCAAAATTCTGTTGTAGATTACTAGCTCACGTTGTAGCTCCCTTGAATTTTTATATGTTCCTAGATAAATAGAGTTGAAAGATGATGGTAGCAATATTGCGGACTGGCTCTGTGATCTGAGGATTGTCCTCATTGCTGCACAGAAGGCTTATGTCCTTAATGCATCGCTCGGTGCGCCAACCCCTCTAGCGTCGTTTGTAGATGTTGTGAACATCTAACATGCATGTTCTGATGACTACTTGATAGTTTAGTGTGTCATGCATTACGGCTTAGAATTGAGGCTCCGAAACGTTTTGAACGTCAAGGAACATATGAGATGTTCTAAGAGCTGAAATTAGGATCTCAGGCTCGTGCCCGTGTTGCGAGATATGAGATCTCCAACGAGATTCTTTGTCTGCAAGATGAAGGACAATAGCTCAATCGTTGAGCATGTGCTCAGATTGTCTGGGTGCTACAATCCCTTGAATCGAGTGGGAGTTAATCTTCCAGATAAGATAGTGATTGATATAGTTCTCCAAGTCCCTGTCACTAAGCTACTAGGACTTGGTGATGAACTATAAAATACCAGGGATAGAAATAATGATCCCTGAGCTATTCATGATGTTTGACATCGCGAAGGTAGAAATCAAGAAGGAGCGTCAAGTATTGATGGTTAGTAAAAGCCACTAGTTTCGAGAAGGGCAAGGGCAAGGAGGGAAACTTCATGTATGGCAAGACAGTTGCTGCTCCAGTGAAGCAACCCAAAGTTGAACCCAAACCCGAGACTAAGTGCTTCGATTATGAGGAGAGCGGTCGCTGAAGCGGAACAACCCTAGATACTTGGTAGATAAGAAGGTTGGCAACGTCAACAGAAGTATATTTGATATACGTGTTATTGATGTGTACCTTGCTAGTACTAATAGTAGCACCTGGGTATTGGATACCGGTTCGGTTGCTAAACGTTAGTAACTCGAAGTAAAAGCTACGGAATAAACAGAGACTAGGTAAGGGTGAGGTGATGATGTGTGTTGGAAATGTTTCCAAGGTTGATGTGATCGACATCGCACCCTCTCTCTACCTTCGGGATTAGTGATGAACCTAAATAAATGTTATTTGGTGTTTTGCGTTGAGCATGAACATGATTAGATCGTGTTTATTGCAACACGGTTATTCATTTAAGTTAGAGAATAATTGTTATTCTCTTTACATGAATAATACCTTCAATGGTCATGCACCCGGTGAGAATGGTTTGTTGCATCTTGATCGTAGTAATACACTTGTCCATAACATTGATGCCAAAAGATAGAAAGTTAATAATGATAGTACCACATACTTGTGGCACTGCCGCTAAATGTCATATTGGTATAAAGCGCATGAAGAAACTCCATGTAATGGATCTTCGGACTCATTCGATTTCGAATCGGTTGAGACATGCGAACCATGCCTCTTGGGCAAGATGACTAAGGACCACATTTTTCGGATTGATGGAGCGGGCAAGTGATTTATTGGAAATGATACATGTTGATGTATGCAATCCAATGAGTCTTGTAGCATGCGGTGGATATTGTTATTTTCTTACCTTCACAGATGATTTGAGTAGATATAGTGTATGTTTACTTAATGAAACACAAGTCTGAATCGTTTGAAAAGTTCAAGAAAATTCAGAGTGAAGTTTAAGATCATCGTGACAAGAAGATAAAAATGTCTGCGATATGATCGTGGAGGTGAATATCTGAGTTACAAGTTTGGCATACAACTTTAGACAATGTGAAAGTTGTTTCACAACTCACGCCACCTGGAACATCACACTGTGATGGTGTGTCCAAATGTCATAGTCGTGCTCTATTGGATATGGTGCGGGCTATGATGTCTCTTATCATATTGCTACTATAGTTTTGGGGTTATGCATTAGATACAACTACATTCACTTTAAATAGGGCACCATCTAAATCCATTGAGATGACACTGTGTGAATTATGGTTTGATAGAAACCTAAGCTATCATTTCTTAATGTTTGGGGCTGTGACGCTTGTGTGGAAAAATGTTTTCACCTAATGAGCTCGAACCCAAAGCGGACAAATGCATCTTCATAGACTACCCTAAGAACAGTTGGGTGAACCTTATATCTCAGATCCAAGCATAGTGTTTGTTGCTAAAACAGGTCCTTTCCCGAGAAAAAGTTTCTCTCGAAAGAATTGAGTGGGAGGAAGATAGAACTTGATGAGGTTGTTGAACCTTTGTTTCAACCAGAGAGTAGCGCAACGCTGAAAGATGTTTCTGTGGAACCTACGTCAGTTGAAGAGGAAGTAAATGATGATGATCATGAAGCTTCGGATCAAGTTAGTATCAAACCTCGTAGGTCGACAAGGATGCGTACTGCTCCTGAGTGGTATGACAACCCTGTCTTGGAGGTCATGTTGTTGGACAACGATGAACCTACGAGATATGGAGAAGCGATGATGGGCCTAGATTCCGACAAATGGTTAGAGGCCATGAAATCCGAGAAAGGATCCATGTATGAAAACCACGTATAGACTTTGGTAGACTTGCTCATTGGACGGCAGGTCGTCGAGTACAAATGGACCTTTGAGATGAAGACATACGCTGATGGTAAATGTCACCATTTATAAAGCTCGACTTGTCACAAAGAAGTTTCTGACAAGTTCAAAGAGTTGACTGCGATGAGACTTTCTCACTCGTAGCGATGCTAAAGTCTGTTGGAATTATGTTAGCAGTTGCTGCATTTTTCAATTATGAAATCTGGCAGATGGATGAAAAAACATCGTTTCCTTAATAGTTTACTTGAGGAAAAGTTGTATGTGATACAACCAGAAGGTTTTGTCAGTCCTAAGGATGCTAAAAGGTGAGCAAGCTTCAGTGATCCTTCTATGGACTGAAGCAAGCATCTCAGCGTTGGAATATACACTTTGATGAGGTGATCAAAGTTTTTGAGTCTATACAAAGTTTATGAGAAACTTGTATTTACAATAAAGTGAGTGGGAGCACTACAGAGTTTCTGATAAGCATATGTGGTTGACATATTATTGATCAAAAATGATGTAGAATTTCTGGAAAGCATAAAGGGTTGTTTGGAAGGAGTTTTTCAAAGGAAGGCGTGGATAAAGCTACCTAATTGTTGAGCATCAAGATCTATAGAGATAGATCAAGATGCTTCATGAGACTATGAATGAGTACATACCTTGACAAGATTTTGAAAGAGTTCAAAATGGATTTGTCAGAGAGAAGTGTTCTCGCCTGCTTTGTAAGGTGTGAAGTTCAGTGAGACTCAAAGCTCTACCCCGGCAGAAGAAAGAGAAAGGACGAATGTTGTCCCCTATGCCTTAGCCATATGCTCTGTATAGTATGCCATGTTGTGTACCGCACCTGTGTGTGCCTTGCCATGAGTCCGTCAAGGGGTACAAGAGTGATCCAGGAGTGGATCACTAGACAGCGGTCAAGATCATCCTTAGTAACTGAAAGACTAAGGAAATGTTTCTCATTTATGGAGGTAAGAAAGAGTTCGTCGTAAAGAGTTACATCGGTGCAAACTTTGACACCAATCCGGATGACTCTTAGTAGCAATCCGGATACGTATAGTAGAGCAGCCATTTGGAATAGCTCCAAGTGGAGTGTGGTAGCAGTGTTTATAGTTTGACATTGAGATTTGCAAAGTACACACGGATCTAAATGCCGCAGACCCGTTGACTATAAGACCTCTCTCACATCCAAAGCATGATCGAGCCCCAGAACTCATTGGGTGTTAGATTCATAACAATGTGAATCACATGGTGATGTGAACTAGATTATTGACTAGTGCAAGTAGGAGACTGTTGGACATATGCCCTAGAGGCAATAATAAATTGGTTATTAACATATTTCCTTGTTCATGATAATTGTTTATTATCCATGCTATAATTGTGTTGATCGGAAACTCAGATACATGTGTGGATACATAGACAACACCATGTCCCTAGTATGCCTCTGATGGAATAGCTCATTGATCAAATATGGTTAAGGTTTCCTAGCCATGGACATGAGATGTCATTTGATAACGGGATCACATCATTAGGAGAATGATGTGATGGACAAGACCCAAACTATAAACGTAGAATATGATCGTGTCAGTTTATTGCTACAGTTTTCTGCATGTCAAGTATCTGTTCCTATGACCATGAGATCATGCAACTCACTGAAACCGGAGGAGTACCTTGTGTGTATCAAACGTCGCAATGTAACTAGTTGACTATAAAGGTGCTCTACAGGTATCTCCAAGGGTGTTTGTTTGGTTGGCATGGATTAAGACTGGGATTTGTTACTCCGTGTGATGGAGAGGTATCTCAGGGCCCACTCTATAATACAACATCACAACAAGCCTTTCAAGCAATGTGACTAAGTTTTAGTCACGGGATCTTGTATTACGAAACGAGTAAAGAGACTTGCCAGTAACGAGGTTGAACTAGGTATGGAGATACCGACGATCGAATCTCGAGCAAGTAACATACCGAAGAACAAAGGGAACATCATACGGGATTAACTAAATCCTTGACATAGAGGTTCGACCGATAAAGATATTCATAGAATATGTAGGAATCAATAAGGGCATCCAGGTCCCGCTATTGGTTATTGACCGTAGAGGTGTCTCGGTCATGTCTACATAGTTCTCGAACCCGCAGGGTCTGCACACTTAAGGTTCGGTGATGTTTTGGTAGTATAGAGTTATGTATGGTGGTGACCAAAGGCTGTTCGGAGTCCCAAATGAGATCCCGGATGTCACGGGGGGCTCCGAAATGGTCCGGAGGTAAAGATTTATATATAGGAAGTCCTGTTTTGGTCGCCGGAAAAGTTTCGGGCTCATCGATAGTGTACCGGGAGTGCCGGGAGTGTACCCGGGGACCATCGCGAGAGGTATTTCGACCCAAGAGGCTACATGGGCTGTGGGAGGAGGTAAACCATCCCCTGGTGGGCTGTCCTAAGCCTCCTCTAAGGGCCCATGCAGATGGAGTGGTTTGAGAAGGAAAAAATCCAAAGGTGGAGAGGTGGAAAGAGTTTCCAAGTGGAAAGGAGGAATCCTACTCCTAATAGGACTGGAGTAGGACTCCTCCACCTCCAATTTCGACCAAACCTTGAGGGTTTGAGGCTGCCTCCTCCCCTCCCTCCGTCCTATATATACTTGAGGATTTAGAGGAAATAGCGAACCCTAATAGCCACGTGCTACCTCTCCTCTAGATCGCAGTTTCTCCTCTAGATTGGTTTTCAGCGGTGCTTAGGCGAGGCCCTGCTGGAATAGCTCCACCACCATCGCCGCAACACCGTTGCGCTGACAGAGAACTCATCTACCTCTCTGATCCCTCTTGGTGGATCAAGACGGCATAGATCATCATTGAGCTATACGTGTGCTGAACGAGGAGGTGCCGACCGTTCGGCGCTAGATCGGAAGGACCGTGATCAAGATCGCGAGACGGATCGTGATGAGATCGCGGGACGGGTCATGATGAGTTCGCGGAATGGATCGTGATTGGATCGCGGGACGGGTCGTGATGAGATCGCGGGACGCTCAGAGATTTGGATCGCAAAGACGTTCAACTACACCAACCGCGTTTCTTAACGCTTCCCGCTTAGCGATCTACAAGGGTATGTAGATCCACTCACCCTCTCGTAGATACTCATCACCATGGATAGATCTTGCGTGTGCGTAGGAAATTTTTTGTTTTCCATGCAACGTTCCCCAATAGGCGCCCCCGGCGCCGTGGAGGATAAGAACGGCCCCATGGCCTCCCTCTCACTCCCCCGAAACCCTAGCCCCCCTCCAGATCCCTGTTTCGCGCTCCCCTGTCCCCTCCCCCTGTAACCGAGCGCAGCCATGGCGCGGCCGCCGTAGAGCTTGCGGCCACAGCCACCCCCGAGCCCCGCTGAGATACCAGCGAACTCTACCACGACCTCCTCGGCCTCTCCGACCACGAGCCCGAGCTCCTGCACCTCTGCATCACCGTCCTCGCGTCGACTTCTTCCTTGGGCACCCGAGCTCGCCGTCGTCGATTCCGTCGCCATCAAGCCCTCCTCGAGCCACCGTGAACGGCAACACCCCGCTGTGAGCTCCGTCCTCCTTCTCCTCTCTTCCCCGCGACGAACCCGACCTCATAGCGCTAGTTTTCACCGGAGCCCGAGCACTCAGCTGCCTGACCTCGTTGTCGGCGACCATCCGGCGACCATTTGGTCACGCCATCGCTACCAATTGACTCTACGCAACACGTAGGCCCGCACCATACCCGTAGGAAGCTCGGTAGCGCCCTGGTTAGCTCAACGTCGTCACCGCCCGAAGCTGCCTCCGCCAAGCTTGACGCCGGCGAGGCCACAGGCCATCGCAGCCCCTCCCGACGCCTTGAACGGATCGGCGACAGCACAAGCTTCCGGACGCAAGAAAAACGAGCCAATTTGGTGCACTGCACACGATTTCCGAGCCTTCCCGCGATTCGGGAGCTCGCTGGAGCATCGACGACGGCTAAACGCCGGCCAACGCCGAGCTGGCGCCCCTGGGGCCACCCCCAGGGTCGCTGCCAGTGGGGCCCCTGGCCCAAGTTGACTGGGTTGACCCAGTCAACTAGGCTGACTAGGTTGACCAGCCACTAACATGTGGGGCCTTTTCCCAGTGTCTATGACATATGGGCCCCACCCTGTTAGGTGTTTAATTAGTAAATAGAATAATTAAATGAATTAAATTGCCTAGTCAGTCACTGACAGATGGGTCCCACTATTAATTAAACATATTTAGTTTAATTTAATAAACTAGAATTGGACTGTGTCAATGACATGTGGCCCCCACATGTCAGGTTTGACTCTGGTCAGCTAGAGTTCACTGCTGATGCAGTGATGATGTGATGCTGATGTCATAAAGCATTTTTTGAATTAATAATAATCTTTTAAATTCCAGAAATTAACAAAAAAAATAGAAAAACATATCTTTTGAACCGTAGCTCAGATGAAAATAATTTATATATGAAAGTTGATTAGAAAAATCCCACGAATCCAAATATGCCATTCATTCATGTGTCACATGCTCCTAGCATGACGAACATGGAACTTTCCCCTCCGATTCGACTGTCCGATAAATCCGCATACCCGGGAAATATCGTCAGGTATTCTCCCGCTCCGTCTGATGCGTGTAGTATTGCATTAGTGCATACCTAGCTCTGCAATAATACCATGTCATGCATCGTGGTGCACCTATTTGCTTTATATTTATTGTTTCTTGCCCCCTCTTTTCTCCGCTAGACCCCGAGACTGACGTTGCTGCCGAGTACAACTACGTCCCTGACGACCAGCCTTTTGCAGCAGAGCAGCAAGGCAAGCAGCCCCCCTTGAGCATTCCGATACCGCCTATTCTTTCCCTCTTATTCTTGCATTAGATTTTTGCTACTATATTAGTTAGCTCCTATTGTGATGCATAGCCTGTTTTTGATGAACTGCTACTATTCTTGTAATCAAACCAACTGCTTAGTATAGGTTGGTTAGTGAATCCCCAGTGACCCCCTTAGTCCCAGTTGCCCCTGCTTCTTCATCGACAACCCGACGACTCGACGACTCGAAGACTCGGTCAACCGACCGACAAGCCAGGCCCCTCACATCACCGCACTCCCCTTAGTTGTGTGACTCTACGGTGCTATTATCGAGTACCAAGAGTGACACCTCGTGAAGTACTCATGATGCTAGCCCTGTAGTGTAGCTAGTCGGGCGTGGTTATCGAGGGTGATTCCTCCTTCACCATTAGCGATGATGTCTCTGTCATGTGACCCCTCAAGTGTGGGACCATCGAGGGTGATTCCTCTAAAGTCCACCATGGTGGTTACATCGAGCGGGGACTGTTGAGGCTGATTCCTCAGTTCCCGCCTTGAAGGTTTATACACAAAGTTACTATGACCTGGTTACAGAAACATGTTGGTGACAGGTCGGCCCCAAGGGTACCCGTGTGAGAAAAATTTGGTGGGATGCACTGTAAGGCATCTGAAGACTTGGTGGGGTGCGCCGATAAGGCACCCGAGGGTTATTGGCGGGGCGACGGACTGCATTATGGTTCGCGCTTGCCCCGCATTAATAAAATGCTAATGGGTTGGGTACTTGATCTGAGTTAGGTCGTTGGCCTTAATACGCACTAACCTTCACGTGGGAGAAGTTATGGGAACTCAGCATCGTTGTATCAGCCGAAGCTCTTCGGACATCAGCAATGGAGCGGCACGCGCCGGATTGGGCTGGAAGGTATAGCTCCCGGACTGAGTGTACTAGGTCTGCTTCCGGCCGCGTACGCATCATGCAGGAGTGCAAATGGCGATTGGCCCATGACCCCTGCGTGCATAGGATTTAGACCGGCGGGCTGGCCTCTTCGTTGTGTCTAGGTGGGGCAAAGACGTTTTGATATCCCGAGGTCGGGCATGACCCAGAAAAGTGTGTTCGGTCGGAGGTGATTCAAGCATGCGGGGAATATGTGGTGCACCCCTGCAGGGATGATAATCTATTCTAATAGTCGTGTCCACGGTAGAAAGACGATTTGGAGTTGTACCTTGGCCTTATACAACTACAATTGTGACTCTAAATTGAATGTGGCTCCAAGATTGCTTCCTCGCAGGGAGTCGAGGAAGAATCTCTGAGCGTGGTTACTTAATAAAATTGCTACAATTAATATGACTATATATGAGATACCAGTCTACTCTCTTCTAATGCTGCAAGGTGCTGAAGATGCTAGTCTTCGATAGGACTAGACCTTCCCCTCATTCTTGCTTTCTGCACTCAGTCCAGATATAACCCCACCCCTTAATAATGATGCATATTTAGTATAGTTCTGATGTCAGTCTTGCGAGTACTTTGGATGAGTAATCACCGCTGCTTTGCTTTCTCTTTCCCCCTCGATTCGATTCTGCTTTCAAACTATGGAGCCCAGGAGATGGAGTACGCCAGAGACAACTACTAAACCACCGCAGGAGCCTACTACTACGTGGAGGCGGCCCCTGACCAGCAGTAGGATAGGAGGTTCCCAGGAAGGAGGCCTCGCCTCTTTCGATCCGTGTTATGTTTGTGCTAGCCTTCTTAAGGCAAAACTTGTTTAACTTATGTCTGTACTCAGATATTATTTGCTTCCGCTGACTCGTGCTTGTCGAGCTTTGTATTCGAGCCCTCGAGGCCTCTGGCTTGTAATATGAAGCTGTATGACTTTAATTCGTGTCTAGTGTTGTGTTGTGATATCAATCAGTGAGTCCCTAATCTTTGTCGTACGCATTGCATGTATGTTTAATGTACGGTCGAAATTGGGGGCGTCACAAGTTGGTATCAGAGCCGACTGCATGTAGGTAGCCCCCTTTCCAACTCCTTGACCGAAGTTGAGTCTAGTACTTGAAAAACTTTTACTAACATAGTTGTGTGGCTTACGGGCCCACATCTCAATCGGGTGATATTAGGATCTTTTATTCCTCGTCTATACTCTGGGTTCTGATCTCTCTTCTTTTTCGGGTTAAAGATTTTACTAACTCTGACTCTAGGTTCTCGTAACTGCTACTCCAGGAGAGCCATAATTCCAGAGGATCACCTGCTTCGTCAGAAGATTCTTAAGATACCCTTTTAATGTTTTCCGAGAACTTGTGCTCATCGCCTTTTGCAATTCCCTACCACCGATATATCCCTATGGATGACTACTTGCACTTGTCTTTCATCCAATATTTTCTCATGGCTCTTCTTATTACAAGATTCCCCGAAATACCCTCCGTTGTCCCGAGAATCCTTTGAGTTTACGGCCTTGCAGTTTTATTCTGCATGAAAACCCTTACGGTTAATTCCTCACATTTATCGAGGATCCGTTCTTCTCAATTGTTCATATGTCTCACAAAATTCTTCTGAATGCTTTTCGATCTTTCGAAAATCCTCTGCAGCCTATTGCTCATCTACTTGCGCTATGGTTAATTCCATATGTCTAGCAATATTCATTAAATCCTTTGTGGTCATCATCTAATCTTATTGATTCAACATGTGTGTGAATGCACGCAATCGTCAGTTTTTCCTCATAAATTATCGTTCCCGCCTGGACATCTTTCCGAACCTGAGTTGGTTCTCGACAAGTCAACCTTAATTGATTGTCCATCTAATTCCATTCAACTTACTTGTATTTGATCGGAGCATCTATTTCCGATACACCAATTTGGAAATCTTAATTCCTTTGGTTAGTTAAGCATCAAATTAATTGGATATTCTATGATCTGATGCATTGCTTTCTTTCTCCCTTTGATCGAGCATCGATATTCACATCAGGTCCTTTGTGGAACGCCAGACCCAATGTTGGGTTATTATCTGATAGCATCCTTCGCATTAAAATTCGTGTGGTGTTCTTCCCCTGATACATGATGCCATTGGTATACTGTGTCTTCTCCCTCTGATAAGTTGTATCCTATGCTTTCGTCAGCCATGCTCTGTTTTCAAGCATGTGTTAATTACTCTTGAAGCTTGTGGTATATGTTCCTAAGATGCCACGATGGGTTGGACTTATGCCTTACTTAATCCGTATGAACTCGAGAGTTTTCACGAGTCCTACTCTTCTGGTGTTTTGCCGGATAATCTTTCAAAACTACAACCTGATTTGATACTTTGCAACCGTGGTTCTGACCATGACTGTTCTTCTTTGATACCATTTTTAGACCAGTTTAAGCACTTGCCTTCTACGGATCAATACATTTGTCCAAGCTTTAATTCTGACCTACATCCTAGTATTACCCCTTGGTATCTCCAGAAAATCATGGAGCTACCTAACTTCTTATAAGCTCCTCATCAGCTATGTTTTCCTTCATTGATTCCAGTTTCCTCGTGTTCTGAGTTGTCAAACACTCAAGGACATTGATATCTGAATCGAGTGCGCATTGGGATTCAACAACTCTTGGTAATCTTCTTTGATTATGAGTAAGTACTCAATCATGTCTTTCCAAGTTGCTAGACCTACATCATTATCGTCATGCTAGAGCTTGACCATACTATCTATGTCCTCCATCCCGGAAGCACAATTCCAACAATGCATCAAGCTTACATCGGTCTGACAACGACATGTTGGTTGTCTGGAAATGCAATTTCAATTTGGAGCTAGCACTCTTATCTGTGGTTCCGATAACTTTTTGCTTCACCATTTCTTTGCTTGATGTCATCGCTGATCGATTACATCTTCATGAGCTTCTCAACAAATGTGTCGTGATCCTCATCAGCATTCTGGGCTCTCCTAGGATATATATTAAATTCATGATGAGAGTAGCATCCTTGTCCTTGGTAGTTGGTATTGTCGTTGGCGACATCCTTGCCTACCTTCCACGCGCCGACTTAGTCTTATTTGGTTGAACCTTAAGTTCCTGTTAGCTATCTTGTTTTATGTTCTATCTTGGAGTTTTACCACATTTTGTCGAGAATGTCATAAGATTTGCACATGCCTTAAGAATTCTTGATATAGTAATACTTCTCGCCACCTCCTTTCAATTCTTGGTACCCTTTTTGTTTCTAACCGGAATACTAACAAATGGACCATGTGTAAATTCAACACTTATGGCATAGCAACTCTATTACCTGGGAGTTAATGAACAATAAGTCCATTCTTAGTGTGTTGGCTATTGGATCAGCATTCTAACATTGGTCGTGCTACTTAGTCCGGATCATGGGTGCACCTTTCGAGTAATATTTAATTGTGGGTGTTTTCCCTCGGGCATACCTCAATATGTCATCTTGTTTGACCAATGCTATCACATTGTTCACTCTATCATGGAAATCCATATTTATGGAATCCTCGACGAATTGTTGCTGAGCCCATCAGCCACATCCTGTTCTTCTTCGTGGTTCATGATGAACATTGAAACTAGTGTTGGAAGCCTTGAAAGCATTATCTTTGTGTCTAGATCATGAAGAGTATGTTTGATAAAGAAGTGTTTTTCTCTAAGCTCACGTCCATCTTGTTGTCTTGATTATGAGAAAATTTTGTTTCGCTTCCTCTCGAATCGTCCCAATTCATTCATGCATGTGTGAAGTATCCTATGGTTTTATAGATTTGCTACCTTCACTCCATATGTGTATTTCCTAGCACGCCAAGCGACTAATTGGTTTGATCTGGGAAAATAAGTCCTACGTAAAAGCTAGTCCAGACTTACACATGGAACTTTGATATCCTCTATGGCAGTTCCCAACCAGAGCTTGGTTGCATTCCATCCTAAAAACTTCCATGTGGGAACGAATGTCTTGACATTGTGTTCATATGTCTTGCAATCTGACTCATGATTCAGGGCTTGCTTCCATCGTTCATTCCAAGATTCTTGCAACATCGTCTCGTAGGTCTGTGTTGCATCCTTTTCTTCTTAGGCCTGCTATGTCTGAAGTATCCTCACACTAACCAGATCTGAATCTCGGGCAGATACGATGGTTGGATCTTTTCCAAGAATTATGACATTGGTCCTTATTAACCCGGTAAGATGAATTCTTGCATAGCACACTTGGACGGAGGACCTATAGTTGTAGTATCTTGTTCAACAAGATTAGCCTTTTCTCCCATGAGGAAATTGTAAGGCTTATGTTATAAGTTGTTCCTGATGGATCCTTTGTGTCCCTAACGGCTGATCTTTCCTGATGACCATGTCGATGCTTCCCTGAAGCATGGTCGTGATACTCCAATCATCAACAAGAACATAGGAAACGCAATGCTAAATGTTTCTTGACCAATTATCCAAACGCCATTGTATGGGTAATATCATGAATTCCTCCCCCCCCTTACCTAAATGGTGATGTACTTGATGTCCTGTCACATACACCATGCTCCTTTTGTCTTTGGGAAAGATATACTCCTAAAACTTGAGTATAACCACATTTTCCTTTCCATCGGTTTTTTTAATGTGATGAACACATTTTCCTTTCCATTGGTCTGGTTGATCTAATAATCACATTTTCCTTTCCATTGGTTTGTTTAACCTTTCTTGAGATTGTATGATCTAAGCAGTAATAATTCTCTGCTTAGGTAAACACCTCGGTGAACAAGTCTGTCAGTAGATCTTGTTACTATTGTTGATAACATTCTGGTAACCGCCGGTGGACGAGAACTTTGCCTATAGGTCCACCTCATTTCTACGAGCAGGAAAATGGTCCTATTCGTCCCCCGCCCTTGGTACCGACGTTGTTGCCAACATATCTGACCAGCTATCCTCTGACAAGTCTTCTTTCATGACCGTGCAAGTTGTCAACGCTCTTCCTGCTCTTAACCACATGGTTGGCCCATAACCCTTAGTTCCACAGGATCGAAACCTGACTCTCCCGTACATCTTTAATTCCAAAGTATCCTTTGCACTTGGCTTCGTACGTAATTTCCGAGCCACCGACCAAGGGACGATCTATTCTAATATCAGACGTGATATCTATTCTCTTGCTCTGAACTTCTCCCCTTTTTCTTCATCTGATCAGGCATCGAATGATTGCCTACCCGTTTGAAACTTTTACACCGGCGCATTTTGCTCTTAGTGATTCCTCATGTCTTAGCTTGAGAAATAAATCTTGCGTTCCTCCCTGAGTTCGCCGTCAGATGCCCAGCTTTGTTTAGATTCGTTCTTCCAGAGTTTTCCCTCTAATTCATTCGTAGGACGATGAAGATCCTGAAGGAAGGATGACGACTTCATCATGATGACCTGAAGCAGAAACATGAATATATTAACGAAAGGGCTCAACTTCTTCGAGAAGAACAACAAAGATAGGAAGACTCGTTAGAATTTCGTAACCAGATTTCCCCCATCCCCCCTTACTTCTACCTCTTAATTCTCGGGACGAGAATTCTTATTAGTAGGGGAGAATTGTGACACCCTGGATTTCTGCTACAGTGATCATTGTAATTAAGCTATAGTGATGGCCAGGATTATGCTAATGCTTTTACTAATCCATGTGTGATCACTCTTAAATGAAAGCTCAATTCAAATTCCACGTCAAAAGCCCATGGAAATTTTATGGGATAAAATAAAATTTGCAAACATCATGAGAGAAATGTTGCACCCTTGTTAAAAATCTCAAAACTAATGTTGTTAAGTAAAACAACATCACCAAGATTCTGGTGTGGCCCCCACCATTAATAACAGTAGCTTAAAGTATTTTTAAAATGCAATTAAACTCAAATGGGAGATGCAAACAGATTATAAAAATGCTCAAACTTGGTATGGCCTTTCCAAATAATGCATGTTATTTTGTGGACCATGTCGCACATTTTTGCTAAGGCAAATAGTGGCTAAAAATAATTAAAACAGAAATTACAAATAAAAAACAGAAATAAAACAAAGAAAAAGAAAAAGAAAAAAGGGGGAAACCCCCCTTCCCCACTGGGCCGGCCCCAACCGGCCCAACCCCACCAGCCCGCTCCCCCGTCGTCTCCCTCCTCTATAGCGACCCCGCTCGTCGCCGACGCACCGTGTCGCCCTCGGCGCCGTGTAGGATAAGAACGGCCCCATGGACTCCCTCTCGCTCCCCCGAAACCCTAGCCCCCCTCCAGATCCCCTTTTCGCGCTCCCATGTCCCCACCCCTGCAACCGAGCGCAGCCACGGCGTGGCCGCCGTAGAGCTCCTCGACCTCCCGACCACAAGCTCGAGCTCCTACACCTCTGCATCGCCGTCCTCACATCGTCTTCTTCCTCGGGCACCCGAGCTCGCCGCCGTCGATTCCGTCGCCGTCAAGCCCTCCCCGAGCACACCGTGAACGGCAACACCTTTCTGTGAGCTCCGGCCTCCTTCTCCTCTCTTCCCCGCGATGAACCCGACCTCGTAGCGCTAGTTCCCACCAGAGCCCGAGCGCATAGCCGCCTGACCTCGTCGCCGGCGACCATCCGGCGACCATTTGGTCACGCCGTCGCTACTAATCGACTCTGCGCAACACGTAGGCCCGCACCGTACACGTAGGAAGCTCGATAGCGCCCTAGTTAGCTCAATGTCGTCACCGCCCAAAGCCACCTTCGCCAAGCTCGACGCCGACGAGGCCACAGGCCACCGCAGCCCCTCCCGACGCCTCGAACGGATCGGCGGCAGCACAAGCTTTCGTACGCAAGAAAAACGAGCCAATTTGGTGCACTGCACGCTATTTCCGAGCCTCCCCGCGATTTGGGAGCTCGCCGGAGCATCGCCGGCAGCTAAACACCGGTAACGCCGAGTTGGCGCCCCTGGGGCCACCCCCAGGGTCACTGCCAGTGGGGCCCCTCTCCCAAGTTGACTAGGTTGACCCAGTCAACTAGGTTGACCCAGTCAACTAGGTTGACTGGGTTGACCAGCCACTGACATGTGGGGCCTTTTCCCAATGTCTATGACATATGGGCCCCACCCTGCAGGTGTTTAATTAGTAAATATAATAATTCAAATTAATTAAATTTCCTAGTCAGTCACTGACACATGGGTCCCACTGTTAATTAAACCTATTTAGTTTAATTTAATAAACTGGAATTGGACTGTGTCAATGACATGTGGCCCCACATGTCAGGTTTGACTCTGGTCAGGCAGAGTTGATTGTTGATGTAGTGATGATGTCATGCTGATATCATAAAGCATTTTTCGAATTAATAATAATCTATTAAATTCCAGAAATTAACAAAAACTTTAGAAAATCGTATCTTTTGAACCGTAGCTCAAATGAAAATAATTTATATATGAAAGTTGATCAGAAAAATCCCACGAATCCAAATATGCCATTCATTCATCTATCACATGCTCCTAGAATGATGAACATGGAAATTTCCCCTCCGATTCGATTGTCCGATAAATCCGCAGACCGGGAAATATCGTCAGGTATTCTCCCGCTCCGTCTGATGCGTGTAGTATTGCGTTAGTGCATACCTAGTTCTGCATATTGCCATGTCATGCATCGTGGTGCACCTATTTGCTTTATATTTATTGTTTCTTCCCCTCCCCCTCTTCTCTTCGCTAGACCCCGAGACTGACGCTACTGCCGAGTATGACTACGCCCCTGACGACCAGCCTTTTGCAGCAGAGCAACAAGGCAAGCAACCTCCCCCCCTTGAGCATTCCGATACCGCCTATTCTTTCCCTCTTATTCTTGCATTAGATTTTTTCTACTGTATTAGTTAGCTCCTATTCTGATGCATAGCCTGTTTTTGGTGAACTGCTACTATTCCTGTAATCATACCAACTGCTTAGTATAGGTTGGTTAGTGAATCCCCAATGACACCCTTAGTCCCAGTTGCCCCTGCTTCTTCATCGATGACACGACGACTCGACGACTCGAAGACTCGGTCAACCGACTGACAAGCCAGGCCCTTCACATCATCTCACTCCCCTCAGTTGTGCGACTCTGCAGTGCTATTATCAAGTACCGAGGGTGACACCTCGTGAAGTACTCATGATGCTAGCCCTGTAGTGCAGCTAGTCGGTCATGGTTATCGAGGGTGATTCCTCCTTCACCATTCCCGGTGATGTCTTTGTCGTGCAACCCCTCAAGTGTGGGACCATCGAGGGTGATTCCTCTAAAGTCCACCTTGGCGGTTACATCGAGCTAGGACCGTTGAGGGTGATTCCTTAGTTCCCGCCTTGATGTTTTATACACACAGTACTATGACCTGGTTACAGAAACATGTTGGTGACGGGTCGGCTCCAAGGGTACCCGTGTGAGAAAGTTTTGGTGGGATGCGCCGTAAGGCATCCGAAGACTTGGTGGGGTGCACCGATAAGGCACCTGAGGGTTACTGGCGGGGCGACGGACTGCATTATGGTTCGCGCTTGCCCTGCATTACTAAAATGCTAATGTGTTGGGTACTTGATCTGAGTTAGGTCATTGGCCTTAATACGCACTAACCTTCACGTGGGAGAAGTTATGGGTACTCAATGTCGTTGTATCAGCCGAAGCTCTTCGGACGTCAGTAATGGAGCGGCATGCGTTGGATTGGGATGGAAGGTACAGCTCCCGGACTGAGTGTACTAGGTATGCTTCCGGCCCCATACGCATCGTGCAGGAGTGCAAAGGGCGATTGGCCCATGACCCCTGTGCCCATAGGATTTCGACCGGCGGGCTGGCCTCTTCGTTGAGTCTAGGTGGGGCGACGACGTTTTGATATCCCGAGGTCGGGCATGACCCAGAAAAGTGTGTCCGGCCGAAGGTGATTCAAGTGTGCGGGAAATATGTGGTGCACCCCTGCAGGAATGATAATCTATTCGAATAGTCGTGTCCACGGTAACAGGACGATTTGGAGTTGTACCTTGACCTTATACAACTATATATGAGATACCAGTCTACTCTCTTCTAATGCTGCAAGGTGCTGAAGATGCTAGTCTTCGATAGGACTAGACCTTCCCCTCATTCTTGCTTTCTACACTCAGTCCAGATATAACCCCACCCCTTGATAATGATGCATACTTAGTATAGTTCTGATGTCGTCTTGCAAGTACTTTGGATGAGTACTCACCGCTGCTTTGCTTTCTCTTTCCCCCTCGATTCGATTCTGCGTTCAGACGATGGAGTCCAGGAGATGGAGTACGTCGGAGACGAGTACTACACCATCGCAGGAGCCTACTACTACGTGGAGGCGGCCCCCGACCAGCAGTAGGATAGGAGGTTCCCAGACAGGAGGCCTCGCCTCTTTCAATCCGTGTTATGTTTGTGCTAGCCTTCTTAAGGCAAAACTTGTTTAACTTATGTCTGTACTTAGATATTATTTGCTTCCGCTCACTCGTGCTTGTCGAGCTTTGTATTCGAGCCTTCGAGGCCCCTAGCTTATAATATGAAGTTGTATTGTGTCTAGTGTTGTGTTGTGATATCAATCAGTGAGTCCCTAATCTTGGTTGTATGCATTGCGTGTATGTTTAGCGTACAGTCGAAATTGGAGACGTCACGGTGTGGTATTATGCAGAATGAAGATTTTTGAATTGAAAAGAGATGGAGTCCATGACATTGGGTTCATTGACCCAAATTCCGTTAATGACCAAGTGTTAACTAGTTACTCTAAGGACACAACGAAAATCTTGCTAATGTTTTTGAAGGCCCTAAATACCAAACCAGAAATAATTTTACCTTACAACTTTAGGTGAGTGTTACTGTCTTATACTACAACTTTTCTTTTTCCTTATATATATACATACTCGATGTTGAGTGTATAGTTGATGAGTTATGCATGCATGCTTACACAAATCGTGTCCGTAGCTTCCACTAGATCCTGCTAATAATTAGAGTTGACGACGGAACTATTGAAATACTCGACTCACTATGTAAAGACCCTGAAGAATATAGAAGCCTGTACAAGATGCTCGACAGGTAATTTCAACCATTAGCGCACTATGTCGGCCTCTTTAGTACGTTTCCTGATATCAAGTAATTAATAACTTCTTTATTCATTTTATTTGTCGGGCAGGGTTTGGAAACAGTTCGTCAAAGAGGTTGTCGGTGAATGGAAACCAAAACTGAAATGGCGAAAGTCCAAGGTATTTAAGTACTATTAGCTACGTCCGCGTATCTCTTTAATTATAGTTTTAATACCATTATCATGCTTGATTACTATCTGATTGAATTCTATTCTCGTAAAGTGCATGAGGCGGGAACAAGGGACTAATTTATGTGCATACTATGTTTGCAACAACATTCGCTTTATAACCGAAAAGACCAAAACTATAAGAGATCTTTGGGTACGTAAACACCATTCATATTTTTCTTATCATGATCTAATATATATACACACAACTAACATATATTTATATTGATCTCCTTCTTTAAAGATGCAAGAGATGCGGGGTAAGCTCTTACCAAAGGACCGCATACAAGCAATTCAAGAGGAAATGGCGGGATTTTTGCTTGAGCAGGTCATATCTCCCGACGGAGAATACCATTACACCTAATGCCTGCATGTAATGATCTGTAAATTATAGGAGAAATTGTATATACCAAATTGTACATATGTGTGTATGCATGGTCGTACTAGAAGTTCTATGATATATTATGATTGGTTCTACGAGAAATTCTATCATATATGCATAAAGTGTACAGTATGTAGTAGTGTAAAATATGTTTGAAATTAAAAAGAATTAAATAGAAAACACAAAATGAAAAGAAAAAGTAAACGATAAAACCTAAACCCATAAACCCCAAAGCCCCTAAATCTTTAGTCCGGTTGGTGTTACCAACCGGGACTAAAGGTTCCCATGCCCAGGCGCCCGTTGCTGACCACGTGATCGGTGTTTAGTCCCGATTCGTAGCAAACCGGAACTAAAGGCTCCCGGTTGGCAAACCGGGACTAAAGACCCTTCCCAATCGGGACTAATGGCCGTTTTTGCACTAGTATGATCTTTTGATCAAAAACTTACTGAAAATCGGCTTAAATTTGAGACATTACTGTATTGGACTTAATTTACATGACATGTATGAACGATTTGTGCTATTTTCTATCTAAACTTTGATGAATATCGTCCGTTTACATGAATTTCTTCCTGTCTGTTAAAATACGGACTGAAATATTTACGTTTAAGGTTGAATGCCACACTTCGCATCCGTGTTCATGGACTGGTCCTCTGACAACAGACGGATGCAGTAAAAAAAATTCGGATTGCTATTGAAGATGCCCTAGTAACTGTTAATGCTTCCCAAACATGCACGCACGTGTCAGTAATGTGCAACCGTTGCTTCCTTCACATCAATTCTTCACAAAAAAATGGGCAGTCAAACCTATCTTGCCGCCAAGTCCTGCAAAAATTATAGAAAGCTGAAGAGCACTCTTTGCTGCTCGAGCTACCCGTGCCGAAACGTGGCTGCGACGAAATGTTCTCAGAGGATTTCATTTGAGACGTCGTCGTCACCACACCTACAGAAGTTTGACCGCTTGACCTACGGCTCCATCAAAGAAGAGATTCCCCGACATGGCGACAGACATATCCTGCTTACAGCTTACTACTGTGCTGCCTTGGCTGCCAAGCCAGCCAGCTCCTCCTCGCTTCCTGCTTTCCAGCGGCACCGAGCTCTACGAGTACAAATACTCAAGAGATCGATGGATCTTCAAGTCTTCCCAGCAAGAACTAACCACTCCCTTTCTTCACTTTGGGCACAGCTAGTAGCATCTGCAGCAGCATCCGAGGGAGAAATAATGGTGTACGAGGCAGTTGAGGCTATTGCTCTCAGGGGCCAGCTTCAGATAAGAAACATGGTCGGTACAGGCGCGGGAAGCCACGAGCATCAGGTAAAGGCCAAGGAGAATGAGCTCATGTGGGGCATTATTCTCTGGATCGCCAGGAAGGTTTGCCCGGCCTTGTAGGACATGCCACATACGGAAGATCAGGGTGCAACAGTTGAAGGCGGCATCGAGCAAAGATTTTGCATAACATCGTGTGTTTTTATTTATGTACAATGTGTGTATGTGTTCTTTAGTGTATCACTTGTAGTTAGTAGGAACAGTTCACCAAGGTCATGTAATAAAAAATAAGTGCCCAAGAACTCCGGTCTTGCACAAGTTCAATGTATTTTCTGCTTTACTTAGGAAACATGTTAGGTTAATCCCTCCAACCGTGTTTCTTCTTCCAACAACTCCTCACTTTTTTATTATGTTTGAGATACTTTATACTTTTGATAGATTTTTACAATGTATCAGTTATTCCCATTAGTTCGCGAATATTGAACATATCATGTGTACGAATGGATATAGGCGCTCCGCCGTGCCAGGAATCGATGGCACTGATAACTTTTCACTTCAGCTACATGTCAGTCAGCTGAATTTCGAAATAAGGTCAGTCGATTTTGAATGAAGGAAGGGAAAGGAAGGGCCTCGCTTGAGAGAAGGAAGGGCTCGTCGTCAACCCCCCCCCCCCCTATTCATTTTAGGGCCCAAGGTGAGGACACTAGGGAAAAATTGGCTAGCCATGACTTTTGTTGGTGACGTGTCATTTTCCATTAATGACAGCATTATTGTTTTCAAATATTGCTGACATAGGTATGACATTATTATGAACTTAGTGCTGGCGTAGTACTATTCTCCAACGCCATGGTTATTTGCTGATTTTTCTTTCCCTGTTTGCCACAAATTGTTATGGCATAGCCCATTTGGCCCACCCAACACTAGTCCATTGTCTCATCATGACAGTAAAAAAAATCTAAGTCATTCCGATTCACCGCATCTTTTTCACTTCGTCGTCTTCCCCCTCTCGACCAGCGCCGTCACCGCCACCTCCTGACCACACCGTTGGTAGCAGTCGGACCAGCGCGGCCGCCGCCACCTTCTGGTCAGCTGGTGACATCTTCCCCCTCTCCCCTTGTGCATCTCCCCCCCCCCCCCCCCCCCCCGTCGGGTCTTGACTTCCTCGTCTATGGACGCCATGGAATCCAGGGAATTTGTGGATTTTTTTTGTATTTGTGTATCCAATTTAGTAGCATAGTATCTTTGAAATCAGTTTTAGAAGTGTAGTATCTGACTATATTTAGTAAAAAATGTTTTGTTCGTGCAGAAAGCAATTTTCTATTTAGGGTAGATTTTTTTCTAGTGTTCAATGTTTTTTAGTGTTGAATCGGATATGCTACTCTTTTATGTTTATTTATTAGTGTAGCTAGGGTCCGATTATACTTAGTAGAAATTGATTTATTTATGTTCATTTGTAATTAAAATTGGAATTGGTCAATCCGATTAGACTTAATCCCCAATAAGATGTACTTTTGATTTACTAGTGGACAAGTTTTCTTTCGTTTGCCAAAGCTATGTTATTCTCATATATAGTTCAATTATCAAATGCACGGTACTTAACTTCATATAGTTTAATTGTCAAATGCATGGTACTTAAATTTATATAGTTCAGTTGTCAAATGCATAACGTTGTCATATATGTTTTGTAATTGACACTGAGACTTGTTATTATTTTGTAGTTGGCTTGTCATGGTCAGTGTTGGAGGCAACCAGGAGGACGCATATGATGTGGACATGCTTAACCGCGACCTCTTAGAGTCTCATCAATATACCATCAACTCTCTGCAGCTGGTGAATGCCTCGCTGAAGGCGGAGACGGTTCAACTACTAAACGAGAAGATCAAAGTCTTCGGCAAGACTCTTAGGATGAGGGACGATAGAGATCAGCTGATCGAGGAGAGGGATAAGCTGAAAAATGAGAGAAATTTCCTCAAGGTGGAGGGGAATGAGCTCAAAATGGAGATAGCTTATTTCAGAAAAAGATGGAGCGAAAAATAGAGACAAAATTACCCAGTTGATGTTAATCTTAGATGAAGAAATATGATCGACCAACTACCAGGCTCGCTATGAAAGGATGATGTAGTTTATCATGTTGAATTATTTAGTTCATTAACTAATAACTTTTGTGAAGTTGAACTAGTTAAATTGATCTTTGAGTACCTATATGTAGTTGTGTGGAGTTTAACTAGTTAAGTTAATGAATATCTATGTAGTTTTGTGGAGTTGGACTAGTTGATGTAATATTACATCTTAAATTAGTCGATAGTTACCACTTGACATGAGTGGTAAGCTATATCAAAATCAATGAAAAAGAATATAGTTGATGGTTTAAATGCATATATTATTATTATTTTGATAAACCAATTTACTGACGTTGTCTATGTGGTACGCCATCAGCATGTGAAATATTGCTATTGTGGGCTTGAACGTCATTACTATTCCCTCCGTTCCTTTATATAAGGTGTATTTGTTTTTTGAAAAGTCAAACGAATGCAAGTTTGATTGAGTTTTTAGGAAAATATATCAACATTCACAATATGAACTTTATATCATTTGATCCATCACGAAAAGTAGTTTCATATTTTATCTATTAGGTATTGCAAATGTTATTATTTTATTCTATTATCTTGATCAAAAATTTAAATGGTTGACTTGCACGGAAATCAATACACCTTATATTCTGAAACGAAAGGAGTATTTTTGAGCAATGACATCATATTGGTGACGTGAGATGTCTACACCAGCAAGATTATTTTTATCACGTCATAGTTAGCTTTTTCTGCACTAGCACGATGTTGGTGGAAGGATGTGATGGGAGTGATGGTGGGGCTTCGTCGGAGGAAAAAAAAATGGACGTGGGATGGCCAGGGGGGACGGCAAAACCGGCTGTGGGGGCTGCTCAGGGAAGGGCGGTCAACCGACCCAAAACCAGTTTTCAGTCCATTGACTGTTAGCCACGCCCATAACTTTCAGTGTGTGACCGCGCCGGCAATCGGGATAGATCTCAGATCTGTAGCTAGCAATGCACAGATCACACCATACCATGGAGGGACCATGCATGCGCGCTCCATGGACAGTGAAGGAACACAACATAAACGCGGCCCTGTTCAGAAGACGACGCATCAACCGCTGCTCTCAATGCAAACAAACCCGACATGATCATTGAGAAATTATCATATACCGGCCATAGCCATACCATACACCTCAGCAACATTATCAACAATGGGCGAGCGTTGCAATCAATTCCCCACATTTCTTGTTTGGGTATACATACATCACACAAAGGGTGCAGATCAATCAGAAGACATCACACACAGACACACACCGAGCTCTCTTGCCATGGCTTCCGGCAGGCTCCGCTGCTCCGTGCTGCTCTCCTTGTTGGTCGTCGTCCTGGCCGCGCGGCCGGCGGCGGTGTCCGGGGCGTCGGCGCACCTGCACTTCTACATGCACGACGTGCTGACGGGCCCGGCGCCGACGGCGGTGCAGGTTCTGGACGGGCCACGGGGCCACTTCGGCGACACGATCGTGATCGATGATGCGCTGACGGAGACCTCGTCGGCGACGTCGGCGGGCGTGGGCCGCGCGCAGGGGCAGTACGTGTGGGCGTCAAGGGGGAACCCGGAGCTGCTGGTGACCATGGACGTGGTGCTCACGTCGGGCCCCTACGCGGGATCCTCCGTGACGGTGGTGGGCCGGGACGACATCGGCGCGGCGGTGCGGGAGCTGTCGGTGGTCGGCGGCACGGGGCAGTTCAGGATGGCTACAGGCTACGTGCTGTGGAAGACCGTCCGGCTCGACCACCCCAACGCCGTCCTCGAGCTCGACGTCTTCGTCAACCCGTGACGGACCGCGCGCGTCGTCCGACCCGTATGTCTCCCATGGGCCATGACTGCATGTGCAGGTTGATCTGTTCCACTTCTCCCTTGCTATTTGCTCCGTTTATATGCATGTCTCCTCTGCTACAATAATGTTGGATATGTGCCGTGCAAATGTTGTTCCTGAAATAATATGTTGCCCGGCTTTGGTAATTGATGATCTAAATATGCTCGGTTTCGGTCCGTTCATAACTACTTTAGTTTTTTTTTAGACAACCTCGCTATTTGCATTTGCGCAGCAGCCTTGAACTTGTTGGCGATGGTCCATACAAGACAATAATCCTTGGTTAATCTTTATGGTCTATGTAGGTATACATTAAGTGACGGAAAGTTTAGTACCATATTACTATAGTAGTATGAGTAAGGTTGCTCTACCACATGTCATTGAAAGCTTGGAAAGAGGAGTCGTACATGCGCGCTCCTCCTTCGCCGTCCGCCACGTTACGCTGCATGTCGCGGGTTGCGGGAATGAACCGAGCCTTATTTTTGTTGATCAGAAATGGTTAATTAATTATGGATTAATTAATGAGTTGTTGAATGAAAGTATCATTGTCCGAAACGTTGGACCATGGGTTGTTCGCGGACTCGATCGTGTGCCAGACCCAGGCCTGTCTATTAGAAGGCCTATATAAGGAGGCGCAGCGAAGTGAAACCTAATCTGTTCACACTTTCCCTCTCTATGCAATCCTAGCCGTCATCTACTGTTCCGCGCAGTGTGCTGCTTCCGACGATCCCATCCCAACAACCGCATGCATGGTTGGTCAGGAGAGCAGGTGCCTCTGGAACTCTAGAATTTGAGAACGTGATCCCATCGAACTTCCAGACCAGAATCTGGCCACATTTGAAAAGTTTATTGAAATGCATCAACAAATTTGACATCGACCAACTCACGAGTGGCTGAAGAAAGATTTGATTGAGCATCCGTGGGCTGTTAAAGGGGACAACAATGTTGGAATGTAAAATTTGCACGTTTTTAAATCTGAACAAGTGTTGCATGCCGCTATTTGAGCGTATCATAGTCTATGTATGCGGCTATTTGAACATCTAAACTCTATGTATGCGGCTATTAGAACGTGCAAACTATAAAAAAGGGAGTCCGGGTGTATGCGAACAATGTTGAATGTCGACCTTCCGGATCCGTGTCCGCGGACGAATGTAGGAGGAAATTTACGAGTTGCCCTTAGAGATGCCCTAATAGACACTCGTCCATTGAAGCTAGATTTATAAATTGTTGAGGAAACATCAGTTGGAGCATCAACCCACAAAATATAGGCTTGCAATCCATCGACACCGGTCCAAGGAGAAAAGAGAAACTAGATCATGCCGCAGAACAACACGAAACAAAATGTTGAAGTCACCACATCAATAGCCATCCCATTGCTCATCTTGATAGACACACCAACCACCAAGATCTGAATAGAGCCAACAAATCCGGTGAATTAAAATTTCACACGTTGTCGGTATCAAAAACGACAGATCTCGGGTAGGGGGTCTCGGGCTGTGGATCTTGGATCAATGGGGAACAGGAAACACAGAGACAATGTTTACCCAGGTTCGGGCCCTCTCGAAGAGGTAAAACCCTATGTCATGCTTGATTGTATTTATGTGTGTATGACGATTACAGAGTCCATCTACCACGAGATCAAAAGAACTAAACCCTAGAGGAGTTAGAATAATGGTTATGTCTCCTCTACGGACTAAACCCTCTGGTCTATATAGACAACATGGGTTCCTAGGGATACACATAGTCAGTTACCATCAAGGATAAACACGCCGATCTTGTCATTTTGACTTGGAGGACACACCAAGGCACTAAAGGTTTCCTTCCCGAATACGAGGGTTGTCTTATAGTTCGGCCTCCATGCGATGGCCATAGAGCGACACACCTGCTCAGCCCATAGGAGATAGGCTGGTGGAAATCCGTACTGCTGGAAGAAATGGTCTTTGCTTTTCGATGACCTCGTGGCGTCTAATCGTACAATCCGTACTGCCGAAGCAACTGTTATGGATACTTTATTTTAAAATAAACTTTACAAAGGAAAGGTTTATACAGGGCTCTTTATGATTGGCTTTACATCCCTACTGCGCGTTGCTCCACGTTTGCGCCTTTGCTCTGGAGCTCCTTGAGAGGAGGTGGTAATCGGCGAGCGGACCTTTGGTCTTGAGAGGTCGTCGTGGTATGTTAGCTTGATGCTTGATAGGTCCTTGATGTTACCCGTTGCTTGCGAGAAGGCGAATTTGACTGTAGCTCGATCGAGCCGAACACTTGGCAGGCCCCCACAACTGCCCATGGTATTTTAAGTGAGAAGTTATGCCTCCGAGGTACGTACCTCATGGCTAGCGGGGCCTTTTTGCGGGGAGCGTGTTCCTATTTATATTGGGCGTGGGAAGGCTTCGAGAATTGAAACAAGGACCGGGCTAACTTTCTCACCTTTCGTGCCTTGACGGCGGGCTGGGAGTTTGGTGTTTCCTTGCTGACCTGTACTTCGGCGGCAAAGGCCACTGTATGCTCCTCGGTCCGGAGTGAGCACTCCGTGTTGCCCTTCACGGTGATGACACCCTTTGGTCCGGGCATCTTCAGCTTCATGTATGCGTAATGGGGAACGTCATTAAAGCGGGCGAATGTTGTACGGCCGAGAAATGCATGATAGCCGATGTAAAAGGGGATTATGTCGAAGATCAAGTCTTCATTGCGGAAGTTCTCGGGTGAACCGAACACTGCTTCCAAATTTACCGTGCCCGAGCAGCGAGCTTCCACGCTTGGAATTACCCCTTTAAGGGTGGTGCTGCTGGGTTTGATCATTGACGAATCGATGCCCATCTTTGTTGCAGTATCTGAGTAAATCAGATTGAGGATGCTGCCTCCGTCCATGAGGACTCTGGTTGGGTGGTAACCGTCGACAAAGGGGTCGAATTCCAGGGCCATGGATCCTCCATGAAGGATACTGGTCGGATGGTCTCTTCGGTCGAAGGTGATCGGGCAAGCCGGCCATGGGTTAATTTTCGAGGCTACTGGCTCTATGGCATAAACGTCCCAAAGGGCACGCTTCCTCTCCTTCTTTGGTATATGTGTGACGTAGATCATGTTCACAGTTTTTATCTCGGGAGGGAATTGCTTTTGGCCCCTATTGTTCGGGATGCGGGCCTTGTCGTCGTCTTTGTTGCGAGGGCCCTTGCCATGGTCCTCGGCTGCAAGCTTGACGACCTGTTTGAACAACCAACGATTATGGTTGGTGTGGGTGGCGGGCTTGTTTGAGGTGTCATGGATCTGGCAGGGTCTATCCAAAAATTTGTCTAGCGCAGCAGGTCCATCCCTATTCCCTTTAGAAGGCTTCTTCCGTGGTCCTGATTTTATGTTGCTGAATCCGGCATTGACTGTCATGTCCTTAGCATCATCGCCGCTCTATCGGAGCTTGTTCTTGTTGCAGCGTGGCCTCCTGTTTCCCTCCCGAACTTCAGAGGTCCCGGGGTCTTCGAGATTACTGTCGACGCGCTAACCAACTGTCCTCACCCGCGCAAAAGCGGGTCATTAGTGCAGCAAGGGCCGACATTGTCCTCGGCTTGTCTTGGCCAAGCTGTCGAGCTAGCCATTCATCCTGAATGTTGTGCCTGAAAGAGGATATTGCCTCGGCGTCTGGGCAGTCGACGATTTGGTTCTTCTTAGTCAGGAGCTGATTCCAGAATTGTTGGACTGATTCACCGGGACTTTGAACAATGTGGCTCGGGTCATCAGAATCCGGGGGCCGGACGTAGGTGCCTTGAAAGTTAGCTCAAAAAGCGTCTTCGAGCTCTTCCCATCTACCTATGGAGTTTTCGAGGAGGCTGTTTAACTAGTGTCGTGTTGGTCCTTTAAGCTTTAAAGGTAAGTATTTAATGGCGTGGAGATAATCTCCTCGGGCCATATGAATGTGGAGAAGGAAGTCTTCGATCCACACGGACGGATCTGTTGTCCCGTCATATTGTTCGATGTTTATGGGTTTAAACCCTTCGGTGAACTGGTGCCGCATCACCTCGTTTGTGAAGCACATTGGGTGAGCGGCCCCCCAAACTCGGGCTATGTCGTTTCGAAGATCGGATGCCATCCGGACACCATGCTCCTCCCAAACTCTATTGTTTTCGATCGAGCCAAGCTTGTTATTCGTCCCATCTAATGGGGCTATGCCCTCTAGATTCGTAGATGGATCTTGTCCGACCTGCTCTAGCATCCAGGCCGTGTCGTAGGTCGTATGGGTCCTCAAGATATGTTGGCTCCCTTCCTCTCCTGCGGGGTAGTGTAGGTCTATCTTCGGCCCTTCCAGTTATCCCGTCCCTTCCTCGAGGGGGGCGGTCTGACTGGTTATCCTGAGTGTGCATGGGGGTTGCGGGCTCAGGGGCCTCGTCGTCAAATTGTGGTAGCAGACGTTGGTGTAGATAACTTTTATTTTGATCCAGTCGTTCATTGTCGTACCATTCTTCGGCTGCTAGGACTTTCGTCCATCTATCGTTGAGGGTATCGTGTTTGGCTTTTAACTGTTGTTGCTTCTTGTTCAAGCTCCGGGTAGTAGCTATCAGTTGCTGCTTGAACCGTTCTTGATCCAATGGGTCTTCGGGGACGATGAAATCCTTGGTTCCAAGGCTAACCTCATCATCAGAGGGAGGAAGATAGTTGTTGTCCTCAGAGTCATTAAGGTGTTCGAAGTTATACCGGCCCTCGTGCCCGTGCACGACATCGAGCTGTTGTTCGGGGGCTATAAGGTCATCGATGTTTTGCATGTTGTCTGGGTTATCATCTTCTTCGGTGACCATGTTGCTTTCCTTGCCCTTGCACCCCTTGGATCGTTTGCGCTGGCGTCGACACTTGGGAGGCACCTCACCAAGGTTATCGTCGTTCTCTCTAGGGGTGTCGTCGCCGTTCTTCCCCATGGTGTTGGGGTTGTCCACCATATAGACATCATAGGTGGAGGTAGTTGTCTATCGTCCAGCGGTGGCAGTGGTATTATTGTCGACATCTTCATCGATGTCATCGGCCTCCTCGGAGACGTAGTCCAGCATAGCGGTTAAGTCTTCGATAGTGGCTACTAAGTGGGTGGTGGGCGGGACGTAAAATTCCCCATGGCCTGCCTCGAGACCTGTCCGAGCATTGGGCAAGGGCGGGCCATGCATAATATTCATAGTCTGGATTCGGGGCAGCATCTCGTTTAATGGAGAGAGGTCAACCAGATTTTCTTCTAGAGTCTTCTGGAGTCAACTCTGGTGCGTCAGAGCTGGGTGTATGTTCGGTCGAGGCCGAGCACAGGTCTCTGGGCGCCGTGGTCAGATCCGAGCTCGAGGCTAGGTCCAGGGCGAGTGTTCACCTGGAGACGGGGTCGAGGAGGAGGTCCGAAGTTAGAGCTTTGGGGTTTCCGGGCTCGTCATATGGGGACGTGAGCCCAGCCAGGGACAGATCGCCCCGGGCATTGGTGGCATACTCTAAGCCGCTGAACCTGATCTTCTGTCTAGGGGCGAAGCTACCGATCTGGTTGAGACGATCGGTCGTACCGGCTCGTAGAACGATACTGCCGAACACAATGAGCTGGTTGGGGATGGAGATGTCCCCGGTGTGGACGTCATCGCTGATGACCAAGCGGGCCATCGAACCTTCTGGCGATCCAAGAGCGGTACTCTCAATGAAAGCACCAGTGTCGATGTCAAGACCGGCAGATCTCGGGTAGGGGTCCCGAGATGTGGATCTTCGATCAATGCGGAACAGGAAACATGGAGACAATCTTTACCCAGGTTTGGGCCCTCTCGAAGAGGTAAAAATCTATGTACTTCTTGATTGTATTGATGTGTGTATGACGATTACACAGTCGGTCTACCACTAGATCAAAGAAACTAAACCCTAGATGAGTTGGAATAATGGTTATGTCTCCTCTACGGACTAAACCCTCAGATTTATATAGACACCATGGGTTCCTAGGGTAACACATAATCGGTTACCATCAAGGATAAACACGCCGACCTTGCCATCTTGACTTGGAGGACACACCAAGGCACTGAAGGTTTCCTTCCCGGATACGAGGTTGTCTTATAGTTCGGCCTCAATGCGATGGCCACAGAGTGGCACACTGCTCGACCCATAGGAGATAGGTCGGCGGCCCGAGGACCCCTTAACCCCGGACTCCCTCACACGACCTTCGTCGGCACCGGATAGGATGTCGTCGGAGTAGGGACATGCAAAATAGACCTTATTCCAACATGATATTGTCGCAACCACGTCGTAGATTCCGCTAGGAAAACAAAACATAAGTAAAAGAACAACAGAATAGATTGGTCCCCGCTCTATTGTTGTTAATGAGGTCGCCTTGCGGTGAATAGGAGGGGGCTAGGTGGTGGTGTGGAGGAGACCTTTGGCGGCAGTGGCTGGGGTTGGTAATAGGAGATAAAAAAAATTCTTATATGAACAAGAGTCTGTTTGGCTTGAGGTGCAAGAGAAGTTCCTTGCGAGGTACAACGAGGTGTATTGAGTAAAAATCAAAGAACACCACATCGCATGCTCAAGTCAGAGGAAACATCCTTGAAAATTCAAACTTCAAATCGCATCACGTGCATGGCTAGTTTTTCTACAAACAATGTGATCTCTCACTTATTAGCTCGTTTGATATCAAGACTGATAGGGCATTCCCACTTGCAAGCACTGACATGGCAAACAATTACAAGCGGACCATGTTTTCTTTTACTGAACTACCCCCCCCCCCCCAAAAAAAACGGCCACCCGGGTACATGCCAAGCGTCAGTGAGCCCATCTCTGGCGAGTAGGAGCCCGACACTGACGCTCACGGGCCACTAGTGAAGTTGTCGTTGGCACAAAGCACGTCGAGGAGATCGTTATAGACCTTGGTGGTCTGGCTGCACACGAAGTGAGGAAGGCGATTGAAGACCTCGACGGTCTGCTCAAGGAGACATGAGTGTCGTAAGATGAGATAACTGTCAAACATGTTGACAAAGAGAGGGAAGGTCGAGTGTGCGGATGTTAGAGGCATGGGTCCAGAGGTGGGTGGGGAGGCGCGCTCAGCTGAGTGGGAGGAGTAGCGCGTCAAGGTGATCGACGGAGGGAAGAAGGAGCCACACGTGGAAACAGATGGTATGAAGGGGCTAGGAGGGGCCAACGACACGGATTACGCGAAGCGTGAGGTCCGACAGGGAGGGCACTAGAGGCGGATAAGGTTTAGGGTGTGCTCTAGGTAGAGGTCGCGCCGTATGATGGTGGAAGTGGGATGGTGCGGCAACTCCGTGCGGTGTCGGTCACATAGTCAGGAAGTGTCGCTAGGCAACGGAGAACGACGGGCGGAATGGTGGTCGTCTCGATAGAACTATAGGAAAGAGAAGAAATATTATCCTTTTTGCTATTTTACAATGTAATCCTTCTATTTTCCATTATTTACAAGTATATATGCTAAAGTAGTCCTCTTCGAGCCATCCTATCGTGCCACGTACATGTGGCCCCCTTGTCCGTTTTGGCGCCCAAAATGCGCTAAACGAGTGATCAATGTTTTCCTTGAAAAAAATATAGCCCTGTTTTAGTGCAATTTGCAATTTGAATTGTGAAGGATGTTTATTGCGTTTTGGGCCTCCAATATGTCGTTTTACTCGCGAAGTGTTCAACCGATGAATAATCGAATCATTTCGTAGCTAAGAATTATTTTATGCATGCACGTGGTAGTAAAATATGCAACCGTTGCTGCCTTCAGTGCCAAAGACGTCAACTCTTGAGTAAAGAATGGGGAGTCAAATGTATGTTGCCGCCACCAAATGTTACAAAAATTATTAAAAAAAAACAGAACAACACTGCTTTGCTGCTCGAACCACTCGTCTCGAAACGTGGCAGCGACTAAACATTCTCAAAAGATTCCAGCCGTCGTCGTCATCACACGCAGTTTGACTGCTTGACCCATCACTCAATCAAAGTCCCTGACATTGCGACGAAACATTCTTAAATTATTCCAGTTGTTGTCGTCATCACACGTAGTTTTACTGCTTGACCCGTCACTCAATCAGAGTCCCCGACATTGCGGCGAAACATTCTCAAATGATTCCAGCCATCGTCGTCATCACACACAGTTTGACTGCTTGACCCATCACTCAGTCAGAGTCCCCGACATTGCGACGAAACATTCTCAAATGATTCTAGCCGTCGTCGTCATCACATACAGTTTGACTGCTTGACCCATCACTCAATCAGAGTCCCCGACATTGCGATGAAACATTCTCAAATGATTCCAGTCGTCGTCGTCATCACTCGCAGTTTGACTGCTTGACCCATCACTCAGTCAGAGTTCCCGACATTGCAACGAAACATTCTCAAATGATTCCAGACGTCGTCGTCATCGTACGCAGTTTGACTGCTTGACCCATCACTCAATCAAAGTCCCCGACATTGCTGCTCACTGCTTAGTGCTTACTGTACCTGCACTTCCTTGGCTGCCAAGCCAGCCAGCTCTTCCTCCTTCCTACCTGCGTTCCTGCTTTCCCGCGGCACCAAGCTCTACGAGTCCTCCCAGCAAGAACCAACCAGTCTCTTCTTCACTCTGTGTCAAACTAGCTAGCATCTGCAGCAGCATCCCGGGAGAGAAATAATGGTGTACGAGGCAGTGGGGGCCATTGCTCTCAGGAGCCAGGTTCAGAGAAGAAACATGAGCGCGAGGAGCCATGAGCATCAGGCGAAGGCCAAAGAGAATGAGCTCATATGGGCCGTTATTCTCTGGGTCATCAGGAAGGTTTGCCCGGCCTTCTAGGCCACGTACGGATGATTAAAGAGTGTAACAGCTGAATGTGGATTGTTTTCGCTTCGAGCCGAGGTTTTGCATACGCCGTGTGTTTTTATGTATATATACTATGTATTTTTTTTAGGGGATATGTACTATGTATTTATGTATTGTTCAGTCCAGACAAATGTGTAGCACTTGTAGTTAGTAGGAAGAGCTCATCAAGGTCATGTAATACCAGTGTAACAAGACGTCATGGTTTATGATATACTCCCTTCATTTTTAAATATAAGTTTTTTTTAAGATTCCAAAACAAAGTACATACGGATATACATTAACATATTTTAAAATGTAGATTCACTCATTACGGATATACATAAATATACTTTAGAGCATAGATTTATTTATTTTGCTCCGTATGTAGTTCATAGTAAAATCTTTAAAAATACTTATATTTAGGAACGGAGGGAGTATGAAATTGGAGGGGGGGCTCTTTATAGGAGATGTAATATCAATGTCAAAGAACTCTGGTCTTGGCCAATTTGAGTGTATTTTTTGTTGTACTTATCAAACATGCTAGGAACGTGTTAAGTTGCCGCATCGATTTTGACTGCATTGCATGTGTTTTTCAAATAGGCCTAACTAAGGAAAAACAACCTATAAACCATCATCTACATATAGTTTAGTTGCATGCATATAGGCGCACATACGACGGTTGCAACCTGCATAACGTGTTGCCATTAATTTTCACTAGTGGTGACCTTACCACACAAAACGGTTTCACTCCTAGCTATGAAACAAATTACGGTCCATTTTAACTACTATCAAAATGCAGTACACATTATTAAGAGTCAAATGACTGAATAGGGGGAGTTCAGCATCGATGTTAACTAATGGAAGTCATCCTCTTCGTCTTCCTCTTCCTATTATGTTGTTGTTGCTATTTCTTCATATTCCTCTTTTGCTATTATTGATGCTACTTCCTCTTCTTCTACGGTTGCTCTTGCTCGTTAAATTCTTGTCTGGCCTCTGTTATCCCACATTTCTTGTGTCCACTCCATCCTTTTCTTCTTCCAGGCTTCATTGTCCAATTCCTCCACACCATAGCCGGAGCTGACAACATCGTAGGATAGTTCCTACCAACGAACTAGTTCAAATGGTACATGGTTTTCCTGAAGGGTGGAAGAAGACCCGGGCAACATGCATAGCCAACATCTTCTAGGTAGAAATTCCCATCTGGGATGTCGATGCCATCAGAACAACTCATGATGTCACTGAGAATGTTAGCATCATTTGCTGACTCTTCCCAGCCAGCTAGCACACATGCGAACTTCAGATCAAAGTCAACAACAAGCACATTCTATCTTGTGTAGTGCTTCATCCCCCTGTATGTTGCAGCTTGTGACCTCACCATTCTGCTAGTGACATCAATACCATCTATTGCCTCAATGCAATCCTGAAATGGCATTACAAGATGGTGTTATGGCTACAACAAAACAATAGAAGCATGTCAAGGCAGTAACTACATACTATTAGTGCCAATCTCACCTTGAAATATGATACCATCTTGGGCTAGTGCGAATCTGTTGGGGAACGTTGCATGAGAAACAAAAAAAATCCTACGCACATACAAGACCTATCCATGATGATGAGCATCTACGAGAGGAGAGATCAGACCCACATACCCTTGTAGATCGCTAAGCGGGAAGCGTTAAGAAACATGGTTGATGTAGTCGAACGTCTTCGTGATCCAATCACGATCTGTCCCGTGATCCAATCACGATACGTCCCGATCTAGCACCGAACGGACGGCACCTACGCGTTCAGCACACGTACAGATCGATGACGTCTCCGCCTCCTTGATCCAGCAAGCGAGGATGGAGAGGTAGATGAGTTCTACAGTAGAACAATAGCGTGGTGGTGGTGGTGGTACTATCCCGGCAGCACTATGCCTAGCGCTACCGAAAACGCGAACGGAGGAGAAAACGATATCGGGAGAGAGAGGGGCGTCAAGGGCTTCATGTGTGCTCTTGGGGCGCCCCTACCCTCTATATATAGGTGGAGGGGCGTGGAGATCAGCCCCTCCAAGCCCTAGTGTGCACCCAAGGGGGAGGAGTTGGACTCCAAGTCCAATTCTCTCCCTTTCCATAGACAGGTGGACTTTTCACCTCTCCCAAACCACATGGGCCTTGAGGGACTTGTGCGCCTGGCCCAATAAGGCCAGGGTGCATCCCCTCAGCCCTTGCAAACCATTGGGACGTGGTGGAACCCTTGGTGAACTTTCAGACTGTTGGAAATATGCCCTAGAGGAAATAAATAAAGTGATTATTATTATATTTCCTTGTTCATGATAATCGTTTATTGTCCATGCTATAATTGTATTGATTGGAAACACATTACATGTGTGGGTAAATAGACAACACTATGTCCCTAGTATGCCTCTAGTGAACTAGCTCGTTGATCAAAGATGGTCAAGGTTTCCTAGCCATTGACATGTGATGTCATTTGATAACGGGATCACATCATTAGGAGAATGATGTGATGGAAAAGACCCAAACTACAAACGTAGCATATGATCGTGTCAGTTTATTGCTACTGTTTTCTATATGTCAAGTATATGTTCCTATGACCATGAGATCATGCAACTCATGGATACCGGAGGAGTGCCTTGTGTGTATCAAACGTCGCAACGCAACTGGGTGATTATAAAGGTGCTCTACAGGCATCTCCGAGGGTGTCTGTTGAGTTGGCATGGATCAAGACTGGGATTTGTTACTCCGTATGACGGAGAGGTATCTCAGGGCCCACTCAGTAATACAACATCACAATAAGCCTTGCAAACAATGTGACTAAGTGTTAGTCACGGGATCTTGTATTACGGAACGAGTAAAGAGACTTGCCGTTAACGAGGTTGAACTAGGTATGGAGATACCGACGATCGAATCTCGGGCAAGTAACATACCGAAGAACGAAGGGAACATCATACGAGATTAACTGAATCCTTGACATAGAGGTTCGACCGATAAAGATCTTCGTAGAATATATAGGAACCAATATGGGCAACCAGGTCCTGCTATTGGTTATTGACCATAGAGGTGTATCGGTCATGTCTACATAGTTCTCGAACCCACAGGGTCTGCACACTTAAGGTTTGGTGACGTTTCGGTAGTATAGAGTTATGTATGGTGGTGAACAAAGGTTGTTTGGAGTCCCGGATGAGATCCCGGACGTCACGTGGAGCTCCGGAATGGTCTGAAGGTAAAGATTCATATATAGGAAGTCCTGTTTTGGTCGCCGGAAAAGTTTCGGACTAATCAGTAGTGTACCGGGAGTGCCCGTAGTGTATCGGGAGACCATCAGGAGGGTACTTCGACCCAAGAGGCTTCATGGGCTGTGGGATAATAATTACCAGCCTTTTGTGGGCTGGTGGAAGTCCCACACAAGGCCCATGCGACTAGGGGAAAAAAGCCCAAAGGGAAAAGGTGGAAAAAAGGCCAAAAAGGAGGAATCCTAGTCCTACTAGGATTGGAGGAGGAGTCCTCCTCTCCTCCCCACTTCGACCGAACCAAAGGAGGCTTGGCCCTTGCGCCAAGCCTCTCCTCCCTTCCTCCTATATATACTGGTGGGTTTTAGGGTTTTTGCACATAATTTTAGCCACGTGTTGTTCGTTCCTCCAGTGCATAGTTTTTCCTCTAGATCGGATTTCTGCAGTGCTTAGGCGAAGCCCTGCCGGAATAGCTCCACCACCATCGCCGGAGCACCGTCATGCTGCCGGAGAAATATTCTACCTCCTCGCTCCCTCTTGCTGGATCAAGAAGGCGGAGATCGTCATCGAGTTGTACATGTGCTGAACGCGGAGGTGCCGTCCGTTCGGCGCTAGATCAGAAGGACCGTGATCAAGTTCGTGGGACGGATCGTGATCAAGTTCGTGGGACGGATCGTGATTGGATCGTGGGACGGATCATGATTGGATCGCGGGACGCTCGGCGATTTGGATCGCGAAGACGTTCGACTACACCAACCGCGTTTCTTAACGCTTCCCGCTTAGCGATCTACAAGGGTACGTAGATCCACTCTCCCTCTCGTAGATGCTCATCACCATGGATAGATCCGCATGCGCGTAGGAAAAAATTTGTTTCCCATGCAATGTTCCCCAACAGTGGTATCAGAGCTAGGTCTATGTGTAGATGAGATCTCGAGTAGAACACAAAGAGTTTGTGGGCGTTGATGCTTAGATTGTTTCCTCCCTTGGTCGTGTTTTGGTTTAGCGGTATTGTGAGATGAAGCGGCCTGGACCAACATTACTCGTATGCTTACGAGAGACCGGTTCCCTCAACTACAACTTGTTTCATAGATGGCTTGCGGGTGCCAGTTTCTCTCACTTTAGTTGGATCAGATTCGGCAAAGGTGGTCCTTGAGAAGGTTGAAAAGCAACTTATGTATCACCATTTTGTTTTTTGTGTAGGTGAGAATTGTTCTTGCTAGATACCAGTAGCAGCCACGTAAAACATGCAACAACAATTAGAGGACGTCTAACTTGTTTTTGCAGGGTATGTTGTGATGTGATATGGCCAATTACATGATGAAATATATGTGATGTATGAGATGATCATGTTTTGTACAGAATATCACGACTTACATGTCGATGAGTACGGCAACCGGCAGGAGCCATAGGGTTGTCTTTAATTATTGTATGACTTGCGTGTCAATCATTAAGCGCTATGTAATGCTTTACTTTATCGCTAAACGGTAGCAATAGTAGTAGAAGCATGGTGGGCGCGACAACCCCGATGGCGTCACGTTGATGGAGATCAAGATGATGGAGATCATGGTGTCATGCCGGTGACGATGGAGATCATGCCAGTGCTTTATAGATGGAGATCAAAAGCACGAGTTCATGGCCATATCATGTCACTTATGATTTGCATGTGATGTTAATCCTTTTATGCACCTTGTTTTGCTTAGGACGACGGTAGCATTATAAGGTGATCCCTCACTTGAATTTCAAGATGAATTGTGTTCTCCCCGAGTGTGCACCATTGCGAAAGTTCGTTGTGTCGAGACACCACGTGATGATCGGGTGTGATAGACTCTACATTCACATACAACGGGTGCAAGCCAGTGTTGCACGTGCAGAACACTCAGGTTAAACTTGATGAGCCTAGCATGTACAGACATGGCCTCGGAACACAAGAGACCGAAAGGTCGAACATGAGTCATATAGTAGATATGATCAACATGATGATGTTCACCATTGAAGCCACCTCAACTCACGTGATGATCGGACTTGAGTTGGTGAATTTGGATCATGTGACACTCAGATGACCTAAGGGATGTCAATTTGAGTGGGAGCTTTAGTAATTTGATTAACTAAACTCATTATCTTGAACAATAGTCTAAGCAACCTTTGCATATTTATGTTGTAGATCAATGGCTCGCACAGTAGCACCCCTAAATTTTAATGCGTTCCTAGAGAAAGCTAAGTTGAAAGATGATGGAAGTAACTTTGTTGACTGGGCCCGTAATCTGAGGATTATCCTCACAGCTTCCCAGAAATCATATGTCCTTGATGCACCGCTTGGTGACCAACCAGAAGACATGACCTCCGAAGACGTTAAGAACGCTTGGGAGGCACGTGCTGGAGATTACTCAATAGTTCAGTGTGCAATATTGTATGGCTTAGAACCGGGACTTCAAAGACATTTTGAACATCATGGAGCATATGAGATGTTCCAGGAGTTGAAGTTTATCTTTCAAAAGAATGCCCGGATCGAGAGGTATGAGACCTCCGATAAGTTCTATGCTTGCAAGATGGAGGAGAACGGGTCTATCAGTGGACATATACTCAGAATGTCTGGGTATTCAACTCGTCTAGCGGATTTGGGAATTGCCCTTCCGCCAGAGGCAATCACTGACAGAGTTCTTCAATCACTGCCACCTAGTTACAAGAGCTTTGTGATGAACTATAACATGCACGAGATGAACAAGTCAGTCGCCGAGTTATTTGCGATGCTAAAAGTCGTTGAGTCTGAAATCCAGAAAGAACATCAAGTGTTGATGGTCAATACAACCACTAGTCTCAAGAAGAATGGCAAGGGCAAGGGCAAGGGCAAGAAGGGTAAAACCAAGAAGGATGGCAAAGCAGTTGCTACTCCTGTAAAGAAGCCCAAGCATGGACCTAAGGCAGAAACTAAGTGTTTTCATTGCAAGGGAACTGGTCACTGAAAGCGGAACTGCCCTAAGTACCTGGCTGACAAGAAGGCGACCAACGACAAACAAGGTATATATGATATACATGTTATTGATGTGTACCTTACTAGCTCTCGTTGTAGTGCCTGGGTATTTGATACCGGTTCGGTTGCTCACATTTGCGACTCAAAATAGGAACTACGAAATAGACGAAGGCTGGCAAAGGATGAAGTGACGATGTGCGTGGGAAATGGTTCCAAGGTTGATGTGATCATCGTCGGCACGCTCTCTCTTCGATTACCAACGGGATTAGTGATGAATCTGAATAATTGTTATTTAGTGCCTGCGTTAAGCATGAACATTATATCTGGATCTTGTTTATTGTGAGACGGTTACTCATTTAAATCAGAGAATAAAGGTTGTTCTATTTATATGACTAATATCTTTTATGGTCATGCACCCAATGTGAGGGGTTTATTCATATTGAATCTTGATAGTGATGACACACATGTTCATAACATTGATGCCAAAGGATGTAGAGTTGATAATGATAGTACCACTTTCTTGTGGCACTGCCGTTTAGGTCATATTGATGTAAAATGCATGAGGAAGCTCCATGCTGATGGACTTTTGGAGTCACTTGATTTTGAATCACTTGACACATGTGAACCATGCCTCATGGGCAAGATGACTAAAACACCGTTCTCTGGAACAATGGAACGGGCGAGTGACTTATTGGAAATCATACATACTGATGTGTGCAGTCCAATGAATGCTACAACGTGTGGTGGATTTCGTTATTTTCTCACCTTCACTGATGACATAAGTAGATATGGGTATATTTACTTAATGAAACACAAGTCTGAAACATTTGAAAAGTTCAAGCAATTTCAGAGTGAAGTTGAGAATCATCATAACAAGAGGATTAAATTCTTACGATCTGATCGAGGAGGTGAATATCTGAGTTATGAGTTTGGCAGTCACTTAAGACAGTGTGGAATTATTTCATAGTTGACACCGCCTGGAACACCACATCGTAATGGTGTGTCCGAACGTCGTAATCGAACCTTATTAGATATGGTGCGTTCTATGATGTCTCTTGCTGATTTGCCACTATCGTTTTGGGGTTATGCATTAGAGACAGCTGCATTCACTTTAAATAGGGCACCATCAAAATCCGTTGAGACGACGTCATATGAGCTATGGTTTGGCAAGAGGCCAAAATTGTCATTTCTTAAAGTTTGGGGATGTGATGCTTATGTCAAAAAGCTTCAGCCTGAAAAACTGGAACCCAAAGTGGAGAAATGCATGTTCATAGGATACCCAAAAGAGACAGTCGGGTATACCTTCTATCTCAGATCCGAAGGCAAAGTGTTTGTCGCTAAGAACGGAACATTTCTTGAGAAAGAGTTTCTCTCGAAAGAATTGAGCGGGAGGAAAATAGAACTTGATGAGGTTATTGAACCTTTACTTCAACCAGAAAGTAGTGCGGCGCAGAAAGATGTTTCTGTGGAACCTACGACGGTAGAAGAGGAAGTTAATGATGATGATCATGAAGCTTCGGATCAAGCTACTATTGAACCTCGTAGGTCGACAAGGGCGCGTACTACTCCTGAGTGGTACGGCAACCCTGTCTTGGAAGTCATGTTGTTGGACAACAATGAACCTACGAGCTATGGAGGAGCAGTGATGGGTCCGGATTCCGAGAAATGGTTAGAGGCCATGAAATCCAAGATGGGATCCATGTATGAAAACAAAGTATGGACTTTGGAAGTATTACCTGAAGGGCGAAAGGCCATTCAGAACAAATGGATCTTTAAGAAGAAGACAGACGCGGACGGTAATGTCACCCTCTATAAAGCTCGACTTGTGGCAAAGGGTTTTTCACAAGTTCAAGGATTTGACTACGATGAGACATTCTCACCCGTAGCGATGCTTAAGTCTGTTAGAATCATGTTAGCAATAGCTGCTTGTTTCGATTATGAAATTTGGCAGATGGATGTCAAAATGGCGTTCCTCAACGGTTTCCTTGAGGAAGAGTTGTATATGATGCAACCAGAAGGTTTTGTTGATCCAGAGAATGTTGACAAAGTTTGCAAACTCCAGCGATCCATTTATGGGCTGGTGCAAGCATCTTGGAGTTGGAATAAACGCTTTTATGAGGTGATCAAAGCGTTTGAGTTTATACAAGTTTATGGAGAAGCTTGTATTTACAAGAAAGTGAGTGGGAGATCTATAGCGTTTCTAATATTATATATGGATCTCATATTGCTGATTGGAAACAATATAGAAATGCTGGAAAGCATGAAGGAATATTTGAACAAGAGTTTTTCAATGAAGGACCTAGGAGAAGCTGCTTTCATATTAGGCATTAAGATCTATAGAGATAGATCAAGACGCTTAATAGCACTTTCACAGAGCACATACCTTGATAAAGTTTTGAAGAAGTTCAAAATGGATCGGTCCAAGAAGGGGGTCTTGCCTGTGTTACCAGGTGTGAAGTTGAGTAAGACTCAATGCCCAGTGACTGCAAAAGATAGAGAAAAGATGAGTGTCATCCCCTATGCTTTAGCCATAGGCTCTATCATGTATGCAATGCTGTGCACAAGACCGGATGTCAGCCTTGCCATAAGTATGGCCGGAAGGTTTCAAAGTGATCCTAGAATGGAACACTGGGCAGCGGTCAAGAATATCCTTAAGTACATGAAAAGGACTAAGGAGATGTTTCTCGTTTATGGAGGTGATGAAGAGCCCGTTGTAAAGGGTTACGTCGATGCAATCTGTCACACTTATCCGGATGACTCTAAGTTGCAAACCGGATACGTATTTATTCTTAACGGGGGAGCGGTAAGCTAGTGCAGTTCCAAGCAAAGCGTGGTAGCCGATTCTACATGTGAAGCGGAGTACATCGCAGCCTCGGAGGCGGCGAAGGAAGGTGTCTGGATGAAGCAGTTCATGATAGATCTTGGAGTAGTGCCCAGTGCACTGAATCCGATGAACCTGTTCTGTGACAACACTAGTGCCATTGCTCTGGCCAAGGAACCAAGGTTTCACAAGAGGACCAGACACATAAAGCGACGCTTCAACTCCATCTGCGATTACATCAAGGAGAAGGACATAAATATTTGCAAAGTGCACACGGATCTGAATGTTGCAGACCCGTTGACTAAACCTCTTCCAAGGGCTAAACATGATCAACACTAGAACTACATGGGTGTTCAATTCATTACAATGTAAATCACATAGTGATGTGAACTAGATTATTGACTCTAGTGCAAGTGGGAGACCATTGGAAATATGCCCTAGAGGCAATAAATAAAGTGTTTATTATTATATTTCCTTGTTCATGATAATCGTTTATTGTCCATGCTATAATTGTATTGATTGGAAACACATTACATGTGTGGGTAAATAGACAACACTATGTCCCTATTATGCCTCTAGTGAACTAGTTCGTTGATTAAAGATGGTCAAGGTTTCCTAGCCATTGACATGTGATGTCATTTGATAACGGGATCACATCATTAGGAGAATAATGTGATGGACAAGACCCAAACTACAAACGTAGCATATGATTGTGTCAGTTTATTGCTACTGTTTTCTATATGTCAAGTATATGTTCCTATGACCATGAGATCATGCAACTCACGGATACCGGAGGAGTATATTGTGTGTATCTAACGTCGCAATGTAACTAGGTGACTATAAAAGTGCTCTACAGGTATCTCTGAGGGTGTCTGTTGAGTTGGCATGGATCAAGACTGGGATTTGTTACTCCGTATGACGGAGAGGTATCTCAGGGCCCACTCGGTAATACAACATCATAATAAGCCTTGCAAGCAATGTGACTAAGTGTTAGTCATGGGATCTTGTATTACGGAACGAGTAAAGAGACTTGCCGGTAACGAGGTTGAACTAGGTATGGAGATACCGATGATCGAATCTTGGGCAAGTAACATACGGAAGAACAAAGGGAACATCATACGGGATTAACTGAATCCTTGACATAGAGGTTCGATCGATAAAGATCTTCGTATAATATGTAGGAACCAATATGGGCATCGAGGTCCCGCTATTGGTTATTGACCGTAGAGGTGTCTCGGTCATGTCTACATAGTTCTCAAACCCGCAGGGTCTGCACACTTAAGGTTTGGTGACGTTTCGGTAGTATAGAGTTATGTATGGTGGTGACCGAAGGTTGTTTGGAGTCCCGGATGAGATCCCGGATATCACGAGGAGCTCCGGAATGGTCCGAAGGTAAATATTCATATATAGGAAGTCCTGTTTTGGTCGCCGGAAAAGTTTCGGGGTAATCGGTAGTGTACGGGGAGTGTTGGTAGTGTACCGGGAGACCATCGGGAGGGGTATTTCGACCCAAGGGGCTTCATGGGCTGTGGGAGAATAATTACCAGCCTTTCGTGTGCTGGTGGAAGTCCCACACAAGGCCCATGCGGCTAGGGGGAAATCCCAAAGGGAAAAGGTGGAAAAAAAAGGCCAAAAAGGAGGAATCCTAGTCCTACTAGGATTGGAGGAGGATTCCTCCTCTCCTCCCCACTTAGGCCGAACCAAAGGAGGCTTGGCCCTTGCGCCAAGCCTCTTCTCCCTTCCTCCTATATATACTGGTGGTTTTTAGGGTGTTTGCACAGAATTTTAGCCACGTGTTGCCCGTTCCTCCAGTGCATAGTTTCTCCTCTAGATCGGATTTCTGTAGTGCTTAGGCTAAGCCCTGCCGGAATAGCTCCACCACCATCGCCGGAGCGCCGTCACGCTGCCGGAGAACTCTTCTACCTCTCTGCTTCCTTTTGCTGGATCAAGAAGGCGGAGATCGTCATCGAGTTGTACGTGTGCTGAACGCGGAGGTGTCGTCCGTTCGGCGCTAGATCGGAAGGACCATGATCAAGTTCGTGGGATGGATCGTGATCAAGTTCGCGGGACGGATCATGATTAGATCGTAGGACGGATCATGATTGTATTGCGGGACGCTCAGCGATTTGGATCGCAAAGACGTTTGACTACATCAACCGCGTTTCTTAACGCTTCCCGCTTAGCGATCTACAAGGGTACATATATCCATTCTCCCTCTCGTAGATGCTCATCACCATGGATAGATATGCGTGTGCGTAGGAATTTTTTATTTCCCATGCAACGGTCCCCAACACGGACTCCTCCGGAAGTTTCTGGAACCTTCTAGAAGCTTTCCGGTACAATACTGGGAAACTCGAAACTTTTTCGATAGCCAAAATATGACTTCCCATATATAAATCCTTACCTTCGGACCATTCCGGAGCTCCTCGTGACGTCCGAGATCTCATCCGAAACTACGAACAACCTTCGGTCACCAACATACATACTCAACATACCAAATCGTCGCCGAACGTTTAGTGTGCAGACCCTGCGGGTTCAAGAACTATGTAGACATGACTGAGACACCTCTATGACCAACAACAAATAGCGGGACTTGGATGCCCATATTGGTTCCTACATATTCTACGAAGATATTTATCGGTTGAACCTCTATGTATTTTTTAAGGGGATATATACTATGTATTTATGTATTGTTCAATCCAGACAAATGTGTATCACTTGTAGTTAGTAGGAAGAGTTCATCAAGGTCATGTAATACCAGTGTAACAAGACATCGTGGTTTATGATATACTCCCTCCATTTTTAAATATAAGTCTTTTTAAATAATTTGATACAGACAACATACGGATATGCATAATACATAGAAATACTTGTAGATTCACTTATTATGCCTGTATATAGTCATATTTTAGAATATAGATTCACTTATTTTATTCAGTATGTAGTCAGTAGTAAATTTTCTGAAATAGTTATATTTAGGAAGGGGGAGTACGAAATTGGAGGGGGGCCTCTTCATCAAGAGATGTAATATCAGTGTCCAAGAGCTCCGGTCTTGGCCAACTAGAGTGTATTTTCTGCTTTACTTATGAAACATGCTAGGGCGTGTTTAATTCGCCACATCAATCTGGTTGCATTGCATGTGTTTCATTGCATGTGTTTCTCAGGTAGGTCTGGCTGAGCAAAAATAGCCTATAAATCATCGTATACACATAGTTTGTATATAGTTGGTCGTTCACATATAGGTTAGCTGCATGCAGGAACTACTTTTGCCCTACCGTTTGGTTGCACGCATTGCATTAGGCGCACGTATGACACGATGTCTGGTTGTAACCTGCATAAGGTGTTGTCACCACTTCTCACTAGCGATGACCTTAGCACACACAACAGTTTCACTCTTAGCTACAAAATAAATTACGATTCATCCTAGCTACTATCAAATGACAGTATGCATTATTAAGAGCCATATGGTTGAATAGGGGGAGGGAGTTTATCATCGATGCTAACTAATGGAAGTCCATCCTGTTTGTCTTCATCTTCCTCTTCTGTTGCTGCTGCTAGTTCTTCATCTTCCTCTTATGCTCCTCCTACTTCCTCTTCTTTTGTTGCTGCTCTTGTTCTTCAAATCCTTGTTTAACCTCCGTTATCCCACATTGCATGTGTCCACTCCATTATTTTGTTCTTCCAGGCATCGTTGTCAGATGCCTCCACACCATGTTCGGAGCTGACAACATCATAGGCGTCACGTCTTCCTCCTTAGGCTTCAGTTCATCACAACCCCATTGCAGGATCCAGTCATGCAAAATGCAACAAGCAAGAACAAGCTTAATCTGAGTGGGGAGAGTGTGAAATGGCTTCTGATCTAGGATCTTAAAAATGTTCTTCACAGCTCCAAAGGCCCTCTCAATAGTAACTCTAAGGATCGAGTTTATGAGATTGAACAACTCCTGTGGAGTCCTAGGATAGTTCCTACCATCGAACTCATCCAGATGGTACTTGGTTTTCTGAAGGGTTGAACAAGACCTGAGCGATATCCATAGCCAACATCTCTTAGGTAGAACTTGCCATCACGGATGTTGATGCCATCAGGATGACTCGTGTTGTCACTAAGAATGTTAGCATCATGTGCTGACCCTTCCCAGCCAACCAAGACATAGGTGAACTTCAGATCGAACTCAACAGAAGCAAAGCGCATTTTGGCTTGTGTAGTGCTTCCTCCCCTTATATGCTGCAGCTTGTGACCTCGACACTCTGGGAGTGACACGAGTACCGTCTCATTGCCCAAATGCAATCCTGAAATGGCATTACAAGATGGTGTTATGGCTATAACAAAACAATAGAAGCATGTCAAGGCATGAACTACATATTGTTAGCGCCCACCTTAAAATATGGATACCATCTTGGGCTAGTGCGAATCTTGCTAGGAGTCCGCTCGGTTGGTGACTTGATCATCTCTCCTCTAGGCCCCCTAGAAAAATAGAACACTTGCTTGATGTACCTGAAGATGGTCTCCACTGATCTCATGAACACGTTGTGAATAACCCTGAACCTCTGGTTATGGTCAACAACATGGAGGAACTGTTGGGGAACGTCGCATGGGAAACAAAAAATTTCCTACGCACACGCAAACCTATCCATGGTGATGAGAATCTACGAGAGGGAGAGTGGATCTACATACCCTTGTAGATCGCTAAGCGGGAAGCGTTAAGAAACACGGTTGGTGTAGTCGAACATCTTCGCGATCCAAATCGCCGAGCGTCCCGCGATCTCATCACGATCCGTCCCGCGATCCCATCATGATCCGTCCCGCGATCTCATCACGATCCGTCTCACGATCTTGATCACGATCTGTCCCGCGAACTCATCACGATCCGTCCCGCGATCTCATCACGAACCGTCTCGCGATCTCGTTCACGGTTCTTTCGATCTAGCGCCGAACGGACGGCACCTCCGCGTTCAGCACACGTGCAGCTTGATGACGATCTCCACCGTCTTGATCCAGCAAGAGGAGGTGGAGGGAGAGAGAGTTCACCGGAAGCGTGACGACACTCCGGTGATTGTAGTGGAGCAATTCCGGCAGGGCTTCGCCTAAGCACTGCGAAACTACGATCTAGAGGAGAAACTATGCACCGGTGGAACGGGTAGCACGTGGCCGGAAATTCTGTCCAAAAACCACCCAATCCACTAGTATATATAGGAGGAGAGGAGAGGAGAGGCAGACAAGGCCTTTGGGTCAGCCGAAATAAGAGGTGGGAAGCAATCCTACTTCACCTCCAATCCTAGTTGGAGTAGGATTGCCTCCTATTGGCTGATTTTCCACTTTTTGCTTTAGGACTTTCTCTCCTGCGCCATGCACCTTTGTGGCTGTTTTCCCAGCCCAATAAGGGCTGGTTATTATTCTCCCACAGCCCATGGACCTCTTGGGGTCGAAATACCCCTCCCGGAGGCCTCCCGGTACACTACCGGCACTCCCAGTACACTACCGGCACTCCCAGTACACTACCGATGAGCCCGAAACTTTTCTGGAAACCAAACTGGGACTTCCTATATATGAATCTTTACCTCTGGACCATTTCGGAGCTCCTCGTGATATCCGGGATCTCATCCGGGACTCCGAACAAACTTCGGTCACCACCATACATAACTCTACACTACCGAAACGTCACCGAACCTTAAGTGTGCAGACCCTGCGGGTTCGAGAACTATGTAGACATGACCGAGACACCTCTACGGTCAATAACCAATGGCGGGACCTAGACGTCCACATTGGTTCCTACATATTCTACGAAGATCTTTATCGGTCGAACCTCTATGTCAAGGATTCAGTCAATCCCGTACGATGTTCCCTTTGTTCTTCGGTATGTTACTTGCCCGAGATTCGATCGTCGGTATCTCCATACCTAGTTCAACCTCGTTACTGGCAAGTCTCTTTACTCGTTCCGTAATACAAGATCCCACAACTAAAAATTAGTCACATTGCTTGCAAGGCTCATTGTGATGTTGTATTACCGAGTGGGCCCTGAGATACCTCTCCGTCACACGGAGTAACAAATCCCAGTCTCGATCCATGCCAACTCAACAGACACCCTCGGAGATACCTGTAGAGCACCTTTATAGTCACCCAGTTACGTTGCGACGTTTGATACACACAAGGCACTCCTCCGATATCCGTGAGTTGCATGATCTCATGGTCATAGGAACATATACTTGACATGCAGAAAACAGTAGCAATAAACTGACACGATCATATGCTATGTTTGTAGTTTGGGTCTTGTCCACCACATCATTCTCCTAGTGATGTGATCCCGTTATCAAATGACATCTCATGTCCATGGCTAGGAAACCTTAACCATCTTTTGATCAACGAGCTAGTCTACTAGAGGCATACTAGGGACATGGTTTTGTCTATGTATCCACACATGCATTTAAGTCTCCGATCAATACAATTATAGCATGGATAATAAACGATTATCATGAACAAGGAAATATGATAATAACTAATTTATTATTGCCTCTAGGGCATATTTCCAACAATCTCCCACTTGCACTAGAGTCAATAATCTAGTTCACATCACCATGTGATTCGCATTGTTATGAATCTAACACCCAATGAGTTCTGGGGCTCGATAATGCTTTGCATGTGAGAGAGGTATTATAGTCAACGGGTCTGCGATATTTAGATCCGTGTGTACTTTGCAAATTTCTATGTCAAACCGAAAACACTGCTACCACACTCCACTTGGTACTATTCCAAATGGCTGCTCCACTATATGTATCCAGATTGCTACTACGAGTCATCCGGATTGGTGTTAAAGCTTGCATCGACGTAACTCTTTACGACGAACTCTTTATCACCTCCATAATCGAGAAACATCCCCTTAGTATTTTAGTTACTAAGGACAATCTTAACCGCTGTCCAGTGCTCCATTCCAGGATCACTTTGAAACCTTCCAGCCATACTTATGGCAAGGCTGACATCGGGTCTTGTGCACAGCATTGCATACATGATAGAGCCTATGGCTGAAGCATAGGTGATGACACTCATCTTTTTTCTATCTTTTGCAGTCACTGGGCATTGAGTCATACTCAATTGTATACCTTACAAATCAGGCGAGAACTCTTTCTCTGACTGATCCATTTTGAACTCTTTCAAAATCTTGTCAAGGTACGTGCTCATTGAAAGTCTCATCAAGTATCTTGATCTATCTCTATAGATCTTGACGCTCAACAATTAGGTAGCTTTATCCAGGTCTTCCTTTGAAAAATCACTTTTCAAACAACCATTTATGCTTCCCAGAAATCCTACATTATTTCCGATCAACAATATGTCATCCACATATACTTATCAGAAATTCTATAGTGCTCCCACTCACTTTATTGTAAATACAAGTTTCTTGTAAACCTTGTATAAACATTAAAACTTTGATCACCTCATCAAAGCGTATATTCCAACTCCGAGATGCTTGCTTCAGTCCATAAAAGGATTACTAAAGCTTGCACACCTTTTAGCATCCTTAGGACTAACAAAACCATCCGGTTGTATCACATACAACCTTTCCTCAAGTAAACAGTTAAGGAAACGATGTTTTGACATCCATCTGCCAGATTTCATAATTGAAAACATAGCAACTGCTAACATAATTCCAACAGACTTTAGCACCACTACGAGTGAGAAAGTCTCATCGTAGTCAACTCATTGAACTTGTCACAAACATCTTTGCAACAAGTCGAGCTTTACAAATAGTGTCATTCACCATCAGTGTTTGTCTTCATTTTAAAGATCCATTTGTACTCAACGACCTGCCGTCCAATGAGCAAGTCTACCAAAGTCTACACTTGGTTTTCATACATGCATCCTATCTCGGATTTCATGGCCTCCAACCATTTGTCGGAATCCGGGCCCATCATCGCTTCTTCATAGCTCGTAGGTTCATCGTTGTCCAACAACATGATCTCCAAGACAGAGTTGTCGTACCACTTAGGAGCAGTACACATCCTTGTCGACCTACGAAGTTCGATAGTAACTTGATCCTGAAGCTTCATGATCATCATCATTAACTTCCTCTTCAACTAACGTAGGCTTCACAGAAACATCTTTCTGCGCCGCGCTACTCTCTGGTTGAACAAAGGTTTAACAACCTCATCAAGTTCTATCTTCCTCCCACTCAATTCTTTCGCGAGAAACATTTCCTCGAGAAAGGATCCGTTTAAGCAACAAACACTTTGCACTAGGATCTGAGATTGAAGGTTCACCCAACTAATCTTAGGGTATTCTATGAAGATGCATTTGTCCGCCTTGGGTTCGACCTCATTAGGTGAAAACATTTTCCACACAAGTGTCACAGCCCCAAATATTAAGAAATGACAGCTTAGGTTTGTATCAAACCATAATTCACACGGTGTCATCTCAACAGATTTAGATGATGCCCTATTTAAAGTGAATGTAGTTGTCTCTAATGCATAACCCCAAAAATTATAGTAGTAAAACGATAAGAGACATCACAGTATGCACTATATCAATAGAGCATGACTATGATGTTCGGACACACCATCACACTATGGTGTTCCAGGTGGCGTTAGTTGTGAAACAAATTTCACATTGTCTTAAGTTGTATGCCAAACTCGTAACTCAGATATTCACCTCCACGATCATATCGCAGTTATTTTTATCTTCTTGTCACGATGATCTTAAACTTCACTCTGAATTTGCTTGAACCTTTCAAACGATTCAAACTTGTGTTTCATTAAGTAAATATACACTATATTTACTCAAATCATCAGTGAAGGTAAGAAAATAACGATATCCACTGCACACTACAAGACTCACTGGATTGCATACATCAACATGTATCATTTCCAATGAATCACTTGCCCGCTCCATCCAACGGGGTCCTTTAGTCATCTTGCCCAAGAGGCATGGTTCGCATGTCTCAACCGATTCGAAATCGAATGAGTCTAAAGATCCATCAGCATGGAGTTTCTTCATGCGCTTTATACCAATATGACATTCTGCGGCAGTGCCACAAATATGTGGTACTATCATTATTAACTTTGTATCTTTTGACATCAATGTTATGAACATGTGTATTACTACAATCAAGATTTCAACAAACCATTCTCACTGGGTGCATGACCATTGAAGGTATTATTCATGCAAACAGAATAACCATTATTCTCTAATTCAAATGAATAACCGTATTGCAACAAACATGATCTAATCATGTCCATGCTCAACGCAAAACACCAAATAACATTTATTCAGGTTCGTCACTAATCCTGAAGGTAGAGAGAGCGTGCGATGTTGATCACATCAACCTTGGAAACACTTCCAACACATATCATCACCTCACCCTTAGCTAGTTCTCTGTTTATTCTATAGCTTTTATTTCGAGTTACTAACATTTAGCAACCGAACCGGTATCCAATACCCAGGTGCTACTAGGAGTACTAGCAAGGTACACATCAATAACTCGTATATCAAATATACTTCTGTCGATGTTGCCAGCCTTCTTATCTACCAAGTATCTAGGGTTATTCCACTTCGGCGACCGTTCACCTCATAACAGAAGCACTTAGTCTCGGGTTTGAGTTCAACTTTGGGTTGCTTCACTGGAGCAGCAATTGACTTGCTATCCATGAAGTTTCCCTCCTTGCTCTTGCCCTTCTCGAAACTAGTGGTTTGGTTAACCATCAACACTTGACGCTCCTTCTTGATTTCTACCTTCGCGGTGTCAAAACATCGCGAACAGCTCAGGAATAATTATTTCTATCCCTGGCAATTTATAGTTCATCACTAAGTTCTAGTAGCTTAGTACCAGTGACTTGGAGAACTATGTCAATCACTATCTTATCTGGAAGATCAACTCCCACTTGATTCAAGCGATTGTAGCACCCAGACAATCTGAGTACATGCTCAACGATTGAGCTCTTCTCTTTCATCTTGCAGGCAAAGAATCTTGTTGGAGATCTCATATCTCGCAACACGGGCACGAGCCTGAGATCCTAATTTCAGCTCTTACGAACATCTCATATGTTCCGTGATGTTCAAAACGTTTTTGGAGCCTCAATTCTAAGCCATAACGCATGACGCACTAAACTATCAAGTAGTCATCAAAACGTGCCTGTCAGATGTTCATAACATCTACAGACGACGCTAGAGGGGTTGGCACACCGAGCGGTGCATTAAGGACATAAGCCTTCTGTGCAGCAATGAGGACAATCCTCAGATCACGGACCCAGTCCGCAATATTACTACCATCATCTTTCAATTCTATTTCTCTAGGAACATATAAAAAATACAAGGGAGCTACAGCGTGAGCTAGTAATCTACAACATAATTTGCAAAGACACTTTGACTATGTTCATGATAATGAGTTCAATTAATCATATTACTTAAGAACTCCCACTCAAGTTGACATCCCTCCGATCATTCGAGTGATACATGATCCAAATTCACCAACTCAAGTCCGATCATCACGTGAGTTGAGGTGGCTACAATGGTGAACATCATCATGTTGATCATATCTACTATATGAATCATGTTCGACCTTTCGGTATCTTGTGTTTCGAGGCCATGTCTGTACATGCTAGGCTCGTCAAGTTTAACCTGAGTGTTCTGCACGTGCAAATCTGGCTTGCACCCGTTGTATGTGAACGTAGAGTCTATCACACCCGATCATCACGTGGTGTCTCAACACGACGAACTTTCGCAACGGTGCACACTCGGGGAGAACACAATTTATCTTGAAATTAAGTGAGGGATCACCTTATAATGCTACCGTCGTCCTAAGCAAAACAAGGTGCATAAAAAGGATTAACATCACATGCAAATCATAAGTGACATGATATGGCCATGAACTTGTGCTTTTGATCTCCATCTAGAAAGCACCGGCATGACCTCCATCATCACCGGCATGACACCATGATCTCCATCATCTTGATCTCCATCAACGTGTCGCCATCGGGGTTGTCACGCCCTGCATGCTTCTACTACTATTGCTACCGTAGCGATAAAGTAAAGCATTACATAGCGCTTAATGATTGACACGCAGGTCATACAATAATTAAAGACAACCCTATGGCTCGTGCCGGTTGCCGTACTCATCGACATGCAAGTCGTGATAATCTATACATCACATGATCATCTCATACATATATGACATCATGTAATTGGCCATATCATATCACAACATACCCTGCAAAAACAAGTTAGACGTCCTTTAATTGTTGTTGCAAGTTTTACGTGGCTGCTACGGGTATCTAGCAAGAACAATTCTCACCTACGCATAAACCACAACGGTGATACATAGATTGATTTTCAACCTTCTCAAGGACCGCCTTTGTCGGATCCGATCCAACTAAAGTAAGAGAAACTGTCACCCGCAAGCCATCTATGCAACAAGTTGCGTCGAGGGAACCGGTCTCTCGTAAGCGTACGAGTAATGTTGGTCCGGGCCGCTTCATCTTACAATCCCGTTGAACCAAAATCCGACCAAGGGAGGAAGCAATCTAAGCATCAACACCCACAAACCTTTTGTGTTCTACTCGAGATCTCATCGAACCATCAACCTAGCTCTGATACCACTGTTGGGGAACGTCGCATGGGAAACAAAAATTTTCCTACGCACACGCAAACCTATCCATGGTGATGAGCATCTACGAGAGGGAGAGTGGATCTACATACCCTTGTAGATCGCTAAGCGGGAAGCGTTAAGAAACGCGGTTGGTGTAGTCGAACATCTTCGCGATCCAAATCGCCGAGTGTCCCGCGATCTCATCACGATCCGTCCCGCGATCCCATCACGATCCGTCCCGCGATCTCATCATGATCCGTCTCACGATCTTGATCACGATCTGTCCCGCGAACTCATCACGATCCGTCTCGCGATCTCATCACGAACCGTCTCGCGATCTCGATCACGGTTCTTTCGATCTAGCGCCGAACGGACGGCACCTCCGCGTTCAGCACACGTGCAGCTTGATGACGATCTCCACCGTCTTGATCCAGCAAGAGGAGGTGGAGAGGAGAGAGAGTTCACCGGCAGCGTGACGACGCTCCGGTGATGGTGGTGGAGCAATTCCGGCAGGGCTTCGCCTAAGCACTGCGAAACTACGATCTAGAGGAGAAACTATGTACCGGTGGAACGGGTAGCACGTGGCCGGAAATTCTGTCCAAAAACCACCCAATCCACTAGTATATATAGGAGGAGAGGAGAGGAGAGGCAGCCAAGGCCTTTGGGTCAGCCGAAATAAGAGGTGGGAAGCAATCCTACTTCACCTCCAATCCTAGTTGGAGTAGGATTGCCTCCTATTGGCTGATTTTCCACTTTTTGCTTTAGGACTTTCTCTCCTGCGCCATGGGCCTTTTTGGCTGTTTTACCAGCCCAATAAGGGCTGGTTATTATTCTCCCACATCCCATGGACCTCTTGGGGTCGAAATACCCCTCCCGGAGGCCTCCCGGTACACTACCGGCACTCCCGGTACACTACCGGCACTCCCAGTACACTACCGATGAGTCCGAAACTTTTCCGGAAACCAAACTGGGACTTCCTATATATGAATCTTTACCTCTGGACCATTCCGGAGCTCCTCGTGATGTCCGAGATCTCATCTGGGACTCCGAACAAACTTCGGTCACCACCATACATAACTCTACACTACCGAAACGTCACCGAACCTTAAGTGTGCAGACCCTGCGGGTTCGAGAACTATGTAGACATGACCGAGACACCTCTACGGTCAATAACCAATGGCGGGACCTGGACGTCCACATTGGTTCCTACATATTCTATGAAGATCTTTATCGGTCGAACCTCTATGTCAAGGATTCAGTCAATCCCGTACGATGTTTCCTTTGTTCTTCGGTATGTTACTTGCCCGAGATTCGATCGTCCGTATCTCCATACCTAGTTCAACCTCGTTACTGGCAAGTCTCTTTACTCGTTCCGGAATACAAGATCCCGCAACTAACAATTAGTCACATTGCTTGCAAGGCTCATTGTGATGTTGTATTACCGAGTGGGCCCTGAGATACCTCTCCGTCACACGGAGTAACAAATCCCAGTCTCGATCCATGCCAACTCAACAGACACCCTCGGAGATACCTATAGAGCACCTTTATAGTCACCCAGTTACGTTGCGACGTTTGATACACACAAGGCACTCCTCCGATATCCGTGAGTTGCATGATCTCATGGTCATAGGAACATATACTTGACATGCAGAAAACAGTAGCAATAAACTGACACGATCATATGCTATGTTTGTAGTTGGGTCTTGTCCACCACATCATTCTCCTAATGATGTGATCCCGTTATCAAATGACATCTCATGTCCATGGCTAGGAAACCTTAACCATCTTTTGATCAACGAGCTAGTCTACTAGAGGCATACTAGGGACATGGTTTTGTCTATGTATCCACACATGCATTTAAGTCTCCGATCAATACAATTATAGCATGGATAATAAACGATTATCATGAACAAGGAAATATGATAATAACTAATTTATTATTGCCTCTAGGGCATATTTCCAACAGGAACATGTCCACTTGCTCACCCACACACGGTGTGGATGCTATCTCGTAGCAGCCCCTGCTCCTGAAGGAGGGGACAAGTCTCGCAAATGATGCTCTTTTCATTCAAAGCATCTACATTCCACAAGACATATGTGTCGTTGCAGTTGTAGATGTAGTTCAGATTGGCGATCCTCTCCTGCTCCAACATAAGCATTGCATCATAACTGATGACAAGTCTCTCACCATGACGAATAACTCTCATGTGCATGAACAAGATCCATCTTTGAATCACAGCTACCAGTGTTGTTGTGTGAACTACCAGCCTCATACACACGTCCATAACCTAGTCGACATCAAGGGTCCGTTGACCAATGGGGTAATTGATCCGAACAACCAACCTAACATAGGAGAGAGGGAGTGTTGCTCACCGCCATCAAAGGCGAAGATCACAATGGGGGGCATGGTTGAGTCAAGGACGACCCGACGATGACCAACATGAAGGGGAGCACCAACTCCTCCTGTCGCGTCCGCCTCCGCCGCTTGCACAAATATGAGTCGTTGCCGCCGCCTGTGGTAAACCGAAAGGAACTGATTGTCCTAGAGTTAGTGTTAACCAAGTAAATGGAGGGGGTGAGGCTATAATTGACGTCGTGCCGCCACACCCGATTTGCATCTCCTGTCATCCACACTCCCTTTCGGGTTGCTTCCTCACGTGTGAGCTTGCGCCGCACTCAACCTAGCGCGTTGGAAACTGGCTATCCGAGGGTCTCCAGGGAGCCAGGCTCTACGTTGCTTTAAGGTTCATGCCGAGGCGATCCAGCCCGCCCCATATGCAATCAAACACACTTTTCCTCACCCAAATCGTCCTAGTTGTGCGTAATGCGAGCAACCAAACACGCCCTAGTGGATCTCTCTAACCGGTGTGTCTTCTGCTAACAATTCCACATTTTTATTCTATTAGATCAATATATTTTGTTATTTCCCACACATTCAATGTGCCAAATACCATTCTCTTGTGAGGTTGTCGATTTATAAGTGTTCTTTACAATGACCTTTCTCTCCCTCCTGGCTTGCTCCCGCGAGCGATCGGGGGGAAACCGTAGCGCCTCATCAAACTCCCCCTTCCTTCCCTCCTCCCCGGCCACTGCCGCGGGGCGAAGCTCGTTCGACCAACAGTGTCGAGGCCTTTTCTTCCCCTCCCCTTGTCCCCAGCGACCGGAGTAGGACAACCAGGCGAGTGGCGACATTGGGCTACCATAAGGCCTAGCGATGCGAACTTAGGAGGTGGCGTGGACGGTCTGTGGCAGTGCGACAACATCCTGGTCCTGCAGGCTAGCGCGGTGGCTGCACGAGGTGTCACACCGGGTGTCGGCGGGAGGCAGAAACATGTGTTTAGTTTGGATTTGTCTTTATAGGGTACAGGGGTCTGGAAGCTTCAAGGAATTTTTGAGACTCGATCTTCATATGTTTTGTGTCTCTGTGTTTGTTTGATTTGTTCGATTGAATGACATTATATTGTTTGCAGTGATTTACTTGCGCTTGGTGTCGGACCAAAATATGCGTCAGCTCATACATGTTAAAAGATCCTTCACCTATTCTTCTCTTTATATAGTTCAACCAAACGATGTAACATTTCGGTGCCCAGGCTCATCTACACCCAGTCAGAAACAAGATCAAAACAAATACTAAAAAAGTTCAAAAAAAAAACCCGCGATAGATAATCTGATGCGTGAGGTCCGCTCCATTTTTTGTATCATTTGAACATCTAAGCATCTCTCGGCAAAAAAGACAAATATGATCAAAACAATGCATGAACAATAAAGAAACCAGAGACCCATAATTTGTCTTTTTTGAAGAGAGCTGCTCAGATGTCCAAATAATTTAAAAATTGAAGCGGACCTCACACATCAAATTACCTACCACCCAAAAAGACTTTGGATTTTTTTGGATTTTTTAATACTTGTCTTAGTTTTTTATTCAACACGGGCACATATGAGCCTGTGCTCAAAAATGGATTTTTGAACCAAACAAACACTGTTTAATTGCAACCTTGAACCTTGTATGTATCATCCAAGCATAGCATTGCACATATTTTCTATTTTTCATGTTTCTATAAATTTAGGGCAATGAGAGCCTAAGAGTATGAAAAAAACTATGCAAGGACGAGGGAGGAGAGAAGGGTGCCATGTGGAATCATCCCGAGAGAGGATGGAATGGGGGAGATTTAGAGATATCTGGCTACTACATACTAATATTTACCTTTTTTACTTTCTACTTCCTCCGTTCCTGCAAACAGACTGAAATGAATGAACAAACATATTAAAATGTGTCTATATATCTGAGTAAGATTTTTTTAGAGCATCTTATAGTCGTGAACGAAGGGAGCAACAAACATCGAGTACAATGTAGGTGCACATGCAATGTCACACATTCTTACTCATCTTGATTATCCTTGTATCAGTAGTATGGTTTTCACTTTCATCGTAATTTTTTGAAGTTTTGGAAAATTCATTAATTTTGGTATATACTTAAATAATTGCCTTTCTCTCAAAACATTTCAATGATTTCATTAGTAAACGGAAATCCTAATAAACTTTTTCTTTATGGATGCTAATCAAATTCAATTGGAAAATTTGGGCACTTGGCCGAAATGAAAACCTAAGAACACTGAATTTCAATGATTCCGGCGTCCGCTAAAACATTTTTGAAACCGAAAAGCACCGTCATAAGAAAATGCTAGTAACATTACTACCACCCCATCCGAAATGCTTAACAGGAAAACTCGTTCACCAGACTGTCAAAAAAGAGCCCGTCCGTTCAGTAAAAAAAAAAAAAAACCTTCCACCACGCCGTGCAGCACCGCTCGCGGAGCACACGGATCGCGATCCGCGTCACTCCCGCAAATCCGCATCGCCACCGTCCATTCGGCCGCGATCCAACGGCGCCCGTCCCCCCCCCCCCCCATCCGCCGCCCGTCCCGCGCGGCCGAAACCCAAACCCCAAAATCATGGCGCGCAAACCCATCCTCGATCACCTTTAAAACCCGCCCCAATTCCTCCCTCGAGCCACCACCGCCGAGTGAAATTCCGATCTCCAGACGCCAGAGCGAAGCAGCAGCAGCAGCAGCCAGATCCTTCTCCCCCAGCTCCGATGGCCCGCACCAAGCAGACGGCGCGCAAGTCCACCGGCGGCAAGGCGCCGAGGAAGCAGCTGGCGACCAAGGCGGCGCGCAAGTCGGCGCCGGCGACCGGCGGCGTCAAGAAGCCGCACAGGTTCCGCCCCGGCACCGTCGCCCTTCGTGAGATCCGCAAGTACCAGAAGAGCACGGAGCTGCTCATCCGCAAGCTCCCCTTCCAGCGCCTCGTCCGGGAGATCGCGCAGGACTTCAAGACCGACCTCCGCTTCCAGAGCTCCGCCGTCTCCGCCCTGCAGGAGGCCGCCGAGGCATACCTCGTCGGGCTGTTCGAGGACACCAACCTCTGCGCGATCCACGCCAAGCGCGTCACCATCATGCCCAAGGACATCCAGCTCGCACGCCGCATCCGAGGGGAGCGCGCCTAGGTTTCTGGTCGCTGGTAATACCGAGCAGTAGCTGTTCTTGTCTTGTGATCTGGATGTGTGTCGGGTGCCTCTGTTTGTTGGTGTTGATATGATGTGTCGTCTGGTCCTATGTATCTTCGTGATGCTTGAATGCAATTGAAATTGCGATGGAAAAGTTCAGTTGTCATGCCAATTCTGCTCCCCGGTGTCACTTGTTGATTTTAAATTGATCCTTGATTCTGCGATGTTCTTGTTACATGAAGCAAGCTGATTATGCAAGTGATAGGTTTGGACAATGTGCTGTTCCCCATGGGCTTCGCAATTTTGCAGCGGCGCTCTGTTAATTATCTTTGGTCCATGTTTGATTCAGTTTCTTGCACTTTATTTTTTTGCACGTTTTTGCAGGCATTTGGTGAATTTCTTTGGGCTGTCGCCTCTGTTTGATGTGGTTCTGAACTTCGCTGGGCTGGTTGATGTGGGCTATCTGAAGCTGAAGCGCAGACGTGTGATGTGAGTCTGATGGAAAGTTCAGTTATCGTCTGATGCTAATTTCGTCCTCCAGTGTTACTGTTTGCTTGTAAATTTCCCCGTGATTCTGCAATGGTGTGTTGTCGCATGTACTAGCATGGAATTATACAATATGCTGTGTCACATGGGCTTCTTGATTTTGCTGGGGCGCTCTGTTATTTTTCTTGGTCGCTGTGTAATTCAGTTTCTTTGCAAATTTGTACAGGCGTTTGGTGAACTCATTTCGGCTTTAGCCTCCGTCTGATGTGATTCTGAACTATGGTTGGGTTGGTTGATAGCTGAAGGTGAAGTGGCGACATGTGATGAGATTCAGATTCAAAATTTGCAATGGATGTGATTCTACTTTATCTCCATTTCTCAGAGCTTGTCAATTAAGTTCTGTGCTTGGACGTTTGTTTAATGATATCATCTTGGAAATTATTCTTCATGATGGTTCTTGTGGATCAGAAACTTGCAGTTGACAATCACAGTAGATAATTTTTTTTTGTCTTATCCTTTCAGTACTATCCATTTAATATAACAAGTTAACAACATGCAGTGCTAATTACAGGAGATGAAGAGAAACAAGCATGTAACGGGACACAATTCTAACTATGTCTGACAACGTTTTGTTCAAAGATCAGGGCTGATACAAGTACAAGTATAACATCTTTTTTTGCGGGGTAAGTATGACATTGTTTGTGGCTTCTGTGGCATGAATTCCACCCCTGCTCACTTAGTTCTGCGCTTCTCTGCAGGCCGTTCCACCTGCAATGTCGCCGTTTACGGATCAAAATTGTAAGCTCCATTAATGTTCCCAGAGCAAGCCTTGGTCCCATACCTCAGGCCTGAAATCATGGCCCAACTAGTTTCTGCACTACTTGACACTTCAATTTCAGATATGGCCATGAACCAAAACGACTCAATGTGCTCATTGGATGCCAGAAAAGATTTGAGAGAGACATCACCATGAGCTTCTGGATGCCTGAATATCTCAAGCATAACGGAATGTTTGTCAGCGTGCGTGGTCGACGCATTGTTCAGCAGGTTGTTGTACTGGCCGACCACGCTACTATACCACTTATCAAGATCATTCTACCCCCAGTTACCTGTACTGTCCCCGAGATCTGGGTGATAACTGAAGGACGAGTTTGCTTGACTGTCCATCGTGTCCAGAGAACCGCTGAAAACATCAGGCGAGGGAAGTTGGCCTGAAACTCAAGCAAACAATCCATCTTTTTTTGAACTGTAAATTCACAAAGTTCAGACCGTCAGAGTGCCATTGAATGTTTATGACGAATGGATATCACTGACCTGATCTTTTCGTGCTGTATCTGCTCCGTTGTCTTATATTTCTTTGCTGCGTGACCTTCGCCTCCAAGAGCAACTTCAATCGGACGACCCATTTTGTTCGTCCATGTATTTTCGATCGTTGCGGATAAGAAAGATGACCCAATACAGACCCAAAACCAAATCTTGTCCGCTTCATGTTCGTGTCGATTCATCTGAGACGTAAATTTAGGTCAGATTTGCGTCCTCGCGGACACGAAACCAACGCACACCGCGCCCCCTTCATGTCCGCCATGGGTCCACCAGTCGGCCGCTCAACCACCGCCCGCATCTTATTAAATGGCAGCACCTACCTTGGGGCCCGCCTGGCAATGGGTGGAAGGTCCGCATGGCCGTCTTTTTTAATGCAAGCATGCGGCGGGGCCGGTCTCATCCACTTTCAAAAGCCCGTCGAAACCCTAGCTAGCCAAACATCATGGGCGTGTTCAACGGGAAGGGGAAGGGCAAGTTCAGCGCTGACAAGCTCTTCCCGCGGGCGCACGCCGCCGCCTGCTAGACGCGACGCCCCACCGGCGCGGGAGCGGATGTACATACCAGTCCACCAGACGCAGTGACACTTGCAGTGGCACTCCCGCAACTGCTTCGCGCTGGTTCGTGCTAGAGCACGAGGAGGAGCGCCGTCAGGGCGTCCATGTCGACTAGGTCATCCCTCCTCCGCCGCCCGAGGTTGTGTCGGAGGAGGAGGACAAAGAGGCGGCGTACCAAGACGCTCTCGAGCTAGCCTGGTAGCATGCGCTGGAGGCCAGCAGGATCGAGGAGGACGCCTAGTGGGATGGACTGGACGGCGCCCTTGCCTTGTCGGTTGCGGGGGACTCCGTCCACGCCCAGCTCTTCGTCCCGCAGCCTTCACTGTCGCCGTCGCCCACCGTCGAGCCCAAAGTGGAGCCGGAGCCCACGTCGTCGCGGAAGCGCTCGCCACCTCCGCCCACTATGCCAGAGGAGTCCTACAAATGGGTAGGCGTGATCCGCGAGTGGGTGAGCGCGCCGGCCGTTTACTACGATACGACGCCGAAGGAGGAGGAGGCCCAGCTCGAGAAATGGCGACTACACTAGCTCGCCGAGGAGGAGGCGGATGACCAACGACATATGTAGAGGAAGCAGGAGGAGAAGCCGTTGCGCCTTGTGGAGGAGGAGAAGGAGCGCGCCCGACGAACCGCAATGTCGCCGCCACAACAGACGCGAGTGGAGGCAGTCCCGACAGCCTACCAGGCGACATTCGGGTGGGCTGGGCCACCTCCTGCCTTCATCGGCCTCACCGACGACGATGAAGACAACAAGAGTAAGGGCAAGATGGACGACTAGGACGGCATGCGGGCGCGAACTTTTTTTAAATTAATGTTTAATTATGTTTATGAGGACTTTGGCCGGTGACCAATCACTTATATTTAATTAAGTTTTCATTATGTTCATATGTGGCCACATGTTTTTTTTATGTATGCAAATTTGGATATGGCTTTAGTTGGACGTATCAGTCGACCTAAATGAAAAAACGGACTCATCCGTTGACCGACGTACAAACGGATAAAAGACGAAACGACACGATCCGTTTTGATCGCCCAACGAGTTGCTCTAATGCTCTGATTTTGCCGGTTGCTCTTGGGCTATAAAAGTGGAGTCCAAGTGGGCCTTAAAGCTTCATTGTAATGTCAGCTTCCATGATGTATCGTGGTTTCGTTTTCAGGCTGCTGCTTTGGACGACGGCGAGTTCCGGCGTGCAGGATCCCGAGCACACGAATGCAATTTGTTTTTACTCTGGGGTCCTGTGTGTTACTGTGTTGGGACACGTACCGCCTGCCCCTAGTTTCTTCTAGTTGGTTCCAAAGACGCAGGACGTCCAGAAAATAAAATACAGTAAAAAACATGGGCACTGTCGCTGGCTCTGGACCACCTCATCGATCGATATCTTATCCTATAAATGGCGTTGTCAGTCGTGATGATCTATCCTTTTTAAAATGAATGCAGCAAATTTTGTATTAAATTAGTAGTATAATTTTGTATTAGATTATCGATATTTAAGTTTTTTCGAGGGTACGCTAAAAAACGTATCATAGCTTTATAAAAAACAGAAATATGTACAAGAGATTATAACGTTGCTAGTTAGGCATCACAAGTCGATCCTAACCCATCCCATTCACTCGACGCTATAAGAACGTTTGTAGATTGCGAGAGTATGTATGAAATATTGAAAAAAGTGGCAGCCGTATGTGGTACTGCTAGCAACCGGAGAAAACAAAGACATGGTCGCGGGGATGTCAAAAAGTTGTACGTGGCCGCATCCGTATCGATAGAGATGGGGACCGAGGAGATGCTGATTGCTTTCCCAACCACCACGGCCTATTTCAGGACATTTTGTGTTGAGCTAGTAGTCTTATTAGACTGCTTCCAATGCAAAGGTGTTTAGATGAGGTGCTAAGAACATTAAAGAGCTTAGCAACTTAACTTCTCAATGCATAGGTGCTTAACTTGTTGTTGCTAAGCTCACTCTATTTAATATTTAATACTGAAACTCTTTCATGCATTGGTCATCTTTTTCCGTTTAAGTGGTTTGCCTAGGTTCACGTGTATGGCGTTGGTTATTCCTGGGAACACCAAAGTGCTCATTTTCTCATTAATTATTGTGCCATGTCATTTTTTCATTTATGTGGCATGCTTAGCACCTATCCACCTTGGAGCACTGGAAGGGGCCTTATGGACAGACAACGAGGATCATTGGTGAATGGTGATCCGCATCATTGGTGAATGGTGATCCGCTCCGCACAAAATTCGCTGTTTTGACCTTTTTCAGAAGTTAAGCAAGATATGACCCTGGTTTGACGAAAACAATTATCGTTAGGGTTGATGACGGTATGATATAAAAGCCTACCGCCTTTGTCGTCACACCTACCACCGAGACTCCTGGCGGTAGGATAAGCCACAGATGGCGATAGGGTATAACAATCTACCGTCATCGTGTCTCACTTTAGGCTCTTTATCCACGCCATCAACAACCAACTGCCGGCTTCTCTGTCGTCAACCCTACTACAAAGGCCTATAGCGGTAGGCTGTTTTAACCTACCGTCACCAACCTCAGCGGTAGAAAAAGGGACATATCATGAAATTTTTATAAAGCAGGGTCATATCCCGCTCAACTTTCACAAAAGGGTCAAAACAATGAATTAGCCCCCCCGAACAGGTCGTGCCACACCCACACGTACGTCCACACCCGTTGGACAGCTCCTGTGAGGTTGGATAGTTGGCTGAAAGAGAAGCGGCACAGGGGAAGCGGAGGTGGCTAAAGACCCGAACGAGCCAAGAAAATGGAGAGGAGCGCATATCCGAGCCGCAGGGGCACTAACACGTCAAAGGAGCCGTTCGGTGAGCAACTTCAGGAGCACACAGAAGTTGGAGCCTCGCTAACTAAAAAAAGACATCTGAGAAGGTGGTGGTGGTGGTGGTGTGTGTGTGTGTGTGTGTGGGTGGGTGGGTGGTGGTGGTGTGTGTGTATGGGGGGGGGGTTGTGGAGAGATGTCGATGAGTCGGAGGAGCTTGAATGGGCGTAGCTCACGGGGAGGGTCGGATCGAGCCACGCCGACCAACCATGGATATGGGACGGGGGGGGGGGGGGGGGGGGCGCAAATCCATGGACGCCATGGCTGAAGCCTCATATGCAGGTTGTTGGGGGATGAACTCACTCCGGCCGCACTCCTGACCAATGCGCTCCTGGTGTCGTCGGTGCCGGGCAATCAACGCCACCAGAGGCCCATAGCTCGAGGGGGAGGGGGGACGACGCAACACCAATGGAGAGAAAGGGGCATGTCGAAGAAGACCCAGGGCCCGACGCAGCCACGTTGACCAGCCCTTCGGCGATGGTGGCGTGGGAGTGGCCGGGGGTCAGGCGGCGATGGCTAGGGTTCCTCGTGTCGCCCGATATGGGCGATGTGAAGGTCAACGGCTGTATTGTTTTGGATCTAAAACAACATACCAATAGAACATCTATCAGTACACATATTTAATTAAAGAATACATAAACCCCAACTTAATCATAGATGAGTTGTATTCCGACTTAATGCAGCATAGTAGTCAATATTGCCATTTCTCGAGTGCATTGCACATGCACACATTTTGGAATACAACAATTTTAGCTTACAAGTACAATGACTATGGATATACTCCCTTCGTTTTTTTTGTTTCTTTTTTTACTTCGCACATTATAGATTTGTAAAAATCAAAGTGAGTAAACCTACAATATGAAATAAATAAATTATTTAAATATATTTCATGATGGATCTAATGATATAAATATTGTAGTGTGTATGTTAACAATATTTTATATAAATTTGGTCAAACTTTAGTGAGTTTAACTTCAGACAAACTTCATATAGAGAATAAAAAGAAATGGAAAGAGGAGACTTTCCACGGAAAGAGCACTACAATCAATCTTGTCAATCCAGCTCGAGGCAAGCATCAGATAATCATCTTAATTCATCTCGTGGCAAGCGTGAGATTCTGTGACACAATAATCATATAGAGCAGTGCCAACTAGCCATGTTACCTAACTTGGACGTGTCAATCACTTTGGTCATGTACTCAACATGCACTTGAATCAATCAAAACTAATGCAAAAATCAACCATCATCTAGTTAGCAAAGTGAACTATCATTTTAGTGCCTGCTCCGCTCCCATGGCGACGACACGGGCGAAACCCTAGCTGCTTACGCCCGTCTCTCCTCTCCTCCATCCACCCTGCTGTTGCTGAGGGAAGCTGATGGGCAAAGCCCGCTCGATGGATGGCGTTGGCGGGCTCTTATCCTTTCCCATTGCGGGGACCTTCAGCCTACCCTGGTGTGCGGCCCTAGACGACATCGCGTACGGCGAAGCTCGGAAACAGGGCCGACGACCCCAGAGCTTCTTGGTGGCGGCATGGCTACGACGGTTGCTAGTGCAGCGCGACGACAACATGTGGATCTAGGCGACGACGGTGTGGATAGCGGCTTCTTGGCTGTTTGGTGGCGCCCCTCCATCAGATATGAAGGCTAGATCTTCTCCCATCCGTAACCTCTCTCCCGTTGCACTTGGTAGCATGCAGTCTCGACCGCTGACTTTGGTGCGTTGGTGGGTGCTAGTGGAGGTGGCATGGGACCCGAGGAAACTTTGGTCGGCCCGCTCGTCTCGACGGCAACGACGACCATGGTTACATATTTCCTCCTCGCAAGCACCATCGAGGTCCTTCCGCTGTACCCCAACCCCACGCATGGGTAAATACCCCAAATCCCATCTGATTGGGCTGCGACGACATCACGTGTGTTGCTCCCTTCTTGGAGGCACCACCTGGGATGTTTGGGTGCTCTGTTAGAGGAACTTCATGTGAAAGCTATGGGTCCAACAACAACAGGTGGTATTCAAGAAGGTGGAGCGGTGTGGCATCTACTACGTTGACAATAACGAACCTCGACGATAATAGGCACCAGAGTTTCGGTGACGGACGCGTGTTGATGGAAACACATAGGATGGTGGCAGTGTCTGGCATAGTGGTGCCGTTAAAGGCAATTAGGCCTGGCAAGGTCAATGCATTCATCTCTCCTGCAGATGTGACGACGAAAGATGGTGGCGGCGGATTCTGGAGCATGTGTATGCGGTGTGCGTTGAGGATCTGCTATACCACTTGGTGATTTCGGCTCGCCATGGGGCAGCTTGGCGAGGACACCAGATTAGATGGCGTGGGTTGATGCGTGGTTAGGCCACATCATCACATTGGTAGGTATAGTGATTTAGTTTGTCAAGAAGGCTGTCTCAGATTGATCCATGTATTTGTTTTTTCAAACTGTTGAATAATTTAATCAAGATGGTTGTGTGCATAACTTGATGCAGAGGTCAGGGTTATCCTCCTTAAAAAAAACTTTCCAACTTGGAGCCTCTTTATTCTTTTGGGAAAACTTCCAAACAATAAACATAAATAACAATAGAAATTACATTCAGATATGTAGACCAGCTAGTGACGACCGCAAGCACTAAAGCGTGGCGAAGGCACACCGTCGTCAACGCCCCTCCCTCGTTGGAGCCGGGCAAAACTTGTTGTAATAGACAACCGAGAAGTCGTCGTGCTAAGACCCCATAAGATGAGCACACCAGAATAGGAGCGGTCAACGATGAAGAGGCGCGTAGATCGAAAGACCTAACCTAAAGACACACGAACATAGGTGAACGAAGACCGGATCTAAGTAGATCCACCAAATATAACCATCGACCCAATCCTCCGAGATCCACCGAAGATACACTCCACACACCCTCGTCTCATCTTCCTGAACAGTCTTCCTAAGCATAACATAAACCCTAAAAAACAAAATAAACACAATAAAGGAGCCCTCCTGCCGGCAAGGGCCAACATCCACCGCGCCCCTTGACCCTAGGGCCACCGAAGACGAGGCAGACAGGCGCCAGCGCCGGCGAGAGACAAACGAACACTAGCTTTCTTAAAGGAGGCGGCGACGTGTGGGTGATCAATTAGATGCTTAACTTGGAGCCTCTTTGACTAGCAAGATCATAAAGAAAATGCAAGAATAGAAACTAGTTTACATGATTGGAATAGTACAACATTCAAATCCTATATAATTTAGTTGCTTGATTGTGCCACAAGAAAAACAAAGATTTTTCTCGAAAAAGTTTGGATGTATGCTAGATTTCTTACATAATGTGTTGGAATTATGTTAAATATTGTGTATAAGATAAGATATAGTTGGATTCTGAGTTGCATTATGTTTAGATAGGATAAGGGTTGTGTTTAAATAAGATGCATATATACTAGGCCTGCTATATAAAGCGAGGATAAACACACGATGTACACGCACAAAGCCCGATGTGTGCCGGTGCTTGAATCGTAATCATGCCGTGGAATGTTGCCGAGTTCTGTCAACCTTATTAACAAATCTTGGTGTCTTGTTTTATGTGATTGTCTCGAATGACCTGACGTGCCTCGCAATAATTCTAACAAAATCTGTTACGAGTGAATTCTAAGCAAAAAGAATCCTATAAGGCTCAGTCATACGATCAAACAACCAATATTGTAACCTAAAAAGAAGTATTGCAAAAAAACAGAATTATTTTATTTTTGAATCTAAAGGCCTTGGCTAGCTACCGGCCATATGGTGCCCCATGAGATGATAGGGTAGCCCCCCCACGGCCCGCGCAGCCGACAGTGACAGCGCCAGCTCGCGTGGTCTCGTCGCGCCCCCGCACTCTCCGCGAGCGACAATAAAATCTTCTCATCCATTTCTGCGTGTCTCATCAGTCCCAAAACGGAATCAGCTCTCTGCCCACCGCCGGCGAGAAAGAAAAAGAAGAGAGCGCTAGAGACGACATCGACGGCAGCCATGGCCGGAGCCGGCCGCCGCGTGGTCTTCTTCCCGTTCCCGTTCCTCGGCCACTTTAACCCGGTGCTCCGCCTCGCGGGCGCGCTGCACGCCCGCGGCCTCGCGGTGACCGTGTTCCACACCGAGCAGCGGGTGCCGGACCCGGCCGACTACCCCGCGGACTACCGCTTTGTGTCCCTGCCCATGGAGGTGTCCCCGGAGCTGGCGGCCTCTGAGGACATCGCCAGGATGGTCATGGCCATGAACGACGCCTCCGAGACCCCGTTCAGGGACCGGCTGGCGGCGCTGCTCGCCGAGGAGGGGGAGGACGGCGGCGTCCTGTGCGTCGTCACCGACGTCGTGTGGTACTCGGCGCAGGCCGTGGCCAGGGGCCTCGGCGTGCCGGCGCTCGGCATCATGACCGCCAGCGCCGCCATCTTCCGGGTCTACATGGCGTACCAGACCTTGATCGACAAGGCCTACTTGCCCGTGCAAGGTGACCCATCGATTTTATTTGTTCGCGAAAACATAAGATTTTATCCATCGGGAAGCGAATTCTTAGATCGTTTGCTCGATCTTGATCTTGATCTGTGCAGACGCGCGCAAGGACGATCCGGTCGAGGAGCTGCCGCCTTACCTTGTGAAGGATCTGCTGCGGCACGACACGAGCCGGCTCGAGGACTTCGCGGAGCTGCTCCGGCACACCGTCGCCGGAGCGCGGCAGTCCTCAGGCCTCATAATCAACACCCTGGGCGCCATCGAGGCCGCCAACCTGGAGCGGATCCGCGAGGAGCTGTCCGTCCCGGTGTTCGCCGTCGCTCCGCTCCACAAGCTGGCGCCGTCGGCCAAGGCCAGCAGCCTCGGCGAGACGCAGGCGGACCGCGGATGCCTCGGCTGGCTCGACACGCACGAGCCCGGCAGCGTGCTGTACGTGAGCTTCGGGAGCCTGGCCGCCATGGACCCGCACGAGTTCGTGGAGCTGGCGTGGGGGCTGGCGCTGAGCAAGCGGCCGTTCGTGTGGGTCGTCCGGCCCAAGCTCATCCGCGGGTTCGAGTCCGGCGAGCTTCCCGACGGGCTCGGGGAGGAGCTGCACGGCCGCGGCATGATCGTGAGCTGGGCGCCGCAGGAGGAGGTGCTGGCGCACCCGGCGGTGGGCGCCTTCTTCACCCACAGCGGCTGGAACTCCACGGTGGAGGCGATCTCGGAGGGCGTGCCGATGATTTGCCACCCGCTGCACGGCGACCAGTACGGCAACGCCAGGTACGTGTCCGACGTGTGGAAGGTGGGCGTGGAGGCCGACGGCTCGCATCGGCTGGAGAGAGCGAAGATCAAGGCCGCCATTGAGAGGATGATGGAGAGCAAGGAGGGGCGGGAGATCAGCGAGAGGATGAAGGGGTTGAAGATGGCTGCCGAGGAAGGCATGAACGAAAGTGGATCGTCTCACACGCATCTCAGTGATTTGGTCGCTCTCATCAAGTCGTTTTGAATTTGAATTCCATGTCTGCCTGATGATGATGTTTCATCTTATTGATTTGGGCTTCTCTCATGTCGAATAAAGGGAACTTTTTTTCTCTAGTGTACGCGAGTTCGAATGGTCGAAATACGCGTCTCAATAATGTTGTCACATTCTTTTTTTTTGAGAAACAATAATATTGTCACGTGAATAAAGGATTGAAATTGTCACATAAATAAAGGATTAGCTGCTGGGCCCTTCTCCACTTGAATTCTGGGGCGAAGAGAGTTTTATACTAAAATTCGAGCAAGCATAAATTGAGCAAGGTTCAACATTGAACTATAGATATTGTCTCGTGCTTAGCTAATTTTATACTCCCTTCCTTTTGAAATTCTTGTCTTAGGTTTGCCTAGAGATGGATGTATGTAAACACTAAAATATGACTAGATGACGGCGACGGGGCGCTCCACTGGTGCGCGCACATTCTGGTGCAGGCGGCGCGGTGACCGTGGCTTCGTGACGACGCTGCGCTTGCCTGCGACGCAGTGACGACGGCCTCGTGGTGAGGCGGCGGTGGTGTGTGGCGTCGATCTGCAGCGGCTGCGGAGCAGCGACAGGAGGACGGGCCAAATCCGGCGGGTTTTGGTCCCGAGCGACCGTCGTGTGGTGCTGTTGGTAGACCTGCGTTGGCTTTGCGGCTGGGCTCGGTGCGGCGCCTGTTGGGAGACGTAGTAGTAATCGGTTTATCTATGAAGATTTTCCTATGTGTCACCAAGATTTATCTATAAAGAAACCAACAACGAATGGGGAGAGATTGCGTCTTCATATCTTTGAAGGTCGCTAAGCGGAAGCGTTACAAGAACGCGGCTGGTGGAGTCGTACTCGTAGCGATTCAGATTGCGGTGGACTTCGATCTAAGCGCTGAAACAATGGCGCCTCCGCGTTCAACACACGTGCAGCCCGATGACGTCTCCTACGCCTTGATCCAGCAAGGAGGAAGGAGAGGTTGAGGGAGAGCTCCGACAGCACGATGGCGTGGTGACGGTGGAGCTACGTGGACTCCGGCAGGGCTTCGCCAAGCGCTACGGAGAACGAGGAAGAGGAAGGGTAGGGCTGCGCCGAGAGAGAGAAGTCATGTCTCAAATCAGCCCAAAACCTTGGGTATATATAGGAGGAGGGAGAGGGAGGGCTGCCTTGGCCCCTCCTCCAAGGAGGAGAGGTTCGGCCGAACCTAGGGAGGAGTCCACCTCCCACAAGGGAGGTGGATCTCTTCCTTTTGAATCCTTTTCAGCCTTATCTCTTATCCCTAGCCGCATGTGCCCTTCTGGAAGGTCTTGGCCAGCCCAATAAGGGCTGGTACACCTCCTCTAAGGGCCCACGAAGTCCTTTGGTCGTCACACCCCTCCCGGGGTTCCTCCGGCACCCTCCCGGCACTCCCGGTACACTATCGATGAGCCCGAAAACTTTCCGGTGACCAAAACAAGACTTCCTATACATATCAATCTTTACCTCCGGACCATTCCGGAGCTCCTCGTGACGTCCGGGATCTCATCCGGGACTCCGAACAACCTTCGTTAATCACGTATACCATTTCCCTATAACCCTAGCGTCATCGAACCTTAAGTGTGTAGACCCTACGGGTTCGGGAGACACGTAGACATGACCGAGACACCTCTCCGGTCAATAACCAGCAGCGGGATCTGGATACCCATGTTGGCTCCCACATGCTCCACGATGATCTCATCAGATGAACTACGATATTGGGGATTCAATCAATCCCGTATACAATTCCCTTTATCTATCGGTATGATACTTGCCCGAGATTCGATCGTCGGTATCTCTATACCTTGTTCAATCTCGTTACCGGCAAGTCTCTTTACTCATTTTGTAATACATCATCCCGTGGCTAACTCCTTAGTCACATTGAGCTCATTATGATGATGTCTTACCGAGTGGGCCCAGAGATACCTCTCCGTCACACGGAGTGACAAATCCCAGTCTCGATTCATGCCAACTCAACAGACACTTTCGGAGATACCCGTAGTGCACCTTTATAGCCACCCAGTTACGTTGTGACGTTTGGCACACCCAAATCATTCCTACGGTATCCGGGAGTTGAACAATCTCATGGTCTAAGGAAACGATACTTGACATTGAAAAGCTTTAGCAGACGAACTACACGATCTTGTGCTATGCTTAGGATTGGGTCTTGTCCATCACATCATTCTCCTAATGATGTGATCCCGTTATCAATGACATCCAATGTCCATGGTCATGAAACCGTGACCATCTATTGATCAACGAGCTAGCCAACTAGAGGCTCACTAGGGACATGTTATGGTCTATGTATTCACACATGTATTATGGTTTCCGGTTAACACAATTATAGCATGAACAATAGACAATTATCATGAACAAGGAAATACAATAATAACCATTTTATTATTGCCTCTAGGGCATATTTCCAACAGTCTCCCACTTGCACTAGAGTCAATAATCTAGTTACATTGTGATGAATCGAACACCCATAGCATTCTGGTGTTGATCATGTTTTGCTCATGAGAGAGGTTTAGTCAACGGATCTGCGACATTCAGATCCGTATGCACTTTACAAATATCTATATCTCCCTCCTGAATGTAATCACGGATGGAGTTGAAGCGGCGCTTGATGTGTCTTGTCTTCTTGTTAAACCCGGGCTCCTTCGCAAGGGCAAGGGCTCTAGTGTTGTCACAGAGTAGAGTCATCGGGCCCGACGAACTTGGAATTACTCCTAGGTCGGTGATGAACTCCTTCATCCAGACTCCTTCCTTTGCTGCTTCCGAAGCAGCTATGTACTCCGCTTCACATGTAGATGCCGCCACGACGCTTTGCTTGCAGCTGCACCAGCTGACTGCCCCTCTGTTCAAAATATACACGTATCCGGTTTGCGACTTGGAGTCGTCCGGATCTGTGTCGAAGCTAGCATCGACATAACCCTTTACGACAAGCTCTTCGGCACCTCCATATACGAGAAACATGTCCTTTGTCCTTTTCAGGTACTTCAGGATATCCTTGACCGCTTTCCAGTGTTCCACTCCGGGATCACTTTGGTACCTCCCTACCAAACTTATGGCAAGGTTCACATCAGGTCTGGTACACAACATGGCATACATAATAGAGCCTATGGCTGAAGCATAGGGGATGGCACTCATCTCTTCTCTATCCTTTGCCGTAGTCGGGCATTGAGTCGTACTCAATCTCACACCTTGTAACACAGGCAAGAACCCCTTGTTGGACTGATCCATATTGAACTTCTTCAATATCTTTTGAAGGTATGTGCTTTGTGAAAGACCTATGAGGCGTCTCGATCTATCTCTATAGATCTTAATACCTAATATGTAAGCAGCTTCTTCAAGGTCCTTCATTGAAAAACATTTATTCAAGTAGGCCTTTACACTTTCCAAAAGTTCTATATCATTTCCCATTATCAGTATGTCATCCACATATAATATGAGAAATGCTATAGAGCTCCCACTCACTTTCTTGTACATACAGGGTTCTCCATAAACATATACAAACCCAAACACTTTAATCACCTCATTAAAGCGAATGTTCCAACTCCGAGATGCTTGCACCAGCCCATAGATGGAGCGCTGGAGCTTGCATACTTTGTTAGCATCTTTAGGATCAACAAAACCTTCCGGCTGCATCATATACAGTTCTTCCTTAAGGAAACCATTAAGGAATGCCGTTTTGACGTCCATTTGCCAGATCTCATAATCATAAAATGCGGCAATTGCTAACATGATTCGGACAGACTTTAGCATCGCTACGGGTGAGAAAGTCTCATCATAGTCAACTCCTTGAACTTGTCGATAACCCTTAGTGACAAGCCGAGCCTTATAGACGGTCACATTACCATCCACGTCAGTCTTCTTCTTAAAGATCCATTTATTTTCAATGGCTCGCTTATCATCAGGCAAGTCCACCAGAGTCCACACTTTGTTCTCATACATGGATCCTATCTCGGATTTCATGGCTTCAAGCCATTTGTTGTAATCCGGGCCCGCCATCGCTTCTTCATAGTTCGAAGGTTCACCGTTGTCTAACAACATGATCTCCAGGACAGGGTTGCCGTACCACTCTGGTGCGAAACGTGTCCTAGTGGACCTTCGATGTTCAATAGTAACTTGATCTGAAGTTTCATGATCATCATAATTAACTTCCTCTCTAGCCAGTGTAGGCTCCATAGAAACAACTTCCTGTGCTGCGCTACTCTCCGGTTCGAGCGGAGGTACAATTACCTCATCAAGTTCTATTTTCCTCCCACTTACTTCTTTCGAGAGAAACTCTTTCTCGAGAAAGGATCCATTCTTAGCAACAAAGACTTTGCCTTCGGATCTGAGGTAGAAGGTATACCCAATAGTCTCTTTGGGATATCCTATGAAGACGCACTTTTCCGCTTTGGGTTCGAGCTTCTCAGGTTGAAGTTTCTTCACATAAGCATCACATCCCCAAACTTTTAGAAACGAAAGCTTAGGTTTCTTTCCAAACCATAATTCATACGATGTCGTCTCAACGGATTTTGACGGTGCCCTATTTAAAGTGAATGCGACAATCTCTAATGGATATCCCCAAAATGATAGTGATAAGTCGGTAAGAGACATCATAGATCGCACCATATCCAATAAAGTGCGATTACGACGTTTAGACACACCATTTCGCTGAGGTGTGCCAGGCGGCGCGAGTTGTGAAACAATTCCACATTTCCTTAGGTGCGTGCCAAACTCGTGACTTAAATATTCTCCGCCACGATCAGATCGTAGGCACTTTATTTTCCTGTCATGTTGATTCTCTACCTCACTCTGAAATTCCTTGAACCTTTGAAATGTTTCAGACTTGTGTTTCATTAAGTAGACATACCCATATCTGCTCAAGTCATCAGTGAGGGTGAGAACATAACGGTAGCCACCACGAGCCTCGACGCTCATTGGACCGCATGCATCGGTATGTATTATTTTCAACAAGTGAGTTGCTCGCTCCATTGTTCCGGAGAACGGAGTCTTGGTCATCTTGCCCATGAGGCATGGTTCGCACGTGTCAAATGATTCAAAATCAAGAGACTCCAAAAGTCCATCAGCATGGAGCTTCTTCATGCGTTTGACACCAATATGACCAAGGCGGCAGTGCCACATGTAAGTGGGACCATCCTTATCAACTTTACACGTTTTGGTACTCACACTATGGACATGTGTAACATCACGTTCGAGATTCATCAAGAATAAACCATTGACCAGCGGGGCATGACCATAAAACGTTTCTCTCATATAAATAGAATAACCATTATTCTCAGATTTAAATGAGTAGCCATCTCGTATCAAGCGAGATCCAGATACAATGTTCATGCTCAAAGCTGGTACTAAATAACAATTATTAAGGTTTAAAACTAATCCCAAAGGTACATGCAGAGGTAGCGTGCCGACGACGATCACATCGACCTTGGAACCATTCCCGACGTGCATCGTCACCTCATCCTTCGCCAGTCTCCGCTTATTCCGCAGCTCCTGCTTGGAGTTACAAATGTGAGCAACTGCACCGGTATCAAATACCCAGGAGCTACTACGAGCGCTGGTTAGGTACACATCAATAACAAGTATATCGCATATACCTTTAACGTTGCCGGCCTTCTTATCCGCTAAGTACTTGGGGTAGTTCCACTTCCAGTGACCTGTACCCTTGCTATAAAAGCACTCAGTCTCAGGCTTGGGTCCATTCTTGTTCTTCTTCTCGGCAACTTGCTTACCGGGCGCGGCAACAGCTTTGCCGTCCTTCTTGAAGTTCTTCTTACCCTTGCCTTTCTTGAAACTAGTGGTATTATTTACCATCAACACTTGATGCTCCTTTTTGATCTCGACCTCCGCTGATTTCAGCATCGAGTACAACTCAGGAATGGACTTCTCCATCCCTTGCATGTTGTAGTTCATCACAAAGCTCTTGTAGCTAGGTGGAAGCGATTGGAGGATTCTGTCAATGACCGAGTCATCCGGGAGATTAACTCCCAGCTGAGTCAAGCGGTTGTGTAGCCCAGACATCTTGAGGATGTGCTTACTGGCAGAACTGTTCTCCTCCATCTTACAGCTGAAGAACTTGTCGGAGACGTCATATCTCTCGACCCGGGCATGAGCTTGGAAAACCAGTTTCAGCTCTTGGAACATCTCATATGCTCCGTGTTGCTCAAAATGCTTTTGGAGCCCCGGTTCTAAACTGTAAAGCATGCCACACTGAACAAGGGAGTAATCATTGCAGCGTGAATGCCAAGCGTTTGCAACGTCTTGCTCTGCTGGGAGAACGGGTGCGTCACCTAGCGGTGCATCAAGGACATACAATCTTTTGGAAGCTATGAGGATGATCCTAAAGCTACGGACCCAGTCCGCATAGTTGATTCCATCATCTTTCAGCTTGGTTTTCTCTAGGAACGCGTTGAAGTTAAGGTTGGCATTAGCGTTGGCCATTGGATCTACAATATAGATTGTAAAGACAATTTTAGACTAAGTTCATGATAATTAAGTTCACATAATCAAATTATTTAATGAACTCCCACTTAGATAGACATCTCTCTAGTTATCCAAGTGACACATGATCCATGTCAACTAGCCCGTGTCTGATCATCATGATAGACGGACTAGTCATCCATGGTGAACATCTCCATGTTGATCGTATCTTCTATACGACTCATGTTCGACCTTTCGGTCTTCTGTGTTCTGAGGCCATGTCTGTACATGCTAGGCTCGTCAAGTCAACCTAAGTGTTTCGCGTGTGTAAATCTGGCTTACACCCATTGTATTCGAACGTTAGAACCTATCACACCCGATCATCACGTGGTGCTTTGAAACAACGATCCTTAGCAACGGTGCATAGTTAGGGCGAACACCTTTCTTGAAATTTTATTGAGGGATCATCTTATTTACTACCGTCGTTCTAAGCAAATAAGATGTAAACATGATAAACATCACATGCAATCAGTATAGTGACATGATATGGCCAATATCATCTTGCTCCTTTGATCTCCATCTTCGGGGCACCATGATCATCACTGTCACCGGCACGACACCATGATCTCCATCATCATGATCTCCATCATTGTGTCTTCATGAAGTTGTCTCGCCAACTATTACTTCTACTACTATGGCTAACATTTAGCAATAAAGTAAAGTAATTACATGGCGTTTATGATTGACACGCAGGTCATACAATAAAATAAGACAACTCCTATGGCTCCTGCCGGTTGTCATACTCATCGACATGCAAGTCGTGAATCCTATTACAAGAACATGATCAATCTCATACATCACAATGCATCACATCACATCCTTTTGTCCATATCACATCACAAGGCACATGCTGCAAAAACAAGTTAGACGTCCTCTAATTTGTAGTTGCAAGTTTTTACGTGGCTGCTATAGGTTTCTAGCAAGAACGTTTCTTACCTACGCCCAAACCACAACGTGATATGCCAATTGCTATTTACCCTTCATAAGGACCCTTTTCATCGAATCCAATCCGACTAAGGTGGAAGAGACAGACACCCGCTAGCCACCTTATGCAACAAGTGCATGTCAGGCGGCGAAACCGGTCTCACGTAAGCGTACGTGTAAAGTTGGTCCGGGCCGCTTCATCCCACAATATCGCTGAATCAAGATAAGACTAGTAGTGGTAAGCAAATTAACAAGATCGACGCCCACAACTGCTTTGTGTTCTACTCCTGCATAGATTCTACGCATAGACCTAGCTCATGATGCCACTGTTGGGAGATGTAGTAGTAAATCAAATTTTTTCCTACGTGTCACCAAGATCTATCTATGGAGAAACCAACAATGAGTGGGGAGAGATTGCATCTTCATACCTTTGAAGATCGCTAAGCAGAAGCGTTACAAGAACGCGGTTGGTGGAGTCGTACTCGTAGCGATTCATATAGGAGGAGGGAGAGTGAGGGTTGCCTTGGACCCTCCTCCAAGGAGGAGAGGTTTGGCCGAACCTAGGGAGGAGTCCACCTCCCACAAGGGAGGTGGATCTCTTCCTTTTGAATCCTTTTCAGCCTTATCTCTTATCCCTAGCCGCATGGGCCCTTACGGAAGGTCTTGTCCAGACCAATAAGGGATGGTACACCTCATATAAGGGCCCACAAAGTCCTTTGGTCGTCACACCCCTCCTGGGGTTCCTCCGGCACCCTCCCGGCACTCCCGGTACACTACTGATGAGCCCGAAAACTTTCCGGTGACCAAAACAGGACTTCCTATATATCAATCTTTACCTCCGGACCATTCCGGAGCTCCTCATGACGTCGGGGATATCATCCGGGACTCCAAAAAACCTTCAGTAATCACGTATACCATTTCCCTATAACCCTAGCGTCATCGAACCTTAAGTGTGTAGACCCTACAGGTTCGGGAGACACGTAGACATGACCGAGACTCCTCTCCGGTCAATAACCAGTAGCGGGATCCGGATACCCATGTTGGCTCCCACATGCTCCACAATGATCTCATCGTATGAACCACAATATCGAGGATTCAATCAATCCTGTATACAATTCCCTTTGTCTAGCGGTAGTACACTGGTGTTGCGCCCTTCGGTCTCGGTTGCGTTCTGTCCTTTGGATTCTCCGGTGGCACACCGGTGCCACCACATGATCTTGGCTATCCGACACCCTTCGATCATGCCATTGATGCTCCTCGGCACGCGTCTGCTTTGGTGTCCAAGGCAATGATCATTATATAGGCACCATGTCCAAGATTAGTAGACCAAAACGATCATGTATCTACTAGTATTACTCCACACATCGATGCATGCATCTAGTGTATTAAGTTCATGGAGAAACAGAGTAATGCAATAAGAACGATGACATGATGTAGACAAGATATATTCATGTAGGAATAGACCTCATCTTGTCATCCTTGATAGCAACGATACATGTGTGCCTCGATGCCCCTTGTGTCACTAGGAGAGGACACCGAAAGATCGAACCCGTCACAAAGCACCTCTTCCCATGGCAAGAAAAAATGATCTATTTGGCCTAACTAAAACAAAGATTCGAAAAAGAAATACGAGGCTACAAGTAATCATGCATATAAGTGATCAAAGAATACTCAAGTAATATTCATAATATTCATGCATAGAAACTGATCATGACTCAAACTTCATCGGATCTCAACAAACACACCGCAAAAAGTCATTACATCAAATAGATCTCCAAGAGACCATTATATTGAGAATCAAAAGAGAGAGAGAGGAAGCCATCGAGCTACTGCCTATGGACCCGTAGGAGTATGGTGGACTACTCACACATCATCGGAGAGGCACCCATGAAGACGATTGATAACCCACAAGTATAGGGGACCGCAACAGTTTTCGAGGGTAGAATATTCAACCCAAATTATTGATTCAACACAAGGGGAGCCAAAGAATATTCTCGAGTATTCACAGCCGAGTTGTCAATTCAACCACACATGAAAGACTTAATATCTGCATTCAGTAGCAAAGTAGTATGGAAGTAACGGTAACGATGGCAAAAGTGACAGTAGCAGTTTTGTGGTGATTGTAACAGTAGCAACAGAAAAGTAACTTAGCAAGGATCAATATGTGAAAAGCTCGTAGGCAATGGATCAGTGATGGATAATTATGTCGGATGGCATTCATCATGCAACATTTATAACATAGAGTGACACAGAACTAGCTCCAATTCATCAATGTAATGTAGGCATGTATTCCGTATATAGTCATACGTGCTTATGGAAAAGAACTTGCATGACATCTTTTGTCCTACCCTCCCGTGGCAGCGGGGTCCTAATGGAAACTAAGGGATATTAAGGCCTCCTTTTAATAGATAACCGAACCAAAGCATTAAAACTTAGTGAATACATGAACTCCTCAAACTATAGTAATCACCGGAAAGAATCCCAGTTATTGTCACCCTGGGGGATGCGGATCATAACTCGTAATAGCTATCTACAACTTGCAAGATAGGATGAAGAACACATATATATTCATGAAAACATAATAGGTCAGATATGAAATCATGGCACTCGGGCCCTAGTGACAAGCATTAAGCATAGGAAAGTCATAACAACATCAATCTCAGAACATAGTGGATACTAGGGATCAAACCCTAACAAAACTAACTCGATTACATGATAAATCTCATCCAACCCATTGATACGTCTCCGTCATATCTATAATTTTTGATTGTTTCATGCCAATATTCTACAACTTTCATATACTTTTGGCAGCTTTTTATACTATTTTTGGGACTAACATTTGATCCAGTGCCCAGTGCCAGTTCCTGTTTGTTGCATGTTTTTTGTTTCGTAGAAAATCCATATCAAACGAAGTCCAAACGGAATAAAAACATATAGGGATTTCTTCTGGAATATATATGAATTTTGGGAAGTGGAATCAACAGAAGGCGGTGCTCGAGGGGCCCACAACCTGCCAGGCGCGCCTGGGGGGTAGGGCGCGCCCTGAGGGCTTGTGGCACCCCTTAGGTCCATTGGAGCTGTCCTTTTTCCAAAAGAAAGATATTTTTATAAGGAAAATCCCCTCAAAATTTCAGCCCAATCGGAGTTACGGATCTCCAGATATTTAAGAAATGGTGAAAGGCCAGAATCTGGGAGCGCAGAAACAGAACGAAACAGAGAGAGAGAGAGATCCAATCTCGGAGGGGCTCTCGCCCCTCCGCCGCCATGGATGCCAAGGACTAGAGGGTAAACCCTCCTCCCATCTATGGAGGAGGTCAAGGAAGAAGAAGAAGGAGGATGGATCTCTCCCCCTCTCTCTCGGTGGCACGGGAATGCCGCGGGGGCCATCATCGTGACGACGATCTACTCCAACAACTCCATTATCTTCACCAACACCCCCATCACCTTCCCCCATCTATCTATAGCGGTCCACTCTCCTGCAACCCACTGTACCCTCTACTTGAATATGGTGCTTTATGCTTCATATTATTATCCAATGATGTGTTTCCATCCTATGATGTGTGAGTAGATCTATTTTGTCATATTGGTTGATTGATGATCATGATTGGTTTGAGTTGCATGTTTTATTATTGGTGTTGTCCTTTGGTGCTCTCTCTGTCTCGCAAGCATGAGGGATCCCCACTGTAGGGTTTGCAATATGCTTATGATTCGCTTATGGTGGGTGGCATGAGTGATAGAAACACAGACCCGAGTAAGTAGGTTGTTTGTGTATGGGAATAAAGAGGGCTTGATACCTTATAATGCTATGGTTGGGTTTTACCTTAATGATCTTTTGCAGTTGCGGATGCTTGCTAGAGTTCCAATCATAAGTGCATATGATCCAAGTAGAGAAATTATGTTAGCTTATGCCTCTCCCTCATATAAAATTGCAATAATGATTACCGGTCTAGTTATCGATTGCCTAGGGACAATTCCGCAACTCCTACCACCACTTTTCCACACTCGTTAAACTAACTTAGTTGTTTCTTTATCTTAGCAGCCCCTAGTTTTTATTTACATGCTCTTTATTATCTTGCAAACCTATCCTATCACACCTACAAAGTACTTCTAGTTTCATACTTGTTCTAGGTAAAGCGAACGTTAAGCGTGCGTAGAGTTGTATCGGTGATCGATAGAACTTGATGGAATATTTGTTCTACCTTTAGCTCCTCGTTGGGTTCGACACCCTTACTTATTGAAAGAGGCTACAACTGATTCCCTATAGTTGTGGGTTATCAAGACCTTTTTCTGGTGCTGTTGCCGGCAAGCAATAGCATGGGGTGAATATTCTCGTGTGTGCTTGTTTGCTTTATCACTAAGTAATTTTTATTTTTTGTTTTAACTTGTTTTCCATCTTTAGATATGGGTAGGAAACAAAAAATACTAAAAAAAATTAGATGTACTTGCTGCTCCAAAATTTGAGGAACCACTAGTGTTCCATACCACCGAAGAATATTACTTGGGGTCATCTTCGATCCACTTGTGCTTGTGCTGAAAACCCAACTAGCCTAGTTGAGGGAAAATCATTAAATGAGCATGCTCATTATGCGCGACACCGCATATGTCAAAAAGGGAAACTCTTGTGGCATCAAAGTAATACTTTGTGTTGCTATGCTTGTAATCTATGTGGAATTTATGATTTTACTGTTGTTCTAAAGAAGCTAAAAAATACCTTCCCTACCAATGTGTGTTTAATGATAATGAAATATTATCCTCTTATGCCAAGGAGGCCTTGCTATAATGATGTTGAACAAATTGAAGAATTTGTTGCTTTTAAGGGTGCCTATAAAATTGCTTCTTTCATTGAAAAGTATGATGCTACTCTTTATGAATCTGAAAATTTTGGCATACTTAAATATTGCTATGAAAACTATGATTATAATGCTTATTTCAAAGAGTTTATTGAAAGAATGACCGCTGCTTTGGAAGAAACTAATATTTTGCAGGAATCGATGGAAGAAGAAATTCCTGACACTGTGAGCTCATTAGATGAAAAAGATGAGGAGGAGAGCGAAGAACAAAAGGAGGAAGAGCAGATTAGCTACCCATTCCCACCTTCTAATGAGAGTAACTCTTCAACTCATACATTGTTTAATTTCCCTTCATGCTTACCGAAGGATGAATGCTATATTGATTGCTATGATCCCTTGGATTCATTTGAAATATCCCTTTTTGATGAACTTGATGCTTGCTATGCTTGTGGCCATGATGCCAATATGAAATATGCTTATGGATATGAACTTGCTATAGTTCCTTATGTTAATAATGAAATTGTTGCTATTGCACCCACGCATGATAGTCCTATTATCTTTTTGAATTCTCCCAACTACACTATATCGGAGAAGTTTGCACTTATTAAGGATTATATAGATGGGTTGCCTTTTACTATTACACATGATGATTTTGATAGATATAATATGCATGTGCTTGTTGCTCCTACTTGCAATTATTATGAGAGAGGAACTACATCTCCACCTCTCTATGTTTCCAATATGATAAAATTGCAAGAAACTGCTTATGCCATATATTGGCCTTTACTTTGTGTGCATGAATTGTTCTTTTATGACATGCCGATGCATAGGAAGAGAGTTAGACTTCGTAGTTGCATGATATATGTTACTTTGTGCTCAATACTAAATTACAAATCATTGTTAATTAAAATTGGCTTTGATACACCCTGGGATCCGGGTGGATCCATTACTTGATCACTTTATGCCTAGCTTAATGGCTTTAAAGAAAGCGCTGCCAGGGAGACAACCCAGAAGTTTTAGAGAGTCATTTATTTCTTTTTTGTGATTTTATATAGTTTAAAAACAAAAAAATAAATAGGGGAACCTAAAACTTTTTCAAAAAGAAAAGTGAAAGTGAGATAGACGAGCATTGTGAAAGTGGGAGCTAGCCTTGAACTTTGTTCATGCCCATGGAAACTTTGCAAATCTTGATTACATAAACTTTTCAACAAAACTAATTATCCCCTTGTATAAAACCATTGTATTAGAAGAATAATATGCCTAGATTTTCCTTTAGGATGATTAGATTGCTTGTTTGGTGTGTGCAGTGCAAAAACAGAAACTTTGGCTGTAGTGCGTGAATTTACATTTTTTACTGGAATATCAAAAGTTTCTAATTTTTTTACACAATACTTATATGCATTTTTTTTATTTTTTCCTAATATTTTAGAATTTTCGGAGTTACATAAGTATGGTGAATGTTCAGATTGCTACAAACTGTCCTGTTTAAGACAGATTCTGTTTTTGATGCATTGTTTTGCTCATTTTGATGAAACTATCAATTGTAGCGGTGGTATAAGCCATGGAAAAATTATAATACAGTAGCTACAATGAAAAAATAAAATATGAATTGGTTGGCAACAGTACATAAAGTTATGATTTGCTTTATTATACTAACAGATCTCACGAGGGTTTTGTTAAGTTTTGTGTGATTGAAGTTTTCAAGTTTTGGGTGAGATCATGATGGATGAAGGAATAAGGAGTGGAAAGAGACTAAACTTGGGGATGTCCGAGGCACCCCAAGGTAATATTCAAGGAGTCCCAAGAAACTAAGCTTGGGGATGCCCTGAAAGGCATCCCCTCTTTCTTCTAACAACCATCGGTAATTTTACTTGGAGCTATATTTTTATTTGTCACATGATATGCGTAAATCTTGGAGCGTCGTGTGCTTTTCCTTTTTATTTTAATAATGCACCATGCTGGTATGAGAAAGTCCTTGGTTGATTTATAGAATGCTTCATGCACTTCACTTGTATCTTTTGAGTATGGCTTTATAGAATGCTTCATGTGCTTCACTTATACCATTTGAAGTTTGGATTGCCTGTTTCTCACACATAGAAAACCGCCATTTGTAGAATGCTCTTTTACTTCACTTATATTTTTTAGAGCATGGGCATATATTTTGTAGAAAGAATTAAACTCTCATGCTTCACTTATATCTATTTAGAGAGTTAACAGGAGTTGGCCATTCACATGGTTAGTCATAAAATCCTACATAAAACTTGTAGATCACTGAATATGATATGTTTGATTCCTTGAAATAGTTTTGCGATATGAAGATGGTAATATGAGAGTCATGATAGTGAGTAGTTGTGAATTGGAGAAATACACGTGTTGAAGTTTGTGATTGCCGTAGCATGCACGTATGGTGAACCGTTATGTAACGAAGTCGGAGCATGATTTGTTTAATGATTGTAAACCTTTGTGTGAGGGTCGGGAGCGCGCGATGGTTAACTCCTACCAACCTTTCCCCTAGGAGCATGCGTCTAATGCTTTGTTTGATAACTAATAGACTTTTGCAATAAGTATGTGAGTTCTTTATGACTAATGTTGAGTCCATGGATTATACGCACTCTCACCCTTCCACCTTTGCTAGCCACCATACACCTTCCTCAAAACAGCCACCATACCTACCTATTATGGCATTTCCATAACCATTCCGAGATATATTGCCATGCAACTTCTACCGTTCCGTTTAGTATGACATGCACCATCATTTTCATATTGCTTTGCATGATCGTAAGACACCTTGCATGATGTTTTCATGGCTTGTCCGTTTTTTGATGTCATTTGCTAGGCTAGATCATTGCACATCCCGGTATCCTACCGGAAGCATTCATATAGAGTCATATTTTTGTTTTAGGTATCGAGTTGTAAGTAAATAAAAGTGTGATCATTTTCATTATTAGAGCATTGTCCCGTGTGATAAAAGGATGATGGAAGCTATGATTCCCTCACAAGTTGGGAGGAGTCTCCGGACTTTACAAAAAAATAAAAGAGGCCAGCGAAGGCCAAATAAAAAAAGAGAGGCTAAAGATGCCCACCTGACAAGGATATCTACCTAGGGTAGGGTCCTAGGCCTGACCTACATACCCTACCTAAGGACACCACATTGGAGGACTTAAAGATCATAGGAAAGATTCCGACTGAGTTCCTCAGGACGTTCAAGTCACTCGGCAAGCAGTCCACTCGGAGGCTTCTTCCTCCACTCGACAGTCACCTGTAACTCGGAAGACCTCACTTCCAGTTGACGCCAGAAGACCAGAAGCCACCCCCAGGAGGCCAACAGACAGACGTTGGGCCAATCGTCATGAGTAGCAATTATTATGTACGGTACCAGTAACGCTAGTCTTTATACCCACGATCGGACCCTTGGATGCCTGATAATTATGAGGGGCAATGAACTCTATATAAGCCACCCCTCCCCTCTGGCACAAGGGTTCACAACCATTGTAATCTTGACATCCCACACGACAAAGCTCCAGAGCACAGAGACGTAGGGCTGTTACCTCCACGAGAGGGGCCTGAACTCATACATCCGTGTGTACATCCTCGCCGTAGCTAGGACTCTGCCCTCTCCTTTCGTACCCCTACCTTCTAATGTCAAGCTTGTTCCCGCAACAGTTGGCGCCCATCGTGGGGCAGGCGTCTAAGCGATTTCCAGTGAGGTTATGTTTTTTCTCCTTCGACATGTCTTCTGGCGGTGTTTTTGCTCTGGGCCACGAGAATCGTTTTGGAGCGCTCACCTTCATTGCCGACGGTTCGACATGGCTTCAGGAAGCGCCTCTCAACGTTGAGGCGCTCCCAGTCCGTGGGGCCGTGCACTTCCGCGCGAGTCCCAGCGGCGTGCTGCTGCGTCAACCGTTGACTCCATACTCATCGGCTCCCCCTGTTGATCGTCATCGCAAGCAATCCGGTCGCTCACGAATCTAGCGCCGGGTCAGGCATGCGGACACACGTCAAACTTCTCTGCAGATTGCAGCGCTCGAGCCCGCCGAGTCCCTCCACGACATGTTCGAGTCAGACTCCGATCAGTCTGATATTCCTTTCGAGTGCGAGAGCTGCGATCCTGCAGCGGAGGTCCTTATGGCAGGATCACATCAAAGCCCGTCGCCGGGCTTCGGCCACGGCAAGCGAGATGCTGGCAGCCCGTCGAGTGAATAGCCGCGTCATGATGGTGAAGTCCTTCATACTCCCATTGTCAGTACGACCGCCGAGGCCCAGGCCTTGGAGGCCATGCTTATTCGGCTAGAAGAGCTCCAGAGAGAACTCGACGAGTGCGCTCGCTAGCGCCCACCAGTTTCCGGTCGACGTCAGCGATAGCTATTTCTGACTGGATCTCACAACAATGTTGAGGCATACCATACTCCCGTGTTAAATGGTGCAGCTGCTGCTAGGATAGCAGACTCCATTCAGCCGTCGCGGTCAGAGGCTGGAAGAGGGTTGATGCAGATCAGAGCTTTGCTAGATGCAACACAGCATCAAAATTCTATTGTTTCATAGTCGCGTAACAGGATACACAACAACTCACTCAAGGCAGAAACCGTTCAGTCGGCACATAGCCCAGGATCGCCCTTGCACCAAAGGGGCAGAGGATTTTGTGAAGATCAGGTCAGAGATCAGTTTCACCATGAAGACCACCGTCAAGTGCCACTGATCCTCACTCAAAAGCGGATCGACAGGGGAAGAGCTCACAGAGAGGGACAAGACAGAGATTTTCCGAGTGGCAGCTCAGCTGTGATTTCTGGCCCCGAGTGCTTTAGCAGGGCCATTCGTTCCGCGAAGATTCCCCCCAACTTCAGGTTGGCGGCTGGGATCGGGAAGTTTTGTGGCGAGTCAAAGCCAAAGACTTGGTTGGATGATTACCGAGTGGCTGTTCAGATTGGTGGCGGCCATGATAACGTCGCAATGAAACACCTGTCTTTGATGTTGGATGATTCAGCTCGTGCATGGATGAATCGCTTGGCTCCATCCAGTATATATTGCTGGGAGGATCTCGCTCGAGTGTTCATCCGAACTTTCGAGGGCACTTGCAAGCGTCCTGCCGGGCTAGCCGACTTGCAGCATTGTGTTTAGAAGCCCAATGAGACCTTGAGGGACTACATTCAACGCTGGTCCACTCTGCATCATACAGTGGAGAATGTTTCCGAACATCAGGCTGTGTGTGCCGTCAAGGCTGGCATGAAATACCGAGAGCTTTACTTGAAGTTCGGTCGAACATGTGACATATCACTTAGCAAGATGATGGAAATCACCACTCGATATGCCAATGGCGAGGAAGAAGACCGCCTCTACAGCGGCAAAGGAAAAGCAGTCGTCAATGATGCCAGTGGTAATTCCGATCAGAAGCAGAAGCGCAAGGCTAATGGCCCTGTCCAGGCAGAGGCAGCCGCACTGGCGACCCAGGCGAAGAACAAGGGGAAATCCAAAGGACAGTTTGTCCCTAAGAAAGGAAAGAATCAGCTAGGGACTGATGTGTTAGATCTACCATGTGCAATCCACACGAGGAAAGATGAGTAAGGCAATGTGATTTTGCCCAAGCACACCACTCGGTAGTGTTGACTGCTCATCCAATAGTTCAAAGAGACTTCATCGAATGATAAGACTCCTGAGAAGGATGATGAAGATAAAGAAACATTCCTAGATGTCACCGCTACACTTATGATTTTTGCTGACGTAGAATGCAAGAGTCGATTGAAGGTCATCAACAAGGAGGTCAACATGGCCGTACCTGTCACCCCCACCTACCTCAAGTGGTCGCAGTATGCCATCACATTTGACCAAACAGACCATCCTGCTCATGTGGCCACACCCGGTTGACAGGCTCTAGTGGTTGACCCGGTGGTGGGGGGCACTCGACTCCGAAAGGTCCTCATGGACGGTGGTAACGGCCTGGACATCCTCTATGCAGATACCCTTAAAGGGATAGACATTCCAATGTCCCGACTGAATGAAAGCAACATGCAATTTCACGGAGTCATCCCAGGGAAGAAGTCCAAGTCACTCGGACAAATCGCATTGGATGTGACATTCGGAAATGATAGAAATTTTCGGAAGGAAAAGTTGACGTTTGAAGTCGTGGATTTCCAGATCGCTTATCATGCCATTCTGGGTCGACCTGCGTATGCTCGTTTCGTGGCCCGTCCATGTTACGTGTATATCAAGTTGAAGATGACAGGCCCTAAGGGTGTGATCACGATCACTAGCAACCGACAGCAGGCTGAGGAGTGTCTCCAGCAAGGCTCCAAGATCGCCGACCACTAGATGGCCATGGTTTAGCTGGAAGAGTACAAGAAGAGTGCGGACCCTTCTGATTTGCTGCGTGCTAAGAAGCCTGCTTCTGAGTCAACATTTCAATCAGCAGGAGAAGTGAAGAAAGTGCACATACACCCAACGGATCAAACCGCCGCCCCGACCAATATATCATTAACACTCGACAGCAAATAGGAAGCCGAGCTCATCCAGTTCCTCCGTGAGAACTGGGATATCTTCGCATGGAAGCCCACTGACATGCCGGGGGTTTCCCAGGGAGCTGGCTGAGCACCGGCTGAGAGTTGATCCGAAAGCTAAGCCCGTCAAGGAGCATTTGCGTCGATCGGCAGCGGAGAAGTGTAAAGCAATCGGTGAACAAGTGGCTCGTCTCTTGCATGCCAAGTTCATTCGGGAGATTTACCACTCCGAGTGGCTCTCGAATGTTGTCATGGTGCCCAAGAAGGATAAGTCGCCGCGCATGTGCATTGACTTCAAACATATCAATCGGGTCTGCCCGAAGGATCATTTTATACTCCTCCGCATAGATCAGATTATTGACTCGACTGCAGGATGCGAGCGTTTATCATTTCTGGATGCCTACTCTGGATACCATCAGATCCGTCTGTATGGCCCAGATGAAATAAAAACAGCCTTCATCACCCCATTCAGGTGTTTTTGCTACATCACCATGCCATTCGGTTTGAAAAATGCCGGCGCTACTTTCATGCGCATGATTCAGAAGTGTTTACTCGACCAGATCCCTTGGAATGTTGAGGCATACATGGACGATATAGTTGTCAAGTCTTGCAAAGGTTCTGACCTACTGGCTGACTTGGCTAAAACATTCGCCAATCTGAGGAGATACGATATAAAGATGAATCCGGCCAAGTGTATTTTCGGCGTCCCTGGCGACAAGTTACTCGGTTTTCTCGTTTCCGCGCGAGGGATTGATGTTAACCCTGAGAAAATCAGCGCCATTACCCGAATGAAGACTCTCGTGCGAGTGCACGATGTTCAGAAGCTCACAGGTTGCTTGGCAGCATTGAGTCGATTCATTTCTCGTCTCGGTGAGAAGGCACTGCCTTTGTACTGACTGGTGAAGAAGTGCGACACCTTCGAGTGGACTCCAGAAGATGAAGCAGTGTTTGTCAAGCTCAAAGCCCAGCTCTCCACCCAGCCGGTGCTTGCTGCCCCTTGCAGCAAAGAGCCCTTGCTCCTGTACATGGCAGCCACTAACCAGGTCGTCAGTACAATGCTAACTGTCAAGCGGGAAGAGAGGGTAAAGCTTACAAAGTCCAACGACTAGTCTATTACATATCTGAAGTTCTGACTCCCTCGAAGCAAAGATATCCACACTACTAGAAGCTGGTTTACGGTATTTACCTGTCAGCGAAGAAGGTGGCACATTATTTTCAAGACCACTCAATTTCAGTCATGAGTGATGCTTCGTTATCTGAGATTCTCAACAATGGGGATGCAACTGGCCGAGTGTCTAAGTGGGCTATCGAACTCCTATACTTTGACATTAAGTTTGAAGACAAGAAAGCGATCAAGTCCCAGGCACTTGCGAATTTTATGGCCGAGTGGATTGAACAACAACAGCCGATCCGGATTCACTCGGCACACTGGACCATGTTCTTCGACGGCTCTAAATGTTGAATGGATCTAGTGCTGGTGTTGTCTTGATATCTCCAACGGGCGACAAACTCAGTTACGTCTTGCATATTCACAGCGATTCCTCCAACAACGAGGCAGAATATGAAGCACTTTTGTATGGGTTGCGCATGGCTATCTCACTCGGTGTCAAGCCCCTGATGGTTTATGGCGATTCAGGTTTGGTGGTCAATCAAGTGATGAAAGAGTGGGATGTACGAAACCTCGCTATGACTGGGTACTTCAGTGCTGTCAGAAAGCTGGAGAACAAATTTGAAAGACTGGAACTTCATCATGTTCCCCGAATGAAGAATCAAGCAGCCGATGAGCTAGCAAAGATTGGGTCCACTCGATGACCTGTCCCCAGTAATGTGTTTTAGAGCACCTCCATACTCCTTCGGTGCAAGAAGATCCTTTCATCGAAGAGCCCCCGCAAGCTATGAGCTCCACCGATCCGATTGAAGCCGATGTCCCTGCAGTGATTCATTTAGTCATGGAAATTCTGGTCGTCATTCCCGATTGGACGGTGCGCTAAATTGCTTACATCCTTAGACAAGAACTCCCTGAAGACGAGACAGAAGCTCGGCAGATTGTATGTAGGTCGAAAGCCTTTACTGTGATCGGGGATCAGCTGTTCAGAGAAAGCACGACTGGTGTGATGCAACATTGCATCTCCCCTGAAGAAGGTCGAGTTATTCTGGATGAAATCCACTTGGGAACTTGTGGCCATCATGCGTCCTCACGGACAATCGTTGCTAAAGCATACTGAGCTGGTTTGTTCTGGCCACGAGCTAATGAAATGGCTAAAGACATCGTCGATCATTGCGAAGGGTGCCAATTCTATGCAAACTTGTCCCACAAGTCGATGTCTGCGTTGAAAACAATCCCCCTCGCCTGGGCATTTGCTGTTTGGGGACTCGACATGGTTGGTCCCTTTCAGACTGGAAAGGGTGGATTCACTCATTTGCTGGTTGCAGTCGACAAATTTACAAAGTGGATAGAGGCCAAACTGATCAAGAAGTTGAACTCTCGCACGACGGTCACGTTCATGAGGGAAATAATTTTCCGATACGGCGTTCCTCACACCATCATCATGGATAATGGCACCAACTTTGACTCAGAAGAATTCAGAGATTTCTGCTCCTCTCAAGGCACTCGGGTGGATTATGCTTCTGTTGCACCCCCCAAAGCAATGGTCAATTTGAGCGGGCTAATGGTCTCATTCTTCAAGGTTTAAAGCCTCATATCATGTGCGACTTGGACCATGCTGATGGAGCCTGGGTGACATAGTTGCCATCTGTTCTATGGGGCCTGAGAACAGCACCCAATCGGTCTACTAGGCGGACTCCTTTTTTCCTGGTCTATGGAGCCGAAGCTATCCTACCATGTGATTTGTTTCACAATTCTCCCCGAGTGGAACTTTATTCTGAAGCTGAAGCTGAACAGGCCAAGCAAGATGGCGTCGACCTCCTGGAAGAAGAGCGAGAGATGGCCCTGATCCGGACTACAGCTTATCAACAAGATCTGCGACGCTTCCATGCGAAGAATGTCAAGAGTCGGTCGTTTCATGAGGGAGATTTGGTGCTCCGAGTGGATCAATAGCGACTCCACAAGCTCTCTCCGGCGTGGGAAGGTCCCTTCGTCGTCAGCAAGGTGTTGAACAACGGAGCCTATCACTTGTACAACCTCAAGAAGCAGATGGACGAGCCACAGGCCTGGAATGCAGATCTGCTCCGACACTTCTATACCTAGAGATAGAAGGGTTTTTGATGTAATAAAAATACTTCATCTATGTAAGTCAGACTTCCGGAGTTTTTTGTCGATTCCGATCGTACAGTTTCACACTTGGGAACACTCTGAGTGTCGAGCAATCCTCACACTCGAGGGCTTAGCTGCGAACATGCTTTTGCCTAAGTTAAAAACCCTGTCGGGTGAATAGCAGTCCATTCACTCGGCAACTTAGCTACGAACTAGCCTTCGTCTAAGTTCAAAACTCCACTCCGAGTGTCGAGAAATCCTCACACTCGGGGGCTTAGCTACGAACATGCTTTTGCCTAAGTTAAAAACCCTGTCGGGTGGATAGTAGTCCATTCACTCGGCAACTTAGCTACGAACGAGCCTTCGTCTAAGTTCAAAGCGCTTCTCCAAGTGTTGAGAAATCCTTACACTCGGGGGATTAGCTGCGAACATGCTTTTGCCTAAGTTAAAAACCCTGTCGGGTGTATAGCTGTCCATTCACTCGGCAACTTAGCTACGAACCAGCCTTCGTCTAAGTTCAAAAACTTCTCCGAGTGTTTAGTGATCCTCACACTCGGGGGCTTAGCTGCGAACATGCTTTCGCCTAAGTTAAACCTTTTCTGAGTGGATAATAATCCATACACTCGACGACTTAGCTATGAATCAGTCTTTGTCCAAACTCTAAACTTCTCCGAGTGTTGAGTGATCCTCACACTCGGGGGCTTAGCTACGAACATGCTTTTGCCTAAGTTAAAACCTTTTCTGAGTGGATAGTAATCCATTCACTCGTTGACTTAGCCGTGAACCAGTCTTCGCCTAAGCTCAATACTTTTCTGAGTGGACAGTAATCCATTCACTCGTCGACTTAGCCGTCAACCAGTCTTCGCTTAAGCTCGAAACTTTTTCGAGTGCTGAGTGATGCTTGCACTCGGAGGCTTAGCTACGAACTAGTTTTCGCCTAAGTCAAAAACAAATTCTGTCAAACAAGCGATTGAAAGCAAATGCAGATAAATTCAAAGGTTCCTTCGCTGATAAATGTTTCGCAAGCAAACTAACGTGCTCAGGCTTAAGGCCTGAATGAAGTTTTAAAGCTGATACAATTCCACTCGGCATACCAAGGCAAATGAGGTTTTTTCTCAAATACCAAGTTTTTCAAGCACCCGACGGGCTTGCTGGCTCGACGAATGTGTCCAAGTCTATCCCATCTGCGATCCTCGTGGTGGCGTCAAACTGAAGCTTCTTCGTGTTAACCACTCGGAGCTCCTTGAACTTGTCCTCCCTCGCATCCTTACAATGGACTCTTACAAGCGAGAGCGCCACGTCGGCTCCACAGCGGGCAGAAGATTTCAGTCGGATGACATATGCTTGGACGTAAGGTCAAGCTGAAGAGTATCTTTAGGCCACAGTTCCTTGTCGATCTTCTCCATCGCAGTTTTCAGTCGGATGACATATGCTTGGACACCCTAGAGCCTGAAATTGAGTCTGAGCATGTTCATGGCCACCGCATCTCCAACAGGTGACTTGGTGGGATCCAAATTGGGCTCGATCTCTTCAGTCTCTTTTTCAAAGTCCTGGCAGAATTCTATTGGGAAGAAGGAATGGGAGGAGGATTAATGGGATACATTCGTCAAAGATTTTATAAAGTTTAGTCGATAGAGATACTCACCGTCGAGCATGATGTACATCTTTCTCGCGAACTCCCCCAAGTGCTTCTCCAGGCCATTTCTCCTCTTGGTTAGCTGCTCAGTTTTCTTGATGAGGTCCACATGCTCCTGCTTCAGCTTCGAGTTCTCCACCTCCATCTTCTTGGCAGCAACCAGCTTCTGGTCGGTAGCTTCAGTTTTCTCCTTCGCCACCCGTTGGGCATCAGCAAGCGCTTTGTCCTTGTCCTCCAGCGCCTTCTTCATGGTATCTAAAGAAACACCATTGTTGAGTCGCGCTTGGAGTCGACGATTTTCATTGCGTACGTCTGTTCGAGTGAAAGTACTCGGTTCAAAGCATGGAAAGTAAGGATAAGAGTGTAGTGGGTCGATAGAAGTTACCTCCTAGAGTTTTCAGTTCAGTCCGCACTCGCTCCAAACTGCTGTTAGAAGCCTCCAAGTTCACTCACAGACGGTTCCTTTCATCCTCGAGGTCCTTATACTGTGCACCGAGTTCGTAAGCTCTTTGAAATCAACGAAGAAAAGAAGACACAATCGACAAGTTACACCTACACTCCCGAGTGCAGAAGGTCAGAAACAGTCGATTGATGGCGCACCCCACCCCACCCACTACCCTGAAGTAGCGCCATTTCATGGTTGATGAATGATATTCATGAAACCTGCGTTCAGGGGAGGAAAAATTCAAGCAAAAGTCCACCCGACATGTCAAGTGGCTCGAGTACTCAGCGTGCCGTAAACAACCCAGAGTTCAAGATGATTCCTATCAGACCCCTGCCAGTGCAAGCACTCGACGGTGGTCTCGGGGACTACACCCAATGGGTGCACTCAGAGTGCCCCAACTGGAACCATCAACACTTGACCCGTCGAGTGACCCGTCAACCCCACTCCGCACCATTGAAGCAGCATCATATCATGGTTGATGAAATGATGTCCATGAAACCTACAAGGTGGCTTGGGCGTGCGACGGTTAAGAAAAATATAGTACACTCGACATTTCGAGTGGTAATCATACTCCGCGTATGACAAAAGCCCCGAGTTCAAGTTTTTAAGACTACTGCTCATCGTCTACAATCAACAATAGCCTCGGGGACTACACCCAGTGGGTGCACTCAGTATGCCCCCACTGGTTCTTAAAACATTCGACAAGGTATGCCCTGTCTGAGCATTCAATGGCCTCTATCAGACCCCCGTTAGTGCAAGCACTCGACGGCGGTCTCCGGGACTACACCTGTGGGTGCACTCAGCGTGCCCTCACTAGATCTGCTAACTCTCGATCTGTCGAGTGGCAGAGAAATTAAATAAAAGCATGCACAAGCATATGAATATCGTCTCTTTTAAAGACCCCTGCCGGTGCAAGAACTCGATAGCGGTCTCGGGGACTACACCCAGTGGGTACACTCAGCATGCCCCCACTAGAACATCAATCACTCGATCGGTCGAGTGACACGCCACCCCACTTTGCACCTTTGGAGTAGTGTCATATCATGGTTGATGAATGATATCCATGAAACCTACGAGAAGGCTTCGGAGTGGTGCGGTCAAGTGTAAACGTATTCCGCATACGACATACTCTAAGACCCCTGTCGGTGCAAGCACTTGACAGCGGTCTCAGGGACTACACCCAGTGGGTGCACTCAGTGTGCCCCCACTGGACTTAAATCTACTCGATTAAGACCTGATCTATTAGAGTGGAGAAGTTTCAAATATTTTGCAAGCAGAAAACAAACACCCATTGGGTGTACAATCAAAGAAGATAGGAATTCAATCGGAAATGTACTTACAATTGAACTTACTCGGACATTGGTGCGAAGCGCTGTGCTGGCATCGTAAGCCAACTTGCTGGCCTCGTACGCCTCCTTGGTGCGCAGCATCATTTGCTCTGCCTGGATCATGGCCTCCTTTGCGGCTCCGGTTTGATCTTCTGGAACGCGATGCAGAGGAAAAGCCGTCACCGGCGGGATCAGCGTAATAGCTGGGGCGGTCGAGGTAGTCTGAGCGGGTCCAGTTGGAGTCGACATCACGATAGTTGAAACAACTGGAAGGGCACTCGTCAAAGGCACTGCAGGATCGGCTCTGACCCGTGTCGAGTCGCTTATTCCCCGAGAGGATCCGGCAGTCGACCGCTGAGGTGTCTGTGCGGACGAGGTTCTTCGAGTGCGTATGCGCAGTGTGCCTAAGATCTCACCTTCGCCTCCCGTACCCCGAGGGTGTTCCTCATCATCTTCTAGCTGGATGATTTATGCAAATATCAATCGTCAACATTAACTTTTGCAATCGATGAACCCCATTCGAGAAGCAAAACTGGAGATTTGTTTACCTCGATGGGAAGTAGCCGCGTCAGCAGTGTCTTTGTCCATTGCCTCCCCTCCGTGACGTGGAGGCGATGTCACTGAAGTAGGAGCTCTGGTGGATCAAAGGACACTCGTCAACAAGAATTCGAAGTCACAATCGACAGCGGGAGTTTTGAAAGTAAACACTTACGTGGAGACGACATGCACATCCATCCTCATGCGGGGCAGAGCTTTGCGATGTTTTGCTACGTTGGGTTTGGATTGCTTCTCTGATCTCTCACTCGACTCGACGGTCAAAGGACGGCTCTGCTTCGGGTACTTCTCACTCGGAGCTGGGGCCTTGTCTTCGATGGTTGCAGGGTCTTGAGTACATGTGCGTCCTCTCCTGCATGGTTCAAACAATGAAGTCAGTCAACAAATCAATCGATCACTCGACAGTACATGTACTTCAGTCGACAAAGTGCAATTTACCAGATTCTTCGGTGGATTTTCAGCCGAGTGTGGTGGGATCCTCTTGGCTCCTAGTGGATTGTCGCATGCTGTAGTGATACTGCAAAGCCACTGCTCGATAGTGGCTTGCGAAACCTCTTCTGGGTGCGTCCTGGCCTGGAGCAGCTGAATCCGTTAACTGAGGAATGTGTCCGAGAGATCCATGCCGGTCACTCCGCCCTGAACAAGTTTCACCACGGCGTCCACCAAGATTCCCACTTGGACTTGTTCCCCTTCTAACACCTTTAGTGACTTGGGGACGGCTAGACGATCAGATGTGAAAGGGGAAAGACCAGTCGACATATTGGGAGAAGCTATGTCTTTGCAATAAAACCATGTCGACTGCCAGCCTCTAACAGATTCAGGAAAGGTCATGGAAGGAAAATAACTACGAGCTCTCTTTTTAATTCCTAGACCCCCACACAACTGCAATACATGAGTTTTTCCATCCTCATGGAGGGCTTTCTTTACAGTCTGAGATCTAACTGTAAAAATGTGCTTGAAAATTCCCCAGTGAGGAGGACAGACCAGGAAGCACTCGCACCAGGTGATGAAAGCAGACAAGTAGCAGATGGCATTCCACGGAAAGTTCAGAAACCCTCTAATGAACGGATGGAGAGGCATAGAAAAACCTCTTTCAACGTGGGAGAGGAGGAGAACCTGCTCTCCTTCGCGTGGCTTCGACTCGCGCTCCCCCTCTGACAACCTCCAGGCGCCGTCCGCCATGAGCCCATTGGCAACCAGGTTATCGATGTCCGCACGAGTGACCACCGAGGGGAGAAAGTCTCCCTAGATCCATCCCTGCGGCATGGTGAATGAGCGGTCGAGGGCTTCTTGCCCTCGCCCTTCGCTGCTCCCTTCTTGGCGCACTCTAACTTCTCCGTGGTTCCCTTCGCCATCGCGGTGGCTGCGCTCGTCGGAGCAGAGCATAGTGTAGCGCTGGAGACAGGGGAGCCGGAGGAAGAGATGAAATTTGGGGAAGAGTACTGTGCAATCCGCGACGCTTCGAGATTTATACCCCGCCGAGTGCCTCACTGACGGGTGAGGCCCGCGGGATCACCGTGCACCCCCAACTGTAGATGACGCCCTATACGTGGCGAAATGACCGGTGCGAGAATCAAGGCGTCATGCCCCCACTTGCTCCGATCATGGCGTCATCATCGCAGGTGCACACGCTTCCCAAATTTTTGTATCCTGCAAGATCCGGGTCTGACAGACCAACCCGTCACCTCCAAAGATTCCTTCAGATCACTCGGAACAAAATTGACATTGAATATTCACTCGGGCACTTTCAAGACTGAATGGATCTGGGCGAATGACGAAGAGTTCAGTCGACGCAAGTTTCGTTGAAGCCCCGAATATCATTCGGAAGATTTGGTGCCTTGTTCTGAACTGGCATCGATACCCCCACTCACCACTCAAACCCTGATCCATTCGAGGGCTAATGTCGAGGATATGTACCTAGGGTAGGGTCCTAGGCCTGACCTACATACCCTACCTAAGGACACCACATTGGAGGACTTAAAGATCATAGGAAAGATTCCGACTGAGTTCCTCAGGACGTTCAAGTCACTCGGCAAGCAGTCCACTCGGAGGCTTCTTCCTCCACTTGACAGTCACCTGTCACTCGGAAGACCTCACTTCTAGTCGATGCCAGAAGACCAGAAGCCACCACTAGGAGGCCAACAGGCAGGCGTTGGGTCAGTTGTCATTAGTAGCAATTATTATGTATGTTACCAGTAACGCTAGTCCTTATACCCACGATCGGACCCTTGGATGCCTGATAATTATGAGGGGCAACAAACTCTATATAAGCCGCCCCTCCCCTCTAGCACAAGGTTTCGCAACCATTGTAATCTTGACATCCCACATGACATAGCTCCAGAGCACTGAGACGTAGGGCTGTTACCTCCACGAGAGGGGCCTGAACTCATACATCTGTGTGTACATCCCCGCCGTAGCTAGGACTCTGCCCTCTCCTTTCGTACCCCTACCTTCTACTGTCAGGCTTGTTCCCACGACACCACAAAAAAAAAATAAAAAAGGAAAAAATAATAAAAAATGAGAGAAAGAGAGAAGGGACAATTGCTACTATCTTTTTCCACACTTGTGCTTCAAAGTAGCACCATGATCTTCATGATAGAGAGTCTACTATTTTGTCACTTTCATATAACTAGTGGAATTTTTTGCACACCCACTTAGTATTATTTTTGAGATTTCATACACTTATAGCTCTAAGTTTGTTGCATGGCAATCCCTACTCACTCACATTGATATCTATTGATGGGCATCTCCATAGTCCGTTGATACGCCTAGTTGACATGAGACTATCTTCTCCTTTTTCCTCATCACCTCCACCATATTCTATTCCACCTATAATGGTGTATCCATGGCTCATGCTCATGTATTGCGTGAGAGTTGAAAAGGTTTTAGAACATAAAAAGTGTGAAACAATTGCTTGACTTGTCATCGGGGTTGTGCATGATTTAGATACTTTGTGTGGGGAAGATGTAGCATAGCCAGACCATGTGATTTTGTAGGGATAACTTTCTAAGGCCATGTTATTTTGAAGGGACACAATTTCCTTGTTGGTGTGCTCGAAGTATTACTGTTTTTATGTCAATATAGACTATTGCTTTGAATCACTCACTAGTAGAAAACAGACCTTTCGTCCCAAGCGTTAGTCCCGGTCTGGTTCCGAGCCGGTACTAAAGATGGTATTAGTCCCGGTTCATGCTGGCTCCAACGGCTAGGAGTAGGGCGACCTTTAGTACTGACTCGTGAGGGATCTTTAGTACCGGTTCGTGTCACGAGCCGGTACTAAAGGGGGTGTGGCAGGCTTTTGGTCAGACTTGGGCCCCGCATGCCTTTTTAGTACCGGTTGGTGTCACCAACCGGTACTAAAGGGCAACCTTTAGTACCGGTTGGTGTCACCAACCGGTACTAAAGACTTCCTATATATATGCTTCGTCCGCAGCCGATCTAAGGGGCTCTCATTGTTTTCTCCCGTGTTCTTCTTCTTGCTCGAAGCTCATCCTCCATTTTGCCAAGGATTTGTCAAGATTTAAAGGCACCCCATCTATCCAAGTGTTCACAAAGGTTAGCAACTTTGCCCTTTCATCTCTCATTGCTAGATTAGCTTGGGGTATGCTCAAAGATATGTGATTTGTGGGTTTTAGCTAGGTTTTGGAGGAGTGATCATTATGTGGGAGTTTATTTGATTTATATGCAATTTGAGCTCAAGTTAACTTGTTAGGTTGCATATGTGTAGGTGTGGTTTGTTTGGTGCCTTCCCATCCCCATCCTAACCACCGTCGATCGTCTGCACCGTCTCGTCGCGGCACCGGCCACCTTGGTGAGCCTCTTGTTCTTCTTAAAATATTTTTGTTAATTTTTTTTTACTTGTATGATTTAGATAGCTGCGTGTACGATTTACTTAGTTGTATTATTGTTAGTTATTCTATAGTGTCATGGTTCTGGTATCCGCTATGCAATTCTGCTCGAGAAATTAACACAAGTTGAAAAAGAAATTGATCATTTGAAAGAAAAATTGAAAATAACTGAAGATGAGAAGATGGGATTGGAGTTGCATGTTGCTGATATCGTCGATGATCACAAGAACAAGATGGCTGGAATGCGCTTGAAGCTTAGAAAGATTAGAAAATATGCCATTGATAAAAAGGCTTGGTATCATTATGCCGTTGGCTCAATTGTTACCATAGTTGCGATTATGATCACATTTGTTGTTGCATTTACATGTTTTAGATAGTTGTATGTTGTTTTATGAGATGTATGTATGAACTATAAGTATCTATTATTTGCAACAATAACATTTGGTCACTGCTAGCTCTACTTTGGTTGTAATGTGATGATGAAGTTGTATTAATTTGGTCACTTCGATGTTGTGTAGTGAACATGAGCCGGCAATGGATGTACGATGACCGACTAAGTCCAGGGTTTCTTAATGGCCTGCATGATTTTATTCGTGTGGCTGAGGCAAACAAGCAGAATGGTTTCATGTGTTGTCCATGTCGTGACTATAAGAATGATAGGAATTACTCTACCTCAAAACCCCTTCACTACCACCTGCTAAAGTCTGGTTTCATGTCCGGCTATAGCTGTTGGACCAAGCACGGAGAAAGAGGGGTTATAGTGGAAGACAATGAAGAAGAAGAGGATGATGACAACTATCCTTTCGCCGATACAACAATGGGGGAAGCTGAAGAAGAGGCATCAGATGAGCCCGCTGATGATTTGGGTCGGGTCATTGCTGATGCAAAGAGAAACTGCAAAAGTGACAAGGAGAGGTTGAAGTTGAAACGCATGTTAGAGGATCACAAGAAATTATTGTATCCAAATTGTGACGATGACCAGAAAAAGATGGGTACCACGCTGGAATTGCTGCAATGGAAGGCGAAGAATGGTGTAACTGACAAGGGATTTCAAGAATTGCTGATAATGATAAAGAAGATGCTTCCAAAGGATAACGAATTGCCTAAAAGTACGTACGAAGCAAAGAAAGTTGTCTGCCCTCTAGGATTAGAGGTGCAGAAGACACATGCATTCCCTAATGACTGCATCCTCTCCCGCAGTGAGGAGTACGGGAATTTGGATGCATGCCCGGTATGTGGTGCACTGCGCTATAAGATCCACCGCGATGACCTTGGTGATGTGGAGGGCGAATGCCACAGGAGGAGGGTTCCTGCCAAGCTGATGTGGTATGCTCCTATAATACCACGGTTGAAACGTTTGTTCCAAAACAAAGAGCACGCCAAGTTGTTGCGATGTCACAAAGAAGAACGTAAGAAAGACAGGATGTTGATAGCACCCGCTGATGGGTCGTAGTGGAGAAAAATTGAGAGGGGTTCGAGGACTTTGCAGCTGACGCAACAAACTTATGGTTTGGTCTTAGTACAGACGGCATGAATCCTTTTGGGGAGAAGAGCTCCAGTCATAGCACCTGGCTCGTGACTCTATGTATCTACAACCTTCCTCCTTGGTTGTGCATGAAGCGGAAGTTCATTATGATGCCAGTGCTCATCCAAGGCCCTAAGCAACCCGACAACGACATTGATGTATACCTAAGGCCACTAGTTGATGAACTTCTATAGTTGTGGAAAAAACCAGGTGTACGTGTGTGGGATGCGCACACACAGAAGGAAATTGACCTACGAGTTGCTGTTTGTAACCATCAATGATTGGCCTGCTCTTAGTAACCTTTCAGGACATACAAACAAGGGATACAATGCATGCACACACTGTTTAGATGATACTGGAAGTATATATTTGGATAAATGTACGAAGAATGTGTACCTGGGACATCGTCGATTTCTACCGATCAAGCATATCTTAAGAAATGCAGGTAACCATTTCAAAGGTGAGCCAGATAACCGGAAGAAGCCTGGCCTCCATACTGGTGAATATATATTTGATATGGTCAAGGATTTACAGGTAATCTTTGGAAAGGGTCCTGGCGGACAATCTGTTCCGAATGACGCCAACGGACCCGCACCCATGTGGAAGAAGAAATCTATATTTTGGGAACTTGAATATTGGAAAGCCCTAGAGGTCCGCAATGCAATCGACGTGATGCACGTGACGAAGAATCTTTGTGTGAACCTGCTAGGATTCTTGGGCGTGTATGGAAAGACAAAAGATACACCGGAGGCACGGGAGGACAAGCAAAGAATTAACGAAAAAGACGGCATGCCTCCAAAGCAGTATCAAGGTCCTGCCAGCTACGCTCTTATGAAAGAAGAGAAGGAAATATTTTTTGAATGCCTGCTCAGTATCAAGGTCCCGTCTGGCTTCTCGTCGAATATAAAGGGAATAATAAATATGGCAGAGAAATTTTTTCAAAATCTAAAGTCTCATGACTGCCACGTGATTATGACGCAATTACTTTTGTTTGCACTTAGGGGGCTTCTACTGGAAAATGTTCGATTAGCCATTGTGAAGCTATGCGCATTCCTCAATGCAATTTCTCAGAAGGTAATCGATCCAGAAATCCTACCAAGGTTACAGAATGACCTGGTCCAATGTCTTGTCAGTTTTGAGTTGGTGTTCCCTCCATTCTTCTTCAATATTATGACACACGTTCTAGTTCACCTAGTCGAAGAGATTAACATTCTGGGTCCTGTATTTCTGCACAATATGTTCCCCTTTGAGAGGTTCATAGGAGTCTTAAAGAAATATGTTCATAACGGTGCTAGGCCAGAAGGAAGCATCGCCAAGGGATATGGAACATAGGAGGTTATTGAGTTTTGTGTTGACTTTGTTCCTGACATTAAGCCGATTGGTCTTCCTGAATCGCGGCATGAGGGGAAACTCGGTGGAAAAGGCACACTAGGAAAGAAAGAAGCAATAAATATGGACGGGCATTCTTTCACTCATGCACACTACACGGTTCTACAAAATTCCACCTTGGTGACTCCATATATCGAGGAACACAAGGATATTGTACGGTCCAAGAACCCGGAGCAGTCTGGCCCCTGGATTGAAAGTAAACACGTGGAGACTTTTGCCAATTGGTTGCAAACAAAGCTCATCAATGACAACGATGTTCTAGATGAACTATACTGGTTGGAAAAGACACCAAGTTTGACTGTAACGACTTTCAAAGGGTACGAGATAAATGGGAATACATTTTACACGATCGCCCAAGATAAAAAGAGCACCAACCAAAACAGTGGTGTCTGCTATGATGCAACCAACTTTCAAGACACATATTATGGTTACATAGAGGAGATATGGGAACTTCACTATGGACCTGATCTTAAGGTCCCTTTGTTTCAGTGCAAATGGGTCAAATATACTGGAGGCGGGGTACAGGTAGACCCGCTGTACAGAATGACAACAGTGGATCTCAAGAATCTTGGGTACACAGAGGACTCATTCGTCCTAGCCAATGATGTGGCTCAGGTTTTCTATGTGAAGGACATGTCTAGCAAACCGAGGAGAAAAAATGATAAGGAAGGGAATGCATGATACGATGAGACAAAGTTCCACATAGTTCTTTCAGGGAAAAGAAACATTGTGGGAGTGGAGGACAAGACAGACATGTCAGAAGATTATGAAAAGTTTCATGAAATCTCTCCCTTCAGAGTGAAGACTGACCCAAGCATCCTGTTAAATGATGAAGATTCTCCATGGTTATGGCGCAATCATAAGCAAGGGATAAACACACAGAAAAAGTCTTACACCGCGAAATCCCACTCTGGGATGTGACCGGCTTCACCGTCATCACTTTCCATGTGAAGGACATGCATGCATTTTCTAGCATGGTATGTTTGTAACAGTTTGTACACAAAGTGCATCCAGTTTTGGCCGTAACCCTCTCAACTCTTTAGGAGTTGCTATGTGGGTGAAATTATGATGTCATGCCAAGTTACATCCTTTTCAGAGTTCATTTGTACTGCTTTTCAAATTTAGGGTCATTTAGCTCAAAATAAATCATTAAATGCATGAAAAATATCAAATGAAGTCAGAAAGGGTTGAAAATTGATGATGTGCCTTTGAATGGTGCATATTGAACACACAAAAAGTATGGAGTTAAAATAAGTTATTAAAAATGAAATCCCTTTGTAATAGATGAGTTTTCGTCCGAAACCCTCGTACTTCGAAAGAGATTGTCCAATTTGTACACGAAGTGCATCCAGTTTTTGCCGTAACCCTCTCAACTCTTTAGAAGTTGCTATGTGGGTGAAATTATGATGTCATGCCAAGTTACAACCTTTTCAGAGTTCATTTGTACTGCTTTTCAAATTGAGGGCCATTTAGCTCAAAATAAATCATTAAATGCATGAAAAATATCAAATGAAGTCAGAAAGGGTTGAAAATTGATGATGTGCCTTTGAATGATGCATATTGAACACACAAAAAGTATGGAGTTAAAATAAGTTACTAAAAATGAAATCCCTTTGTAATAGATGAGTTTTCATCCGAAACCCTCATATTCCGAAAGAGATTGTCCAATTTGTACACGAAGTGCATCCAGTTTCTGCCGTAACCCTCTCAACTCTTTAGAATTTGCTATATGGGTGAAATTATGATGTCATGTGAAGTTACAACCTTTTCAGAGTTCATTTGTACTGCTTTTCAAATTCAAGGTCATTTAGCTCAAAATAAATCATTAAATGCATGAAAAATATCAAATGAAGTCAAAAAGGGTTGAAAATTGATGATGTGCCTTTGAATGGTACATATTGAACACACAAAAATTATGGAGTTAAAATAATTTATGAAAAATGAAATCCCTTTGTAATAGATGAGTTTTCGTCCGAAACCCCCATACTCCATAAGAGATTGTCCAATTTGTACACGAAGTGCATCCAGTTTTTGCCGTAACCCTCTCAACTCTTTAGAAGCTGCTATGTGGGTGAAATTATGATGTCATGCCAAGTTACAACCTTTTCAGAGTTCATTTGTACTGCTTTTCAAATTTAGGGTCATTTAGCTCAAAATAAATCATTAAATGCATGAAAAATATCAAATGAAGTCAGAAAGGATTGAAAATTGATGATGTGCCTTTGAATGGTGCATATTGAACACGCAAAAAGTATGGAGTTAAAATAAGTTATTAAAAATGAAATCCCTTTGTAATAGATGAGTTTTTGTCCGAAACCCTCATACTCCAAAAGAGATTGTCCAACTTGTACACGAAGTGCATCCAGTTTTTGCCGTAACACTCTCAACTCCTTAGAAGTTGCTATGTGGGTGAAATTATGATGTCATGCCAAGTTACAACCTTTTCAGAGTTCATTTGTACTGCTTTTCAAATTCAGGGTCATTTAGCTCAAAAATAAATCATTAAATGCATCAAAAATATCAAATGAAGTCAGAAAGGGCTGAAAATTGATGATGTGCCTTTGAATGGTTCATATTGAACACACAAAAAGTATGGAGTTAAAATAAGTTACTAAAAATGAAATCCCTTTGTAATACATGAGTTTTCCTCCGAAACCCTCATACTTCGAAAGAGATTGTCAAATTTGTACACGAAGTGCATCTGGTTTTTGCCGTAACCCTCGCAACTCTTTAGAAGTTGCTATGTGGGTGAAATTATGATGTCATGCCAAGTTACAACCTTTTCAGAGTGCATTTGCACTGCTTTTCAAACTCGAGATATGACATTTCAAATGCCATTTAATCAAATTGTCTTATACAGCAGTTTAAGTTGTTCAAACATGCATGGAAATGCCATAAACAGATTCTTTATATTTTTCTGATATTTTTTCATATATTATTTATTTCCATTGGAGTCATAGATTTTATTCTATGATTTTCTAAACTTTAGGGTTTTTTCTAAAAATAATAATTAATAACGAATTAAAAAACCTTTAGTACCGGTGCGAGCCACGCACCGGTATTAAAGGTCCACTGCCCCACGCATTTTTTGGGGTGGACCTTTAGTACCGGTGCGTGGCTCGCACCGTTACTAAAGGGTCTTTAGTACCCGTGCGAGCCACACACCGGTACTAAAGGTCCTCCACGTATAAATAGTGGAGGCCTCATCCTGGTGCGAGCCACGCACTGGGAGAAGCTTATTGCGCCACCAGGCTACTAGAATCCACCGTCGCCGCCGCGCGCCACCCCGACGCCGTGCGCCGCCCCGAGCCTGCCGCCTCGACCCCGCAGCCCCGACGCCGCTTGCCGCCCCGCCGCCGCCCGCCGCCCCACCGCCGCCCCGGCAACCCCCACCCAACTCCGGCTCCGGTGAGTGCCCGACCGCCCCCACCTTTTTTCCTATTTTTAGTTAGTTAATTAGTTAGGTTCTTAGGTTAGTTTAGGTTAATTAGTTAGGTTCTTAGGTTAGTTTAGGTTAATTAGTTAGGTTCTTAGGTTAGTTTAGGTTAATTAGTTAGGTTCTTAGGTTAGTTTAGGTTAGTTTATTAGGTTAGTTTAGGTTAGTTTATTAGGTTCTTAGGTTAGTTTAGATTAGTTTAGGTTAATTAGTTAGGTTCTTAGGTTAGTTTAGGTTAATTAGTTAGGTTCTTAGGTTAGTTTAGGTTAGTTTATTAGGTTAGTTTAGGTTAGTTTATTAGGTTCTTAGGTTAGTTTGGGTTAGTTTAGGTTAATTAGTTAGGTTAGTTAATTAGTTAGTTTAGTTTAGTTTAGTTAGTTAGTTAGGTTCTTATGTTATTTTAGTTAGTTAGTTTAGTTTAGTTAGTTAGTTAGTTAGTTAGGTTATCAGGTTAGTTTAGTTAGTTTAGTTAGTTAGATTAGTTTAGTTAGTTAGTTAGTTAGGTTCTTAGGTTATTAGGGTATGTGTTAATTTTGTTAATTTTGTTAGATGCTAAGTGTTATTTAATTTGTTAAGTGTTATTTAATTTGTTAGATGCTAAGTGTTAATTTTGCTAAGTTTTATTTAATTTGTTTTCATAATTAAGAGTTTCTTCTCGACGTCGACGATGCCGATCCCGCATCCTCGTCGTCGAGTCAGCGGAGGAGGTCACTTGCTTGAGCCGAGGGGCCCTGTCCGGGACTGGGCTCCGCCGGGCTGGTACTGGGAGGTGCTGCCTTCTGTGCGGCGCAGCTTGGTGAGGAGCCAACCTGTCGTCGACCCGGAGGTTCTGTGGTGGTGGCCGCATGGGACACGGACGATTCAGAGGCTTGAGTCCCCCGCGGAGGTGGTACAATACCATGTCAGCAAGGAGAATGAGCACGTCCGTCGCTACATGGCAGCTTTGGAGGCCAGGTCCGACAATACCTGGCAGATTCTTCAGGGATCTTACTGGAGCTATGTTCTTGTGATGGTTCCTTCTCTTTGGGTGTCCACCGCCCGCCTCGATATCCGTCGAGCGCTAGGGTTCTATCTAGATCGATATATTAGCTACTATATATGTATTATTATGATGTATTAGCTAGATCGATGGATTAGCCGATGTATTAACAATTATCCGAGATTATGAGATGAGATCTTTTCTAAGAACTACTATATATGTATTCAATGATGCATTATTAATTAACTTTTAGTTATTTTGCTTCTTGAATGCATGCTAATTTGAATACTAATTTGTTTTATCTATATTATTACGGATTAGTTATTAAGCTATGGACAATACCGGTAGGGCTCATGAAGAGGACATCTTCGACATGATATGCTCCTCCGAAAACCCAGCGGACCTTCTGGGTGAATCACATGATAATGACGGCTCACAATATCTGAACGATTACGGTGATGGATGTGAGGCCGAGGAAGGACAATTTATGTTCCAAAATCCGGAACAACTAACAATGTCTGGCGAGGTATATACACATATTAGCCTCTGGTGATCATGACATGTGTATTAATTGATATATATATATATATATACATTAACAAATCTTTTTTCTTTTAATTATCATCCCTCTGGATCGAGCCAATCTAGTAGAAAGGTACGAGGCGGTGCCAAAATATTGGACGGCAACATAAAGCTCAATCTTGATGCTTTCAAACATGATGGCGCACCGACTCACCCTGAAGCCAATGCCAAGACATTCGTGCGTCAATGTGGAGTGGTTGTTAGGGATGGAGTCCTCACAATGCAAGAATGGATTCAACCAAAAAAACCAAAACCAGGAGTGAATTATGTCTATACAAGAATTAAAGATGCCCTTTGGCGAGATCTCATGGAGCATTTCATCCTACCAGATTCTCTCTCGGAGCGCCAAAGGGACAAAGTCAAGGAGTTTGATCTCCATAAGATGGACGACGCGTTCCAGACTTGGAAGAAAAGATTATGGACCGAGTACAACACTAGAGGCCAGAAGGCGCCCGAATTCAGAGGAATATACGAGAAGGTAAGGAATCACTGGGACGCATTTATCGAGTACAAGACATCGGAAGCTGCTATGGAGAAGTCGGCAAAGAATAAGATAAATGCGGCGAAAAAAAGTATCACCATAAACTAGGGACAGGTGGATACAAGTCAGCCATTCCTAAGTGGGATGCATTAGAGAATAAGATGCATGCTGAAGGGATCACTCCAGTAACCTTCAACTGGCCCCGGAGGTGCAAGATTTGTTTTTTTGCGCATGGGGGAAAGTTGGACCCAGCAACAGGGAAGATTATTGCACTGGCCAGTCTGGAGCATGCATCAGATGAGTTGATTGAAACAACAAAAGCTGCCCAACAAGGACGGTTTCACCCCGATAGAGAGAACAACGAGCTTACACGTGCCCTCGGGAATCCCGAACACGGAGGACGAACACGAGGCGTGGGTGTTGTTCCGTGGTACGAGGGGTTTGCGGGATGGAAAGATAGTTATAAAAGCCGTTCGAGAAAAAAGAAGGTGGAAGCAGACCGACTTTCAAAGTTGGAACAGAAGTACGAGCAGCAGCAGCTGCAGATACAGGTACTGACCCAGCAAAGGGAAACTCCGCAGTAGGAGGCATCGGAACCCGTCCCATCTACACTGCCAAAAAGCAGCGTGGGTTCCACGGGGGCACCGTTGGGTCACACCCCCATGGATGATATCACCGAGAAGACATCTTGTGAGCTAACCAAAAAATGAAGAACATACCCGTGTGGGTCGTGACAGGCTATGCTTTACCAAATACACCTGATGTTCTCTGGCATTTCAATCTGGTTCCAGCTGGATATGCTCGTGTCGCGGTGGACGCAATAGAGCCAGGATATGATGAACTATTGCTTGACATCCATGGAGGTGAGGGGGAGTCCACATTGGCAGAAGCCGGTCGTGGTCTCATTCTATGGAGTAAGGACTGCATCGTCTTTCCACACTCGGCACTAAGGCCACCGGCTCCTTCGAGTATCAATGTCCAGCATGAGGGATCCCAGCCAAAGGCATCGCAGCGCCAGCAGTCCTCCCCACCTTGCCAACAGTCCTCCCCACCTCGCCAGTAGTCCTCCCCACCTCGCCAGCAGTCCTCCCCACCTCGAGAGGCGTCCCACTTTGATATGGATCCCAGCGCGAGTCCACCCAACCTCGGGACGGAGCACGACACGAGTCCATATCATCGATATCGATCTCCGCCGCGTGAGCCGACTCCACCCTGGCAGCGGTCCCGCCAACAGGGCTCCCAAAAGAGGAAGGCCATCAGCAGTCCTCTTCAGAAGAAAGCAAAGAAGAAACCCGAGCCTCTGGCCAAAAGGAATCTGCCTTATGGTATGACACCCTAGGAAACCAAAATTGAAAGCGATCGCCAAGTGAAAGCCTTTTTTGCGAAGAAGACCCTACCGCCAAAGGAGGTAATACCCAAGGAAGTCCAAGAGCACTTTATGGAACACTTTATTGATAAACCCTCGACATATGTGGAGCGTATGCCGACAGACTATGAGCGACAAATTTAGAAGGCAAGTGAGCAGAGAAGTCGGCCCAGCCCAAGGAAGAAGTCGGGAAGTACGGCATCAACAACAAGTGGTACTACTAGCGGGAAAACAGTTCCCCAGCTCGGAGAACAATCCAAGGAATCGATCTCTACGCTCAAGGTGAGTACCAATCCAAGCAAGCAATCGATCCAAGCAGTCGACGTGCAAGGTAACCCAATCGACCTCGAAGAAGTAGAGGCTGCAGGCCTCACTCTTGGCCAATCCTTGGCACCGAGGAAATCCGCGGATACGGTGCAGATGAGTACGCAATGCAATATGCCATCGGAAAACCATTTGTCACACCCGAGTAGTACAAGGAACTACCAACTGCGATGCGACGGTTGCATGATTGGTACCTGCGTGAAGCAAAGCGAGGGAAGATGGCGGTCATGGTCAAAGTAAGGAAAGAGCATTACGTCAATGGATGTGACATATGTCTTGAATTCTCAGAACTTTTCCAGTTATACCACATGGATTCTATCGACAAAACTCTCATCAGTTGCTATTCTCTGTAAGTGATTTATATCTTTAATAATTTAAGTCTCTAGCTAAGATACCGCTCATTGGCTTATCCTCACTATATATGTTCTTTTCTCTGCTATTATGCAGATTGAAGATGTGAACATTGAAACAAGTGGGAATCGATGACATTGGGTTCATCGACCCAAGTACCGTTCATGGTCATGTGGTAAACATTATGCCAAGGACACAGAAGATATCTTGGAAAATTTTCTAGAGACACTAATGAATACCAAATCTACTATAATATTTCCTTACAACATGGGGTGAGTGTTTACTCTCTTGTATACTACGAATTCTATTTTTGCTTACTAGCTCACTGTCAAGTGTAGTTGATGAGTTATATGCATGCCTGCTTAATTATATAAACTTCTACGCAGAGACCACTATATCCTCCTAAATATTATCCTCGCGGATGGACTTGTTCAAGTGTACGACTCACTATATACACTAGAACAATCATACGTGTACCTGTATTTTATGATAGAATGGTAATTTCAATCTTTATCGACCGCGCTTTCTTTCATTATTTTCTGATATCAAAAGTAATTATAATAACTCTTTCGTTCTTTTTCTTTGCCACGTAGTGTTTGGAAAAAGATGATAGAGAAAAACCATCACGGTCGTCAATGGGAACCGAAGCTGAAATGGAAAAAGATGCATGTAATTAAGTAGTACTACTAGGTCCGCACATCTCTTTAATTCTAGTTTCAATACCATTATCATGCTTGATTATTAATTATCTTATTGAATTCTATTCTTTTGCAAAGTGCGCGAAGCAGCCACAGGGGACAAATTTATGTGGATACTTCCTCTGCGAGAACATTCGCATCCAGACCGAAGGCTGTATACGTCGCAGAGGAGCACGTGAAAGACAACTCTAGGTTTGGCAGATGATGTCGAAGCTCTCACCCAAGAAATGCTTTGTAGCACTTCAAGAGGAATTTGAGGCATTTCTTCTTCGACATGTCATTGATGTAAACGAAGAGCACTATTACTTACCGCCGCCTCAATAATGCCAGCAAATCAGTAGTAGAAAACTGAGATTTCATCCAGAGCACTAGCTAGCTAGTCCCGGCCGGGTTTTGGGCCTTAATTTATAAGTCCAGAATATATATGGATGTGTAATTCCATTTGTATATATACTGTGTATGAGATATTGTAAATTATATTACATATATATATATATATGCATCAACTTGTGTAATGTTACAGTGTGTAGCACAGTAAAATAAATTTGAAATGAATGGAAAACACAATAAATAGAGAGGAAAACTAAAACCTAATTAAAATCTAAAACAAAAAAAACAGAACACTTAGTACCGGTTGGTATCACCAACCGGTACTAAAGGTCCTCCACCACTAGCCCACGCAGGCAGCCACGTGGTGGGCCTTTAGTACCGGTCCGTGGTCCAACCGGCACTAAAGGTCTGGACCTTTAGTCCCGACCCTTTAGTACCGGTTGGGGAACTGGTACTAAAGGCCCATCCCGACCGGGACTATAGATGGACATTCTACTAGTGACTCGTGTCTTAATATTCATGCCATGATCAGATTATATGATCAAGATTATGCTAGGTAGCATTCCACATCAAAAATTATCTTTTTTATCATTTACCTACTCAAGGACAAGTAGGAATTAAGCTTGGGGATGCTGATACATCCCCATCGTATCTATAATTTTTGATTGTTCATGCCAATATTCTACAACTTTCATATACTTTTTATACTATTTTGGGACTAACATATTGATCCAGTGCCCAGTGCCAGTTCTTGTTTGTTGCATGTTTTTTGTTTCGCAGAAAATCCATATCAAACGAAGTCCAAATGAAAAAAAATCTTACGGAGATCTTTTCTAGAATATATGTGTATTTTGGGAAGTGGAATCCATAGAAGGTGGTGCCCGAGGGGCCCACAAGCCTGACAGGAGCGCCCTGGGGGGTAGGGCGCGCCCTAAGGGATTTTGGCCACCCCTTAGGTCGGTTGTATCTATCCTTTGTGCGCAAGAAAGATATTTTTATAAGGAAAATCCCCTCAAAATTTCATCCCGATAGGAGTTACGGATCTTCGGATATTTAAGAAATGGTGAAAGGCCAGAATTTGGGAGCGCAGAAACAGAAGGAAACACACAGAGAGATCCAATCTCGGAGGGGCTCTCACCCCTCTGCCACCATGGAGGCGAAGGACCAGAGGGGAAACTCTCCTCGCATCTAGGGGGGAGGTCAAGGAAGAATAAGAAGGTGGAGGGCTCCCTCCCCTCTCTCCTGGTGGCATCGAAATGCCGCTAGGGCCATCATCGTGACGACGATCTACTCCAACAACTCCGTCATCTTCACCAACACCCCCATCACCTTCCCCCATCTATCTACAGCGGTCCACTCTCTCGCAACCCGTCGTACCCTCTACTTGAATATGGTGCTTTATGCTTCATAGTATTATCTAATGATGTGTTGCCATCCTATGATGTGTGAGTAGATCTATTTTGTCCTATTGGTTGATTGATGAGCATGATTGGTTTGAGTTGCATGTTTTATTATTGGTGCTGTCCTAGGGTGCTCTCCATGTCTCGCAAGCGTGAGGGATCCCCGCTGTAGGGTTTGCAATATGCTTATGATTCACTTATGGTGGGTGGCGTGAGTGATAGAAACACAGACCTGAGTAAGTAGGTTGTTTGCGTATGGTAATAAAGAGGACTTGATACCTTATAATGCTATGGTTGGGTTTTACCTTAATGATATTTAGTAGTCGCGGATGGTTGCTAGAGTTCCAATCATAAGTGCATATGATCCAAGTAGAGAAAGTATGTTAGCTTATGCCTCTCCCTCATATAAAATTGCAATAATGATTACCGGTCTAGTTATCGATTGCCTAGGGACAGTTCTGCAACTCCTACCACCACTTTTTCCACACTCGTTAAAATAACTTAGTTGTTTCTTTATCTTAGCAACCCCTAGTTTTTATTTCCGTGCTCTTCATTATCTTGCAAACCTATCCTATCACACCTACAAAGTACTTCTAGTTTCATACTTGTTCTAGGTAAAGCGAATGTTAAGCGTGTATAGTGTTGTATCTGTGGTCGATAGAACTTGAGGGAATATTTGTTCTACCTTTAGATCCTCATTGGGTTCGACATTCTTACTTATCGAAAGAGGCTACAACTGATCCCCTATACTTGTCGATTATCACCCATCACCGTCCAGCAAGCTTACGATGGAGTTAGTCACGAACGGCGGGAAGCATCATGGAATTGGTGATGAAGGATGCTTGGTGATGACGACCGCGTCGTTTTCCCCTCTCCGGAGCCCAAAACGGACTCCAGATTTGGCCTCCCGAGGAAGAACATGAGGTGGCGGCGGCTCCGTATCGTGAAACGCGACGAACTCTTCTTCCTGATTTTTTCTCCGCGAATAGGAATAAATAGGAGTGGAATTGAGGTCGGTGGAGCAATAGGGGGCCCACAAGCCTGCGAGGCGTGGCCAGGGGGGTGGCCACACTTGGCAGGCTTGCCACCTATGGGTGGCCCCCTCCGTTTGATTCTTTCGCCATAATTTTTTATTAATTCCAAAAATATTCTCCGTAAATTTTCAGATCAATCCGAGAACTTTCATTTCTGCACAAAACTAACACCAAGGCAATTCTGCTGAAAACAACGTCAGTCTGGGTTAGTTCCATTCAAATCATGCAAATTAGAGTCCAAAACAAGGGCAAAAGAGTTTGGAAAAATAGATACGATGGAGGCGTATCAACTCCCACAAGCTTAACCCATTGCTTGTCCTCAAGCAATTCAGTTGATAAACTGAAAGTGATAAAGAAAAACTTTTACACAATCTATTTGATCTTGTTGTTGTAAATATGTCTAACTGATGTTCAGATTTTTAGCAAAGATCATGGACTAACCACGTTCACAATAACATTTAGGTCTCACATTTACTCATATCAATGACATAATCAACTAGCAAGCAATAATAATAACTCTCGGATGACATACTTTTATCAAAACAATCATGATACAATATGATGAAATGATATCTCGCTAGCCCTTTCTGAGACTGCAAAACATCAATGCAGAGCACCTCTAAAGAACAAGGGCTGACTAGACATTGTAATTCACGGTGAAAGACATCCTGTCATGCTCATACTCAATATCAATTAACAACAAAGCATACAAATGATGGTGGTGCTCTCTAACTTGTGCCTTTTATGAGAAGAGGATGACTCAACAATAAAGTAAATGGAAAGGCCTGATACGTCTCCAACGTATCTATAATTTTTGATGATGGCATGCTATTATATTACCTGTTTTGGATGTTTTATATGCATTAATATGCTATTTCATATTATTTTTGGGACTAACCTATTAATCTAGAGCCAAGTGCGAGTTTCTGGTTTTTCCTTGTTTTTGAGTTTTGTAGATATAAAATATTAAACGGAGTCCAAATGGAATAAAACCCGTGGAAGGAATTTTTCTAGAAGGAAACAAGTCATCCAAGCTTGGAGTGCAAGTCAGGGGAGGTGCCAGGGCGCCACAAGCCTGCTAGGTGCGGCCCCCTTAGCCGTGCCTAGCAGGCTTGTCGCCTCCTGCAGGTCTCCTAACCCTAATTATTTGCCTATAAATACCCAAATATTCCCGCAACATCAAAAAGAGACACACAAATACTTTTCCACCGCCGGAAGCCTCTGTTCCCGAGAGATCCAATCTTGGAGCCTTTTCCGGTAATCTGCAGGAGGGGATTTCGATCACGGAGGGCATCTACATCAACTACATTACCCCTCCGATGATGCATGAGTAGTCCACCACAGACCTACGGGTCCATAGGTAGTATCTAGATGGCTTCTTCTCTCTCTTCGATCTTCAATACCATGTTCTTCATGATCTTCATGGAGATCTATCCAATGTAATCCTCTTTTGTGGTGTGTTTGTCACGATCCGACGAATTGTGGGTTTATGTTCAGATTATCTATGAATATTATTTGATTCTTTTCTGATTTCTTATATGCATGATTTCATATCCTTGCAAGTCTCTTCGAGTTATTGGTTTGGTTTGGCCAACTAGATTGGTAATTCTTGCAATGGGAGAAGTGCTTGGTTTTGGGTTCAATCTTGTGGTGTCCTCACCCAGTGACATAGTAGGGGTAGCAAGGCACATATTGTATTGTTGCCATCAAGGGTAACAAGATGGGGTTTTCATCATATTGCTTGATTTTATCCCTCTACATCATGTCATCTTTCTTAATGCATTACTCTGTTCTTCATGAACTTAATACTCTAGATGCAGACAAGAGTCGGTTGATGTGTGGCGTAATAGTACTAGATGCAGAATCGTTTTGGTCTACTTGTCACGGACGTGATGCCTATATGCATGATCATTGCCTTGGATAACTACATGATTATTCGCTTTTCTACCAATTGCTTGACAGTAATTTGTTTACCCACCATGATATTTGTTTTCAAGAGAGAAGCCTCTAGCGAAACCTATGACCCGCGGGTCTATTTTCCATCATATATTTTCAGATCTATACTTGCTGCAATTTATTTACCTTTTACTTTCCGTACTCGTTACATCTATCTCTATCGGATCTAATCCTTGCAAATAACCATGAAGGGATTGACAACCCCTTTAGAGCGTTGGTTGCAAGAGTTTGATTATTTGTGTAGGTGCATCCATTGTTGACTTTCTTGTTCCTCCTACCGGATTGATACCTTGGTTCTCAAAAACCAAGGGAAATAATTATCTACTTTGCAGCATCACCCTTTCCCCTTCAAGGGAAAACCAACACATACTCAAGAGGTAGCAAGGCCCTACGCTGAGGGAAGCATTGATTTGTGGAGGTGTCAGAGCTCGAGCTTTTACAACAGAGGCGAATAATAATTTTCGAGAGGTATGCTTTCATTGCTCACATAATGACCAAGAGGTTTTCAACATCTTCCATGCTAGATACATTATAGGCGGTTCCCAAACAAAATGATAAAGTTTTTACTCCCCCTCCACCAATCAATCACACTCCACGGCGAGCCAAATCCACGGGTACCGTCCATACAAACACAGTCCTGGGGGAGTTTGTTTAATTATATTTTGATTTTATTTCGAGCATGGAACTGGCCATCCTGATTACCAACCACTTTCTCGTGAATGATAGTGAATCAACACATATCTTGAGAATAACCCACCTAACATGGAAGATACTGACAGTCCCTAGTCACCACATGAGCGATTTGGGCATACAAAGCAGAATATTTATTTGAAGGTTTAGAGTTTGGAACATGCAAATTTACTTGAAACGGCAGGTAAATACCGCATGTAGGCAGGTATGATGGACTCATATGGAACAACTTTGGGTTTGATGAATTGATTGCACAAGCAGTATTCCCGCTTAGTACAAGTGACGGCTAGCAAAAGACTAGGGAGCGACCAACTAGAGAGCAACACAGTCATCAACATGCTTTGAGATTAACCAACATTGAATGCAAGCATGAGTAGGATATAAATCACCAAGAACATAAATATCATAGAGGCTATGTTGATTTTGTTTCAACTTCATGCATGCACATGTCCCAATTAAAGCCACTTGAATCATTCAGAGGAGGATACCATCCCATCATACTACATCATAATCATTTTATTATGAATGTTGGCACCCAAGACACACCATTATCCACTCTTAGCTAATTAAGCATGGCATGTGTAACTATAATCTCTAATTGTCATTGCAAATATGTTTCACCCATGATGAACTGAATTTGGAACGATGAGCTAATCATATTTACTAAGCAAGATAGGTCGAGTTCATACCAGCTTTTCTCCATCTCAATCTTTTCATCAAATATCGTCATTATTGCCTTTCACTTGCACGACCGAACGATGTGGATAATAATAAGAGTGCACATGCATTGGACTAAGCTGGAATCTGTAAACAATAACTCAAAGGAGAAGCCAAGATAATATGGGCTCTCTGATCAATAAAAAATTATGCATATGAGAGCCACTCAACATTGTCATTGTGGTCTTCTCCTTATGACCCAAAGGAAGGAAATTCAAAACAAGAACGAGAAAAACTATTTACACGGGAAAGCTCCCAACAAGCAAAAGAAGAACGAAAAATATTTTTGGGTTTTATTTTAATGCTACAACTAAGCAACTAGAAGGTAAAGCTAGAAATAATAATATATTTCTTTGTATTTTTTTGAAAGTTAATTAAACACACAAGAAGAAAGTGAAATAAGGAAATAAACTACCATGGATGGTGCAATGAAAGAGTATGAACACTGACTACTAAAATGTGAGAACATGAATGTAATGTCGGTGAGAGATACGTACTCTCCCAAGCTTAGGCTTTTGGCCTAAGTTGATCTAGGGCCATGGCTGGCCTGAATGATATCAAAAGTCATAGTTGGGGTTGTAATGGGTTGCGGCGGCAATCGCCTGAACAACTGCAGCATGGAGGCGAGCCGGTTCCATATTTCACTCGTACTCGTTTGCCTCTTCTCTTGTTATAAAGTATCTCTGTTTTTTCTGAAAGTTAAAGGCAGGAGTAGGAAGGGTAACATGGACAACACACTGTCTATCGAAAATTAGTCGGTACTGGAGGGATTGTTTGTTCCTTTCAAGAAACTGAAAACGTACCAAAGCCTCATAATCAAGAAAAGCAGGTGGTAATTCAATATCATTTCCCCGTATGTGTACCCCGAGAAATTAGCTACACGAGTGGCATAAATCCCACCAAAGAAATCTACATCCTTAGCATTATTATGCAATCTTCTAGCAATAGTGGCTCCTAAGTTATAATGCTTATCACCCATTACTGCACTCTTAAGAATACTGAGATAGGTAGCACAAAGGTGGCTATGCTCAATTTTACCATTAATACATCTACCTATGAATAGAGCAAAATAATGTATAGCAGGAAAATGAATGCTCCCCATGGTAGCCCGTGTAGTATTTCTAGTTTCTCCAACGGTAATGCTAGCAAGAAAATCATTATATTCAGTTTTGTGCGGATCACCATAGCTTCTCCATTATGGAATTTAGCATGCATGATTAAAATCATCTATGTCCAAAGTATATGATTTGTCATAAAGGTTAAATAGGATGGAAGGTTTATTACGATTGAACGAAAATTTGAACCTTCGCACAAAAGAATCAGTGAGTTGTTAATATTGCTTGCATTTGTCCGAAACGAATTCCTCAAGACCAATATTTCTTTTGTATACATAGAATTCTTCCTTGAAGCCAGCATCACTCATAAATTGATCTGATGGACATTCACAAGGTCGTACTTGTGCTTCCCTCAGTGGTTCAAGGTCGGGCTCACGTATTGCGAGTGTCAGGGCCTTCTTGCCCGACGAACCCCCTTGAAATACCCTCCTCAACATTTTTCTTTTTCTAAAAAATTATGAAATTTTTAGTGACCCAAAATAAAGGTAAATAAAACTCAACAAAACTCAGAGCAACTACTCCCACAATTTCCTAGAGGCTATATCATGCATCAAAACTACTTGGGACCATACAAATTTGACATGCAAGCTCAAGGAGAAGGTCACCACTGCAGCAAAAAATTGCAATATATAAAGCACTAGAAAAAAAACTAAATGGACCTTTGAGGAGTCACATACTGATGACCCACCAGTATAGGGGATCTATCGTAGTCCTTTCGATAAGTAAGAGTGTTGAACCCAACGAGGAGCAGAAGGAAATGACAAGCGGTTTCCAGTAAGGTATTCTTTGCGAGCACTGAAATTATCGACAACAATAGTTCTATGACAAGATAATTCGTAACGAGTAACAAGTAACAAGTGTAGCAAAGGTGCAGAAAGGTATCCCAATTCCTTTTGTAGCAAAGGACAGGCATGGACAAACTCTTACATAAAGCAAAGCGCTCCCGAGGACACATGGGAATTTCCGTCAAGCTAGTTTTCATCATGCTCATTTGATTCGCGTTCGTTACTTTGATAATTTGATATGTGGGTGGACCGGTGCTTGGGTGCTGCCCTTACTTGGACATACCTCCCACTTATGATTAACCCCTATCGCTAGCATCCACAACTATGAAAGAAGAAGTAAGGTAAACCTAACCATATCATGAAACATATGGATCCAAATCAGCCCCTTACGAAGCAACGCATAAACTAGGGTTTAAGCTTCTGTCACTCCAGCAACCCATCATCTACTTATTACTTCCCAGTGCCTTCCCCTAGGCCCAAATAATGGTGAAGTGTTATGTAGTCGACGTTCACTTAACACCACTAGAGGTGAGACAACACACATCTCATCAAAATATCGAACGAATATCAAATTCACATGATTACTTATAACAAGACTTATCCCATGTCCTCAGGAACAAACATAACTACTCACAAAGCATGTTCATGTTCAAGATCATAAGAGTATTAATTATCATAAAGGATCTGAACAGATGATCTTCCACCAAGTAAACCAACTAGCATCAACTAGAAGGAGTAATCAACACTACTAGCAACCCACAGGTACCAATCTGAGGTGTTGAGACAGAGATCGGATACAAGAGATGAACTAGGGTTTGGAGAGGAGATGGTGATGGTGAAGATGTTGATGGATATTTACCCCCTCTCTATAAAAGGATCATTGGTGATGATGATAGCTTCGATTTCCCCCTCAGGGAGGGAAGTTTCCCCGGCAGAATAGCCTTGTCGGAGCTCTAGATTGGTTCTGTCCAACTTCCGCCTCGAGACGGAGGCGCTTCATCCCGAAAACTCTCTTCTGATTTTTTCTAGGTCAAAATGCTTCATATAGGAGAAGATGGGCGTCGGAGGAGCCACATGGTCCCCACAAGCCCGCTAGGCGCGACCAGGGTGGTGGCTGCGCCTAGCAGGCTTGTGGCCTGCTGGTGGCCCCGCTCTGGTTGATTCTTGTGCCAGTATTTTTTATTAATTCAAAAAATATTTTCTATAAATTTTCAGTACTTTTGGAGTTGTGCAGAATAGTTATCTTAGATTTACTCCTTTTCCAGTCCAAAATTCCAGCAGTCGGCATTCTCCCTCTTCATGTAAACCTAATAAAATAAGAGAGAATAGGCATAAGTATTGTACCATAACGTGTAATAGCATCCCATAATGCAATAAATATCAATATAAAAGCATGATGCAAAATGGACATATCAACTCCCCCAAGCTTAGACCTCGCTTTCCCACAAGCGAAAGCCAAGATCGACAAATATGTCCACATGTTTAGAGATAGAGGTGTCGATAAAATAAAATACGGACATGGAGGCATCATGATCAACTTTAGAACAGAAATACTCATTGTATGAGATTCTTTATATGAGAGTAACAATTCATCCACAAGAAAAAGTATAAACTAAGAAATCTATTGACAACTAACAAATTATGATCTCAATCATCGAAGCAATTGACAATTTATCATAACATCGGAAAGATTCAATATAAGAGCTTGTAAAGAAAATCCACATAATAAATCATCTTTTAGTATTTCAAAATTGCTAGAACTCGCGCAGTACCCACGAGGTCAAAGCTTCAATCGAACACAGAGAAAGATAGGGGCTTATAGTTTTGCCTCTCGACTATTCACCTCAAGGGTGATGTCAACAATAATAACTCATGATCACCCACATCCGAGTGGATATATAAGTCTAGATCATTCCCCAACACATAATGCTTGCCAAGAGAGACAGAATATAGGAAGTGGTGAAGACCACCATGACTCTTGAATAAAGGTAGGTACTAGTAAGTAAAAGTAATAGATAGGCCCTTCGCATAGGGAAGCAGAGGTTGTCATGCACTTTTTGTTTTGGATGCATAAACTATTAGTGCAGAGGAACGCTGCGTTGTATTGCCCTTTGTGATAGCAACCTTTTTTATGCATGCTGTCGCTTTTATTTCTTCACTATCACAAGTTCGTACAACGCTTATTTCCCTTACAATAAATGATCACACATATTTAGGAGCAATTTTTATTGCCTTTATGCACCGATGACAACTTACTTGAAGGATCTTATTCAATCCATAGGTAGGTATGGTGGACCCTCATGGCAAAACTGGGTTGATGTGTTTGGACACACAAGTAGTATCTCTACTTGGTGCGGAAGTTTTGGCTAATATGAGGTGGAAGCAAGCACTAAATGTTGGAGGATCTAAAACCATATGATTTCTATCCAGAGGCAAGCAAACATAACCTATTATGTTGTCTTCCTTGTCCAACACCAACTTCTTGGCATGTAATATTTTAATGAGTGGTCACAATCATAAAAGATGTCCAAGATAATATATTTATATGTGAATCTATCTTGCTTTATCACTTCCTTTCAATTGCACAAATGACCAATTACTATGTTTATTAACTCCCAACAAATTTTGATCACCATACTTTTTATATGTGAAGTCATCACTCCCCATAAGATCACTATGTATTCTCTTTGCTATTGTTCTATTGCACTTTATTCATTACTTTCGAGAGCATAGTAATCTAGCAAAGCCCTCTCATCAGAACTACTTTTTATTATATAACTCGGACTTGCTTACATAAGGGGAGCAAAAGAAAAAACTAAAAGGTAGATCATACTAATTTTTTTATTCTACTAGATCAAAAAAACAACAACAAGGATCGAACTAGGAAAGATAAAAACAAAAAGGAAATAGGAAAAAGGTGTGATGTGATAAGATACTGGGGCACCTCCCCTAAGCTTGGCACAAGCCAAGGGGAGTGCCCATACCCATGTGCTTAGGTGTCCTTCTTTGGAAGTGATGGTGCGATGTTCTTGGCGATGATACCCTTCAGAATGCGATTCTCCTCTTCAAGCTTATTATTTTGCTGCCCGAGATCCATTATTTCCTTGTGCAGTTTTTCATTATCTGATAGAGATCCCTTCACCCAGGGATGTCTCATTGCTACGGGTGAAATAACAACACTCTTTTTCAAGTTTTCATAAGTAAGGAATTTATCATTGGGAGGAATAACCGAATTCAGGATTGCTGCGCTCAGAAGTTCCTCCAACATGGCCCCAGGTTGTGGATGAGAGTCAACTTCTTGGTCTTCCTCCATAGCATCCACCCTTTTTAAGCCAGCCTCCATATCCTCCTCCGTGGTTCGCCCAAAGTGGTTAGCTTCAATGTATGCCTCGGGCTCCTGTGCTGGGTGAGAAACACGACTCTCCCTGGTCGACTCTTGGGACGACATCTTGCTCTAAATCTGCTGCAAAAACAACTCAAAATGAAAATAGGAGGTATTGTCGTGATACAAAAGTCGAAACCTTTGGGGCCGACCCGAAGGGGTGTTCCACAAGAAAACAGAGCCCGGGGGGCGCACGGGGTGGTGACAAGCCCCCTAGGCGCGACTAGGGGGATGGCCGTGCCTAGCAGGCTTGTTGCCTCCCCGTGTGTCCTTCAGACTGCTTTTAATTTTCCTATTTTTTTTAAAATATTCCAAAACTGAATAAAATTTCTACTAGTGGAGTCGGTTTAGTTACCGTACCACGTACCTATTCCATTCCAGAGTCTGAAACGTTTTGGTAAGTCTCCCTAATATGCCCGCTGGGAGTTATGGTATTGATAACATTGGTTTCAACATTGATGGGAGTACTTGAAATATAGTGTTTGTTTCTTTGCCCATTTACCACCTTTGGATTTGTGCCTTCGACGCTGTTGATCTTGATGGCACCGGAATGATATACCTCCTCATCGATGTATGGTCCTTCCCACTTAGAGAGAAGTTTTCCTGCAAAAAATCTTAATCGAGAATTGTATAGCAAGACATGATCACTTACATTAAATTCCCGCTTTTGTATCCGCTTATCATGCCATCTCTTAACTTTTTCTGTAAACAACTTGGCATTCTCATAGGCCTGGGTTCTCCATTCATCAAGTGAGCTAATGTCAAATAACCTCTTCTCACCAGCAAGTTTGAAATCATAGTTGAGCTCTTTGATTGCCCAATAAGCCTTATGTTCTAGCTCTAGAGGTAAGTGACATGCTTTACGATAAACCATTTTATACGGAGACATACCCATAGGATTCTTGTAAGCCATTCTATAAGCCCATAATGCATCGTCAAGTTTCTTAGACCAATTCTTCCTAGATCTATGAACCGGCTTTTGCAAGATCAATTTAATTTCTCTATTTCTTAATTCTACTTGACCACTAGACTGAGGATGATAATGGGACGCAATTCTATGATTAACATCATATTTAGCAAGCAATTTACGGAAAGCACCATGAATAAAATGTGAACCACCATCAGTCATTAAATATCTGGGAACTCCAAATCTAGGGAAATAACTTCATTAAGCATCTTAATAGAGGTGTTGTGATCAGCACTACTAGTGGGAATAGATTCTACACACTTAGTGACATAATCAACATCTACTAATATATGAGTATACCTGTTGGAAGTTGGAAAAGGTCCCATATAATCAAAACCCCAAACATCAAATGGTTCAATAACAAGAGAGTAATTCATCGGCATTTCCCGACGTCTACTAATATTGCCAATTCTTTGGCATTCGTCACATGACAAGACAAACTTACGAGCATCCTTGAAGAGAGTAGGCCAATAAAAACCAGATTGTAATAGCTTATGTGCAGTTCTATCTCTAGCGTGGTGTCCTCCGTAGGCCTCGGAATGACACTTCCGTAGGATCTGTTCCTGTTCATGCTCAGGTACACAACGTCTAATAACACCATCTACTCCTTTTTTATAAAGGTGTGGTTCATCCCAGAAGTAATGTCTTAAATCATAGAAAAACTTTTTCTTTTGTTGGTATGTGAAACTAGATGGTATAAATTTAGCGACAATGTAATTAGCATAATCAACATACCAAGGAGCATTATGAGAAGCATTTATGACAGCTAATTGTTCATCGGGAAAGCTATCATCAATAGGTAGTGGGTCATCAAGAACATTCTCTAACCTAGACAAGTTATCGGCCATGGGGTTATCAGCACCCTTTCTATCAACAATATGCAAATCAAATTCTTGTAGCAGAAGAACCACCTAATAAGTCTAGGTTTAGCATCTTTATTTTCCATGAGATATTTAATAGCAGCATGATTAGTGTGAACAGTTACCTTAGAATCAACGATATAGGGTCTAAACTTATCACAAGCGAACACAACTGCTAAAAATTCCTTTTTAGTGGTAGCATAGTTTCTTTGAGCACTGTCTAGAATTTTGCTAGCATATTGAATAACATTTAATTTCTTATCAACTCTTTGACCTAGAACAACACCTATGACATAATCACTAGCATCACACATAATTTCAAAGGGTAAGTTCCAATCAGGTGGTTGAACAACAGGTGTAGTAATCAAAGCATTCTTGAGAATTTCAAAAGCTTCTACACAATCATCATCAAAAATGAATGGAACATCTTTTTGCAAAATATTAGTGAGAGACCTAGAAATCTTAGAGAAATCTTTAATAAATCTCCTATAGAAACCAGCATGACCAGGGAAACTTCTTATACCTGTGATATCCGTAGGACACGACATTTTTTCAATAACATCTACTTTAGCCTTGTCAACTTCAATACCTCTTTCAGAAATTTATGTCCCAAGACAATGCCTTCATTTACCATAAAGTGGCACTTCTACCAATTCAAGACAAGATTAGTTTCTTCACATATCTGCAAAACTCAATCAAGGTTTCTCAAACAATCATCAAAAGAAGTTCCGTCAATGGAAAAATCATCCATGAAAACCTCCACAATCCTTTCACGGAAATCAGAGAATATAGCATTCATGCATCTTTGAAAGGTAGTAGGTGCATTGCATAAACCAAAAGGCATACGTCTATAAGCAAAGGTACCAAAAGGGCGGGTAAAGGTGGTCTTTTCTTGGTCCTCTTTTGACACAGGTATTTGAGAGAAACCAGAATAACCATCTAGAAAGCAGAAATGGGTGTGTTTGGATAATCTTTATAGCATTTGATCAATAAAAGGTAGAGGGTAATGATGTTTCCTAGTAGCTTTATTCAATTTCCTAAAATCAATTACCATTCTATATCCTTTAACAATTCTTTGCAGGATCAATTCATTTTTATCATTAGGAACTACGGTAATACCTCCTTTCTTAGGGACACAATGAACGGGACTAACCCATCTACTATCAGCAATAAGGTGAATGATACCTTCCTCGAGAAGCTTTAATATTTCATTTCTTACCACTTTCTTCATTTTAGGATTCAACCATCGTTGGTGATCAACAACTGGTTTAGCATCAGGCTCCATTCTAATTTTATGCTCACACAGAGTGGGACTAATGCCCTTAAGATCATCAATCTTATATGCAATAGCAGCATAATGCTTCTTCAGAGTTTTCGATAATGTCTATTCTTCATGCTCTGAAAGGTTAGCACTAATAATAACAGGATATATCTTCTTTTCATCAAGATAAGCATATTTTATAGTATCTGGTAATTGTTTAAGCTCAAACATGGGGTCACCCTTGGGTGGAGGGGGATCCCCAAGTATTTAAACAGGCAAGTTGTGTTTCAGGATAAGATGCTGATATGAGAAATCCTATCTATTTCATCCCTTTCATTCATATGCATATCATTTTCATGGTCCGGCAAATATTGCTCTAAAGGATCAGTAGGAGGCACAACAATATAAGCAAGACCAGTAATTTCATCCTTACTAGGCAATTCTTTATCATGGGGCTGTCTACGAAATTCAGAGAAATTAAACTCATGAGACGTGTCCCCAAAACTTACGGCAACCATTTCCTTCTCACAATCTATCCTGGTATTAACGGTATTCAAGAAGAGTCTACCAAATATAATGGGACAAAAATCATCTTGTGGGGAACCAAGAACAAGAAAATCAATAGGATATTTTATTTTCCCACACAAGACTTCAACATCTCTAATAATCCCAACTAGTGATATAGTATCTCTATTAGCAAGTTTAATTGCAACATCAATTTCCTCTAACTCAGCTGGTGCAATATCATTCATAATCTCTTTATATAAGGAAAAGGGAATTGCACTCACACTAGCACCCATCTCACATAATCCATGATAACAATGATCTCCTATTTTAACAGAAACAATAGGCGTGCCAACAACGGGTCTATGTTTATCTCTAGCATCCGGTTTAGCAATTCTAGCAGCTTCATCACAAAATTGAATAACATGCCCATCAATATTATGAACCAAGAGATCCTTAACCATAGCGATACTAGGTTCAACTTTAATTTTCTCAGGGGGTGTAGGTGTTCTAGCACAGATCTTACGAACCATAGTTGAAGCTTTAGCATGATCCTTTATTCTAGCAGGGAAAGGTGGTTTCTCAATATAGGCAATGGGTATAACATGATCAACATTATAAGTAATAGTTCTCGCTTCAACTTTAATAGGTTCAACTACTTTCACTTTAATGGGAGTATGATATTTAAACGACTTCTCCTTGGGGAGATCAACATGAGCAGCAAAAAATTCACAAAAAGAAGCTACTATCTCAGAGTCAAGTCCATATTAAGTGCTAAATTCATGAAAAGCATTGGTGTCTATGAAAGATTTAACACAATCAAACTTAAGGTTCATACCTGACTCCTTACCTTCGTTGAGTTCCCAATCTTCAGAGTTGCGTTTGATTCTTTCCAATAAATCCCATTTGAAGTCAATATCTTTCTTCATATAGGAACCAGCATAGGAAGTATCGAGCATGGATTGATCATTATGAGAAAGCCGAGCATAAAAATTCTGAATAATAATTTCTCCCGAGAGCTCATGATTGGGGCATGAATATAACATTGAATTAAGACTCCCCGAAGCTTGAGCGATTATTTCACCTTCACGAGGCCAAAAGTTATAAATATAATTTCGATCATGATGAACTAGATGCATAGGGTAGAACTTCTGATGAAATTCCATCTTCAATCAGTTGTAGCTCCATGGTCCAATATCATCACATAGACTATACCATGTCAATGCCTTCTCCTTCAAATATAAAGGAAAGACCTTCTTCTTGATGTGATCCTCAGGCAGACCTGCAAGCTTAAATAATCCACAAACTTCATCCACATAGATTAGATGTAAATCAAGATGTAGTATTCCATCTCCTACATAAGGACTAGCCAATAGTTTCTCTATCATACCCAAAGGAATTTCATAATAAATATTTTTAGTAGGTTCTGTAGGTTGAGGGACAACTCTTTGGGTTTCCGGTCAAGGTGAAGATGCCCCGAACAAACCCCTCAAAGGATTACTTTCCATAGTAACAAGTGACAGTAAATTTCAGCACACTATATACATTTTTCCTTACCAAATTCCACTTACCAAAGGCGCTTCACTCCCCGGCAACGATACCAGAAAAGATTCTTGACGACCCACAAGTATAGGGGATCTATCATAGCCCTTTCGATAAGTAAGCGTGTCAAACCCAACGAGTTGCAGGAGGAAATGACAAGCGGTTTCCAGTAAGGTATTCTCTGCGAGCACTGAAATTATCAGCAACAGATAGTTCTGTGATAAGATAATTCATAACGAGTAACAAGTTAGAAGTGTAGCAAAGATGAAGCAAGGTAGCCCAATCCCTTTTGTAGAAAAGGACATGCATGGACAAACTCTTATATAAAGCAAAGCGCTCCCGAGGACACATGGGAGTTTCCATCAAGCTAGTTTTCATCATGCTCATTTGATTCACGTTCGTTACTTTGACAATTTGATATGTGGGTGGACCGGTGCTTGGGTGCTGCCCTTACTTGGACAAACCTCCCACTTATGATTACCCCTATCACAAGCATCCGCAACTACTAAAGAAGAATTAAGGTAAACCTAACCATAGCATGAAACATATGGATCCAAATCAGCCCCTTACGAAGCAACGCATAAACTAGGGTTTAAGCTTCTGTCACTCTAGCAACCCATCATCTACTTATTACTTCCCAATGCCTTCCCCTAGGCCCAAATAATGGTGAAGTGTTATGTAGTCGATGTTCACATCACACCACTAGAGGAGAGACAACATACATCTCATCAAAATATCTAACGAATACAAAATTCACATGATTACTTATAACAAGACTTATCCCATGTCCTCAGGAACAAACGTAACTACTCACAAAGCATTTTCATGTTCAAGATCAGAGGAGTATTAATTATCATAAAGGTTCCGAACATATGATCTTCCACCAAGTAAACCAACTAGCATCAACTACAAGGAGTAATACACACTACTAGCAACCCACACGTACCAATCTGAGGTGTTGAGACAGAGATCGGATACAAGAGATGAACTAGGGTTTGGTGAGTGATACGTCTCCAACGTATCTATAATTTTTGATTTTTCCATACTATTATATTATCTGTTTTGTTTGTTTTATATGCATTAATATTCTATTATATATTATTTTGGGGACTAACCTATTAATCTAGAGCTTAGTGCCAGTTTCTGTTTTTTCCTTGTTTTTGAGTTTCGTAGATAAAGAATATTAAACGGAGTCCAAATGGAATAAAACATCCGGAAGGATTTTTTGTGGAACAAAATGAATCTACGAGACTTGAGAAGGAGGGCAGAGGAGCCACCGTGGGGCCACAAGCCTTAGGGGCGCATCCAGGGGGGTGGCCGCGCCGGGCAGGCTTGTGGGCCCATGGATGCTCCCCTAACCCTAATCTTCGGCCTATAAATTCCCAAATATTCCATCATTATCAGAACGAACCACAAAAACACTTTTCCATCGCCAGAAGCCTCTATTTCCGAGAGATCCAATGTTGGAGCCTTTTCCAGTAATCTACCGAAGCGGGATTCGATCACGGAGGGCATCTACATCGACTCCATTGCCCCTCCGATGATACGTGAGTAGTTCACAACAGACCTACGGGTCCATAGCTAGTATCTAGATGGCTTCTTCTCTCTCTTTGCTTCTCAATACCATGTTCTTCATGATCTTCTTGGAGATCTATCCGCTGTAATACTCTTTTGCGGTGTGTTTGTTGAGATCCGATGAATTGTGGGTTTATGTTCAGATTATCCATGAATATTATTTGAGTCTTTACTGAATTCTTATATGCATGATTTCATATGTTTGCAAGTCTCTTCGAGTTATTGGTTTGGTTTGGCCAACTAGATTGGTAATTCTTGCAATAGGAGAAGTGCTTAGTTTCAGGTTCAATCTTACGGTGTCCTCACCCAGTGACAAAGTAGGGGTAGCAAGGCACGTATTGTATTGTTGCCATCAAGGGTAAAAATATGGGGTTTTCATCATATTTCTTGAGTTTATCCCTCTACATCATGTCATCTTACCTAATGCGTTACTCTGTTCTTCATGAATTTACTACTCTAGATGCAGGCAGGAGTCGGTTGATGTGTGGAGTAATTGTAGTAGATGCAGAATCGTTTAGGTCTACTTTTCACGGATGTGATGCCTATATGCATAATCATTGCCTTGGATATCTTCATAATTATTTTCTTTTCTATCAATTGCTCGACAGTAATTTGTTCACCCATCGTAATACTTGCCATCATGAGAGAAGCCATCTAGTGAAACCTATGGCCCTCGGGTCTATTTTCCATATTATATTTTCATATCTAAAACCAAAAATACCTGAAATACTTGCTGCATTATTTTTACTCTTAGTTTTACTTTCCATTCAAGCATCCTATTATATCTATCTCTATTAGATCTCATCCTTGCAAGTAACCATGAAGGGATTGACAACCCCTTTATAGCGTTGGGTGCAAGAGTTTGGTTCTTTGTGCAGGTACATCTATTGGTGATTCACTTGTATCTCCTACTGGATTGATACCTTGGTTCTCAAAAACTGAGGGAAATACTTATCTACTTTGCTGCATCAAACCGTTCCTATTCATGGGAAACCAACACATGCTCGAGAAGTAGCAAGAAGGATTTCTGGCGCCATTGCCGGGGAGATGCATAGCAAGTCAAGATACCAAGTACCCATCACAGACTCATCTCTTGCATTTACATTATTTGCCAGTTGCCTCTTGTTTTCCTCTCCCCCACTTCTAAAACGATTTTAAGAAAATACCAAAAAGATTTACCTTTCGCCCTTTTTCGTTCATGTTCTTGTTTGCTTTTTTGCTTGCTTGTGTGCTTGATTGCTTGATTTGTCACGATGACTCAAGAGAATACCAGGTTGTGTGACTTTTACAATACTTATAATAATGATTTTATTAGTACTCCGATTGCTCCCGCCACTAGTGCGGAATCTTATGAAATTAATGCTGGTTTGCTCAATCTTGTTATGAAACAACAATTTTCCAGCCTTGCTAATGAAGATGCCGCATCCCATCTAAATACTTTCATTGAGTTGTCTGATATGCACAACAAGAAATATGTGGATAATTATATTGTTAAATTGAAGCTATTTCCGTTCTCACTACGAGATCATGCTAAAACTTGGTTTTCATCTTTGCCTAATAATAGTATTGATTCATCAAATAAGTGTAAAGATGCTTTTATTTCCAAGTACTTTCCGCCCACTAAGATCATCTCCCTTAGGAACGATATAATGAATTTTAAGCAAATTGAACATGAACATGTTGCACAATCTTGGGAGAGGGTGACACTTATGATTAGGAATTGCCCCGCGCATGGTTTGAGTTTATGGATGATTATACAAATTTTCTATGCTGGATTGAATTTTGCTTCTAGGAATCTCTTAGATTTTGCCGCGGGTGTCAGTTTTATGCAAATCACATTAGGAGAATCTACTAAGCTCCTAGATAATATTATGGAAAATTACTCTCAATGGCACACCGAAAGATCTCCTACTAGTAAAAAAGTGCATGCTATTGAAGAGATTAGTACTTTGAGTGAAAAGATGGATGAATTGATGGATTGTTTGCTAGTAAGAGTGTTCCTATTGATCCTAATGATATTCCTTTGTCTTATTTAATTGTAAATAATAATGATTCTGTGGATGTGAATTTTGTTGGTAGGAACAATTTTGGTAATAACGCTTATAGAGGTAATTTCAGTGCTAGACTGTTTCCTAGTAACTCCTCTAATAATTATGGTAATTCCTACAGAAATTCTTATGGAAATTAAAATTCCCTCTGATTTTGAGAGTAATATTAAAGAATTCATTAGTATGCGAAAAGGTTTGAATGCTATGATTGAAGAAAAATTGCCTAAGATTGATGATTTGGCTAGGAACGTTGATAGAATTTCTCTTGAGATTGATTCTTTGAAAATTAGATCTATTCCACCCAGGCATGATATTAATGAGTCTTTAAAATCTATGAGAATTTCTATTGATGAGTGTAAGGAAAGAACCGCTAGAGTTCGTGCTAAGCGTGAATGGCTTGAAAAAGTGTGTTCTCATGATAATATTGATGAAGATATTAAAGTGATTTATGTGACTCCTATTGAATCTTTGTTTTCCAATATTAATCTTGATAAGGATGGGAATATATATGAGTCAACTTTAGTTAAAAGGCGTCCCAATGATTCGGAGTTTATAGATCTTGATGCTAAGATTGATAAAAGTGGGATTGAAGAGGTCAAAACTTTAAATAGCAATGAACCCACTCTTCTGGATTTCAAGGACTTTAATAATGATTGATTCTCCTTAATTGATTGTATTTCCCTATTGCAATACATGTTGAAATCTCCTCATTCTTTTAATCAAAACAAAGCTTTTACTAAACATATTGTTGATGCCATGATGAAAGATTTTGAAGAAAAACTTGAGTTGGAAGTTTCTATACCTAGAAAGCTGTATGATGAATGGGAACCTACTATTAAGATTAAGATTAAATGTTATGAGTGCCATGCTTTGTGTGATTTGGATGCTAGTGGTTCCATGATTCCAAAAACTTTATGTGATGTGTTAGGTTTCCGTGAATTTGATGATGTTCCTTAAATTTGCATCTTGCGGATTCCAGTATAAAGAAACCTATGGGAAGAATTAATGATGTTCTTATTTTTGAAAATAGGAATTATGTGCCCGTAGATTTCATTGTTCTTGATATAGATTGCAATCCTACATGTCCTATTATTCTTGGTAGACCTTTCCTTAGAACAATTGGTGCAATTATTGATACGAAGGAAGGGAATATTAGATTCCAATTTACATTAAGGAAAGGCATGGAACACTTTCCTAGGAATAAAATAAAATTACCTTATGAATCTATCATGAGAGCTACTTATGGATTGCATACCAAAGATGACAATACCTAGATCTATTGCGTTTTGCCTAGCTAGGGGCGTTAAACAATAGCGCTTGTTGGGAGGCAACCAAATTTTATTTTTCTTTCTGCCTTTTCCTTCTATTTTGGTGTGTTTGTCACATTATTAATTCTATAGTAATCTTGTTTTTGTGTTTTGATTAGTGTTTGAGCCAAGTAAAACCTTTAGGGTGATCTATGGTAGTTGTTGATTTGATCCTGCTGAAAAACAGAAACTTTTGCGCTCAGTACAGGAATTTCCCAATTTTTTCAGAGAGTCAAATTGATCTGAAATTTTTACACAATATTGATATAAAAATTTCCTTGATTTTCTTAATGTTTCAGAATTTTTAGTTTTCCAGAAGTATTCGAAGTTTATAGATTCCTACAGACCGTTCTATTTTTGATAGATTCTGTTTTATTTTGATGCATCTATGGGTCGTATCGGGGCGTATGAGTCATGGAAAAGTTAGAATACATTAGGTATTACACAAATATAAATAAAGAATGAGTTCACAACAGTACCTAAACTGGTGATTTATTTTTCTTATACTAACGGATCTCATGAGTTTTTTTGTTGAGTTTCGTGTTGTGAAGTTTTCAAGTTTTGGGTGAAGATTTGATGGACTATGTGTTGGAAATATGACCTAGAGGTAATAATAAATTACTTATTATCATATTTCCTTGTTCATGACAATCGTTTATTATCCATGCTATAATTGTATTGATTGGAGACTTAGATGCATGTGTGGATACATAGACAAAACCATGTCCCTAGTATGCCTCTAATAGACTAGCTCGTTGATCAAATATGGTTAAGGTTGCCTAGCCATTGACATGAGATGTCATTTGATAATAGGATCACATCATTAGGATAATGATGAGATGGACAGGACCCAAACTACAAACGTAGCATATGATCGTGTCAGTTTAATGCTACTGTTTTCTGCATGTCAAGTATCTGTTCCTATGACCATGAGATCATGCAACTCACTGACACCGGAGGAGTGCCTTGTGTGTATCAAACATCGCAACGTAACTGGGTGACTATAAAGGTACTCTACAGGTATCTCCAAGGGTGTTTGTTGGGTTGGCATGGATCAAGACTGTGATTTGTTACTCCGTGTGATGGAGAGGTATCTCAGGGCCCACCCGGTAATACAACATCACAACAAGCCTTGCAAGCAGTGTGACTAAGTGTTAGTTACGGTATCTTGTATTACGGAACGAGTAAAGAGACTTGCCGGTAACGAGGTTGAACTAGGTATGGAGATATCGATGATCGAATCTCGGGCAAGTAACATACCGAAGAACAAAGGGAACATCATACGGGATTAACTGAATCCTTGACATAGAGGTTCGACCGATAAAGATCTTCGTAGAATATGTAGGAACCAATATGGGCATCTAGGTCCCGCTATTGGTTATTGACCATAGAGGTGTCTCGGTCATGTCTACATAGTTCTCGAACCCGCAGGGTCTGCACACTTAAGGTTCGGTGACGTTTCGGTAGTATAAAGTTATGTATGGTGGTGACCGAAGGTTGTTCGGAGTCCCGGATGAGATCCTGGACGTCACGAGGAGCTCCGAAATGGTCTGGAGGTAAATATTGATATATAGGAAGTCCCATTTTGGTCGCTGGAAAAGTTTCGGGCTAATCGGTAATGTACCGGGAGTGCCGGTAGTGTACCGGGAGACCACCGGGAGGGGTATTTCGACCCAAGAGGCTTCATGGGCTGTGGGAGAGTAAATACCAGACTTTTGTGGGCTGGTGGAAGTCCCACACAAGGCCATGCGGCTAGGAGAAAAATCCCAAAGGGAAAAAGGTGGAAAAAGGCCAAAAAAGGAGGAATCCTAGTCCTACTAGGATTGGAGGAGGAGTCCTCCTCTCCTCCCCACTTTGGCCGACCCAAGGGCTGGCTTTTTGGAAGACAAGCCTCCTCCTCCTCTCCTCTTATATATACTAGAGGATTTTAGGGTTTTGGCACAGAATTTTCAGCCACGTGCTACCCGTTCCTCTAGTGCATAGTTTCTCCTCTAGATCGGTTTTCTACAGTGCTTAGGCGAAGCCCTGCCGGAATAGCTCCACCACCATCGCTGCAGCGCCATCACGCTGCTAGAGAACTCTTCTACCTCTCCGATCCCTCTTGCTGGATCAAGAAGACGGAGATCGTCATCAAGCTGTACGTGTGCTAAACGCGGAGGTGCCGTCCGTTCGGCGCTAGATCAGAAGGACCGTGACGAGATCGCGGGACGGATCGTGATGAGATCGCGGGACCGATCGTGATGAGTTCGCAGGACAGATCGTGATGAGATCGCGGGACGGATCGTGATGAGTTCGCGTGACGGGTCGTGATTGGATCGCGGGATGGATCGTGATGAGATCGCGGGACGCTCGGCGATTTGGATCGCAAAGACGTTCGACTACACCAACCGCGTTTCTTAACGCTTACCGCTTAGCGATCTACAAGGGTATGTAGATCCACTCTCCCTCTCGTAGATTCTCATCACCATGGATAGATCTTGGGTGTGTAGGAAATTTTTTGTTTCCCATGCAACGTTCCCCAACAGTGGCATCATGAGCTAGGTCTATGTGTAGATGAGATCTCGAGTAGAGCACAAAGAGTTTGTGGGCGTTGATGCTTAGATTGCTTCCTCCCTTGGTCGGATTTTGGTTCGGCGGTATTGTGAGATGAAGCGGCCCGGACCAACATTACTCATACGCTTACGAGAGACCGGTTCCCTCGACCGCAACTTGTTGCATAGATGGCTTGTAGGTGCCAGTTTCTCTCACTTTAGTTGGATCGGATTCGACAAAGGCGGTCCTTGAGAAGGTTGTAAAGCAACTAGTGTATCACTGTTGTGGTTTTTAAGTAGATGAGAATTGTTCTTGCTAGATACCCGTAGCAGCCACGTAAAACATGCAACAACAATTAGAGGACGTCTAACTTGTTTTTGCAGGGTATGTTGTGATATGATATGGCCAATTACATGATGTGATATATGTGATGTATGAGATGATCATGTGATGTATAGATTATCACGACTTGCATGTCGATGAGTACGGCAACCGGCAGGAGCCATAGGGTTGTCTTTAATTATTGTATGACCTGCGTGTCAATCATTAAGCGCTATGTAATGCTTTACTTTATCGCTAAATGGTAGCAATAGTAGTAGAAGCATGTTGGGCGCGATAACCCCGATGGTGACACGTTGATGGAGATCAATATGATGGATATCATGGTGTCATGCCGGTGACGATGGAGATCATGCCAGTGCTTTCATGATGGAGATCAAAAGCACAAGTTCATGGCCATATCATGTCACTTATTATTTGCATGTGATGTTAATCCTTTTATGCACCTTGTTTTGCTTAGGACGACGATAGCATTATAAGGTGATCCCTCACTTAATTTCAAGATAAATTGTGTTCTCCCCGAGTGTGCACCGTTGCGAAAGTTCTTCGTGTCGAGACACCACGTGATGATCGGGTATGATAGACTCTACGTTCACATACAACGGGTGCAAGCCAGTGTTGCACATGCAGAACACTCGGGTTAAGCTTGACGAGCCTAGCATGTACAGACATGGCCTCGGAACACAAGAGACCGAAAGGTCGAACATGAGTCATATAGTAGATATGATCAACATCATGATGTTCACCATTGAAATCACCTCAACTCACGTGATGATCGGACTTGAGTTGATGAATTTGGATCATGTATGACTCGAATGACTGGAGCGATGTCAATTTGAGTGGGAGTTGTTAAGTAATATGATTAATTGAACTCATTATCATGAACATAGTCAATAGTGTCTGTGCAAATTATGTTGTAGATTACTTGTTCGTACTGTAGCTCCCTTGAATTTTTATATGTTCCTAGAAATAGAGTTGAAAGATGTTGGTAGCAATATTGCAGACTGGGTCCATGATCTGAGGATTGTCCTCATTGCTGCACAGAAGGCTTATGTCCTTAATGCACCGCTCGGTGCGCCAACCCCTCTAGCGTCGTTTGTAGATGTTGTGAACATCTGACAGGCACGTTCTGATGACTACTTGATAGTTTAGTGCGTCATGCATTATGGCTTAGAATTGAGGCTCCGAAACGTTTTGAACGTCACAGAACATATGAGATGTTCTAAGAGCTGAAATTAGGATCTCAGGCTCGTGCCCATGTTGCGAGATATGAGATCTCCACAAGATTCTTTGCCTGCAAGATGAAGGAGAATAGCTCAATCGTTGAGCATGTGCTCAGATTGTCTGGGGGCTACAATCGCTTGAATCGAGTGGGAGTTGATATTCCAGATAAGATAGTGATTGATATAGTTCTCCAAGTCACTGTCACTAAGCTACTAGAACTTGGTGATGAACTATAAAACTCCAGGGATAGAAATAATGATCCCTGAGCTGTTCGCGATGTTTGACACCGCGAAGGTAGAAATCAAGAAGGAGCGTCAAGTGTTGATGGTTAGTAAAACCACTAGTTTCGAGAAGAGCAAGGAGGGAAACTTCATGGATGACAAGTCAGTTGCTGCTCTAGTGAAGCAACCCAAAGTTGAACTCAAACCCGAGACTAAGTGCTTTGATTATGAGGAGAGCGGTCGCTGAAGCGGAACAATCCTAGATACTTGGTAGATAAGAAGGCTGGCAACATCAACAGAAGTATATTTGATATACGTGTTATTGATGTGTACCTTGCTAGTACTCCTAGTAGCACATGGGTATTGGATACCGGTTCGGTTGCTAAATGTTAGTAACTTGAAATAAAACCTACGAAATAAACAGAGAACTAGCTAAGGGTGAGGTGACAATGTGTGTTGGAAGTGTTTCCAAGGTTGATGTGATCGACATCGCACGCTCTCTCTACCTTCGGGATTAGTAACAAACCTAAATAAGTGTTATTTGGTGTTTTGCGTTGAGCATGAACGTGATTAGATCGTGTTTATTGCAACACGATTATTCATTTAAGTTAGAGAATAATGGTTATTCTGTTTACATGAATAATACCTTCAATGGTCATGCACCCAGTGAGAATGGTTTGTTGAATCTTGATCGTAGTAATACACATGTTCATAACATTGATGCCAAAAGATGCAAAGTTAATAATGATAGTACCACATACTTGTGGCACTGCCGCTAAATGTCATATTGGTATAAAACGCATGAAGAAACTCCATGCTGATGGATCTTTGGACTCTTTTGATTTCAAATCGGTTGAGACATGCGAACCATGCCTCTTGGTCAAAGATGACTAAGGACCCCGTTTTCTGGTTTGACGAAGCGGGCAAGTGATTTATTGGAAATGATACATGTTGATGTATGCAATCCAATGAGTCTTGTAGCATGCGGTAGATATCGTTATTTTCTTACCTTCACTGATGATTTGGGTAGATATAGTGTATGTTTACTTAATGAAACACAAGTTTGAATTATTTGAAAAGTTCAAGCAAATTCAGAGTGAAGTTTAAGATCATCGTGACAAGAAGATAAAAATATCCGTGATATGATCGTGGAGGTGAATATCTGAGTTACGAGTTTGGCATACAACTTTAGACAATGTGAAAGTTGTTTCACAACACACACCACCTGGAACACCATGGTGTGATGGTATGTCCGAACGTCATAGTCGTGCTCTATTGGATATGGTGCATGTTATGATGTCTCTTATCATTTTGCTACTATAATTTTGGGGTTGTGCATTAGAGACAACTACATTCACTTTAAATAGGGCACCATCTAAATCCGTTGAGATGACACCGTGTGAATTATGGTTTGATAGAAACCTAAGCTGTCATTTCTTGATGTTTGGGGCTGCGACGCTTGTGTGGAAAATGTTTTCACCTAATGAGCTCGAACCCAAAGCGGACAAATGCATCTTCGTAGAATACCCTAAGAACAGTTGGTTGAACCTTCTGTCTCAGATCCAAGCATAAAGTGTTTGTTGCTAAAACGGGTCCTTTCCCGAGAAAAAGTTTCTCTCGAAAGAATTGAGTGGGAGGAAGATAGAACTTGATGAGGTTGTTGAGCCTTTGTATCAACCAGAGAGTAGCGCAGCGCAGAAAGATGTTTCTGTGGAACCTACGTCAGTTGAAGAGGAAGTAAATGATGATGATCATGAAGCTTCGGATCAAGTTACTATCGAACCTCGTAGGTCGACAAGGATGTGTATTGCTCCTGAGCGGTACGACAACCCTGTCTTGGAGGTCATGTTGTTGGACAACAATGAACCTATGAGCTGTGGAGAAGCGATGGTGGGCTCGGATACCAACAAATGGTTAGAGGCCATGAAATCCGAGAAACGATCCATATATGAAAACCAAGTATAGACTTTGGTAGACTTGCTCGTTGGACGGCAGGTCGTTGAGTACAAATGGATCTTTAAAATGAAGACAGACGCTGATGGTGAATATCACCATTTATAAAGCTCAACTTGTCGCCAAGAAGTTTCCGGCAAGTTCAAGGAGTTGACTGCAATGAGACTTTCTCTCGTAGCGATGATAAAGTCTGTTAGAATTATGTTAGCAGTTGCTGCATTTTTCAATTATGAAATCTGGGAGATGGATGCCAAAACATCGTTTCCTTTCTTGAGGAAAGGTTGTATGTGATACAACCAGAAGGTTTCGTCAGTCCTAAGGATGCTAAAAGGTGTGCAAGCTTTAGTGATCCTTGTACGAACTGAAGCAAGCATCTCGGAGTTGGAATATACACTTTGATGAGGTGATTAAAGTTTTTGAGTCTATACAAAGTTTACGAGAAACTTGTATTTACAATAAAGTGAGTGGGAGCACTGTTGAGTTTCTGATAAGCATATGTGGTTGACATATTGTTGATCGGAAATGATATAGAATTTCTGGAAAGCATAAACGGTTGTTTGAAAAGAGTTTTTCAAAGGAAGACCTGGATAAAGCTACCTAATTGTTGAGCATCAAGATCTACAGAGATAGATCAAGATACTTGATGAGACTTTCAATGAGTACATACCTTGACAAGATTTTGAAAGTGTTCAAAATTGATCAGTCAGAGAAAGAGTTCTCGCCTGATTTGTAAGGTATAAAGTTGAGTAAGACTCAATGCCCAGTGACTGCAGAAGATAGAGAAAAGATGAGTGTCATCCCCTATGCTTCAGCCATAGGCTCTATCATGTATGCAATGCTGTGCACAAGACCCGATGTCAGCCTTGCCATATGTATGGCCGGAAGGTTTCAAAGTGATCCTGGAATGGAGCACTGGACAGCGGTCAAGATTATCCTTGGTAACTAAAAGACTACGGAGATGTTTGTCGATTATGGAGGTGATAAAGAGTTTGTCATAAAAAGTCACGTCGATGCAAGATTTAACACCAATCCGGATGACTCATAGTAGCAATCTGGATACGTATAGTGGAGCAGCCATTTGGAATAGTACCAAGTGGAGTGTGGTAGGAGTGTTTACGGTTTGACATAGAAATTTGCAAAGTACACACGGCTCTGAATGTCGCAGACCCGTTGACTATAAGACCTCTCTCACATGCAAAGCATGATCGAGCCCCAGAACTGATTGGGTGTTAGATTCATAACAATGCAAATCACATGGTGATGTGAACTAGATTATTGACTCTAGTGCAAGTGGGAGACTGTTGGAAATATGCCCTAGAGGCAATAATAAATTAGTTATTATCATATTTCCTTGTTCATGATAATCGTTTATTATCCATGCTATAATTGTATTGATTGGAGACTTAGATTCATGTGTGGATACATAGACAAAACCATGTCCCTAGTATGCCTCTAATAGACTAGCTCGTTGATCAAAGATGGTTAAGGTTTCCTAGCCATTGACATGAGATGTCATTTGATAACGGGATCACATCATTAGGAGAATGATGGGATGGACAAGACCCAAACTACAAACGTAGCATATGATCGTGTCAGTTTAATGCTATTGTTTTCTGCATGTCAAGTATCTGTTCCTATGACCATGAGATCATGCAACTCACTGACACCGGAGGAGTGCCTTGTGTGTATCAAACATTGCAACGTAACTGGGTGACTATAAAGGTACTCTACAGGTATCTCTGAGGGTGTCTGTTGGGTTGGCATGGATCAAGACTAGGATTTGTTACTCCGTGTGACGGAGAGGTATCTCAGGGCCCACTCGGTAATACAACATCACAACAAGCCTTGCAAGCAATGTGACTAAGTGTTAGTCACGGGATCTTGTATTATGGAACGAGTAAAGAGACTTGCTGGTAACGAGGTTGAACTAGGTATGGAGATACCGACGATCGAATCTCGGGCAAGTAACATACCTAAGAACAAAGGGAACATCATACAGGATTAACTGAATCCTTGACATAGAGGTTCGATCGATAAAGATCTTCATAGAATATGTAGGAACCAATATGGGCATCCAGGTCCCGCTATTGGTTATTGACCGTAGAGGTTTCTCGGTCATGTCTACATAGTTCTCGAACCCGCAGGGTCTGCACACTTAAGGTTCGGTGACGTTTCGGTAGTATAGAGTTATGTATGGTGGTGACCGAAGGTTGTTCGGAGTCCCGGATGAGATCCCGGACGTCACGAGGAGCTCTGGAATGGTCCGGAGGTAAAGATTTATATATAGGAATTCCCATTTTGGTCGCCGGAAAAGTTTCGGGCTAATCAGTAATGTACCGGGAGTGTCGGTAGTGTATCGGCAGACCACCGGGAGGGGTATTTCGACCCAAGAGGCTTCATGGGCTGTGGGAGAGTAAAGACCAGCCTTTTGTGGGATGGTGGAAGTCCCACACAAGGACCATGTGGCTGGGAGAAAAAGCCCAAAGGGAAAAAGGTGGAAAAAGGCCAAAAAAGGAGGAATCCTAGTCCTACTAGGATTGGAGGAGGAGTCCTCCTCTCCTCTCCACTTTGGCCGACCCAAGGGCTGGATTTTTGGCAGCCAAGCCTCCTCCTCCTCTCCTCCTATATATACTAGAGTATTTTAGGGTGTTGGCACAGAATTTTGAGCCACGTGCTACCCGTTCCTCTAGTGCATAGTTTCTCCTCTAGATCGGTTTTCTGCAGTGCTTAGGCGAAGCCCTGCCAGAATAGCTCCACCACCATCGCTGCAGCACCGTCACGCTGCCGGAGAACTCTTCTACCTCTCCGCTCCCTCTTGCTGGATCAAGAAGGCGGAAATCGTCATCAAGTTGTACGTGTGCTGAACGCGGAGGTGCCGTCCGTTCGGCGCTAAATCGGAAGGACCATGACGAGATCGCGGGACGGATCGTGATGAGATCACGGGACGGATCGTGATGATATCGCGGGACAGATTGTGATGATATCGCGGGACGGATTGTGATGAGTTCACGTGATGGATCATGATTGGATCGCGGGATGGATCGTGATGAGATCGCAGGACGCTCGGCGATTTGGATCGCAAAGACGTTCGACTACACCAACCGCGTTTCTTAACGCTTCCCGCTTAGCGATCTACAAGGGTATGTAGATCCACTGTCCCTCTCGTAGATGCTCATCACCATGGATAGATCTTGCGTGTGCGTAGGAAATTTTTTGTTTCCCATGCAACGTTTCCCAACACTATGGAATAAAGAGTGGCAAGAGCCTAAGCTTGGGGATGCCCAATGCACCCAAAGTCATATTAAAGGATGACAAAAATCCTAAGCTTGGGGATGCCCCGGAAGGCATCCCCTCTTTCGTATTCAATCCACCGGTAAATTTACTTGAGGCTATATTTTTATTCACCATATGATATGTGTTTTGCTTGGAGCGTCTTGTATGATATGAGTCTTTGCTTGTTAGTTTGCCACAATCATCCTTGCTGCACACATCTTTTGAGAGACACATGCTGAATCGTGAATTTGTTAGAATACTCTATGTGCTTCACTTATATCTTTTGAGCTAGGCTATGTTGTTCTAGTGCTTAACTTATATCTTTATAGAGCATGGTGGTGTTATATTTTATAGAAATTATTGAACTCTAGTTCCTTACTTATACTATTTTGAGAGTTTCTTAAAACAGCATGGTAATTTGTGTAGGTGATGAATTTAGTCCTAATATAATGGCATCCAAAAGGGATATAATAAAAACTTTCATATTAAGTGCATTAAAAACTATGAGAAGTTTGATTCCTTGCATATAGTTTTGAGATAATAGGGATGGTAATAGAGAGTAATGCTAGTGAGTAGTTGTGAATTGAAGAGATACGTGTACTAAAGCTTGTGATTCCTGTAGCATGCACGTATGGTGAACCGTTAAGTAACAAAGTCGGAGCATGATTTTTTTAATGATTGTCAACCTTTGTGTGAGGGTCGAGAGCGCATGATGGTTAACTCCTACCAACATATCCCCTAGGAGCATGCGTCTAATTCTTTGTTTGATAACTAATAGACTTTTGCAATAAGTATGTGAGTTCTTTATGACTAATGTTGAGTCCATGGATTATACACACTCTCACCCTTCCATCTTTGCTACCCTCTCTAGTACCGCGCAACTTTTGCCGGTAGACCAAACCTTCCTTCCTCAAAACAGCCACCATATATTCCTCAAAACAGCCACCATACCTACCTATTATGGCATTTCCATAGCCATTCTGAGATATATTGCCATGCAACTTCCACCATGAAGTTTTTTTCTATGACTTGCATCATCACTTCATATTGCATATAGAGTTATATCTTGTCATAGGAATCGAATTGTAATTTCTTTTTATTTGAGTTATAAGTAAATAAAAGTGTGATGATTTTTCATTAATAGAGCATTGTCCTGTGAGAGAAAAGGATGATGGAGGCTATGACTCCCTCACAAGTTGGGATGAGTATCCGGACTTTACAAAAATAAAAGAGGCCAGCGAACCCAAACAAAAAATAAAAGAGGCCAAAGAAGCCCACCAAAAATTAAAAAAAATGAGAGAAGGAGAGAAGGGACAATTGGTACTACCTTTTTCCACACTTGTGCTTCAAAGTAGCACCATGATCTTCATTATAGAGAGTCTCCTATTTTTTCACTTTCACTTAACTAGTGGATATTCATCTTGCATGACCACTTAATTTTCTTTTTGAGCTTTCATACACTTATAACTATAAGTGTATTTGTTGCATGGCAATCCCTACTCACCCACATTGATATCTATTGACGGGCATCTCCATAACCCGTTGATACGCCTAGTTGATGTGAGACTATCTTCTCCTTTTTTCCTTGCACCTCCCCCATATTCTATTCCACCTATAATGAGACTATCTTCTCACGCTCATGTATTGTGTGAGAGTTGAAAAGGTTTGATAACACCAAAAGTGTGAAACAATTGCTTGACTTGTTCATCAGGGTTGTGCATGATTTAGATACTTTGTGTGGGGAAGATGGAGCATAGCCAGACCATATGATTTTGTAGGGATGACTTTCTAAGGCCATGTTATTTCGAAAGGACACGACTACCTTGTTGTTGTGCTCGAAGTATTACTGTTTTTTGTCAATATTAGACTATTGTTTTGAATCTTATGGATCTGAATATTCATGCCACAATAAAGAATATTACATGGATAAATATGTTAGGTAGCATTCCACATCAAAAATTCTATTTTATCATTTACCTACTCGAGGACGAGCAGGAATTAAGCTTGGGGATGCTGATACGTCTCCAACATATCTATAATTTTTGATTGTTCCATGCTATTATATTATCTATTTTGGATGTTTTACATGCATTAATATACTATTTTATATTATTTTTGGGACTAACCTGTTAATTTAGAGCCTAGTGCTAGTTTCAGTTTTTTCCTTGTTTTTGAGTTTCGCAGATAAGAAATATTACATGGAGTCCAAACGGAATAAAACCTTCGGAAGGAATTTTTTTGGAACAAAAGGAATCGACGAGACTTGAGAACCAAGGCAGCGGAGGCACCGTGGGGCCACAAGCCCTAAGGGCGCGGCCAGGGGGTGGGTGCACCGGGCAGGCTTGTGGGCCCACGACTGCTCCCTTAGCCCTAATCTTTGGCCTATAGATTCCCAAATATTCCATCATTATCAGAAGAAGCCACGAAAACACTTTTCCGCCGCCAGAAGCCTCCGTTCCTGAGAGATCCAATCTTGGAGCCTTTTCCGGTAATCTGTCGGAGGGGGATTTGATCACGGAGGGCATCTACATTAACTCCATTGCCCCTTTGATGATGCATGAGTAGTTCACCACAGACCTACGGGTCCATAGCTAGTATCTAGATGGCTTCTTCTCACTCTTTGCTTCTCAATACCATGTTCTTCATGATCTTCATGGAGATCTATCCGATGTAATACTCTTTTGCGTGTGTTTGTTGAGATCCGATGAATTGTGGGTTTATGTTCAGATTATCCATGAATATTATTTGAGTCTTTCCTGAATTCTTATATGCATGATTTCATATCTTTGCAAGTCTCTTCGAGTTATTGGTTTGGTTTGGCCAACTAGATTGGTAATTCTTGCAATAGGAGAAGTGCTTTGTTTTGGGTTCAATCTTGTGGTGTCCTCACCTAGTGACAAAGTAGGGGTAGCGAGGCACATATTGTATTATTGCCATCAAGGGTAAAAAGATGGGGTTTTCATCATATTTCTTGAGTTTATCCCTCTACATCATGTCATCTTACCTAATGTGTTACTCTGTTCTTCATGAACTTAATACTCTAGATGCAGGCAGGAGTCGGTCGATGTGTGGAGTAATAATAATAGATGCAGAATCGTTTCGGTCTACTTGTCGCAGACGTGATGCCTATATGCATAATGATTGCCTTGGATATCTTCATAACTATTTGCTTTTCTATCAATTGCTCGACAATAATTTGTTCACCCACCGTAATACTTGCCATCATGAGAGAAGCCATGTAGTGAAACCTATGGCCTCCGGGTCTATATTCCATATTATATTTTCAGATCTAAAACCAAAAATACTTGCTGCATTATTTTTTTACTTTTAGTTTTACTTTATGTTCAGGCATCCTATTATATCTATCTCTATTAGATCTCATCCTTGCAAGTAACCATGAAGGGATTGACAACCCCTTTATAGCGTTGGGTGCAAGAGTTTGATTCTTTGTGCAAGTACATCTATTGGTGATTCACATGTATCTCCTACTGGATTGATACCTTGGTTCTCAAAAACTAAGGGAAATACTTATCTACATTGCTGCAACAAACTAATCATCTTCACGGGAAACAAATGCATGCTCGAGAAGTAGTAGAGAGGAGATGGTGCTGGTGAAGATGTTGATGGGTATTGACCCCCTCTCGATGAGAGGATCATTGGCGATGACGATGGCTTCGATTTCCCCCTCTGGGAGGGAAGTTTCCCTAGCAGAACAGCCCTGCCGGAGCCCTAGATTGGTTCTATCCAAGTTACTCCTCGAGATGGTGGTGCTTCGTCCTGAAAACTCTCTTCTGATTTTTTCCAGGTCAAAACGCTTCATATAGGAGAAGATGGGCATCGGAGGAGCCACAGGGGCCCCACAAGCCTGCTAGGCACGACCAGGGGGTAGTCGCGCCTAGCAGGCTTGTGGTCTGCTGGTGCCCCCCTCTGGTTGATTCTTGCACCAATATTTTCTATTAATTCCAAAAATATTCTCCGTAAATTTTCAAGACTTTTGGAGTTGTGCAGAATAGGTATCTCAGATTTGCTACTTTTCCAGTCCAGAATTCCAGCTGTCGGCATTCTCCCTCTTCATGTAAACCTTATAAAATGAGAGAGAAAAGGCATAAGTATTGTACCATAACATGTAATAAAAGCCCATAATGCAATAAATATCAATATAAAAGCATGATGCAAAATGGACGTATCACATACCGAAGAGCAATCTCCCAAAACAGTTTTGCGAATGAAGCTTTGCACAAGGAGATCGAAAATGGCAGCAAAATGAGCAAAACAATGGGTTTGAGCAATGGTGGGATTGTTTTGCGGAGGAAGATGAAGTGGATGGGTGCTGGAATAAGTGAAGGGGGTCACGTGGGACCCACAAGCCTGCTAGGTGCGACCACGGGGGTGGCCGCGCCTTGTGCGCTTGTGACCCGCTGGTGCAACCCTCAGCTGTGCGTTCAGTGCTAGATATTTTTAAATATTACAGAAAAATCATACTACATTTTCAGGGCATTTGAAGAACTTTTATTTTCAGGTCATTTTTCTATTGCATGGAAAACTCAAAAAACAGAAAAATAATAGCATTTTACTTAATTTAATCCAACCAACAGAAAATCAAGGTTGGGTACAAAAAGTTGTGCTTTCTAAATTCAACCATCTCATGCTCATCAAAAGGAATCCATCAATAAGGTTGATCAAGTCTTATTAACAAACTTCTGTTTGAATAACATGAAACCAAAGAATTTTCGAATAACACTAAGTTACCTCGATGGGGATATGCATGTCCCCAACAATGATATAACACTAAGTCTCGAATGGGGATATGCATGTCCCCAACAATTATATAACACTAAGTCTCGAATAATAATCGTTGGAATTTTTTCAATGGAGTTGATACTATGAACTTGAGGTTGTTTCTTCGGAAAGTGTACCGTATGCTCATTACCATTAATATGAAAAGTGACATTGCCTTTTTTGCAATCAATAACAGCCCATGCAGTATTAAAAAGTGTCTACCAAGGATGATCGACATACTGTCGTCCTCGGGAATATCAAGAATAACAAAGTCCATTAAGATAGTAGCATTTGCAACTATGACAGGTACATCCTCACAAATACCGATAGATAGAGAAGTTGATTTATCAGCCATTTGCAAAGAGATTTCAGTAGGTGTCAACTTATTCAAATCAAGTCTATGATATAAAGAGAAAATCATAACACTAACTCCAGCATCCAAATCAAATAAAGCAGTTTTATCATAATTCCCTTCAATAGAGCATGGTATAGTT